>CM060900.1:302709744-303972244 GCA_030762935.1 Hymenopus coronatus | reverse complement strand
CTTGAGCAAACAAGTTTGCATACTGCCCTTAGGTTTGGTGACTCACTCCTGGAGTGTTCCGAGTCTGTTTGATATCTGGGCATTACACTAGATAGGAAACTGACTTGAAATGTCCATAAAGAAAATATCCTCCATAGGGCCAGGTGGTCTCTGTCAACTACCAAGTGCACTATCAAAACAACCAGGGGCCTACAACCATAAATTAGTCATTGGCTATATGTTACAATGGTCAGATACCTAGTATCATATGGCGCTATAATTTGGTGGCAAAAAACACTTCAACCTACTGTAGCACAAACTTGCCAAGCTACAGAGACTGGCATGTCTATGCATTACGGGAGCCTGCAGAAGTACTCCTACTATTGCATTGGAGACTCCGGACATATATTTACAAGTGGAAGACAAAATCTCTGCTTACTGTCTAATGTACACAGGAACAGTTGTTTTACAGCTAGACACACATCCATTCTGAAATGCCTAGACATTCCAGAATTGAGCATGAGGTCTGACCTCATGAGTATTCAATAGTTTCCTTCTTCCATTCATGGTAACTCTTGGTTCTCGAAATGACTGGACTGGAAGAAATACACCTGATATAATATGTGACCAACTTGTGTAGTTTATGGATGGATGCCTTAGAGGGAATTGATCAGGTGCAGACATATATGGCCTATCTCCAAGGACATTTACTAGCACAAGTCGTGGAAAATATTGCACAGTGTATCAGGCAGAAATATTTGTTATCTTGAACTGTGTTCTTAAAGGATTAGAGAAGGGCTACCACATCAAACGAATTCTCATCCTTACAAACAAAGTGCCCTAAAAGCACTGTCTTCATACCAGGTTAAATCTAAACCGGTAGTCTGATTGCCCTGTCCTCCTGCAATAAATTAGAATTGCAATGGGTGCCAGAGCATCAAGGAATTCAAGGAAATGAGAAAGCAGATCAGTTAGCCAAAAAAGATGCTGAGACATCCTTTGTTGGCGCTGAATCCGTGGTTGTTGTCGGTATATGTACTGCTAAAACCTTGGTAAAGACATGGATTAAGGATAGACACCAATTTAGGTGGGGAACTTATCCTGGACAAAGACTAGCCAAGAAACTGGTTTCTAGTCCAAACAATTCTATCATTGCTCAAACTGGGCAAGGTGGGGATTAGAAGAGTGGTTGCTCTGATTACTGAACACGGTCACTTCAAGAACCATTTATACAGAGTGGGCATATATAAAGATGAACCCATTTGTCAAATGTGCAAACAGGAAGAGGAAACCATCTCATATATTCTGTTTGACTATCCATTCCTGGAAAGGAAAAGATTTGCCCTGTTTATAACCAGGAACAATTTGGAAGGGGACTCTTAACATTGGAACCAAGATGCTGCAACTTATTATAGGGACAGTTTTGGAAGACAATGATAGTACCCCTCCACTAGGGGCTGAAGTACAGGTCAGCAAGACTCCCTCAAACCCCCCTCCCCACCAGTTATCTGATCTAGTCTTTCAGAATCACCAGCATGACAGCCAAAGTAAAGCTGATAACATTTTTTCACAAGTAGCGTGAAATTTTGCCTCAGACTTGAAGATCAGCTCACCACAAAAATAGCAGACATTATCTGCATGATTTACACACTTTCTTGGCATTATGAAAAAAGCAAAACACAAAAAACACAACTTACATAATATACTTCTAAACAGAAAGGATGGAAATATTTCACTAGTAATATTTGTGCTAACAAGCTCATAGCTACCTGAACACTGAACATAACAATGCCAGATTAATAGGTCTGAGCATGTGGAAACGTGAATGAACCTGCACAGTGTTGCCTCCTGATGCTTCAGGATAACACACATACTGTCCTTAAATACAGCTTGAATAAAATTGCTACATAAAAGGTAAAGGTTCTTGTAACAAGTCAAAGAGAATGCTAAAATCAGATTTAAAAAAAGAAAAGTGCCTGATGGAAAAATTCTGACTATATATCTGAATTCAGTATGAATAAATGCACTAAATTCAATAATCAGATTTGTTGTTAAGAAAATCTTGTCGACCAGGTTATTATTAGTAGTAGTAGTATTAAATAACTCAGAAGTTTGAGACAAGTGAGGTAGTTCAAGTATAATAGTTGAAAATGAGTCGGAATAGTGACTCGCTTCACTTAAAATGAAATTTTCAAGACATATGTTTCAAGGGTGTTTGCCCTCTTCTTCAGTTGAGGTCGACTAATGACTGGGATTTGTGCTCTGTGGTCCATTATGGTGAAGACATCTGGTGTTCTCAGCAGCAGTTCGTAATCATGTGGTGATATTTTAAAATTTATGAGGTGGTCTTTGTGTTGTGTAATAAGAATATTCTCCCAAACTGTAAGTGATGCCGGGTTGTTTACACGTCTTAGCAACTTTATGTCATTTTCAATTTCGTGATGTGATGTCCAAAAGTGGTGTGCTACTGCCGATTTATCTGTCTCCGTTTGATGTGTCTAAAATGTTCTTTTAATCTTGTTACCAGTCTTCTTTTTGTTTGACCAATGTAACATAATTTGCAATCAATTCCGTAGATGCCTGTTCATAGGAATGGGGTCTTTAATGTCTTTTTTTAGTGCATTTTTTATGTTGAATTGGTTACTTGAAGATAAACTGATATTGTATTTCTTGAAAAATTTTTTGAATTTTGCATCTACTGTTGGGTGATAAGTGAAGTTTTTATATGTAACTTGGTTTTTGTGAGGACAAAGTGATTATTTGTTTAATGTTAATTTCTCCTTATGTTTTTAAATTTTTTGGTCAATGATGTCTGGGTTGAAACCATTGTATGAGGCTATGTGTCTCAATTGGAGGTATTGTGGGTAGTACTCTTCTAGGTCAAGTGCAATGCTGAGGAGTCTGTGTACTGAGCTGTTGAAGATTGCCTGTTTGTGAGGCTCTGGTTGAAACTATTCTTTTTATGTAATTGTCTTTATGTGTGGTCTTCCTGTAGATGCCATAAGAAATCTTTTGTTCTTTCTGGGTTAGTTTTAGGTCCAGGTATGGTAGAATTTGGTCTTTTTCTTTTTCATTGTGAACTGTAAATGCCTGTCTTGTAGGTTTAATAATTCTATAGAGTCTTCTAGTAATTTTTTGGGGACCACCACAAAATCATTGACATATCTAAACCATTTTTTGAACACATTCAAAAAACTGGAGGTTATGTGCACCTCAAGTCGTCCCATGTACAGATTTGCTAAAAAGGGTGAGAGTGGGTTAACCATCGCTAAGCCTGAGGATTGTTTATAAAATCTGCCATTGAGTTGGAAATAATTCTGATTGATGCTTAGTTCTGTTGAAGTATGGAAGTCTTCTATTTATTTATTTCTTGTTTAAGCCTTAGTCTGTGAGCCATGCTTTGAAGATTTCAAGTAATTTTTTGATTGGAATGCTGGTGAACAATGATTTCACATCAAATGAGACCAACAAATCATTGTTTGAAACTGTGTAGTGTTCTAGGATGTTTTGTTAGTTCCAAGGAATGTTTAGTGGAGAGATTGTTGTATTCTGAGAAGCTAATGAATTTGTTGACTAACCACTTTGATAAATTGTAGGTTGGAGAATTTATACAATTGACTATTGGTCTCATGGGATTGTCTGATTTGTAAATTTTTGGTATGGCATAAACATGTGGTAGAGTCGGGTTTCCTTCTTTCAATTTGAATTTATCTAGTTTTGGTATAATTTCTGTCTGTTCTATTGTCTGTTTTAAGGATGTTGTCAGTGTGTTTAGTGGATTTTTACTTATTTCTATATATTCTTTATTCTCTAAATGGGTTTCTACTTTTGAAATGTAACCTTTTCTTTTTTTGTCCATTATAACAGCTGCGTTCCCCTCATCTGCTTTTAAATAGACTACCAGTTTTTTCTTCAAGGACCTGATTATTTGTTTGTACTTTTTCTGTATTTTTTTGACTTTGATTTGCTGAAGTATAGGTACACATTCTTTCTTGAAAATTTCATTTTAAGTGAGGTGAATGTCACACTTCTGACTCATTTTCAACTATTATAGTATTAGTATGATTATGATTATGATTATTATTATAATAATCATAATATCAAAAATTGGGCATCCTCACCTTACCTTGTGTTTCTATATTATCCATTTTAAAATTCTATGCAGTTAATCGACATAGTTTTATAACAAACATGGAAATTCATAACATTAATACTAGACAAAAGGGATTGATTCATCGTCCCAATGCCAATCTTTGTTGCTTCCAGAAAGGTGTATATTATGAAACAATCAAGATATTTAATGCTCTCCCCAGTAATCTCAAAGAAAATGTTGGGAATTTCAGGGCTTTTAAGGCCTCTCTTAAGGAGTACCTTTGCAATAAATCATTTTACTCTGTAGATGAATATTTAAGTGACAAATCTGTCTGACAATACCGTTAATAATCATTGTATTTATAAATATTACAATGTATTGCATTTTGTGTCTATTAGTGTGTGTGTTTTATATTAAAATTAAACTGATTTATACTTTGACTTGCACAAATGTGTCAAATGAATTTTTTTAGTATTTAACAATGCCACAAGGTCTGTAAAGCCTGATGTTTTGATATTTTACACTCTAGTACATAATTGTAAATCTTTGCATTGGAAATTCTATAACATATTTGTAAATATGTATTGTAGTTTGTTGACATTTATGAAGAGTACTAATACAATAATCATGTTTTAGTTTATATAATTACTACTAGTAACTATTATATCGATAATTTGAAAACTATCATCTGACATAACATTAGTTTTACATATAATGAAATTATATTTATTTATTTATTTATACATTTTAACACTATATTTTGATACTCTTTGTTTTTATGTGCAAATGAGTATTCTGTTGTTTTTGTAACCTATGCTTTTAGCACTAGAGCTTTATACATTTTTTTTTTTTTTTTTTTTCATAGTATATAGTACATAAACATATGTATACATGTATATGCCTTGACAAGTTCTACGTTCAGTGGCTTTCTGGCCTAAACGAACCTACAGAATGCTTTCTAATCTAATCTAATTATTATGTAAAGGTTATACAAACATACCTGCTGTATGTAAAACGTTGCTTTGCCTCCCTTCAGTCTGTTTCTGATCACAACGTGCACACCATTGTTGAGTCATATATTTCATTGATGGGAGGGATATATTCCTAATATTAATGTTTGCAGTGTTGACTTCTTGTAATTCACCAATTTCACAAACACTATCAGGAACTTCAGCTTTGGATTCATCATCAGACATTGAAATCAAATATTTTAAAATTTTTTCATCAGACAAAACACACCTTGGAAATGCTATTATGAAACAACACAACACAAACTGTGTCACTTGAGCAATAAAGTTTCCTTATTCACTGACAAATGGTCTGCAGAATGCCACAAACCAATCAGGAAAGCAAACAATAGCTGTGGACAGGTCCGAAGGCTGTTGTACACAGATCAAAATGACAGATGGCAGTCCATCTAGGAGCTCATTGTACCACTTTTTAGAAAGCCCCTCAATGGTTAATTCTTTGCAAAGGTGTACCTCATGAATATTTATTACAAGCCATAGAAAATGGGAACTGTAGAATAAACCATTTACATGAGGTAAGTACTAAAGCAGGGCATCTGCCAAAATGACAGGTGCAGTCCTCCTAGATTTAAAGTGTTACAGTATTCATGAAGTGGTGAAGAAAAAATAAATTGTGCCTTAGGCATCAATGCTGAACTGTGGAGTAGTATTTATTTCCAAAAGTCTTAACATAAATTTAGAATATTTACATTTCTATCACATTGTGCGAGGCTGAAAGATCTTTCTTGAGTAAAAAAATGAATACCTGCATAAGTGAAAGAAAATTTAGAAACACTATTGCAATATGTACCGAGACCTGTAGTGTTACACTAATTTGCAATGGCTAACAATGATTATATATATAATTTCCATGTGTTTTCATTGGAACCATGGTAACTATGTGATAAAAAATTACTACTTTACACAACTGCTCTAATAAAATACTAGGTCACAAAAAAGCATTCCAATTGTCTCCAAATGAAGAAACTTAAGCTTTTCACATACAAGTATATTAGTTACAAGTATATAATTGCACAATAACCATTCAGCTATCAGAGCTTTTTCAGATCAATTTGTTCCTTGGTCTTTCCAACATGCACAACAATTGACTATACCTCAATGTCTAAAAAATGGTAAGTGTTTTTGATTCAGTTGTTTTAAAGCAGGTTACTAACATGTCTAAAATTAAGAGATCATGTTTAATTGTTAGAATAATTGAAAATATTTGTACATTGAAGTATGTTTCATGTTATGAGATGTGAAGATGGCTGAGCTGTAAGACTTAATTTGCAACTTTAACCAAGAGTAGATGTTTTAATTTGAACTTATTTCAGTTCCTTGAACTATTACCAACTGTGTATACAAAATAAGAACTATAGCTTTCCTGGCGACGTGTTAATTCAAAATCTTCTCGGGCTTCTAGCCAGGTAATAACTTGGCTTGACACCAACGTTTCGAAGAAGTGCATCTTCCTCATAACTTTGCATAACGCTTTTTTGATTCTCAAACCTATATCTAGTAATTATTAACACTTGAAATTCATCAAGTGTAATTATAACCAATTAGTTATTTATATATTGCATAGCATATTTTTTTTTCTTTTGTTATGTTCCATTTGTGTAGCCCCTTTAATAGCTGTGGTCACATCAGGGGGCTGTACAACTTGTGAAGCAACTCTACATTAACAGTAGGTTATTGACATTAAGTTAACACTTTTATATCATTAAACACATGCACATTCGCTCTCACATTCATACTTCTAGACTCTGTGGGGGATAGGGAATAATTCTGGTGAAAGAAACATTTTCCATCCCAGCCAGCAATCAAACCCAGGACCTCTGGGTGAGAACCACATCTTCTTACCTAGTCATAATTCTACGTAACACAGAATTGATATCCACTGTTTTGATAGTTAACTTCCATAAATGTATGAACTTGAGATTTTCAGTCTCCATTTATCAGTCTTGCTTTCAGAAGTATTATCTCTACTACCTCCCTTGGCGACTGCCGCCATTTCAATTATGCTAATTGATTCCTCCATCATTTGGTTTCCTCATAATCTAAAGCAAAATACAAATAATTTTCTGAAGTTCCACACTACATACACAGTCTTACCATAAATACTGTCACAACTTTTGAGAGTAGTTGTACCTCCTACCTCTGCCTGCCTGCAGATTCCTTTGTTGTGCTGTTCAGCACTGAGTCATTGAGAATTCAACTGCAGAACAAGAAGTTTGTGTTAGTTGCCACAATGGAATGGGGCAATTACAAAAATCGTGTAGCTGTAGTAGCCTTGCACAAGGTAGGCAAATCCCCAGGTGAGATCTTCAAAATTCTCCAAAAGTTGAAAATAAGCAAGAGGTTCATGTACCGCGCTGTCCAGCTCTTCCTTGAGACTGGAACTGTGAAAGACCGCCATTGGCAAGGAAGACCACGCACTGTGTGCACTCCAGAGTTGGTGAAAGCAGTGGTGGCTCGCATCCGAAGAAATCCCATACGGAGACAATCAGTGATGGCTCAGGAACTGAACATTTCTAAAAAGTCTATGTCGAGCCCATTGCACAGTAACCTGGGCCTGTGCGCCTATAAATGCTGGAAAGGGCAGCTCCTCACAAGTGAACTGAAGCACCAGAGGCTTCTTAAATCAAAACGGTTATTGCAGCATTACACAGCAAATGGTCACAGAAGAATCCTTTTCACTGACGAAAAAATGTTCTGTGTTGAGGAGGCTTTCGATGACCAAAATGATCGAGTATATGCCAGATCATCTAAAGAAACTGCTGAAAAGGCTCCAAGGGTCCAGAGGGGCCATCATCCTGCATCTGTCATGGTTTGGTGGGGTGTGAGCTACGAAGGAACCACAGAGCTCCACTTTTGTGAAAAAGGTGTGAAAACATTGGCCAAAGTTTACCAGGAGACAGTGCTGGAGAGAGTGGTCAAGCCTCTCAGCAACACACACTTCCATGGGCAAAACTGGAGCTTCCAACAAGATTCAGCCCCAGCGCATAAGGCAAGGACAACTCAAGAGTGGCTCAGGGCTAATGTTCCGGAATTTATTTCGACCTCAGATTGGCCTCTTGCAAGTCCAGACCTGAACCCCCTGGACTACAAATTTCGGTCTAAGCTTCAAGATATGGCTCGCAAGAAGAGGCATCTTAATATTGAAAGTTTGAAGCGTTCTCTTAGGAAGGCAATTAACATACTGCATGCTGCAAGAATACAATGTACAGGTGATTCAAGCTTCATTCTGAGGGCACTCGTACAGGCTTGCTATGGCAAGCTGACAACTTAATTACTAACTAAATGGAGTAGCTGACTGTTAATAACCTGCTAATACTATAAATCCCAATGCACAAGTTTTGCTCTCTATAATATGAGACTGTGAATGTTGATCTAGAGTCCATTCAAATAAACTAATACACCATACCTCTGAAGCAAAAATTTTTAGGAATAACAATCAACAAATCCATTAACTGGAAGCTCATATTTACAACAATGATTAATAAAACTTATCATAAAACCTCTGTAATAAAACATGTATGCAATCATGTTAACACTAAAAATGATCTATTTTGCAGCTTAGACTACAGTTGCATATGGCATTTTGTGTAGTAATTCAATAGATGCTAATTCACTATTTAAAATACAAAATAAATTACATAATATGTTTCATCTAAATCAATCTGATCACTGCAAAACTAACCTTAAACAAAATAATATGCTAACCATACCGTTTATATATACTAGAAAGTGAATGCATCATTCACAATACTAGGTATTCATCAATTTTCTTCAAATGAAATTCACAATCACAATGCGAGATCTAGTCACAAAGTTCACCAACAAGCGGCCATACAACAAAAAAGTTAATATTGCACTCTAGCATTCATATGTATCACCAATGTAATAACTAATAACTGACAAACACCAAACTCGATTTAGGAAGGTCAAGATGTTCTAAATAGATAAATGTTTTTATAATTGTCATATTTACAATATATTATTATTATTATTATTAATAATAATGTAGATCGCTTAAAAATACTCTTTTTATTATCAGCATTTAGATAAAAGAATAACCTTTTGCAAGAATAGTTTGTTTGCAGAACAGGTCAAGTCATGCCAATGGAACACAGATTACTTCTTTTGAACAGAATTTGAAATAGAAGAATACTTATAGAAATTTTAACATGTTAAAGCTCCTCTCTTATGGTACAAACAACCCTCAGAATACCAAGAAGTGCTTTTATTTTATACATTATAATGTATACAAAGTACCACTCATTATAACATGCACACAAAAATGGCTGAATATAATTATTAACACTAACAACTGGCAATATCATATTAGCATCACAAGTGAGATGAAAGGTTGTCCCTTGAGCATGAAGCTGTTACTTTTAAGCAACTTCTACATATTCCTATTCCACAAGTTCTGCAATGTACTGCAAGTCATCTCCACAAAAAATAAAACAATGTTTACTATTCAGCAAATTGACATTTAGAAGTTCACACACATACACCATAAGCCCATATACATGCACAAACGCAAAGCAGAAAGCAATCTAAAATCAAATATAAAATCCAAGAAATAATAAATTACAAGATAATTATAAATTATGTTAAATTTCCAGCTAGGTGCATTTGTTATACAAAGCATTTTTAAGCTATTTCATTACAAAATTCTATTACGCGTGCATAACTTTGGACAAGGATTAAGCTCTTTGTAAATAAATCCACAATCAGGTTATTTCTCTTGAAATTTTATCCTTTAATTAATGTGGTGCTGTTTTTGTGGCCGTAGCTTCTCATCTGTTATTATGAATTGTATTTTTTCTTTCTGGTTATTGTTCCCCACTTTGAAGCTTTCATTTAGGTAAGCTAAACTAAGGTAAGGTAGCAGTGGTTGCTTTTCAGGTGAAGCTCCACTTCACTCTTTTCCACCATTTGGAAACATAACTGTGAGCAAAGAAGAAACGGCCGAAATCCACTTGCCTTCTGGCTTGCACTGGCAACCTTGAATAGGTTGTTATCCAAGCAAAACAAGATGATTTTGCAACTGGCTTTTGTCAATCGATATATAGTTATAGGCCTATATCTGGTTACATCATTACAATACAGAACTTAAAAAAGACCTGTTTTGAGGCTTAGGTGCTGCTAACTGTATCGAAATTTAGCAAACCATAGGTGGCCCCTTGCAGAGGTTATTCCATTAGTTTATTGAAATTATGAAAGAAAAGCAACAATTCCATGAACAGTCCAAAAATATTGCTTTCGTATAAATTGGTTGTGCATTTGAATACTCGTAATTGCCTATTGCGTTGCTATATTTTACTGAAGTTAGCTCCAGTGCAACTACCCACTATTTTGCTTAGTTAAGGTCAGCAGAGAGATGAATTCACAAAATGATATAGGATGTAGTACATTGTAGAATTCCCAGGGTTTATAGGTTACTTACCCCCTCACCCCAGCTAGCAATCCTAGGGGGTTGCAAACTCATGATAGGTTCTGGCTTTCGAGAGGTGTGGAGATTGTGACCTCCAGGGAAAAGCTAATTGCGAAACGAAATAATCTTAACCTAAGTGGCTTAGGAGATGATCAGGGGTTGAGAATAAAAGATGAGGCATGATACTTGCAGCAGGCTTTAATGGTGACAATTTAGAAATATTCAGCTAGGCCAAGTAACAACAGGAACTTAACTCCTGACTTACCTGAGCACATGTTGGCTTATCACACTACTATACTATTTAAAACAAAAGAGCACCTGCTCTTTTATTCCTGATGATGTACATTACGACCTCTTGAATCATCAGTCATGCAGTTGCAGAACCGAAGACAAAGCCAGCGATGGAGACAGCTTGTAGAACAAAACTAGGCCAACTGATAGCTTACAAGCAGTCCTTAGACCTGTCAGCACTTCTGAGGTGACATGATCCCACAAACTGCCTACTGTCATATTTTAATACTTAGCTTAAATGATTGTCTTAATACTAAGACTTCCTACTTCTTATGAAATCTGGACCTTTTCCAGTGTCAGGGTGGTATACTACAACGATATACACTATTTTCATGGTGGACTGATTGTCATAAACAGGAATAGCTCAGTACTATTAACAATAAGGCCAAACCTTACTCTTAATTTGTCAGCACAAAGTATGAAATTTTACAAAAAGCACTTTTGAAGTTCATGATAAAAGTGAATAATAGTGGCTGTACAGAGAATATTCTGATTAGATTAAGCAAAAATAATATTAGCAAAGTGTGGAAAATGTTAAAATCTACCTATAAAAGTAACTAAACCAAATATTACTCAAGTAGAATGGTTGACATACTCTGAAATACTATTTGAGGAGGAATGTGATATCAAGATAAAACCAATGGTAGACTTTGGAATGAGTAGAAATATTGTTTAGTGCAGTGAGATGAAGAGGCAGTTAAACAAATGAAATTGATGAAAAAGAATAAGGCAACAGAACAGATGGGATTCCTCCAGTATTTACTACAAAATGGTGTGATTAAAATAGAGTAAAGCTACTTACAGGTAGGTAGGTAGGTATCTTTAGTTCAATCAAAGCAAACGGATATGCACCAGAATACTGGAAGAAAGCATTAATTCATCCTATATACAAAGGCAAGGGGAATGTAGACATGCCTAACAATTACAGAGGTTCAGCACTACTATTTAATGTTGGAAAAATCTTTACAGGAATCCTAGTAAATAGGTTACAAAATTGGGTAGAAGAAAATAACATTATCTCCGACATCCAAATGGTCTTCATGAAAGAGAACTGCAGATAACTGATTCCTAATTAAAACATTACCAGTACCGGTGTGGGGATTTTTCCCCCGCTGGGAGACCTGGACCGGGGTGCACTCAGCCTCGTGAGGTCCCTGGGGGGCCAATTGAGAAGCTACTTGATGGAGAAGTAGCGGCTCCAGGTCGTGAGGACCGCATTAACCGGCCGGGAGGGGCTCGAGGCGCTGACCACGTCTCACCCTCCAATACTGCACCCCATCCATGACGTCTGTAGTGGACCGAGATGGGGGACGCAGCGGCCGGGCGGTAGGCCAAGGCTCCCCGTGAGCTGTCGTGCCATGGAGTTATAGATAAATATTTTAAAAAAGGGGGGGAGGGGAATTGTACTCAACATTTGTAGATTTGGAGAAGTCATACAGCTGTACTTATTACTACTGTACTAATTTTTGAGTAAAGGAGTTAGCCAGCATATGGCAAGTATTCTTAAGGCTATATGTAAGGAAAACAAATTTTGAAACTAGAAGCAGGAATAGTAACAAATTAAATGTATCATAAGGGGTTAAGCCTAGAGTGGAAGCTAAGCTCACTGCTATTCTATCTATTATGTATCTATTATCAGATAAGAAAAAGCAATAATAGTTTACCAGCGATCTGCAATGTGAAAAATCCCTGGATTAACATTTGAGGACTATTTAGTTGTATCCAACTCAACAACTAGCTATAGAGAAATCCTTACAGCAAATAGATAAATACGTCATGAGTGGAACTGGAAGTATGAAATGTGGAAGAAAGAAAATTATGAAGTGGTTAGAGGTTGTAAATATTTAAGGGACAAAATTGGTGGGGATGGAAAATGAGAAACAGAAAAAGTTAGCTTTGGTGAAAGGTAAAGCAGCATTGGCAGTGGTTAGAAGATGTGAAATATAGGATGCCATAATGTCAACTGATTAGAAAAAATATAAGATCTGTTAAGTGAAGCAAAAATGCTGTATAGAGTTGAAATATGAAGTCTAGATGGTTGATGGAAAACTGTAGATGCAGTGCACACAATGTTTTGCAACAAAGTGTTAAGTCTGTTAAATGTAACAGCAGTGCAATTTGCTCAAACTTAAATGGAAGAATGAATGGAGGGAAAGGAGTGATTGTGGAGAGAGCTGTTAAATATTGGTTTAGAATATTAAATCTAGAAGAGAGGAATTTGTTAAGCCAATGCTTAAATTTTCAAGACAATTTAAGAAAAAATGGGTGGTTACAGTATGCTAACTTACAGATAAATGAATTGGACCTGGAGGAAGGAAAATTATGTACATGAATTTTGGAAATTAGCTAGGAGATTTGAAGATACAGAAATATAAAAATTGTTTAGCAACATAAGGGGGAGAAAAGGTCATTAGAATCATACTTATCAATAAAACATTCATGGGAAATAAATCAGAAAGAATAAGGATCAAAGAGAGAGTATTGTTTGGGTTCAAGGAGTGTGTGGATACCAAAACGTTTGAAAAAAGGTATCCAACACAATCAATGTCAAACATGCGGAGGAAAGGAAAATACAGAGCATTTAGTTTTTTTTAATGTGAAGGGATGAAGCTTTGGAGAAAAGTGTGAAAGTTAGCTTTAATTAAGCTCTCTAATAAGCATAGTAAGAAGGTAGGCAAGCACTTGACCAAAGTCAAAAAGAGATAGTTGTGGTCCATAAAAAGAGATACAAATGAGGCATAACTAGTATCTTGAACATTGAGCACTTTTATATTTTCAGCTCTTTACAATTCAGACATCTTGTCTTTGTTGTGTAAAAATGTTATCAGCTCTTTGGCCACCAATAAAGAAGATTCTAAAATAACATTAAGCTTGTTTCACATTAATTGTGCTTCTTGCATCACCTAGTTTGAATTATTGTCATTATCATCATCATTACCATTATTATTGACAAGACGTAACATATATTACCAATATAAACAAATTCCAAAATATGATTATGTTTTTATTCCATTGTAATAATTATATTATATTTACACTATAACAAACTTAAAGACAATAACATATTTTACCTTTAAGAATAATATGCAAGATCATTGAAAGTGCCACATGAATTAAACTTACACCTTTCATGTGTCGCAAGTTGAAAAGGATTGGGAAATGCTGGGCGTAGTGGTTGAATTTAGAAAAGTGGCGAGGACGTATGATTTACTGACATTAACATTTATCTGCATTTTTCACAAATTGGTGGTAACAAAGGCAAGGCTATAAGGAGAAGCTACATTTGCTACAATCAGAAAAATATATAAGAATGGGCATGGCACTTCCATAACCACTAGCTATGTAGTGAAAAAATTATTGAACACAAAAGCCATGTTTAAAAGCAGATAAATCTGAAGAAAAATTAGTTTCCAAAAATACTGGGAAGTGAAGTTATATGACTCAATAGAAAGTTATGACTCAATAGAAAGTTATGACTCCTGTTAAAATAGAGTGAAAGACATGTTATCCATTGCCAAAAGCACTGAAATTAAATGCGTAAAATTGAATGCACTTGATATCTTTGTGAACTAGAATTTGTAAGTTAAAAGTTTAGTAGTAAAATAAGATTTATTTTTGAGTAAATACTATTAGTCAACTGCTTTATACATTCAATAAAAGCAATTTAAATACATTAAAAGAGAGTGACTCTGCATTAAACTAGTCACTAGCACATTGTTTCAATTTCAATTTTCAATAGGAAACCTACACTGTTATATGCATAAAACCGTTGAATCAGAAGTGCATTAATATTTGAAATTTGCAACACATACATAAGTTAGTTGCTGCAAGAATAATTTTGAATCCTGTTAAACCTGTTTCATTTTTCACTACCAGTTATTACTTTTAATTCATACCTATGGTTTCAATCACATTTTCTAGTTAACTGATATTTGGTTGATTGCATTCTTCTAAATCATTTTAGCAAACAAAGGATTATAACTAATGATTGCAGAGGCATAGTCCTATTTATGCACATTCTATATAATCCAAAGATTTAAGTGTCAAAATGAAAAATATGTACATACTAATTGTTTCCTCTTCCTCTTCTTCTTCCTTCTTCTTCTTCTTCTTCTTCTTCTTCTTCTTCTTCTTCTTCTTCTTCTTCTTCTTCTTCTTATAGGAATTAATGAAGAGAACTAATTAATTGCTCATAACATTCAGGCAAAAAACTGCACAATATTTTTTATTACTAAGGAAGTCAATCATTAATGGAGTATCATGTATTATATTGCATCACATTTTTAAAACTTATTCAAAAAACTTTTGGTAACAGTGGCAAATTCTCCTATATACCGCATACACTGCCGGTTTTCTAAACTTGAGAGGGTTCAAAACGACTCTCAATAAACATGCAAAATAATCAGAAATTTTTATGTCAACTTGCTAAATACAAAATAATCGCAAGTTTGTGCCGTTAAATTGTGCACACACATCTATCTCACCGCAAGTTAAAATGATAACCATGCTCCCAACATTCTCCACTAGCTAGGCAAGGCCAGCAATGGTGTGTGCGCGCATCTACTGCATCGCAAGTTGAAGCGATGGACACTCACTCCCAATTCTCTGCTGGAGAGGTGAGGGGAAAGAAGCTTAGTTGCCAGCCATTAGCTGTCAAAATGCACTGCTAAATTTTGCAATTGACAATCGTGTTAGTCTGTATTAGTGTCATTTAGCTTGTAAGTTTTTGTGAAAACGACCAGTGTGAGTGATATTTAAGCTAGTGGTTCTTGTGACTGTGCGGTAGAACATGTGTTGAAGACTGGATTTTGGAATTTTGAATTTTCTGAAAAAGTTAAAATAAAAAACAACAGCAGGCCCACTTTGAACTACCAGGTCCAATTGCAAAATGTCGCAACATAAAACGATACAAATGATTAACTGGTTGCCCCAAATCAAACAAACTATATTGTTGGCCGTATCTTCTTTTTAGTAATGACAAAAGCAGTACCATATGCTCTCAAGACGGATTCGACAATATAGTTTCTCTAACTGGTTCATTAAGCATGAAAAAACAAAAAAATCACATATTTTGTGCATTCTCTTTGTAATTTTCGCAATACACGCATAGACATGCAGCTACATGCTCAGAAATCATTACAAATTTCAAAGCATAATGAAACGGTAAAAAGAACAAAGAAATATTGAATAGACTCATTGTTGTTTGTCACTTAGGGAAGCAGGAATTAGCTTTTAGAGGACACAATGAGTCAGAAAGTTTCTTTAATGCACTTCTGATGCTCATTGGATTTACTCAGTACGTATGATCTTTTAAATGATCATTTAAAAAATGCTACAGTCTTCCAGGGCACTTCGTTATCCATTCAGAATGATTTAATCAAAGCTATTACGGGTGTTTGGTTAACTGTAGAACAAAAGAACTTGCATCCGCTAATTTTGTGGCCATTCTTCTAGATGTGTGTTCAGATATAATGAACAAATCCCAACGCTCTATCATTTTACACTATGTGGACAAATCGCGTGCAGTTCAAGAAAGGTTCATGGGCTTTACAGACATAGTGCAGGCAGATCTGCTGAGGCACTTTAAACCATGCACTTACACCAGTTAAAGAATTTAATATTGGTAAGAAACTTGTCACTCTGACATATGATGGTGCGGCAGTAATGTCTGGTCGATTAGGTGGTCAGCAATCTAAAGTAAAATGACATTTCCACAGAGGCATTACTTGTTCATGGTTACAGTCATATTCTGAATTTGGTTCTGCAACAGGCAGCGATGTTTAGTGATAAGTGCAGAATTTTTCAAACTCTATCACGGCTCCCTAATTTCTTTTCTCATTCCACTAAAAGAACGGAAACTTTGCATGCTTTTATGAATAAAAAGTTACCAAAAGCGGCTCTAACATGCTGGAACTTCAATTCATGCCTTGTCAATACTGTACAAGAGCACCGAGATAGCCTGATTTTATTCTTTGAATTCATGACATAACCAGAAAACAATGTTGATTGGAAACCTAATGCATTGGTTAAAGCATAAGGTCTTCTTTATTATTTGACTCGGTTGGATACTGTCTGCCTCCTCAAAACATTTTCTGCAATATTTGCTCATGCCAACATTCTCTTCAACATATTACATATTACAAGACAAGTCTATGGATATTGCAAATTGCCATTCAAAAGTAATCCAGGCTAAAAATACTTTAGAAGAGCTAAGAAGAGAAGGGTTCCAAAATATTTGGTGAAGCATTTCTACTGAAGTGATAAATGAACATGCACAAAAGAAAAGGAAGAACAATGAACCAAGTGAAGTTACTGAAGTTATGTTCAGTAAGATATTCAAGAAATTTTAGATAATGTGCTTATCAAATACAAAATAGGTTTTCCGACTACGAAAGTTTTTATTTCTTGGCTCTCCTTGATTCCTCAAAATTCAAGAATTACAAAACGTCTTTTCCTGATCATTGCTAAAAATTGTTAAGACACTTATGGCTCAAATTTTGATTCGGTACGTCTGAAAAATGATCTTAGTGTTGTGTACTCTTCTGGAAGTAAAGATTTTGAAGGAAAGTCAATTGGTGAAATAGTGAAAAGTATGAACGAAAGAGATCTGGTGTGGGCTATGCCTGAAGTTCTAACTGTACCAGCAACTATAGCTTCTGTTGAACAGTCATTTTCATCTTTAAATCGAGTGAAATCTCACTGTAGTCTACAATGGGCCAAGAAAGATTATCCTCTCTGTCAATGATGTCCATAGAAAAACAAATACTTTGTACGCTTCGTAAGGATGTTCATGAAAATTTCACGTAAGCTGTTATGGAACTATTTTTGAAGAAATCGGGTGGGTTTGAGCTAGCATCCCAGTAAACTAGCAAGCACTACTACCAAAATAAGCAATAATTTACGTATACAGGTGTCTCTCGCATTACTGAAGTAAGTGGTTCTCATTAATTATCACATAACACAAAAAAACGCGTAAAGTGAATGTGACAATGATAGGCGCTATTTAAAGGTAAACATGAAAAAACAAATAGTTTTAAACAGATGCATCTATTTATGTCATTTATACAGTGTAAAAATCAGCATTTTACTTTCTCTAGCTCTGTATGTACAATGTACATAGTGGATAGAGAAAGTATTGTATTGCACCCAAAAAATTTGATACCGAGATTTCACCAGAAATACATATTTTAGGACCCCTGAATCCAAATAAAGCATTTTCAGAAAAAGGTGTGTGTGTGTGTGTGTGTGTGTGTGTGTGTGTGTGTGTATGTGTGTGTCTGGACAGCATAGCTCAAAAATGAAACAACGGTTAAATACAAAATTTGGTATTTAGGTTTGGTATCTTCTGAGGATGCGACATGAAGATTTTCAAGAAAATCCCCCCACCCCTAACTACCCTTTACATGGACCAATTTCGAAAATTTTGTTTTTCTTAAAAATGGTTCTAATGATTTTGATTAAAATATCGTATATTAAAGCTATTTCCGTCAGAAATAAAATGTGTACCTTGAATGTTCTGGGAATAGCTTCTGAAGACTGTTTATTCTGTATGAATTTTGCTTAACTAGTAAACCGTAAAAGAGAGAGAAAAACTTACTCCACAGAAACTGAAGATCTTGTTAAAATACACAATTTATATCATATACATTTTTTGCTCTTTTCAAGATATTCTTTGTTATTAGTTTCAATTATAAAGTACTTATATTTTTCTGAGACAGGAAGATTCCATTTTTCTTTTGTCCTACTCCTGGTCAAGCAAAGAAGCGATTTGCAATGACAATCGCCTAGCGAGAGATTTAACATATGACTATCACTTTAGTGCATTCCTTTAGTTTCCTTCTTCTTATAAGGGTAAATAAGAACATTCTGTTTATCTCGATTAGCATTGTGTAGAAAGAAGAATAATCCTTTGTAAGACGTTTGTTTGTAGAGCAACTAGAGAAAGTCATGTGAGTGCAACACAATTTTTTTTAAATCGCTTTAAGCGAAAACGTATAAAATGAGATTGTATATAAACGAGGGATGACTATATTTTATAGACTAAGAAAAACTATGATAAAAGGAGCTAAATTACTGACCACGAATCGCCACTGTTTGGTAAATATTTAACATGAAATTATATTATAAAAGTATTAAAAATAATAATTAACAATGGAATGAATAGTGATTAACAATGTATATGGACAGTTTATTGTGCACATTTTACTTTCTCTACTCAAGAGTATATAGAGGAACTACGTATTTCACCCAAAAATTTGATGTAGAGATTTCACTGGAAATCCTCTGACAAAAAAAAAAAAAATGTATTGCTAAGAGGAGGGACTGTGAGTGCATGTGTGTAGGTGTCTGTGTGAGCATGTCTTTATACTTAAAAGGAAGAGTTGAGAAAATGAACTTGGCAAGTTTATCTTTCAAAGATTTGTCACTAACCCCAAACCAAGCTGCCCTTTACATAAAAAAATGTTTCAAAATGTTTCATTTTCTCAAAACATGGAGTTAACTACAATTGAGATATTGGTTTGAATTTTCAAATACTTATACTTTTCTGAATTGGGGAGTCATTCATTTTATTTTCTTGTGATCGTCCAAAGAGAATAAAATTCCTTATCACATAAGAAGCCAGCTCTTAAAAATGTGACTATCAATTAAGCCTTCTGTATTCCCCTATTACCTACATGGAAATATGAAAAGAATCATTTCTACAAATGCTTATCACAAGGTAAATAAAAGAATAAGACTTTGTAAATATAGTTTTTAACAGTGGGCGAACAAAGTCATGTGAATGCAATGCAACCAAGTTTTAACATTCTAGAAACTTTGGAAACAATAACTACCCAAAGTCCAGTATGAATTATTTATTTTCATCTTTTGTTACTATTTACTACAAGTATAATTTACATTCAATAATAAAGTTATAAAACCCAATGTCTACACACTTGCTTCCCCAATCTTTAAGCCCTAGAATAAGTGTACGGGAAACACTACAGTTTCTAAGTTGTCCCAGATCTCTTGTCCTATCTTTAGGATCCTTGTCACCTTCTATGTTGCATTTCCTAAAAATGTCCCAATCAACTTCCTCCTAACCTAGGACTTGCCAACATTTTAACCACTATTATTTCTTTTTTTTTAAATTACCCCATTCTTTGTTCCATATATCATTTATATTTTTTGACCATTTCATATTCTATTAATGTAAAATATACCCCAATTTTTCAAACATAATACATTTCCCTGAACAATTGTTTCCTGTTTTAAATATACTCCTCCTGTGCACATCCATGGGAGGCCTTTTCTTCCAGACTTCTAATATATCTTTACTTATTTTGCTCTCCCCCAATTTGTCTTAATTTCTTATACAATCTCAAAGAACGTTTATCCTCAAAGCTTGCCCATCTCTTGTTTCTCCTTGGCTTTCATCCTCAACTTCACTTCTTTCCAGAAAGCACTGGTATTTTTATCTACTTGTCAAATATTCCCTATGGCAATTTCCTCTATCCCAGTTTCCCCATACTCTTCCTATTACATCCTTTTGGAATTTTAAGCATTTTTTATTATTTTTTCATCTAAATTTATGCATCTATACCAGTTTGTCAAAAGTATCTCCCCTAATATTCCTCTTCTCTCTAACCTTTCTAACTCTGCCAGTTCTATGACCCTTGGTGAACTCTTGGGTAAACCTAAAATTTCCTTGCAAAACATTTTATGAGTCACATCAAAGTTTAGCCATCCTTTTATCACACCCCACATTTCTATTCCATGAAGCTTCTTTGATTCCAATTGCTTTAGCTTGAGACAGTCTGTGTGAGTGTTTTGTATAAACAAACTAATAGTTTTCATGACTAGTCTTCCTTTCAACTGTGCATATTTACACCATGCTTCCCATTTCCCATTGCTTGAGAATCTGTTCCCTAAGTAATCAAATTCTTTCACTACCTCAATTGACTCTTCAAAACATCTTTCCTCTCTTTTTAATTTTGCTCCTTTTTTAAATACCACAGACACCTTAGACCAGGGCCATGCAAACTACAACCCGCCAAGACTATGTGACATGTCTGATTCACTTGAACAGATTTCAACAAAAACACAAAAGTGAGCAAGATCACTCAAACATTTTAATCTCATAAGTTCATGATGAATTGCCAAAAAATACTTTGAGAAAAACCTGACAACTGTACACCCTTCTCCAGCAGAGGGTAGTGAACGTAGGCTGTGCTTCGTTAAGTTTACAAGTCACTAAGGTTAACTGCCAAAAACATCACTAGCAAGTCATTCATCCTGCAAGTACCATTATCTATTCATATTTCTTTCCCTGCGTGGTAGGGTGCCTTTATTTTCCAACCCACCACTATTTGTTTTGTTCTCAGAGAATCTTCTTGCTGCAAGAAATGAAATATGCTTTCAAAAAAGTGCAAAACTAGCGAATGCAGGAAATACAATTTGTGTTGGCTCAGTAACTACTTTGTAAAGCACCATGTGAACAGGGTCATGTGCGATTCGTCATGATATAGTCACAGTTATGAAGAAATACAATATAAAAATACATTACTAGACAAAACATTCAGCCTAGTTAGATAAGTAGTGGTCATGAGCATATTGCAAGGATAACAAAATCACTTATCAACAGCAATTTCTAATTCAGAGCCCAAATTTGAAACAACAAAACGTTATGAAAACAAGTTAAAGGTTTCAAAACTCATAACTGAATATGCAAAACTGTTTGCTGAAGGAGAGTTTCTAAAAATTGTATCTTGTGGTTGATGCTGAAATACTGAGTCCCGAAAAAGCATATTTGTTCAAATCTATTTCTTTATCAAGAAACACCATAAGCAGACATATTGAAAAACTAGCAGCTGGTGTTAGGCAAACTGATTGAGAAGGGGAAAATGTTTGCTTTTCTATTGCATGTGATGTGAGTACTGATGCGATAGATATTACACAATTACTGGTGTTTGTTAGGGGTGTAGACACAGAGTTCACAATTAATTACAGAATTTATGCATGGGACCAAAAATGGCAGTGCTATATTGATGATGATGTAAAACTGTGGATAGTATGGAACTCAAATGGGAAAGATTGTGCAACTACAGATGGTGCATTTTACACGGCAGGAGTTAACCTCAGAACGGCAGAGCTGATAAAGAAGTCAGGTGTATAGAGGGCAAGTGCAGAAGTTGCACTGCATTCTGCATCAGGAGGCGCTATGTGCAAAGGCAGCTAATATTCGTGATGTTATGCAAATGGTTTCAAAACTAATAAACCTCATCCATAGTAGGGCATTAAAGCACCACAGCTTTAAGTTGTCTTGATGAAATGAACAGCAAATATGGCAATGTAATTTACCATTCAGAGATAAGGTGGCTAAGTCATAGTCAAACGCTAGATTTTTTGCTCTGTGGACAGAAATTTGCAAATTTCTGGTACAGAAAGGAAATGTGTGTTAATTGTTAGCTGACTTTAGTATTGTTGTCCTGCTTAGCATTTCTGGTTGACATGACCAGACATTTGAATGACAAAACTCACACTACAAGGCAAAGGCAAACTTATTAGTGATTCGTAGTGCCATTAAATTGTTTCAAGTGAAATTGTTTAAGAGACAAACTTCTTTGAAGAACTGGATTCATTTTCCTACATTTGGTACCCATACACACCAATATTCAGAAGCATGCTTTGATACTGATTTATTTGCAAAGGTAATTCAGGAAATTGAAGAAAAATTTACAAATAGGTTCACCGATTTTGTAAAATTGGAATCTAAGATTTGTCTATTTACATTGCCTTTCACTTTTGATGCTGATAAAGCCACATAGCTGCTACAATTTAGATTTGCAGCAATGTCATGATGCACTGAAAGGAACCTTCAGCCTGAGGGCCTTCCCAGTTTCTAGAAATTGCCGCCAGAAAAAAAAAAATCCAGCAATGATGAAACAAGCCCAATGTTTTATCTCTACGTTTGTCTAAAAATCTCACCCCTCTATTCAAAAAGTTTCTGGAATGTGTAAATAACACAAACAAGTTACCATAAGGAAATTTACACATTTCCTTCAAAATGGTTCTGCTCCACAGTGACACACTTCTATCTCTGCGTGTAAAGAGACTGGAAGCAATTTCCATTGTCGCATATACTGTAATTTCTTCAGTGTTCGAAAATCTTGACTGAAACATTTATACCCTTCATACACCTGAGTTTTCTTCATTGCCACCTCACAAAAAGCATCTTCCATCACTAAGGGAGATTGTTCAAAAAAACCACAAAACTTTATGTTCAAAGTGCTGCATTACCAACATTATGAAATGTATTAAACGAACATGCATACATGATAAAAACTAACTGCCAAACAAAGACCACAATCATTGCTAGCATGAAGATTGAAATAGAGGGTTGTCATGGAAGTTGCCAATACCTAAAAATAAAATATCCTTTACTTTCATATACCTACATTAAAGAGAAAATAAACAATTCTGGGGCCTTTTCGAATCTAGGAGATACATATATGAACAAACTTTAAAACAAACCTGCAGAAATCAGTACAAGATCTAGTTTGACTGATAGCATTGCCAACATGTGTTGCTCCTGAGCACATCTGAGCAAAAACCAATCATCAGCAACTTAAGCTCAAAACACAAGTTTCACACTTCTCAATAGGTGAGTAATTTTGATTGTAGTTTTATACTTATGGAACAAAGCTCTACAGAAATGTTGAAACACCATACAAATTTATTCAAACACATTATTTATAATTTTGTACCCTATTTTGCTGTGTCTACATTCCGTAAAACATTACATTTATATAAATTTGTCATATGGTCTTTGACCAGTCATTTAAGCTAGTGGCACCGCATGTAAAACGTTTGGGCAGCCCTGGCTTAGATAGTTTAGTACCTACCTTTAAGCCCCACTCCATGTAAAATCTAAAACTTCAATTAATGGCATGCAGAAACACTTACTGACCTTGCCACAAGATCAGCAGCAAAAAGTAGTCCTGGTATCTCTTTCATTCCTGTAACTACACAATGCTTATTGTTTTTCATTATTCTATCTAGAATGTCATCTATAAATATACTAAATAATATGGACTTTGTTTGCATACTTGCCACAGAGTTATGTTTTACTTCATGTAATTAGCAGTTTTATTTCTTTCACAACTGATGCAAAATTTATTATTTTCATATAAATTTTGTACTCCCACAATAAACAAAATACTTACTCCTTTATTCCTTAGTTTATATGTCAAGGTATCCCTCTTCAAACTTCAGTAACTAAACTGTCTAAATAGATTACATTTTTTATGAAAATGTAAAACATTAATGGAAATAAGCTAACACAGCTAAGTGCTAATGGATAAAAGAGATGTTTCACTCATACAGACAGCAAATATTGCTTAACCTACGATTCTGTTTTTTAAAATCTGTAGAATCTATAACAGAATTTCTGAAAGTAATAGATTATAATGTTTTAAATAAACCGACAACTTGCTTTCTATCAATTTGAGTCATCCACTAGTCAAACTCAAAAAATATGCAGATTCATTGCATGTCAGCAAGACGAATATGATTCATTTATATACAATTTGAGATGCATTTCCTTAATGGATTTCCTTCTCAATTCATCTCAGAGTCAAGATATCACTGTTGAGACAAAGCGTTTTTATTCATCTTTAAGTGAGATACTATATAGTTTGCAAGACAGAAGCTACATCTTGGGTTTATTCATATTACCCAATTTCAGATATCATTCTTACATAGGTCTTCTTAGGAATATTATGTCATGCTAAATTAAAGATAAAAATGAAAACTAATCTCCTTATTTGAAGGTGTGCGAGAGAGGGCTGTGTCAAGGAATCACTAATAGTAATTTGCTAAAGTATTGCAACAAGGAAAAGGAAACAATGGTAGTGGTAACAGAAAGAGAATGGATATGTAGGAAATGAAGAGGGGCAAAGAAGTAAAACTGGAGTAATTAACTTGTGTCAAGTTATTAAAACATGTTTTTGTATTACTTTCATGCAAATATATGCAGTGAAATACCTGCAAAGGATGCTGAGACACTGTTTTGTCTTTTATGCGAGAAAAGTAAGATGTATTAAGATCTCTTTCTTGCATAATAATCCTTTACATAAGCAAAAGTTCCAAGCCTAATGAACCTTCTGCCATCCCTCTAAACCATTCATAGCTTCAATGAAATGAGTTATGCTTGAGCATATAACATAGGTGCAGGTTGTACACTCCAAAACAAAGTCAATGAAGCAAAGAAAAAAGAAGCTGAAACACCCTTACAGAATTCCGAAGTGAATCAAGATGTGGGAGTGAGCTGCAGTTTTATTGAAGGTTGTGGATTAAGAGTTTGCATTTTGGAGCAAAACCCACAATGAAGAAGAAATTAACTATTTGGCAGAAGAAATGGGCATTGTGAATACAGAAATTTAGTTGTATTTGTTTCAACACATATAAAAATGAAGTGTTCACAGAAAATGTGACAAATGAAATCTGAATTCATTTTTACTTTCTCTAGCACATACATAGTAGAGAACGTATTGTATTCCACCCAAAAATTTGACAGATTTCACTGAAAATGCGTGTTTTGAGACCCCTCAATCAAATAAAAAACAGCATTTTCAGAAAAAAGTGTGGGTGCGTGTCGTGATAACTGAAAACTGGAATCTTTAAATATGGAAATTTTGAATTTCTTATAGATGGCAGTAAAGATTTTCATTAAAATAGCATATATTTATTGTTACAGTGAATGAAATATATCTCTCTAATTTTCTGGGAATAGCCTCTGAAGACTGTCCACTTAGGATGACTTTTGTGTAACTGGTAAACTGTAGATAGACAAAAACTTACCACCAAAAAAAAATTTACATCTTGTTAAAATACATAATTTGACACATTTTTTATTTTAGAATTAATTATTTCCGAGATATTCATGGATTTTTGTTTCAATTTTCAAACACGCTTTTCGCAAATGAGAGTCATCATTCATTTCATCTCTTAAGTTTTACTCCTGGCCATGCAAAAAGAAACAAATTTTAATTGACTCATGTAGCGACCAGCTTTTAAAACAGTTAACTATTGCTTTAGACTAGTGTATTCCCATATTTCCCTTCTACTGACATGGAAGAAAGCAATAAGACCATCTCTGCTAATGTTTATCTCCATTAGCATGATGTAGATAACTGTAAGAATAGTTTGCAGAAAAGGTAGAGAAAGTTATAAGAATGGCGCATCAGAATTTTTTTCTTCAAAAAAGTGCACAAAGCAAAGTTAAAATGTTTTTGCAAACGGAATTGAAATTGTGTATTAAAATACACAGCTTAACCAGCCATTCCTTGTACATAAGTTGCCAGATCACTGAATTAGAAATTTACATCAAATGGGGGATATACTTTATTAACTCCAAAGATACAACATTCATTTTCATTAAAAGCTTAGTCCTCGAATACATGTATATACAGCAGTATCACTCACTATAAAACAAATTCCAACATCTTAGTTGCCGCAATGATATGCAATGGTGCATTTTTTATTGTGCAACCCCATAACAGGCATTACACAGTACTTCATGTAACTGGTTTTGCACAATGTACTCCAGGAAGATATCTGCTGCTTCAGTACACAGTGTAAAAAATCTTCATGCTCTATCCTCCTGTATCCTCATCACTTATTACCTTTTTGCATGGCTTTGATTATTTCATCTATTTAATTATTCTGATTATTTCATCCACCTCCATATTCCACTAGGAAACACAGCACTAAGCAACTTCAATTTCTCTGCCTTGTGGAATATGTTAATGTCTAAAGTGTGAATTGATTCCAAAACACAATCTGTCGCTCAGTACTGGCTCCAACTCTGTATCATTGGATAGCCATATTTTTTTCAGCTCATTAATATGGTAGCATTTTCCACTTTATTCCATGCTTCTGCTGTTCGGGAAAATATACCACGCAAGTTGCTCTCCACACCTTCAACATAGCCTCGGTAGTCATTTTCACATTTGTTCTGCAAGGAGACAAGAAGTGCATGTCAATAATGAATTGCTTCCAAAATGTCCTGGACCATGGGCAGAATCAGGACTGTCACATTGGGTGGAAGAAAGAGTGCTTGTATACCATTGGAATTTAGAGTCGCATCAGAAGGATGACTGGGAGTATTGTTGACAAGGATGGCGTTCCATGAAAGTTTTGTTTTTCAATTAAAACATTAATGGAAATGCACAGTGAAGTAACTAATCAAATAGAAGTAAAAACATAGGTTACACTCTAACTTCACTCTTGAAATAAAGTAACTTGCTTTGGACGTGTTTTGGTGGCTGTTGCCACCATTTTCAATGGAGATCCACTGATGAACTTGTGGTAGCACCCTATGGAGGTCTCTCTTCCAGGTAGATGAATTTTGAAATGCGTCCATTTGTTTGAGGTATGTCAAAATTTATGACTGCTTTTGTTTTTTAAAATTAATAGATTTTCTCAAACTGTTAATCCAATTGGATTCTGCACTAATTTTAATAGCTTGGGCTCACTGTGAAAATTATGATTTTGAGTCCAAAAATGATGTGCTATAGCTGAATTATCTGTCTGCTTATATTTTAAATATCTTATATGTTCTTTAAAACGTTGTCCAATGTTTGGTTTTGTTTTTATATCTTTTCACATTCCTTGCAGCTGTTTTGATGTGGGGATTTTATCTTTTGTGTTTGTATGGAGGAGGTGTTTTAAACTGTGATTATTAACTGGGACTAAGTTGATGTTCCACTTTTTGAAAATCTTTTGAAATTTTTGGTATGCCAAAGGATGGTAAGTAAACTTTTTGTAGCTGGTTTCTGTTTTTATTCTCTTTAGATGCTAATTTCTTTTACTTTCTTCTGTTTCATGAATTTATTAATCTTCTTCTTTACCAAATGCTCTGTGTAGCCATTCTTTAGTGCAAATTCAATGAACCTATTAAGTTCTAATTTGTATTCCATCTGGCTTAATGGTAGGTTTACCAGTGTGAATGCAAGGTTGTTGATCATGGCGTGCTTGTGTGAAATTGTGTTGTAGCTGTTGTTAATTATGTAGTTTTTCGTCTGGTTTCTTTCCTATAGATTCCAAATTCTAGTTTGTTGTGGTTCCTGATTATTTTAGGTCCAAGAAGGGAAGCATGCCATTTGATTCTTTTTCTATTGTGAATGTTATGGAGCTGTCCTGAAGATTTAGTAATTTAACGCTGCCCTCAACTACTTTTTTGTTTACTATTGCCACTATGTCGTCTACATATCTATACCAAGTTTTGCCTATTTGTGGGAAGGCTGTGGTTATGTGGATTTCTAAATTACTCATGTATATGTCCGCAAGTATTGGGGATAATGGATTTCCCATGGCTAAACCATACTTTTGTGTATAAAATTTGCCTCTGAATGTTAAGTAGGTTTGTTCATTACATAATTGTGTTAACTTAAGTCATCTGCTATTTCACCAGAAATGTCTGTGGTAGTTAGCCATTTTTTCAGTACCAAAAGTAGTTTATCTCTTGGAATGCTGGGGAAAAGTGATTCAACACCAAACGAAACCAACATGTCATCATCACTTAGGTCTCTTTGTTTCATTTGTTCTATTAATTGAAAGGAATTTTTTATATTTAAACTGTTGTACTGTGGTAGGGTTTGGAACTGTTTTGTGAGCCAATTTGCTAATTGGTATGTGGGGGAGTTGATGGTGTTTACAATAGGTGCACTTTATTTCCTGCTTTATGTATTTTAGGTAATCCATATATTCTTGGTGTGCAGGGGTTACTTGGAATTAGTTTCTTTTTGTTGGAATCGCTGATTAATTTTACACTGTCTAAGATTTCATGTAAAGATTTTGTATATTTTGGGATGGGATCTTTTGGAATTTCCATACATTCTTCTGACTGCAAAGTTTTTCCATGCTGTTTTCATAATCTGATTTGTCCATCACTACTATTTTATTTCCTTTGTCAGCTTTTGTGTAGAAAACCTCCTTTTTGTTTAACAATATTAGCACTCTTTGAAGAGGATTGTGGTGGCTCTGGGATTTTTTTAATTGTTTTAAAATTTTTTCACATTCTGCTCTGATTAAGAGCTTATGGCTTTCTGGTTGGTCAAAGATTGCCATTTCTATGTCTGCTCTGTATTCGTCAACATCACGGGGAAAACTTAGGCACGTATTTAAGTCCTAGTTCAACACTTCTTTTTCTTTCTGTGTGAAGGTTTCCTTGAATAAATGAACAAAATTGTCTTCATTTCTTTCGGTTTGACAATGATAGCTTGCATCATCATTTGGTGTTTTGTTGCTTTCAGTGTACATGTTTACGTTTTTTATTTAAGGTTATCCACTTTTGCTTTGCGCGTATGTTCATAACCTCAAATAACCGTTGTTCTAAATTTTGTCGAAGTATATTCCCTAAAGTTTTTATAAGTTCTAGATGCAAGCTATAACTCATCAAATCTAAATCATTTAAGGTTTTATAATGTTTTTCTATTTCCATTTGTAAATCTTTCTTTTCAGCTTCCCTCTGTGCCTTGCTATTTCCGCATTGATTTACCAACTTCTGTACAAAAAACTGGTGTCAAATTATTCCCGAGACATGTGCGTAAGAATTTTATATTAGCAGAAATTAATCTTTTCTTTATCCTGATGAACTTTTTAATCTGTGGTTTGTTTCCATTATGATCAATATTAACACGTGGTAATGGACTCACCTCCATGTTTGTCACTTTGCATCGGTCCTTCTATAATCTCAAATTTCCTTTATGAACTGACAATCTTTTCAATTAAAACACTAATGGGTATGCACAGTGAAGTAACTAATCAAATAGGAGTAAAAACATAGATTACACTCAAACTTCAGTCTTGAAATAAAGTAATATATTACTTAATTTTAAAGTTCAGAAGCAAGAGCTATGCACCTACTATATTACTGATTTTAAAACTAAACTAGCCAAGACCAAGATGTTGCTGAGAATCCCACCATTCGGCCATAGCTGAGGATGCCTTCAAGAAGGGTGAAACAATTGTTCTAAAGGAAAACAAAGTTTATGAAGCATAAGAGAGTTTATGTTGAATCAAGGTTACTTAATTATATTTACCTTGCTTCAAAGTGTGAGAATTCCAATAAATAATATATTATTGTGTCTAAACTATCTATTATGTTGGTCACACATTTTTTTTTAAATATGTTTTAGGTAGTTGATGATTATGTATGAAACAAATGCTAAATATAAAGGAGTAGGTATATACTTAAAGAATATAATTTGTTTAAACACTTTAAATATGAGTGAGCAAAATGTTGCCGACATGCAGAGTGGGACAAATCCACCACTGCACCTGGTGCTGTAGCAAACAAATACATTACTGCTCATCCTCAACAACAGAATGTGGGGTGAGTAAGGCACTTACTCTCCACCTACTTTGCTGGCCATCCCCTATGTGCCGAAAGCTATATACATGTTAACATACATGCTGCACACTCACAGTATTATTAGGTACATCATCTTTATGTGATAGACTTTGGAAGCTTTACATGGATGGAAATGGACCAGTCAATGCAATGATATTAGTAACAGCAAGTAACTGGTGATATTGCACTCATTCAATACTATTACCATTCAAGTCACTAAGCTGCTATTGCCCCCAGCCTGCTCCAGAATGGCTTGTATACAACTTTCTTCTTGACATAAGAAGAAATGTCACTGAATTCACTGAATACTGACATTTTACTACCTGCCAGTGCTGACTTTAAAGCCATCTACACATACACAACCAAAAATAGAAACTACAAAATATGGTGTACCTCAAGGTGCTTTTCATTATATACATTAATGATATCTATCCAAAAGATACAGCATAACTTATGCAAATGACAAACTCTGTATCTGGAGCATAAGGACTATTGTAAGTACCACACAAGAACACAAAATAACTTTCACGGAGTAAATGTAAATTAAAAATCAACTGATTAAGATCCCATAATAATGGACAAAATATTGTACAATAATCTACACTGTTCTGTAAAAACAGCAAAAGGAAACATTTTTAAACATGAGCTAAAGAATTTCCTAATATAGAAATATACGTACAGGTGTAAATGAATGGCCGCACAAATTTTACTGGCAGTAGATGGTTCCTAGTTGATCAATTTGAGATAAGAAACCAATGGTCTAAGGTTAAGTTAACAAGTTATGCATTTCTAAGTAATTAGAGAATGGGATCAATAAATCATAATCAGAAAGAAATATGTAAATAGTCTGCATTTGAAATGAAATGAAGTTATTATGCACTTAATTAAGCCTGTCTTTTATCTCTCTGAAGAAGCATTTTCAAGTTTTAACATTACCAAAATCACTTAAATTGCACACCTAACATGAGGCTGCATGCCACTGCAATGTATAACAGGATGTGGCAAACGGCTAAAGAAACATACAAAAATTCTGTCAGTGGTTGTACTTTGGCCACTCAGTTAACTGTGAGATTGAATAAACCTGAGGAATCAAGTTCAAATCTGGATAGGAGTCATTTCTTTTTCTTTTTCTTTTCCATCTTGTGAGCAATATTATAATTATGCCTTAAAATCGCAAACTATCAACATCATTTACAATGCACAGGGTATTGCTTATTGTTGCTTCCTCTCACATCTGATGGATAATGCCATTGCCTTGAAGTTGTCAGTTGGCAACAAGCAATAGCACAAGTTACTACAGCAGGCACAAAACTTCTGGAATCATAACCCTGACCAACAATCCAGCTGCTGAAGCTAGCTTGCTCTGAGTTTGCAATATGGTACCTTTGCAACTGTTACTCAGAATCACAGCAAAGCATTACACAGTCTGCATCGAAAGTGTTCATCTGTTTGTATTTTCGGAGGGCAGTAAATACTGCTAATTTTATTGTTGACATCAATAACTATGGCTCCTACGTTTTTGAAGTGGCAAGGTATTAATTAGTCAGAGCAGAAAAATAATTGCAAATGTCAACTCCATGAAACAAGAGACAGAAAGAAGCTAGAAAACATATATTTGCCCAAGTCCTCCAAAACCCTGATTCTTGGGAATTAAGACTATACCATAGTTTATTATCATAACATCACACTGTGTTCACTGTTTCCACCATCTGTCATGCCATAAAACAGAATACTAAATTCAAGAGGCTACGAACTCGAATCTCGCTTACGGCAAGTTACTCAGATAAGGTTTCTTCGGGGTTTTCCCTTGTGCTGAGAAGACAAATTATGAGTAACGTTAAGCTACATCGACCTCAAGATCATTTTACTAACTTCATCATCTGATATGACCAACCAGGTCAAAGGACATAAAAAATAAATGTTAAAAAAAGGAGGATATCACATGCCAGGAGCAGAATGTGTTTGCAAACATTGTAGTGAAGGGTGTAAGAGATAGCATGTGATGTTTTGTAACTAAGACAAACATTTACAAAGTTTTGTAACGTAGGGAACTGATTCATAAAATTATGCACACTATGCACCCTTCTTTATTCAATATTCTTGTCTAATCAAATTTAGAAAAAGATGGAGTTGTAGAAAAGCAATTAGAAAGACTTCTCTTTCAGAATAATGGTGCAGAAAATAGCAATAGCAGTGATGATGAAAATGACTTTTTATAATGGAGGAAACAGATTCATAAACTTATGCTCATTATATATATATCTATCTATCTATCTATCTATAAGTTTATCAGTGCAGCGCAGTGTGATATGCATAAGCAGTGACATATTTGACATTCACTGTGAAATGCACTCTTCCAGCATGCATGCAGTAGACTGGTGAACTACTTATCTGGTAACAACAGATTTAGAAATCATTGCCTAGCTCTCATTAACATTTTCACATGTCCAGATATGACTCCCCAAAAGAGGTACTGAGTACCTTTGTGGTACCATGACAAATGCCTCATGCTGCCAATAGATGACATACCCCTGGCAGACACTTAACATCACCGAACAGTAAGGCCGCGCCGTGGCCGAGTGGTTAGACCACTCGACTCTCACCTAGACGGCCGGGGTTCGATCCCAAGCGACCGCATGTGAGATTTGTGGTGGACAAAACGGCGCTGGGGCGGGTTTTCTCCGGGTACTCCGGTTTCCCCCACCATCGCATTCCACCGGTGCTCCATCATCATTCATGTATCATCAGTGTCACCGCCTGCGGTGCCATTAGTAGTTAAAGCGGGCGTTAAACACTACCAAAAAAAAAAAAAAAAAAAAAAAAAAAAAAAAAAAAAAAAAACCGAACAGTAATGGTTCCTTACTTAAGTGTTCAGTAATCAAATCTCCCATGTCTCATTTCCTTTTTGCCTTCCGCACACAATGACACAAACAGTTAAAAGTACTCAGGGAACTTCCTTACTTAAGTGTTCAGTAATCAAATCTCCCATGTCTCATTTCCTTTTTGCCTTCCGCACACAATGACACAAACAGTTAAAAGTACTCAGGGAACATGGAGCAAAACTACACTTTTCCTGAGCTCACTGATATGTGCCTTGTATATGGCAATACAGGATGTTGTTCAATTGCTACATGGATTTATAGCGAAAGATACCCAAATAGACAACAGTACCATAGGACTTCTTTTAAATCTGTAGATTACCATTTGCAAGAACGAGGTTTTGTGGTGCTGAATAAAGCAGATTGCAGTGCAAGACATATCCATCGCACTCTGGAGTTTGAAAACTTATTGCATACACTGGAAGAGGAACTATCAACAAGCAACCACGCTATTGCATGTACAATCGGCACCAAGCACACAAGTGTATGGCAAATCTTGTATGAGGAGCAACTCTACTCCTTCCATCTGCAAAAGGTGCAAGCCTTAACTCCGGAGAATTGTAATTTACACTTGCACTTTTGTGAATGGGTCTTAAAACAGCCACCAGAATAATTTTCATTGGCGTTGTTCACCAATGAGGCCATGTTTACCAGGGATGGACTGATTCTTAATTACAATAGTCAAGCATGGGCATATGAAAACCCCCATGCAATTGTTCAGGAGAGCCACCAACAGCAGTTTATGGTGAACATGTGGGCTGGCGTTGTTTTTGACCAGACCATTGGGCCATACCTTCTTCCTTGACTGCATGGTGACACTTAAGAAACATTTCTGAAGTATGTACTACCAGCCCTGTTGGAAGAAGTGCCACACAATGTTTGTACTCAACTGCATTACCACCATCATGGAGCTCATGTGCATTATGTGATAAAAGAACAGGAGCATCTAAATCAAGTTCCCAATTCGCTGGATTGGAAGAGGCAGTCCTAAGATACCCTGGACACCTCATTCACCAGATCTTAACCCCATGGACTTTTCTTTCTGGAGTCATTTTTTGACAATGGTGTATTCATTACAGATTGATTCTGAAAAGACATTGGTTGCCCACATTATTGCAGCCACCGATGATATTCGCAGTGCACCAGGAATGCTCAACAGGGTTCAGGAATCATTTCTGCATCAATGTCACCTATGCATCAATGTACAGGTCACCATTTTAAACCATTTCTTTGAAACCTGTGCTTACTTTTGTACTAGCTATCATATGGCAATATTACTACCAATGCAACTTATTTTTGTAATAACTCAGCAACATTTAGCTTTTTCAAGCACTTAGCAATTATTTACAATTTGTAAGTTGTTAGTGGAGTTTTAACTAGTTCATTTAAGTAATGTATTAAGTTTCCAGTATGTACCTAGTCTTCTTCTCTTCTGGCTTTACAGCCCTTGGTGAGCTTCGGCCTCCTGCACAATCCTCCTCCACATATCTCTATCTTCTGCTTTACTTCTCCACCCTCCGATTCCAATCTTTCTTAGGTCTTCCATCACATCATCTAACCATCTTGTTTTTGGTCTTCCTTTATTTCTTCTAGCGTACGATCTTCCTTTCAATATTCTTTTTGGCATTCTATCTTCTGTCATTCTCTCTATGTTCCTAGCCATCTTATTCTTTGTGCCTTTATAAATTTTACAATATTTAGTATGTACCTAGTATTTAATGAAAATGTAAATGATAGTTAAACAAATTTGAAATAAAAAGCTTCAGCATTGGCTAAATGAAAAATTACAGCACAACACAATGTTTCCTATAAATCACATTCAACTAAGTGAGGAATGAAAGAAATAAAAACAGAAAAAAAAAAAAAAAAAAAAAAATTAAAATGTTCAGTTGTTAAGCCATTATACAAGAAAGGGCAAATCTCAGAAATGTCAAACTATAAACCAGTATCTTTACTTACAGTATTTTCGAAAATCTTTGCAAAAATTATGTTTAAAAGAATTTATCACCATCTAGAAAGTATAATATTTTAGCAAAAGAGCAGTTTGGATTCAGGAAGAGCATATCAGCTAGTTATGCCATTTTCAAGTTAACAAATGAAGTTCTCAAGCCATTGGATGACAAACTTAACACACTAGGAATATTCTGCGATCTATCAAAGATATTTGACTGCATTAATCATGAAATACTTCTATCAAAATTATTGCACTGTGGAATTGGGGCAAAGGGCATCAATGGATTACATCTTACTTATCAAAAAGAAAGCAAAAGGTTATAATAAATACTTCAAATAATAGCAATGCATATTCTGAATGGTGTGAAATAAAGCATGGTGTCCCATAAGGTTCTATTCTGGGTCCCTATTATTTTTAGTGTATATAAATGATCTACCTGAAGTAATAAACAACAATGCCTATCCAGTTCTTTTTGCGGATGACAAGTATTATAATTAAAAAACACAATGTCAGTCAGCTCCCAGATTCATCTAATAATATCTTCAAAACACTAAATAATTGGTTTGAAAGTAACAAAAGTCACATAAACTTTGAAACAACTAACTACATTAATTTTTGCACAAAGCATAAAAAGCATGGCAGACCTAAGCATAGAATATGAAAATAATCAGATTGCAGAAGCCTGTAATACAAGATTCCTAGGTCTTATGATTGATCGTAACATGAATTGGAAACACATATTCATTATATCTTACCCAAAGTGAGCTCTGCATGCTTTGCAATCCGATCATTAATCCAGCTTATAAATAAGAGCATACTAAAAACAGCTTATTATGCATATTTTCATTCATTGATGACCTATGGAATAATATTTTGGGGAAATTCAGTAAATGCTAAAAAAAGTATTCATTATACAAAAAAGGTAATAGTAAATAAATAATAATAATAATAATAATAATAATAATAACAACAACAACAATAATAATGGCAGGGGAAAGACGATCAACTGACTGCAAACCACTCTTCAAAATGTTTGGAATTTCACCATTAGCCTGTATTGCCCTCCATAGTGTAATGGTTACTATGCTGACTACATATACCTAAGGTTGCGGGTTCAAACCCAGCAGAGGACAATGGATTTTTTCGGCCATAAAAATCCTTAGCATGGCTTCCTTTGAAAGGGAAGTAAAGCCGTTGGTCCCCTGTTGTAGATTTATGGCACATAAAAGAAGCTCAAGCCTGACAGAGAGGCCTCTTAGAAAAATTAAGCGGTCTTTCATGCCCAGTATAGAATGGGACACTGAGAACCACAACAGTTAAAGAGCGTCCATAAATAAAACGCCATTTACATTTACCATTAGCCTGTGAATATATTCTAGCCATAATTATTGTGATTTGTAATAAATAACCCAGAAAAGTTTACAAAAAAATACAGATATTCATAACAAAGAGACCAGACATAGGCAGGACTTACATAGACAGCAAAAATTCCAAAATTATTCCAAAAAGGGGTTTACTACAAAGGAATAGTTTTGTTTAATTCACTTCCCTCTTCTATAAAAGAATTGCAAATGAACAAAAACAAGTTTAGATCAGAATTAAAAAAAAGATACCTTATTACTCACACCTTCTGTACAGAGGATGATTTCATTCAGTCAAAAAACACTGGTAATAATATAACATTGTAAATATAATAAACAGGAATATTCTAAGAATGCAAATATACAGGTAGGCTTTTGGAAACAGATATGTGATTGAAAATTATGCAAAATTGACAACTATGAAAAGTCAGTGTCAGAGTTATTATTTGTAAATAAATGTAATTGTTGACATGATCTACACCCTAGAGTTTGGGCTTTGAGTCGAATCTTGTGTGCGTGTGATTTTTTTTTTTTTAATTTATTTAACTGCATGCTCCTTTACAATAAGTAGAAATACTACATGCATTAGTTACTTATATATACAATTTGAACATTGCAGATTTAAGAGTATATTATATGAAATTGACGATGTCTTCTCTTGAGATGTTTGAGATATTTCCCTAAGCTTTAATGTCACTGATTATTTGTTTCTTCTCTTTACACGATTACCATAGTTTATGATTATTCTAGATTTACAGTTTGTGCAAATTTGATAAATTGTTTTTTGTACTGCCGAGGCAGTTCTCTTTTAGAATTCGACCACTGCCAACCTGTTTTTATACTATTATTTCTGAATTCAGTTCTTTCTTTTTCTAGTTTATTACAATCGTAAATCAAATGATCTACTGTTTCGCTTCCATCCCCGCAGAGGCAAGTCGGGGTGTCCGTTGTTTTAGTGTGAGTGAGTGAGTGAGTGAGTGAGTGAGTGAGTGAGTGAGTGAGTGAGTGAGTGAGTGAGTGAGTGAGTGAGTGAGTGAGTGTACTGCATAAGTGAATTCACATACAGGTATTGCATCAGTGGAAATTGGACAATAGGAAAAATGTTCCTGATTTTATTCACAACTACAACAATGGGTAGAAGGTGAAAGCTTTGCAAACCAGTTTCAGCATTGAAGCAACATTCCATACAAATGGAAGAATAAAGAGGCACCAATGCTATATTTGAGATACATAACCCTCATTCAATTTACAGATTATGAATAAGTTTTACTTAAGGCACACTATCACAGCATAAGCTTTATGGCCATTCACATTTGCCAAGAACATTAATGGATGTACACATCTAGATATGTTGAAGCACTGGTTAGTATCGAGCATGCAGAAAGATTCAAACAATTACCTTTCCCAGCATGACAGAATTATTTACACAATGATTTTCATGATGTTTGTTATTATCTGAACATTAACTTGCCTTAGCACAGTATTGAACATTTTTGGAGAAGTGAATGAAACTTTTCCCATACCACAGCTGCTGAATCCTTGCATTTTACAGATTGCAATTAAAATGGTACATTCGTAAGAAAGCAGAACATAAAGCTTTACCCATTAGACTTTCTAAACCGATCACAAGGTACCATCGTCAGTTGGTCACAAAATGATAATGGAACTGGAAGAGATATGTTGTTAGATCTGGCTGTTTCCAATCACTTGCTTCACTTTGCGATTCCCAACATGAGCTCAAGTTGTTGCTTGCAAGCTATGTGTCATCCATTATTTACATTTGTTATTGTTGTTGCTGTTTATTTATATGTATATAGTTACCTATTTGTTGATGTATATTTCATATGTATTATTTATACAAGATTTGAAGCACAACAATGCCTAATTAATGATAATAAACACGTGTCGGTTCACAAAGTAAAATAATTTGAATAAAGGTGTGACAATAGTAAGCATTGGAATCGCCAAGAATGATCTGGGAATTGTTTGAACAGGATTACGTTCATCGGCATATCTCTATTTCTGGTGATAAAACCATGCAGCAAACTGCAACAGCTCTTGGACAAGGCACAAGAACTATCGTTAACAAGAAAGTGAAACATGAAGTTGGCGTTTATGCTTCTGGGGATAGTAATGACTAAAATTTAGATGGAACCGAGCATTTATAATTTTAAACCAGTGAATAAAAAGCACTTTGTTATATTATCTTTATGTGTGTTTCACTTCTCTTATAACAAGCAAGGTTGCATTACAAGATATATAATATTATGAAGCTACTTGCAGTGAAGGTTAATTAGATTGATTAATTTGGCACACTTCACTTTTATTGAGTAAGACAATTGTTTCAGACTCTTACCCGCATTATCTGTTGAGCCAAGTTTGCATTAATTTATTCCATAGTATCAGAAATATGCAATTTATTTACCATATGCTACATAATACTAAGCATTTGTTATTTCCAGTTAATAATAATAATAATAATAATAATAATAATAATAATAATAATAATGAATTAGTTATTCATCTGTATTCAGTACTAAATGTGACACTATGCAACTTTAGACACGTTAGTAATCAGCCCTTTACTGGCAACTCTGGTACCTATCTTCGTAAACATAATGTAGCTAACCTTATATGAAGACACCTAAATTGTAGAGTGCAAAGATTCAATGACAGAGACATAGATAGCCTTCAAGGTCACCTGATCTGACTGCGTAACGTCTTCCTGTGGGGGCTACATCAAAGGTTACATGTATATGCCACCTTCGCCACAAAATGTAAAACTCAGTTGCAGGTTTCAAGGAACAGCCACTATTGTAATGTTAGACATGCTTGTGAAATATGTGGGAAAAATTTGACTACCATACACATCTGTCAAACTACACATGGTTAACATCTAGAACAGGGCTCTAGAACACATCAGATTGCATGCACACAAACAGGAGTGCAGAGGTTCAGTGCACCATGCATCAGTCCATCATGGCTCTGCTTGGACATCAGCAGAGAGGTAAGGAAGGCAAGCAATTCAAGCACAATTCAAGAGAGACTGAGCTATTGCTCAGAATTGAGGAGCATGTTTTGCATTTTGGTTAACCCACCATTGCAGACTTTTGCATCTTGCACTGCACCAATCTATGCAGCCCGAGAAGCCTTGATCTAGAAAATGACTAATTTGCAGAATTTCTCATCACAATTATATGCTTAATAAAGTTGTAATATTTATAAATTTTTATAATAAATACTACAAAGTGTTTAAAGGCTTCATGTATACTGTGTACTGTGTGTTAACTTTTATCTGCAATTTTCTGCTTGCCAATAGAGTAAGAATGTCATTGTTGACTGGTGAGCCTATTTTGAAGTCATAGCACTCTACTGAAGAGTGGCAATAGTGGAAGAGAAACCTATCACAATTATGTTGGTAATAATACAACCAGTTTGCCCATTTCCCCAACCAGTACAGTAATGAATAACATTCAAACTTTACTTTGTTCCTTGCTGGCAAGCTGAATATGAACATAGCACACCTTTTGTCTCTTCACATTTTCACATGAAATTATCATTCAGATAAATCAGTTCTTCTATTCTAACAGACCTAACTTGTGTTAGAATGCTTTGTTTAAGTTCTTCCTCACACATGTGCGGTTTAGTGGCACACACTTCATTTTCATCTTGATTTCCACTCAAATGATTATTTCTTATATTTTAACATGTACACATGCTCGCATTGTGAATATACTACTATATTGCAGTATGAACACAAACACACACCTTCACTCCAAGGTCTAATCCCATACTGAGTGTGTCTGTCTTGTAGCAGAGAAAGCCAGACATTAAGTCTGAAATGCACAATTTTTATTGAGCCCTCGCAGCACACAAGGTCGGAAATTGTCACACCAGAGTCACAGGGTGGATATCAGTTCTCGTCAACATTCACTGAGACATACTGTACTTCTGTAATAGGACAGTATCCAACTCGCCTCATCAGGAAGACATCACATTAAATATGATCTCTTGCTAGAGGGATTGTACATAAAACTCACTTCATCAGCAAGGGCATTGATAATACTTCTTGCGCAGGAATTCACAGATAAAAATGAACACCCAGTATACTGTGCTTATGTTAAGCTGAATTATATACATGAAATGTACCACCAGAATAATTATTGATGGATGAGAATTTTGTCCTGCACAGTACTGTCTGTACTCCTGATTTGAATGATAGATGGTTTTTCTGAGAGAGAAGGTAGTAATATGATCAGTAGAGGTTGTTTGCTGTACTCCAGAGTCCTGAAAGCTGTGAAACTCATGAACACAAACATTGAACATTTTCTTGTTTAAATTGTTCCAGTGTTTTATAACCTGTTGGAAAGAACTAATTTTATATACATTGAGGTCTGTGTATGCCCATAATTTCATTGTGGCAATACACCTTTCCTAAACAAGCTTGAGGTACATCAGTGTTTTTATGGAAGTTCACTAGATTAAGATGGCAATGGTTTAATTATGTACATAATTTCTTGTTTTTGGACACCAACATTTTAGACATTTAATTAACCACAAAATGTTTTTGTTTGTGAAGAGCACAATCTAGTATGGCTGTATGCATTCTAAAATAGTCTTGACATACAGAGTGCTTTATATAGAACTGACACATTTCTTTCTTTAATTATTCCATTGGAAATTCATTTAACGACCCAATTTTAGCACCAAATTAAGCAGCATGTTCTGGAGTTTCGATTCCTTGTCACTAGATGAGCAGATGTTTGTGTTTTATTCCTAACTGCATTGTTGGCAGCTGTTTCAACATTTTGTTCTTGTAGCCAATGTGAAAATGCAGTACACATTAAATCAACGACTCTTCCTTATGAAGCAATACTGGATTACGAATTCAATTACAGCTACTTCAAAGGGCATACCAGAGAATTTGGTGTTCGCAAACCTCCCGAAAGAAACACAATACTGGTACTGGTAAACAAATTGGAAACAACTGGATCTCTGGCGAGTAAAAAAGGCAAACATCATTTATCTAGGCTTCCCACAGTTGTTGATGTAAGAGCACAACTGGAACATTCACCCAAAAAATCATTAAGACGTTTGTCGCAGGAGACAGGGTACACCTACTCAATGTGTCAGGGAGCTGCGAAAAGTGCAGGCCTAAGGCCATATAGCGTTACCGTTGTTCATCAGCTACAGGAACCAGGCAAGGATAAAAGATTGAACTATTGTCGTTGGTTTCAGACGTTCATTGTGCAAAATCCTGCAATATTGCCCATCACATGGTTCACAGATGGAGCATGATTCCACTTATCCGGTTATGTGAACGCACAGATCTCATGTCATTGGGCCATCAAAAATCACATGTCATCCATGAAGCACCTATGCACCCGGTTAAAATCAGTTTGGTGCAAAATATCCGCACAGAGAACAGTGGGGGCCAATTTTTTTTAACCACACTGTGAACACCACAGAGTACTGACTGATTTTCATGGAGTTTGTTGAGCAACTGGACAATGTAGAGCTGAGTCAAGGATATTTTCAGCAAGATGGCGCTACATGACATACATAAAATGAATCCATGAACCTAATTGCAAGTTTCTTTGACAACCGGATAATTTCCAGGAACCTGTGGCCACCGAGATCTCCGGATTTGACATCGCCAGACTTCTTTCTATGGGTTTACTTAAAAGACAGGGTTTATGTCACACGTCCCAAGACATTGGACAATCTGATGCACAATATCACAAAAATACAAGCTATTGACAAGTGGCCAGGAACATGGAACTACGTGTTGAGTTGTGCCTTATGCAGGATGGAGGACATTTTCAACATTTGCTATAGAGGTAAATAATCTCCCAAAATTCCTCTGCAAATTAGGTATAACAAGTTGTCACTAGCACAATTCGTTTTGAAACAATTAAAGAAAGAAATGTGTCGGCTCTATATAAATCACCCTGTAATAGCTACCTCTATCACTAGATATGAGATGGCACAAGAAAGACCAGCCAGTGTAGAGACAGATGCTGCCTTACTGTTATTGTCATCTACTTACTATTACCCTTTCTTGCAAACCTGCTGCAACTATGCATACTTTATGATTATCAGTAATAAAACTGCAAAGAATTATTTCAAAAGTATGAGGTAGCTCAGAGAGATGTATCCTCTTCAATAAAGATTTACAGCAATGAAGGTACACAAGCCTTGAGCCTACCAGTTAATTTAATGTGACATATTTGCAAATAAGTTTCCTGGAATTTCCACACAAACAAAGAGCAGGATACAGGATTTGGTGAAAATGTAATATACTACAGGATCAATTGTAAACACAAAAAAGAATCAAGCCCCATCCATTTGGGCACCTGCTCTAATCACAGAAATTTAATCATGAATGATCCAAAGACCTAACATGTCAACATTTAAACTGTCACAACAGGTAAAATTTTATGTAGGTCCTTTCAATATATTTTACATGATGTAAGGTAGAAGTCATTCAAAACAAATTGTATACAAGAACTTCAAGTCAAAGCAAAATGTGTGAATAACTGCACATGCTCATGGCAATTGTTTTTCATGTGCCACCCTGTATATGGAGGTGTTTATCCTTAGAGTAGGCACATGGTCAATACTTGCCACCCAATGATGATTGATTGTCATTCTGTTTATCTCTAAACTTTAAGCTTTCCCGCTCAAGGTACCTTTGAAGAAGCATTGTTGACGCCTGTTTGTAACAGTTGGGATTAGAATTTCAAACTGATAGAATGCTGAAGTATGCTGGCTGGCAACCATCTCCCCCCTCCAAGCACCCTTTATGTAACAAAGTAAGGTGGGTATATTACCTTTTTATTCTCAGTATGACCATAAATGTTCCTTGTATTCTACATCCATAGAGGTTACTTTTAATTTCATTAGGAATTAAATATATCAATTACTATTATTAATTAGCTTCATCAATTAATTTATGATATATTTATATTACATTTCTAGTCCACAAAGATTCCTTGTATATTGCTTGTACTCGATATGTATTGAAACTTAGAATTACTTGTTTTTTTTTTATACTGAACTTGATCAATCAACTGATTTGATTCATTACTTGGTTTTATAAAGTTTCGGACATTTTGCTTTACAGTTCTAGTCTGACGTTTCACACGCATGGTCAAGTGAAAGAAAAGAAGAGTAAAAGCATCTTCTAACCCTGATGTTTGGTTGAGGTGGTTTGAAGATATACATGATGGGATGGACATAACAGATGAATAAAATTCAATTGAAGAGGACCATGATAATCAGAACATCAAGAGATTATAATCAAGTAACATTGATTCAACATAAACACTCTTATGCTTCACAAATCACCTTTTCCTTTAGGACAATTGTTTCACCTTCCTTGAAGGCATTCTTAGCTACAGCCAAATGGTGTGATTCTAGGAAACATTTTGGTCTTGACTACTGGTGGGGTCTGGTGTTCATACCAGAGGTTCAAAAGAATGTTGCATTCTGCTGGCAAATCAAAATTTATGAGGTTTCCTCTAATTTTTTTCATATAGATATTTTCCCACGCGTTCAGTTCTGTAGCCTTGTTTACATATTTTAGAAGTCAAGTTTCATTTTTAACATGGTTTTTCTGCCAAAATGGAGGAAAAAAAAAGGTTTGTGAAACATAAGTGTCTATGTCGAATCATTAATTGTAATTACTGTGCTTCACTGTGTGATAATTCCAATAAATAATATATTATGTCTAAATTATCAACAGTAAAGAGATGTTGATGCACATAGCAATAAGTTCTAAAATATTCATTATCATCCTGGTAATGGCAGTAAATCAAGATGGCTAAAACATGTGCCCAGCAGAAACGTGAGGGCAAGATCAGAGAACATAATACACCGCACTCATCTTCCAGGACCAAAAGACAGGCTTCAACAGTAACTGCAGAAGGTAAACTGTTACATTTATTTCTTGACAGAAACATTTAAAAGAAGGCCCTGGAAGTTCACGCATTTGCATATTTTTTCGAGTTTTATACATGTATACTTATATATCATGTGTACGAATTATGGAATTCTTAAAAATTTAGTTGAGTCGATTTTGTAACACTATTGGAATTCTTATTTATCTGAATGCTTTTTATGGTGTATGTAAGTGCATATTTTCATCATTTTTATAAATTCATCATATTTTTAATATTTTCATGCTTATGGTATACTTTGATGAGCTTTAACTTTTTCTTTAATTTGTTTCCAACATCTGGATCATACACTCACAAATACATTGCACAGATTAAGTCACTTCATGCAACTTCATGTGAAGAGGAGTTGTGTATCACCTGATATGATACCTTATGGTGAATCCCCATGTTTGCTTCTTTGTGCAGGGACTTCAAGGCCAGGAAATCACCTGCAGTAAGCATATTGCAATGGTGAAGACTGATGAGAGCTGGCTGAAGACTAAGTTTTCATAGGATGTATGTGCTTTTGCATAAAAAGTGCATGTTAATCAGGTGATGGGAACTGGATGTGAACAAATTAAGATACACATATAATGCATAGGTTAATCTTACTGAAAAATGCCGAATGTCAAATCTACTTTGAGTGCTAAATTAAGTAATTTACAGGAGTTTGCAGGTGACTTAATATTTACAGATAATAGGGTACTGTTTTGTGGAGTTTGCGAAAAATGTAGGAAGTGAAAAAGATTTCAAGTAGTTCATCATATAAACACAGTAAAACATAAAAGAATATAACCAGAAAAAACACAAATAAAGAGCTATCAAAAGGAATTAGAATGTTGAGAGAGTAAGATTACTCAGTTTTCTTACGAGTTGAGCGTGGCATTTTTAGCTGCTGATATCCCATTCTAGAAAATGAAAAGTCCCAAATTAAAAGAATTTCTTGTCAAATACTCACAACTTGTGCCTGAAGAAAGTACATTGCACAGGACATATGTAAAAAGTTGTTAGAACAAAATTATCTATCTTCGCAAAAACACTGGTGGACCAGTTCATATGAATGATAATGACGAAAGCACTGATACTGAGAGTCAATTTATTGCTAATGTAATTGTCAATGCCTTAAATAAGGAGCAAAAGACCCTAAGTTATCTTCTAAATGTGTGAGAATTACCAGTGGCTAAAGTCTGTCTGGTTTATCTTCAAACATTGGAATGAGAGAACACACTACTGCCAGAGCTGCCCTAGGTAACCCATGACTGCCTAATCCCATGTTACATCACTTCCATACAACTTTCCAATGGACTCCACATGAATATTATTGTAGCTATCCCCTTAATACTTACAAGCGCAGCACTTTAAGGACACTACTGGTAGATGTCGGTAGTATATATACCATCCATTAGGGGTTTCTTAAGAGGGTCCCGGCAAACTAACTTCATCAGCTCCATTGTCATTAGATATTGGATTAAACCTGCAGTCTTCCAACTCTTCGTTCTTCAGTCTTTTTTTTCTAAATTTATGATGGAATTGTCCAGCATATTAATCGTTTTTTTTTTCCCCAGTACATTTCATCTACCACCTTCATAAGTTCACAGACAGCCTTCCAATTTTCTGGAGTAATTTTTATTAGTGCATTGCAGATCTCACTCATATTTCATTCTTTGAATGTCACATTGTGTTTCACCACATCTGCTTTGATTTGTGCCCATGTTAGCTTGTTAGCATTCATATCACAATCATACAGAGACAAGTGAACTATGGTATGTCCATTTAATTCAGCTATTGAATATTTTATATCATTTGAGTTTATCTTTGTTTCTCTTAATTATGTCATAAAACACAGGTTTTGTTACTCGTTGGTCATTGTTGATTCCTCAATTTTTTAGCCATTACTTTCTTTAGTGAATTCCAAACTGAGGCTTTATTTATTTCAATGGAATAATAGGGGGCATTATCCATTATAACACTATGTTCCAGGATGTTCAAAAGGAGCTAGTTAATAAAGTATTGCTTGAATATATCTCCATCCATTTCCTCAAGGTAATTGATTTAAATAATAGCAGTGCATTAGGGACAAACCCACTAGATGTTCCAGCATGAAAAATAATGAATCGGGAGCCCTTTTCCAATAGTACATGCAAAGGGTGTTCTAATTTGTTAATTTCAGAAACCCATATTTTCCCTTTCAACTAAATGTCTTTCAACAAAATATGATTCACCAAGGTTTTATCCAAATAGATAACGGGCTGCCCAGTATTTTGTACATTTATTTGCTGTAAAATTCTAAATCATTAGACCATGGCTCGGCTTTTTCCATCATGAATTTTTATCCTAGTTTGTTCTTTACATAACAAAATCCCATGCTCTTCATTAGCTCATGTTATGCCCACCTATTTCCACTGAAAATATTTATGCCTTTTAATACTTGTCTAATGTCCTTTAAACTGGGTGGGAAATGCAATTTATACCACCTTTAAATTATACTATTTATAAATGATTTGACTGCTGTTTTGTTGGTTGTTTATTTGATTATTTCCTTCCTAGTGATGCAACAATAGTCTCGTTTTCCTTTGCTTTCTTCTTCTCTTGCAACATTTTATATATAGAAGTACAAGATACACCAGTAGCTGCAGGGTTCTTTACATGACCTGCATCACTGATATTGTTGGTTTACCAGATGTTAATTCCTCTAGTTCATCAGTGAAGAACTCGTGAATCAAACATAAAATTTCCTGTGTCAGATTGAAGAGGTTTACCTCTTCTTCAAACACAAGCTTGGAACAATACAATAGCTAACACAGTAATCAGGACTTCACATCTCAAGCATTTCCATATTTCCCTGTCAATATAAAGCACTGTAGGTAAATAAGCAAGCCTTGCACTGGTCGGAACATCTGTCGCTGACTGACAGACTAGGCAGTCACAGATGGCAGTGGCGATGTTTACAACCTTTGTCACCCCTCCCCCTTCACAGGGCAGGTTAGCGCTAAGTAGGTCATGTTTAAAGTTACACTAGACAGACTGTAGCTATGTAACTGTGACCCAGAGCGCAATGCAATGCTTGAAATTATGGCCTTCTGGTATTAAATACATACAATCAGCTATTTTAGTTGCTACAGATGCAGCTAGTTATATGGTAAAATCAGGACAAACACTGAAAGGTATATTTCCTAACTTAATTTATATTACATGTCTGACACATACTCTGCATCACATTGCTGAGACAATACACAATTCTTTCTAATTAGTAGATTGAGTTACAGCCTCTACAAAGAAAATTACTTTGAAATCCCCTTCTAGAATCCAGTTGTTTAAATCAACAGCACCTAATATTCCATTTCCTCCTGCACCAGTGTTAACTCAATGGGGAACATGGCAGGATGCAGCCTTGTATTTATGCTCAGCACATACACTCAGTCAAAGAAGACAGTTATTAACCTATTGGATTTGAATGAACGCAATAGAAACAGTTAGAATGTACTGTCAGGCAGCAAATAAGACGATTTTGTTTTCATATCTGCCCAATATTCTTACTTGCCAACAGCCATCAGATCACTAGAAACTGTAGGGACTCCCTTAAATGAATCACTAAATATTTTTGAAGATACAACATGCAAACTAAGTTGTGTTCCTAGTAGTGTAGGTCAAAAAGTGAGAGAGAAAGTGAACAATATAGAATAAGAACTGAAGCTTTCCTGAAAACGTATTAATTCAAAATCTTCTCGGGCTTATAACCAGGTAAAAGAGAAGACTTTGAATGAACGATATAGTTTCAAAAAATCTGGTTCAAATCAGATTTGCGATATTCAAGACATTCTTGAAGAAAACTCATCCACCACACACAAAGACTCACCTTCATCGGCGGAGCAGTTAGCATTATTTAAATATGCCCCAACAACCTCTTGCGACATAGAAATTTTTTTCATTTTTTTTAACAGGCACTACAACTTCAATTACAATGTTTTGGCCTTCTCTACATTTTGCTTCTATTCAATGCTGTTTCTAATCAACTCCAGCCAATTTCTTACATTCATATTTTTTAAGTCTTGATTAATATTATCACTCCATCTATTCTTGGATCTACCCCTTAATCTTGATTCAAGAGGCTTCCATGAGTATATTTTCTTGATTATTCTCTCATCTGGCATTTTATATAAGTGTCCAAACCATATAAGTCTCACTGCAGTTATAAAATTAATTGTTTGTTTTTTAATTCTACTATTTAGCTCTACATTTCTTAGGACCATCCATTGTCCCTTATCTTTATTTGGTCCAAAAATGCTTAAAATCTTTCTTTCAAAACTTAATAACTTTTGCTTTTATGCTTCTTTCATACCCATGTGATTATGGGTCGTATCATTGTATTATCAATTCTTATACTTTAGCAATTAACTTACAGTTAAATAAATTACTATACAAAATGTGTTTTGTTTCCAAGGATAAGCCGCTTTTACTACTTCTATAGAGTTATTAATGTTTATTATGGACTCAAGATATTTGAATGACTTACAGCTTTTATTCAGTCTTCCAAATTGTTTGGTTCTTTAGAGTATTTTAAAAAAAATTGTTTTTTCCATATAATCAATAGTCTGTACTGTGCACTCATCCTTTAATTTTTGAAATGTTTCTATTGCTGCCTTTTTCATCCTAGCAATGATAAGGATATCATCTGCATGGGCTACACATTGTTTTAGCCTATATACAATGTTACCTCTCAAATCCAGCTTATTTAGAATTGAATCTATTACTGTATTAAATAATGTGGTAGACTACGGGTTTCCTTGTTTCACTTCAGTTTCAACACTGAATTGTTCACTTAATTATTTATTTTCACTCTTGCCACATCATTAGCTAGTGTTATTGATATTAATCAAATTAATTTTCCAGGCCTCGTACTTCTTTAAATAATCTAATACTTTACTTCTACAAACCTTGTCAAATGCCTATGTATAATCTATGAATACGTTGAAGTAATGTTATACTCATAACATTTTTCAAATAATTGTCTAACCATAAAAATATTCTCTCTTGTTGACCAGCCAGGTCTAAAACCTGCCTGACAGTCATTTAAATTATTTCCAATTATCTTTATTAATTTATCGTTAAATACAACTGCAAAAATGTTATACCCTATATTCAATAGGGTAATAGGTCTATAATTAGTACATCCTAGTCTTGTCTCCCTTTAAGTATATTGGATAAATTATTCCTTCATTCCAGTGGCTTAGTATTTGTTCATTATTCCATATTTTAACCAACAAATTGTGTAATCTCTTCTTTAGAGTTCTACCACCGCATTGTTTCAATTCAGATGGTATGTTATCAGTACCAGCTGCTGTTTTTGTTTTTAGGTTGTTAATTATATAGGTTATTTCACTTAGTTTTGGGCATTATAACTCCTCATTATCAGTTATTATTTCATTAGTAGAAACATTTGTCTACTTTAAATGTTTCTAAAATATTTTCCCCATCTTTTGAAACCTGCATCTTGTTGTGTGATAATATTTCCCTCTTCATCTCTGCAAAAGTTAGGAAATATTAACACTTTATCGAAACTTTTTAATTTGTTAAAAGTTCTCTCGAGTAGTTTCTCTTAAAATTATTTTCTATTTGGTTTATTTGTTTATTCAATCATTCTTTCTTTTTCTTCCTGTAAACCATATTTGCTTCCTTCCTTATTTGTTTACAAATTTCATAATGAGTCTAGTTTTTTTTAAATACAATGCTTGCTTTCTAGCTTCATTTTTTTTTTCTTGATTATGTTTCTACAATCTTCATCCCACCATTCATTTGAGAGTGCTTTCTCCTGCTTACTTATAGTTTCTGTTGCTGTTTCAACTATTTTTTCAAAATTCATCCATACTTGATTTATGTTATCTTCAGGTATATCTTTTTAGTTTTTTACTTATTGCTTCTTTATATTCTTTGATTTTTTGGGGGGATTCTGTATATTTGTTTTGTTCCATTTTATACATAGATTCTTTTTTTCCCCTGTAAATTGTTGGTACTGCTTGCTGCACTACTGCTCTAACTAAAAAATGATCTGAATAGAGGTTAGGTCCTCTCATCAGTTATTTTTAGGAGCCAATACATGATCTATTTGATTTAGTGTTAACCTATCTGGAGAAATCCATGTACCTTTGTGGATGTCTTTGTGCTGAAAATGTGTGCTCAAAACAAATAAACTATTGGCTAATGTGAACTCGCATAATAGTTCTCCATTTCTACTTGTTTTTGTGCAGAGTATTTTTATCTGCTATGATTTTACAAATTTCTTCTTTGCCTATCTTGGCATTAAAATCTCCTAATACTAATGTCATATCACTATTAGTTATGACATCCAATTGTCTTTGTAAGTGATCATAAAATAATTCTTTGCTCTTTTTCTTATGTAGGTGCATAAAAATTCGTTAGTGTCATATTATAATATTTACCTCTAATTTTTAACTTGCATAATCTTTCATTAGCAGAAAAGCCTAGTACATGATTTTTCATCTTATTTATATAAAAGCCAATACCAGTCTGGCCTGTTTTCTCTGTGTGTCCACTGTAATAAACTAAAGTCTTTTTCATCAATTATGCCATTTTCTTTCCACCTTATCTCTTGTAATGCTACAATGTCAACATTTGCATTTGCGATTTGTTTAGCTAATTGTTGCATTTTCCCTGATTGTAGAAGTGTTTGTATGTTCCATGCGCCAATTGAAATTCCATTCTTGATCCTTTTAACATGCTTTGGTCGTCTTCTGTTAATCCTACCGACATTCTTTTGTAGAGATTCTTTTGCAATTAAGTTTTTGCAGTATCAGTGTGCTAGCCTGATGCCCAACCCCAACCTTAAGGATCAGGCCTCCCCATTTATAACTCCAGGAGGCAGGATGGACTGGTTAGAGCCGCAGACACTGGGTAGCTCAAGAACCTCAGGGTCGCCACTCCCCTACCCACTAACACGGGCTCCTGAGGGAAGTTTTTCGCTTTACAAAAGTGTTTTACACCACAACAGAAGCTTTTGAGTTCGAAGCTGATGTAAAGTGATGGTTGTGAGCCGAATAATTCATCAGTAAATGTTGCAAACAGGGACATATCTGCTGCAACTTCCAATGAATGAAGTAAGTTTATTAATTAGTTGCTAACTTTTTTTTGTTTTCTCAGGAGACAATTGATTTACTTTATAAGGGCATGCTTTTTGGCATATTTTTAGGTTTTTAAGAGCATATCTGATAGTCTTTTAGGGTATAAATTTCCAGTCTCTATTTATTAGGTCATTGCCAACTATAGATATACTTACACATACACTTGAGAAGTAAATTTTAGAGGAACAGAGATGCCAGACCTACTAATGAAACAGAAATAAGAGCTTTTATCAGTTTATTATACCTGATTGGAGGCATGGGTTGTTCTAGGAAAAATGTCAGCATATATGAGATAATTCTAAAGGTAATGGCTTGGAATCATGTTATCTTACAATGAGAGCGAGATTAGATGCTTACATTTGGATAACTTAAGAGATGGACTCTCATAAAGAAATATGTAAATTAGCTCCAATCAGAGAAATTTTTGAAACTGTTCATAATTTTTCAGCACATTATGTTCAAAGTAAATTCCTGACAGTTGAACAGCTTTCTCTTCTAGGTTGATGTAAATTCAGACAGTATCTTCCCAAAATGCCAGCCAAATATGACACCAAAACATTTGCTTTAATAGGTGCCAAAACAGCATATACTCAATGTGTAAACAAGTGGCCATCCAGCCAGAAGTATAGTAACTCAACAGATGTTAAAAGGTTAATAGAGCCAGTGAGGGGGATGCTTTGAAACATTACAGGTGACAACCAATTGAGAAGCGTTCTACTGGCTATAAATCTAATAAAAGGGTCTTACACAAGTTAGTACACACAGAACAAACAAAAAGAAATTTCCAAAGAGTTTGCCAATCTGCATCAGCCGCAAAATTCTACTTTCTTTGGTTTTCAAATTGATTGCACTCTGGTTTCTTACTGCTCTGAAGTAAACAGAGCAGTTTGTTTCGTTTCACTTGGAGTAACACAGAGATATTGAGCATGTCGTTCGATTTTGAAATATAACAACACTAGTTTTGGTTTTCTTTCTTTCTTTAAAAAAAATAAATAAATGCCATTTTATTTATGGATGCTCTTTAACTGTGGTGGTTCCCAGTGTCCCATTCTAAATTGGGCGTGAAAGATTGCTTAATTTTGCTCAGAGACCTCTCTATCAGGCTTGAGGTTCTTTTACGTACTTTAAATCTACGACACAGAAGAAACGGCTTTACTTCCCTTCCAAAGGAAGCTATGCTAAGGATTTTTACGCCCAAAAAAATCCATCGTCCTCTGCCGGGTTTGAACCCGTGACCTTGGGTATATGAATTTCTTTTCTTTTGCCACCGTGCAATATGTAATAGAAGATGACTATTTTATCAGAACTCCCCAACATGCATTAATGTAAGTTAAACAATGAACAAGTGTAAATCAATATATGCAATCTGCCCCCTATATGGAATATTTACCTGTTGTATGACATATTTAAACTCTCCTCTACAGCGTACAGGAAGTGAGCAGATAGGAATTTTTAAAAATCTTTCTTGAAAATGTTATATTGATTAGGATTGCATAGTAGATTTTGGTAATATGAAAGTTTATTATAAATTTGATATTGCAGAATAGTAACATCCTTCTGGAATAGTTTTAAGTTATTTGCTGGCCTATGTAAATGACCTGCATGCCTTGTACTGTTGTCATGTAAGGTTTGTTAAAATAGCTCAAGAGAGAATGTGTGTGTTCATCAGCAACAGTAAGAATATCAGTCCTCTTAATATCTACCCTACATCATAATTCAAATAATGAAGAAACTGGGGATTCATGAAGCCAGAAATAGTTCCATTTTATAACAGATTTACCTCATAAACTTTTTGAAGTGAGTGACATCTATAAGATACACGATGTGGCCTGGAGGTGGTCTATGGTTGCTTTTTACCATTTGAATATAATAATAATAATAATAATAATAATAATAATAATAATAATAATAATAATAATAATAATAATAATAATAATAATAATAATGACAACCATAATAAGAACAATAATCTTTATTGCAGCCAATAGACTCTTATAAAAGGGCATAATAATAAAGAGTATAATAATGCACATTGTCAGTACATTATTAAATTCAAAGAGCTATTTCATCATACAGTAAACATTTACATTGTTACATACAGTAAAATGTAATTGTTGTGCTCTAAAGATCTATACAATCATATACATACAGTAAAATATAGTTATGTGTATACATTGTAAGTCTGAAATATGATAAACACTTCTCAATAAGGTAAGCTTTTAAAACATTTTTTAATTTAGTATGTACAGTATTCCTAACTTGCAGCAGCAACTTATTGTAAAATATGGCTCTTATTTTATATGGGTCCTTATTAGTTTCATTTTATTTATGCTTATCCTATGAAAAGCATTTGTCTCCTTGTATCATAGTTATGCCAGTCTTTGTTGAGCACATTAAATTCCCTTTATTTTTAAAAGTAGGACAATTTTATGTACAAACAGTCTATGGTCAATATTTGATGTTTTATAAGTATTTCTCTACAGGAATGTCAATAGTGAAGGCTATAGATGCATCTGATGCATTTTTTGGGGGTTTTAATATTCTGCCAATGTTGGTATTACTTGTACCATGCCAAATTTCAATACCATATGCTAAATGTGGATATATGATGCTATGGTTAGCCATATTTAAAATATGTGTATTCCTGTATTTTGCTAGTTGTCTTAAAAGGTATAGACCGGAGTTCACTTCTCTGCAGGCAAGTGTTTACGCGTGTATTATATGTTACATTTTCATCAACATTTACACCTAAAAATTTGAAGTTATTGACCTGTTCTAAGGTATAATTGTTGATATTGTCACATCCCAACTGCATGCACAGGATGTAGTAGAGTAGCAGTTTTAGGGCGCATCAACTGCTGGGGTATTAGCACCCATGAATAGAAGTTCGGTAAAAACAGATAAAAACTACAGGCACCTCCTAAGGAGATGACCAGCAGTCAGGGGAAACTAAAACAGCAGGAAAGTAAGAGACGAGGCAACGTGAAGTCAGATAAAACTATAAAGTCAGCTTTCGCATAAGAATAAAATTAGATGTGCAATGACATCATCGTCGTCGGATAAAATTATTTTGAGACTGGGGACAACCGGTGTTTATTACGACTTCCAGTGAAATTGTGACAGATGAGGAGATGTTTCATGGGGATGGGGGGGCATACAAAAAGAACACAGCAGTTGATCCTTACCTCGGAGGAGATGTCTGTGAGTCAAGTGTGTATGACCAATCCGGAGGCGGTAAAGAAAAACTTCCTCGCAACGGATCTTACGGCAGGACCTTTTCCAAGGACTTATAGTGTGCTTGATTTCGCTAAGTTTATAAGATGTTGTTGCCCAATGCGATTGCCATCGCGAGTATAGCTGATGCTGAAGATAATGCTGCACATCCTGAGGTGGTACCTGAGATATGTCAATATGAGTTTTCGCTAATGCCTGTTTTGCGGCTCTATCTGCTGCTTCATTTCCTGATATACCTACATGACCTGGTACCAACACAGTACAACTTCATAGCAGTGTCGTAACTGCACTGGTTGTACAAGGGGATAGGTAGAATACAAAGCAAAGATAGATTGTAGAGCACTGAGGCTATCTGTGCAGATGACGTATCGAGTGTCAGCAGAAGACTGTATATATAGCAGAGCCTGGTGAATGGCTGTCAGTTTGGCCGTAAAAATACGTTAAACGAGTGAAGCTTGTAGTACTGTGTGTCACAGGTAGTATGAAATGAACAGCCCACTGAGGTGCCATTAGAGGAACCGTCTGTGTATATAAAGTGAAACTGTGGGTAAGAGGATTTAAGCTGCTCAAAGGAGAGCTGGTAGATGAAAGGAGGGGTATCATGTTTATTCAAGGCGGAGAGGTTGAAGTTTATGACTGGGTGGAGGCGTTTCCTGGGTACGGATGTGCAGCGTACCATGGGTAGAGTCTTTGGCAGGGTCACACCTATACCTAACATATACCTAACAGGCGAGGGAGGGAACAACGATCTGCATAAGAAGAGGCACAGAGAGGTTTAAGCACACCGCGTGTAGGATGGTCAACCAACGCACTAAGCTTTGTAGCATATTTGGCCAATAAAATTTTGCGGCGTAGAGAAAGAGAAGGTTCACCAGCCTCAGCAAGCAACGCCTCTATTCGACTAATGCGATAAACTCTGGTACACTGACGAATACCTGTATGGTGAACAGTCCAAAGGCTTGAACATTGTACGAGCGGCAGATCCATAAGCGACACTACCATAATCTAAAATGAAGCGAACAAGAGAGCGATGCAGGCCGAGAAGACACACTCTGCTAGCTCCCCACTGTGTCCCACTCAACACCCGAAGCAGATTCAGCGATGAAGTGCACCGTTTCCGCAGGTGAGAGACGTGAGGCTTCCAGGTAAGTGACCGGTCGAAGAAAAGACCAAGAAATTTGGTAGTGGGGACAAAAGGCAAAATGTTACCCCCAAGAGACAAAGATGGATCATCGTGTAAGGTGCGCTTCCTACAGAAGTGAACACACACATTCTTCAATGGGGAAAACTGAAAAGCCGCTGTGGGCACTCCAAGCAGAAATTCCGGTCAAAACTAGCTGTAACTGGCGTTCGATGACCGGAATGCTAGTGGATGAGCAGTAAATAGCGAAGTCATCAACATATAGGCAGGCGCGGATTGGTAGGCGAACGATGTCCACAATGCTGTTAATGGCAATGGAGAATAGAATGGCACTTAAAACAGAGCCCTGCGGAACACCATTTTCGAGTGTGTTTCCTTGACAACACAGTTCCCAGTTTGACCCAAAAATACCATTCCGAGAGGAAGGTTTGGAGAAACAAGGGATGTGCGCCCCGGAAACCCCAAGAAAATGAAGTATTTTAATATCCGGCATTGAATACAAAATTGACTTTTTGATATAAAGTTATAGAATTACGATTCTGTTATGTGTCTCCTACTTAATTTTAGTAGTTTTATAGGTATCTTAAAGTCTACTAAAAATATCATTATTCTTGGAAAATTGATTTAATAACTCATTTATGAATTACATTCATAGTGTGTTTAAAATATAATACATGTTAGTAATTTACAAGTGTTTTTTTTCATTTTTGAGTCACATTTTTAAACACATTTAATGACAAAAGTTTAGACTTTTTAGTTATATCGTATAAATATTTTATAGACAGTTGTGGATCATTTTGGCCAAACATTTTTGAGTGTTTGTTATTTTTAAAAGCCAATAATATGTTTAAATTCCCCACGCACTGCCTTTCTGTGTGTACATTTTGCGCATGAACTTTTTCTACACACTCTCCAACACACTATGATTAACAGGGGCATATTCATGTTATTTGACCGATCACCATGAAAGTTGGCACATATAACTTTTTTTTCAGAGAAGGCTTTTATGCTTTTTATTTCACTTAACTCTCACAGGACTTTCTCATACACTCTCCATCACTGTAATAACAGGACCTATTCTTCAGGTTATTTGACCAAGCCCCATGAAAGTTGGCACATCTGAGTATTTTCATGGATAGGTTTATGTGCTACCCATTTTGCATTAACACTCACAAGGCTTTCTCTAACAGACTTAAGTAACAAGGGCTTATTTTTCTTGTTATTTGACCGATCACCACGAAATTCAATATGCCTAATGTTTTTAATGGAGGAGGTTTCTATGCTATCAATTTTACTTTAACTCTCACAGTGTATTCTCTACACACTTTTCAACATAGTGATAACAAGGGATCCTCTATATGTTAATGTAACCCATAGTTACTTCTAACTTAGAATTTGATATTCCGATCTACATTACAATCACAGCTCTATTCATTCTCTAGTGCTTTATATAATACAGTTTCAATAAATAGAATTCAACTTGAACTATAGATTTGCACAAATATGAAATAAATATAACTCACTTTTAAGAAGGAAGCTTCAGCAATTATCTTAGTTATTTGGAGAGAAAAAACATTGCTTCCAATTTTGTACAATACCTACACATCAAATGTGCTACAAATTTTTTATATTATGCAGCTCTTTCATTTCTATTTTGTCCATTAATCCCGTAGAGGCATTATAAGGGGGATTGTTGAGCTGCACGCTGTCATGATTTATGGAGTGTAAAGTCATTTTGAATTTTATTAAATACAAATACACATTTTGGTGTAGTGCAGTTGTAATAACAGACAGTTTAGATTAAAAAGTATTTGTGTTTTGCATAACAATTTTATGAGTAAAAAGGGTGTTATTAAAACCAAAAATATAACAAATCTTTAAATGATGCAAATATTGATTTTTTATAGGTTTGCCAGAGGCATTTCACTGCTGGGGATATAGTAATGGAGTCCAGTTATGTTGACGTTAAGACTGGAAAAGTACTAACTGCACCCCTGAAAAAGCCAAAACTTAGGACTGATGCTGTGCCATCAATATTCCCTAATTGTCCGTCATACTTATCAAAACCAACTACTTCAAGAGAAACTCCTGATGAAAAACGCACAAAGATAGAAGCTGCTGCTCTAAGAGTTGCAATAAAAGAAAGTGAAGACGCTGCTAAATTGCATAACAAAGATAGTCATTTAATAATTTTGAGGAACTGCTTGAAAGGCTGAACTTAATAACTATCAATGATAAATGGTGCACTTTTGTTAAAACCACTAATGTTATCTTTTTATTTTTAGATAACAAAACTCCCCATGATGTCCTGTATTTTGTCATAAAGACCTAAAAGTTGAGGTATTTATGAAAGGTATAGCTTTACAGGTAAGGGAAATTGCAAATAATGTGCAGTCAGTCCATTCAATTGAGCAGATAATGGCATTGCTCCCAAATATCCTTATTCAAGGCAAAGAAAATGCCATTGACCTCAATGCTATCATTTCAGAACTTGTTGACAAATTAAAGTGCAAAGAACATAAAAGTAAAGTGCTCAGCTTCGTAAAATTGCAACTGAAACTGTGTACTGTTTTAAAAAAACTCCATAAGTTTGATCCGGACACACTGATTGTCTCATCTCTGTTGTACTTGATTTCAAGTCATGCATATAGGTATCTCAGGAGCACAGGTTATGTGGTTTTTCATCTAAATACCATAAAAAATATAATGTTCTCTACCAGCATCGATTCCAAAGTAGATGGCCTTTTGCATTATTCAGAGCAAAAAGTGAAGCTACTAAATCCAAATGATTTTGCTGTATCCTTAATGATAGGAGAGATATATGTGAAACATTTTGATTATAAGGGTGGAAATATAGTGGGAATGGCAAACTATTACACAAACACTGCAACTACAGCCCATGTCTTCATGATGCAGAGCATAATGTCCCCATACAAAGATGTGGTTCATATTTTACCAGTAAACAAAATTGATGCTAATGCACTATTTTCTTTTATAAAGAAAATTGTCTTAGGATTGGAAGAGTTAAATTTTCAATTGTTGCTGACAATAACACGATTAACAGAAAATCAGTAACCCACTTTGCAGCTCCTACACTGAGAGCATTGTTTATCCAAATCCTTCTGATCAATCACGTCCTTTATTTTTTCTACACGACTCTGTACATATCTTGAAATCAATAAGGAATAATTGGATAAACCTGAAGAATGAAGGATCAACATTTTGCTTTCCCGACTTCGATCACTATACTGTTACTCACTATGCATCTTTTTCAGCCCTGAGAGCACTGTTTCTAATAGAAAAAGACAAACTATGCAAGTTTGGCTACAGGCTCTCTATTAAGGCACTTTGGCCCTCTTTGTTTGAAAGGCAAAATGTTAAGCTTCTCTTACAAATTTTCAATGAATGCATTGCCAACAGTTTGTTAGAATTAGGTGCAGCAAATCGCATACCAAATTATGCAGGTACTGCAAAGTTTATTACCATTATCACTACATGGTGGTCTGTTGTGAATGTTAAAACTCCATTCAAGGGCGACAAACTCAGAAATGAAATGCAGAAGCCTCTTACCAATCATCCTGCTGATGAGAGGTTTAAATTTTTGAAAAATTTTGTTTTTTGGCTAGATCAATGGAAATCATTAGATTTAAATGGCAAGTTAACAAAGGAGACATATTGCTCTAAATTTGACAACATATGCTCTCACAGAATTAGCAAACTACTGTATAGGTGAAAGGAAAATGAAGTATGTGCTGCCAGGAAAGTTTCAAACCCATGTGCTCGAAGCGAGATTTGGTAGTTATCGTCAGCTAGCAGGATCACAGTACAACATATCAGTTAGACAAATATTTGAGGCTGAAAACAAATTACGATTGCAAAGTGTTCTGGAGTTACATTTATCATCAAATTTGCCCATAAAGAAACTTAAGATTACAGAATTGAATGATGATTTAGGAAATCCTATGGGAGCTGTTGCTGTTGAAAGTCACTTTAATGTTATTGTCAGTGAAGATGTAAATAAAGTAAATACTGATTTATCTGTAATAACATACATTGCAGGATATTGCTGTTACTGTGCTTTGAAAAAGTTTAAATGTGAGGATTGCAGAGATTTTCTCACAATACACAGAGAATTAGTCTCTGATTTTGAGTATAGACCAATTGACAATTTGGATAGGGGAAAATTATGTTTTCCAACGAAAAGGTCACTTCTTGTGGTAATTTTTTGTGTTCTAATTATTGACAAATTGTTAGCAAACCAGAAATTCTTACAACTTCAAAATCAAAGATGTGTAGCTTTTGATGTTTCAAAGCAGGTGCACAGTAATGATGAATTTTCTATTGCAAACTCTTGTTCTGTACACACTGCAATGCAACTGTGGGAGAAAATAGTTTGACAGCAATTAACATACTGCTGAATAACTACTGTAAGATGATGATAATTCAATCCAATCAAAAACATTAAATAAAAGTAAACTTTGTATAGTTAACCAAACATTAGCCAAGTGGAGATGTTTCTTGCAAAAGGTATTAGCAATAAATTAAGATAATAAACAATGCTGATTCTGGGAATGTGTGTTTGGTATGCAAATAGTAACATGAGAACCTTTTGCTTAGGTTTATAAGACATTAAACAGCGGAGATATTTATGATGAGTAGTGTGTGCCATATTTAGTTTGTTTTCGAAGTAACCGTTACTAGATTAGTGATTTGATTCATCAACTGGAAGCATAAAAAAATTTATGCAGAATAGCTGGACAGTATTTAGAATCAAAATCAATTTTTCATAAAAAAGTTTCTCCTATATCATTAACTTCTTAACTAGGTATGTTTCAGTAATTTTACTTACTTGGTGATAACATTATAAAAATAATTTGCTACAGTAAACCTAATCATCCCTTATATAATATTACCAGAATAATTTTTAACTGATTTTCAGTTTACATTCAATGTTTTCAATGCAAATTTTGTCACAACCCATACAATTTATCATACAGGTAGTTATTTTAGGAGTACCATACTTATTTATTTTTTCTTTCATTTTTATACAAATTTCATTTACATATAGTCTGTTGATTGATTTTTTTTTTTTTTTTTTTTTTTTTACAACCATTATGTCCCTTTTAAATGTGCAAATTACTTTCATATGTTTGGGGTGTTAAAATATGTTTTAACACTTTTCTTAAATAAAATTTTTCAATCTTTCTATACATTAAGTCACTCTGGAGGCCACTTTTAATGCTCTGAAAAATAGCCTTTTTGTCATTGCTTGAATGATGTTTGCTGATATTAAAATTAGACAAGTGATCATTAATTTTTTAATCCAATATATATTTTTCTACTTATTTCAATTTCCTAATTAACTGAACTCTAATATTTCTTTTGCACTATAAATATAAATATTGTTTATCCCCTTAAGCATTTTGTATAAGCAAAATTATTTTTACAAGAAAGAGGGAAGCCTGTTGTTTATGCTTTTAAAATACTGTGGCTTTAGCACAGAATATTGCAGCTAATTTGTCAGAGAGCAACTTACATAGATGTACTTTGAAAAGTACATTTCTTGGTTTTCATAAGTAAATCTGTGCAAGAAGCATCTCCATTGAAAGGAGGCATTTTTGAGAAACTTGAAATGTATTAAGTGTTAAAATTGTAATATAATTTCCAGATGTTTATTTTCATTGAAATGGGATAACATTTATGTTGCTTCTGGTTTGTGTGCTTCATTTGCCAATGACTTGATGCATATTGTACATTCACTTTGACAGAAATATGTCTTTAATTATCTATGCAAAATGAATTATTCACCTCATATACTTGAGATTTTTGTAAAAAAAAAAAAAAAAGTGTGGGAGTTGTACAGATTGGAATGAGAAATGTTGATTTCAATATTAATAATAAAGAAATGGTAAGTTATGTTGACTTTTTATTTGTGAATTCCCAAATGTACTGGTTACAATTTGAAATCCTTGTTTGCTGCAGTTTATGAGCTGTTTGTCATGCGTACGGATGGACAGAAGGACAACGCAACATTATTAGGTGCACGCCAATAGTGATCGTATCTAACAAGATATTCAGCATATTTTTAGATGTATTAGATATTTAGTATTTCACTGCACGCACGGCTGATGATCCGCTGCTTGCCGCTAGTTAGTGATGTCACTGCCAAGCTGGCTGGCCTTTCTTCTCGGTGGTGACGCTGGATCATGATAAACATCCAAGTCCAACACAGGTCAATTTCTTAAATTCTGATTGAGTTAAGAGGTGCAGGTGTTCTGCTGGGTAGCAAACCAAGACAAGTGGCACTGGATGATCCCAAAGGTTCCAGAGGCTATTACCATGAACATGAAGGAAAACAGACTATACCACTACAAATTGGTGACATTAAATGCAAACTATGGATGTATGGTGATCATTTAAATGAAATGTTTTTAAAATGTAAGATACCATTTATTTTTCTGTAAATAATTTTGTTACATAACACCTGCAATAACAATAATTATCAGCAAAAAATACAATAGCTAGAATTATCAGCAAAAAAATACAATAACTAGAATTATCAGCAAAAAATCATTCATTCTTCAGTATAGTTCAATAAAATTATGACATATTTGGCGACATGTCAACCAAGCACCCAAAAAGGTAAGTAGAAAGCATGTGCCTACTCCAGGGTTATGTGTTGTGATCATATGAAGTTTGTTCCATATTAGCTTTATTGGGCAAATAGGATCTCACAGAGCAATACTTGTTACAAAATCCAAAAGCATGTCAACCCTGAAACGGTTTGTTGCAGGGAATAAAATGGATTCCCATTCCATAAGAGAGGGAACATTTGAATTTCTGAATTAACAGACCTACTAATGAAAAATTGTATAAATGATGCAGTTGTGGGTGTTGAGCAACTTGAATAATGCACACATTGTCACATATTTGTGTTTAACAGATTTCAACACCAAGACCCACAAACATGCTTAATAATAAGTACATACAACTAAATGGAAGAGAATATTCAGAATGTTATACCCATGTTTCCTGTCCTATTATTACACCACTATGTACAAGGCTCACCAACATATATAACTGCTATGAGCTGCTAAAATTAGTGCAGTAAGTATTGATTACACCTGATATTTCCATTGTAATTACTTTGATTTCAATATCAGTGAGAAACCCATGAATGTACCTTATAAGAATTGATTTGTATGAAGAAAATGCCACTGAACTTACAGGTGCATATTTAGGCTTCGCCATTTCTTCGAATGACAATAATTCAGTGTCAGATAATTTGTTTCTGTTTTACCAGACAAGATATTGGCAATATGTTGATATATATGGTAACCCAGATTATTTTGAAGAATGTAGTTAAATTTTTCTGCTACTTTCTTTGCAAATTCCCCTGGTGCAGATTTAAGCTCTATTAAGAAATTTTCTATTACACTTATATTTGTGAACAGTGGTATGTCATTTAATTTGAATAGTGTGATGGCCATAGTAATGTAGGTGATATGTGACAATGTGAATTTATTCCTCCTTATATTTGTGAACAGTGGTATGTCATTTAATTTGAATAGTGTGATGGCCATAGTAATGTAGGTGATATGTGACAATGTGAATTTATTCCTCCTTTATTCAATCCCTATATATATAGTGCTTTTTGCTTCAACAATGATTTCTGTTCTTTTTCATTTAGTTCTTGTAGCATCTTCTCAATAATATGAAAATTATTAAAATAATATACAGCATATCCTATATCCTCATTTAACTGAATTTCAATGGACCAAAAAAAACAAAAAACATTTTAACGAAGTTAATCACTTTAACAAAATTTGAATTAATGATTTTTTTTAAAAAAAAAATTTGTAGTCCCTTATTACAGTCTAAAATGACAAAACACTACTATTGAGTTCATTTTTTCTCGCATTATGGGTACCAGCAAGTGAGGGTGCTTTATTTTCACGATTCTTATACAAAACTTTAAACAACTACACTGTACATGTACAACAGTATTTCCTACATTTGTTTTATTAGAAAATATGCTTTTCTTCATTTTTTTAAACAAAAAATATGTGAAACAATATTTTTCATTGAATTAGGGTGTTATGTATGCAACAATCATCTGAATAAATACTGTAGTTTACTGTTTTTGGAAATTAAAATTTTAACACACGCTTTAGGTTACAATAACTCTTATCCATCACATATTTTATTTGCAAAAATCATTAATTGTTTGATGGAATGTTGGTCATATTATGGCACTTTCTGAAGATACATCAAGAGCAGCCTGAAATGCCATGGAGACATCAGAAGTGGCAGGAAATCTTCCGAAAACATCAATTGCAGTTGCAACTTCAGTGCAGGGTGGCAGTGTTTTATCTTCATGTTCCTCAGAATATGATGGTATGGAATTATCATTCCCTTCTGTATCTTCAGCAGAACTGATGACTGGTTCTTCAGCAGCACATGTTATCTGCCTACGTCCATTCTTCCATACTGATGGTATAAGAGGTCACTGTCTAAGCCTGTAAGAGAGCAGCATCAGAATTCACTGTTGTATCAGTAGAGCTTAAGATGTCAGGTTTCCTCTTAAATTCCAGCCGTGTTATCAGTTGCAGTCCAGGCCTTCTTAAAACAGTTATGGTGTCTGTTGAGACTTCATCCCAAGCAGTAGATATGTTGCAGATAGCTTGCAGTACTTTAATGCGGAACTTGTTTTGAAGTTCTATTGCACTGGTGGCAACTTTAACAAGTCAGTATCTGTAATTATGCTTCATTGGAGTAATTATTCCTTGATCCAATGGGTGGTATGAATAAAAAAGAGAAGCATCTTATGAGACACTGCTAGCAGAAAATGTGAGACGCAGCTAGTCTTGAGACGTGTTTTGTTAGTTTCGTATGAATAAAAATTTCCCCTCCGAAGTGAGACGCGCTACCTTCATCTCATACACTATCTGTGTGAAAACAGGTCAACAATGTATTGTTGCCTGAATGGAAATGCTTATTTATAAATGAATTTATACGATTTATACTGTCAAAATTGAGAAGGAAACATTACTTTTTAATTGTGTTTCTCGGATGTTTAAAAAAAACAACTATTTAACAAAATCGTAGTTGTCAGAAAATTAGAAATTGCCAATGGCCGAAATTAAACAAGAATTAGGAGAAGTTCTTGTTAGGGATTACAATGAAATCGAATTTGGGAAAATAAGCAATGTGAAAAGCAGAATAAAACAAAAAATCTGATTTTCCATTCACATGACTTTCCCCAGCTGTTCCACTCACAAACTATTCTTACAAAACATTATTCTTTTATTTACATCATGCTAATCGATATAAAATTAGCTGAATTGGTCTTATTACTTAGTTCTTTGCGAGTAGAAGGAAAATAAGGTAATTTACTAGGCTGAAGAATAGTCAAAACCTTTAAAACCAGATCGTTATGTAAAGTTTGGTTTGCTTTACATAGCAAGCAGCAAAAGTAGAGACGAAACAAAGTAGGCTTCCTGTTTGAGAACAGTTAATGTACTTTAAAATTGAAACCAATAACAAGAAATATCTCAAAAACTGTCAACTTTAAAAGAAAAACATATATGACACAGATTATGTATTTTAACGAAATCTACATTTTTGGTTTTGTCTATCTCTTATGGTTTATCAGTTATGCAAAGTTCATCCAGAATAAAGAAGTCCGCAGAGGCTATTCCCAGAAAATATGAGATATATTTGGTTCAAGATAAGTATCTTTAATATACAGAATTTTTAAATGAAATCGTTTGAACCATGTTTGAGAAGAAAAAAATATTTCAAACATTTGGGGTGGGGGATTCTCCTGAAAAGCTTTGTATCCCATTCTTAAAGATAGTAAACATAAATACCAAATTGATATTTAACGGTCTTTGAGCTGTGCTGTCCACACTCACATACACAAACATTTTTCTCAAAATTCCATTTTTTTGAACTGAGGGGACCTCACTATATTGTCGCATGTGTCATTGGCGAGAGTTTAATTTATTATGTTTTAGTAATTACGAATTAATTAATCTGAATTAGTTGGGATTTGAGCTTACAGATTCTTAGGAAAATACAAGCTTTGTTATAAGCTGATGAAATAATAGGATGGAAGCGACTAGCCTCTTCCGATGGCACTCCCAGTGGACTTTTGATGCCACCAACTTCCGTTCGGTTTACGTGCACATTCGCACTTTGACGTCACACAGGATATTCTAGAACATTTAAGCATTCGGTGCTGATTGGCTAAGTCTACCCACTATCAGGGCGTTGGTTCTTCATATTAGGAGAACGGCCACCATGTTGGAATGCCCTTCCGGGGACGCCACTAAATCTATTTAAGGGACGGCAAACCCGTCCTCCGGGGCTATTGTCTTTGACCGTCGGGGAACCTCTATTTGCTTGTGTGCGTCTTGAGGCGTCGCTCCGGGCTCAACCGGCTACCACTTTGACCACTTCTCACCTCCCCTAGACACATCATGACATATTTCTTAAGGTAAGGATTTATGTTAGTAACTCCATAATGAGAATGATATTGGCCAAGATTAATAGAATAGTTTGCCATCCTCCACCTTTGTAAACCAAACATGCGTAACCAACAGATTATTTAATCTTTCTTAATATATTAGCTTAACTTAAGTCCCATTGTTATCATTGCTCTACCATCTACCTTCCTTTCACTACCCTCTAATAGCTATTCCCCCCTGTGTCCAACTTTAGTTGTGACATTTATGGTCGAGGCGCCGGCTCTTCCCCGAAATCAGCGTTTCGTTGGTGAAGAGTATGGTTCGATCCCGTACCTCGGTATATGTTGTAGCGCCGCCTTTTCAAATTATTATATTGTAGAGTTAATTCACAAATAATAGAGTTACACTGATTCTAACAATATGTCACCCAGAAACCCTGCCTCGATTTTGCATATGCATTGCAACTCTCCAGACACTTTCTTTTCTTACTATATTATTGCCAGAAATGGATATCGTAAATGTAGTCTCCTTGCCTAATGTTTCAATTTATACCTCTGTTTTCAATTTCTTTCAGTAGCTTACAAATTCAAAATTTTGCAATTAAAGTACTTTTGTAATTTTATTTAATTGTAATCTTTAGAGTACATTTAAGGTGATTCTTCTCCTAAGCATCACAGTTTGCATTAGCCTCGAATTAGTTGCTTTCGATTTTTCAAAAGAACACTTTATTCAACTGCATTTTTCTATTTGGTAATTAATTTATTTAGCCTTTAAATGCTAAAGTTTATGGAAATAAAATTTGCATATATCTTACGGTGTTACTGCAGTGCTTGATTTCCATTGGAATATAAACAGTCAATATAATTTTTTTTTCAGTATGGCACTATATATGCGATTCGCAACATAATGTTTAATTTTATTGCTTCGATTATTGTCACTTTAAAAATTCGATTTGTACTGACCATCAATGTAATCCCTCCCTCCTCCCCTTCCATCCTTGGGTTAAATACCATGATTTTTTTCACTTAGATGTATGCAGTGACATGCATACGAGATGTAAAGTTTTCACTAAACATTTATGATTGGTCGTGCTTCAATGGAAATTTTGAGTATTAATCTGCACATGTGATCTTCCAACAATTCACTTTACCAAAATATGTTTATTTCAGCGCCTATTTTATCGCTAGTTTATATTTCTTGGACTGTCACTTTAAACACTAATAGGTTTCTCTCTGGAGCGGTAATCTGTAAAATGATGTGGTTGCTTATCTCTTTCTATATTTACTACCGCCGCAGCAGTAGATAACTGTTTTGATGCATTTACGTGTGTTACTCATATGCAAGTATTTATAATTTCCAACTCTTGGTTCTGGAAAGCTGGAACAGCAACCCAGATAACTGTGTCTTAATCCTTTGGCCATTCTAAAAATAGTTTTATGAATCTAATAGTTCTGAAAAACCTTAAATTTCATTAGATACGTGTCTTTTTTATAATATTCTCAATAATTTTTATCGTGAGTTTATTCGTATGATAAATCCCTTATATACAACAACCCGCGTAAGAGAACAACTGTACAATTTGTAAATGTGCGATACAAGTGATAATGTGATCAGTCTAGTTCAAGACAATTAGTAACAAATGTCCACCGACGGGATCTGTAGGTTTACTTTTGTGTATAACCTAAGATGAACTGTTAGACGCGTATAAGTTTACAACGCTTGCCCTACATATCTGGTGGTCGAACTTGAAGTCGTCTTGCTTGGTTGGGTCCGGAGCGCCCCTTAAAAATATTCCCCCCATAAGCACCTTTAACAACCCCCCCCCAGAAAAGACCAGCACAAAGAACACTTGATTTGAAAAAAAAAAACCGAAAGTGACCCCGAGTAACTACGAAGCCAACTACATCTAGACAGGATGCATAAAGTGAAGAAGGACTATATGGTTTAAGTATATATTTGGTCATATCAAGTTAATTCTTATAATATTAGATATGTTTCGCTTATAGCTCAATAATAAGCTAAGAATTTTTATTATCATGCTTTTCTGTCTTCTAATACTCTGTTTGCTATGTTTAATAATATGTATGCATAGTTTAGCATGCCTAAGTGCTTAATATAATTATAATCAGATGTGGAGATAATATAGCCCCTAGATAAGCTTATTACAAACGCAACAATTTCAAACATTTTATTCCAAATCCGGTAATCATAATACTTAGTTTGTCATTCTTAGTCCCAGTAGCCAGGGGTAATTTAAAATAAATCAAAAGCGTATTTCAATAACACCAATAGTAGCCAAAATTACAATAATTGTACTTTTCATAACTAGGTATAAATGTTTAATGCTTACCTTAAAAAAAAAAAAAAAAAGAAGAGATGATTAAGTATTGATCATAAATAAATAAATACGTAGCACAGTAGCTGATTCAATATGATATACATGAATAAAACAATATTGCTTAACCGTCAAGCAGTGTGTAACATAAGTAACCCTTTTTGTGAAGATGTATGCTCTATCTGAATGCCTGTGTTGAAGAGAAAATATTGTTAATTATCATAACTCCAATATAAAACTCTGATAATGAATTATAGGAAGGAAACTTTATCGCTACTTTAACAAACTCTCCTTGCTTACTTCTTGGAAAACCACTTAGAGCACAGGTTTGAAACAAAATATAAAGCTAAGATAATAATGTTCATAATAACAATAATAATGTTGATAAAACGAAAATAACCAATATTAATTTTACATAATAGTAATAATGTTTGATATGAAAGATAAATATATTACTTAATCACTACATAATAATTAATAGTAAATTATAACATATACTTTCTTTAAATTGACTAAATAATTCACATTACGAATAAAAAAAAAATAGCAAAATGAAATTGTCGAAAAAAAAAATAAAAACATGTAAGACATTAACAATATTCTTTTATTTCGAATAAAATTTTCAACAATTATTATATGTAAAATGCCAATTAAATAAATCATATTAAGCTTACTAACATAAGTAAGAACGTTGAATAAAGATAAAAACAATAGTAAAAATAATAATCAGAAAGGAAGATTTATTTTAATAGCTTCTAACTATTCTAACATAATTTTTAAAAAGTATAATGGAGAATCACAGTAAGAACTGCTATAATAATAATAATAATAATAATAATAATAATAATAATAATAATATTAATAATAATAATAATAATATTTTATTAAGTAATGTTACAGTTAAAATAATGTCTTAAAATCGAAAATTTCAGTAGCGAAATAGTTGGATTTATATACACACAGATTAGTGATATGTTATTCGCACTAGATAACCTCGTGAAACTTAAAATCTGTTCTTTTTGAGGTATTTCCTGTTGCCAACTTATTTAAAGCCACTACTGGTATTAAAATATAAACAGGATTGTATTAATAACTTCTATTTCTAATAGATTGTGTTGAATACTTTTAAATAAAGTCACCTAAAGTTTGTGTTAATTAGTAAGCTGAAATACTGCTTAACCATACGATTGACTGGAATCGCGATAAACTAAAGTAACATTTATTTAATACTTTTTTTTCAAATCTAGGAATCTATGTTTCTAATCAGCATTATGCTTATACTTCACAATGAAAAATTTACAAATTTCATTGTTATTATTTTTTTCATTCAGCTATAATAGTAACTGCTGATTTTTTTTTTTTTTTTTTTCTCGTTGAAGGCTTGACCATTATGTATCCACTTTTAATCTCATTGTATAACAGATAGTTTACGAAATCAAACATTTTATGACCGTGATTTTAGTAAAACTCGAAACAAATGGACACCTTCCTAGTTTGTTTCCTTAAATCTAAGTAAGCATATATTAAAGTTACCTCTAATGCAATTTTTTTTATCCATTAGCACCCATGATTTTAATAGATGAACGTCAGAAGATTATAGCTGACACTCATCAGTTTATTTTCGTTACAATTAACATACGAAAAATGTTCCACTTAGACAAATTAGCAGAAATTATTTCACCGTAACTCACTGACTTTTTAAAGTCGACCTTGTTCATTACAAATCTGATATAAGACTGCTTTAAAGCGGAAGTCTTCGCTGATAAGCCTTGCTCTTTCCGACAAAGCTTTAACTGCATCTCAGAAATTTCTCTTACCATATTATAACTTCTGTCTACTTTAATATTTATTAGTTTCATAATACCTATATTTTATGTACAGGATTTTACTTTGCGTTCAGATGCAATTAGGGACTAGCTTACTTTGATTTCCTTCATAGAGCATAATGCATAATTTTAATTGAATGTGTTTAGCAGAAACCTACTTATAAATATATACAAGTGTTAAAGGGAACACCGTTAGTATATTTACTAGATTTTACCTTGGATGTATTCCATTCTTTGAGTTACGCAATGGTTACTTTTACCTATCACGTGTGTGTGTGTGTGTGTGTCGTGTATTTTGGAATTATAATGTTTGTGCATAATATTGCTGTGTTTTTGTTGCTTATATTTTGTTGTTAAGTTTTGATTTCAGACGTGAGTTCTATTGCTTATATTCTTTCCCCCTACGATTGGTATGAGCTTAGGAAGCAATGTTGATCATCGGCGATAAGACTAGGTGATAATGCCAAATATGATGACCATGGATGTATTTTTCCAAGTTATTTCTTTCAAAAAGGTAAATTATTTTTATTTTCATTTTGGTGTTCCGCTACTGTATTTATCCGGTATGCGTAATGGCATCTTGCTTTGTATTTTCTGGCGGATGACTGTTACCGCATCCTGTTTTCAATAGTTAAATGCCTTGAGATACAATATTTTGTAGACTTTCTGTTTAATACAATAAACATTACCGAGAGAATTTGCTCCTATACGTATGCATATGTCTGCTCATTATGGATTGTCAGAGTTTTCGTCACTATCGTTGATTTCGGAGAGTTTTGCCGTATGCCCTCTCCATGATGTTATAGCTGAGAATATATGTATCAGATTATTTTCCTTACGGCTAAAGCTGCAGGGCTCCATGAAGAGTTAAATCTGTGTGAGAATATTTTTATGAGAGGTCGATTTCCGATTAATTAATTTCCTGAGTAAACCGCGAGGTCTCATGAAACATTAATCGATGTGGACAAAAACCTTGGGATAGGTTATATTTGTAGTGAAATATAAGGATTACTTTATTTGCTGGGGAAACCGCAGGGTCCCATCAGGTATTAATCTAGGGAACATGTACTTTGGAAAACTACGCAGAGTTTTAATATTGTGTACACAAATGTTATTTTGTTGATGCGGGTAGCTCCCGTAAGATGAGTATAAATGTTGACTTTTAAGTGTCCCGGGATAGTTAAACTAGTCGAGGAGTATGTTTAATGGCGGCACTCACCACCCGTCATTGTGATATTATGTAATTATTGTTGTTTACTTTTATGTGTATTAATTCTGACAATTCCTAATGTGTAAAGAAAAAGATTTGTTGACATATTAATTGCAATATTATATGGTTATGATTTTGCCATTATTTAAAGTAACAGATGGAGCATAATTAGCAATTTATTAATTATAGTAACAATTGAAGGATACTTCTATGTTTTGTATAAACAAGAAATGTACTGGAGACTCGGTATTTCTAATGTTTTTACATTGTTAAACATAGCTTCCTGTAGCAGTATTTTATTGCTGTATCACGAAAATTCTTAATTTTTGGTAAGTGATGTGTTCAAAATCAATTTGTACGTAATGCAACTCTGTAACATGCCTTTTAAGAAGATCGTTCCATGACTTATTTTGGTTTAATCAATATCTTATCATACTTGTGGATACAGTCGATAGCCATCAGGGTGTTATTGTTTGTTCAGAAATGTTTTTCGAAAGTGGTAATAACAACATTAACTATTTAATCCTTATTCTTTTGCTTTTTTTTTTTTTATCTTTATTGGAACGTTATCTAACATGTATTTAAACCTTGCCATACTAATTTAAACATTATTGATTAACTGGAAGGGACGACCCTTTAACAATATAGCGATCGCGCATGCTATTTATTGGTGTATTGGGGGAGGGCGATGCCTTCTAGTTTATCTTTAGCTTTATAATGTAATTTATTTTAACTTTGAGAGGATATCGTTTCCGGTATTGATAAACTATGTTTCTTTTTCGCATAATTTTTGTTACCTCTAGTACCTTCGCACCCTATGGGTCTAATCTACAGTATTCATAATGTTTTTATAAGATACATTGACATGTTTATTAATATTGTATTTACTTACATCTCTTACATTTACTATTTCAACTTTCTGTAAACTATTTTGTCAGTCACATTTCTGGTTATTTACTGTCCAAAATTTGATTGTATGAATGTAACAGTTGCTCTGTTTCTGATGTTATGATTTTATGCCTTCTACTAAGATCCATCTCATGTTATATTTACTAATGAAACTTTAATTGTTAGCTGAACAAAAATATCTGAATTCCACTCATGAATAGCAATACTTAATATTTTATAATATAATTTTTTTTGTATTACACTGTCACTATCATGATTGCTTTTGTAACTTGTTTGTGTTCCGGTGAAACATCTGTGTAATGTGTTAGTTTGGTAGCACGAGTCACTAAATTTCAAATTTTAACCTCTGACACGTTGTCAGTGGCCTTTGAATGCATTGTCAGTTTTTGTTGTAATCTTACTCCTGCTACACCGTGTTGAATTACTCAACTTCATTATTACTTAAATGTTTCACGACCACATATTACTCATTTAATTTACATTTTATGTTTGTCATCTTTAGATAATCTTATGTAGTAGCACAATCATTCAAATATTTCCTCCTATCTTTAACATGCGTACCTTCTGGATTACCTGACGTGCCTCTCCCTCATCCACCACCTGATCTACCTCACATAAGTATTACTGCTTTCTCATTTTTTATTTTTCCAACCCTAATTCCCTTGTATTTTTTTCTCTTTCGAGTAATCCACACTAATTGCACTTACACGGTGCTGACACACCATCCGTCAACAAGGATCTTCGTGGGACATCAAGGCTGAGCACCACCTTCGACATTTCAGTTTACCCTGGGGGTGAACAATGGACTATATACCCCCGGAGGGATGTTACGAGTGCTCATCTTGAAGCCAGAACATTGTACTGCTGGACATTGGTTTTTCTTCCGGAAGCTTGGTGAGGATCGTACACTAAGGACACAATGTTATAGCGTGTGCTTATCTCCCTTTGGACACTGGCTGTATCCCAAAGACTTTTCACAGACTGCGTTCAGCAAGTGTATAATTGTATCTGCAACATATTCGTCGACATTGTTTTCTTCTGTGTGTCCAAAAGTCAGAAAAACTTCCCGTGCTAGTATTCATTTAGGTCTCCTATGGAACTTGACCTCACACATTGTGGATTCAACGAGTGAACTTACCTTTCCCTCCTTCTGATAGGTACTTCTTCCACTCCCCTTGTACTTTTTTTCTCTCTCTTTCAGGTGCTACTCAAATTCTGAAAACTTCCTTGTATATTTTATGTGATATTATAATTGTATTACGTTTTGCGGTGTTTGGTACCCCCTTTCAATATTTGTTTGTTGTTATACCTGATATTCTTGTTTTTTTAACAAGCGTCAGGGGCTGCTTTTCTTACCGTTCGGAGGTATGTCGCATGTGTCATTGGCGAGAGTTTAATTTATTATGTTTTAGTAATTACGAATTAATTAATCTGAATTAGTTGGGATTTGAGCTTACAGATTCTTAGGAAAATACAAGCTTTGTTATAAGCTGATGAAATAATAGGATGGAAGCGACTAGCCTCTTCCGATGGCACTCCCAGTGGACTTTTGATGCCACCAACTTCCGTTCGGTTTACGTGCACATTCGCACTTTGACGTCACACAGGATATTCTAGAACATTTAAGCATTCGGTGCTGATTGGCTAAGTCTACCCACTATCAGGGCGTTGGTTCTTCATATTAGGAGAACGGCCACCATGTTGGAATGCCCTTCCGGGGACGCCACTAAATCTATTTAAGGGACGGCAAACCCGTCCTCCGGGGCTATTGTCTTTGACCGTCGGGGAACCTCTATTTGCTTGTGTGCGTCTTGAGGCGTCGCTCCGGGCTCAACCGGCTACCACTTTGACCACTTCTCACCTCCCCTAGACACATCATGACATATTTCTTAAGGTAAGGATTTATGTTAGTAACTCCATAATGAGAATGATATTGGCCAAGATTAATAGAATAGTTTGCCATCCTCCACCTTTGTAAACCAAACATGCGTAACCAACAGATTATTTAATCTTTCTTAATATATTAGCTTAACTTAAGTCCCATTGTTATCATTGCTCTACCATCTACCTTCCTTTCACTACCCTCTAATAGCTATTCCCCCCTGTGTCCAACTTTAGTTGTGACAATATTACAGGTGAAATCTCCGCATCGACATTTTGGATGGAATACAATACCTCCTATGTACTTTGTATGTATCTACATACATGCTAGCAAAAGTAAAAAACAAATGCTTTACATAGGACAACAAGCCTATACACACACGAAAGAATAGAAAAGAAAGTACTTGGAATTGATACCAGAAACAAATGAAAGTGAAAGTTAAGAATAAGACATTAAAAGAGTATTATTTTACATATTTATTATTTATTTAGTTACTTTTAAATAGAAATGCTTCTATAAAAGTTCCCCTGTGTTAAAGAGTGCAAAAAACTATTTTTGTAGAAGATTATAAGAAGCATCATATCTCGTGTGCCGTAAAAGAAAAAGATGACGAAAGTGAGCAGTTCATTTATATGCATTAATTTGTAATTGTATCGACATAACTAATAATTTAGTAATGTTAGTATTAACTTAATTGAAATAATTCAAAGACTTGTACTTATTCAAATACTTGTAGTTCCTGTTAAATATATTATTGTAATATTGCTTTGGTTATAAAAGCGTAATCGCGTGATTATTTGATCCCTTTCCTTATGTAACTGCTTTCTCACCATCATATCACCATAATCAATCTCATGTACTTGATCAACATTGTAAGTTGGTCTTCCTGCTCTTACTCCGCTCTACAGTCTTGTACCAAGAATCTCATAATCATAGAGAATCATACAACACAGATAAACAAAGGTACTCTGTTGCTAACGTTACTTTTTATTGATTTATTTAAAACTTCCCTTTTGCTTGGCCAAAATATCTTTGTATTGTAACACGTTTCTTGGCAAGATGCCTACATAGGTTCTATACGTCATGCATAGCCCCCATCTAAAAGAAATAATGCATTATTATTATTATTATTATTATTATTATTATTATTATTATTATTATTATTATTATTATTATTATTATTATTATTATTATTGCTGCGGATATTTCTGCAGGCACTGGAATTTAGCTCCTGAATGGAACTACGCCACTTGTAAACTACACCTTTCCTGATACTGATTTTGTCTACATGAAATTTATTTTTTTCCTTTTTTTATAATGATATGGGATAGTCAAAAACTCCAATTGCATCAGGGAATGTATCTTACTGTGCCATATTTAGTTATTTGAAGTGCAGCAGCATTTTCCAGAAATTTGATCCAATCAAACGCTCGTACCCTTGTGCCAACTTTCCAAAAAGTTTTGGATACTGAATTCTGAGAGACCTCTGTATCTTCTGCAATGCCACACAGACACCCAGGGTTTACTACCTGTGGCCGAATGGCTAGCATTCTGGTTTCTCATCCAAAGGGGTTCGATTTTTCACTGAGGCAGGGAATTCACATTTAACTGCAATAATTTTCTATCCCCACAGTCTCTCTAAGTATACTGTGTGTGTGCATGTGCATGAGGGCGGATGTGGGTGTGTGTGTGTTTAATAGCATACAACTGAAAAAACGTTAAGAAACCTTACAGTTCAGCGAAAAATGACCAACAATTGTTTCTAAACTAAAGCCCTGGATATGACTACAGAAGTCAAAGGAGCTATATAAATGAAAAAAATCATGACAATATTCTAATCTTTGCTCCTTTGCGTAAAGCTACCTGTGTTGTTCCAGTTGCTTCGAGAAGAAAATGTACAAGCCACTGCAAATTTTGTTTTAATCTTGAAGTTCGTTATAATTTAATTCTTCAGAATACCTCTTGGCTTAATAAAGCTTCCTTCTGCGCTCAAAACTGCTACCAAATCTGCCCATAATTTGTTATAAGAAGCTGTATCTCACATGTTGAGACACCATCTGAGGTGACTTAAAAAATCATGAGACACATCATTCATTCCAAAACCTAAGACGCATCTCATTACATAAGCACGTGAGGCATTGGTTGCAATCAAGGTCACCTCCATCTTGAGTCGTCAAGTTTTATTCATATGAAAGTAAGATGCATCTCGAAAGTTGCAAGTTTTGAGACGCGTCTCACCTTTATTCATACCACCCAATGACTACAGGTGGTTCGTCTTGGCTAGTAAGAAGGAAGTTCCATATCATTGAATTGATGTGCCAAGCAGCGGTGCAAAGTTAACAAAATGTTTCTCTTCTTGCAGACATTTGTTGCTGAACCTTCAAGAGCCAGCTACAAAAGAGGGATTTGGTCATCCAAGCTTCAATGTTATTCTTGTATTGGTATGGCAGATTTAATAGGTTGACATTTTTAAAACAACATGGATTTTCACATTTTCCAATCACTAATAGTTTGAGCTTCTCACACTATCTGAATTACAAGACCATCATAAGTCTCTCCTTGCTGCATTTTTTTCCACGACATTTTTCGCCCTTGATGTGCAGTGTTTTTTCAGGCATCAAGTTATAGAAAACACCTGCTTCACCCATATTAAACACATCTTTTGGGCGAAGAGAGAGCTTGGATTGAAACTTGTGTGCCCACTCATTGGTATTATCCTGTTTACTTTATGCAGTTCACCACAGACAACCATCAGAACACACGAAACCAGAAATTCCCTTTTTCTTGAAAGATACAGCCAGACAATGAAATTCGCTGTAAACACATGTGCTGGAACCATTTAAACAAAAAATCTTCCATTTTTTCATGTTGGCTGGCCTCATGTGCTTGCTCTTGCTGCTAAATGAGCAGCTTGCCAGATTTTCCTTTAATTTCTCTCTTGAACTCATAATCAATGAGAAAGTTGACTTTGGGATAGAAAGGGTTCTGCAACCTGAGTTTTAGTCTTCTCTCTACTGTAGACTATATATAGAATTTGCTGTTTTTGTTTCAACGCAAATGTATTATGAAAATGTTTTTGTTTTGCTGGCATATTGGAGTGATGATCAAGGAAAAAAAAAGTCACTGTTCACAAGCAAATGGAGACAAAAGAGCGCTCTGGATTGCTGTGTATTGTGCACCATATACAGTCTGCTTACCAACCCCCCTCCTCCTGGCCTTGTGCCCTATGCTTTGGAGCTGACAGCTATGCAACAAAAATGCATTCAATCCATTGTTGAGAAATTACAGTAGAATATACATTGAGAAAAATTTTGAGAAAGCATAATGGTAAACCCTTAGTGCATCACTATACTATACATGCATACATATTCAGTTTAAATGAAAAATAAGACATGGAATATGCAATGAGACCAAATTTTAGTCCATAGTACGAATTATCTGAAACTTGGTTTACGCAGTAGATTTTTCAAGGAATTTGGCAGAGACTGAACTACTAGTATGGGTTAACCAATTGTCCTTACCCAATTTCGAATTAATGAGGGTCTACTGTGTAGCTGCCTGGAACCAGGTCCCCAATCTCATAACAATTGGTTGAAGAATTGTAATTCCTGGTGCCAACTGTTTAAACAAGTGTATTCTACTTTGAGATCTAAGGACACACTTTATATTAAATAATTAGAATAAATAAATTGTAGCACATTGTTTCACACAATGTACTGCATACACCTAGCATGTTATATGAATCATTATGATACAAAAGTTTTGTCACCTACTTGTGTTAACCACATAAGGGGCAGCATCTGATAAGCACTGAACTACATTTCCATATTTAATTTCCACAATAACACTGCATTCATTATTGAACACTTTTGCAATAGTAAAATGATTTGTTGTTGCTATTTCTTCCAGTGTTAGAAGTTAAGCTTTTGAAATTTATTTTTTATAGAATGTACCAATAGTTACTTTGGGTAAATATCATTTACATGCATGTGGAGTTTCATTCAAGGCAAACCAAATTAGATTATCCTAAATAGAGTTCCCAAATTTCCTGTACTGTTCTTTCATAAATTAAAGGAGCATAATGTTTGCAAAGAACAAACTCACATGCTATTAATTATTGTTTAGTGTATGTTTCTAAGAAAGTGTGTAAATTAGGTTATTTATTTAGCAGAATGTCAGCAAAGCCTCACATACAGCATTATTAAAGGTCAGCAACAGGGGGCCAAAAGTTGCTTTGTTTGGGGTATTTACTTTTAGCACACACTGTTTAGAACTTTTCTTCACCGAAAGGTTTCTTAAATGTTTTGCTGTTTTCAAATGTTGCATCACTTGAAAACGAGTGTCTGCACTTCCACCTCTTTCACATGTAACACAAAATAACACGAGCACATCTGTAGTGAGCACTCCATTTCCACATACATATAGTAGATAACCATAATTTCACTGGTTGCATTTTTTCTACAAGCGAATACTGAAGTTTAACTATAACAAGTATGGGGACCAAAACTTAACATCTAGCCATTCAACATTTACAATCAAAACTGAAGTGGAACGCAGAGTGATTTAATAATTAAAAGCTTCCAGCTTCATAATGATGAAACAAAACCTCAGGATATGCAATATACACAAGATCAATGTGTATGTGTAATTGATAATCTTAGTATTCTTAGGCACTAGTGAACCCACCTATCCTATTTTATCTTTGCAGACAAACATTCAAAGTAAGATCTGTTATGGCCACAGTGTTCATGTTTGCTAAGATTGCTAGTGACCTAAAATATGACCTTTGTTACTGTTAGCTTAGAAATCCAACAAATTATTTTTAATTCCTTGTTTTTATTTTTACAAAGGTTAGTAAAAAAATTATATATTCTAAACATTTTCCTGTGAAAATCAAAAAATTTTAAAAATATGTACAATTGCAACAAATCCCTCAAAATATTAGGCAATTATGAAAATACTCAAAATATGCAAAAACATGCACCATAAAACTAGCATTTTCAGACTCAGCAGACATTATTTCCCCACAAATATCAATACGCATGTGTTTTAATTAAAAAGGAAATCATGAATAATATAGTACCTTTTGGCAAATTCCAAGAATTTCATCCCCATCAACACTAAAATGACGCTTTATTTCAGTTTGTATCTTTCAATTGTGTGAAGATCTGCTTCGTGCAGATAGTCTTTCAGACTATCCCAAAAATTAATATCATAGAGACTTGAGGCTTGCAAAGCTTACTAGCTGATATGACATAATACAACTGCCAAGGGTCAAAAGAGTAGGTTGCCCTAATGAGCATGCATCAAATGTAAACAAGCAGTGGTGCACACCTCATCAATACAACATAGCTCTTTCAAAGCCACAAAAATGGAAAGCAAGCTTACAGTTTCAAGCAGAAAGAAAGGAACACTATTTCTGCTCTCTATAGATGAAAATGTGAAACATCTGTTGTTTTCAAACCTTTGATACACGTTTACAAGTTAAACATTGAACAACATTACAAAAGTGTCACAAAAACCATATGCATGTAGCACATCATTAGATGCTTTAAAAGAATATTGTACGTCTGTAAATGTAACAAAAATTCAAACGTAACAAATTTTAAATATTTAATGAAGCTTCATAGTATACTGAAAAAGTGGATTACAAAGTGTGCTCATTTTACAAAACCTTAAGTCTTAAAGGTAATAATTAAGGCAGGGAAGTTGAACCACAAACTAAAGAAAAATGGGCACATATTTGAAGTGACAAGGTTCCCTGTTGAAAAATCTTCTTCAAAACAACTGACTTAAAAATTTTCACCTTGCAGAACTTTCTCAATTTTACACAACAGCTGATGCCCAATGCTCTTTTCTAAAACAGTTTTCATTTTCTCACTAACTTTTTGACTAATTCTTCCTACACATTGTTGCAAATGTTCCTTGACACCTTTAACATTTTTGATAACCATGTGTATACTCTCATATCTCTTTTCCAGCCATGTTACTGATTCTGCCAAAACTGAAGAGCTGCCACTGATAAATGCCAAACTACCCTTAATTTGAGGATCAGCCAGTAAGCATTGAGCAACAGCTAGAACTGCAGCACTTTCTCTATCAAACTTATCAACCCTGATTTCACTGCTTTAAAATGTTCGCAATAATAAGCATGTGCACTGATGCATGGCACCTGTGTTACTATTGATTCAGTAGGCAATAGTAGGTTAGGTGCAATGTCACAAAAATGTCTTACTCTTGAAGATTTCAGAAACACTTTTTTTTACATTTGATACCAGTTTAATTTGTGGAAGTTTCTCATGCACTAGTTCATGGACTCTATGAATTGCATGCACTATGCATGCTACATGAACTCCTTTTATGTAAAATTATTTGGTAATGTTGCCGTTTAAGGGTCAGTTGGCTGCATAACGTCAGGCAGCCAACCTTTGCATCTGAAAAGTGCAATGTTCAGTGTAATGGAGCATATATAGTTGGTATTGCGAAAAGGAGGGAAGGCAGCGTAGTCATACGGTAGTGAGGAAAGCATGAAATTTGCAATTAACAGTATATGCCTTAAGAAGCATAACAATAGCAAGGCGGGGAAACCCAAAAATATATACGAGGCCGTGCATTCATAGGAAAGTGCGGGAAATGCTGAAATATGCAATTATATGCGTCAGGGGGTGCATATACTGTTCTTCTGAATATCTCCTACTGTTCTCCACCTCTTTCATATTTTCTTCAATGACAAAACAGCCCTAAGGCTACCAATTACAAAACTAAAGAGCAAGTAGATCTGGTTGGACTGACAGTTATTCTTACAACTAATAATAATAATAATAACAACAATAATATTAATGGCATTAATATATAATAGTTTTTATTTACTACTAATGCTCCTGTTTTCATTAAAAAGAAAGAAACAGTATTTAACAGTAGCTTTGTGTATTAAATTTCTCCATTTAACCCACAATATTACTTGATCAAACGTAATAAGAGCACCGCAATTGCAGTATGACATATATGGGGTTATCTTTATGTTTTGATGAAATCGCCTTTAGCTAGCTCATGTACCACACAACCTCAAATAATTAACATCTGCAATAAGTAGGATTAATGGTGTATGATAGATGGCATCGTCTGCTAGAATTACCACGCCCTTGGGCTACATGATATACGCGCCATTTAACAACATATAACCGTGCTACTAATGCCATTTTACGGTTATTAACCAGTTGCATTCCTTTGGCACTATGTGCTCAGTTCTACAGCAGGTTTTCAATTTCTAAGGTTGGTATGATTTTGCGGCATTGCACGGCCAACTGACCCTTAAACGACAACATTACCAATTATTTAATCGTGGTGCACAATTTCACCTTATATTTAACTACATCTGTTACAAAAAGAAAAACATTTTTGTGTTTTATGCCCTTAGGTCACAAAAGAAGCATACTTTGATCAAATAGCTTGCATATACATTGATGGTTAGCATTCTCAATTACTTCTGTCTTAAAAAACATTTTCAGAGAGGTGTCAACTTCAAATGCACACCAGTAACAAAAAAAAAAAAAAAAAAGTCAGGTCCAGAAGGCCAAATTCGTCCAAGTTCTACACGACACAGTGCCTTGTGTATACCATCCACGAAATAGTTGTGTAGCGGCACCAACAAATTGTCACAAGTTCCAAATCTTAATATTATATGATCAATTATCAAATACATAACTTAAGCTTCTTCAGCAACAAACTATCAATATTAATTAAAAATATTAATGACAAAACATGATACAGTTTGTATTGCACAGCATTACTAAACCTGACACCATTTGTCTTCACTGTAGTACTGTGGCAAAATGTAGGTTGCTCCTTTACTGAGGGTCACAGGTTTGCTTCCCGCATGTAGCAAACATTTTCCCCCTTCTTTTAATGATACTGAATCAATACATAACAGCTATTTATTTTAGACATACCTATTTCAAACATAAAATTTGGTACAGTTAATAATAATAATAATATGATAGTGATTATGATGCTTCTTTAAGGATTTATACTATCAAACAGCAATATGCTGCACACAAAAGCAAAGCATGTGGTGCGCAGAATTGTATGCAAATGCATTAGGCAAAAACAGTTCTCTTTCAACAGATTAAAAAAAAAATGTAATCTGTATGGTATGAAAAATACTAAAAGTATTGTTAATAAAACCAATATATTGAAGCATTCTTAGGAATTCAATTTTGGGCAAATTTGAGGTAGGAACTTTGCTTTTGTTTGTTATTTTATATACGTAGTACTCATCACATCCTTCAAAAACCTATCCAACAGGAAAATGCCAACCGCAACTGGAAAAACATGATATTCTCAGACAAGGTAACAATTTCTTCCACACATAAAGGAAAGGTGATTGTCTATCGTCCAAAGGGGTCCAGATATGATGCAAAATACTTGGCTTCACAATATTCCATCATGGTCATCTATCTGTATTGTGTTGGGTTGGCAGCTTGATGATACACTGAACAGTGTGCAGTACACAGTAATACTTCATAATATTTTGCTTCCCATGAGGATGAGATATTGTGATGGAATTGTTGAATTTGTACAGAACAATCATCCTGTCCACACATCTTGAAAGGTTTCAAATTGGTTTTCAGAGAGGCAGGGTATCAAAGTGGTACAGTGCGGGAAACTGTGGGTTGAGGTAAAAAGGGAGTTGTACTCCCTATTTACCTGTAGATGGCCAAAGGACAAAAGACAGCTTCTATGCACAAATTCAAGAAGCCTGGGATTTTGTAGCTCCTCATCCACATTACTGCTGGCATTTAATTTTGTCTATGCCCTGAAGATTGAGACCAGTTAATATGGGTTGAGGGTTCATACACCCGATAGTAATTATGTTTATTTTTTGTTTTAGTTTTAGAAGATAATAGTTTGTTTACACATTTTGTTTAGATATTTAACACGAGTGTTAGTAGAATTATGTTTTTGTATGCATAGATATGCCCATAACTTCAAATGCCAAAGTTATGTTAATGCAATCTTATTGTCTACATATCCATAAAATTTAACATAAAAAAGACAAGCAATGCAAGGTATGAACCTACGATCTTATGAGTGGAAGCAAGGCCTCCATAACCTCTCGGCCACCGCAACGTGATTTGTGACCTCTTTTCAGTACTCTAAGTTAAGCATTACGCTGTCAGTCATAGATCATTGTACAGTTTTTTCGTATGCATTGTGAACACAGCTTTTACGAAGATACACAAAGCCCTTCGATCGACACATGGAATCTGGGGATGACTGATTTTTTAAGTCTGCGGGGGTACCTATAACATTTGCAATATAACGCCCCCCTGCGTCACTTATCTCGTGTATTGAAGCAAATATATTCTTATTTCCCACAAAAATTGTGCCTTCATAATCCTGCAAGTAACTTTTCTAAGGGTGGATTTATCTGGGGTGTTCTGCACCATATATAGCTGCAGAAATTGAAGTAATGTAGCATTATTTTATTTGCTAATGCTCTACAAAGACCCCTTTAAAAAACAGATTCTTTGGACGATTCCCCTGTATGTGGCTAAGAGGTAACTGGGTTGCCTTACTTCCTTTTATACATGCAATTGCCTTTATATGTTTTTTGCACCCATTATGCTGCACACTAAAATAGTTATCTGCACTTTAATTTCACACAGCTTGCAAAAGAGTAGCCTTCCATCTGAAGTAAATACACTGTCACCAAACTCAGCCAATAACCTTTGGAAGAAACTTTCTCTGCTTTTCTCTGGGCTTTTTACGCCTTCATTGTGAGAAATAAAATGGTGCCTCACTGCAGTTGTAGCAGTAGATGATAGTGTTGCTCTTAATGTGGGGAAGCACCATCATTAACTACATTGATTATGATAAATGCATAAATACATATCCAATGACTGAATAGGAGACCATAAGAAAACTATGTAACAGAATTCAGCAAGCAGTCTGAAGAAATGCTCTACAGGTGTATATCATAAAAAAGTGCTTTAAAAGTAAAAAATCTGATGAAAATGCAATAAAAGGTACATAATTTGCTTAAAAATGACAAAGACATTAAAAAGAAAAAAAAAAGTCAAAATTGGCTCGTGTTTAAGAGAAATGAATTTATATTTCATTCTGCATCGTCTGTGATGACTCAAGAAAAAAGATGACATTTCATAAAGTTCCGAACCCTAGTAATAATATGTAGGCACCAGTAAATAATATTACACATTTGACTTTCAGAACTTGTGCATGCAAGTCAACTGGAACAATATAACGTTGAAGGTTCAGGTAACACAGCTGCTGTGGAAAATAATATGAAAGCAGTGAAACAGAATTACAAATTGAGGTTGAAAATTTACAGAGAAACAATGAAGATTTCAAAATCTTCAAACAGGTTGCTTTTGACGGATGAAAACTATGTATCTGTTGTACATCAGTTCATGTGAATTAACACTAGATGTATACAAGCCTGGATGCTCCACTGTAAGTGAATAATATAAAAAACAATGTAAAAGCTCTTTCAGTCTGCAGAAACTTATTAAACATACACCATCACAACAGCTTAAGAATTCCTCCCCTTCTAACCATGCATCATATATATACCAGATTGTATTCTCTGATGTATCACCATTCCTGATATCACAATGACCAATTTGCAGACTCCTGGGTTAGACAGATGGAATAAGAGGGCCCTACACCAACACTAATCACTATCTTCAAATCTTTCCCTAATTTTATCCATGCACTTCTCTGTTGTATGTACAGTGATACAGCCAACATGATTGACACAAATGAATGAATTTTGCAAAGGGAAATTTCGTTGATATCTGTATTTTAAATAAAAAAGCATAAAGTATTTGGATATAAATAAATATCATAAAATAAGGATTACAGCACAATTTCTTTTGAGTTCTTATCGAAAACGAAGATTCTGACCTAGATGTTGGATTAAGATTAGTTTTGATGCAGTTATTAACATGATCATATTTTTAAAAGGAAATACTTAGGTAACAGATTTAGAGTTAATATGAGGGCGATTGAAATATATACTGTAATTCTGTTAAATATTTATTGATTAAATATATACACAAGTGACTTCATCAGCATCTCTCAACATAGCCTCCTTTACACACTACACATTTTTGCCAACGTTTTGGAAGCTTGAACATTTCTTCTTCAAAAAAAGTTGGAGGGCATGTCTCAAACCAATTGCACACATGCTCCTCGGGGTAGTCCTCATTGTTTTCGAAATGTTTCGCTCCATGTGACTCTTTCATGGGTGCAAACAAAAAATATTCTGGGGGGACAAGTCTAGACAACCCTGGGGGGTTTTCAAGGGTTTCCCAGTGCATGTCGCCCATTATGTCCATTGCCAAATTGGCAGTGTGAGGCATAGCATTGTCTTGGAGAAGGATGACATCTCTGATGGGCATGCATCTTTTGCTTCGGTAGGCAGCTTTTACTGTCCTTAACAATTGGCAACAGTAAGCTTCTGATGAGATTTCTTTGATAGTGGAGAGGCAATCAACTTCAATATGCTCTCGAATGGCACAGATGTTGTCATCTGTGAGACTTGACCTTGGGCATCAAGCAAGACCTTCGTTTTCCACAAATTATCAGCCACCCTTAAATCGTCTGGCCCTGGTAAACACTCAAATATGTGGAAGTATAGTGTACCAAAACTGTACCCTTAAACGAGTTAAAATCTCTGAAGGTTTAACCCTTTCCTTGGTTAAAAACTTAATGCACTGCGCAACAGACTAAGGGACTCATGGCTGTACTGAAGCCAGAACCTAGCGAAGCGGCTAACAAAGCTAAGTTCCCCCTCCCTAACACAACAACCTTCAACCCCCCACTCCACCACCCCACTATGAACTGCTTCCTCCGCGATATGTAACAATGACCATTTATATTTGAATCACCCTCACACATAACAGAATCTGTTTGAAGCACACACATGATTTCTGTTCTTCCATCAGCTGATTAAAACATGGGGTCAGAATATCATTTGCCGTATTTCCATACTTACCTTACAGAATTAATTTATGGTTCAGCCAGAAGTGGGTGCTTTATGTCTATCACAATTAATAGAGTTTATCCTGAAAAGCCATCAACACTTGAGCAAACAATACAGCAACAAAGAAATGAAATAGATCCAGTATGGGGGGAACACAGGCAATTAAGGTACACCAAGTCGCAGTTACCTGTGCTTTCGAGATTTACCTGAGTTTAGATTAAGGTTAGTATGGTATATGAGATATATTAAAACCATGGGTACATCAGCAACTGGGCATTTGCCACTTCATAAAAATCACACTAATATGATTCGTTGGCAGTTTCCTCCATGCACTGTTGGCATTTCATGATTTTACTATTTAGGTAAATGTTAAGGTGACCCAGTAGACAACAATTTTTGAAATTTTCCATTTTCTACTTTTAATGTTAAAACGTTCTGCAATATTTTTAGTTTAATTTCATATATAAGCCATATGTGTAGGTAACTAATACAGTGTATTAAAAATATAAAAAGCAACAAAAGTCTCTACCAGTGTTAGTTAAGGTTAGTTTTAGTATCAAGGCTTGTTTATCCAAGTTTACACTCCTTTAGAAGAAAATAGCTTTTTATCTAAAAATGTCAAACTTAGAAAATTAAAAATTACCCAGTTACCTTTTAATATCAGGTAGATTGTAACATGACCATTTTAAAGTATCTGGTACATATGAATAAAAAATTATATGGTAACTAATTTACTTTACTTTCTCTACTACATATAGTAAGAACAAGGAGTACTTGCCATATAATCTGCCCAAAAATGTCATACATAGATTTCACCAGAGGCCCCTGAACTCATAGAGTATTTTTAAAAAAGGTGTTTATCTCTGTGTATGCACACGCACACATCTGTGAACAGCATTATTCAAAAATGAGAAGTCTGATGAACAAACTGGAAAGGTGTGACAACCTTCAAACAAATCCTACCTCCAACTACCCTCTACATAGAATGCTCTTCAAAATGTTTTACTTTCTCAAACTGACTAAAAAATTTGATCAAAATACCATATATTAAGGATATTCAAATGACAAATAAAATATGATTTAAATTTTCTGGGAATAGTCAATGAAATCCAGTTCATTCAGCAGGAATTTTGTGATATCTTATATAACTGGCAAACATTAAGCAGTAGACGAAAAATGGACTACATACTGTGCGGATCTCTTTAAAACATACAATTTATTCCAAATAACTTTATTTGAGGCATAAACCATTTCAGAGATATCTAAAATTAATGGTTTGAATTTATCGATTCTTCATCATTCTTTTAAAGCCCTTTCGACATTCAGGTGTTTCTCATTAATTACATGGAAAGAATTCAAATGTCAGTATATGGCATCTAGTTCTTAAACATTTGACAATGACCATTCCCTTATAATGAAATGTATAATGTAGCAATATCTGCAAAGGTTATCTTGATTAAAATGAAATAGATAGGAAAAACTTACTTTCATACGTATTAATAAACAATAGGATGAAAAAGTCATGTGAAGGTAGAAAAATGGATTTTTTAGATTAAAAAATACAAAAATGAAAAAATTAGAATTTATGCCTATAAGGAAATAAAAAAAAGAAGTGGGTAAGTACTTAATTTGGCTGCAGAACTGTTTGCAGCTCAGGTTATTATTTTCACTAAAACTCCTTAGTTTCATTACTTTCCCAAATACAATTGGAAATATTTTTTGGAAACTTCAGTTTTAGTTCCTCCTTCAAGTTGTCAGCAAATCAGTGTGTCCATATCACCAGTAAAATCATTTGTTTTTGCTGGATAGTGTCACCATTTTTGCTATAAAGGCAAATACTCCTACTTGGGGCAGGCAGGTGGTTTAAAGGCTTTCAAAATGTTGCAATCTTCTCTTGGATTTCTACACAGGGAAGAAACACCTTATCACTCTTTGATAGAGTTTAGGATGGGCTCCCCATGCAGATTTATACAATTTAGACTTATTATCTGTAATATGGGCATACTTAACCCACTGTCGTACAATTTCCATTAAGCTGTAGGTCCTCAATATCCACTTGGATGCATTCCCATTTTAATTTCTCTACAAGACCACTTGGCGAACCTTCAGCCACCAGGTCCATTTTTGCAACATAGCTATGGGTAAACAATACCGAGGTTTAACAAGTTTCAGCTTCCATACACATTTTGTGTAGACTAAATTCATTCGAAGAATAATTCCAAAAAATGTATCACTGAGGAAACTGAGATCGGTCTACCATATTCCAATTCCCAGTACTACAGTGACAACTCTGGGCCATTGGCTGATGTTGGGAATAGTGGAGGATGGCTAGTTCATAAACTCCATCAGGCTTGTGTATATATTAGAAAAGCTATTATTAGTATAAAATGGTTCCACCACTTGGCATTTCTTCTATACGCGGGTACTTTTGTTATTTCGTCATTAAAGCCGCATTGTAATTACTTACTGGTCTGTTATAAACATTTAGGGCCCTAAGCTGCAAAGCGTAGCCCAACGTGGAGGGCCCTAAGCCGCAATGCGTAGCCGTGGGATATTTTTTATAAGTTGAGGAGTGTAGCAGTTGCGGCAGAAGGCGACAGGATGTAGACGATTAATCTGTGAAGCTAAAACCCCAATGTTCCCAAGAAGAAGTCAAAAGTTTGGTAATCTGGCAACTTTCACATCTGAACAATTTAGCGCGTGTGTGCGTGCTGCGCGCACGTCAGTATATGGGTGATGGAACCGTGGTATAGCTTTACCAAATTAACATCAGTTTATAAATAGAAGGTGTAGAGTTACCCTGATGTATGTACAATTTGGCAGGCATAGAAGTCACGGTCTTTGCTGGATCTGTATTGCAGAATTTCTATTTATTGTATTGAATTCACGGTCTTTGCTGGATCTGAAGATTTAGCCTTTTTATTCATTAACTGATTTTAAAGTATTTTCTGTTATTTGACCACAATCCAAACATTTCACTTTTATTTCCTGCTATAGATTCCTCAACGCACTCTCCGTTTAGCAGACTGCAGAATTCACGACCTGATATATGTTTAATTCGGCCGGAATCGAATTCAAGGTCGTTGTTGCATCTGAATCGCCGACTTTATTTGTTAACCGGTTTAAATTACTTCCATATTTGCACCACAAATCCTCACATTTCACTTTCATTCCTACTATAAAAACGCTAATATAAAACTTCCTCGTGCAATCTGTATTTGAAAATGTTTAAATTATTAACCTGTCCAGATTTGAAATTTGCTAGATTGCAGGCCAAGGCGCTCCACTCCTCTATTATAAAAACGTACCCTGGGTATGCTTTGCGGCTTAGGGCCCAGAAAGTTTATAACATCAGTAACCCCAAAGTGACCTTGGAATCCGGATCATGTTTGGAAGTAATGCTAAGACCAATGAGTAACTACAAAGCAACTCTAATGGCAGAGTAACAAAGGTACCGAATCCAGATGACATATGGAAGTAGGTGGTCTTCTAATTATGCTTACACTAGTGTGTGGTGGTAATAATCATTAAGCGTTAATTTACTTGTGCTTTCAACACAATCCGCACATTTCACTTTTATTTTCTACAATAGATGCCAACATAATAGTTTCCATTTTGCATACAGCATAATTAATAGAGCCGTTCTGCAGAATTACCCAATTCACTACAAAGCATTACTTACCTTCACTCTAATTTGAGCTATATTCCATGCACGAATTTCCTGAAGAGTCGGTTTGTGCTGTTTCTGTTTCTTCGTTTGCCTCTCCATATTCATAGGTCTTAATTAAATTCTCCGACCACTGGAACACTTAATATTGCTCCAGCGTAGTCAGCATTCTAACTGTTTAATAAGGTTTCGAGCCAAATTCATAAAACGTATTTTCATGGCAGCCAACAGCATTTATTTTCTTGAGAAAAATGTCCCTTCAATACTTGAAATTTCAATAAAATGTTCATTCATTTAGGAAGGCCGGTTTGTATAACTATATTTTCTTAAGATAAGATTTGGTAGAACAGAAACACTGCAATCGGAACTACAAGGGCCCATTGCTAAGTTACTGAAAATGCCAACAAGCTTTAAATTTCAGTTTAACAAGATATTGTAATTGCAAAATTATTCGTAATAATGAACCATTCTAATTGTATTAAAATTTAGATCCTCTAAAGTCGAATATTATACTGCATTGTCCAACTACATAATAAGGGAGGCTAGGGTTCTGTGAGCATAGGAGTACAAGGAGCAATTCCATGCAGAAAATCTATATTTTCAACTAGAGAAATATAATTTTACTGAGAGAACGTATTCACACGTTGGTAATATCAGCTGATTTTTCAAGATGGCTACTGCACTGTTTCCCTCATAAGAGCACATATTTGTTTTTGTTGCTGTTCATTGTACCATAGAATACTTTTCACAGGGAAGTAAAATACTTTTACTGACTAAACGTGTTGCTTTTGAAAGTCAAAACTGGTAATTGTGATTGCAATACCATTATAATTCATATTTGTGGAGTAAAACTGATCCTACACAGGCTATTGACTTTTATTATGTATTAATTTTTACGTGTTACACTGTGGGGCACAGTGAGAAATTAATGCTTGGGGCAGAGTGAGCATACTGCGTAAGGTGCCCACGATCACTAAGAGCATTACTGTATATTTCTATTCAGTTTTCTCTGTTTTATTTTAAGAGATATGGTTCGAAACAGAAAACCAAAAACTAATATGGGTATGACACCGGAAGAAAAGATGAAAGAAGCTGTAGAAGCCGTCATAAAAAAAAAAAAAAAAGGTTATCCTGTGCTTGAAGCATCTAAGGAATATGCAATTCCTAGGCAGACACTTACTAGGTAACTTTACATTTTTTAGCATTAGCTAGATTGGGAAATGCAACTTGAAACATTTATATAATATAAAATGCTATAGTGCTAGTTCAAATGATTATATTTCCAGATATGTGAACAAAGCAAAGGATGCCTCAGCTCTGGAAGAAGTTCGATTTTGTCCTAAATATATCTCTAGACAAGTTTTTACATTGGAGCAAGAACAACTTTTAAGTGATTATGTTCAGGTGTATGTATGGTATCACCCTTAAGCAGCTTATGAAATAGCAGCTCGCAATAAGATCAAAATGCCAGAAAATTGGCAGAGAAATATACATGCTGGCTCTGATTGGTGTCAGGAAGTTTTTAAAAGACATCCATCACTGAGTTTGAGGAAGCCACAGCCTACTTCATTAACAAGGGCAACAAGCTTCAACCAATACAATGTGGGCATATTCTTTGGAAAATTTGTTGAAATCATGAAGCGTCATCCATATGGACTTGACTCCATATACAATTTAGATGAGACTGGAGTGACAACTGTGCAGACACCACACAAAACAATTGCTCCAAAAGGACAAAAACAAATAGGACGTTGTACATCTGCTGAACGTGGGCAACTTTTTACATTGGCTACTTGTGTAAATGAATTGAGAAATTCTATTCCACCTGTACTAATGTACCCAGAACACTTGCTGCATGGCGCACCAGCACAAACACTAGGTTTAGCACATAAGTCTGGATGGATGGCAGAGGAAAATTTTGTTCACTACATGAATTATTTTGTTAAACATTCACGTGCATCACTTGAGAAACCAGTGTTATTACTTTACGGTAATCTCAGCATAGAGGCTATTGATATAGCGAAGAATAATGGCGTGACTATTCTAACACTTCCACCTCATTGTAGCCACAAATTTCAACCCTTAGATAGAACTGTTTATAGTCCTTTCAAGAAGTTTTATTACAATGCTTGTGACAATTTCATGACCATCAATCCTGATAAGACCATCACAATAAAAAATGGTGCACCACTTGTTGGAAGAGCATATGCAAAGGCATTCAAGGTATCCAACATCATATCATAATTTCAGTTCACTGACATTTATCCTCTGAACACAGATATTTTTACAGAGTAGGATTTCCTGTCCGCATCAGTGACATACCGTGAAGAACCTGAAGATACAACCAATGTGGGTGATTCTAGACAACCTCAGGGAAATCTTATGCCAGAACTTCAAGGGAGGATAAGATTTCAACAGCAAGTTTATTGGTCACACCCCACGACATAAGCCCATTTCCAAAGGCACCCGAAAAAAGTGTTCATCTGCTGGAAGGAAAAGAGGCAAAACACGAATCTTGACAGACACTCCAGAAAAACAGGAGCTTATGGAGCAAAGTAGGAAGAATGAAAAGGGAACTACAAAAAAGTTACCTCTCCAGACAGCTGCCAGAGCAACATAGCAGCTTGTTTTGGAAAGTGATGAGTCTGAGGAAGAGATAGAAATTGAGTTGAATGACAGTGATGATGACAACGATTTTTATGACAGTGATGATGACCCAGATATATTTGAAATGTTTGCTGAAGATGTCTAAAAAGATGACTATGTAGTAGTCAAAGTAAAGATTTTACAAAAGGACATTCGATTTCGTCACTTTGTCGCCATAATCAACTCTGCCAACAGAGAGAAAAAAAAGTGCAGTAGGGTCTTTCATGAAGAAATCACGCAAAAGTGAGAAACATTTCTTTATGCCAAATAACGCTGAAAAATGTTGTATTGAATTTAGTGACATTGTGTGTAAGTTACCCAAGCCATAATCTATTGGAGCCACCAAACGCTGTAATAATATTCTAGCCTTTCCTGTCTTTCTCTGTCATTAAAATGTGCAGTAAAAATGTAAAAGTGCTTATGTAGTAATGACATTTATGTGTTGCTTAAGTTCAATAAATGTTTAATATTTTACTAATTTAACTTGATACATTTGTGCTCATAGTACCCCAAGTCATTGCTCACTTTGTCCCTGCATGGGGCACAGTAACCACAAGGTGCACATTGTTACTTTTTTATGTTTATCAAAAAACAGTTAGTATAAACCCAAAAAGAAAATAATGCATTAGATTCTAATTTAATTACTTTAATTACTTATCTAGAGTAAGTTATTTTAAATTTCAGCTGCAAAAAAAATGTGAAATGATCTATGTGGTCACTGTGCCCCACCTTCCCTTATATATAATATATATGCTTTACCAGATCCTTTAATTGGTGCAATTTTACCAATTTTTTTGAATAATTAAACAATTAGTTTCTGTACAACAAAATGTGACGAATTCTAAACTTTTTGAAATTATGTCACTTAGTGCAATTTAAACTACCAATTAACTGAAGTCATAAATGGATATGCATATGTTTATTAGCAGCCAGCCTCAATTTAAACCTTGTTTTTTTGGTAACCTTTTCCCAACACTTTTCCATACACTAAATCATCCAATATATGCAGCTTGTATTATTATTTGTTTCAAAAAATTTGTACTGTCTCTCAATAGTACATTAAAGAAAACGTTCAGATACTTTTTAAAAATAATGTTCCTATTTTGAGAAATCAAAAGGGCTGGAGGGTATGAAGGGTAATAAGTTTTCTTCCACAATTGGAGCATATATAACAAAATGCTTTACGATAGGTGTATTTGTAAACTCATTTATAGTAACACTTTAAAAATGAACATTCTTAAAATTCCATAATGTGGCTCATTTTATTAGAAAGTTGAATTTACAGACTAAAATGATTTAAATAATCATGTAGGTTAGAACTTTTATACATGACATTATACTACTGACATTATTCACAAATAACTTGTATAAATTTCTGAAGGGCATGTTTCATACTGCGGATTCTCCAACTTTCACAGATGCATTACCCTAAGTTTTTTAATAAACTTAATGATTTATGAATCAATATCCCCTAATTGCTTAAAATTTACTATCAGTGTTCCAGTTCAGTAGAAAATGAAACTAATAATATCAATAATTATATGTGATTTCTTAGGCTCCAGTAGTATCAAAAGTTATTGAAATAGCAATGTACAAACAACAGAATAATAATTGTCTCTGTAAATATCTGATTAAATATTCACACTTTGGTTTTAGAAAGGAGTGTTCAACAAGTGATGCAGCTGAAGAATTATCAATCAGTTATAGACTCGTTTTATTCAAAATCGACATGTTTTGCTGCAATGAGAGATCTGAATAAAGCTTTCAACATCATATCACCACAAATACTATTGACAACGTCAGTTTTATGGTATAAATGGAGCTGAGTTAAATTAATTTAATCAAAGTTGTGTAAATTGCCCGCATTAATAATCAAACTTTGAAACTGCACATGCTAATAAAGGTGTACCGCAAAGGCACTTTTGGGACCCTTTTTGTTTTTAATTTATATAAATAATATTGTTTCTAACCTTCTCTTTAAAACTATGTTATATGCTGAGGTATACCTTGTGAATATTATATTTGGTCTACAACGTGCATCAAACAGATCACCCAACCAATAAAATTATTATGTATTCATCTAGACTCATGTTTCAGTTCGGAGTCTCATACAAAGTAGCTTTTACCAAAAATGGCAAGGGTCATATATTTATTAAACAGATTAAAATTGAAGAGCTCCTTTCTAAATACCACATAAGTCATATTTTTAAAAAAAAATCAGGAAAAACGAAAAGTGTATACTGCGTTGTGCTGATACGTTAATTTTTTATAATAGCATTTGGTATGTACTTTGTTATAGAATAACATACTAAAGGCATTTAAAAATTTGAACTTGCGTTTAAGTCGGGTATAGCACAAACAAAGTATTTCCAAAATCCACCTGAGTCATACATTTGAGCGGGTAATACTATAGAATAATGTTTAAATATAAGCTTTCTACCAGTCATATGAATAAATAATAACATTTTACTAGTAGTAGCAGCAGCAGCAGTAGCAGTAGCAGCAACAGGCGCAGCAGCAGCAGAGCAGTAGCAGCAGCAGCAGAGCAGTAGCAGCAGCAACAGTATCAGGAGCATCAGCAGTAGCAGTAGGAGAAGGAGTAGTAGGAGTAGTAATAGGAGTGATAGTAGGAGTAATAATAGTAGGAGGAGCAGGAGGAGTAAAAGTAGCATAGTAGGAGGAGGGGTAGTAGTAGCAGTAGCAGTAGGAGTAGTAGCAGTATCAGTAGGATTAGGAGTAGTAGGAGTAATAGTAGGAGTAGTAGGACTAATAGTAGGAGTAGTAGGAGGAGTAGCAGCAGCAGCAGCAGTAGCAGTAGGAGTTATAGTAGTAGTAGTAGTAGTAGTAGTAGTAGTAGTAGTAGTAGTAGTAGTAGTAGTAGTAGTAGTAGTAGCAGCAGCAGCAGCAGTAGTAGTAATAGTAGTAGTAGTAGTAGTAGTAGTAGTAGTAGTAGTAGTAGTAGTAGTAGTAGTAGTAGTAGTAGTAGTAGTAGCGGTGGCGGTGGTGGTGGCGGCGGCGGCGGCGGCAGCGGCGGCAGCGGCGGCAGCAGCAGCAGTAGTAAGTAGTAGTAGGTTTTGTTTTAGTGCAAGGGACAAAAAAAATCTTTCAAAGGCGTCACTTCAAGTGACGGGTTGGATTTCCACCAACTAAAAAACCCCTTATTCCCACAGCATAGCATCTGGAACTGCAATAATGCATCACCTCAGAATAGTAGCACTAGCGGTTTAACCCTTCTGGAATATTACTATTTAAGCAATTCTCGCGTCATTCTCCTTGATTTTCAGAATATTCCTCGCTAGTTGTTTAACAATATTTCAAGCCCTGACGCTCTCTGTCAGGGTGGGAACCAGGTCATCTACAAACAACACTACGCCTAGTTTCGTGTTTGCTGCTGCTCTAAATCCACACCAGCGCCGACATCGGAAGAAGGTATGCTCCACTGTATCCTCCTCATTAGAATAAGAACAACTGGTGGAGTCAGTTTTCCCTATCTTATGTGCATAAGTGTTAAATCGCTCATATCCGGTCAATACCTGGGTCAGAAAGTAATCAATCTGTCGTTGTTTACACTGCAACCAAACCTTCACCTCCGGAATTAATCTCTTAGTCCATTGTCCTACTATGGTGCTGTCATGCCACCTTGCTTGCCATTCATGAATGATTTGGTCTCTAATCGGCCGACTATCTATAGAAGAATTATAGGCATTGGTAGCACTAAGCAGTTGTATTTCTTTTACCAATAAATCAATGGGGATGGATCCTGCCAATACTTTGAGTGCCCTGTTTGACACCGTTCGATAAGCACAAATACATCGCAACAGTACTTTTGGTTGCACTTTCTCCAACGCTCTGGCATATTTCTTGATTTCTTTGTGTACCATATCGGTGCAGCGCATAACGGATGGAATAAACTACGCCACACTACAGCTAACGTTTCAGGGATGGGGGGCCGCAAATATTCGGCATTATCCTAACCAGTCGGGATGCTTTTACGTCCGCCTTTTGTGACAGTCATGATATGTTCTCCAAAAAGATTGTTTTCATCGATCATTACTCCCAAGTATCTGATGTTTTTTTTCTTTCTTTTTTTCTTTTCTTTTTTTTTAAGTTATTTGGGCATCCCTCAACATAAAATAGATATTCTTGAGCTTCCTAGAGCCTTTCAGAAGAACTGCTTCAGTTTTTTGCGCTGCCACCTCCAACTTGTTTTACACCATCCATCTGTCAATACGCCGTAAAGATTCATTAGCCTTATAAGTCAGCCCTTCGTCATCATCAGCACTAACAAAAAGAGCAAGATCGTCTGCAAAGGCGATTTGCAATGCACCGTCCGTTAGTTTCAAACGCAGAACTCCATAACATAGAACATTCCATAATGTTGGCCCAAGTATGGAGCCCTGTGAAACCCCCGTCGTAATTATCATATCCTCTTTGTCAATCCTTATTTTCCTACCTCGAAAGCAGGAAATGAGCGCATTAATTATATATGTCGAGATGTTTCTTTGCCGCAAAAAATCTAGTATGATACTCCATGTAGCAGTATTAAACGCATTTTGCACATCTAACGTCATTAAGGCAGTCCACTTCCCGCTTGATTTAGCGTTCATGCAAAGCACAGCAGCGATAGCTTGTAACGTAGATTTGCCTTGCTGAAATCCATACTGGGCATAGGAGAACCCTCCATTCTCTATGATTTCCTTTCCAATCGCAGCTTTGTCAGTCCTTCGTAAAGCTTACTGAGCATAGTCAAGAGGTACAATGGTCGATATGCGAACGGCTCTAATGGCGCTTTGCCGCCTTTCAAGAGGAATACTACCTTAGAATGTTTCCATATATCTGGGAACCCCTGCTTCATTAACAAACCATTAAATATGCCTCAAATCAAAGCTGATGCAATTGAAACAACAATTTGAACCACCGCCACTAATGCCATCAATTCCGGTAGCCTTGCCCTTCTTCAGACGATTGGCAACCTCATGTAACTCCGCAATAGTGAAGAGCTCCACATCAGGTGTTGGAGATTCCACTCGTAAGATATCGTCTCTAAGAGGAAATAACACCCTTATTATTTCCTTTTTCCTGGTAGTACTTAGATCGAGAAGTGATCGAATGGTTCAATCGGCCAGTAACTATTTTATATTCGGCACCCCATATGTCGTTCTCCAACTCATCGCAAATATGTTTCCAGGTGTCACATTTAGACAGATATACCAGTCTAGACAATACTTTTCTACTTCGCTTGTATCCACTGACTGCTACTGCCAATTAGTCAGCACTCGGGTTACGTTTGCGAAGTCTAGTAATAATTCTACGCATCTGAATGCATTTACTCCGTTGCTCGCATATTTCACTGTTCCACCTGTATGGTACTCCACGTATAGGGGGTTCCTGAGTTCTCTGTCTGGCTCACCGCGCATGCCTCTTTTAGGACCTTAGTCAAATTTGCAGGAGTGCTCTCTGATGTGTTATCGTCAACATCTTTTAATCGCCATTCAAGAATTTGGTGCCAGTACTGCCCAATCATATTCTGTTAATCTTTTTTCCACGGGTTTTGTCACTTTGCGGTGCTTTGTCCCCACGAACTTTAAATAAAGAAATCGATGGTCGCTGACAGTTTCCTCCTCCATTACCTTCCAACAAGCAATCCGTGAAACGATATTCTGCGTTGAGCACGTAACGTCGATATACGACCCACAGTTACCTCTAGCAAAGGTGAGTACTATCCCCGGTTTATGCACCACTAGGTCTAATGTCGCCACCCATTCCGTCCAGTAGGCGCCTCTACGATCAGTTACGTGAGATACCCATTGCGATAATTTGATATTTATATCACCAAGGAGAATGCATTCACCACCTGTATCTTGGCTATTAAGCGATCGATATCCGTCATAAACACGACAAATGAAATATTAGGCGAACTATAGCAACAGAATAAGTGACAGTGTTGCAAATGTACACATATGTAACCTTCTTCAGCTCGGAACTTTAATACGTCGAATCTCTTATTCAGAAAGTAGACGGCTACATCACCCCTCTTATCCCTAACCCACTACTATCCAACTCCCGCTTCTTATTCGGTTCGCAGGCAACTATAATATCCACACCTCTCACAACTGTCTTAGCCTCTGCCATATCGCGACTCAAATTGGATTCCATTAAATTGGCCTGCAGTACGCGGATTATTTTTGTATGCATCCTGAGAACTATAACTGTCTCACTCTGGCACTGAATATCAACTTTCTAAAGTTTAGGCACTCCATTTGGTCAAATCTATGTCCCTCCTCGACATAAAATTTAGTCCACTCTATCTGTACTGTCCGTCTCTTTATCAACTGTCGAGATAACTCCAAAGGTACAACTATAGTCGCGTTTAAATTCCCAAATCTTCCGAGTCTCAGAGCACATACCATTACTTCAGAATCGGGATAGGTACCGAGAATGGTATATTCTCGGTACCTATTGCGGTCTTCAGTATTTCCTCGCTAGTTGTCGGGTCCACGCAGTATAGCAGTATATTAGCATCCTTTCTTCTCGTATTCACCTCCAATTCTTTGATGTCTCTTTGTATCTCCTGTTTCAGGACGTTGGCTTTGTCTTCCCCTTCCACATCCTCATCTCCACTTTTCCTTATATTTTTTATTTTCACTCCAATTTTCCCGATATCAACTTCCTGCTTCACAGTCTTCAATGTATCCGCCAACATTTTCCCATTTGCTCTAATTTTGACCGTTTCCTGAGGTTCGCCAAGTTTCCTTTGATTCAACTGTATTGATCGCCGTGTTTTGTTCATGGGCTGGTAACACACGTATATCCAACATGAATGCTATTCCTGAAGACCCACTCCTGGAGATCCCTAGTGTAGTCTCTATCTAGACCACGCTATAGCAAAGGCTATATATGTCCTTACGTGTTCCTTCGTTAGCTGTTTGCATTGCTGCCAGATTGCACACAACTGTTCCATATCAATGATACCTTTCGAGTCCACCACCCAGAGAAACAGGTATACATAACGAGAAATTTCACAATTAGTGCCTCTACTGGAATATGTCTATGTCGTAGTCCTCAAGTATTCCACGTTTCCCACATCCAGCTTCCCTCCTTCAGCCCGGATATCTCTGCATGAAGGACCTTCAACATCCTTAAAAGTCCATTCTGCCCAGCATCATCAACATTCACCACAATTGCCATATCCTCTGCTTTTAGAGAAATTGCATTCCCATATATTAAACGGGTAGATGCATAAGAGCTTCCCGTCACTCCTTATCCAAAAATGGGGCAAAAGCCTCAAAACTGCTGGCCTTCAATAGAGCTTCATTGAAATCTAACTTCCCTTTCAAATCCACCTGAATACCGGAGTTCGTCAGTACTTTAGTGTTCAATAAATCTTCCTCACAAACCTGCACAGCAAGATTGCGCATTCTACGTTTCTGGGGATAAATTTCCCGTTCATTCATATGACTATTACTTCTGTCATTTGTTCCATCTTCTTAACTCCTGTCTTTATGTCGACCTTAGTATTGGGAGTGTTCTTTATCACAGTTATTAATTCGTTGGTACAATTACTCATTTACTCTAACAAGGAACGTATCACTGCAAGATCAGCTATGTCAAATATTTTCGGCTTCCTTGCCCACTTCGTTGCGTATCGGCTTCTAAGGATGTTTTCTCCGGTCTACTAAAACAGTCTCCTTCTTTACTCCTCTTATATATCTCCGGTACATCCTCCTTTTTCCGTTTGTGCTCTCTAATGTGCGGGTCCTTCCTAGTAACAGATGCCATATATTGGGTGCTCTCCAATTCCATGAAGGTGTCTAACTGCCCTTCTTGGCATAATGGCTATCTGTCTAACAGTTCTGTTTGACTATCTTTGTTGCCAGTAATATTTACCGGCATTCCAGCCTGGTCACTCACCGGGAATGCTGAACAGGCGCTTGCTGACGGAGGGCAGGACTGCTCGGTCACCTAAAAACCCGACCGGAAATGGAGATCCGATCTCCTGCTCCGTAATCTCATATTGCTCATTATGATGGGGCTGCCAACCTTGCGTCATATGCTGTTGAGGCTGAAGGCTATCCCCAAAGCGTTTATGATGACCTTCCATAATTGGGAGGCTAACTGCAGTGAATTCCACCGGGCGATGGGGTCGCCACATCCTTACGCCAAGTAGCAGCTGTAGTTGTAGTAGTAGTAGTAGTAGTAGTAGTAGTAGTAGTAGTAGTAGTAGTAGTAGTAGTAGTAGTAGTAGTAGTAGTAGTTATAGTAGTAGTAGTAGTAGTAGTAGTAGTAGTAGTAGAAGAAGAAGAAGAAGAAGAAGAAGAAGAAGAAGAAGAAGCAGCAGTAGCAGTAGCAGTAGCAGCAGCAGCAGCAGCAGTAGCAGTAGCAGTAGCAGTAAAATCTTCAAAAAGGCATCACTCTTTGTGACGAGTTGGATTTCACCAACTAAAAACCCATATCTATTCTGCACATATTACGGAAGCCGTCCTTTGGCATTACTTCGTATATGTGGCATCAGTATTTAACCCCTTGTGTCACCCTTTTCCTTATCTTTGAGAATGTTTGTTATCATTTCCACAAATATGTTCCATTTCTTATGACTTTCTATCATTTCTAATATAATGTTCCCCGTAGTGAGATTTTGTTCCAGTGTGTTGGGCATATTTTTGTCTGTGTTGGCTCCAGTTTTTTCATGTTAGAGTAGTGTGTTCTGGTGTATCCTTTTTTACACAGTGCACACAATCTTCGCTATCTACCAAGTTCATTTTGAACAAGTAAGTTTTAATCTTCCATGTCGTCTCAAAAATTGGGTAAGATAATATCCAACTTGACCATTGGTCTTCCTCAGCCAGGGTTCAATATCCGGTATCAATAGTTTAGTCCATTGTGCTGTCTCCGTTGCCAGAGTCCATTCATCTTGCCATATCCGTATCGTGTATTCCCTTATATTAACATCTTGCATGTTTTCTGTTTTTTTTTTTTTTATTCTTATACTCTCTCTTCTAAGTGTATAGGTTGTTCTAGCTATTACCTGTATTGCTTTGCTTGATACAGTTTTATAGGCGCTAGCGATACGGATTGCAATCTTCCTTTGAACCCTCTCCACAACTCTCCGAAACGTTACTTTTGTAATCCAGGAGAACTGAACCGGTGCACATTATAGCGTAATAGAGGTTACCACAGTACTGAGCAATCTCCTTTTCATTGGGTTTGGTCCTCTTAGGTTTGGCATTATAGCCTTATAGCGGTTATGCTTTTTTTGGCCTTGCTGGCTACAAATTTAATTTGTGATCACATGTTTAAGTTTTGTTCTAGTTGGATACCTAGATATTTTATTTGTTTACTAGACTTTACTTGTTGGTTGCCAAATGTAACCGCTATTTCCTTTAAAGTTCTTCTACCTTCCAGCATAACCATTTCTGTTTCCTCTGGTGCCAATAGTAACCCCTTTTCTATCATCCAGATTTCAATTTTGTTCAAGGATCATTCTATTTTTTCTTTTACTTCTACCTCAGTTCTACCACATACTATTAGTGTTAAATCATCAGCATATGCTATTGTTTTACTTCCGTTTGGGAACTCTATTTTTACCACACAGTCGTAATATATGTTCCTCAGCGTGGGGCTTAGCACCGATCCTTGCGGCACTCCACAGCTCGTGTCCAATTTTGTGTTTTTGCCTATCGGTTTTGTGTATCTTCTGGATAGCTACAGACTATCTTTTTTTAGATATGGGTTAATATCTCTGCTTTTGAGTACATTCAATATGCCTCTCCAGGACGTTGAATTAAAGGCATTTTTCACATCAAGTGCGATCATAACTACAAATTCGTTTTTTTTGGTGTTGCTTCCGCTTAAACGATTTGTTTCACTATTTCTATTTTATCCTGTGTTTATAAGCCCTTCTTGAAACCAAATTGTGTCTCTGCAAATCCTTCTTTTTTATTAATCTCTTCTATTAATCTTTTGTTTATAATTTGTTCGAACATTTTTCTTATTGCATTCAGTAAGCAGAGTGGTCTGTATAATACACTTTTATTAGATTTTTTTTGATTTATCTATGAGGACCAGTCTTGCTACTTTCCATTATCTAGGGACCCTTCCATCAACTAGCAGTCTATATACGACTTTTTCGAGAATTTCAAGATATTCTGTTGATACGTCCTTAATTACTTCGGGTCGGATTCCATCAGTACCGACTGTTTTTCCTGGTTTTGTTCGCTTCCCAGTATCTTTTACTTCCTCTTTCATACACATAGAAATTTCTTCTTTGTAAACTCTGACCTCTGGCTATGCTTTTATTTCATATAATGGAAATAATGTTTTTGCAATAGTCATCTGTTCTGTTTCCCTGAGTTGTGTTAATGTATTATTACCTATCTTGCCCGTATCTAATTTATAGCCTTTGCCTCATGGATTAACGTCCACTTCCCTACATAATTGATCCCACGCTTCCTTTTTTGCTAACTTAGAGGCCCTTTTTAGGGAATTACGGCGTTCCCTATTTTGTTTATGTAAGTGTGTTGTTTCGTGTTCTCCAATGCTATTTTTCTTGTTAATCCTAATCCTGCTTCAGTGCTCTGTTTCCTAAAGCATGCAATCTCTTTATTCCACCAATATGCCGGCTTGTATTTTCCTGGTCCTGTTTTCCATTTTAGCACTTGGTTACATGCTCTTTTTAGGATTTTGTGTAGTTGTGTTGCCTGATTTTGATACTCTATGTGTTCAAATTCTGGTTCCATCTTTTCAAGCTATGGTATTTTATTTGCTTCTTTGTACAACCAACCTTTTTTATATATATCCCTTAGTGGTAGCGTCGGTAGAATTTGCTTGTGCAGTTCCATATGTATGTTTTTATGGTAACTGAAATTTTCTTCGTCGTCCACGTACCATTTATATTCTATCTTGCCTACTTCTTGAGAGCATATTTTAATAGCAATAAATGAACATTCGTCGTTTATTTCGGAGGTTGGTACTTGCCCATCGTTTAATAAATAGTCCTCTTTCGTGTATCCACTCCGTTAATATGCTTCCTTAAAAGTCTTCGATGGGTGACCGCTTTGCATTAAAATCTCCCCCGATCCGTATCATTTTACTTCTTTCTCCATGTTGTTCAATACTATGTCCTATTTCAGTAGGAATTCCTGTAATTCTTCTTTTTTAATTTTGGAGAAATGTAGCGGGATTAGATAACCGTCTCACTTATTTCCCCACACACATATCCATTTCCACTTCCAGATTTCCGTACTCTCGTGCCATGTACACGTATGCAAATAGCAGCATCTGTTTTCTGTCCTTTAGCCATTTTGGGTTCATTTCTACCAAGTTCTTGTTTGGTTCCGCTAATAATGCTAGCATTATGCAAAATCCAGCACATTTATACATGAGAAGATCCGTGGCTCGTCTGCATCTGTCTACGCTGACCTGCAGTAATTTCATAGTTGATTGACATACGCTTCCATTTTCTTCCTTTCCTGGATTTTAACCAGTCTCCTGTATTCTGAACATCGCATTGTTTCTGCTTTGTGCTCGCCTGAGTGACATAGGTAGCATTTTGTGCTGTTTTGGCATTCTTTAATTCTGTGTCCTACTTCTCCGCAATTATGCCACGTTTCTTCTCCTTGTGTATTCGGGCATTCTTTAGCATTATGCCCCAATCTATAACATTTATAGCATCTCTTTAAGAGGTTTGTAGCCCTAACCTCCATCTGACGAAGTCTCTCCTATTTTCTTCTTAGCTTAGACGTGATTTGCCTTCTCAGAACTTAATGTCAAAAACGCATACTTAACACCTTCTACATTTGCTATGTTTGCCATGTTTACTACTATAGTAGTTTTTGACATCCTCTTCTTGTAGTGTCTCATATATGTCGGGTATCATCATTATTTGTTCTCTTGTTTTAATTTGCACTTCGGCCATTTTGTGTAATTTGGTTGTGAGCAACTTGTAAAAGTTCTTCTATTTTCTATGTTTTTATTTTAATCTGTATACTTTCATCCTTATTTTTACTTTTCTGGTTTATGACAATACCTTCCGATTTTACAATTTATTTGACGTTTTTAATTATGTCTGCATTTGTTTTATCTCCGATAGGTTTTATAGCTATGTATCTTCTCTTTTCTTTTTACTTTTCCTCGCTATTTCCTTTTCATTTCCTTCGGGGGGATTTTCAGTATAATTCCTTCTATTTACATTGGTATTTGCATTAGACTTTTCTTGCTAAAATACCCTAATATTTTCCTGCCGCTTATTTCGTCCATTTGCTTTGTAACTATATAAGAAATATCATGTGTTCTATTTGCCTTGGTTATGTTTTGGATCCTCGCTGATTTATCCATTAGGTTGCATTTTTCTCCCATTGTTCTTGTTCCGTCCTTAGTAGTAATACTATAAGCCTTCGTCGGTTTAAAAGCTTAATCTTATTCATTATTATCCCTTCCCACTGTTCTTGCTCATTTGTGATTATTATTAAATCTTCATCTTCCGTTTAGAGTGCTTCGCCGTACTTATATTTGCTGTTAAGGTAGACCCCTTCCGGTCATTTTTATTAGCTGTTTCTTGCAATTCTTGCCTGCTTAGGGTCTTTTTCAATACTTCTTCAACTTCGAGTATGTCTTTCTTTTTCTTGGTGATATTTGGTCATTGTATGGGTGCTGACTTCCTTTACTTCTTTTGGAGTGTATGTGCTTTCCTTTTCAGGCAGCTCCTTCATGATTTCTGTTATATATTTTGTGGCACTTGGGATTCTTGTTAGGTATCCATCTATTTTTCCAATTGCGTTTTTTATTTCCTTTTTTGTGCTGGGCATGTCTATTATTACTTTCCGTAGTTTTTCAAACTCTTCTTCCATTTTTTCTTATTAGTACTTTGTGGAAACCTTTTGCTCGAAAGTCTTGCTTTTCTTTATCTTTTAAGGTTTTTGCAGTGTCTCCGCTCTCTTTCTTTTATATTCTCTACTCTCCATCTCTTCTTTATTTTCTTCTAGGTTGTTTTTATTTCTCTTACTTATATCACACGCGGGGATAGGGGCTGTTTCCATATTTATACTACCAGTGGACCCTCTTCTCACTTGCGCTGGTGAACATGCGATCAGAGGCCGTTTCTTAAAAGGATCGGAAGCCAATTCCATTTCTCCTTTCTCGTCTTCTATATTCCTTACTTCAGCATTTATTCCAGTAGTGTTTTCCTGCACCGCGGCCTGGTTGCCCACCGCGGATGCTTGGCAGTCGCTTGATGATGGTCGGCATGGGCTGCCCTCTCACCTTCACTGCCGACAGGAACTGGAGATCCGACCTACTGCTCCGTAATAGTTTTCTGCTTAAATAACCTGTGCATAGTAATTAGGAGTGATAGTCCAGTTTCATTGCCGGTCGGTACCAAAAAGCAATCCTGCATTGCCGCCCAAGACCTCTTTTTGGGCGTTGCCCGCTCCACACGTGGCCAGAGTATAACATGCCGGACGTAGGGTTGGCTTTTGTGGGGCTAGTAGTAGTGGTGGTGGTGGTGGTGGTAGTAGTAGTAGTACTGGTGGTAGTAGTAGTAGTGGTGGTAGTAGTGGTGGTAGTACTGGCAGTAGTAGTGGTAGTAGTAGTGGTAGTAGTAGTAGTAGTAGTAGTCGTAGTAGTAGTAGTCGTAGTCGTAGTCGTCGTCGTAGTCGTAGTCGTCGTAGTCGTCGTCGTCGTAGTCGTCGTCGTCGTAGTCGTCGTAGTCGTCGTAGTCGTCGTAGTCGTCGTCGTAGTCGTCGTAGTAGTCGTCGTAGTCGTCGTAGTAGTCGTAGTAGCAGTAGCAGTAGCAGTAGCAGTATAAGGTTAAAATTATCAAAACCATTATCAAAAGTTTTTGACGGCACTACTTATTACAAAAATGGCTCTTATTCACTCAAACACAGCTCATGTTCTGTTTTACCCAGTGCCTCATACAGTTACAAGCCATGATGTTCGTAAATTTGGTAACACTGCACATAGACTGACAAAGCTGCAGAAAGTAAACTCGTTGAAGCTGATGTCTTAAATTGTTTTCAAATACAGTAATATTAGAATTGCATCACGTGTATTTACAACTAAAATTTTTTTTCTCGTTCATAATATTTCATGTTGTGACAATCGGATAGGAAGCTGCTATAGTAAGTATTTTCTTGTATTATATTTCACATAGCCTGCATTTGTACTAGATTTTGTAAACTTTCGCGAAATTATTAGAAATTAAAATCTTTTGAAATATACTTCAGATACCTAGAAAGAGCTGTGTCCCTGGATGTAAATCAAATTATGACACCACGGTAAAGTCACAAGGCAGTGTTTCCACAGTTTCATTCCCTAAAAAAGAAACAAAGTGGCAGGCGTGGATTCGTGGTATCGCACGAAAAGACTGATGTCCAACATGGTCATCAGCCGTGTTTGCCAACCACTTTGACGAAAAGGACATAATAATTATTAATGCAAATTGGAAACATGAAAATGGTTCTGTTACAAAACTTTTGTTGCGAGCCCTAAATTAAAATAAAATGTAGTACCCTGTAAGTTTCAGAATTTGCCATCATACTTAAGTAGCACTATTCCAACAGAGAGAACAGATCCAGATTCCAGGAGGGAGAATATTAGACAAAGAAATGAAGCTAAAATGTTGGAGCTGGAGAAACAAGATACAGTGAATAATTTTGAAACATTTGTGAATATTTTCGCTGTGAAACTAAAGCTCAGTAAAAGGCACTTTAAGGTTACAGATAATGGTGTTTGGTTTTACTAGTTAAACATTGATTTGGATATTGATGTATTTTCCAGGCTCTGTATCATGTGTATCTGTATCGTAATGGTAGACAGAAATATGAATGTGAAGGTATATTTAAAAGGCAATGAAATACCCACAAATGATTTGAGTGATATATTTTCAGGTGGTATCAAATTACGTAAATGGTCACAGCTAGGTAACTTGTTTGAGAAGTATTATAACCGTAGTGTTCACGGTGCATACGGTTGGTAATTGTTTGTTTCAAGCGTTGCTTTGAAGAAAAAAAAAAACAGTAGAATTAACTGAGCATGAAGATTCCCCCAGTAAGACAACATTGCAAATTGTAAGTGATCAAGTGTGATTGATGTTGAATAAGAAGAAGCAATATTCCACTGTTACATGGATTATTTCGCTTATGTTGTTTTATCTGTCACTTACTTGTTGCGAGATTACTTGATACTTCCACACAATAGGTACGTGAAACAGATTTCATCAAAATTAAGTACTGCATGTAAGCACATTATCTTCAACAATTTGCTAAAACTCTTTGTCTAAAAGATAAATATGTGTTTTTATTGGTATGCGTGATTTATATATAAGGAGTTGAGTTTTAAAGGCAATGATATAGTAGGAACTGCTGAAAATAACACTTCTGAGTTAGCAAGAACTATACAGACTTTTATGATTAGCTCTTGTTTTGGTAATTTTAAACATGTGGTGAAACTGTTTCCAGCTAAAGGAATGGCAGGAGAGCAATTAAGAACTGCTACACTAGAAATGGTTAATTTGGTACAGGAAACTGGTTTTATTGTTATAGCAATAATAACTGACAATAACAGAACCAATCAAAACATGTTCTCTCTTCTCTCAGACACAGAAAGTATACAGAATCCAAAGTATTTGAATCTGCCAATTTTCCTAACCTGTGATTTTGTTCATGTGTTCAAAAACACCAGGAACAATTGGGTAAACTTAAAAGGTGAACTAAAATCTTTTGTGTATCTAGATTTTGAAACTGATGTTGTTATCAAAGCTTGTTTCGAGCATCTTAGAGCATTTCATAAAAGCGAAACTGATAGTATCATTAAAAAAGTATATAAGTTCAGTGTTAAAGCGTTATATCCGACAACATTTGAAAGACAAAATGTGGGTATTGTAGACAGTGTGTTTCATGAAACAACTATAGTTGCTCTCAAAACTGTAACAGGCTACGAAGGTACTGTCTTTTTTTAACTGTTATAAAAAATTGTGAGATAATGTAAATACCTATGGTGCACTGAAGGGAATAATCAAGCACAATGATTGAGCAGCTCCAATTACAAGTTTAAATTATGGTAAAGTTAAATGCCTTAATCAATTTTTGCAATGGTTAGAGAAGTGGAAAAGGACAAACCTAGGTCACGCAGGGTTATCACACGATACTATTAAAGCTTTGCAGAGATGTACAAAAGTTATTGTATTATTTGTTGAAATTGCCCTAAACAAATTTTCTGTTGAGTATGTTTTGTCCGGCAAATTACAAACTGATCTTATAGAAAAATGGGTTGATAAAATTGAATCATGCCTGATAGTAATTATAATGTATCGTGTAGGCAAATAATTGAGTCAGAAAAAAGATCAGACTAAAATGTTTACTTAAAATGATTGGAAAAATTTTAGAGAGCTTTAAAAACATGGGTTGTGATTGGAATGGAAATGTAAGCTATACTGACTCAAGTACAGTATTGTCATCCATTATTTCTTCTAATTACTTAGAAAAATATGAAGTATCAAGCAGCTCAGAAGTGTTGTATGTTTGTGGTTAGGTGTCGCATAGTGTCTGCAAATTTTTGAGATGTGAGCTTTGTATTGGTATATTAAGAGAGGGAAAGGGAACAGAAATCACTGATGCATATTTTGACTATTTATAACGAGGAGGACTTTCACCACCCAGTGAGTTAGTTGTGGGCATCTTCTTTCATGCTGCTGCCATATTTCAATATAAAATGAACTCTTCAGACTTAACAAGTAAATTCTTTACAGTAGGTAATCAAAACAGAACTTTTACTATGCTAGGTACGCAGCGCTTAGAGACATGGTGACATTGATGAGTGCATCTGTGGTCAGAAGGTCAAAGAAATTACTTCTATAGTAGTTTTCAGATTTGTAAATATTATCTTAAATAATTATAGGACTAAGTGTGTAAACAACACAATTGACCTCAGCAGCAAGAAGAGAAAACTTCAACCTTTAAGTTATTAACTTAAAATGCAGTAACTGTGATACATATTTTTATTAATGTATTATTTATTTATTATAAATATAATTTATTTTGTCCAGAATGCATTATACATGTATACGATATAACAACGTAAATAAATCTAATGTTATGACAATTAATAGATTGTTTCTTGCTTGAGATTGTCATCTGCTCTAAGCCTACCACTTGACAGCTATACAGTGTTGCAACATCTATGAACATGGCTTGTTAACTATAGGAGGCAGTGGTTTCACCACAAGATGCACTATTCAATGCTTCTTCATAGAATTCTTGCTCACCACTGTTCAGCTCCACAAATTTCTGCAACTTCTTCTCACGGCTGATGTTGTTAACACTCTGAACATTATATGCATTTCTGAAGCTTGGAACTTGCTTCTGGTTTCTCTTTAATACTACAGAATAGGAATTCAATGTGGTGCATAAATTCCAATGACCAATAGACTTATAGTCCTTGCGAAAAGGAAAGAGCCGTACTTGTGTTAGTATTATTGGCATCAGTGACTTGAAAAGGTCTTTTGAAAATTTCTTAAAATCCTTGTAAATGCAATCTAGTCCACATTTTTTCACCAGGGCATAAATACTTAGAATATGTTGGTAATCTTTAGAACCTTTCATCACTTCATGGCGCCTGTACTCCTACTCTACATGTCCAATGGTTCTATCCGCAGGTAAATAAGAATGCCCTCTAATGGGAAATAAAACTTCGATCACATTAAAGAGTGGGCTGTTTTGTATGTCAGATAGTAAGAATGCTATCATTGTCGTATTCTTATTCTGACTGCTACATGAGTCTGCAAACAATCTCAAAGTGGAGTACTGCCAATCGGAATTTTGCCTTCCAGCTGCAGTAAAGAATTGGCCAGGCAAGATACAACTTTGCAGGTAGGTCCTTCTCTGTCCATGTGTAAAACCACACGTTCTCCTTATTAAGTGTTCCATCATGGATCAGAATAGCCAAGTTTTAAAACCAGATCTGGCGGTACTCTTCACCCACATTCAGTTTTGGTAAGGGCTTATTTTGTTGCATGTCAAATACCACTTTAAGAACTGAGGGTTCATCTGTTTTCATTATTTGGTATAAATTCCTAGCTCTCAAGCTATGGAGCCTATACTCTGTGGTCAGATTTTGTTTCTCATTCACGTCAGTTGTTTTGTTAATTTCTGATTTTTTGGTTATACAAAAGGGCAGACATCTGATTTTGGGGATCCAAATCAAACTTATGTGTAAATATTTTGTAGTATTTCTGGTATAAACAAAATTTCCCTTCTCAGGTTGCACGTTGTTTTTTCTACGTGAGATTTGTTTTCCTCTTATTCAGTGTAGAAGGCAAGTATGAACGTACACATTTTTCTGTTCCATAATGAGACTCCACGGTTTTGAACTTACTGGTATAACTTATTATGCTTCTTGTGGCACTAATTTGATCTTGTTTGATTCTTGAACTTCCCCTGTTTTCTTTTCGTTGGTTTTCATGAATTTCCTTAAGCCCTTTAGTCGGTCAATGGTTATGCTTGCCACTCATAAAAATGACTTTACACCAACAGGAACTTGCTCCCCGTTGTCTTTCAGTATGCTATATTCAATGACAGAACGATCCATTGGATACTGCACTCATGCTCGTAGCTGTTCTTCTTCTCTAATTTAATGAAACGCAACAAGAAGTTGTCCTGGTTAATCTTCATTCTATTTGCATATAACTGATCAGAGAAGTATTTTACATTGCTGTTGATTAAATAATGACTGTGTTTACAATTTAATTTTGGTGGATGTCGAGCATCTTTGCTCTTTCTAGCTATCTGTTTTTGTTTATTTCTCCTTACCCAATTTTCCGGGTCTATTGTCAGTTTCTTCTCTTTTCTTTCTGGTTACATCTTCTTATTCCCCATCTTTACAAGACTAACCTACTTACTGGCTTCAGAATAATTGAATAAATGACGCCTTCTAAATTACAAACCATTATTGCAATAAAGATTACTGAGCAAGACTGGATAACATGCTACGTTTAAAAAGAAAAGCCTGAACTATGACTTCGGTGGATTCTGGAAATAATATTTTCAATGACTTTAGGTGAACTTTGCAAATAAATACGACCTTTCAAACACTATATCAATGAAACTTAAGTGAGTTTTGTAATGTATTCAATATCAGTATGCGCATCTCATCCATAATATAATAACGTAAAACAACTACAAATGAAAAAAATTACTTAAGTGGTATTTGGAAAAGAGCTCTTCAGTTATCAATTGGTGAAAAACATTTTTTTGAAAATCTTACTTTGAGCTTTTTCATACACATTAATTTTATGGAGCTTCATTATGGGGAAATTCTACTGGGGCCAAATATGTTAAAAAGCAGTTAGAGGTATGAAAAATCTTCCGCAGCGTAGACCCTAGCGAGATTACTTTAAAGCCTTAAATTAATTACGCTGCTTAACAACTACACGTTAAACTATTTATGATATACTTCAAAGAATCTACAGGACAGCTATTCACAGTCACTAAATTAGAAACAAAAATCAATTAGATACATCACTCATTAGGTTAAGTAAAGCTCAAAACCGTTTATACATATGCTTTAATAAATTACATAACTCTGACAGAGTGTTAATTATAACAGTTTTAAAAGTGTATTGACTAAGATTTAAGATAATCCACATTATGATGTAGGATTCCTCTGTGGTAATGTAATTACTTTAATACGTAAAGATGTTTTAACTATATGATCTTTAATGATTTCTTCTCAGGATGTCAGCCAGATAAGTGGTGGATTAATTTCCGAGCTTTCACTGACGTACTCTACCGCCATCTTCAGGGAACTTGTGGCCAACTTTTTTTTTTCGAGTGGAGGAGAAACCCCGATTTACAGGTGACAAAGACGAAAACTCTACAAAGTATGGGGTTCGCCAAATGATGACAATACCTGCTAAAAAAATTATCGGCAAGAAATCGTGTAATGAGATGCAGCAGTACCGCTATTTCCACCTGCGGATCCAAGGAGAAGGTTGTAAAGCCCGACCATAACGGTACAAGCTGGGTGTGTGTAGAGAACCAGGAGACAAACATGGCCGTAGCCCTGGTCGTGCCCTTGAAAATTCTGGTGTAGAAAGGCGGGAAAATTCAAAAGTTTGTATCCGGATGGAGAGGATCTCAAGATTTAGTTGTCTTGCAACAGAGAACATGGCCATTGTTGAATGTTGGATATTTACACTACTGCTCATAATTTTTGGCATGCTGTTAAATGCTTTTCTGTGACAAGGACGAAGTCATAAATGAAATTGTTGAATTAGTTATTGTTTTGCTAGAGCCTAAACTGCTTCTCCGCCCTCTTCTGGTTCGGAGGCGCCGTCCTATTATTTGTGTTTCTTACTCAGTAGTTGAGCTTCGTTATTTTATCATCAATTGTATTAATAGTTATTCATTAGAGCTAAATGTAACTCTCAATGTGCCTATTTACATATTTTGAGCCTTAGACGCGTCAATGTTTTAACCTTAGGGGCAATCCATTGGTCTTTTCCTGGTCATCATAAGTTGGGGACCCCTCTGAGAGCAACTTGAAGCTGAGAGCAGGAACTTCGAGGGCGGACATGGATATGGGTAATTCTTATGGTGGAAATCTTACTAACATGTCGAGGTATGCTCGTATTTCTGTTTAAGGGTTCGCCTAGGCCGAAGGTTCTGTTAAACAGGGAGAGCGATATCTTTTGCTTATTTTCGCGTGTTTCGTACTCACCTAGTTTCTGAAATAGGTAATTGCCGTTAGTTGCTTGCGTTTATATAGATTATAGCTTTGGAATTTGATGAATTGTTCTATTGAGCGAATATTCAATTCTTTATGTAGGAGATGGGCCAGTGCTACTGGGGGAAACTTGACAATTATTCGTATTATTCTATTCTGGAGTGTTTGCATCTTGTGTATGTGTGATTTTGCAGCATATGTGCTTATTGATCTTATTAGAGTTTTTTAGAGAGTAAGTCCCATGTTCTAGTTTTAGTGGTGGATACATTCTATTTAATTAGCCATTTGCTTTAGCTCTGACCTTAGCTATGAACCTTTAAGGTGAGGAATTGGTCCATGAACAGACCTAACTAGGTAACTTCGTCCTTCCACTAAATTCCTCCGCCTTGGTAAGTAAGCCGCTGGAGAGTATGTTTTCCCTTTCGGCGGAGCAGTCTTTTTGTAAAGACTGTGTCCTTCTGGCATTTGCTTTGATTCTCCATTTTGTGAGCCACGGTTCGAGTGTGTTCAGTGCAATTTGCAGGCACAAATGCAAGATGCGTGGCTGAGTGGATTGCGTTACTATGGCATTGTCGTCTGCGTATATGTATTTATTTGATCTGACTAGTTCCGGGATGCCATTTATGTATAAGTTAAATAGTATGAGCCCCACGAGGCTACCTTGTGGAACCTTTTTATAGGTTTTGCGCTTGAATCTGCAGCCTCTAACGAAGTGTGAATGCGTCGATTACAGAGGAAGTCCCTAATTAGGGCAATTTGTCCGGGAATTCGTATTGTTTGAGCTTCCGGAGTAGCCCGACATACCATACTTTGTCAAAGACGCGTTCAACACCTAGAGAGATATCGCATGTTGATTTATTCGTATTGAAACCCTTGGTGATTTGTTTTGTAATTCTAAGCGATTTTAAGGTGGTAGAATATTTCGCTCTAAACCCGAACTGTTCAGGTACTAGTCTGTTGTGTAAGTGTGTGTTTAAGCACTTTAGAATTAACTTTTCTACTACCTTGATAATGGTGTTCAAGAGACTAAATGACCTGTAATCGATGGGTAATGCCAGATTCTTATTGGCCTTAGGGAACAAGTGTATTTTGTTTATTTTCAAATTGGGGGATACCTGCGGTTGTGGAGCGTGAAGTTATATACACTGACCAGACGTTTCAGTGCTCTGGTTGATAAATTTTTCAATACCACATTTGGTGTTTTGTCTGACCCTGGAGCTTTACTTATAAGCAAATGTTTGATAATGAAACCTATTTCACCTGCGTTGGCTTTGCTCAATATGTTGTGGGTTCGCGTTTGTACTAGGATTTCGGCTTCATTCTCAACTTCTCGTATAAAATCCTGCTGGCCGATTACTGGATTTAGTGAGAACACCTCTTCGAGAGTAACCGCGAACGCTTCGGCCTTGGCCTGGGGAGTTTCGGCTATAGTGTAATTTGTATGGAGAGGTGGATAATTTGTTTCCGCCCACGTCAAGCATTTTGCTATCCACCAAATTGTGTTCTGCTGGGGCTAGAGATTTTTAGCGTGTTGTTCCATTCTTTGCTAATATAATTTCTAGTACTTTCGGTAGCTAAGTACCGTGCTTGGTAATACTCGATTCGATGTTCAACATTTCTCGTTCTTTGCCATCTTCTTTACCTGGCTTTGTTTTGTGCTTTGTAAAACATCTTTACCTCGTTGGAGTACCTGCTGTTTGTCGGGTGTTGCTATTATTTAGGGCACGCACATGTTAATGACTATTTTTATTCCTAATTCTAGTTTACTAATTGCACTGTCCTGTTGTTGGGCTGGGTTTACCTCTAGATCAGGTAGCTAATGATCGATGGTACTTTTGAAATGTCCCCGACCTACTTGATTACAATTGTGCCGTAAGGGCTCCGGTTTGTACCTAATTGTGGCATTATATAAGGACCAGCAAGTGATTTAATGACAGTTCTTGTAGAACAGCCAGATGAATGTTATAAGGTATACCATTCAAGAGCGCAATATCTAGAATATCCAGCATGTGGTGTGGCTAATGCGGCACGAAAATCGGCTCATAGGAAACAGCTATCAGATGCAACATGCTCTGGCAGCGGTATTTGTATTTGCAGGGGAAGCCCGAATGACCGCCTCGCCGCCAGCAAATGTGGGTTGAGTAGAACAGGACTTGCCAAGCGCAGGTTGTATGTCTGTAAAACTTGAGTTTTAGATAAAAATAACATATTTTAACTTTTAAAACTATTTTAAAACGAATATCTTGATTGTATTTCTAAAATATATTAAGAGTTAACTATTAAATGTTTTAATTGCATTCATAGTTATTGCTGTTAATTATTTTTAAGACAACACTTGATTATCTTATAAGCTTGAAATGTACAGGTGTGTTGTATGTATGGGTGTAGGTAAGTGTATGTATGGAAAACTATGTGCATTGGTGATTAGAGAAGCTGGCTTGTCTGATATCAATGCACATTACTGATTTGTGGATTGTAATAATAATAATAATAATAATAATAATAACCATAAGGCGGTGCCGTGTTCGAGTGTTTAGGCCGCTAACCTCCCACCTAGATCGGCCAGGTTTGATCCTAAGCACCCGCATGTGGGATTTTTGGTGGACAATGCGGCGTCGAGACCTCCTGCTTCTCCCGTCACTCATTCCAACAATTGTTCCACCATCACCTTTTCTATCATACATTTCGCTTACATTACATGTCATCCACTTCCTCATATTCATGCCTGGCTGAGGGTCAAACACTTGCTCTAGGTTCTCCATTCTGTGGTTTTGTGCCGTTGGCTTTTCGGCAGACTTCTGGACCCTAAACATCATCTGCTAAGTCCTAGGGGGTGTCAGTCCTAAATACAGGAATGGCAAACCCATTACGAATAATAATAATAATAATAATAATAATAATAATAATAATAATAATAATAATAATAAAGTAAGCATTGTTATCAGACATTAGACGGAAGTATTCAGACATTATTGTAAGTTGCAGGAGAAGGAGAAGACTGCAGACGTGCAGTAGATTTCGGCGGTGCTTGCAGATGGATGGGATATCGCAATGCTGAAGTGGGAGCAGCTGGTGAACACCAAACTGTGGCCACTCTGATATAAATGGATGCAGGAATTAAGACGAACTGGGAAGACATCACACCCAGGATAGTGTGGGTATGGCGCAAGAACACCAAGGAGGTGTAATAATTAAAGCTTTGGCAGTCACCTACCGGAAGACCCACAGAGAACGGTTGATTCTCCATTGGAGTACGGCTATGGAAGCCCTCAAGGATGTATCTTGAGAAGACAACTTCGACCTGAGCAATCCACAAGCTCCGAAAATGGTACTACCCGTTGAGACTATGGCCAGATACTAAGATGAGGCGCAGCCAGTAACATATTTGGGTGCTGCTAGTTGCGGAACACACACCAGGAACCGGAATCGAATACAGAAGTATAACGTAGGAGCTCCCTTCGGTCGAGTCGCCATTGACAAGGCTGGGACATTCCGCGCGTCCGACTCGAGTAACAAGTATGCTGGGTGATCATGGGCTGCTTCAGCAAGTAACTGGAGATGTAAGTCAATTCTAACTAAGATGCCAAGGCCGTAATAAGAAGCTGCCTTGTAGAAGACTGTTCTGTCCCTTTAGATACCTCCAGGGTTACACATTGATCAGTTCAGGTAACCTCGAGAAGAATGTGATGAGGGAAACACTGAAGAGATTTGAAGATCACATGACTCCTCTCCAACCAGAGTCGGACAGCATGGTATATCTAAACATTGGAAACAATATTTTAGGAAAGTTGTGGCCGTTTACCAGAGACACTTGGATGTTAGAAAGCTGGCTTTCTTGTTGTCTACCGTTTTTCATCACACAAAACCACTATTTCGACACGACATGCAGGAGCTTGCAGTTCAACACATCCAGTAGCAGTAATATTTTGTATTATGATGATCTAGTATGGCTGTATCATGCTACCTGGCACAAAGATCGCTATCCCAAAATTCAACAACCTTCACAAGAGTCAAACCTAGTGCTTAAGAGGATTTATGTTTGCCTCAACCAGAGCCCGTTCGGAGGAAAGAGGCTGGTGGTACACTTAGATCGCATAGCGTGTTACGACAGCATTGGTCGGAAGAATCAACCCTTAGGAGGAACAGTGTGACATTGTGGCCAACTGCCCGTGAGGGTTTCGGCTCTACTTAGACCCCGAACTGTTGCAGAAGTACGCGAATAGCCTGACGTAGCCCACAATATTGTGGAGAGGTGAACATGTAAAGGTGTGGCCGTTTTACATAGCTCTCTCCATTGTGAGGTTTTCACACAGTAAATAAACATGCTTTCCCAACGTAAGAAACAAACGCTTGTGTAAGCCTTCCCCAAGGGTGCAAGTTTTTTGCTGTGTAATGGGTCCTATATAATGAGGGCAACCAATGCTAGTGGAAGTCTGTCGTGACAGTGATTGTGGAGTATGTAGCTGATTTAAAAAGGCAGCCAAAGCAGTCAAACACTGTGTGAATGGGCGTCGAATCGATGAGAAATAATATTTTTTCAGCAACTGCTGGAATAAACCCTATGTTACAACACTGAAAGCTATTTGGAATACAACTAGACTTTAGCTTGTACATGCAATGCGTACCCGTGACCCATAGTCTCATTTTTACCCTTCTTTTCTTTTCCTATTGTCTTGCGTTCAACTCTATGGAATTGGTAAATAATGACCTGCTTGAAATATGAATTTAACTTAAATATACCGCACATAATAACACAAAATAAATATAAACTGTACTACAGTTGCAAAAATTTGTAGCTTCCAGTGGACAATGGTAAATGTATCTAAGGAAAAAAGAATTAGACGTATTTCTAGCCTAAGTGGACTTTATTTTAGGAAGATCTTTAAAACGTAAAGTATATATATATATATATATATATATATATATATATATATATATTACTGAAACCAGTTATGCTTACGACTTTTAGTTCTTTTGTTTTAATTACGTACTTGTTCCAAGCCAAACTAGAAAGAATTGAACGTAACTAAAACGATTTACTTAAATAGAATCTAAAACAAAGTCTGCGATTTTTCGTCCTGGCTCCCTGAGTCACTATCACAATGCTTCATTCCTGAATGTATACTTTATTTTCCACCAACAAAAATTAGATATATATTATAATAGTTTGGCAGACATTTTATTAAAATACAATACATAACCTACTGTGTGCATAAGTTACAGTAAATTTAACACTAAACTGAAATATCCCCTCCTTTTATTTAACCACCGATTATTGGAAACCAGTAACACATATTTGACTGCTAGTTACGCTAGTAGTGCCTCTTCCTGGCTTTAAGTTAATATTGTGGTACTGATAATCAGTATAATTATTATTAACTTTTAAATCCACTAAAATAATACCTATTTAACCACAATTATTTCTTATTTCACGTTTTAATATAAATAGCTACTGAAACCCAATAGTAATTCGCTCAAACTGCCCTTTATTTAGAGTAAGTTATCCTTTTAAAAATAATGATTATCTATATTATTATTACCATTATTATTATAATTATTATTATTAGTATCATCATTGTTAGCAGAGTAGTAATAGTAGTAGTAGTAGTAGTAGTAGTAGTAGTAGTAGTAGTAGTAGTAGTAGTAGTAGTAGTAGTAGTAGTAGTAGTAGTAGTATTAGCGGTAGTAGCAGCAGTAGCAGCAGTAGTAGCAGCAGCAGTAGTGGTATTGATGGTGGTGGTAGCAGCAGCAGTAGTAGTAATAGTAATATTATTATTATTATTATTATTATTATTATTATTATTAGTAGTAGTAGTAGTAGTAGTAGTAGTAGTAGTAGTAGTAGTAATAGTATTATTATTATTATTATTAGTAGTAGTAGTAGTAGTAGTAGTAGTAGTAGTAGTAGTAGTAGTAGTAGTAGTAGAAGTAGTATTAGTAGTAGCAGTGGCAGTAGCAGTAGCAGTAGTTTTTTTATCGATAGGGGAAAATCTTCAAAAAGGCATCACTCTTTGTGACGAGTTGGATTTCACCAACTAAAAACCCATATCTATTCTGCACATATTACGGAAGCCGCCCTTTGGCATTACTTCGTATATGTGGCATCAGTATTTAACCCCTTGTGTCACCCTTTTCCTTATCTTTGAGAATGTTTGTTATCATTTCCACAAATATGTTCCATTTCTTATTACTTTCTATCATTTCTAATATAATGTTCCCCGTAGTGAGATTTTGTTCCAGTTTGTTGGGCATATTTTTGTCTGTGTTGGCTCCAGTTTTTTCATGTTAGAGTAGTGTGTTCTGGTGTATCCTTTTTTACACAGTGCACACAATCTTCGCTATCTACCAAGTTCATTTTGAACAAGTAAGTTTTAATCTTCCATGTCGTCTCAAAAATTGGGTAAGATAATATCCAACTTGACCATTGGTCTTCCTCAGCCAGGGTTCAATATCCGGTATCAATAGTTTAGTCCCTTGTGCTGTCTCCGTTGCCAGAGTCCATTCATCTTGCCATATCCGTATCGTGTATTCCCTTATATTAACATCTTGCATGTTTTCTGTTTTTTTTTTATTCTTATACTCTCTCTTCTAAGTGTATAGGTTGTTCTAGCTATTACCTGTATTGCTTTGCTTGATACAGTTTTATAGGCGCTAGCGATACGGATTGCAATCTTCCTTTGAACCCTCTCCACAACTCTCCGAAACGTTACTTTTGTAATCCAGGAGAACTGAACCGGTGCGCATTATAGCGTAATAGAGGTTACCACAGTACTGAGCAATCTCCTTTTCATTGGGTTTGGTCCTCTTAGGTTTGGCATCATAGCCTTATAGCGGTTATGCTTTTTTTTGGCCTTGCTGGCTACAAATTTAATTTGTGATCACATGTTTAAGTTTTGTTCTAGTTGGATACCTAGATATTTTATTTGTTTACTAGACTTTACTTGTTGGTTGCCAAATGTAACCGCTATTTCCTTTAAAGTTCTTCTACCTTCCAGCATAACCATTTCTGTTTCCTCTGGTGCCAATAGTAACCCCTTTTCTATCATCCAGATTTCAATTTTGTTCAAGGATCATTCTATTTTTTCTTTTACTTCTACCTCAGTTCTACCACATACTATTAGTGTTAAATCATCAGCATATGCTATTGTTTTACTTCCGTTTGGGAACTCTATTTTTACCACACAGTCGTAATATATGTTCCTCAGCGTGGGGCTTAGCACCGATCCTTGCGGCACTCCACAGCTCGTGTCCAATTTTGTGTTTTTGCCTATCGGTTTTGTGTATCTTCTGGATAGCTACAGACTATCTTTTTTTAGATATGGGTTAATATCTCTGCTTTTGAGTACATTCAATATGCCTCTCCAGGACGTTGAATTAAAGGCATTTTTCACATCAAGTGCGATCATAACTACAAATTCGTTTTTTTTGGTGTTGCTTCCGCTTAAACGATTTGTTTCACTATTTCTATTTTATCCTGTGTTTATAAGCCCTTCTTGAAACCAAATTGTGTCTCTGCAAATCCTTCTTTTTTATTAATCTCTTCTATTAATCTTTTGTTTATAATTTGTTCGAACATTTTCTTATTGCATTCAGTAAGCAGAGTGGTCTGTATAATACACTTTTATTATATTTTGTTGATTTATCTATGAGGACCAGTCTTGCTACTTTCCATTGTCTAGGGAACCTTCCATCAACTAACAGTCCATTCACGACTTTTTCGAGGATTTCAGGATATTCTGTCGATATGCCCTTACTTACTTCAGGAGAGATTCCATCAGGACCCACTGCTTTTCCTCGTTTTATTCTTTTCTAGCATCTTTTACTTCCTCTTTTGTGCTCAAGGGAATTTGTTCTTTGTTAACTCTGAGCTCTGGCCATGCTTTTATTGTTTGTGATGGAAATAATGTTTTTGCAATTTCCATCTGTGCTTCTGCCCTGAGTTGTGTTAATGTGTTATTACCTATCTTGCCCATGACTAATTTATAGCTTTTGCTCCATGAATCTACGTCCACTTCCCTACATAATTGATCCCACGCTTCTTTTTTGCTAGCTTGATGGCCTTTTAAGGGCATTATGGCTTTCCCTTTATTGGTTATATAAGTGTATCCTTTCGTGTTCTCTTTTGTTATTTTTGCTGTTAATCCTAGTCACCTTTCTTCGTGCTTTAGTGCTCTGTTTCCTTAAGCATGCAATCTCTTTGTTCCACCAATATGCCGGCTTGTATTTTCCTGGTCCTGTTTTCCTTTTTTTCACTTGCCTACAAGCTCTTTTTAGGATTTTGTCTGGTTGTGTTGCCTGATTTTGATACTCTATGTATCCAACTTCTTTTCAAGCAATGGTATTTCATTTTCTTGTTTGTACGACAAACCTTTTTCATAGGTATTTCTTAGTGGTAGTGCTGGTAGAATTTGCTTGTGCAGTTCTATATGTATGTTTATATGGTAACTGAGATTCTCTTCGTCATCCACGTACAAATTATTTACTGCCTACTTCTGGAGAGCATATTGTAATATTAATGAATGAACATCCGTCGTTTCTTTAGAAAGCTGGTATTTCCCCATCGTTTAGTAAATAGGAATCTCTTTCCTGTATCCACTCCTACAATATGCTTCCTTTTTTTTTTTTTTATATATATATATATATATATCTTCGATGGGTGAGACCCAGCAATATGCCTTTGCATTAAAATCGCCCCCGATTAGTATCATTTTACTTCTTTCTCCATGTTGTTCAATACTATGTCCTACTTCAGTAGGAATTCCTGGAATTGTTCGTTTTTAACTTTTGGAGAAATGTAGCAGGAGTAGATAGCCATCTCGTCTATTTCCGCCCACACACATCTATTTCCACTTCCAGATTTCCGTATTCTCGGGCCATGTACAGTCACGATCAGAAGAATCAAGTGGCGCTGATATCAATGTTTAGATACGCCACATGCCTACCGTAGAGACACCTGCGAGCCCCTTACGAACTAGCAGGGATATGCTCCGGTAGCTCATAACCAGCACAAACCAAATATTATAAACCTGAACACAGATGGTCCAAATGATATGAGGAAAACTCTTTTCCCAATTGAACATGTCTACGCTAAATCCTGAAGATTCCTTCGCGGATAAAGGTGTTACAGTAATGCAATGCATAGTCTCTTACCGGTTTATCAACTCTACCGCTTTCAACTGTGCTTTAATGCATAAAGGTTATAAAACGAAACTCGTGCTCAAATTGAAAAACGGAAGAGAAAACCCAGATTTTCACATTTCATGAACTATAAACATATTATCTCCCACATTTGCATTGTTAAGGCCATCACTGCGTACCGGTGAATATGGCACATTGTGTGCAAGTGCGAGTCTCGACTGCGATAAATACTGAACCATGTCCATTCACATTTATCTTTTGATTTCATACCAATTATTTTAAAAATTCATCCCACCCATCTGGCTACGCTACTGTAATTTTATGGTGCCAGAAATTCTCTAAGCTGTTTCACTGCTACAGAGATGGGATGGGAAACAACAATGCTGCGCAAAAGTTCCGCATCGGCAATAACAATGCAATTAACTGAATTTCATTTTATTCCATTCAGAAGTTGCATTTGTTTAACTTGTGCTGAATATACTAAGTATATTCAGCACTGAATTTTGGTTAGTTACATTTCAAATATTTCTAGCACACACAGCGCTAGAACCAGTACTAAAATTTGGTTAGTTACACATATTTTAGACATACAACGGCTCTTGATATTATATACAGCATTACGGCATACCATTTTGGTTCAGTTAATTATACTGCGCAATCAAAGGGGTTTTTCCATATTTGATTTTCCATAACTTTAGCAAATACTACGGTCCCCTTCATCACATATGTTCGTACTTTTCACAAAAGTAAATACCCATGTTCTGTTAGGAGCGCGAGAAGGGCGTTCTTGCATAGAGAATATGAGAATAACATTAAGTCATACTATGCTACCATGCGCCTTTGCTGTTCAGAGGTAATGGCGGCCATACGCCCAACTCACAGAGCCCACCTCAGCAGTCATTGTAAATTAATGGACAAATATTATAAATGCGATTTGAATGCATCTGTAGAAATTGAGCTGGTATTGTACTTCGGTTAAGTAGTGTAGCAGAAGAAAGAATGACTCCGGTGTTGAGTACTCCACTTACAAATGTAAGCTTAATTAGCAAGGATACATACATTAGTATAGCTGAAGACGTCGAAACGTGACACCAGTAAGCAACAAAGGAGTCAGAAAGTAGTTCGCATCCCTATGAGTACTACTTTTTTTCCTTTTTATCGGAACTTCTTATTTATGTAACTTATGCAAAATATAACTTTTTACAGTTTAATTGAGCCTAATTCTGATATGAGAAACAACCTTTATATTAGCAAAATACAAGGCTTTTTATTTCACACAACGTTGTAATATTGCCGTCCTCTAAAATACAAACGCTTCAATACCGTTGAAATGTTACAACTGAATGTTTTATAAAACATGAATTGCAAATGCTGCAAATAAAATAGGAAAATACGCCTACCTCAACTGTCAATCATTCCTCCTAAAATTAATAATATGTTCTATCAATATACACATTCAACGTCATCTGTATAAATCTGGAATTTTATTACCAGTTAAAGAAATACTTCGATCATGCATTGTTAATGTTTACAGTAACCCACAGTGGATCTAAGGAAACATTATAGCTTCATGTTATAAAATCTCGCTCGACAAGAAGGAAATTAAAATGTTTTACGCACAAGACACGAAAATAATTATTTTAGAAATTTTGAGTGAGCTCAGCATGAATACATTCCTTATATAGTTAACTATGCAGTTATGCAAAACAAATACAATACTAAGAGAGAATATGACTTATAGAATGCAACGCATATAACATAGCCAGGAAATTAATAACATAAAAAACAACCTTAATGGTAAAAAAAAAAAAAAAAAATCCTAAAAGTACCGGACTCCAGGGAATGAAGTATTGCGTAGTATATTAAACAGAGCATAAAGGAATTGTAAGTAGCCGAATGTCTAGAATAGCGCCACTAACCTGATTCTCCATGCCTGATAATAACAATCTCGGAGTATTAAATAGATTGTTATTGTTGAATGTCAGAAAATAGTCATGCAGGACGCAAGATTCGAAAGCGTGACAGACGGCGCAGTTGAATTCAACCTGTAGCCACGCAACCTCCTCGCCTATTCTTCAGTTGGGAACAGTGCGCTCTATTCCTATGATAGTATGAACCAATCTGTCCCAAACAGGGCAAAAAATTTCATTGCAAGGCGGAAAGTTCGTAGCATCCTAAGAAATGGTTTAGATACTTTGCTGTTGTCTCTAGATATTTCCTTTGAAGAGAAGTTATCTATAACAATATGAGTATTGCAGTGTTCAGTGTGAGGTATAAGTATTTTTAGTTCCGTTTCTTTATGACAAACAAATTTATGAAATAATCAAAACGATATAATAGTTATTATATGTTCCATTAATTGGGATTTGAAAATAGTGTCACGTTCATTATTATTATTATTTTATCGTTATTATCGTTGTCATTATTATTATTATTATTATTATTATTATTATTATTATTATTATTATTATTATTATTATTATTATTATTATTATTATTTTATCGTTATTATCGTTGTCATTATTATTATTTTATCGTTATTATGTTGTGATGATTATTATTATTATTATAACATTACTATTATTATGATTATTGTTAATCACCATTATTACTATCATCAATGTATTAATTGTTATTATGATTATTATGATTATTATTATTATTATTATCATCATCAATACTATTACTATTATCATTATCATAATCCCTGTTATTATTACTTTTACTATTAATATTATTATCATAATTTTATTATTACTATTATTAATAATATCATTATTAGTATTGTTATTATTATATTTATTATTATTCCGATTATTATCATTATATTATTACTATTATTACCATCAATAGTATTATTTTTATTATTATAATTATTATTATTACTACTATCATCATCATATCATTATTATTAGTAGTAGAATTAGTATTATCATAATTTTTATTATTACAGCTATTATTAACATTATTATATTGTCATTTTATTAGTAGTAGTAACATTAGTAATATTGTTACTATTATATTTATTATTATTCCGATTATTGTCATGATTGTTGTTACACGCACATTTTAATAATAATAATAATAATAATAATAATAATAAAAATAATAATAATAATAAGAAGAAGAAGAATACTTATTAATTTATAATTTGCCGAATTGGCATAAAACCTCCACATTGTAACTTTTGTATTCATTTTCTTTATTTTTCCAAAAACCTTATTAAAAACGCAAATAGAACAGCTAGAATGAACAACACATTTTGGTTCAGGTCTGTAATATATTAAAATGTGTAACAAAAGAGGGTCCCAGAGTTAAAACCCCCGTTAATTTGACTTGTTCAACTCCTTGTTTTTTAAGTTGTTAGCGAAAATATTAATTCAGGTATTAAGATGAAAATAATTATACGATTAATAGTTATTTCAATTATAATTAACACGTAGTTGTAATTGTTATCGGTATTAACATTATTAATTATTGTTATTGTAATTATCATAATCATAGAAGATTACAGATTGTCTCTCTATTTGATCCAAAAACTATACATGCGATGTAAATTACAGGGGAAGACAGATTCAATTTGTTATAAGTAGTCCACCACCCATTACTGTCTAGCACTTCATGTAATCTGTTTGACACAGATGCACCAGTTTCTGACTTATTCTTGGGCGTCGCCTTAAACTTTCCCATGGCATGATTCGATAGAGCTGCTATTGATATTTCTTATTGATTTTCCCATTCTCGGACCAATAGGCCCCACATATTCTCTATCACATTTAAATCTGGTGATTTAGCTGGCCAAGGAATTGTTAAAACCTCCGGATAATCATTTAGCCACTCTCTGGTGATATTTGAGGTGTGGACGCTGCTGCTATCGTGCACCATCTGTATTTGAGGCATGTCTTCGGCAGAATACACTACATGATCAGCGGGCAGAATACAGTCTTCGAGTATGGTGGTGTATTCTTCTGAGTCCATTCTGCTAGATATCTGCAGCAATTCCCCAACACCAGCAACTGACATCCAACCCCAGAATGCTACAGCGATTCTCCCACATCTCTTAGTAACGATTACATGCTCGGGAGTGTAGCGAGTGTTGTGTGGTCGCCAAAGCGTCAACCGCCCGTCAAGATCGGAACAGAACACCTTCTCGTCCGTCCAAATAATGTTCTTCCAAAATTCACATAGCATTGGAAGGTATAGAAGGGCGAAGCTCACTCTGTCTTCTCGACGAGTAGGCGTTAGAGTTATTTTCTTAGCTGCCCTTTGATGATGAACTCCACTGATATGCAGGCGTCTTCGCACAGTAGATGCTGCAACGGGAAGACCTAATTGACGACCGATTGCAGCTGCTGACTAGAAAGGATTGCTTGTGTTAGCTTGCTTTATGGCTAGATCCTACTCGTCAGTTGTTTTTCTTGGCTTGCCACTTTTTGGACGACATCTCAGCCCATCTTCACCCTCTTCTTCAAAGCGCTGTATCCAACGTTTGACAGAATCTTCTTCTAGAATTGCAATAGAAATTTCAAAAATGGACGGCCGCTTCCCAGATCCCAACAATCCTACCTTTGGTTACCTCTGTGGTGTATTTTGGCATTTTACGACTTTTAGTTGCAGATAAGAATACTTCAATTGATTGTTCTTTGATACGACCCTTCTGTGCGCCTTGTCTTATAGGCGAAGACAAATGCTTTATGTTGCTATATGACACAAAGACTATTCGCGTCACCAGATATATTCATGTTATCTTTTTGTATCCACCCGTATGTTGGCTGCGTCAAATGCACCTTGCTCTGTCCACTATATTAATCGCTTGGGGAAATGGGAAAATCAGTTCCTCAGAAAAACGTTAACATCAAATGCGTATTATGCAACTGTAACTGGAGGTTTAATTTTAGAGAAAAATAGGTCTGTTTTGTTTAGTGTCATAAGTCACTGTATTCGCCAAATTTATCTATTCTGTCTTTACGTCCAAGCCAATGCTTCACTCATATCACTGGCATAACTATTTTAATACCTACTAACGGCAGTCGTAAGCCATCGCAGATTTTATAAACGGCAGCGAAAATTCATTCTTATTTTCAGGCGATCCTTAAAATATAAGCCAACCTAAATATTAATGGTAACAGAAGCACCATTTGTTACCTCGTTGGTGTTTTAATCATGATTTATCGCTCTCCTTTGCAAATCACGGGTTTGAGATTTAACATAAACTCGTATTTTTTGCCTTAATTTCCAATTTGATATAACAGTACCAATGATTTTGCTTGTATAAGTGTTTAACAACAGGAATGACTGATTAGGAGTCCTCGAAAAAAATTAATTGAGGCCTGAGGGAAACCCGAAAGAAGACAAAGTTACCGATTCATTGCAAACAAGCTTCCATTTTGATATAGTTTGCAAAGTATCACACTGCGCTGCATGAAGGTCGAGGTTTTTTAAAAATGCTATTATTAAACTTTAATAGATATTAGGTATATCATTTTAAGTTTGTAATATTAATGGTGCCTGTGCACCACCATATATTGAATATTCAATCCTCCGTCAGGTAAGTATGAACCTGACAATATTTTCAAATGCTTATTACTGGAATATTTAATAACTATTACACCGTTTTGAATATTTCATCAATTTTTTTGTCATTAAGAAACGGAACTAAAAAGACTTATATCTCACACTGAATACTATGATACTCATGCTGCTATAGGGAATAAATCTATAAAACTAGTATATAGAATAATAAAAAAGATGGAAATAAAAATGAAAGTCGATCCTTCATTAATTTTTTTCCAATTAAAAGTTTACATTCTTCATGGAGTTTATTAATAATTAAATTAAATTTCATCCCCTAAATAATCTAAAGAAATATATAGGAACAACTGCAAAGTTTCTAAACAATTTCTCATGATGCTACGAACTTTCCACCTTGCAATGAAATTTGTTGCCGAGTTTGGGACAGATTGGTTCATACTATCACAGGAATAGAGCGCACCGTTCCCAACTGAAGAATAGGCGAGGAGGTTGCGTGGCTATACGCTGAATTCAACTGCGCCATCTGTCGCGCTTTCGAATCTTGTGTCCTACGTGCTTATTTTCTGACATTGAACAATGACAATCTATTTAATACTACGAGATTGTTATTATCGGGTATGGAAAATCAGGCGCTATTCTAGGCATTCAGCTAATTACAATTCCGTTGCGCTCTGTTAAATATACCATTTAATACTTCATTCGCTGGAGTCCAGTACTTTAGGATTTTTTTTTACCCTTAATGTCATCTTTTGTGTTAATAATTACATCCCGCATCGACCCGCGATACAAATAGATCCGACTGTGCAGGTATGTAAATACCAGCATCTATTTTTCTCTCCTTTAGCCATTTTGGATTTATTTCTTCCATGTTCTTGTTTGGTTCTGCTACTAATGCAAAATCCAGCTTATTTATGCATGAGAAGATCCATGGCTCGTCTGCTTCTGTCTACGCTGACCTGCAGTAATTGCTCCCTTTCCTGGATTTTAACCAGTCTCCTATATTCTGGACATCGCATTGTTCCTGCGTTGTGCTTTTCTGAGTGACATAGGTAACATTTTGTGCTGTTTTGGCATTCTTTAATTCTGCGGCCTGCTTCTCCGCAATTTGGCACGTTTTTTCTCCTTGTGTATTCAGGCATTCTTTAGCATTATGCCCCACTCTGTAACATTTATAGTATCTTTTTAGGAGGTTTGTAGCCCAAACCCTCCATCTGTCCTAGCCTTCTCCTATTTTCTTCTTAGCTATGAGGTGGTTTGCCTTCTCATAACTTAATGTCACAAACGCATACTTAACACCTTGTGCATTTGCTATGTTTGTCATTTTTACTATTATAGTAGTATCTTCAGTATTGTTTATGTATTGTTTCATTGCGTTTCTGACAGCCTCTTCTTGTACTGTCTCGTCTATGTCTAGTATCATTACAGGCTTATTATCTTGTTTTAATTTGTACTTCGGCCAATTTGTTAATTTGGTGGTGAGCAACTACGTAAAAGTTCTTCTATTTTCCATGTTCTTCCCTTTTATTTTAATCTGTATATTTCCATCCTTATTTTTACTTTTCTGGTTTATGACGATACCTTCCGATTTTACATTTTGTTTGACATTTTTAACGATGTCTCATATGTTTTATCTCCGATAGGTTTTTACAGCTATTGTATCTTCTCTTTTCGTTTTACTTTTCTTCGCTATCTCCAATTGATTTTCTTCGGGGTATTTTGAGTATATCTTCTTCTATTTACATACATTGGTATTCGCATAAGATTTTTCCTGCTAAAATACTCCAATACTTTCCTGACGCTTATTTCGCCCATTTGCTTTGTAGCTATGCAAGAAATATCATGTCTTCTATTTGCCTTGGTTATGTTTTGGATCCTCGCTAGGTTATCTATTACGTTGCCTTCCATTGTTCTTCCTCCGTCCTTTGTAGTGATAATATTAGTGTACGTCTTATTTTCTTGAACGTTAAAGTCATCTAGCGTTGTTGCATTTGACGTTACAGTACATATCATTTTTCCAGCGCTTAGTTTACCTCTTTCTAATGCCCTTTGTATTTGAGAGTTTACAAGCATAATCTTATTCATTATTTTCCCTTTTGACTCTTCTTGCTCATTTGTTGTTATTATTAAGTCTTCATCTTCCGTTTTGAGTGCTTCGCCGTACTTAAGTTTGCTGTTAAGGTAGACTTCTTCCGGTCATTTTTTTACTATCCATTTCTTGCAATTCTTGCTTACTTACGGTATTTTTCAATTCCTCTTCAAATTCGAGTATGTCTTTTTCTTTTTCTTACTGATATTTGGTCATTGTCTGGATGCTGACTTCCTTTGTTTCTTTTGGAGTGGTGTATGTGCTTTCCTTTTCAGTCAGCTCCTTCATGATTTCAATTTTATATGTTGTGGGACTTGGGATTCTTGTTAGGTATACATCTATTCTTCCAATTGCGTTCTTTATTTCCTTTTTTGTGTTGGGAATGTCTATTATTGATTTCCGTAATTTTGCAACCTCTTCTTCCGTTTTTGTTATTAGTACTTTGTGCATAGTGTGTTCTTTTTTCACCTTATGCTGGAAAATCTTCTGTTCTTCTTTATCTTTTAAGTTTTTTTTTCTGGTGTGTCCGCTCTCTTTCTTTCATATTCTCTACTCTGAATATCTTCTTTATTTCCTTCTAGGCTGTTTTTGTTTTGCTTGCTTATATCAGAAGGAATTATAGGGGCTGTTTCCATATTTATACTACCAGTGGACCCTTTTCTCATTTGCGTTGGTGAACGCGCGATCAGAGACCGTTTCTTAAAAGGATCGGAAACCAATTCCATTTCTCCTTTCTCGTCCTCTGTATTCCTTACTTCAGCATTTGTTTCAGTAGTATTTTCCAGCACCGCGGCCTGGTTGCTCACCGCGGATGCTTGGCAGTCGCTTGATGACAGTTGGATGGGGCCTGCCCTCTCACCTCCACTGCCGGCCGGAACTGAAGATACGAACTCCTGTTCCGTAATAGTTTTCTGCTTAAATAACCTGTCCGTAGTAGTAGTTTTTTTTTGTTTTTTTTTGTTTTTTTTTTTTTTTTTCAAAAAACAGTAACGGAGTCTGATCAGGACTCCGGCACTGTATCCCCATTTACATTTCCCCCCGTAGGTTTTACTGATTACTGGTTTACTGTTCCTGTTTTACTGCTCCACATTGCACAAACATATAACACCCATGCCCAAGGCGGGACTCGAACCCACGATCCCCTGCCCACAAAGCACCAAAGCGAGACGCTCTAGCGAACGCGGCCATGGGGACCGGCTAGTAGTTAGGAGTGATAGTCCAGTTTCATAGCCAGTCGGTACCAAAAAGCAATCCTGCATTGCCAGAGCCCTGTTTGCCGCCCGATATCTCTTTTTGGGCGTTACCCGCCCCACTCGTGGCCACAATGTAACATGGCGGACGTTTGGCTGGTCTTTGTGGGGCTAGCAGCAGTAGCAGTAGCAGCAGGAGCAGTAGCAGTAGCAGTAGCAGCAGGAGTAGCAGTAGTAGTAGCAGCAGCAGTAGTAGTAGTAGCAGTAGTAGTAGTACTAGTAGTAGCAGCAGCAGCATTAGTAGTAGTAGTAGTAATAGTAATAGTAGCAGTAGTGGTAGTAACAGTAGTGGTAGTAGTGGTAATATTGGTGTTGGTGGTGGTGGCGGTGGTGGTAATAATAATAATAATAATAATAATAATAAAGTAACGTTGTTAATTTATTTATACCACACAAACATATAAAACGAGCAAATATATGTTCCTATAAGGCACGGCGACAGTTTTTTAGCCGAAAAAATACAATTTTTATGGCTGCACTTTATCTTCTTAACCTCTATAGTGCCAAAACTTACGGCTCCTCTTTACCCCAAAATCTGACAGCACTAGAAATGTGTTCATATTTGTATTTGTTGTGTCCGGCAGTACCTTTACTCGATGCTGTGGGCAAACGCTTTACTTTAATCAAAAGGTTGAACAAATTACATGGATCGGCTCTGTGTGTTGCTGCTCCTAGATACTTGTGAGGGACAAAGTACGCAACTAACGATTGTGCGGGAGTATGCCGGCAATTATTGGGTTTTAAGCTCTAATTCAGATTTTCTAGCTTCAACATAGATTAATTAATTGATAACGAATTCAGATTTGTGCATTTCCATACGTGGATTACTTCTAACAAAATAAAGAGATGAACTCATTATGTCTATCACTTTTCTGGGTACGACGTATACGCTCTGCGTGACATTCAAACGACATTGTTATGGCAAAATAATGAACCTTATCAGAAACTAGTAATACTTTCAGTGCCATGGTTCGGGTTCAACATTTCTTTTCTATTCATTGTCTTACATTATTACGCAAGTATGTAGAAAAAGTATATCATAATTATTAATTTCTCAGTGCAAATAGTGAGTAGATAATATATTCATTGATACCAAATAAATACAAATTGAATTATTTTGCAGGTATTTATAATGCGGATTTTTTATGTGAAGATGCATTCTCACTTATAAGTTATAAAACGTTGCTCTACTTTCGTATCATTGTGTTATGTACTCGTTCGTTTCTTATGATTGACAAACATGCTAATCCTCAAATTAAACCATAGACCAACATAGCCCATCTGGAAGGCTGTACATCTAGTAAATGAACAGAGAAATAACCGCAGAATGATACACAGCCCTGTCTAGCGCCAAAAATTGTTGTGAAGAAGATAAAAAATATCAATGTGTCGAAGTATGTCTATGTTATGTGATGGTTTTGCAGTGAGTGTTCACTCTCCTCACACATACATTTAGACAACCCTCCTTTAACTATCGTGACAGAGGAAATCATATTGTATGATACTGAAAACCACATCGTCACAAAACAAGAAGTAGTATTCGCTATGAGTAGAATTGCTATTAACAATACCCCTGGACTGAACCGTGCTTTTATAGGGGTCTAAAGGATGAAATTTTTCATTATATATCAGTTAATACTATCAAAATAATGCTAGCTGAGACATTAGTTCCAGACTGTCTGAAAGAAGGAAGAACAGTGCTAATACACCGCATCTTCAGATTTATTCGGCCTTTAACGCCAGGGGGTTCAAAAGCTTCAAATTATTAGTTCAGCGGGCCCCTTGTTTCAAGCCCCTGCAAGCATTGCCGACTTCGTAACAGGTTAATATACTAGGGCATAGGCGGTTCAGAACTGTTCCTCACCAAGACACTGTACCGTTTTATTCTAATTTAGCACATGAAACTGCTACCAAACTGTATAACCACTCTAAGTTCCGCTCACGCTTACAGGTAGCTAGCTATTCATTTCCTACAAATCGTGGAAGCAATAGGGAAGAATTTAATTGTAGAAAATACAGTGCAACCGCCTTGCCTAAAATCTATAAAAGCTGGTCAGTTCCGTGGGCCATTTTTATTAATATAAAAATGTTATTGCTCATTTCATTAGTCAAAGGGGAGTATTAACTTCCAAACATGTTTTAGGATTCGTGGATCTTGGAAGGTGTGTAAGCTCTTTAAATGAGAAGTCTGTGTAACACACAGTATTAATTTAAGATTAAATATTGTAATAATAACTATTTTACAAAAGTAAGTATATCTTGAATTACCATTAATTGAAAATTGGAATAACACAATTTAGCAGGCAAGCTGGCAGGCAGGCATTACTTTTTATAATAATTTAAGTTAAGATATATTGTAATAGTAGTTAACATGCCATTCAATTAAAATTACAAAATTACAATGTGTAAAATATTTAACCCCTTTGGGTTAACAGCCAAACAAATTACTGCCCCCACATAGTAATTACATTCACAGAATAAAATACTCTCAATTAAATAGAAGAATCATTTAATATGGATTTAATCCCAAGCCTTTGTGTACAGTAACGGCTGCACAAGGCATATAGCCCCACAACAGCATTTAATACGCACCAGCAAACCTTCTCAGTAAACTATATACTCAATTGGCGCCGGCATAGCACTGTTGCCAAAGAATCTCAGTGGTAGAGCAACCTATCAAACTCCTGAGAAAAAAAATTAAAACCATCACAACTCTCCATAATATATGGCTGTACAATCAAACCTGGGACTTAAAGTACTTACAACATTGTAAGTTGCCATTAGGGTTGTCATCTCAAAATAATTTGAGTTGAGCTTGTGGTTTACCGGGAAACATGCGAATAAGTTGAGAAATTCCGTGCTATGCCTGCATGTAGCCATGACAGCTCAGAGGTAGAGCAACCGGCTAGACACTTGGGAGATCAATGATTCAAATCCCGGCTATGGCAATCAATTTTTCAGTCTGACACTACTGTCCTACGCACGGTTTTCATGAGAAAACCATTAAAATTATCACAACTGTCCATAATAGTTGGCTATACTATGAATCCTGGAACTTAAAGTTAAGTAAAATAGAAAGTTTCCATTGGGGTTGTCATCTCAAAATAGTTTGAAATCACCTTGTGGTTTACCAGGAAACATGCAAGGATCATGATAAATTCAGTGCTATGCCGGCATGTTGCCATGGTAGATCAGTGGTAGAGCAACCGGATAGAGACTAGGATAACCGTGGTATAAATCCCGTCTATGGCATTGAGTTTTTCAGACTGACTCTACCTATCCAATTCCTGTCCTACGCAAGGTTTCTGTGAGAAAATAATTAAAATTATCACAATTGTCCATTATAGTTGACTATACTATGAATACTGTAACTTAAGGTACTTACAAAATTGTAAGTCCCTTTGGGGTTTTCATCGCAAAATAATTTGAGACCACCTTGTGGTTTACCGGGAAATATGCAAGTCGGATGAGCAATTCAGTCGCCTGTTGCCATAGTAGCTCAATGGTATAGCAATCGGCTAGAGTCCGGGAGATCCGTGGTTCAAATTCCGGCTATGACATTGAATTCTTCAGTCTGAGACTACCTGTCCAACTCCTCTCCTAAACACAGTTTCTGTGAGAAAGCAATTAAAATTATCACAATTGTCCATAATAGTTGGTTATACTATGAATACTGAGACTTAAATTATTTACAATATTCTAAGCCGCCACTGGGATTACCATCTCAAAATAATTTGAGATCACCATGTAGTTTACTGGGAAATATGAGAGTCAGTTGCGAAATTCAGTCTGCATGTCTGCCATGGAAGCTCAGTTGCAGAGCAACCGGCTAGAGACCGGGAGGTCCGTGGTTCAAATCCCGGCTATGACATTGAACTTTTCAGTCTGACTGTACCTATCCAACTCCTGTCCACTATAGTTGGTTGTACTGTGAATACTGGGACCTAAAGTACTTACAACTTTGTAAGTCACCATCAGGGTTCTCATCTAAAGTAAGTTGAAATCACCTTGTGATTTACCGGGAAACATGCGAGTCAGTTAATAAATTCAGTGCTATGCCGGAATGTCTGCCATGGTAAAACAGTGGTAGGGCAACTGTCTGGAGATCGGGAGATCCGTGGCTCAAAATCCGGCAGTCTGACTTTACCTATCCCACTCTTATCGTACACACGCTTTCTGTAAGAAAACAATTAAAATTATCACGGTTTTCCATAATAGCTGGCTGTACTAGGAATAGTGGGGCTTAAAGTACTTACAAAATTGTAAGTCGCCATTGCGGTTTTCATCTCAAAATAATTAGAGATCAGCCCGTCGTTTACCGGGAAACATGCGAGTTAGTTGAGAAATTCAGTGCTATGCCGACAAGCTGTCATGGTAGATCAGTGGTAGAGCAACCGGCTAGAGATCGGGAGGTCCTTGTTTCAAACCCCGGCAATGATATTGAAACGTTTAGTTGGACTCTAGCTATGCAACTACTGTCCTACACACTGTTTCTGTGAGAAAACATCAAAATTATCACAATTGTCCATAATAGTTGGCTATAATATGAATTCGGGACTTAAAGTTCTTACATCACTTTAAAACGTCATTGGAGTTGACATCTCAAAATAATTTGAGATCACCTTGTGGTTTACCAGGAAATATGAGAGTCAGTTGAGAATTTCAGTTACAATGGTAGCTCAGTGTCATCGAAAGACAATATATTCAAAGAGTTGTAAACAAGTAAAATAAATTCCTAATAGAACAGTGGACAGTGCCCGATTCTGGCACACTGTTGGGATGGAAGCTACATCTAGACTTCAGATCAACTACACTTCAAGGTGCTATTATTGGAACTATATATATAATTCGTTCCAGAAGAGACCTTCATGAAGACGAATTAAACCATCTACAAGACTTTCAAGATACCATTATAGGCATGCATCAAATGTCTGCAGTTGCTCAAAAAGCCAATTTACTTAGTCATCGAAATTCAAAGTGAGCAAACTAATGTAAACACTTCAATTGTTGAAGGTCTCTTCTGGAATGAATTATATATATAGTTCCAATAATAGCACCTTGAAGTGTAGTTGACCTGAAGTCTAGATGTAGTTTCCATCCCAACAGTGTGCCAGAATCGGGCACTGTCCACAGTTTAATACAGTGGTATCTGTCTGTTTGCAAATTGTTGTCTATTGCATGCGTTATTGTGTCAATATTTCTTCGCCTGTTGTAATGACGTCTGCGCTGTGGCGGCATAGCTGCAGGAATGGCAAGTTTAAACGCGTTATCTGGGAGCAACGGAAGCGTGGCGCGATAGTGAGTGATAGAATACCTAACACTCGCGTACGCGATTTTGCCTGTACCACGCTGCGAGAGACTAAGTTCGTGACCTTGAGGCTTTTTGCGTGCAAGAAGGGCATATAGCTTGCGGTTGGGGCTTTTAAAAAAACATTATGCTGCTACCCAAGCTCGCATTTAGCCAACAATTGAAGTGTTTAGATTAGTTTACTCACTTTGAACTTCGATGACTAAGCATAGAAATTCGTTTGTTTGAATTCTTGCCTTTGTTTTGCTATACCATTGGCATGGGTTGAGGTTGAATGTTAAATGTAGCTCAGTGGTAGAGCGACCGGGTAGACAACTGGAGTTCCATGATTCATATCCCGGCAATGGCAGTGAATTTTTCAGTCTGATTCTAGCTGTCCAACTTATATCCTATAAAGGTTTCTGTGAGAAAACAATTTAAATCATCAATTTGGTTATAATAGCTTTACTATGAATACTGGAGCTTAAGATACATACAATATTGTAAGTCGCCATTGGGGTTGTCTTCTCAAAATATTTTGAGATCACCTTGTGGTTTCCCGAGCAACATGCGAGTCAGTTGGGTAATTCATTCGGCATGTTACCATGGTACCTCAGTGGAAGAGCAACCGTCCAGAGACCGGGAGATGCGTGGTTTAAATTCCAGCTATGGCATTTAATTTTTCAGTCTGGCTCTACCTATCCAACTCCTGTCCTACACAGGGTTTCTGTGAGAAAACAACCAAAATTATCACATTTGTCCATAATAGATGATTATACTAGGAATCCAGGCTCTTAAAATACTTACAATGTTGTAAGTCGTCATTGGGGTGTCATTTCAAAATAATTTGAGATCACCTTGTGGCTTACCTGGAAACATGCAAGTCAGTTGAGAAATTCAGTGCCGTGGCGGCATATTGCATAAGTCAGTGTTAGAGCAACCGACTAGAGAATGGGAAATCCGTGGTTCTAACCCGGCTATGGAATTGATTTTTCAGTCTGACTCTACCTAAGCAACTCTTGTCCTACACACGGTTTCTGTGAGAACACATTTAAAATTATCAAAATTGTCTATAATAGTTGACTATACTATGCATCCTGGGACCTTAAGCAGTTTTAACATTGTAAGTCGCCATTGGAGTTGTCATTAAAAATAATTTGAGATCACCTTGTGGTTTGCCGGGGAACGTGCGATACAGTTATGAAATTCAGTGCTATGCCGGCATATTTGCAATGTTAACTCAGTGGTATGGCAACCGGCTAGAGACCGGGAATTCCGAGGTTCTAATCCCGGCTATGGAATTTAAGTTTTTCAGTGGAAATGTGGCCATTGTAGCTCAGTGATAGAGCAACCGGCTAGAGATTGGGAGATACCTGATCCAAGTCCAAGTTATGGCATTAAATTTTTCCGTCTGACTCTACCTATCCAACTCCTGTTCTACACACGGTTTTTGTGAGAAAAAATTTAAGAATATTACAATTGTATATAATAGTTAGCTATACTATAAATCCTAAGACTTTAAGTACTTACAACATTGTAAGTCGCCAATGAGGTTATCACCCTAATATGATTTGAGATGACCTCGTGGTTTAACGGGAAACATGCACCCCACTTAAGAAATTCAGTGTCATTCCGGCATGTTGGCATTGAAGATCAATGATACAGAACCGACTAGGGATCGGGAGATCCGTGGTTCAAATCCCGTCTATGGCTTTGGATTTTTCAGTCTGACTCTACCTATTCAACTCCTGGCCTGGTTATTACAATTGTCCATAATAGTGTGCTCTACAACGAATCCTGGGACTTAAAGTACTTACAAATGGTAAGCCGCCATGGGGTTTTTCATTTCAAAATACTTTGATATCACCTTGTGGTTTTACCGGGAAACATGAGATTCAGTTGAAAAACTCAGTGGTATGAACTCAGGTTACGATGGCAGCTATGTGGTAGAGTAACCAGCTAGAAACTATGAGATCCACGGTTCAAATCCCGGTTATGGAATTGAATTTTTAAGTCTGACTCTACCTGTCCAACTTTTGTCCTACATACGGTTTCTGTGAGAAAACAATTAAAATGATCACAATTTTCCATAATAGTAGGATATGCTACTAATACTGTGACTTAAAGTACTTACAATATTGTAAGTCGCCAGTGGGGTTGTCATCCCAAAATAATTTGGGAGCACCTATTAATTTACGGGGAAACATGCGATTTAGTTGAGAAGATCAGTGCTATACCGGCATGTTCCCATGGTAGCTCAGTGGTAGAGCAACCAGCTAGAGACCGGTAGATCCGTGGTTTAGAAATCGGCTATGGCATTGTATTTTTCAGTCTGACTCTACCAATCCAACTCCTGAGAGAACTATTAAAATTGCTACAATTTTACATAATAGTTGGCTATACAGTGAGCGCTGTGACTTAATATACTTACAGTATGATGAGTCGCCATTAGGTTGTTATCTAAAAAATTTGAGATCATCCTGTAGTTTAGCACAAAACGTGCGAGTCAGTTTAGAAATTCAGTCGGCACGTTGTTATTGGCTACTCAGTGATAGAGCAACAGTCTACAGACTGGGAGATCCCTTGTGCAAATCCCGGCTATGGCATTGAATTTTTCAGTCTGATTATATCTATCCAATTTCTGTGAGAAAAAAATTAAAAATTGTAACAATTGTCCAACATAGTCGGCTATACTATGAACAATGGGACTTAGAGAACTTACAACTTTGAAATCTGACATTGGGGATGATATTTCAAAATAATTTGAGATATCTTGTAGTTTACCGGGAAACAGGCAAGTAAGTTTAGAAATTCAGTACTATATCGGCATGTTGCCATTGTAACTCAGTGGCAGAACAACCTGCTAGAGCACGAGATCTCGGTGGTTCAAATGACGGCTACGGTATTGAATTTTTCAGTCTGACTCTACCTATCCAGTTTCAGTGAGAAAGTGATTAAAATTATCATAATGGCCATAATAATTGGATATACTATAAATATTGGGACTTAAGGTACATACAATACTATAAGTCGCCATTTGGGTTGTCATCTGGAAATAATTTGAGATTCACCTAGTGGTTTACCGGGAAACATGCGAATCAGTTTAGAAATTCAATGGTATGCTGGAATTTTGCCATGTTAGATCTGTAGTAGAGCAACCACAATGGACCGGAAGGTCCGTGCTTCAAATCCCTTCTATGTCATTTGATTTTTCAGTTGATTCTACCTATCTAACTCCTGTCCTACACACGGTTTCTGTGAGAAAACAATTAAAATTAAAGAATTGTCCATAATAGCTGACTATAGTTGGAATACTGGGATTTAAAGTACTACAATATTATAAGATGGTATTGGGTTTGTCGTCTCAAAATAATTTGAGATCACCTTGTAGTTTACAGGGAAACGTGCGAGTTAGTTGAGAAATTCAGCACTAACCGGCATGACTGCCATGCAGCTCAGTGTTAGAGCAACAGGCTAGAGACCGATACATGCGTGGTTCAAACGCGGATATACATTGAATTTTTCAGTGAGACTCTACCCATCCAACTCCTGTGCTACACACAGTGTCTGTGAGAAAACAAATAAAACTATCACAATTGTCCTTCATATTTGGCTTACTGTGAATCTTGGGATTTAAAATACTTATAATGTTGTAAGTCGCCGTTTGGGTTGACATCTCAAAATCATTTTGGACCACCTTGTTTTTTATCTGGAAACATCCGACTTAGTTGTGAATTCCAGTGCAATAGCGGCCTTTTGCTAAGTTAGATCTGTGGTAGCGCAACTGGCTATGGAACGAGAGATCCGTGGTTCTAATCCCATCTATGGCACTGATTTTTCAGTCCTATACAGCTCCTGTCCCGCACAAGGTTTGTGTGAGAAAAAATTTAAATTACCACGATTGTCCATAAAAGCTATACCATGAATACTAGGAAAATAAAATATTGAAAGTCACCATTGGGGATGGCCTGTCAATATAATTTGAGATCACTTTGTGGTTTACCGGGAAACGTGCGAGTCAGCTGTTAAACTCAGTGATATGCCGGCATGTTGCCATGGTAGATCAGTGGTAGAGTAACCATTTATGAACAGTTAGATCAGTGACTCAAATTTTGGATACGGCATTGAATTTCTCAGTCTGACTATACCTATCCAACTCCTGTCCTACGCACGGTTTCTGTGAGAAAACAATTACAATTACCAGAGTTGCTCATAACAGTTGGCTATGCTATGAATACTGGGACATAAGTACTTACAACATTGTAAGCCACCGTTAGAGTTGTCATCTCCAAATAATTTCAGACCACCTTGTGGTTTACCGGGAAACATACGAGGCAGTCGAGAAATTCAGTGCTATGCCCGAATGTTACCATGGTGGCTCAGTGCTGGAGAAACCGGCCAGAAATAGGCAGATCCGTGTTATGGCATTGAATTTTTCAGTCTGACTGTACCTATACATCTAATCCAAAACTTAGAAAGTCACCATTGGGGCTAACATTTCAAAATAATTTGAAATCACCTTGCGGCATATATGGAAACATGCGCGTCATTTGAGAAATTCAGTGATATTTCGGCATATTGCCATGGTAGATCAGTGGTTGGGCAACGGGCTAGGGATCTGGATATCCGTGGTTCGAATCCCGGCTGTTGCACTGAATTTTTCAATCTGACTCTGCCTATCCAACTCCTCACCTATACACGGTTTCTTTGAGAAAACAGTTAAAATGATCACAAATGTCCGTAATAGTGGGCTCTACACTGAATATTGGGGATTAAAATACTTAGAATTTTGTAAGTCGCTTTTTAAGGTGTCATCTCAAAACAATTTCAGATCACCTTGTATATCATCGGGAAACATGTGAGCTCTTTGCTATACCGGCATATTACCATGTTAGATCAGTGATAGAGCAACTGGCCATTGACCGGGAGATCCGTGGTTCCAATCTCATCTATGACATTGAATTTTTTAATCAGTTCCTGTCCTACACACGGTTTCTGTGAGAAAACAATTAAAATTATCACAATTATTCATATCTACACTTAAAATGCCTAAAACATTGTAAGTCGCCATTAGGTTTGTCATTTTAATATAATTTGATATCACCTTGTTGTTTATCTAGAATTATGAGAGTTAGTTTAGCTATCCAGTGCTATGCCGGCATGTTTTCATGGTAGATCAGTGGTAGGGCTACCGGCTAGAAACCGGGAGATGTGTGTTCAATTCCCGGCTATGGCATTGAATTTTTCTCCAATTAGCCAATTCCTGTCCTGCAATGGTTTCTGTGAGAAAACAATTAAAAGTGTCACAATGTCCATAATAGCTGCATATACTGTGAATAATGGAACTTTAAGTAATTACAATGTTCCACTTTATTGACCTTACTTGAGGAACACAGCCCTTAACTCTTTCTATAATGAATATTTCGTGACTCTTCCTTAACTGTAAGAAGGTCCGCTCGTCGGTAAAATTGTGACATATTAAAATGTGCCACCTTCCAATAGTATATTTAATCCACTATATACTATTACTTTCTAAAGTAAATATCTATATTTTCTAAAGTAAATATCTATATTTTCTAAAGTAAATATCTATATTTTCAGCCGCAGCCGCTCTATTATAAAACATTGGCGATTTGTTTGGTGTATTCACTATTTCCAATTGATATTCCTATTCAACTTCTGCAAGTTCCTTTCTTCTATCAGGACTTTACTATGCCACCATGTCGAATCTGTATTTATATCTGCAAAAATATAATGTCTTCACCTATGTATTTATCCAGTACAATAGTAATTGTACTTAAATAAATTTCAATTCCATCTTGTATAAAAAGTAATGAAGATTCACCAAAATCTACGTTCTTCCATTAAATACCTTTTCCAAGTATTTACCTGTTCATCATAACATTTAAATGCTTTAGTCAAAATTCCGCTTATACGCAAGAATAGGGATTAATTTATAACTTATCAATAGGTATAGAATTGTACAGCAATTGAGATTAATGGTAACGGTTAGAGATTGGTGGCCTACCAGATGAGTCACACAGTTTACAATATTTAAATAAACCTGCTTAGACATATAGTATTCACCTTCATAGCCTTTGTCTGGAGTATGCGGTCATTAGCATCAGAAAAACCAAATATGTTACAAATTCCTTCTCTATAGGTATTGCTGACGAATCATTAGAAGGGGTTGGGCTGTTTGTGGTTTCTCCACCACTTTAGAGAGACAGAGAGAGAGAGAGGGAGAGAGAGGGAGAGAGAGAGTTGACCACCCTACTGAAGATTCTCTCAGAAGTAGATACTGTTACAGGAATTATAGACAAATAATAACTTTTGTTTAACTAATAAACTGTAAGAGATAGACAATAACTTATAAAGAGAAATCGTGGTTCCCTTTGAAACACAATTTACGCAATATACACATTTGTGGTATGAACTGTTTCCAAGATATTCCTTGTCCATAGTTTCAATTTTAAATAACATAAATTTTTCTCAAACGGGAACTTATCGTACATTCCATATTTCTTTTGTTTTACACCTGCCCCTGTAATGAGAGCCAAATATCAACTCTTTCACAAAGGGACCAGATTTCAATAGGTTTCATTATCGCTTTAGCTGGTGTAATCCTTATTTCCCTTCTACTTACAAAGAAGAAAATAATACGACAAGCTGTGCTAAAGTTTATCTCGATTAGCATGATGTAGATAAAATAATACCTCTGTGTGAATAGTTTTTTATTATTTTTTTTTCTTGAGAACAAGCAGAGAAATTCATGTGAGTAAAACACATGTTAATTTGTTGTGTAATTTGAGCAATGTGTTGGTGTGAAGCTGGCAAATTTTATTTCAAAACTTAACCTATTTCTCACGCAAGAAATACATCCAAGACAGGAAACATTGTACATTTGTATATGTGTATGATAATTTAAACTGATTATTGGGTCTATCAAATACAGTGACAGTAAACTGCAATCGTTTGTATTGTAACAAATTCCTGTATTGATTTAAAAATACGTTACAAATAAAGTCTTCAATTTACCGCTGCAAATAATTCACTCGACGATTCCACGTGTAGACTGTTCATGGCTTTCTGCATCCACGACTTGCGAGCCATTATGCGTTAACGTCCAGTCACTCACGATTCAGTACAACGCATTACACCTCACTCTTGGCTTGCAATTCCTCCTCCCTTTTTTAGCTAGAAAATTACGTCCGAGAACATTCTGGAAGATTCTGGAGGAATTTCGAATGTACCAGACGTGTTGTTCTGAAGTCCCCTGTTTCCGTCTCACCGCACTTCCTTGTGTATCACATTTCAGAATCACCGTCACATACTAAAGCGAACGTGAGAGCGTTCACACATGGCACTGTAACACACCTCCCTCCTCAGGTTTGGAGGTCTCGAACAGCACTATCGTAGCGGACTAGACAATCCAAATGTACTACCCGCTTCCTCCCGTCAGGTGGGGTCGAGTACCTGATACCACGTGTACCCTTTCCATCACATGACAGGCCCTGCCCATAGTTTAGGAACCTGGCCTTCGTCTCTTGATCCGGGTACGGCGATATAACCATGCCTGAACTCCCTTCCGGGTACCTAATTTGTTGGCTTGTCGGTGGTACAAGTTCTCCACCTTCCTTCTCACACCCGGTGTGTTGAGGAATAGGACGTTTCATGAGGTCCTTCGATAGCCGGTCTACCAGATGCGCTCCAGCGGCAACCACAACCTCATTCTGGGTCGTTTTGTTGACTCCAGGGTGTCCGTCGCAATTCCGGAGCACCACCTCGTCTTTGCCAATTTGTAACATCTTCCTGTCGATGTCCACCGACACATCGTGGCTCTTGATATCACCTCTTCAGGCACCCTCGTGATGAAATAACACAGATTTATGGCGCTCCTGGGCTGCGCCGTGGCCGAGTGGTAAGACAATTCGCCTCTCACCTAGACGGTCCGGGTTCGATCCCAAGTAACCTATTTCTATAGGTAGGTTGGAACACTTAGCTAGGTGGTAGGTTCACTAGGACTTTATTGGCAAGCTCCTCTCCAGCTTAGCTTTAAGGTTGCAGGCAAGTGTTGCTTCCCGAAACTTTAAGATTTGTGGTGCACAAAGCGGTGCATGGGCGGGTTTTCTCCGGGTTCTCCGGTTTCCTCCACCATCACATTCCACCGGGGCTCCATCTTCATTTATCATCAGTGCTATCGCCTGCGGTGCCACTGACGCTCCGTACCAGGGCCAAATTCAGTAACACCTCCTTCTCCACTGAGTATGTTTCGCCCGAAGTTTCCATTATCTCATTGGGTAGATTGGGTTTCCTTGTCGGTCAGCCCTCCCTAACGTCTGGTTGGCTTATGGTAACGGCTGTAACGGTGTCCATTTAAATCCGTCATAGTTCCCCTCGTTACCAGCCGTCCGCAATGAGGCTGTGTTCCATACTCTGTCTAAGGCACATTGCGTCAAGCGAGGAACAGTGACTCAGGTGTGCCCCTTACCACGCCTGATCTTATTCGTCCCGCTTGCCGTCCAAATAGATCGCGGACAGCGTTTCATTAGGTGCCCTGGGAGGCAACATCCCCCAACACACACACGCACACACATATACTACTAGCCACTTTGCAACTGCCTAGCTATATCTACACTGTCTTTTAATCTGCGTATCTAGCTTTATTTTCATGTTAATCCTTTCCATTTCCTGGGGAGATAGGTGCGTTTTACCCGAGTTTTTAATTGTTTAAGCTCTGCGTTTTCAGCAATATGGATTTGGGTTTAGTTATACCTTTTTAAATGTTTTAATTGTTTTTAGAATCCCTAGGTTTTACTATGGGCAGTTTTATTTGTTCTGGCCTCATCTCCAATGTTTGTTTTTAAATCATTTTATTGGTTTTAGGCACGATCGTTCTTCGGATGGTGCTAATAACGACTGCAGTTGAGCACCCTTAACGCTACTCATCATCATTATCATCATCATAATCATCATCCCAACACACAGTGTTAAAGCTCATCGTCTCGGTTGCGTGCAGTCGTTCAGCTGGTTCCCAAGTTGGCCACATCCGAAGCCCACGCTAATTTAAGGCTGTTGTCGTCCTCCTTATGTTTATTCTTTTTCTATGTACAGCCGTGTATTCCTCAGTCTCTCAGTTTTCCGGCCGCCGGCTGCTTCATCCTCAGACCCGCGCTTTGATGCCTATGCGCAGACGCCACCAGTTGTGTTAACAGTCCTGTGCTAGGTATCCCGGCTGGCCATCCTCCCACAGAAACCACTGAAAGATCTATTTCTCCGACCTTAGGCTTAGCCGTCTCATCGCTGTAGTACCGAAAACTCCCAATCCTCCGATTAGGGACTGCTGCTACCTTGGCCGCCCCTTTTCAAATTGCTGCTGTTAAAGTCTCGTAGATCGTCTTATAGTCTCCGAGCACCAGGCGTTGTAGTATCTTGGTGTCACATAACCTTCCCACTAAAGAATAGGCAGCTTGGAACACTTAGCTAGGTGGTAGGTTCACTAGGACTTTATTGGCAAGCTCCTCTCCAGCCTAGCTTTAAGGTTGCAGGCAAGCGTTGCTTCCGAAACTGTTCTCGAGGGCCTCCCTGATCTCAAGGGACCTGGCCGATGCCGGGATGGCTTTCAGAACTCCTACCGACCGTCCCTGGAGGCTTGTTATCAACACTGCTGCTTCCTCTGCTGCTGATGACGTCAGCAATCTCGGCAGAAGACTTCAAAGTTTGGGGTCATGTCTTATTTGGGATGGCTTGACGCAAGTTGAATTGTGTCGTGTGCTGGCGTCTCGAATTGTAACTCTTTCAATTTTCCTTCGAGCATCTTTTTCACCACGGCGTTCTGATCTTCGGCACCACTGTCAAAACTTCCCTCCAGGGCATTAAAGCTTTCCCCGATATCTTCCAGGGTATCAACGCGTTCTTCGACGCGCTCCAGAGCGTTGACACGTTGGTTGAGTTCCTTCATTCTTCCGCCAAGCTACTGTAAGTTTTTCACCACGCCGGCCAATCATTCGTCCATTTTTGTCGTTAATTCCGCCTTCATTTTGTCCATCGCCGACTCCAATTTATCTCGGATCTCCTCCATGCCGCATTGCCCTTTTTTTTCTCTTTTTTTTCCATTTTCGATTCCATTTTACCTACGTCGAATTCTACCTTCCTCTCCATCATCTTCTCCATTCCGAATTTAATTTCTTCCAATTTGCCATTCACTGTCGCTATTTCACTTCCGATGCTGTTCATTTTCCCCAACAATTTTTGAAGAAACTCTTCCATCGTTGACATCTCCACCCCTCTCCTGAAACCAATGTAACAAATGTTTGTTCGCTGCTGCAAGTAATATACCCGACGCTTCCACATTGAAATATTTGATGATGATCTCCATCCACGGCTCGCGCACCACTGTGCGCTAACCTCCAGTCACTCACGACTCAGTACAGTTCACTACACACCACCCTCGGCTTACAATTCTTCCTCCTTTAAAAGCTATAAAATGACATCACAAAACTTTCTGGAAGTTTCTGGACGAAACTCGAATGTAATAGATGTGTCCCCTTCCGAAGTCTTCTGCTTCCGTTTCGCCGCTCATCCTTTTTGTCATATTCCAGCTCCTCCGCCATATATCAAAGAGAACGTGAGAGGTTCAAATACGACACTACCACAGTATTAAATCTGGCGCAGTTAAAACGTTGAGTGGTTGCTTTAAAAAAACAGGCTAAACAGAGGATAGGGAAATCCATTATTGTCCTTAAAAGTAGTCGTCATTCATTAAACATACGATGAGGAACGTTTGCACAGGTTCTAGAAACCCTTAGCATAACCTCTTAAGGAATTGATACCAAAACGGCTGTCACGAGGTGGATACTTTCGACCACCTCGATTTTGTAATCTAACCAATTTCTCATTATTTACCAAAAAATCAATATTCTAGTCCCCACATATTACAAGTACTTTCTTTTTCATTGCATACAATTCCATTACCCTTTCCAGTTTTTCCAAAAATAAATCAAAATCTCCATCTGGGGATCTATAAATACTCGCAATTTTTACATTTTTATTTTATATTTCTGTTATTGACAATTCAACATTTTTGTACTTCTTAAGGATTTAAACGCATTAACACTTTTGTTTGTTTATGAGATCGCACAAATATGCTTGATCCCCCACACTAGTATCGTACCCTAGAATATGCGCTTACTAATTTAAATTGATTGATGCAACATACTAGTATTTGTGAATCTAATAACCAGTGTTCAGTGATACACAGTATATTAACATAAGCGAGATCCCCATTTAGCAATACTTTAAGTTCTAGTAACTTATTATCTAAACGTTGAACATTTTGATGAAATATACATAATCTACCTGCTATTCAATAATTCCTACTACAACATACCTTCGGTTTCATGACACCTTGATGACCTCTGTCCATAAAAAATGTTGATCTCTTATTTGTGGTTTATGATTTGTTCTCGCTCGGCATTTTTCTTTGGATCCTGGAACTTGCAGATCCCTCATCTTGCCCTCCACGTCTATCTTGATTGTTTCTTCTCTTCCGTTTTCTTCCTGGTTTTCCTGCCCTTTTCATTTCACGAACCAATATTGCGATTTCCTTGTTAATCTTTGCTCTCCCCTTATAGTTCATGTGCAACCCATGTCTTGTGAAATCACTTCTTTCCAATACTATGCCCATTACTTTGCATGGCTGTAATTCCTCATTCGTTTCTTTAATTGTCTATTAAAACCCTGGACCTCCTTATTTACACCCCAATATTCTGGTAAAGCAAAACCTTTCGGTGTGGCCATTACGATCACATTTGTGTTGTTAGTTTGTTCTGCAAAGTTGGTAATGTACTTCAATCCTATCTTGGAAATGCTTCTTGCAATGTCGTTAGTACCACCCCACACAATTACCGCATCATTCTTGTTCATTTCTTGAATTTCTTTATTTCCTATTTTAGTTAGTAGGTCTAGGCTCACTCCGGGTCTAACATAACCTCATACTTCAGCAGCCTCTGCCATTACGTCCGTTAAGTCAGCTGCCTAAACTCTTGAATGGCTGTCTCCTATCACAATGATATTGTGCCTCTTCTTCTTATTCTTCTGCCTCCTCTGCGGTGCCATTAGTAGTTAAAGCGGGCGTTAAACACTCTTCTGCCTCCTTCGGTTGTCACCCGTTTCATTTGCATCGGTTCGCCGACTAATTACATAATCTGTTTTATCAAATTTATTTTCCTCTATTAGACTCGCAAATCTATTGCGGATTTTGAACCTTTCGTGTGGTTGGACGGTTATCTTTCACTACTTTAGTGCACTCCACTCCGCTTTCTGCACATAACTCCCGCACTGGGTAACTTCTCATTTTGCAGAACACGAATTATCACACATAGATTTTAATTCTAAGGCTACTACCTGGAGCTTTCTCTCCAACTCTATATACAAAAATGATGCACTCCACACTACTTCCACCTTGGTTATTATTATAATTCTCGCAGGAGCTACTAACACGCTGAACTACTGTGGCCGCCATCTTGTTAGGTATTTCAAAACAACTGAAGGACAATATTAACAGTGTACTGCAGGGAAGCAAGCGTAGACTGGGATATGAAGCCCAAACACCACTAGAGCTGGCGCTGAAGCTTAGGAAACAGGGAAGATATGATTGTGTCCTCGAGCCCGTGACAAAAAAGTAAAAACAAGTTGTTCAAAGTGTGCGAAACCTGTGTGTCCAGAACACAAAATTGAAGTGTGTATAATGTGCCTAAATTAGGATGTAATACTAGTGGATATATCATATTCTTTTGATTGTGTTCGTTTATAATGTTTAGTTTCTTTATTTTTCTACCCATTAAAGATTAAAGATCGCATCCGCATATGCAATGGATAATCTGACTTTATATTATAGGTATGGGATTTTAAGTTTATACATGTTTTATAAGAGTTACATCACTTTTGCTCGTGTAAATACATGATAGAATTATTATTGAGTCAATCTGTTATTTATAGTGGTGTCAGACATTCTTATACTTAATTTCCCTTTCACTTTTATGTGCATTCATGACAGCATTTAAAAACTGCCACATTTTTCACCCTTGTAGGGTACGCGCGCACCCCATATGTACTAGCTGCCAAAAAGGTATGTATTCCAGGGTTAATACGTGCTGTGGAAAGAATAAATGAAAATACTGCTTCGCGTAGAACAGCAGACGTCTGTAACCGTAGATTTAGAAAGGACAGGATATAGACGAACAAATGAATTTTACGGCATGCCAAGTGCAGGATTTAGAGACCGTTATTAATAGGGTCTTGTATACCTAAGTTTTTCTATGTCCCGGACTGTTTTCGGCAGAACAGTGCAGGTGTAAGGTAGAGAGCTCTCCCCTGTATGTAATGCAAATAAGACACGGAGGAGTTTAAAGAAAGTGCGTGACAGATATTGCGGAATTCCACAGTACTAATTGAACAAATTTCTAAATGCAACCAGAACTTTTACGTTTCCGCAATCTCGCCCAGGGAAAGTACATTTCACAGCTGTGGCTCTGCTCTGGCAACGACTCAGGTCGTTAAATGTTTAAAAATCAAAACATTGATTCTGGAAATTACAAAATGTTCACAGTGCTTGTATTTGGAAACCCAGATTTCAAGATTCATTTACAGCTTAAGTGAACGGGATATGCATCGTGTCCTGAGAACTTCGATCTTCGAGATTTCATACTCCTGCAGACCAGCAGAGGGATGAAAGTGCAGGTGCAGGTAAATGAAAATTAACATCAATAATTCTCCAGACTCGCCCGTTCCGATCCCAATCAGGCGAGCTCATATATAAGCGAGATCAACTGTTCCCTCAAACATGTGAAGTGTAGTGAAAGTTTACTATAGCTGGATTAATACTGCAAAAACTGGAGGAAGCCAAAAGCAGAAATAGCTGTAAATTGAAATTATTGTTTACTTTATTCAGCAAGTGTATATATGTAATAGCTGTAATCCAATGTTACTTATTTATAAATGCATACTAAGGCGTTGCTTAAAATGGTAGAAATAGTTAATGGGTAATTGATAAAATTAAGGAGTAAGAAAATCTTAGGAGATATGGAGAATTAGAAGCAGAAAAATACTTAGAGGAATCAATAGATAACATAGAATTACTTAAGGAAGGAAACTTAGATAAGATGTAACTAATTTTGAACAATGTAGAAAATTCTGAGGTCATACATTTTAAATATGTAGAGCAGTGTGGTGAAATTTCTACGATTAAAACGCCTAGCGATCAAAATCATGTTTCAAAAATGTTGCAAAGCATATTCTCCCAGGTCTCTTCTAGTATAAGTAATAAGTACGTACAGCAGACACCACTGATCAATAAAAGATTTCACGTGAAATTCGATCAACAGGCTGCAGCTTTGAATGAAAGGTTCAACCAGCAAACGGATAGTATAATAGAAATTAGTAATCCATTTGTATTTCAACAGATAGTAATAGAAAGAAACAGTAACTAAGTTGGTATAGGAAAGAGTAGGGGAATTATCACGAGATTCTTTTACAGCAAAATGCTCAATACGTGGCGAGATGGTGGAGATAAATGCTCACCTGTCCTCCACCAAATCGTCTCTGATGAGACGAGAACTAACGTTGCATGCGGAAAGCATTAAAAGTGACAAGGAAAGGCGTGAACTTGCACATAATGTATGTAAGTTATCAAAGGCCAAATATGAGGCTCTGGAACAGAGGTGCCAGACATTAGAACTACAAAGACAAAAGAGCTTAACTTAATAAAGGATACCTTAGAATAAAGGGAACAAGCCATGCAAATAAAAGTGTACAGGTTTAGAACCATGTTACGCAAATATCTTCTGCGCAGTTGACAAATGCTCTATAAATACATAATAGGAGCCAAGGTACAGAAGAGATAAAGTAAACTGCAAGGACACCAGTTGACGAATCGTATGTGACCCACACAACTGATGTTTATGGGGAGGACAGGACTGAGTACTGAATGACTGAAACACCGGTCAGCCCTCAGACAGCACAGGGAACTGTAGATGTAAGTTCACTAATAGCCAGCCAGTCTCAAGCAGATTTACCTTATCTCAACGAGGTACATGTTCCACGATTCAACGCTCAGCACAATTACGCCAAGCACTTTATTTCAGATACAGAAGAGTATTTTTTACTCAAAGGAGACGTACAAGTGGGTGTTAATAACTAGGGCAAATACCGGTGGTGCACTAACCTAGTACCGGATAGAAATAGCTCCGAAGACGAGCTATGACATGTTCACAATAGCTTTTGGGACGAACTTTATGAAGAAAGCGCCCTGTACCGGACACGCAAAAAGATTAACAATGGTAGATACTAACCTGGATGTAGCGTGGGCTAAGCGGACTATTTCCTCCGCTATGCTCTTCTAGCTAAGTCCTTGGAGCCCCTCCCTCAGTCCAAGAGTTCATCACACTGATAGTGGCACACATGCCGGAAAATATACGAAAACACGTCATTGTAGCACGCCCAAAAACATTGCAGGGTGCAGTGGTATTATTGATCAACCTGCAGGGGACTAATGCGTCGAATCTATAAGTGAAGCCAGGGTCACAAAAGCAGGAGCGAGAGACTAATCCGAACCTTGCACAAAGAACATTTGGCGGAGAACACGCACATCCGTCGTAAAATTTTACTAATTGGAACCAACATCATGCAAGAGATGTCGCCCTCCGTGGTGTAATGGTTACCATGCTGACTTCACATACCCAAGATCGCGGGTTCAAACACGGCAGAGGACGATGGATCTTCTCGGGTGTAAAAAATCCTTAGCATGGCTTCCTTCGGAAGGGAAGTACAGCCGTTGGTCCCGTGTCGATGATTTACGGCACGGAAAAGAACCTCAAGCCTGATAGAGAGGCCTCTGAGAAAATTAAGCGGTCTTTCACGCCCAATTTAGAATGGGACGCTGAGAACCAGAGTAGTTAAAGAGCGTCCATAAATAACACGCCATTTACATTTTGCAAGGGATGGATATGAAAATGCAGTGCCAAAATGCAGGGACAATAATTACAGGCTCCGGGAACAAAATAATACCCCTCAGAAATTTGGACAGCAATACATGCAAACTGAACAGACCAAAGAGAGATAGGAACTACTGGGGAGGAAACCAGAGGCAGAAAACCAATAACAATTAATCACGAGGCCAAAGAGAGCATTCTAATATTCGGAAGAGCCCGGTAGCTCCACAAGCCAAGTGGTAACGACCTCCTCCTCCTAAACAGATGCCGAATTCAGCCAGCTATCAAAACACAAATATCGTTGGTCAGGATAATAGGCAAGCGCCTGTTCTGACAGAGTAACCAATGGGGAACGAGTAATGGGTGTTTTTCAGTGCCCTGAAATTACTCGGCGAAATTCTGAAGTGATCGAAAGATCTCTCATATAACGAACCTACATTATCGGAACGCTGCACAAGAAATAAGTATGCTATTAACACAAGCATAATATGAACTCACGTGCACAGAACACAGAACAACTAGTACGAGGGGCGTCAAGAATACATGCAATTTTGGAAGGGCAGGACACCCTAAATACCGTAAATAAGGGTTTTCCAGTGCCGGCGATAAACGAGAATACTTTCAACATACATACATACATACATACATACATACATACATACATACATACATACATACATACATACATACATACATACATACATACATACATACATACATACATACATACATACATACATACGTACGAACATACGTACGTACATACATACGTACGAACATACGTACGTACATACATACGTACGAACATACGTACGTACATACGTACGTACATACATACGTACGTACATACGTACATACATACGTACATAAATACATACATACATACATACATACATACATACATACATACATACATACATACATACATACATACATACATACATACATACATACATACATACATACATACATACATACAGAAGAAAAGTAAACAGATGCTACTCAATGCGGTAATTGCAGCACAGATTATAATAGGAACATATGTGCTCCATGCTATATGGGCTAAAATTGACTTAGGTAAGAAAACGTTACATTCTACGAAGCAGATACCTGTTTCACCTCGCAGTTTGCAGAGTTACATAAGACAGCTGACATCTGTATGACGGAACAGGAGGAAGACATTTGGGGAGAAGATTTTTTTGAGTGATTAAAATAGAGACGAATGAAGATTTAATGAGGATAGTTCCGACAATTTAGCCCACTAAAAGTCAAAGCAGTGTTGTTCCGAAGTTAATGGCTCGCGTATTAAAATATTCTTGAAACCATTTGAGGTATTTGCGGAAACGGGCATGCATCGGAGAACGAATTTCCTTACCCCTCCATCTTGGCTGAGGGCAGAACGATATTATCCAGAATAAAAGAAAGGTTAATCAATTGTGGTACTTTGAGCTCTGTGCATTGTACGGTTTTTTTCGTAGCGCTTAACGTCCGCTTTTACTATTTGTGGAATGGCAGGAGATGAAACAGGGTGATACATGGAATGAAGATGGAGCACCGGTGAATTGCGATGATGGTGGAATCCGAAGAACCTGGAGAAAATTCGCCCCTGCGCCGCTCTGCCCTCAGCAAATCTCACATGCGGTCGTTTGCGATCGAACCGGGGGCCGTCTAGGTCAAAGGCGAATGGTATAACCACTCTATATCCTGGTGTAAAGGAAATAACAATAATGTTATATATCCAGAGAGAGAATTCAGTTACACAAGCGGGGATACAAAAATTGCTTTCGTAATTAGTGGCATAATATCACTTTGTCATAGACAATGAGTAGTCTATAAATGTTGGTCCTGGCACACTTTGCAAAATAATTAGAGCAATTAATTTGCATAATTAAATAATTTGCATAATTAATTAATTTGCATATCAAAATTTTTCATATAAAAGCTTTAAAAAATAATCAGAGCAATTTATTTGCATATCTGACAGATATCTATCTTTGATGTATATTATTGAGCCGCGGACCCCGCCCTCCTTGGACCACGCCCTCCCCTTGGACCACGCCCCCTCGGACCACACCCCCCTTGGACCACACCCCCCTTGGACCACGCCCCCCTCGGATCACGTCCCCTCGCGGAAAACATCGCTGCTCGCCGACAATGGATGTACATGGGACTTTGAGGGGTCATTTCCAATTTAAATTTGATGGGAATTCTAATTATGCAATCCGAATTTACCTATCATTGCACAATAAAAACGTTATACATTACCCGATTTGAATATACATTATAATTAATTTAATGGTGAATGAATAGGCATCTCAAGCTATACGATCACAAGACGGCATCACACTTTATTTGTTTAGACATGAAAATAATTAGAAATATTTAATACCAACACTTAGAAATATAAAAACCAACCAAATGTCCGCGTTCAGTTTAGCGAAACCCGCTTAAAAATAGCCGAAATCACAAAATGATGAGAAACAGAAGAAGAACAGATCTTCAAATATATAACCCTTAAGTGAATTAATGCAACTTATAACTAATAAAGGATGTACATGACTCAGGGGAAAAGGAAAACAGGAATTACTTATTTAATTTTTTTTCACTGCAGAGCTGAGTATAAGCTCGGAAAATGGACTTGCTGGGTGTGCATTCATCCAATACTTTGAGGATGAAATGCCCATGAGTCATCAGTATAAAAAAATTCAAATAAAATGCAATAGCGCTTCGATGAACAAATAACACGCCAGCGGAACAGAACCATGATAATCAGAACATACATGCACAGATACATACAGACACATACATAAATTCATATGTTCAATAAAAATCACGAATTCCAATGCAATGCAATAGCGCTACTCGGAACAATTATCGCACAAGCGGGAATCGAACCCTGGCCATCAGAACTTACATGCATGCTTACACGCACACACCCACACTTACACGAACACACATACACACACTTGCAAGCATTCACACATAAACAAGCGGTAATCCCATACACACATGCACACACATGCATAATTGCACGCACGCACAAGCGTACAATCCCACACATACATACACTTACAAGCATTCACACCTAAACACACACAATCCCACACACGCATACACAGCCTCACTTGTACGCACACACAGACACAATCTCACAGATACATACACATGCACACTTGAACGCACGCACACACACACACGCACAAACGCTCATAAACACATATACACAAATACACGCACACACAGACATAATGTTGTTCACGACTATACTGGCATATAGGCAACCACGCATACATAAACAAGAACACGAATTTCAATAACACGAGTTTAAAAAAAGATTATTGCTGAAATATTAACAAAACTAAGAGACGGGATTTCACAATTTGGTCAAAATTTCAATACTACACAATATCAACAATTTGCACTAATATAATACAGCAAGAATGAAATAGGAATTTTCTCCTACTACGAGCGTACAATATATCTAAATCGGTCTACAACACATGTGCTCCTGGCCAACGCTAACACCAATCTGTCCTGAAATGCAAAGCGACACGTATAATGACTCCCTTCAAGTAAGGTCATGGTTGACCCAACAGTCCATTGCAAACCCAAAGGCATTGTCTGCCATTGTAGGAAGAAATATTACTGACAGAAAATCGCCACTTACACACGGTCCCACAAGACCGAGATAAAAGCGCCAAATTCCAACTAAAAAGGCATACTTTCCTACGACATTATACATGATCATTCCACAGAAACCTAAAAAATTAAAATCGAACCACTTTTACCCAAACTCGAAAGGTAGCATTAATTTTCAATATAGACACCAACTACCCATATACTTACACTTGCCTAAAAAATTTGAATCGTACCAATTTTACTCAAACATCGCGGAGTTTGTGATAATGAGATATTAGATCATGGTGAGATTTACCTTCCTAATACAATGTCAACATCTGATGATGGAATTGATTCAACTAATGATCCTGGGTTATCTACTCGTACTGCAATTCTGGATTCAAGAAAAAATAAGAAACTATAATTGTGGGGATGGCTTCGTCTCATCTGAACCAAATAATCGTAAAGAGAATTGAGGGCATTGTGAATCAAAGTGCTTGGACCGCGTCAATATTGAGAAAGATACATTCAGATAATTTTCTTTTGAAGATACAAGTTCTCTGGTAAATCCTCTACGCTTGTTAATGTGCTCAGAAGCAGCTTACAAAAGAGATCACTCAAAACGAGTGATTATACAGGAGTTGAAATATTCAGATGTTATAGAGTGAAAATGTCATATGTACCAAACTGATTTTAATACATGATTTTTTCAATGTGTTGTGCTTCTCACATTCAGCCATATCATTTTCCCTCATTGTAGTGAAAATAGTGTATTATGGTGGGTGGCACTAATCGCTCTATGTAATTAATTGATGGAATTAATTATACTACGTAGTTAATTGATGTAAATAATTACGTGGCGTAGTTAATTAATGTGGTTTATTACGTGGCATAGTTAATTAATGTGGTTTATTACGTGGCATAGTTAATTAATGTGGTTTATTACGTGGCGTAGTTTATTAATATGCATCAATGCTTGATAGCTGTCAAATATGCAAATAAATTGCTATGATTATTATTCAAATTCTTATATGGAAATTTTTTGATATGCAAATGAATTAGTTATGCAAATTATTCAATTATGCAAATTAATGACTCTAATTATTATGCAAATGTGTGCCAGGACTCACCGTTATAGACTAATATAATGTGTTAGAACTAATTGGTTTCCGACATGCACAATTTTCTCTAAACTTTATCAATTAACCGATATCCTTTATTTATTATATGATCCTTATAAAGCGTGAACTTTCAGTCCACTTTACATTAACTACGATACAATTCTTTGCCAGAAACTATTTTAACACACACAATTTTTTCCCGGTTAATTGCATGCAGGATGCAGAAACAATAGATAGTCGTCCCTCTTTTTATCATTATTTTGGCAAGTTAATGTGAAAAATTGTATCGCCACTCTTAGTTTTATAGCGTTCATAAATGTCGATCCAACTTACACATGAGTTAATTAATATTTCCGAAATGGCTAGTGCTGGGATTGTGCCATTTTATTCAAACTGAACATTTTAACCAGGTCTATATTTTTCCTCAATAAGTTTTTCGCTGCATACGTTTTATGGCTTCTTAGTTATATAAAACACGTTGAAAGTGGTAAGATCTTAAATGCTAATTCGCAGAAAATTCAAGAATGCACACTGTATTTGCTATGTAAGTACTCATAGAGGTTTCTAATAAAACAAACAATGCTAAAATTTTAATATAAAGGTTAATTTGGGTTGGAAGGGGGTAATTAAATCTTCATACAGGACGTTTAAACAATATCTCACTTAGCTGTTAAGATTTTTACTTGCCGCACATTAAGGATTTCGTTAGTTATACTCTCTATCTCTTTCTCTGTATCACGCACATGTTCAAGAGCCTTTTTCTAAACCTTTTAGACAAGGGGCCACAAAGCGTGTATTTTCAATAAAATTTGATATCAAGGTTTAGGTTGGTTAGCACTACTTCCTTTTATCTATTATGGGTAGGTGACTGAGAACGTAAGCATTAAACTGCACCTTTATTCAATAGTCCTATCTTCAAAGAAAATAAGTTTGGGACAATGATGCGATGCAACAATATATTTTGCAGAGTTGGGGTTCAATATTGTTATTTAATAAATTATGTAAAGTGTTATAATACATTATTCACTATCTTCTGTGCCATTACAAATTCCACATACCTCGCGCATATTTTAGCATTAACTTAAAAAACACTCCTATATGCATTGCACACATACTTACACTCACACACACACACACACACACACACACACACACACACACCAAGAAGGTGTAGCGACATTCAACTGTATATACAATATGTTGCTTTTGTTTGCCATGGACTCTTTGGTAAAGTTGGGTATCTTGAAATATTCATAGGCAGCAGTTAATCTAGACGTCAGCAATAGAAAACTTAAATATACATTAATGAATAATTCCGGAAGTGCAAATGCTACACATCATTTGAAATAATGTCATCTTTATCGAACTTCGCATGACCGTAGGTTCTTATCATTCCGATATACGTTTCCATTTACATATACACATAAAGGTGTTTAACCTCCTGTTTAATAAATCAATGTCGTTGAACAATGAAATACTCGATACATTAATTATAACAGAGGGAATCCTCGGAAAACAACCTTAAACGGCCATACATTTTTAGCCAGATTCGAAAACGTGCTTTAGATTGCTATATTATGACCGCACCAACAAGTTGGGTGTTTCCTCTTATTTAATTTTATTATTATTATTATTATTATTATTATTATTATTATTATTATTATTATTATTATTATTATTATTATTATTATTACTATTATTACTATTATTATTATTATTATTATTATTATTACTGTCGTTGTTGTTATCATTATTATTATTATTATTATAAATATTATTGTTATTATTTACATTATTATTGTTGAGACATGTGTTCTATACCTAATTTTTCTTTGGTTAATTATTCATCAATGTTACTTAAGCCTCATAAAGACTATCATAAAATGTATGGTTTTAAATGTTTAAATATGCCGAAAGAGTGTTATTATACTTGGATGTACTTAAGTATAGAACAGCATTTAGTTTCTTGTGTCTTCGACAGAACCTTCCCCTGACATCCCATGTAAGAACACTACACACAAAGGTAAATATTCTCTGAGATTAAACAACCCTACATCAGGTACGGCTAGTTGATAAGGAAATTCTTTCCTCTTTGCCCTTCAATCTTCAGTTAATTAGAAAACATTTGTTCAACTTTGCTCGCAGGATATAGTACAACAACTACCACTGCTACTACTGCTGTTACTTACACCACCACCACCACCACCACCACCACCACCACCACCACCACCACCACCACCACCACCACCACCACCACCACCACCACCACCACCACCACCACCACCACCACCACCACCACCTCCACCACCACCACCTCCACCACCATTACCATTACTACTACAACTACTACTACTACCGCTACTGCCTGCTACTACTACTACTACCACCACCACCACCACCACCACTAATACAACTTCGATCCCAATCAACCGCATGTGAGATTTTTGGTGTGAAAAGCGGCGCAGGGGTTGGTTTTCTCCGAGTTTCCTCCACCATCGCATTCCACCGTAGCTCCATCTTCATTCCCTGTATCAGCAATATCATCGCCTGTGGTGCCATGGTATTAAAAATGGGCGTTAAACACTATAAAAAATATGATGCAACTTTAAGTTGCTTGACAAAATATCCGGAAGGCTTTTAAAAACAAGTCTAAGCACACTGCGCCTTCAATTAATTTAGGAAGGGATAACCAACTAGAATACTTAGGATATGATGAATCCATATAATCGTCATATATTATTATTTCTGAAGAATCCAAATGTTCTGAACACACACATCGGAAGGTCAATTTTCCTGGTGACAGTTCTCATCTATGCACTTCGAAGACGCTCAACTATTGAAAATGAACAAGTACTCCTTTGTCCTTCCGGCTTTAATCTGTTACTATACTTGACTTCCATCTAGGCACGCAGCGCTGCGGCCTCTGAAATAATAAAGTATTTGTATGAAAATAAATATACATAACCTGTTTTAACCTTATCACTAAGTGAAAGCCAGCAAGAAGTAAGGCTAGGTATTACTTAAACTTCAGGTTTAAGAATAAATGTTCCTTTCATACTTATGTTGACAATATATAATGTACTTACGCATTAAGGCAGTAATAAGGGCTAAGTTATTTTCTGCATATGGAATCCGTAGCTTAATGCCTATCCAGAAAACGAAAGAACATCAATGGTAAAATTAAGGAATGGGTATGCAAAAATGAAATTTAATGTATATTATTTTGAGGATATAAATTAAATATTTTCTTTCCATATAGGTTAAGCTCTGAAGCTGTTTATAGCAATAGTGTAACGTGATAATAAGCTTTACGTAATTGTAACGTATTAATTCAGTTCGCAATTAAACCAAACGCTTAAATGTCTACAATACCACATAACATCTAGAAGAATACCATGGCATCACAAAAGCCAATACTTGCTTACGTGATAAATGTATAGAAATAAAAGTAATAATGTACAATAAATATGTAGATCACCAGGTAGGTTTCTTAATTCAAAATTCGATTACAGTTGTGAATACATTATTTTCTGAAATAAAAAGAACACTTTGCAGAATTGATGTGTATTGCAATTACACATGTTGCAGTTTAAACAATGAAGTTTTGCACACGTTTTGTCCTAATAGCTGCTTATTTGTTATATATGAACAAAGAGCATTTGCCAAAAATGGTTTTATATGTCCGGGCTTTTTTCCTAGGCTAAAGTTTACACTATTTAGCACTGACAATTCCTTGCAAGGTTTCATTGAACACCAGCTGTGTTTCTACGCTTACATCATATCCAAGGAATTCGTGCATTGCTTTTATCATATTTGCGGTATGTCAGACAGCTTCTGCCTTCTTCTTGCTTCACATTAAGTGTTATGATTTATTTTCGCAAAACTAACAAAATGTCAGCGACTATGTAGACTTCTTCCACCTTGTCTCTTATTTCGGAATTCACATAATCCACATCACCATTTCCTGGCATGAATCTGATTCAGTTACCTCTATAATCTCTTCATTATTTCTTATTTACTTAATATTTCTTCTGTAACCGGCATTTTAAACATTTTCTTTTCACAACACTAGCACTAGCACTAGCAATTTCCGAATAAAATGGATGATACAGAACTATTACATTCAAGATCATTCCACATAACAATGCATTTAAGTTTAAAATATTCAGTTAATTGTCGCAGCAACAAAACTTTCTAAATAGTGCATTTATGAATAAGCGTTTTCTGCCATGCGGATTGCCAAGCGATGTACCAGAGAATCCAAGTAAAATTTAAATTAATATTTTGACAATACCCTACGGCCGTAATCACCGCAAGTGAGTGTTCGGCTTGCCTCGTATTTGATTGTTGGCATTCACTATTATTTGTGCATTAGTGGAAACATTTGCCGGCGGCAAGTTCTTCGACAATCACTGCAATTGTTACACATACTCGAGTGGGCGCATGTAGTGTCGAAAGTTTCTTTGACGTCGAAGCCCGCATTGTTACATTTGAGTGTGTTTGTCAACACTTGTGGTGTTCTTCATGTGCGACGGTTTCTAGGAATTTCCTGTGTCATAAATAACATATATAAAAGAGTGAGAAGTCTTACCGGAGTTCAGATTTTACACTGGAAGTGCATAGCGAGTAGTGTGTAGCCACCTCCACCTCTGCGAGCGTCGAAAAGGACTTACATGCAGAATTATTCCAACAGATTGACGTAAGTTATTTCTGAGCAAATTTAGGTCGTAATTAGTTTGTGGAAGAAATAAAGAGTTGTTGCACAAAAATAAAGTTTTTGTTGAACTGGTGTGAGATGTGGGTTTTAACGTCACATGGAGGACAAGATGAAAACCTTACTTGGCAAGATGAAGATGTCACACACAGGAGTGCAACTCGACTTGCAGAAAATGACACAAAGTAAAATTCGGAATGGAAAAGATGAAAACCAGGATAACGACTGTGAATTGTGCGATAGAGAACATGGAGGAAAAAGTGAAATTCAGCACGGACGAAATGCAAATGGAAATCAATCTGGAACGGGCAAAATGCCACCAGAAATGGTGAATCTCAAATGGAAATTTAGTTTTATTTGTGGATGCCTGCTATGGTTCTTAGTGTTCCATTCTAAACTGGGCGTGAAATATCGTTTAATTTTGCTCTTTATGAAACCTCTTTATCAACCTTGAGGTTGTTCTACGACACGACACGGGACTAGTAAGGATTTTTACGCCCGACAAAACTCATCTTCAACCGCCGGGTTTGAACCTGTGACCTTGGGTGTTTGAAATTAGTATGGTGACCATTACAACATAACCTTAAGAAAGAGACATCAAATGAAATCGACGAACAACTGGCATGTGTTAAGATGAAACTTGAGCTACGCGCTAATACCTTGCAGTGCCCCGAAGAACTTGTGGACGCCTTGGAGGAGTTTGGTGGAACGACGAAACACCAACGACTTAATTCTCTGAAGTGAAGGGTGCACCGAAGAGAAAAAGAACTGTACACTTTATGGAAAAAATAGTCGAAGAAAGGCTGACGAAGGACTAGATAGGGTGCAAAATAACACCTAAACAAGTCAGACCACCAAGTTTGACGGAATAGGCAGCTTCGAAATCTTCCGCCAATTTTTGGCCTTCATCGCCACCCAGACACGATAGCTAGTGGAAGAGGAAGCCGCACAAGTGATAGCACGCCACCAGGGACAGGCAGCATAACTACTGAATGCGATTCTTTGCAATATCCGAAGAGATCTCGGAACCATCGCTTGGCTACAACCTAACACAGTCGGCTAAATCAAGGCTGCAACACCCAGCTGAAATGATATAGGAGTTCAGCCAAGCGATTCAACAACTGGTGACAAGACACTGTTGAACCTGCAAATAGATACGTGTCTCAGGAAGCCACCTACTCATTTGTTGACATGCTGCGTGATGCCGAGATACTACAGCACCTTATACTCGGCGACTGCAAGACCATCCACGAGGCATTAACTGCAGCACCAAGGGTGGAGGCGCCTAAGATACAGTTTGCCGACGAGGAGTATTCGCTACGATAGAGACAGACAATCCAGAGACGACGACTTTTCCGCGTGCATGCTAGGGGTTTGGCGAGCCGGGTCGCCTAGTGAACTTTCCACGCCAAGCTGAACATCAGAAGGAAACCGAGTAGGGACTGGCATGGCAAGGGTTATGTCGGGGTTGTCTTCACCGCCCCCTCGTGTGAAGATCCCGCCTTGGTTAGAAGAGTGGACGCCAATTCCATTTCAGACGGCTAGGTACAAGGGAAACTGTGCCGGATACTGCTAGACGTATTTGCAACTATGATTGTAATAACACCTGATGTGACGGGTGCTGACTGACAAGAACACCCAGGGAACCCTATCAACTAGTGACGACGACGGGCGACACCATAACTTTGGAAGAGGAGGCCATGCTGGTGTGGACATTGAGACGGAGTAGTGTAGCTTGTGAGTGGTTGTCGCGAGAGTATCGAGGATTTGATGCTTGGACTGGAGACCCACGAGGGGATGGTTGCGAATGGCTCGCGACCAGGTATTGCTTCTGAACCTCAGGAACATCCGGGGTTCTGCAGATTAATCCTGAGATACGACATAGTTGATGACCAATACGCAAGGTGGTGGTAAAAACTCACTTAGAGGGTCAATGTTAAGGAACCTACTTCTGAACAAGAAAATGGCATTGGACGCATTATGTGTTGCTTGGGCATTGTTGTCCTGTTAGGAGGAAGCGTCCGTGAGCCTAATGAACACATTGGACACCGAAGAGGATATACAAGCCGCAAAGGAGTTAGGGAAGTGCGAGCCAGAAGCGAGGGTACCGCCGTGCAACAGACCCAACCTACGGAAACGTCGCAGGACCTCGGCTCCCGGCTGAAGGATTTGCTAAAGAGAGCGGCTGACCATTTTACTGCTTCAAAATTGGAGAGGGTGAAGTATCTATTCAGCGGTACCTTTGGTCTTTAGGGAAGGGAGCAGCGATTATAGCCGCATTAACCGAGTACCCAATAACATTGACACAGGAGACTTCCGGCCTAACCGGTCATCACCAAGAGGTGTTCCTCTGGCAAAAAGCTGGAGATACGGGACGTGCTGGAAGACATGAGATTTAGGATAATCAAGAGTTTGACAGTCCATGGTGCGCCCACAATCTTAATGATGATGGAACTGAGAGCTACGTTTCTACGTCGACTATAGAAAGCTGAATGCCGTCACCAGAAAGGACAGTTTCCCCTTAAACCGGATTGAAGACACCCTGGTCATACTTGCCGATCACAGTGGTTCTTGACTATGGACATGAAATCGGGATACTGGCAATTGGCCTTAGATCCCAAAGACAAAGAGAAGATAGCGTTCTCACCGGCGGAGAATTTTGGGCAATTTGCGGGTATTCTGTATAGCCTCTAAAATGTGCCAGTCACCTTTCGGCGCCTCATAAAACCAGTGATGAGTGGTTAGACTTACGATGCCTGCCAGCTATATATGGATGACCTCATCGTCGTAGGCCACAACTTCGAAAACCATCTCGAGAACCTGACAAAGATACTGCAAAGACTTCTGTCAGGTATTCTGAATTTGAACGGAGTGAAAGGCGTTGAACTATTTTGGCCACATCTGGGTAGCCAAGGACCCAAAGAAGGACCGAGCATTGAGAGATTGACTTCGCCTGAAAGACAAACGAGGGCTGCGAATTTTCTTGGACCTATGCAGCTACTACAACCAATTTTTCAGAAGTTTCGAGAACATCGGGAAAACCCTCAGTCGTCTGACTGCCTTACTTGTTGTAGAAAGGACAGAGATCCTGTTACAGGCGCTTAAGTCAGCATTTTGCAGTACACCAGATTTAGGATTTCAGCAACCTACTAGTGGCTTTGTTGTGAACAACTTTGCCAGCAACACCGGTATTGGAGGCGTTCTATCCCAGGTCCGGGATAGGAACTACAGCTAGATGCTTCACATCTAGGAGTACTGTGTACAAGTTCTACTGGGTCCAATTGAACTCCTTGATTGTGATTTTGTAAGAACATTTCTTCCCTGTGTGTGAGTGAAGGATGATTGTGTGCAAGAGAGAAAGAGAGAGAATGAGGGAGAGAGAGGGAGAGAAAGGGAGAGAGAGGGAGAGAGAGCAGTTGATTATCCCTCGGAGCCAGGAGGATGAAGTTCTGGAGGAAGCACATGGAGGGAACTCAGGAGGACATTTGGGACACAACCGAACAATCGAGAAACACCCTCAACGGTACTACAGGCTGAAACTACGAGTAGAAAGGTAGTGCCGCCTATTTAATGTGTGTGCGGTATGTACTGGACAACAGACCAAAATCCGGGGTTATATGCAGCGGTATAACGTGGGAGCACCATTCGAGCGCAATGCCATTGATGTAGCTAGGGCTCTCCCCTTGTCAGAGAGAGGCAACAAACATCCGTTAGTCGCCACGGGTTACTTCACCAAGTTACTTCATCATCCCTTACCAGGAGGCCAAGACCATCGCGAATGACCTCTTAGAGGAACTGGTTTTTCGCTATGAGGTACCGTAGAAGCTCCATAGGGATCATGATACAATCACTGAGTCTAACTTGATGAGAAAGACACTGGAGCGACTTGGAGTACACAAGATGAGCACAACACTACTCTACCTATACTCAGTCTCCATGGAGGAGCAGTACATTAAGACTCTATAGGACCGTTTGAAGAATGCCTTGGCCATCTACCAGAGAAATTGGGATATGTTGGTGCCACTTTTTTTGCTGTTCTACCAATCTGCAACCCACAACACCGCCGGGTTGACATCAGCCAGTTTGGTACTTGGCAGGGAACTGCGTCTACCATGTGACCTGATGTTTGGAAGTCCCCATGGGACAGAACAACAAGAAGTAGGTTAAATGGAGAATCTCGGAGAAAGGCTTCACTGCATTCATGAGAGAATGTAGTCAACAAATCCAAGTAACAAGTGACCGGGAGAAGACCCATTATGGCCAGCAGCCGAGATTTCCAGCAGGGTGATATGGGCCTATTGGGACCAAGGGACGCTGCCCCAAGCTTAAACAACCATGGCAAGAGCCATACCTTGAGGTGAAGAGCATTAATGATATCATTTACCGCATCCAGAGGCTATCCCGTGGTAGGAGGCTAGTTATTCACCAGGCTGGTCTAGTCCGTTAGCAGTGTGACCGCCCTACTACCGTAATAGCCGAACAAGTGTCAACGAATTGCCTCGTAACTGATAGCTGATTGTTGGCATTTATTGTTACACGTGTGTTGGGGCACGCCTGTGCCGGCTCAAATTTCTTCTAACATTGCTGCTGTGATCGCTACACTTTTGAGAATGGGCGCTTTTGTGTAGGAAGGTTCTTTGACGTCCAATGCCGCATTAATACGTTTAAATCTGTGAGTGTGACGATTTCTAGAAATTGTCATTGACGTGACTGACAGATATAAAAAGGGAAAGGAAGCCAATCCCAGAGTTCAGTTTTTAAACTGGGAGTGCATTGCAAGCATTTGAGAGAGTTTTGACGGGAAATGCTTAGCTTGTAGACACAGCCGCAACAGCGAACGCGATGAAGAATTATAAGCATAGTTATTTCAAAATATTGACGAACATTATTTTTGAGCACATACTGATCTAATCAGTTTATAGAAGAAACAAAGAGTCTTTAGAGGGAAAGAGAATTTTTGTTACAATGTTTATCCTACAGAGCTAGTTATTCAATTACTGTAGCTTCTAAGTGGATAATAGAGCATCGAAGCAATGTTTCTTTAATCGGATTTGAATGTCTAATTCATGAGTTCGCAGCTATGGCACTGTAGTACGAAATCAGGACTTGCGGACGCGAAAAATGGCAAAATTTTGCCCAGAGCATACTTCTTACAAGGTAAGTTTTTCTTACCTGCAAATAAACATTACACCTGACATTGGGCTTTACTTTGTTTCCGAAGGAAAGCATGCTAAGAATTTTTGCACCTGAAAAAATTCATCACTCTCCGCCAGGTTCGAACCTCATATTTTGGGTTTTAGTGACTAGCATGCCAACGCTTACGCCACAGAGGGCCATTATGTTAGAAAGTAAATGTATGTATTTACAGAATTCAACAATTTTAGTGTTGGCGACGAGAGTTAAAGAATGACAACTATTCTGAGCAGGATATGCTATTTGTAACAGCTGCAAATAATAAATTACTAAATTTGGGTCTTAGCAGTACCCCACTTTCTATGTGAAAGGTTAAACAAACGACTAGTGGTTTAGTAGCTCCTCTAGATGCTGGTATGCCAACTTTTTTTTTTTTTTTTTTTTTTACAGCTAATTACTAAGATGGTAAGTAGTAAGCACACTTTCAGCAAGCCTTTCAGGAATGCGAATATACCAGCCTATTAAAAATAGCATGGCCCGCACAAGGAAGGGGGTCCAGGTGTACCACCAGATCAACGCAGATTATGTAGGGAGTCGTCACCGATCCTAGGATTTTTTTTATTAGCTTAGTGATGAGCTAAATATGCGATTTTATCACTCAGAACGAAAAATCACGATCTCCTCAGTGATCAAGCTCCTCGCGAGGCAGTGATTGGAAGTAATTTATATAGAAGCTTTAATGTTGCCATCTAGTGACCTTGATAGAAAGCACGAAGTTCCTGACGTTAAGCATCACCTTGAAGCCTCGATATGAATCAGGTGAACTGAGTTGTCATCGCAGTGGTCGTGATTAAAAGTAATTAACTGTGATCACACTTTAGAAGCTCTCGGAAGTGATTGGTAATGTTCGCACGTTAGCTCGTCACTGCCTAGAATCACTTCGAATTGAGATGAGTGGTTACCAAAGTGGACATGGTAGGAAGTAGTAGGCAGTAATTGGATCGTAGAAGCACTCGGCAGTGATCTGCTGTCATCGCACCTTAGATGCTCCTAGCATAATTTCGAACTTAACTCAACTGTTGTTGCAGTGGACGTGACTAAACACCTTCCTTTTTCTTCACTGCCTAGCACAACTAACTGCTAACCGTCATATTATCACCGCTGTGAACACTGCTCGGTGGCATCTTCCACAGGGTTACAAAAGAAATGACCCTGACTTTACATACCCACTGTTTTTGGTCAGGGGAGCGGCTGTATAGCTTTCACTGTTGGAACTCAGTTGCCTACTTTCTAGTAAAATTTCATTTTTTTAGAACACGCGGCTATGTAGTTAAGCAAATGATTGCTTTAGGATATTTATTGTTATGAATTTTTACAAATAGTAGATAAATCTTAGAGGCATTAATGAATTATGAAAGCCATACATTTATTCCATAAGTATACTCCATTAAAAATTGCTAAAAGTGCACAAGGTGTTATTTGGCAGACTAAATTTAATTTTAAATATGTGGGGTCTAATAAATTATTATATTCTTTAAAATGTAGTTTTTGAGCTACATCGGTTTATGTTCCTTCTACAGTTAAAATCCGCCTCTGTGTATTTTACTGTATTCTTTAGATTCTGCTGCATTGTACAGGATTAAGACAAGTTTAGAAACACTAGGGAACGTCACTATCAGCTTGGTGCGATGGAATAGTTTTTCTACACTGTTAAACTGTTACTATATTATAAACATTTCACCAAAATTTCGGGCCAATTTTCAGAGGGAATACATGTTTTGAAGTTGGCACAACGAATACTATGCGTTTCATTCACATTACGTTCTCTACCCACTGTCATTTATTTGATATAGCTTTTACAAAACATTCTTACGAAAGTTTTTTTAGTTGGTCCACTTTATGTTATTCGAAATAAATCTGCAGAAATATTTACATTACAAATATAATTGTTGGTATAAAACTAATAGAGAAAACAAAGTCGATAATGTTTAAAACATACTCCATAGCCTTTCCATCATATCGTGAAAAATAACTCATTAGCAACAGCATTTGCAGATATTAAAAGGTTATGAAAACAACAAACCAGTAAAAACAGATATCTCCCAAAATGACTGATATCATAACAAAATTATTTGATATAACTTGTTTGATTTGAAGATTTTTTAAACTGTAGAGTACATGTAGATATCTTAAAATATATATTTCAATCAAAAGCATTTGAAGCATTTTTGAGAAAGTAAAGTATGTCGAAAATTTCGCGTTATTAAATGTAGTTTGGGATGAAAATTTTGTATGATACCTTTGGTAAAAACTGAAATTAAATGCCAAGTTTGTCATTTATCGTTTTTTTCATCTTTTAGCTTTTCTGTTCACAGACATAGGGATGTTCTCCTTAATATGCCTTTAGTGAGGTCAGAGAGGAGTCTTGAAACATGTATTTTCTGTGAAATCTAACCTCACACTTTTGGTTGAATAACCGCTTATCTACTACAGTATGAGAGTTAGTACGTGTTGTATTCTATTCAGTAGTTTAATATCGAGATTTCACTGAAAGCACATCTTTTGAGAGTTCCGGGAAAAAAAAAAAGAAAGAAAGAAAGAAAGACAGAAAAACGCATTAGTAGGGAAATGTCTTACACCCCCAGAATTAATCAAAGGGCTATATCAATACAAAATTGCATTTTAACTGTTTCAGTCTTTCATGCACATACTTCTTCATACCTTTCCAGCAAGGTAAGATGCATCTTCTACTGGAAAGCCTAGTCGATGGCCCTTCTAGCGCTGGCGAGCAGTATATGCACTAATGATAACAAGTCGTTCACCCCTACTTGTATTACTCTCTGTCACTTGTACTATAATTATTATTAACCGCAGGACATGATCACTCCCAAACACTTTATCACTGTCAAAGATCGCTGTGAATGTTAGTGAACTTCAAGAGCAATCACTGTGATTGCAAAAGAATTGTTTGTCTAAGCTCTGTTTTAGCTTAGTTTTTATTATGTTGTAAAATGTGATGTTATAACCATTATATTTTTGCATCAAAATAAAAATTTACAGACGATGAACTGTTTGGCAAATCTAATAGCGTAACTCATGACCATCTGGCCAAAACAGCAGAAAATCAACAGAAGAACGAAAGCTTTAGAGGTCTATCTAACATGGCCCTCTAAATTGAATTGTTATGTTTATGTGATTTAAAACCTTCGAGATAATTTTGAAACAAAGAGAAGCGTCTAAATTTTACGGCCGGGGTCGGCAAGTAGGTCTCTAAAAGGGATTTTGGGTAATAGGGTGTAACTAAAAAAATAGTTAAGTCAACTGCAGGGTCAGAATTGCAGAGATGACTGCAATGCGGCCTACACATGCCGTTCGGTTGGAAGGAGAGTGTTTCTTATGCCGTAGTGGTGGTGTTTGTTTAATTAATTACGTTAACGCAGACCGAGAGGTTTTTACATCATTTTTATATTATTTCTTTTCAACTTATGCTTTACAGCACCGCATACATCTAATACTATTTCACATATATTGGCGTACAACAGAGCATATAAGTTTCCTCTGTAAATCACGATCTATTTTTAGACTTTTTACAATTTTGGATTGTTTGTGTACAAATCAGCAACCTCAATTTGTAACTCTGATTCACTGTTTTCTTTTTATTTTCAGCAGCAGACGAGTTACCCGAACTTTCTATGTTATATCCTTCTGTTATTTGCACAGAAGGTCTGAAGGTCTAATCAAATGTGTAATTTGACACACCGGTCTCTACTTATTTTTTATCATCTTTAAAGTCTTGGGTTTTATAAAGTCAGTGTACATTGTAATCCACTTCTAATAGGCTATGGGACTTCATTGAATATTTAAAACTTATTGTTAAGTTTGAACCTGTGTTAATTTTTGGGACAAGGATTAGCTTTACAGTGTTAATTTAAAACATCTAAGAATGTATGTACTGCTACTTGTGACATGCTTGTGGCCTTTGACTGCCGTTTAATTTTGTCTTGAAAACACCAGTCAAAACGTTGAACATAACAAGCATTTTACATTTTCGCCTACAGATAGCAAAAATGTAGTTCTTCCCAATCCGGATGAAAATGGAAGCTTTGTTTCATTTTCGTGGTTTCGAAAGAACCATGTCGTAGTGGGCAGTGTACAACGATGCTTGTTTAGGCTTGAAGCCGGTTGATTACAGGAGGAAGATTATTATTTTTTCTTGTTTCTAACAGTTATATTACGTCATATCATCAACCAGTACAGATTTGTCTATCCGCTTTAATGGTTTAATGACTTACACGAACCCTGATATTTTCTAATACGAACAAAATGTTTATATTCTAAGTTACTTTTTTAAATTAATAAATAAATAGACGTAAAATTGGGAGAGACTCATTGAGCTTAAAAACGACTGTACGAAAGTAAACAAAGCAATAACTGATAAACTATTGTTCGCTCTAGAAACTAATGTCTTTTGCAGATTTTCTCGCACAAGTCTATACAACGGCAGGAACATACAGAGACACATTAGTGGAGTGCAATCAACAATATTTTTGAAGGGGAAAAACAATTAAACGAAGCACTTATCTGTTTCTTTGAGGCACACCACTTGTAAAGAATTCATTTCATCATTGCCATAATGAGGTATGACTTTTTTTTTTTTTTGTGGAAACATTGAATGTCTTTTAGCGTTTGATTTCTAGCATTCCTGGTTAAAGGGAACAGCATGTCTCATTTCTTAAAAGCGTTTGCGTGAAATGCCTAAACCTATGCGTCAAATTGTATATTCTTATAAAGTACTGGCCTTTGAATCTGAAAGTTCTAGGCTTGTTCTAGAAGACACTCTTGTCAATTTAACTCGATGAGCATGCAACAGCCTTTTGGAACTGTCAATCGTCAAAGATGATGTCATCCTTTGTTGTCATCCTTTTGGCACAAAGTTCTGCCTGTTTTAACCAGGAAAATGTCATCACACAGAATATAGTGATTCCTTTAATGTTGAAACTCACCTTATTAAAAATGTATTTGATGAGACGCAGCACTTACGATAATCGGGAAAATGCCTTTTAAGGAGTCATAAGTAATGTCAATTCCTCTCACTTCGTTACTTGGATACGATATAGTAGGTTAATAAATGCGGATGAAAATACGCTTTAAAGGAACTTCATGTAGAAGAGAAAGAATAGAATTTTGGTCTTTGGTGATTTTTCCTATTTCGGAATTCCTCATGTCAGTTTTTAAAACTATCCTTGGCATTTATGAATTGATATGTGGTCAGGTTAACCATGGTTGATTTTCATGGAAAATATAATATTCAATTCAAAATTAAAACAAAAGCTCGTGTTTCCAACAGTTCAGATACATGGAGCTTTATCGAAGAAATGCTGTATTTGAAGAGCTTCCATTTATCGTGGTTTGACACAGAAATGAACCCACTTAAGCGTCTTAATTCATCTGTATCATAGAAGTTTTTTTGTTAACTTGTGCAGAGCAATGAAGCATCTCTTCTTTTGGTTTTCAGAATTCAGCAACGCTATCTGTGTACATCTGAAGGGCCTTCAGTAGACTGGGCAACTCTCTCAAAACATAGCAGAGAAGCACAGCTGACAAAACAGCCTGAACCATTTGGTAATTTAGTAGGCAATACGAAACAAATAGGTCGTCTTGTTATGCTTTTGACCCCTTCAATCGGAGAAAAGCCACGCAGGTGTATAGCTCAGGTTTTCATTCAAATTAATTCCATAGATTTGTCCTCCTCTGTAGTGTGAGGATGTCGTGGCTACATGCTTTTCAAGAGCTCCCATGTTTGATTCTCGGTTAGGGTAATCTAATACTTTTTTTTCGCGGCTCTCCCTCAGTTTTGAAAGGAGAGTGGTCGGGTAACTCTAAGCTCTGTGGAATCCTTTGAGCATTATGTTACCAATGTCATTTAACGCTCCATATAATTTAGCCAATTAAAGGAGTTTAAACATAAATAATTCACAAAATCAATAGGTTCAGTTAAATGTTATAGATACATGTGTGTCAATTTGTAGGTCAAAACCTTCAAAATTGATTACTAATGTTGCAATTAATTTAAGATGCTTTACGGTTTTATAGCACAAGTTTAAAATGGCGAATTTTTGCTACTGCAGAATACCCGTATTTTTGTTTTGAAACGTTTCTTTAGTCTTACCAGGCCTAGTTACGTAATTTCAAACAGCGAATGAAAACGCCTAGGCCAAATGAATTTTGCTGAAGAATTTTAAGGTAATTCTAAAACAGGCACGCTTAGTTTAACTACTCCATGTACTTTGATTAGTGGATAAAATGTTCGCTTCAGTTCGTTTTCTTTCTTATTTTTTCATTTACACCGGTTTAAATACAGTGATCATGTGGAAAAATTTGTTTTTGCAAACACTATAAACATTACATTTTAATACTAGCTAATAAAAACTTTAAACAATTATTTCGTTATATATAGACCTACCATTGTCGATTAAAAGGTAAATATTTTGTAATTATTGTGCGACTTTTATATATGTATTTGGGTGTTGTCGCGTCGTACTTTTTTAAAAGTGAAATCACATTCTGGACAAGCCATTTTCAGTGTCCCGTGTTATAGATTGGCGCAATATAGAATGGGAGGATAAGGAATTTTATCTCTGCCTTAAATAAAAGGATGGAAAAATTACGGAAACAAGGGACCCAATTTGGATTCTGCGTCCTGGGCCCGCTTTTTTATTTGGGTCATTATAAGTTGTAAACAATGGTTTATCACCTGCTGATGCAGGTATAGATTAGTCGCTCACGAATTGTGATAATTCACTCATAAAAATAAAAGAGAGAGAGAGAGACAAAAATCATCAGCACCACAAAAATCATTAGCACCAGACACAATATTTAGGATCCAGCGTTTCCTGCACGTGTATTTTACGCATGCAAACAGAGTGGCTTGCAGTTTAGGAGCATTCCTTTGTGTGATACACTATGTTTGTTACAACAACCGGTTCTGAACGTATTCCGAACAAGTGCCAATATTTTCTTATTCACATACGCCAGTCAATTACGCTGTTAGAATCAGTTGTGAAATTTGTGTGTTTGGAACACTATTTAAATCTCTGTCACCCCCCATGGTGTAATGGTTACGATGCTAAATTCCTATATTCAAAGTGGCGGGTACAAACCCGGTGGAGGACGATGGATTTTTTCAGGCTTAAAAATCTTTAGCATGGCTTCCTTCGAAAGTGAAGTAAAGCCGTTGGTCCCGTGTTGTAGATTTACGGCATATAAAAGAACGTCAAGCTTGATAAAGAGGTCTATGAGCAGTTTTTCACGCCTAAGATAGAATGGGGCACAGTAGTTAAAGAGCAACCATGAAAAAAAAACTTCATTTCATTTATTTAATTCACTCGTTCAAGGTTTTCTTTATTACAATATGATGAAGTATTCAGATGCCAGGCGATCAATAAAGCTGTGCTTTGATAATGTTTATTATTATTATTATTAATATGATTATATTATTATTATTATGATTATATTATTATTATTATTATTATTATTATTATTAATATGACTATTATATTATTATTATTATTATTATTATTATTATTATTATTATTATTAAAGTTTACCGTCCCTTTAAAACACCTATGCCTTACATATTGGTGAATGATATGAAATACAGCCAAAATATATGCACATAGGTAATTCATCAAAAGGAATTCCAATTAATTTCATATATCAGAACTTGGACATGTTTAAGGGATACACGCTCGAAGTGTCAGATGTGTTTACTTACAAAGTCTTTAAGTCAGTCAGACATCCTCCTATTCTGCCGCAAACAGCCCTCGTATCTCTGTATAGGCACTAAAAGCATTACCAGAAGGCAATGAGTGTATTTTAAACAAGAAGGACTTTACTTATTTAGAGAACTCCTTCTCGTCTATTAACGATTTAAAAAAATATTGTTTCTCCACTTTTATGTTGTTTATAATTACTGCACAAAAATATAAGAAATATGCTTCTCATGAGAGAGGTTGTCTTCAATAGCATTCACTTTTCAGTACTGCATTATCGTCAAGGCACCACTGAAACTTAGTTAATATTACGGAAAAATTGATTTTGGGATTATTGTACCTGGACAGATAATATAAGAGGCTTTAAGTTTAAGCAGTTATTTTTCTTTTAATAATGCGGCTTTTTTCCTTTATATGCAAGAAAGTAAAACTGTACAATCACAATTATTTATATTTAAAACTTGTATTAATCAACTGTCAGTATTTATCCAAATCACACTTAGGAAATATTCCACACAAGTTTTTCATCGAATTTATATCTAATTTTTATGCACGTGCCGAGAGTTAACAATTAAATATATTAGGTGAAATCTCTGTTTTGCTAAGATTGTGTGCCAAGTTAATTCTTATAAGTGATAGGAAATGCAGATATTTTAATAATGGCTGCATAATAATTTATTCTCTTATGAACTGAAGCTACTACAAATAAGACTAAATGGCAAATTTGTAATATATAACTGGATAAATAAAAAGAATCTTTAATGGAGGTTTATTTTTAAAGCTGTGCACTATTGACCATTTGGGACAGGAGATATACATTTATTTTGAGACGAGGTGCCATAAAAACTTAACAACTTTCGAAATAAGATTTAAAACGTCAAGATTTACCCAAGAAAAAGACACTCTACGTTCTGGCAGCCTTTCCAGAAGCGATATAGAAATGATTCTGAATAACCTAAGTAGGCGGAGTAAGCTATACGATTTGCGTATTTTCAGAATGTTAGGTTATTAGCCTCGATCAAAAACCCTTTTCACTCGTTTCGAAGTGGTTCCAAAATCTGGTGGAACAGCAATTTTAATATTCAGAACCAGTTCTGAGCTGATACTCTGTCATGTTGGAACACTACTAGTTACTGAGCACTTTCAAAAACAGTTCCGTATCGTGTGAAAATCATGAATGTATATATTATAAGCTGGATCTCTTTCCTTATTCAGAGAGAATGTGAACTATCGTTTGATAGATCTGCCGCCATACTGGACTGGTGCATTAGGGAATGCAATTTTTTTCTCGTAGTGTTTAACCCCCGCCTTTACTACTGTGGTACCGTTGGCGATGACACTGGTGATACATGGAACGATGATGGAGCACCAGTGGGAGGCGTTGACGGGGGAAACCGGAGAACCCGGAGAAAACCCGCCCCTGCGCCGCTTTGTCCACTATACATCTCACAAGCGGCCCTTGGGATCGAACGTGGGCCGTCTAGTTGAGAGGCGAGTGATCTAAGCACTCAAACCACGGTGCGACCTATTGCCATGCAATAACGGATCATATAAGTATATATGCTTTCATACCTTCAGGCATCGTTTATCATAAAGATTTAAATATAAGACATATACCTAGATAACATCAATATGTTTAGAATGGAGGAAACATTAAATGTATTCCACTGTTTTTAGGGTGTTTTGAAAAATAATCCCTTCTAAAATTTACGAAATTCCAGGCTATATTTTACAACTTGCAAGTATTACCCCGATTTCTGTTCAATGACTACTAGTGCAAGCAAGGATCTTAAATAGTCTTTCAACAGAAGTGAGCCATGCCTCAAAATTTTAGCAGCAAAAGAAGTTAATTATATCCGTAACATTTTATTGGTAAACTGACTAAAACTGTTTAAACATAATTTGCTAAACCCCAAGTTGCATGTAAGGCATTAATACTGCTTTGCTAAACCCCTTTTCAGAAGTGAACAATTTTAGAAGGCTTTGATGTAGCTTTAGTACACATTTACTTGTTGCTTTATTGCCAGAAATACATCAGTATAAAAGTAATAAGCTTTATATCTTGCTGCATATAGTTTTTCATACTAAAAGTTCTGTAGGAATCTCTGTCTAATTTAAACATAAAATAATCACTGTTCATAGTTGGTGTACTATATGTAGAAAATTATTTGAAAGCTAAATCAATCCTCCATAATATGAATAAACATAAATTTGAGTGTGTGCGTTTTGAGTGTACATAGTATGAATATGTACTATAAAATGAGGTGTTTATTCAACAATAACTACAGTATTCATTTCTCTATACAAAAAATGCTGTACTACTCTTACTGTGCAAATCCCAGCTCCTGGCCAATCCAGTGTTCTTCATTTAACTGTATTTTTTTTTTTTTTTTTTTTTTTTTTACAGGCGAGAAGGAAATGCGAATATGGAAGGGGCTTCACTTTCGTTCAATATATCCCCCAGTCTCCACTCCATCAAGCCGCACTTTCTAACTTCTTCTACAAAAGGACTATTTCAAATACTACTGCATCTTGAGGGTTTCCAGTTTTCTCCTCGATCATCGTTCCCCGCTTGTCCTACACGTCAGGTATAGGCAGGACCGTATTTACTGCAGGAAAAAACGGGCAACTGCCCAGGACGGCACATTTCAGGAAGGGGGCGGGGTAAAATTACTGGAAAACTGCAAAAAACATAATCAGATATGAAACGTCAAGTTCATTTAAATTTGCCGCTCTCAGAGGAATATTAATTAACGCAAATTTTGGCTATGCTGTTTAGTTTGCACCCTATGCGCACGTAGCATTCTAATAGTGAAAATCGATTAACCCACCAAAAATTGTAGATCAAGAAGTCTGTGTTGTTATTCAATAACGTTAATTTTCTATATATTGTTAGCTGAGGTAATGAACAGTATTTATTATTATTATTATTATTATTATTATTATTATTATTGTTGTTGTTGTTGTTGTTGTTATTACTATTGTAATTATATTGAGTTCTTTTATATTTAATGAGCCGGCATTCCGGCATAATGAAGTAGTAGGTTACGTTTGAACCTTTTAAGTTTTTCAACTGTTTATCATATTTTCTTTTGTTTTCTCAGTTTCAGTATCGATTGTCACTGAATAAAATAGCAGAAAGAAAGAGACTTAGTGGGGCTCAGTATCGTTCATTGGCGAAAGATAAAAGAAAAAGAGAAGAAGACGCATGTAGAAAAGTTCCACGCCTTGATGTGTTTATGAAATCGAACCCAAGGAGTTCATGTCAAGAAGAAACGCCCTCGTCAAGTTAAGCTGTTGAAGACTATGGGGAAACAAGTACCCCAAATAAATCTAAAGTTGAAAAAAAACTTTTATCAAACGAAAGTGAAGGCGAAACTTCCATCGTTGCTTACGAACCCTTTACAATTAGTGCTGATCCTTTTCTTTGGGAAAAAACTGATGAAACACGGGACAATATTGCAAAGAACGGGGTGAAACAAAATAAAGAAGGTGACTTTTCTGCCGAAACATCAGTTCACAGATGGTGCCACATGAAGTTGTAATGGTGCATTTTTTCAGAGAAAGCTGGCGAACAATGAAATAATTAACAGAGATTATTTAGTATATTCTGAAAGTTAGGGAACATTATTTTGTGCACTATGTACTGTTTTTGGAGGAACATCAGACTTGACAGGACCTCGTGGTTTCTCAAACTGGAAACATCCAGAGCTAATTGCAACTCATGAAGACAGTTCTAGGCACCGAGACCGTGTTCTTAGTTTAAAAAACAGAAGTTCCATTTTGACAACGATAGATGGAAAATTATTCTCACAACTTGGAAATGAAGTTCATTTCTAGCATTATGTCTTACAAAGGGTTGTTGTTCCTGTGAAGGAACTTCCCTCTCGAATACTGCCTTTCCGTGGCAATGATGAAATTCTTGGAAGTGTTCATAATGGTAACTTTTTAATGTGCATGGAACTTGTTGCCGAATTTGATCCATTTTTTGCTAGTCACTATATTAGGATTCTGGAATTGGAAAAACTTCATATCTGTCTTTAGCTATATATGAGCAAATAATCAAAATCATGGGGAAGAGAGTTGTCGAAGAAATGGTGACACAAGTTACTGCGACAAAATACTATTCTATAATTGTTGACTCCAGCCCTGATGTTGCACATCATGACCAATTAAGTTTTGTCTTGCGTTATGTTAACAAAGAGGTGCTAGCTGAAGAGCGGTTTGTTAAATTTGTGAAAAATCCAGGACATGGTGTCTAATTTAGTGATAAACCGTCTTGAGAGACATAAGTAACTGCAGAGGACAGAGTTATGACAATGCACCAACTATGTCAGGTATTTATTCAGGTTTGCAAGCTAGAAGCAACTTTTTTTTTTTATATATATATATTTTCAAGAAATTATTAATGTTTTCAATGCTTCTAGTCATCGATGGAATCACTTAAGCACATTTTTCAGTAAAGAGAACTTGAGTATCAGGTCCCTCGGCATAACCCGATGGTCTGCTAGAGAAGAAGCTTGCAGAAGCTTGAAGAAAAATGGCGAGGCAATCGTTAGAGGACTGCTGTCAATAATAGGGAATGAAAGTGAGAAGTCTTTGGTGCACTCTGAAGCTAAAGGCATAATGAAGAAGTTGTGTAGTCTTGAGACATCTTTTATGACTGTAGTTTGGAAATCCATTCTTGAAAGTTTCAATGTTGTGAGTAAGCAGCTACAAACAGCAGACATGGATGTAGCCACTGTTTGTAATTTGTATAGTTGTTTGGTTTGTTTCTTGGAAGAAATGAATATGTGATATGAAGTTTTCAGGAATCTAGGACAGAAGAAATTTGAATCTCTTTGAAATATTACTACAATTGATCAGGATAAGAAACTCATCAAAAAAAAAAAAAAAAAAAAAAAGATGATGAATCTGATTCAGACTCTGAAAGAAATGATGATTAAAGTGGCTTACAGGTGTCTTTCCTTTTGATCTTGGATAAATTGATTGAAGAACTGAACAACATAGTTTCTTCATACAAGGAATTCAGTGAACCATTTATGTTTTTGACAAATCTGAAGACGCTTAGTCCGCTTGAAATTCAGAAAGCATTATCCAGACTTCAGGAAGTCTACAGTTGGGATCTTGAAGATTCAGCATTTGTACTTGAATGCTTGCACTTCAAAAGCTACATAGATAAGAATGAAAATGCATCGCACTCTCTTGCACAGCTGTGCAAGATGTTAAAAGGTAACTGTCTAGAGAGAGTTTACCCAAACTTAAACATAGCTCTACAAATATACTTAGCACTACTGCTTATAACTGCTCAACAGAGAGATCAGTTTCTGCTCTAAGACGCATAAATAATTATTTAAGAACATCACAATTGAAGGACCGTCTTAGTTATCTTTGTGTTCTTGCAATTGAATCTGACTTAACAGTGAAAATGGACAATGACGAACTCATTAACCTGTTTGCAAATGGCAGGGCAAGGAGGAAGCCTCTTGTTATCTTTGGGTGTAATTATACATACAGAAACTATCCTACTGGAACGAAATGTTTCTTGTCACCGAGCGAAAAGCAACATGCTGGACATGTTGATTGCTTCCGTGTCTGAAATGCAATATCAAATTTCTGGCTTGCTCTCACATTTACATTGGTAGCATACAGCTGCTGCACTCTTTCAGATTGCATAACTTCGAAAATTACTGGTGTTATCCCAAGTTCCAAATTAAACAATAAATACTGAATAAAATCTAAGGGCTTTAAATGCACTGACTTTCAAATTAACACTAACAATTAACAAGCATTTGCTTTTCTCATTATACAGGTGCTTCACTAACCAACTATTCACAATTGAACTTGAAATTATGGAAGTTATTTTTCGCATTCTTCCTTTAATACTCTGAAAGAACAACTATGTATTTTATTTTCTCAAAAAGTTATTTCTTAGATATAGGTTTCTTTTCTTTTTCGGTAGAGCAAATCGCTCGTTTCAGTGTTTTATCGTGAGACATTTCCGGAACAGTTTTGCCGTTAGAATATAGGTTGTAATGGGACCTTTTTGGTTTTTTCCATTGTTTGAGAATTGTTTTTGATAGACCTCTTTCGCTGTTATTGAAGTAGCACAATACAGAAATATGTTTACAACGTTCTGATAGGCCTGCTTTGCATTCACATTCACTTTTTATGACTTCCTGTCATAATCCATCTGAAAATTACATTTAAGTACAAAATCACATTCCTAAATACTATTATAAACCTAATTAAAAATAGCAATTTTTGTTGATTTGAATATACAATCTCTCTCTCTCTCTCTCTCTCTCTCTCTCTCTCTCTCTCTCTGTCTGTCTTTCAACTAGAAAAGAAATATTAGGAAAAAAGTCTTACTTTGATTTTTACCAGAATAAGATTGACACTAGTTTCCCGTAAACGCTTACAAGATATTTCTCCTAAGCTTTCTTTCATGTAAAATATATATCGGTTAACTTGAAGATTTACCTTTTTATTTGATTTTTGTTTCTTTTGTAATTTTTGGTGGAAGTCCGGAAACATTACCTGTCCCATTTATTTTCCAAAATCCAACCCATACTACACTCAGATGCAAATTACTTTGAGTAGCCATGTCTCAAATTCACTACATTTGCGCAGAACAAATGCGCGCTTTTGCATACAGTAATCTTAGTCCCTCCCAGAAAAAAAAAAAAGTCTTGATCTTGCCATTAAGGGCACTTTCTGTCAAAATGCCATCACTAGCACGTCTCTATTGAATGCGGAAAACTATTTAAACCTTACAAACTGGTAAGTACGCGAGAGTAATATTTTACATGTTAAATTGCTTATTTATGTCACACTGACATATGGGAGGTGTATGGCAATAATTTAAATGTTACAGCGTATATCGTGTTTGCAAAGCTTTGAACTTTCAATTTTTTCCACAGAGCTTTGGATATTATTACAACCATCCAACACAATGTTTTCATATGATTTAACGTAAAATTTCATTAAAATGCACTACAATCTTATACTTCACAATGGAATCGAGCCGAGCAATATGACGTTTTCTGTACCATGTACCTCTTTCTGCACTATATACTGCATGGTGCACTACTAGATATTACAAGCTGGCGTATACTCGTTTCTGCTCGTCCATGAGTGCATTTGAAGTTACTGTCGTTACGGTTGCTCAGGTGTTCCTTAGAACCAGTAAATCTGTCATTGTTGTATATTACCGAACTATGAAATTGAGCGATTAATTACGAATGGTATCAACTGTGTGAAACTAAAAATGAAATCAGGAATGTACTTGTGTTTCTATGGAATTACTATCCATGTTAAAGCAAAATAGCTTCATAATTACCCTGTTCTATGATGTGTAATGCAACATATAATTAAGTGACATATTTGGAGGTTGAAATAGCTTGTAAACATTCTTATGAATTGTATGTAGATCATGAAAGTTACGAAGAAATCAGATCATATAGGCGTAATTGTAACATCATTAACCGTTTACGAATATTCTGGAGCTAATGTGTTAGAGCGGAGGCATATAAGCGGCATTCGGAAGTTAAAGCACGTTACTTTGCCTAAAACCTATATTTTTGACACAGCCTGCAGAAATAAAATCTGCATTACATTGGAATTCTTGTTTTACACTTACTAATCACTTAACATTCAATTAAAGCGTCCGAAGAAAGAAATATCCATATTAATTCACAAAGTATTCCGTGGATAAATCGACTTCAACTGCAGAGCAGGATGGCTAACCTAAGTATCCTTACGTTTCACATTCATTGGTGTAATTTAATTTCAGAACTTTTGTTTTGGTGGCTTTTGGTTAGCTTGTTCCCATTTCACTCAGGTACAGCATATATTTTCCGAAAGTTTACATAATGGAGTATTTAAAGCTTTTCTGAAAGAATATTGTCTGCTTTATGATCAATGCAAATGCCACGCTGTAGTTCAAGGAGTCTACTTTTGCAGCTCCTGTTAACATTTTAAAATTTGTTTGCTTAGTATGTTATAGCCTCAACAGGAAAATAATTTGTATCGTATATGTATAAATATATTCAAATTGCTTAAAGAAACTTCCTCTAAGATTATATCCTGAAGCAAATAAAGTATAAAATACTAAATAAATACCAGCCTGTAAACCTTCCGGTCACAATATTCCTTTTCGATAGGAACACTAAAAAAACAAACAACAACAAACATAAAAAAGTACCAAGTTGCGAAAAGTATAATTTCAGTAACGTAATCTTCCTCTATCTTAGAAGTTAATTAAGCTGAAAAATTCCAATCATGTTGTTTCAATGGGGAATTGAATCAATTTTGTCCAATTCTCTCTGAATATGCTCTACACTCCACGTGCTATATCATAGCCATCTCTAAAAATGGCCCGGTCCTAAAAAAATGTTTCGAGGTGGCAGGCTGTCTATCAGCTGAAGTACTTATCACGTATTTTAATGCAAGATGGTCTCCTCGCCTGTGTTTCTGTGCCAATATTTCCAGTGTTATGTTGTCTGTGGCAATAAATATCGCATATGGATGGGTAGTGTCGCCGGGGTGCGTAAGCAATAACGATAAAACAAAAACAGCCGAAGGAATTGGAAATCTATGGAGCAAATGGATTCGTTCGGTTCCACGGGCAGAGAGATCAGTCCAGCATATGTGCAGTATGTATTAAACATTTTCAAGAAAGTGAAGTGAGTTTGGTTGAGAAATACATAGACGAGAATGGAAAAATGATTCTTCGTAAACTCGATCATCCAGTTTTGTGTGAAGGTGCAATTTGGAAGTTGTTTATAATTTAAGTTATGGTAGTGGAAATAAACAAAAAATTCTTCAACAGAGAGGAGAATAAATAAGTCTTAAAATTATAAAGGAGGATGAAAAGAGACAAACAGAATAAGTAAACCGTGTGAAGGATTTTGCTGGTTTTTTGGATAAAGTATTGAAAAAAACAGTCTAAACAGAATGACTGGGCAGTATTTAAAACCGAGTTGTGTTGTGTAGCGTACAAACAAGACACAACTTGTGCTTCCTAAAATAACTTCCAGCATTAGAGTGAATAGCGATCTTGGTGTGAAAGTAAATATGAATGGCGGACCTCTACTAAATCAGGTATTAAGCTGTACAGTTTCTAAAATGCTGATATGCAGATATGCGTTGCTTACAAAATGGCTTCAACTTTCATCCCTAATAAACTTTTGTGATTCCTACATTTCACCCAATATCAGTAACAAAAGCACACTTGAATCCCAATTTACAGCCTATCTATAAAGTTCGAAGTTGTTGGAAACGAAGAGAATTGCGATAAATCAGATTTAAATAGTTAGGCTTTTCGCTTAATCAGTTTGAGCTGATATTTATGAAAAATCCTAATTATTGGGTATTCAAAATTATAAACTCTGTTTTACTTTACATCTAGGATGTGAAGTGCTACGATGTGATTAAAAAGAAATAATATCTTGTCATTACCAAATATATCTGAGAAAATTGTCTTCCTCTTTTCGAAAATCCCCTTCTTCAGAAACTGAAAACATTAACTTCTTGAATCATGCTGTTAGGTGGCTTTCAAAGAGTGATAAAAATGTAAATCTCTTAATAGATGAAATTCAGTAAAAGGGACACTAGAATACAAAGCTGGGCAGATGCTTTGGGTTGCGACACATAAAGCAGAGTATTCTGCAATAAGTGTTACAGCTGTTTTAATTAATGCTGCGTTTGGCAATTTCAAAAAGGTAATAAAACTTTAATAAGCGCTGTAGCGTAAATCTTCGAAGCCCGAGAGAACTTCGAAGAGTAATAAGACTTGTTCGAGGTAAACAACTATCAGGATTAGATTTGGCACAAATATTTAAATGTATTACAAACAATACATTTATGTGGAGTGCAAACTTTGTCTGTCATAACAGACAATAATAGGATAAATAGATTGATGGTTACCGAACTCAACCAAGGGTCAGGAAGTAATCCCTTTTTCTGAATAGAAAATAGTCCCTTAAAATGCTTTGTTCTCCATGACAGTGTACATATATTTAAAAATATCGCAACAAGTAGGTCAATGTTAAAAAAAAATTTTAATTGAGGTGCTCTTTTGGCAAAATCTGGAAAACCTCCCGAGTAGTGGAGACAGTGAAAGAAAGCTGTGAAATAAAAGAGGCTACATTTTAGATTTTCGAAGCCTTATGTTAAGGAGTCTGACATGCCTGTAAAAGCATCTTCTCATTTAAAGCGCAAAAGCCTTCATCCAAATAAATTTTAGTGTCAAAAAATAAACTTAGTAGTAGATATTTTTAATGAGATGGCTATCTCAGCTTTAAGAAAAAATGGATATATAGGTACAAGATACCTTGTTCAAGTGTTATTAAATTTATGGTCTGTATTTAACATAAGAAGACCTATAACATATGTGGTGACGAACAATCCTTTAAAGAAACCATTTGAAAATAGCGTGATATTAGACTGATATTTCTCAGCAACTTTTTAGCTTGGATTAGGAGATGGAAGGAAATTTATTACAAAACTCCTGGTATGCATTGGTTAAAATCATGTACATATAATTTATTGTTTCCCAGGACAAATGTCCTAATGAATATAATAATTTAAATTTCAAATATATTGTAACTGCTAAATTTCATACGGAAAATTTTAAGTCTGGATTTTTTCAATCCTAACAACTGGCAAGTGTTAATTATAAAACAAGCGAGACACAGATATTTGGAAAAGAGAGGTAGACTATATCTGCTTTCTGACTTCGTTTTGATGTGTGCAAACTTGGTTTTTGAGTTGTACAGGCTTTGGTTTCAAAAGAGTATAAACAACATTTTTTATAACAAATGACAAAAAGAATGTTGTTGAAGTTCTTAGTAAACCTGAAGTAATAAAAGAGGATAGTCTGATGGCAAATTTGATTGAATACAAAGAGGTCTGTGATCATTTGAATGATATTGTTATTGAAAGTATCATATCCACGGTTTTCAAATTCTATTAAATAATTATTCAAGAGCAAAGAAGGAGCTTTCAGACTCATTGAACAATAAAAGGAAACTCAAAATACTGCTGTGAATTACTCACGTAAATCTAAATTCGTTTCAAATTAAGATGTGTTTAATGACTTCATTTAAGCGTTATATTATTTTCAGCCCCCCCCCCCAATACAATACAAAAGTAGCCTTCAAAGAAATGATAGCAAAGGTGTTACGGTGGGTCAATAGCATGTGTCAAAAATAATATATCAATTCCCTTTCAAATACAACTGCTGTCTGGTGGTATTCGAGCAATTTAACAGATGTATAGTAGGCCAGAAACCAACTTGTCGAGAGATGTTGGCAGATGGGTTTGACCGGGCCTTAAGTGGAGAAAAAATAATTCACGATTTTATGTGGTCGAAACAGGCGTTTATGTTGGAAAACCTGTAAATATAATTATGTGTATAATAAGCAGTGTTTGAGGTTAGTGAACCATTTTCAGAATAAGAAATTCGGAGATTATGGAAACGGTAATGGTGGTTCGTAGTATGTTTTATTACACCAGTCACTGGCGAGTATAAAAAAGGAGAAGAAAAACTTGTGTGTGTGTGCAGTGTATGGCAAAGAGTACAGTGGAATATATATTTGTTTAGCTAATGCCGGTATACGTTGAAAAACAGTTCATTGGTTCATGTGACTCATCAATGCTTCCCAATATCACAGTTCCTATGCTGAGCTGGACAGATCATTGCATGTATGGAGATCTTGTCTGACCATGTTTTAAATTGAATGTCATAGTATGCAGTCTGGCGACAAAGTTATCCCGAAGCGTTGGAGATGTTTCACAAGGTAATCTTGGCGAGTGCCGAGGTGACTTTTTGTCATGGACGTTATTTCGGTTCCGTAGGAAAATTGAAACCACATTTTTCCAGTTTCTGAACTGTGTCCTTTCTTCCAATTTCCTTTGGGTGTCAGATTTGAGGGTGTGCTTAACTATTGTCTTTTGAGACTGGACGTAAATAAAGACAGGGAGGCGCCCTTCTTGGCAACTTCGTTAACCTTATAATTCTCTTTGATCTCGTAAAGGTTTGGTATACGTTGCAGTTTCATAGTTTTGCCTTGTAAGGCCAGTTGATCCCTCCCGAGGCCTTCTAAAATAGTGCTTGGATTTTGCGAACCCGGAGTCCTGAGCCAACCCTGACTCCGTCGTGTGGGCAACCTCTGTGTGGTGAGGGAGTTCGTCCGTCATTACGCCCACTCACGTGTATGCCGTGCGTTGAGGCCCATGTGGGTGGAAATGGATATCCTGATTGGTTGAAGGTTGCGTATCTGTGCCTAGGTTCTTGTCTTACGGTTACTGGAGAGGGTGCGCAATCTCATACACCACTTTGGTTTCTGCTTCACCTAAACAGGAGGTTAGGGACAAACCAAAACCTAGCCAATTGGCTAGGGCTAGGCACTATACCTAATTCCCGGGTGTCTGGGACCTCGAACTCACAATATTCATACGTATCCTGTGTAGCCCTCTCTCCCCAGTGTAGTGACCCTGCTTTGGGCTCTGAAGTGGTTGGTAAACACTGGGGGATGCATTTATAAAGCTTGTTCATGGCAAAAAGCAAAAATATATATGTTGTGCCTGGAAAACAAATAGTTGAGTATACTGGTCCTCGCTACTTGGTTATAAATAGAACAGAGAGATGGAGGAAATTCATGTCAGTTAACTCTTTTGGTATCCAAAAGAATATAGACAAAATTGCTGATCCGGTGAAATCTTGTATTAGAGCCCGAAATGATACACTCCTGGTTGGGGACTTTTAGCAAACCAAGCAGAGAAGGTACATGAAGTAAAAATGTTGGGCAGCGATCCGATTAAGGTCGAAAAGTATAAGACGTTGAACTCCCTGAGCGGCGTTATAACCACACACGCATTGGATGGCTTGTCGAATGAGGAGCTTCAAGAGGATTTGGCAGAACGATGCGAAACATCCATTATTAAGGTTCAATGGAAAATAACAGTATATTTGTTCCTACCCATATTGTGCTCCCTATCTTTGGTCGGGTAGATCTCCCTCAAAGCATTAAGGCAGGGTACGAAGCCATCGAGGTTCGGAGGCCGAGCCGTGGACGAGTGGTTAGACCACTCACCTCTCACCTAGACGGCCCGGGTTCGATCCCAAGCGACCGGATAAAGTGGCGTAGGGCGGGTTTTCTCTGGGTTCTCCGGTTTCCCCGCCATCGCATTCCACCGGTGCTCCAGCTTCATTCCATGTGTCACTAGTGTCGTCACCTGTGGTGCCACAAGTAACAAAAGTGGGCGTTAAACACTGCCAAAAATCGAGATTAGGCCCTATAGTTCGAAGCCCCTACGATGTTATAAGTGCCAGCTAATTTTCTTCTGGTTGCTCTGCAGATGTTATCTGAGGCGACACATCGCACGATGTGGATTATACTACCCATCCATTTTGTGTGAGAAGGGTGAATACGTATCTAGTTCCCCCGTTTTGCAGAGGAGGCGGTGATCCAGGAGATGCGAGTGAGAGAGATTTCCTGCTCAGAAGCCCATAATTACCTGCACCTCCGCCAACCCTCCTACCTGCGCTTCGGTACCTATATTTCAGAACGGCTAAACAGATACCGAGTCGGGAAATCGCGACTCAGACCTGCGATCTAAACGGGGCCACCGTTGTAAAAAATCTTCTCATAGTAGGCCACTACTAAGAAGTTCAACTCCCACGTTTACGTCGGTATCACCATCTACCAAATCCGCCAGAGCAATAAAGAGCAGTCCGGCAACCGTTTCATCCAAACCATCGACCTTGGGTAATAATACCGATAGACCAGTAGGGTATTCTACACCAACAAGAAGTTTCAAGACCAGCTATTTCCGAACCAACTTTCTGAAGCAAAGTGTCAAGTCTTCTCACACCACATCTAAGGGAAAGAAAAGTTCACACTACTATCCACGCAGATCCTCTTCTGAGAAATCTTCTGGGAGGGGCACAGATCGGTGACAATCATCTTCGCCGATCTGTACCTCTAATCGGTTCAATATTCTCAAACCGCAATTATCTATTTGTAAGGGGTCCTACCCCATGGAGGAGATGGACCAGAGGGGCTTTGCCTTACTGCCAGGCGGCAGTGTGTAACGGCAGGATCGTGCTCTTGAAAAAAGAAAGTGTTAGTCCGACGGCCTAACTGCTCTTCATGCAGAAACATCTGTCAATTTAGAACTTATCCCATACTGTTGACCATGGCTATCCTATAGTGGAATATGCGCGGAATTCGACCACATCAACTAGAGCTTGAATGTTGCTGCACCAGAATCAACAATTGGTCGTCCGCTTACAAGAGACCAAGTTCCGACCACAAGACAACGTTTTATTTAGGCACCGCTCTGCTTTGCGGTGTGATTTTTCACCGGTAGAGGATATACACATGGAAGCATTATGATGCTCTTCAGAGATGGTGTTTATACTGGATCCGGCTCCTTACCGTCGGACAACTAGTCAGTTGCAGTAAGTATTAAGCTGTCTTCTGCCAGGTTCAACATTTGCAGTATATATCCGTCTCCATTTGATGATCTCTCCCTCAGCGATTTGGAACACCTACGTTACCAGCTACCAAAATAAATTCTGTTACTAGGCTATATAAATTCCCACCACCCATTTTGGGACTCACCTCGGGCTTCTACGACAGGTCAATTGCCGATTTCTTGGATAACAATAACCTATCTCTCCTGAATACTGTAGAGCCTACACTTCTTTCTGACGCCCTTAATAGTTCTTCAAACCTGGATATAGCAGTTTTTTTCTCCACATTCGGCAGTTTTCTTACATGAAATATCATCTCTGATTTACATTCTAGTAAAAACCTGCAATTTTTTTTATTGTCTTAACACAAAGACATGTTCCACTAGTTTACCTGGATGTGCTTAGATCGAGTCAACCGTAACCTTTAATCCACTTTGGCCGGTTTTAGCTACGCTGAGCAAGACTCTGAGAATTCGTTAGTCGACTCCCCATTCTTTCAGTGGAACACGTTTATAGCTTAATTTTTCAACATATCCCTTCCTCTGTCGTGTGGGATAAGTTCAGGCTTGTGGCCGGCAAATCGACCCATGTGCAAGTCGCCGGTTTCCTAACACTTGCCGGAGGTGGTGCTGATAAGTAAGATGTGACTAACACTTTAGGCAGTGCTTTCGCTCAGGTGTCTAGCTTCGAAAATTATTCCCCTAATTCTTGTAGTTAGGGTCAGGTGGAATTTCAAAGGTACTCCTTTCGTTTCGGAAACTTTAAAGATTACAGTAGGCTTTTCACGATGGCGGATTTAGAAGAGGCTCTTTCATCTTCGCGAAAGTCTGCGCCGAGCTGCACTGGCATCTAGGTAAGTGGCAGGAGGCCACCATCATACCTATTTTGAAACATGGAAATGACCGTCATTTTCCGTCCAGCTACCGTCCCAATTTCCTCACTAGTTGCGCTTGCGAGGTGTTGGAAGGCTTAATCAATGGACGATTGGTGAGGTGGCTGGAATCCCACAAGCTCATAACCAACACTTGTGATACGTGGTGGCGAGCGGGGATTTTACGTTTCCTCTAGGACTGGTATATAGGTGGACGCCTTCTGTTGTTCATTCAGGAGTTTATGAATGACACCGTTTTCCGAGTGAACGTCGGATCGGCTTTTTCTAGACTTTTATTCAAGTAAACGGTGTGTCGTAGGATTCTGTATTGAGCGTGACGCTGTTTGCAATAGCGATTAACTGAAATGTTCAATGCGTCTCCCCAAGTGTCCCATCTTATTTATTTGTGGACGACTTTGCCATCCTTTGTACTTCTCAGCGCACGTCATTTTTGAAACGCCGTCTGCAACAGTGTTTAGACAATTTATCTGATTGGAGTTCTAAACAAGGCTTTCGTTTACCAACTGGGAAATCGCTCTTCGTTAACCTCAGGCGACTTGATTGCCACCTTCTCTTCGATTCGGACCAGATTTCCATCCATTCGCATATGAAGCGCGATTTCTAGGCTTGATATTTTTTCGGAAACTTTGCTGGTCTGCGCATACAGCACAGCTGAAAGCGCGCTGTCACCGTTCTCTGAATATTTTAGGGACACATGGAGAGCAGATAGGACAGTGTTGCTGCGTCTTTATCATGCGCTGATCCTATTCAAGTTAGACAATAGTTGCATTATTTATTCTTCTGCCCGGCCATCACTGCACTCTGCATAATCAGGACATCCGTATGGCTGTTGAAGGTTTTCGAACCAGCCCAGTTTTGAGCCTCTACGCCGAATCGGTAGAAACCATTGTCGTGTTAGCCAATTAAGGCTGTGGACTTAAGAGCTTCTATACGTATCCATCGCTTAATCCTTTCTTTAATACTGAACTGGATGGCCGCTATAGAAACCTCCATACTCCAAGGCCTGCAGGTTTTCGTTTCCGAGAGCTGCCTCGGAAGTACGATCTTGAAATGCCTAGCATGTTTCCACCCACGTTGATTACAGGCTGCATCATACGTAGATCTCGTGGTGACGGCTTATGGGAAGTCAGCTACGCCTATGACTATTATGAATAGCTGTTTTCTTTTTTAGAATGTTTATCACATTATAGTAAGCGCATTTGTATATACACCGATGGACGCAAGTGCACCTACGGTGTTGAATGTGCCTCTGTTGCTGGCACGGAACCATATACTTTCGGTTTTCCTAGTAGCCTGTCCATTCATACTGTAGAACTGTGTGATATTTACCGAGTCATTCTGTATATTCGCCGTCGAAAATTGGGAGAATGCCTTAATGCACTTCAAAGCATGGGTGAGCTTTACAACTACCATCCTTTGATCAGCGCATTCAGAACGCCCTCACAGTTTACATGCTTCTGGCGTTAATACGGATTGCGCATGTATATCTGGTGGATTTGGCAGGAAGGTCTGCAAACACGGAGCCTACTGTTACAGTTATTTGTGCAACAGCCGAAGATTTTTGGGTGGTTGTGCGGAGAGCGGTACTTTAAGGATGGTTTGCAGAGTGGTCAGCTCTCCAAGGTAACAAGTTAGGGACCTCCCTATACACTGGGTTACTTCCTCACGTATATCTTGGATGAGGAGGTTATTTTGGCTCGATTGCGAATTGGGGCTTTTTTTATCATTTCTTTTCTTCTCTTTTAAGCATATGTTTAAAGAGGAAACTCCAAATACCTGTCCGCTCTGTAACGAAACATATTCCATCCGCCATGTTTTGGTAGAGTTTTTTTATAGTATTTAACGCCAGCTTTCACCTTGTAGCACCGCAGGCGATGACACTGGTGATACATGGAATGAAGATGGAGCACCGGTGGAATGTGATGGCGGGGGAAACCGGAGAACCCAGAGAATACCCGCCTTACACCGCTTTATCCACCACAAATATCACATGCGGTCGCTTAGGATCGAGAGGCTTGTGGTCTAACCACCCGGTCACAGCGCGGCCTTTGGTAGAGTGTATTCCTCTGGTACTATTACAAGCCACTCTGCAACTACCGGCCAGGCTCTCGGAGGTCCTGGCAGATTTTACGTGAGCTGTGGATAAGGTTTTTAAATTTTTATCTAAGGTGACATTTGCATTAAGAAGCTAGTTTTAATTAGCTATTATGTTGTTTGACGGCTGACAATGAAGTGCTAGGTAACGCTGGGGTTTTGTTGATTCGATCCAATAGTGTTTTTATTTCTGAGTTTAGCCGGGATTTTACTTTCTAATAAAGCTAATGACCTTGGTAGTTGAGGGCCCTTAAACACCAAGCATTATCATCATAATCATCACCATCATCATAATCACCATCACCAATGCTAATTGATGGAGAATGTGTTGAAAGCTTTGGGTTTTTTTCGATGCGGGAACAGCTGTGTGGGTGGTTGACTAAATAGTAGTTTGTGAATGTGATAATGTAACTGCGTTTGTAGATGTCCCTATTTGAAGTTGAATTGGCTTCTATCTCTCCATCGTATACTGCACATGCTAATCAACCAGTGTGTAAAAATATAATAGATTGCAATATATATTCCAGCTCCTACATTCTCGTGGTGTGCCACTTATGTATGACCAATTTGTGTATGCAGCGCATTATGTTTGGTGCAATGCGAGTGAATAGTTTCTAAGGCAGATTTTGTCTGGTTTTTAAGTGTAGGTTTTACGAGTTCCAGAGAGTAGTTCAAGTTGCTGTATAGTTGTTTTTTTTTTTTTTTTTTTTTTTTTTTTTTTTTTTTTTTTTTTTTTTATAAGCAGTTGGGGTCTGTTGTTTTAACCGCATTGGGTATTAAATTTTCTGGCTGCTTCAATGATGAATTACTATTGCTGGGACTTAAGAATCCATTGTGTTTATATGTTGACTAGTTGTTATCTTCAGATCTTATAGGCTTCTTCTCATACAGCAAGATTGTCTTTTGTGCCATCTGTTACGGAATATGTTCGGGTCCTTTGAGGAGATACATAGCGTCAACGGAGGATGCTTTGGCTGCTCTTGTGATGAGTCTATGGGCTTGATTTTGTAAAATTTCAAGCTTAGTGAGTTGTGTACAGTTAGTAATGGTTCATAGCAATAGAGGACGCTTGATATAGTGCACAATCTATATGTGACTGTTACAGTTTGAAGGGATCAACTCCATTTAGTTCTAGGCAGGCGTCTCAAGACAGTAATACGATTGGATGCTTGAGATGTATTTTTCTGTATTTGTTTTTCATGTCATTTTGTTATCAAACTTGCCAACAAAATTTATGAACTCATTAATTTTAAGGGCCGTGGAATCCTTCTACTGAAGGACAGGTGAGATGCTTTGATGGGTTAAGAAAAAGGTTTCTTATCTAATTTTGGGACGGTTGGCATCCATATTGTGTCTTTTAAACCACACATAAGGTTCTCCAGGGCCACATTTAGTGGGTTTTTTTTCACTTTCTGCTTGGGTCTTTGCTTTTTTATTTTTCTGTCTAGAAGACCAGATCGTCAGCATAGAGAAGGCAGTGTATTCCAGGTAGTCATTTAAATATAATAGAAGCTCATTAGTATATGCGTTGAAAAGTGTGAAGCCCGTTATAGCACCCTGCGGTACTTCAATTTGGACTATTTTGTATTGTGAGACACTGCTTCCATATTAGGCCTTTATTAAACGCATTGGCAATACCAGTATATATGCTTATTTGTGTATTCAGGTATTTCATTGGTTTGTGTTTTGTTTATATTCTGAACTTTACACAAGAATCTATACGTTTTAATATCACTTTCGCTAAAAAAAAAAAAAAATAGCTGTAGCAGTGCATTTGCCGAAAGTCTCCCTCTGTACATATAGAATAGCATTTTTCAGTTACTCCGCTGCTTTTCTCCAACTTATGCCATCTTTTGCATTTGTGAATACTGCGGCCTCTGATCTTAAACGTTGGTGTTGCTTTTTGAGCATTTCTAAATCCGATGAATAGAAACATTTGTAATCTCTTTCCCAAAAAAGAAAAGCAAAAGCTAAACAGTTTGCCATACTTGGAAATATTAGTAGTGATATATTTACCAATGGTGTAGGGGTACTGCGAATAGTGGTTTGGGTTGAAGTTGGTCCATTTTCTAGATATATTGTGTAATTTTCCCACTTTCTCTTTTGGAAATTCCATGAATTTCTGAGGTGGATAGTTAATAAATTTATATTGCTGTGTTTGGTGTTGAATGCTAGCTATGACAAGGCGATGGCCTGAGCCAGGACCATCCAAGATTATTATTTTCTTGGCTGGGAAGCTATTGGATAATACAGGTAGCAGATTCGGTGTGACCTGGATTGCATTGTAGTGCAGGCAGATGTGAGTATCGCATTTGTTGTATACTAGAGCGGACGCGTTCAGAATGTTTTCAGTTAGCTTTTCAGATACGTTGGTGTCCTGGTTGCCCCACAAGTTAGACTCTGGTTTAAAATCACCAAGGAGAACGGTTTTTCCACTACGGTTTAGGGAAAAGAAGTCAGGTTTGTTACCAGGAGGGCTTAGAGCAGCAAATATTCTATAATGATTATTGTTCTTCGGAACATCTAGTTAAATTATAATTTTGTCTGCGCAGTTGCCCATTTGTTTATTTGATGTGAGGTGTCAGGCAACATGATTACGTACTCCCACTTATAAGCCACTAGTCCATATTTACTAATCAGATATAGAGAGTATCCATTTAGCTGGTAGTATTTTAGATAATCAGTTTTAAGGTTCGTTTCCATTACGGTGATACCTAAAAATTGAAGGATTTCAGCACTATTGCAAGTTCTTTCTTTTCTGCACTGAAATCGAGTATCTGCAATCCAATGTCGTATTTTTAGCCGTTCAAGATTATTCTTGTTTTTTCTTTCTTTTTTTAAAAAAAGGTGTCTATTTAGTTCTATTGACTTCATTGATGACTCGTTGGAGATCATTTTGTTGCGGTATAGCATTGCTCAGGATGCACCACATGCAGGTAGGTCTAATGTGCATCTCATACAGTAAAATATAGTGCCTTTGGCGCGTTCAGTACGACTTGAATACGAAGTGCTTCCATGCAATATATTTCGGCTCAATCCCACTTTCTAAGAGGATTGGATCCAAGAATGAATACGAACTGAATGCGCGTTCGCATGTAGTATTTAATATTGAAAGTGTGCTCAAACAACAATTTTTCGTTTCCCATGGAAAAATGGTAACAGCATTCATTTTTCGCTTATTCGATGTTTTACAATATAATTGATTCGTTATAGGAAGGAAATGGCAAAATGAATTGTAAGGTGCTTCGCCGTATGTATATTTACGTTAATTGTTTTAGCAACGGAAGTGTCAACAATTGAGTATGGCGTGATTTGAATATGCATTCAATAATGGTCCATGTAAGGGCTGTATAGCATTATTCAAACTAAGTATACAAACAATGTTTGATATTATTCACCAAGACTCCATTGTCATTAAGGCTGTGTATTTTTTGCTTCTGAAAAACTACAGTCACATGTTTTCAGCGTATCCGGACCTCACCTGACAGAACAGTAATTCAGGCCAATTTCACTGCAGCCTTATATGATAAGCCTTTTAAAATCATTAATCTTTACAAGTGTTGTTTTGAGCTAGACATAGAGAGGTGCGCAGTTCAGCCGAACATAAACCAAGTAAATTTTGCAATAGTAGCTCTATATCAGTCACCACTAGACAACTACGAGGTATTCAAAAAATAGTTACGAGGATTCTTTAAAATTGATAAGCCGAAACGAGAATTGATAATTTGTGGTGAAGTAAACATTGATTAGTGTTTACCTAGTCTCCGAAAGGATCAGTACAATTCTATGTTTTTACGCACAACATGCCACACAGTACACTTTCCCACAGGAATTCAGGGTGATTTATCTTCAGCAATAGACAACATATTCATAAATATGGACAGAATCAAAACTTCTCTAATCTCGTCATTTCCAAAAAATGTTTAAATATTCCCTTCAGCAAGAATTATGGACGGAAGTCAATTAAACAGATGGGGTAAATGATAACTTCAATAATTTCGTACAACATTTCAACTCTCACTTTGAAGCATCCTTTCTAATCAAATATAGTAAAATGCGTAATCTAAAGGAAAATAACACCTGGATTACAATTTCGCATTGAAACTTCTTAAATACGTAAGCGAGAGTTATACTAAGAATTGAAACAAAATAAGCTCCAAACTTAGAATGTCACTACAAGAGGTACTGTAAAACTCACAAAATTACACAAAAAAACTGCTAAAATACTGCTATATAATAAAGCGATAGGGAATTCTCGTAGTAAAATAAAAGCAATCTGGAATATAATAAAAACAGAAAGAGTCAAGAGCTCTCAAGAAAGCTCCTCAAGTACACCAAATACCGGTAATCAGGAAATTAATTATTTTCGAAAGGTTGCGGATATTTTCAACACTTTTTTTAAAGTAGTAGACAAACTAAACATACATTATAGACGAAAAATATCAGCATTACGTTTTTTGAAAACTTCTTTTGTACACACCGTCTCCGAATTTAAAATAAAAATGACTGCACCATCTGAAATAGAAATATAATAAATTATGTCAAAACCGAAATTCCTCTGGATAAGATGAAATATCAAGCATAATTCTAAAAGAAGATCAGACTTAATAAGCATTCCCGTTAGCTATTTATATTCCGAACCACTAAAAAAAAAAAAAAAAAAAAAAAAAAAAGGAGAACACTATAATGTCATAAATTCAAGACCTGTCTGTTTCCTCAAAAGTATTTGAGAAAGTTAAGTTCAGTAGACTTTATAATTACTTGGAAAGGAACAACTTACTTTTCATAGAGCAGCTTGGCTTAATAAATGGAGTATCGACAGATAATACAACCTACAAGCTCATGCATGAGGTGTTAACAGCATTAAATAAAAAGCAGCATATAGGTGAAATCTTTTGCGATCTACCAAAGGCTTTTGAGTGTGTGAATCCCGAGATTCTGATAGCAAAACTATATCTCTATGAAATAAAGAATGGCATATTAGGCATATTAGATTGATTTATTTCATACCTAGAGAAGAGATAACAAAAGGTAGAAATTAAAAACACCAAAGGGCCTCAGAATGGAAATCAGTAAAATATGGTGTTCCACAAGGACCGATCTTAGGGCCTCTTTTTTTCCTTGATTTACATAAATTACCTCTCCCATTCTACATTAACAGCATTACAATTGTTTATTTATTCGCAGATGACATCTGTGTTCTATTAACAAGTAAAGTTTTCAATGACTGTGTAGTACAATTAAACTATGTTCTAAAGCGTGTGTCAAATTAGCCCAAAGCAAACAAACTATCAGTAAACCTTAAAAACAAAATCAATTAAGCTGTCACTACTCGCTCACTACAAATACATATAGAAATACTAATTAATGATGCGTTGTTAGAACAGCTAAATGAAGTAAATTTTCTTGGCCTATAGGTGGATACGTATTTGGACTGAAAGTCAAATATTAGCTGCATCACACCTTAACTTAGCTCAGCATGTTATGCTCTCCGAGCACTGGCTAAGTTTCATTCAATTGATACACTTAAATTGAGGTATTTTTCCTACTTTAAATCCATCATCCAGTATGCAATAATCTTCTAGGTCAATTCAGTGGATTGTAAATGCATATTCCGGATACGCAAGAAGGCTATAGGAATTATCTGCAATGCTTATATCAGGCAGATATGAAAATAACTATTTCAAAGGTTGAGCATGCTCACCTTACCTTGTGTTTGTAAATTATCCATTTTAAATGTACGTGCAATTAATCGACATAGCTTTACAACAAACATGGAAATCATAACATTAATATTAGACAAAAGGAATTTATTCATCGCCTCAATGCTAATCTTCGTTGCTTTCAGAAATGTGTATATTACGAAACAATAAAAATATATGACGCTCTCCCCAGTAATCTTATGGAAAAATGTAACATTTTCAGGAATTTTAAGGCGTCTTTTAAGGAGTACATACGCAATAAATCTTGTTACTTTGCAGATGAATATTTAAGTGAAAAATCTGTCTGACAACACCTTAATAATTAGTGTATTTAAAAGTATTATAATGTATTGCATTTTGTGCGTATTAGCGTGTGAGTATGTGTGTGTGTGTGTGTGTGTGTGTGTGTGTGTGTCTTGTACACAAATTAAACTGCTGTACACTTAGACATGCACAAATGTGTCACATGAATTTTTTAGTATTTGCCACTGACACAAGATCTGATAAGCAAGATCTAATGATATTTTGCAATTGTAATTACCGCAACATATTTTTAAAATATGTATTTAATTGGTGGCATGAATGCATTTAGGAGTGTACATAATAAATTAATTACATTTTAATTTTATATAATCACTAGTAGTAATTATTATGTCGATAATTATAAAATTATCATCTGACGTTTCATTAGAGTTGCAGAATGAAATTATATGTATTAATACGGTTTAATAGTAATTTGATACTGTTTATATATATAATGTAATTTGATACTCTTTATATTTATGTGTGTGTGCATACAAATAAGGAAGTACATAGGCTTTTATGGAGCACATTAAGCATAGTGGATTGACAAAAGCTTTAAAAGCCAAATTAATGTGATTATACGTGTATTCTGTTTATTTTGAGACCCGTGTTTTTAGCACTAGAGCTTCATACATTTTTTTCGTAGTAGATAAACATATGTGTACCATAATATATATATGCCTTACAGGTTCTATGTTCAGTGGTTTGTTGGCCAAAACGAAGCTACAGAATGCTATCTAATCTTCTACTCTATAGCTGTGCGCTTCTATCGACAAAAAACTGGCTTTAATGGGAACCTCTTTATTCCAATTCTCACGCAAGATTGCCAACTTGACGGAATTTCTATCAAAATTGACGGATTTTCAAGTTGCATGACGAGCAAAATTTGGTTTTGAAGGATGACGGATTCGGTACGGGTATTATTAGAAATTATGAATTGACGTTATATTAATTTTCTTTTGAAAAACTGTCACATGAAAATCTTTGTGTATATACAAGACACTGTCATGTTTATATAACGCTTATACAAATTGTTAGATACATATAAGACGTAAGCGAAAACCGAAATCTGAATTAAGCAGAACACCTTTTATTTCCTTACTGTTAAGCAATGTACACAGCTATTTTTACTTAGAGCTAATAGCAACAAACATCTCGGGTGGGGCGGGGAATTTTTCTTTAATCAGAATTACTCCTTATCCCCCCCACAGAGCAAGCCCCAATTTGACTATTGAATTTGAAAATCTCGGATGACTGAAAAAACTCGCAAACATAACAATGTGACGTAAGACACAAGCAAAGGTAAGATGCGTGCCTCTACTAGCACACCAACAAAAATTATTACTTCCTATATTGCTCCGGTATGTATTATACCGTGTATAATGATGTCATACAATGAATGTGTCTTACTGTAGGAAACAACCTGAATTCCGAATGCAGCATAGTAAACGCAGTGCTAATTCGGTATTCAACTGTAGAGCCTCGTATGTTTAGCAGTTACTTGAGAGTGCTTTTTCTTCAATTTTTAATTGCGTGATTGAACAGAAGGTTAAGCGGACTGTAAGACATTTTAGCAAAGAATGGTAAATAAAGAACAATTAAAGAAACGGTTTTTAGAGGTAAGGGAACCTAGTTGTGGGCGTGCAATTATTACCAATGCAACGTGAATTTACACAGGTTAGATTAACCTCATGAAAAAGTAAGAATCATTTGAAAGCAGTTGAACCCTTATGAACTTACAATCCAAATTGCCAGTGCAGCCTATAAAACACACGAATTAGTGATGGGACAAAAATAACACAACCGTTTTGAAACAGTTTCACAACACAACGACTATTAAAAGTAGTTTCATCACTAAAACTGTTTCATAGAACACTTCTGGAAATTTCGTGCATTGAGTTGATCTTTCATATACCGCTTCCCCGAACAGACCTATGTAACAATAACAACAACAGTTGTTTCGACCATTGCAACAGTTACTACGCTGCGGTTGTTGTGTTCTCCTAGCGTAAATATTTTGACATTGCTTCCAAAGGTTACAGCAAGGTGCGCCTTTGTACCTTGTAATGCGCCACAGACATAAAACGCAGACAAAATTGGCAACCTACTCCAGTTTACAAGAAACCTCTTGCTAATTCGCTCATTTACCAGCTATCGCGAGAAATAATTACTAGGGAACGGGTTTTTATGTGGTCAAAACTTTAAAAATATTTTATTTTTTAGGAAGTATATTGAAAATTTGCATAAAAATGCAAACATATTTTGTTTCTATATTACAACGCTGGAAATATTTATGTTAAAAAAAGCAGTCACTAATCATGCTGAGGCAGTGGTGGATTGAAACTCACTATTGTAGTGAACCATGAAAACCTTCTGCAAGTTTTCCATGTTCTTTGTTTTTTACTTCAAAAACTTGGAAAAGCAATTAATTCGACAGATGCTGCATATGGTGTATAATTGTGGAGTGTAGCACCACAAGATGGTGTCTGGACTCAAAATGTACTTCAGGTACATACAGGGCGGAAATGAAGCAGGATTTATGAATCACGTTTCATGTCCAGCCATCATCTTGTGATGTTACACTCTAGCATATACACCATACGCCACATCTATCAAATTAAACGTTTTCCCAAGTTTTCGAAGTAAAAAACAAAGGGCAATGGAAGGGGAGTTGAAGGAATACCAAGTACAGTCACATTTTTTGGCCTCTCAAAGTTATTGTTGATAAATTTATATTATTGCAGTAAACAATGCGGCAAGATCATAACTAAATTTTGTTCTAATTTCTTGGTCTAAAACTGTATATATGTATGACTATATAGGATTAGTTATTATTGATAGATTTATATTATTGCAGTAAAAAACGCGGCAAATTCATAACTTAATTTTGTTCTAATTTCTTGGTCTAAAACAGCATATATATGTATGACACAGTCCTATGTAGGATGCACACATGTGCATACACACATACGTACACGCATACATGCATACACGCACACATGCATACACGCATACATGCATACACGCATACATGCATACACGCATACATGCATACACGCATACATGCATACACGCATACATGCATACACGCATACATACACACATACATACATACACACATACATACATACATACATACATACACACATACATACATACATACATACATACATACATACATACATACATACATACATACATACATACATACATACATACATACATACATACATACATACATACATACATACATACACACACACACATACATACATACATACATACATACATACATACATACATACATACATACATACATACATACATACATACATACATACATACATACATACATACATACATACATACATACATACATACATACATCCATCCATCCATCCATCCATCCATCCATGCATGCATGCATACATACATACATACATACATACATACATACATACATACATACATACATACATACATACATACATACATACATACATACATACATACATACATACATACATACATACATACATACATACATACATACATACATACATACATACATACATACATACATACATACATACATACATACATACATACATACATACATACATACATACATACATACATACATACATACATACATACATACATACATACATACATACATACATACATACATACATACATACATACATACATACATACATACATACATACATACATACATACATACATACATACATACATACATACATACATACATACATACATACATACATACATACATACATACATACATACATACATACATACATACATACATGTTTGGAAAAGGCTTGGAATCATTTTAAGGCACAGCAAAAAAGTGGACAGTATCAGAGATTGTTGCAAAGATTATAATGACTTTCACTGTGGACTGCATGTATTGCATTCCGAGTCCATGGAACACGCCCCCTATTCTCACGATTCTGATATCATAAGCACATAATTTTGACAGCAATTATTTCTCGCGATAGCTGCTAAATTGGCGAACTAACAAGAGGTTTCTTATAAACCGGAGTAGGTTGCCGATTTTTTCAGCGAATTTCCCTTTCCAAGTTTTTGTATCTGTTATTCGAGAAACTACAACCAAACATCACACACGTGTGGTGTTTGGTTTAAAACTAGTTTAAAACTTACACTCTAAAGTTACTGCTTAATTGAACGTTTAACACTATAACATCACTTAAATAAGTACCCTAACCTGTGTATTGAAACGATTCCTTTTCCTTTCTTTGTTTTTTCTTTTGCCATACGATAAACCAAACATCACACGTATTCATCATTATACTGGTTTAAAACCTACAGTCGAAATGTACTGCTTAATTGACATTTAACAAAACAAACTCTTATTTTTGTTTGATCATCTAACCCACAAAAGACTTACTCAGCTCAATAGTATAGTAACGCAAGATGGTTGCTTGACAAAAAACGTGCTTTACCAACCATAATACATAGGATAAGGCATTTCCTATATATTCTCTCTATATGTATGGCTCCAGTAAAACGCTAGTATTGCCGCGGCCTGATATTATCCGCAAATTAGAATGTACTATTCAAATTCATTCCCTTTCGTTAACGCGCATTAATGCTTTGCCTTCCGTAATTTGATAATCTCCTGTACAGTGTACCTAGTCAGTGGTTGCATTTGGCGCATTGTGATTATATCGATGGACTGACTATATTTATCTCAATAGTATTGGTGGTACACAACATGTCTGTTACAGTTTTGCAGCTAACCAATTTGGCGAAACAGTTTAGGGGATTTCTGTTGCAGGAAAATGTTACTGCGAAACTGTTTCGTGGTTACAACAGAAACAAATTAAACTGTTTCGCAAAAAGAACAACTTTTCCCACACCCCATCACTAACAAGAATAAACGTGCAACTACATAAGCTGCTCTTGTATTGTTTGTAGTTAATTATTGTATAATTAGATCCGTTAATCAGCTTTCAGATCTAACCATAAATTTTACCAAACAGCTGACCTTGAATTTTAATTTAATGTTAATATTTTAAAGATAGTACGCAAATTTCTAATTTTGTTGGATTTTTGGGTATTGATATGAGGGGAAAAATTTCATGCGTTGGGAACATTGTATCTCATGTCGATCTGCAGGCTTTTATAAAGAGTGAGCAATGGAATACTCCTCCGTGGTCACGTTGTAGTCGTAGGAGAAAGAGCACGTACTTCCGAGCGGATTAGCATCGCCAACTATTGTGTGTGGAGCTGGTTTGGGTTTTCTGGGTGCTTAACCCGGGTGTTCTTTACAAATCTTTTTTGTTTTCTTCTGTTAGTGAGTGAACTTTGTAGTGTGAAGTATAAGGTAAGCGTACTATTTGTGATAATTTCCGTGTGGTGTCCCTCTCAAGGGTGGGGGAGGATAGATCATGGAGACAGACGTTAATTTATCCTGAGGGGAAGGTTCGCCTTCCTGTACAGACAACTCCAATACACAGGAGCTAGGATTGGTGACACAAAGTATAGCAGAATCGGCAAAACAACAGCCGGAAATTATGGAATTTGGTGGTGATTCTGTGGTTCAGTTTAATGGGACAAGCACGATAACCTCTAGGCCCGGGTAAACCAAAGTAGACAAACCCCCCTTAAGATACTTGGAAAGTGATATAGAACCTTATTTTGTCAGTGAAATTTCAGTCTCAGGATATGACAAAATTCCACCCACTAAAAATTGGGCGATGGTTGTTTCAGAGTAACTGACACGTGAAACGCATAGTAAAGCGGCTTTAACCAAGTGGAAGTCCATTTTTAAACACCGCATCAGGCCAATAAGTTTTAGAATTCTAATTTTGATGCTATTCATGGATCCCAGTAATTTATCCCCCATTACAATTTGCATGTTTCTAGGGAGATACGTGGCGTGAACCTTGACGTAACCGAAGAGGAAATCCAGGAACATTTTAATGCCACGGTGTATGCAACGGTCACATATGTGCATAAATTTAATCGTAAGTTCAGTGTTACACAAGGAACGACTGATTATGTGCCAACCAGGACGCTTAAAACCACGTTTAGGGTGCAACAGTTGACACCTCATATACACTTGTACTATTAACGTGACTAAATATATCGAATGGATCATTATTTGTAGGAATTTTGGTAAATTTAATCATCGAGTGAAGTTCTGTAAAAACGAGAAGAAATGTTTAAAGTGTGGACAGCCCATTTAGATTTTCAGTTAGAATGTTTGTCTGATTCTTTGCAGTGTGTTAACTGTCGACAGGCTCAGTCAGCATTGAACACGAAAGATTGTCTGGCCTTTGCATTAGAAAACAACATTAATGCTAAAATACAGGAGTTGCCGGTGTCTCGGTATGAGGCCCGGCAATAGTTCTCCGGTAGACAGTCTTACGCAGACATCGTTCAGGCGAGGAAAGGAAAGAAAGCTCTTCCGGAAATACAAGGGAAAGGTTTTAGGAGTGAAGGGGGTGCAGCTAAATTGGGCCACCTTCCTAGGCGAAAAGGGGAGACGTAGCCTCCCAGTAAACGCCAAGGCGGTAGTGGAGAGAAGATTGGCTTATTCACGTTATCGGCAGTTCCGGACTAATGACTCTTAACCAAAACGCACGCAGGACTGAAGCTCGCAAGAACTGTCAATTAAATAAACAGCGTCGCCTCTAGTGGTCTCATTACTGCGCTACAATAACTGCGGACATTACGATATCTGACGTCTGGCACAAACAGGCTTGGTACAGGAAATCTCAACATTCCAAGGACTTTACTACATCTATAAGGAAACTGGGAACTACAGGACTATTCACGATATTTGATTCCCTGTGAGGTTCTTTAGCCACCTCCACCGCCGTTACCTGCTAGGTTGCCTCAAGATATGATCACGGAACCTATTCGACTGTCGGAAGTTTCTCACATCTTGACCAATAAAACGCGACGCTCCACTCCAGGACATGATGGATTGACCTGTGACTTATTACTTCTGCCAGACCGTTGGTTCAGATTCATGGGTCAGCGTTTTTCGGATATTCTATACACGGGTCGAATTCCGGATACTTGGAAAAAGCATCTACCCGGTGTTAAAACCTCACCGTTTAGGTCGCACAATTTCCGATTATCGTCCCATATCGTTGTTTCCAACTATCCGTAAAATATTTTTAAAAAAAATTGCAAGTTCGTCTAGCTTTTTATACGGTACGTTTTGGTCTTTGGCCGGCAACAGAATATGCCTTTCGGAAGGGTTTTGGAACCTACTTTAATTTATACACACTTATTACTGAGAAGGAGGAGCTGCTATATTACAAGCAGATAATAAAAATCATCATAATGCCATTCTTGGTATCAAATTCAATAAAACGTTATTAATTAATAATCTCCGTCTACACGTCAATATTGCATTTCATACCAACAGACGTGTGCTAGCGTTATTTCTGGACAATTTCAATGCATATAACGCAGTGACTGTACCGACTCTTCTTCAGAAAGTCCTTGACCTGGGACTACCACACATTTTGATCACCATTATCCACCAGTTATTGACAAATCTCCGATTACCTTTAAGGGGACCTAGGACAGATTATATTGATTTCTACAATTTTATTCAATCTTTTTGAAATTTTGTATGCTGGTTCATATCATTATGAATAGCATTATGTGTAAATTTCAATAAATGCGATGAAGTAGTTTTTCATATACGAACAATTTTGTGTTTTTCATATGACGATATTTGAAAAAATGTAAAATACTCCTTGCGGTACAAATTTTTTTTCATGAGTAGCATTTGGTCACATTAATCTTTGAACTACTAAGAAGTAATCCTAGTATGTTTTTTTTCATTTTGGGCATTGAATAAAAAATGATTAATTATAATCATTAATACAGATATTTCAGCAAAAAACTCAAAATTTTTGAGATTAATAGCACCACAGTGTCCAAATTTTACATGCTAGTCCAAAAAGTATACTATAACTTCTTTATATAGTACTGTAGAACAATTGTACCAAGTTTCATGCAGAAGTAAAGAAAACTATCCCGCATGGGATATTTTACACATTGAAAAATGTCGTTCTGAGAAAACATAAATTTTATACTGGAAACATTAATTCCAACTAATTTATCTGGTGTAAACGGTTAAAATTGTCCTGCACCATAGCTCTTTCCCTCCAGCTTCTTCTTAGTCTCCTCTGCAGACACTTTCAGCATCTTCTTCTTCTTTCTGGTGGACTTCAGCTGTTCTGATGTGGAGCGGCGACTTTCATACTTTCTACGTGAATCTCTTTTGTGAGCAATTTTTCTTCCTAATTCTGTAATTTCTTCTCTAGTTGAACTGGCTTTTGTTTCTTGTGAAGCAATGCATCCCATATTGTATTCAGAAATGGCATCAATAACTGCTATATCTAACCTTTTTCTAGAAACAAAGGTTTCCTTAGGACACTTTCTCGAAATTGAAGAATGCAAACTTTCATTTGCATTCTGGGTTCCACTTTGGGTGCATCTTTACAAAAGCTCAGTGGAGGCTAGTCTCTGGTACAATGGCAATATTTTGACTAGCATATCAGAAGAAAACTGTATAGACATGTTCTTATGGCTCTCTCGTTTTTTTGCTTCTGCAATACTTCTTTTGTGGAAGCATCATGAATCTTTTCCTGAAGGACATTTCCTATGGTTTGGGCTTTCGTCAGTAGATGAACAATGATACAGAGTGGCATAAATTGCAGATTTCATTCTATCAATGTCAGGTAAATTAGAGACAGTGGCATGCCTATAACAATTGGTTAGCTTAACAATATTGGCTTCTTTTAGTGTTCCTGGTCCTCACCCACCAAGTTGAGTGCCTTTTGCTTTCCGCTCCTGTACCAAATTTCTTACTCCTGTGCCCATCCTCTTGGCAATATGGTTAGCACACTCTTCTTTAACAATGGGTATCTGGCCCACATACAGCTTCCTTTGTAAGATGACTAAATGTTTTGGCATCACCGTCAGATAGCAAAGTTGTGTAGCGCATGGAACATTCACTCACAGACATTTTCCACAAGATATCTGCTGCAGAAACATCCATATAAACAGATGAACCAGAGTAGTTTTTACAACATTCTCCAGGTAGTTTTATGCCTTCTAAGCCATATGTTATACTCTGGAGTATCTTCTCCCAATTCATTTTGAGAGAGAACACACATGGGACAATATTTGGATAACATTTCAAAATCAAGAACTAATCCAGTTAAAATATCAATCTCAATGCCAATTCCATATAAAGATGTGTACCCTCTCTTGTGCAATGTACCATCGAAAGAAGCAGCTATATCAATTACTTTCTGATTTATATTTTCTGCATTCAGATCGTCATGGGCCTTACGCACTGCTTCTCTTGATTTGGAGAGAACATTTTTTCTTATGCTCCCTGATTCAGCTGCTAAGACATGCATATGCTTAGTGAATATTTTGGAATCTATTACATCTAAATTCATACATATGCAAAATCTTTCCATTGTTCTGTGACCACCACCAATTTTTATAAATGACTCCACACATCTTCTATTTACATCAAATGCAACTTTTTTACTTTTAGAATCACTGTTTACTTTAGGGCTGGAGTACACATCTGAAAATATTTTGTCACAATTGTTACATTTTACAGTAAGCTTTCATGCTGGGCCCTTGTTTTCTCCTGTTTCTATAATCAAAGACTTCTCTCCACATTCATCACATATTATATTACTACATAGCTCATTAAGAATTTGTGAATGTAGTCAAATGTGTTTGTTTTCACATAGATTAGGCTGTGTGACTGAAGATATTGTTTCAAAAAATTTGAGCTTTTTGTCACTAGTAGAAATTATTTCAAGTGTACTGGCATGTTTGGGCAATGTATTATGTAGGACTGCAGTAGATAATGAGTTTTCTGCGCTAGCATTTGTATCTACGTGATCACATGGTAATGTTGATGGACCAGGTTGTGGTTCTATAGTTTCTTTGGAAATGCCCTTCCATCTTTTTTCAATATTATTCAGAGCTTTGAGTCTCTTTTTACTCATCCTACCTTTGGGTTTCCTCCAGCTTGCGCCGTTTTAATGCATTGCAAATACCAGTAAATAAACTTCTAATGCACAGAAACCAATAACCTCACAAAACCAATGTGCATGTAAACATAAATCATAATAATTAAAACCTAATTAAAAAGGCAAAATGTTATAAATAAATTGTAAACATATTTAAATATTATTATACGCAGTGTTACTGGTGTGAAATTACATGTATAGTTTTGATTCTAAAATATTATGGCTTTATTTTGAACTCTTGATCAAGTTTTGTTGTAGTAGTTGCAGTAAAGGACACCAGATGGAAGCAAAACCCAATACACACTGATTATGGCGCAAATTTGAACCAATTTTGGGCAGAAAGTACTTATCTTTGAAGTAGGAACAAAAAATGGACGTGGCTGGTATTTAAACTGCCTTGTAGGGTTTTTTAAAAATGGCTGCTAAACCCTTTAAAAAGGTTCTGGTCATCATACAACTCAGTTAAAACTTTGCATAACATAATAAACAACTAATTTTTGCAGAAATCAAAAATCAAAAATTTTGGCCATTTTGGCTAAAACATCTGTCCCAGGTCCCCTTAACAGTAATAATCTGTACAACCCGGCTGACTTCGCGTGGGCTGCCTCAGGGGTATATGTGTGCGTGCGTGTCTGGTAGGCTCGTGGTGAGCCTAGGTGTTGTTGCTGTGTACCTACTCTGGTAAGGGTTTAATTACAGGAATGAGGTGAAGGTTGAGGTTTTAATTTTGGAGTTTTCGAGTGTTGGTGTTAAGGAGGTAGCGCTGGTAGGCTCCTTGAGCAGTTGCATTTTCAGGAGCAGCATCCTTTCCTCTGCTCCGCTGGTGACCTCCTCAGCGGTCTTCACTCAGTCCATTATTATATACGATCTATGTGGGTAAATTACAACGGGAAACGCAATCCCCGTTGCGTGCACCAAAATACGCCGATGATGTTTTATACACTCCAGTGCAGTCCAGGCAGCCTGAGCTCTTCATCCAATTTGAATTCAATTGCCTTGTGGTCATACGTTATTTGGAAGAACTTGATTTAAGGATTAATTATCGTAAGACGTACTTTCTCCGATTTCAGCGTAATATGCGACGGTCACATCGGGGGATCTAAGACCATTTGTTTCTTGGGCGTTACTTTACAACACAATTTGGGTTTTGCAGCCCATTACCAACGACTGTTATACTCACTTCGTTCCGTCTCGAATTTGTCGGGCTATGTCGAAAAGACATTGGGGGGGGGGGGTCTGGTCCAGTGATTTTATTACGTTTACTCGTGCCATTGGTTTTCTCTCGGTTGACATATGGTACATGAATGACTGGACACCTTTCCGATACGATGTCTTCAAAAATGGATTCTTATTTTTATCAATTACTCAACATTATTTTTCACGTGAACGGAAATCCCCATCCCCATCACCAAATTTTTCCGATGTTTACCACTTGTGACTTGAATATCTCCAGGAGTGCCAAGTTTATTGCTGATCTTTTTACCCACTCCTGTAACGTGTTTATACCACGGTTACGACGGTTGCAGCATCTACGGAAGGACGAGGACCATGCTGGGAACTTTACGCCGGAACTTTTACTCCGCGCTTTCGTGACGAAAAGTGTCCCAAGACGTATACATCTCTGAAGGAAAATATTTGTGTGTAGCTTTTTACTATGACCAACCAGTGCTAATCATCAAAAGCGAGTATAATTCATTTGTATATGTGACATTGACAGATTGGGAAATTATCATTAATGTGCTCCCAGAATTCGAAATGTTCATGAAAGGACACAAGTGCTCGACACGCGAATAGAGTGAAAATTTAGTTTATTCATACAATCTAATTGCAATTATGGAAAATAAATCAATTAAGCTCGTTAATATATCTCTACACGAATGTGAGATATTTTTAAAAAGAAAATGTGTAAAAGGTCTTAAAAAATCATCTGCATTTATCATAAGACATTTACATTTCTTATCTAATGTAAATAATGATGCTTACGTAGGAACAAGGAGCTGGAGAGGGAAGTAATGAAAATACTTTATAAAGAAAAAGAGTTTGTATATACATTCATCACAGTGTTTTATTGCATAAAACCAAATACAAGTTTCCTTATACTATTCCTTGCATAATAGATATTTAAATTATAGATTGCATGACCTGAGATAAGGGCTTGTTGGTAAATGCTTTATCGTGAAAAAGCAGACAATATAATGAAGTCTGAGCTGGAATATTAGCGCTTGCTTGAATTTCAAGTCTAATATTAACAGCACCGCTGATTGTCTCCTCTGGCTGATGAGAGCAGTCAATGATGAATAACGGAGCATACTTCAGAAAATCCTTCCTCTGCAATAAAGGGTAGTTTTCCTTGTTATCATATGAATTTTGAAACTTGGAATACATTTCATACAAAGAGGCAGATTTATAATTTTCAAAGTCCAAATTCATGTCATGGTAAGGATAACACTCGCTATTAAGATAAACCCTAAAGTTAGTGATATTACAATGATCAAACTCAGAACAACTCTTTCTCGCGTCATTTGTTCTGGCTGTTTGAGCGCCAACTATAACAAATCTCGGCTTCTCAAGCTTTGATGTTGTAGCAACATTCCATGTAAATGAGTTAGTTTGTGGAACCGCAGGCTGGGTATGAACATCCATACTTCGAAATGCGATGTGTAGAGCTTAACAATCTTGAGAAACTGCACTTTTTCTCCATCTGCAAGACGCATCACAGGCATTCTCCATTCAATGAGATTTAATTTAACTATAGCATCTTCAGCTCCAGTTTCTAGAGTCCTTACTTCGAATCATCACAAGCTCAAACTTGCTATTTAGTATAAGTTCATTGTGGTCATCAGCAAAACCCAGTAACATTGATAGGGACACAATAGCGTTGAATACACCACTTTCAGAATGTACAATGTCCACCTTATTCCCAGGATAGCTCCATCCAGCATTCAGCAAACGACTTGATTCCATAACATTCACAGCAACGTAGTTGCGCATAGTTCTTTAAATCCCAGGATTTCGGGTTCTATCGATAGTCGAGCCATTCATATTAAGGCGAATCTCCTCAAACATGAATGCTATAGCATTATTAGCGAGCTTTGCAGTAGTAGGTTCCCCATCAGGCTTAGCAATCGTTCCTTCAATGTAGAGATAGCTTCTGCTAGGCAATGTATACAAATCTTCAGCTTGGCAAGGATTTCTAATCTCATCGTTAGATCCCAAAGCTGACGAATTATACGGTAGAAACACATGCTCCTCTTCTTTAGCAATCTTATTGTCAAAGATAGGAGTGCTAGTCACATTGAAGATGTCCATCACAGAATTCGATATCCCAAACTCTTGAGGAACTTTCGATTGTTCGATGTTAACAGTCTGATGACTGGCGGCAAAGTACGAGCAAGTTGATGAATCAGTTGCTTATTATACAATTAACGACGACGCTTAAAATCGATTCCCATTGCGTCGGAGGTGAAGTCTTATACTTATATCTTCTTTTCTAAAGTTCAGGACACTTCCGTCTTGATCAACAATCCTGAGAGTGATTTGCTCGATGTAATTTGAAGCAACAATTGCCAAGTATATTGGATTTGACGGCTCTTGGGAAATATGAAAACCAGGAGCAACCGAAGGAAAAACTCATATATTGAATGCCCATTCCTACCGTTAATGAAGGACTCTGTTCCAATACTACACTCAACTCTAATGATGCCAACCTTAAATATGTTTACAAGAAAATCAGATTCTGATATTTTATCAGTATGAATAACAGTAGTATTTGAAAATCCTAAAAGAGAGCCAATAGAGCACTCTTTCGAGAAATCGATAGTATTAGGACATTTAATCTCAGCCTTCATTGTATTATTGTTTGCTTGAATAAAGAAGACATCCCTCCCCAAACCGAGCTTACTCCCTATGTATGAATTAAGATCAGCAATCTCATACGTTCCAGAAGGAATATGAATGATTTTCAACTGACCATTGAAAATATAAGGAAATCGATTATTACTAGAATCGACATTGGAAATTGAATAAAAAGTTTCAAAGTTCAAGAGAGCAATATCATAAAACCCTCTTGGATCTAGATGCAGAGGCGGATTTAGATACGTTGTAAACACTGAATCATTACCGCTAGCTGTAATAGTATAACTCATTGCGATAGAAATTGCAAGCACAAGTGTCCGCAAATGTCAGCCAAAATCTTGAAATCTCTTTGTATCACAGTATAATTTAGCACCCTTTAAATAAATCTCTATCTCCTTTGGAGGTTTTAAATCCCCAAAACTATCAAAATAAAACGCTGTATTTCCAATCTTCTTCACAGCAACCCAGTGTGTTCCTTCGTTCTCAGACGAATCTAGATTCACAACAATTCTTTCATTGAAATGAGGTTTGAAGGAGGATTGTCGCTCATGTACACACCTCGAAAATGTGGTACCTTCAAACGCCTAGCATACAACTCTATATCAATATTGCTTAAGACTTTTTCCGGGATATATATAACCCTCGCACAGAGTTTTTTTTTTTTTGAAAATTTCTTTCTGTTCTGACAATTCTTCCTCTTGATTTTTAACCCATTGCCTTTACCGCTCTTTTTCCCTTTTAAGACATTTGCAATTTTAGAAGCCGCAGCTAAAGATGCAACCAGAGGTAGCACTGGTAACAATCCTCCACTTTTCTTTTTCTTGTGAAGACCTCTTCCTTTCGCTTCCATAGCTCTGTTATGACGATTCATTTCAGTAAACCCTCGCTCAGCAGCTATTTTCTTATTTACAGTTGAAGCAATTTGAGCTGTACCCCCTGCAGCAGCTCCTAATGCAGCAATAATAGTAATGAGAGGTAAAAATCCTCCTCGCTTCTTCTTTAACTCAGAACCTGAGCCAAGAGCGACTTTTCCTTTCATAACGCTCGCTACCAGCCTTGCTGCCAACTTTTCCTCTATAGATGAATCTGGCGATTTAACCCTACTCCAAGCCTTCTCAGCTAAAGTCTTGTCGGCAATATTTCTTGAGACTCTGCGTAGGCTATATCGTGAATCCTACAGGCCTCATCCAGCTGATTAACCCCTCTGTCTCCCCTCTTTAATCTTTTGGCGAGCTTAGTTCTAGGGCCGCAAAATCTATAATCGGGCGAATGGGCTTCAAATGGCAGCCAATTAATAATCTTGTTGAGGAGACTAAATCCTCCCTTCACCTTATCACTTCTAGCTCTCATTGCATACTAATCACATTTCGCTATGCACCCCAAATTTATAACAATAGATTTCAGACAATACTGAAAGAAGACAATATATACATTAGCAGGGTGTGATTATTTTTAGTTGATAAGATGGATCTCGTCAAGCAAGAATGTGCGCTACCTATTCAAGTATTAGACTTTGAAAGTGTTCTTAAACGTGATAGGCATGGAAAGCTGTTTCCGTGTAATGTTAGAGGACTCATCTTGGGAAGTTCTAGTGCAGGAAAGACAAATGTACTACTCAATATGCTGGTACACGAAAATGGACTACATTTCGGAAACTTGTAAATCTACTCAAAGTCTCTCTATCAGCCAAAATATCAATACCTTATTAAACTCCTTGAAACATTGAAGGCATAGATATGAAAACATGCGAGGATGGAGAAAGTGTATTGAACCCATCAGAAGTTAAAGAGAATTCAATATTTGTATTTGATGACATCATTACTGAAAAGCAAGAGAAGATTGCAGCATTTTATAGTATGGGTAGACATCGTAACGTTGACTCTTATATTTAGCCCAATCCTACGCAAAGGTACCTAAACATTTAATACGTGATAATGGAAATATGATTATACTCTTCAGGCAAGACAACTTAAACTTGAATCATATATATGATGATTACGTAAACACTGATATGCCTTACAATGAATTTAAAGATTTGTGTAAAAACGTTTGGGAGAACTTTTCAGAAGGAAGACCATTCGTAGTTAAAGCACCTGAATTCCTGATGAGTAACTGTCGATATAGGAATGGATTTGATCAATATATTAAGGTCGATATGAATGAATCCAGCCATTCATAGTTCAGAATGAGTGTCGACATGTTCGGCTCATCGAGAACCTCGGCAGTTAAAAGAACTCTTAATCAGCTCATTATAAACAGAGATGGGAAAGGTAACTACCAATTCAAGAAAAGGCGGTTGTGTAATATTCAAGACCCCGAAGATGAAGATGATGCTACAACTAAACGATATGTTTATACCTTTCAGTTTCTCCTGAGAATCGATTACAAGAATTTTCTGTTAAAACATCTCAGAAAGGAATAGAGGAATTTGAGCACGTTCTTAGGAAGCATATTCAGAAATCACTTGAAGCGCAGAATAGAAGTCTAATGGTATACATAAACAAAAATGCTTTGAAACGAGATACGAAAAAAAAAATATAATTCTGGATACTATAAGAATGAAAGTATTATTAGCACCATCGCATGGCACAGGCGTGCCTAACACTAAATACATACAAGACTACATAAATGCAAGAACGCCGCGAATAGATTCCAATGGAAATTTCACATTTAAGAAAAAAAAGATTAAGAGAGATAGCTGAGCCTATAAGCGATAATGACACATCCAATAAGGGATATGTTGACGCTTTAGAGAAAAGGACACGTTCTTTCATACAGGAAAACTCAAAAGAAATGGGAGCTATGGTTAATACAAAGCTTAATGGCTTGATTGCAAGATATATTTTGAAGAGAGTCGATGAAAACAATGTAATGGACGATGCTAGATTGAGAATATTACTAAACCCATTACACGATCACGATTTAGCGAATAGAAAATTTGTCATTCAATATCTCAATTCTCAAACCCAACCAAGAGACGGTAGTGGCAACATTATATTTGGAAAAAAGAGAATTGTTGATATGGCAGATCCTATTGATGATACAGATGCTGTAAATAAAAGATACGTTAGAAATTCAGTTATAAAGAAATTAAATGAGACACGTCAACAACTAAGCAGATATGTGCCGAAGGATATTGAATTACAAGTAAGCAAGAAACTTCAAGGTTTCAACACATCTCTGAACAAGACTATAAGCATAGTGGATTCTCTATCAAAGTCTTCAAGTGAGTCTATGAATTCACTAATGGAATCTATAAAGCAATTGTCCGAGAGATTTGATAGTGAACGAAAAAACTTCGATGTTATGTGTACTAAGAAACTGGATAACATAGAGAACCTCATGAGCATGCAAGGCAAGCGACTTGACGAAGAAATTAAACGGTTAAAGACAAATACTTTAAATAACCGCAGCACCAAGCAGTTGGACGAGGAACTGAGTACATTGCAGATTCGTGTATACACATTGATGGATAATCACAATAAACTACAAGAACAAATAACCTCTATAGAAGAATCAATTAAAAGTCTGTATACTAATACAGCAATATTTGCTGATGCATTCAAGGTAAAGATGCACGGGCACAAGGAGGACACTGATCAGCTGAAAAGATCAACTGAAATGATAGCTAAGGCTGTGGATATTTTGAGACTTCAAGTTGATCGCAAGCTATAAATTGAGAGTAAGCTCATAGTTGTCATCATTCAAAGATGGATAGCCAAAGAATAAGTCTTAAAGAATCAGTAGTCAAACATACAAAAGCAATAAGAGAAAAGCTACGAGAACTCAGGGGGCAAAGGTTTGAGACCTAAAGGACCATGAGGGAAGCCCTTCGGCCAGTATCAGAACCTCTTGAAGATATACTAGATATCCAGAAAAGGAGTGTTGTATCTGCTAAAGAAGAGAAAGACGAGAACATCACATCATATCTGAAGTGAGTTCGAAGGAAAGATAAAGATGAAATCGATACATTTTACGGTGTGCGATATGAAGATGGAAGCTACATGTTAGGAAACAAGGCAATTGATTTTATTAATAATCAAATCAGGGTAGGACAAGAAAAATTCAATGTTACAGCTGGATTGAATGAGCTGATCTTTAAGAAGACACCTGAAGTGACTGTCTTTACAGAAGATGATTTGGATACTTATAGAAGAATTCTGGAGTCAACAATGGTGCACCGACAGAAGAATACCAGACAAGGACGATTGAAATATAGCAATTCATACAAGTATATAAATATCATACGTCCTCTCCTTAGAAAACATAAAGGCTTGGGCTTGGAATGGAAAGAACATCATCCAGAGAGAAAACAAGACTACATCTATTGGAACGATCCAAATACATTAGTGGATCGCTTGAGGCTGCTCATTGCATCCAGAAACGCTGGAAATACTAATCATACTCGAGAAATTAATGAGATTATACAAGAGCTAAAAGATTCCAAAATAATATCATAAAGGAAGTGAAGAAGAATATAGCAGCAGAACTTCACGCCGCTGCAAGGAGAACATTTTTACGTCGAAAGATTGTCAGCAAGGGATGCATGACCTAGTGCAAATTGATTTGGTTGAAATGCTTCCGCATGCTAAACTCAACAAAAACACCAAGTACATTCTTATTGCAGTCAACTTCTATTCTAAAATGGCATACGCAAAGCCCTTAAAGAACAAGACAGGTCCTCATGTTACAAAAGCTATGGAAGAGATTCTTCAAGAAATGCAAACACCTCCAAAAAATATCCAAAGTGATAATGGAAAAGAATTTTATAATAAACGTTTTAAAGGACTAATGATCAAGAATAACAGTAGCCACTATAGTACATATAACAATGTGAAGGCAGCAGCTGTTGAACGTTTAATAAGAAAATTGAAGAATATGATGTATAAGGAATTCTTAACTCAAGGGTCATAAAAGTGGCTGGATCTTCTGCCCTAATTATCGCAAAGTATAATGACACATACCATACAACTATTCGGATGAAGTCTAATGAAGTCAAGGATAACAGACTTCTTCTAACAATCTACAACTATAAACAACATCAAAGAGAGAAGAGGAAGGCAAGAAAGCTTAAATTTGGTGATCGTGTGTGGATATCAAAAAATAAAGGACATTTTGAAAGGGGTTATGAAGCTAATTAGAGCGTAGAAATCTTCAAAGTCGACAAAGTGAATAGAACCAATTCTACTACATATATGTATATTAAAGGATAAGGATGGAGAGGAGATTAAAGCTGCTTTCTATGGACATGAAATCCATTCTACACTATTTCCCAACACCTATTTAGTTGAGAAGGTAATACGTAGACAAGGAAATAGGATTCTTGTAAAGTGGTATGGATTTGCTAATAGACAATGGATTGTTAAGAACGACTTCTTGTAATAAAATATTGAAATGAAGAGACTCTGTTCATTTTAAGGTGTATTTTATTAGAAAAAAAAAACAATTTCCCTTCACCTTTCCAATAATGAAGAAAATAGGTAGTTATACTTTTTAAAAAAAAACCCGTTAGCTGGAAAAAAACTATATACAACATAAATTTAAATGTTAATCATATATTTCAAAAAACTCCATGAGCGGGGCAAAAGAAAACTATATACAACATAAATTGAAATGTCAATTATATATTTCAAAAAACTCCATGGGCGGAAAGGAAAACTATATACAACATAAATTGAAATGCCAATTATACATTTAAAAAAACCATGAGCGGGGGAGAAAGAACACTATATACAACATAATTTTAATATACAAATAAATTAAAAACATGATATATATAAATGACAGTGCATGTGTCGACGGGAACTTTAATTCCTTACTAAGAGTCAGTCATAGCCAATGAATAATATCCCCAGGCAAGAGTATAATCTGAGCCCTCAATAATTTACCGCTTATCGTCTCTCCCATAGAGAGCGACTTTGTTCTCCTGTATTGTATGAATGCAATGCTTGTAGCTCCTAAATGTTCTTTGTATTGCCAATTATTTTTTCTATCGTCATTAATACAGTGGAAATGGTGTTCAAAATTTAGAGTTGGCATAGGTAGATAGGTAGAGGTGACCCAATTGCTTGGCCTCCACGTTCACCTGATCTGAACCCTCTTCATTTCTACTTGTGGGGCCATTTAAAATCATTGGTTTATTCGTCTCCGGTGCCGGATTTGGAATCCCTTCGGAATCGAATTGTGGCAAGTTGTGAGGACATACGCAATACTCCTGGAGTTTGGGATCGTGTTCGCAGGTCAATGAGACATCGATGTGAGGTCTGTATTCAAGCAGGAGGTGGACATTTTGAACTTCTGTAATGACAACAACCTGCGGAAAGAAAAACGTTCCAGTGAATTTCAATGTTGTGAAGGCCATAACTCGGAAATGAAGCATTTCCGGACAAATGTTATGATGAACTAATTTGATTGTCTACATGTGGGAAATACATACCTGAAATTATGCCCCGTATTTTTGAAACACCCTGTATATTAAAGGATAAGGATGGAGAGGAGATTAAAGCTGCTTTCTATGGACATGAAATCCATTCGACACTATATCCCAACACCTATTTAGCTGAGAAGGTAATACGTAGACAAGGAAATAGGATTCTTGTAAAGTGGTATGGATTTGCTAATAGACAATGGATTGTTAAGAACGGCTAGTTGTAATAAAATATTGAAATGAAGAGACTCTTTTCATTTTAAGGTGTATTTTATTAGAAAAAAAAACAATTTCCCTTCACCTTTCCAATAATGAAGAAAATACGTAATTATACTTTTAAAAAAACCGTTAGCGGGAAGAAACTATATACAACATAAAATTAAATGTTAATCATATATTTCAAAAAACTCCAAGAGCGGGGCAAAAGAAAACTATATACAACATAAATTGAAAAGTCAATTATATGTTTCAAAATACCCCATGGGTGGGGAAAAGAAAACTATATACAACATAAATTGAAATGCCAATTATACATTTAAAAAAACCATGAGCGGGGGAAAAAGAACACTATATACAACATAATTTTAATATATAAATACATTAAAAACATGATATATATATATATATATAAAAATGACAGTGCATGTGTCGACGGGAACTTTAATTCCTTACTAAGAGTCAGTCAGAGCCAAGGAATAATGTCCCCAGGCAAGAGTATAATCTGAGCCTTCAATAATTTTCCGCTTAGCGTCTCTCCCATAGAGAGCGACTTTGTTCTCTTGTATTGTATGAATGCAATGCTTGTGGGTCCTAAATGTTCTTTGTTTTGCCAAATATTTTTTCTATCGTCATTAATACAGTGGAAATGGTGTTCAAAATTTACAGTTGCCATGCCTGATTTGGTTATGCCCTTGGCCTTCTTTACAGTCTGCCCCTCAAATCTATAGCTATACAACTTAGACTTTAGACCTATAAATTCATACAGGGGCTTGCCCCCTAGCTCATCCTTAAATAAGCCTATTACTTTTTTATTTTGTGGCATTATGCCAAAAGGATTGTCTATTGCGAAATTTGAAGTATAAAAATATTGTGGATTCTGTCTCATAAACTTGTAGACATCAGTTGAAGTTTCAAATATAAATGAGTCAGTATCCATGTAGGCCAGGACTAGATCTTTTAAATTTGGTTTCATTACATTATAAAAAAGTCGTACATTATGAGTTTCGAAATATCCAAAATTGCCTGGCCTATATAAATAGGCTTATTCATATACACTTCCTCTCTACTCAATTCTATACCCAGAAGATTTTCATGAAATATAATGCTCCGAATGTAAGTCGGGCGAGCGGTCAGTTTCCTGGCCTGCTCCCAAGATGAAACAATTCGAAAATCAGTATATTTCCTGACATTCTCAATGAATTTTCCATATACAGAATTGTTCATTTTTTCTATAGAATCTGTCCAAATTTGGACATTTCCCTTGCACGTTTTTCTGTATTAACATCTATGTAGGTTTTAAGCCGATTAGATTGGTCATAAGCCACCACACGGTGTATCTTTTCTAATTTCAGACCCAAATCAATGAACTGTTGTAGATTCCTAAACTGCAAGGTATACTTCTCTTTATTATCCAAATTTGCCAACAGTTTCTTATATTGACCCTGTGGTGTTACTTCGCTTTTAGGGCAGAGAGGAAGCTCATTGTGGATGTCGTGGATATGACTAGGGTACGCCAAGTCGACCTCTATCACATATCCAGTAGCTGAATCTGAAGGTACAGATGTGAAATCAATGTCAGTTATTTCCTCTTCTTTAAGCCATCTTAGATTACCCATTGGCAGATAACTCTTCATTGCGCTCCCATATAAATTGTTTAAATCTTGGTATGCAATAAAATTATCCTTCATGTTTTGGTTGTATCCTGGGACATACTTATTATTAGCTTTTACACAGCGCTTTGATACGCTGCACATTCCACCTCTGATAGCTCCCTCTTAAAATTCTAGCATTGTCTGATCGGTAATGAGGTCAAGCTTTACCTTCCTCGTTTTCAGCATAGCATCGAAGGCAAGCCCTGGTAATGTAAAATACCAGCAAGGATCTAAATTATATACCTCTAGAGAGAGGCCCCTAAACTTTTCAAAAGCATCAGCTAACAAGAGCGTGTCTGTCTTCAGGTAAAGTCTCTGTATTGGCCTAGATTTTGAATATTGAAGGTCCTCCACACTTTCTGGGCGTGCATATATTCCTGCTGGTTTATTCCGTCAAACACTTCAAATGGGGGTAGTTGAATTTCTTCCAGCTTATCTATGGTGTCAACATAGCTATACGGGAATACTCCCTTTAATCGAACGAGCTCTTGATGATCTCGATCAGGATATTCCGCATTTGTTATCCGGAATTCATCTTTTTCAAGCATGCTGGCTAGACTAGATAACCTGTCCAAAACTTGAAGTTATCTAGAAAGCGTAAATTGATGCTCCCGTATCACTTTGTAAACGATATATACCGCTCAGAAGTGGTTGCGATATACGAAATTGGATTATCATCATTGTGCTCAACCAGGAAGTGGCTATCATAATTGCTTAAGCAATGTAAATAGATTGGGATGAAATTGGGCACTCTTCTATTCAGATTGCAGCGATTATGGCTAGTGCCAATGTAAGCACATGTCATGTGATCATGATCCCTCACTTTTTTCTCGTATACTTCAAACGTCTTCATGCATATATGTCTTGAAAATCAGCCTTGTCCTGAGCTGTCATCCGCATTTCTTCATTATTACCATATTGAGCAATAACCATATCGGCTATCGCTCTTATTTCAATGAAGAACTGCTTGATAGCGCCAGGGCCTCTAAAAAGCATGAATTTCGAGAGCGATGCACCTTGGCGACATACCAGCTTGAGCGATATTGACATTGCTTGATAATGCTGGATAGTTCGGGTCCAACTCTCGGTAGTCGATGGCTCACAAGAGTGGACCTTCGCTAGCACGCTCTCAATGTCTGCATAGATAACAACATTTACAGGCACTCCTTTAGAATAAGATGAAAACTGGATAACTTCATCGCTTGTAGGTATCTTAACCAATTGCGCTTTGGAGCATCGCAATTGGTGTTTTTTAAGTATCTCCTCATTGGTGAAGTGCATCAGACATGGTTCACAGGTCCATTTCTTTCCATTGTGTTTGCTTATTTGTTTTCCTAAGAGCTTGCTCAGGTTCTTAATTAGACAATAATGTGAATTTTGTCCTTCTGTGATTATGAGAAGATTAACGTGGTGACCCTGCTTTTTTGCTGTTTGATAAAGCGGTATAATAGTTTTATCATCATCTAAACCGATTACAGCGACACTTGTTCCTGGATTCTGTCTTTCAAATTGATTTATTTCATGGATACTGACAGGAAAATTAATATTTGAATAATTGAATTCTGTAAGCAGTTTTTTCTTAGGATAGTTAACAGTTCTCTCGGCATGTACCCTTATAGGGTATTTTGATGCAAGAAGGCACCAAGCAAAGTAATATTGATCTGTATTCTTGATATTTACAGTAGTCAGCTTGTGTTTTATATGACTTGGAAGCTCTATGTAGCGTGATGCATTGAGAGGATTGTAATAGCTGATGCTGTTAATTAGGTAATTGACAGAAAGAAGTGTTTTAGAGCTGGCTTGGCCTTGAAAATTCGAAATGTTAATAAGCATTTCATCCATCATAATTGAGAATAAAGCATCCAAATCGGATGATTGAAGCCCCAATTTAGTACTATTATTAAAGTGTATGTTCTCTATATGATGAATATCGGGTGCTTGAATCATGAATGTCATCTGCAATGAGCTGATTATCTTGAATCCAGCCCGATTTCTGGTAAGTACTGAGCTCATTTCTTTAAGCACTAGAGGCCTGCACCTCTCTAGGAACGCCTGGGGATAATTCATATCTAATGTATTAGAAATTTTGGTGTTATAAATATGCACTTTAAAGGCTTTTTCTATTGTATTGAATAGAAGCTGGCTATGACTGATCTTGGAAATGTTTGCTGATGCGACACTCCTGTCCTCTTCAGAAGAATCATCATCACGGGTCCTCTTGCTTCGGCAAGGCTCAGACATCTCCTCCAATGGCAGGCCAGCTCCTCTGAAGACTTTTGCCGTGATGTCCCTCCCTGCATTCCACAGGTGGTCGGGTCTGCAGGACGGTCCTGGCGTCGGTGATTCACTTCTAGCGTAATTGGTGAACGGTTCATGCAGAGGAAAGATTGCTTCTTGTGTCATCCAGGCTCTCATGGCAGCGTTCCATCTTTCGTCATCTGAGGACTCGTCCCAGAAGGTGCTCGCTGTCTCAACGGGTTGAGAACAGATCGCCGTAGCCTCTGGAGGCCCCTCTCGAAGAGCACCGGCAGCTTCGAGATCGGAAATTTCTGCAAATTAAGAAAGAAATTAGGCTTTGTTTCTCCCGCGATTTCAAACTGTTTCGAATATTTATTATTTCTGTAAAAAAATGATCTGTTTCATTAACATAACTTCCTCTGTCTCTGCCACAGCTTATTGTTCTATTTACTTTACGCTAATCGATATAAACTTTGGCAGAAATTTATTTTTTGTAGATAGATACAAGACTAATGTTATAGTTAAATCTTTAAGAGCGGGTCGCTATGAGATGGCCTTAAAATTCCTTTCTTCTTGCATGAATACAATCGTTTATGTAAATATTGACTTTTTCATTTCGGAAAAGTATAATTTTAGAACATTTTAATAAAATCAAGGAATGTCTAAAAACAATCAGATCCATGAAAAAAATGTATATGACACAAATTGCGTGTTTTAACGGGCCTTACATTTTTTGTGTGGTATGTTTTGTCCATCTCTTACGGTTTAGCAGTTATGTAAATATCCGTAAAATTCACACAGAACAAAGTAGTCAACAGAGGCTGTTCCCAGAAAATCTCAAAATATACATTTTATTTGTGAGGTAAATATCTTTAATATACGATATTTTTAATCAAAATTGTTAGATCCATTTTTTTTAAAAACAAAAATTTTCGAAAAAAGTTTCATGTATAGGTTAGTTTGGAGCGGGGGGATTTTCTCAAAATCCTCGTGTTGAATACTTAGAAGATTATAAATTTAAATACCAAGTTTTGTATTTATTGGAGAGAGTGAGGGCCAGGACGCAAACATGACCGGAGCCCTGATTGCGCCCTTGGAAGATTTGTGGTGAGGAATAAGTACATATTGCATATGTATATATCTGCAGCCCTGTAACAAAAGGACGTAGTCAGTATAACATTTTTTGCCCTTTCGGGTAAAGTCGTTGGTATATTTCGTATGTCTGCAGGCCTGTAACATAAGGACATAGTCATTTAGATATTTCATTTTGGTATAAATTCTAAGCTAGCTATATTTTTACAACTACTGCGAAGTCTGGCGAAGTCATTAGCTATTAGTTGTGTTCAACCCTTTAACTAGAGAGGGCGTAGTCATTTAGCAGAGACATCATTGGTTTCTCATAGCCTTAGAGGTCACTCATCCAAGTGATGGTCATGCCCAATGCTGCTTTACCTGTAATAAAACACTTATTCTTATTACTTACATTCTATTATCTAAATACCAGAGAAGGCCCGTTAGTGGTCTGCCAGGTCGCTGTAGAGTGGGGGTCCCTCAAACCCCCGGATCCGCCTTGACTCAGAAAGTAAGGACTTCAAGGGCCACCAAACTAATGTCGTAGACACATTCATGGGTAATTTTATTATGGAATTCTTACTAGCGATTCTAGATATTCTTGTATATTTAAATCGGGTTCCCCCAGGCCGAGGGTTCTGTCATATAGAGAGAGCGGTCTCTTGTGTTTGTTATTTTCTGCTTCATAGGTGCCTAGTTCTTGTATTAGTTCATTGTTGTTTCTTGCTTTACGCTTATACAGGTTGTAACTTTGGCTTTTTATGAACTGCTCAATTGAATGCAGTTTTAGCTCCTCATGAAGGAGATAAGCCGGCGCTACTGGGGGTTGTTTGGCAATTATTCTAATTATTCTATTCTGGAGTGTTTGTAATTTATGTATGTGCATTTTTGCAGCGTAACCCCATACAGGGGATGCGTACGTAATGATCGTTCTTATTAGCGTTTTATATAGGATATTTACCATGTTTAATTTTAATTGGCTGTTGAGATTGATGAAGGGATATAGTCTGTTTAGTTGACCATTAGCCTTGGCTCTGACCTTAGCTATATGCCTACTCCAGGTTAGGCCTTGGTCCATGACAAGACCTAAGTAGGTCACTTGGTCTTTCCACTCGATAATTTCGCCTTGGTAGTTAAGTGGTTGTAGCAAGTTTCTGCCTTTACGGTGCTGTATTCTTTTAGTGAAGACTATAGCCTGTGTCTTCTTCTTCGCAGGAAACGTCATCAAACGAGAAGCAACGAAGCGGTCCAATCAGAAGCCACGTTCGCCGGAGAGCCCAAGCCCCGCCCCCCACTTGCCAGTATAAAAGTAGCGATCCCGACAGTCAACGTGACTGGCCCTTACTCTCTCCTGGCTATGGCCTTTGGCTAGCTATAACACCCGCTCCTTGATTCCGCAGGTGCAACAAGCGGTACTGCAGCATTCCTACACCCGAATTCTCTCCGGTGGAGTGGTTTTTAGTGGGTATTGCCAGTTTAGGGCGACCCCGACACTTGGCAGAGCTATCCCCTCTGTCGCCTGTAGATTGGGTTTTTCCACTCCACTCGAAAAAAAAAAAAAAAAAAAAAAAAAAGGTCAACGCTTCAGACGCAGCGAAACCTTCTCCAAGAAAACTTCGACCGCGCCACTGAAGATGTCCACCGTAGTTGTGGACGAAACGTCTGGTACTCCTAACACCAGCAGACCACGGCAAAACAGCCCGGAAACATTTCTTAGTTACACTGACTCCGGCCGTGAAAGCCTACATTCTCTCAATAATAATAATAATAATAATAATAATAATAATAATAATAATAATAATAATAATAATAATAATAATAATAATTTAAAATCGTTAAAACAATATTAGTTCATTCATCGTTAGTTTATTCCCATCATTTCATTAATTATATTCATTTGTAAACCAGTCCATTTTGCTTTAGAAAGATGAGCCGTTTTCGTATATTCTATTTGAACTGTAGGTATTTTTTCATATGCATGTATTATTGGCTATTGTATGTAAGACATTCAGAATAATTACCTCTATTTAGTTCACCATGTTGATTCTGTCCCGTAACAAGTTGCTGTGTTGTGAATGTGGACATTCTTTGGACAGATTGTGCCATTGCTTTAGTCCAAATATCGCTTAGCGCAGGAAAATCCCATTGATCAGCTGGCATTGTCACCATATATAGGACTGATTGCATTCTATTGTATGCTTCTGGGAATTTGTTGGACCAATTGGCTGAAAAATAAATATTTATTCTTTAGTTTCGTCATTAAACTTTGTTTAAGTGTTACTAGCATTCTTCATGCGTATTTCAGTCGATAAATTTTTTATAGTAATAAGCAAAAACTTGTTCATTAAGAGTGAAATGTTTATTGTTTAAGGTATTTAAATGTAAAATTATTTTAAAGCTGTTCTGTTATTTCAGTGGAATAAATTACCATAAACTACTGTCGCAAACACGTGAAATAAAGATGTTCTTTTTTATACATAATTCACAAATATAGCGCTAACCATTGTGTGTGAAATGTGACTACCACCGTGTTCGATCGGTTAGCGACCTGACTTCTCGCCAGGAGGTCGCGGATTCGATTCCCTGCTGGAACGGGTGATCTGTCTTTAACCAGAATTATTCCCTATCCCCCATAGTCTAGAAATATGATTGCGTGCGTGAATGTGTGAGTTTAATTGTATAAAATAATTAATTATAATCTAATGTTACCTAGAGGTATTACGGACTAGATTCATAAGTTATAAGTTATGAGCTGCTCATAGATATATAACAAATGTAAATTTTTTTTGGTAAAAAATAAAGAAATACGTGTTTTTCATTTAGTTCTTATTATTTCATTACACTTTAGAATGTATGCACGCCCTGGAGTTAAAATGTTCACATGTGCACGTCATATACTTTTTTCTGAATTTATTTCCAGTGTTCCGAGGTTCTAAAAAATTCATTCACCGTAAAATCTTTACATCGTATTCATTTGCCAATACTGTCATACTGTTTCTGATTCTATTATAGATTCTCTATTCCTCACACTACCGTTGGGTATGCGAAGTTCTTATTAATATATAGTTCTTTTTCTTTAAAAATGCATTCTATTTCATTGTAAAGGTTTCTGAAAAAAATGTTGAAAGTAACTACAGCCTGTTTCCAGCGTGATGAACATATTAAAGTTAGTGAGAGTATACTTTTTTAAAACTAACCATTCATTTCAAGATTTTCGATTTGTAGTGATGTCTTCGTTCACAAACTAACTTTTGGGTTCTCGATCGATTCCCGTAGGTCACTACACTGAGCGAATTTTATAAAGACGATGTTCTGTTAGCTGTTTTTTCGTCTTTTATAGTGGATATTGTGTTAAGACCCCCTACTATCCTGAATTCGCTTGGCTGCCCCCCTATTTACATTTTTTTCCCCATTCATTGTAGAATAATATTTCATTGGTCGAGTTTAGAAATATTTTCTGTGTTTAGAGAGAAGGAGGAAGTTGAACCAATCGTGTCTGGACTTGAGAGATTGTCCATTTCTTGTAAACAGAATATCCCTCTGGATATTTGTGCTTCACAATAGGACCAGAAATTATAGCGTTGTTTTGACTACATACCTATTCTAAACACTCTTACGTATGTTATTTACATGTTTCTTGGAGTGATAGTTGAAAAAATGGTGCATCCTACTTTTTTGCTCTGTCTCTGATTGAAAACATTGATATGTGTATAATCTCGTACTAGCAGTAGAATCCATAAAAATATATCATTGCATTTTTATTTAAAACAAGCTATACATGCTTTTAAGCTTAATCAGAGCGATACACCTAACGTGAGTTCAAAATAACATTTGTTTTCGTGAACTGTTCAACCTTAAAATTGTTAAAAGGTTTTCTGGGTAGTAAACATTCTTTCAGTCTAAGTCTGATATTTAAGGCGGCTTTGGACAGTGCATTTTAAAAATGTGTATTATTATTATTATTATTACTACTATTATTATTATTATTATTATTATTATTATTATTATTATTATTATTATTATTATTATTATTATTTCCTGCTTCTTACCATGGCAGGTGAAAAGGATGTATTCTATTTTTTCTCTGTCTCAGATTCAAAGCATTGATAGATATGCATCGTCGGACTTGGCAGTAGAATCCATCAGAAAATATCATTGCATCTTTATTTAAAACAAGCTATACATGCTTTTAAGCTTAACCAGAGCGATACATTTAACGGAAATTCAAAATATCATATTTGTTTTCGTGAACTGTTCAACTTTAAAATTGTTAAAAGGGTTTCTGGGTAGTAAACATTCTTTCAGTCCAAGCCTGATATTTAAGACACCTTTCGGCTGTCTATTCTCAAAAAATGTATATTATTGTTATTTCCGCTTCTTTCCATGACAGATGAAAAGGTGTATCTATTTTTTCTCTGTCTCAGATTCAAAACATTGATAGATACATAACATTGGACTTGGCAGTAGAATCCATCAGAAAATATCGTTGCATCTTTATTTAAAAACAAGCTATACATGCTTTTAAGCTTAACCAGAGCGATAGACTTAACGCCAGTTCAAAATAGCATATTTGTTTTCGTGAACTATTCAACCTTAAAATGCTTTCAAACCGTGGTGGGGGTGGGGTTGACTCTGTGTTTTGGTACACAACCATTCATATATTTGTTAAACTAAAAACACCATCTACCCTCTTCCGCCTAAGTGGATTGTCTGGTTTCTAAGGGGAAAAAAACTCGTTGCCTGTGGAGCTACTATGAGAGCGCATCATGAAGACTTACCTAGAAAGGTAGGCAACTTCTCTGGCATAAATGAACGATCTAGTTACATAAGCGTTACGGGGTCTCCCTGAATACTCGACTAAGAACACTAACATTATATTACATTTTTTAAAGGTTCTTATTTAGTTTCAAAATGATTTCATTCCGCTTTTTGAGGTATTTAACAATCATAAAGTATTTTGTAGGTTGAATTGATGTTTACAGTCGTCTGAAGCAGGTAAGAACGGGTTTAACTGGTATGATAGGAACTCACTGTTTTCATAACTCCTCTTTAGCTTGCACGCTGAGGTAACGAGTGCATGGATTTTAGTTATATCTACTGTTATAATTGTGTTCTACAGTTGTTTAATTATACATAGTCGTAAAGTCACGTGATTGCAACCTCACTGAAAGTCGAACGTAGGTCCTCGTGTAAGAACGGATATTAAAATTTTATAAATGTCTGGAGTTGTAATGATGTTGGCATTCTGAGTGCTCGAGAGGTCTCAGGTTCAATTCCCTGTTGGGGTGTATTCTGCTCGTTTCATCAATAGCGAAACTTGTCTTAGTTTGCAGTGTTTAAGGCGTATAATTATGTGAAATAAGTTCCAAGTTCTTTTCCTTTCGTGCGCATATATTTACTATATTTTAAGTATTGCAACAATCACGTCTTTTGCTCTGGAACGTCCTACAATTGGAAACTGGATCACTTCACCGCCATATTGGTTTTTTGATATGATGAATTAGTATGTTTTATAAAAGCAATTCTCTCTTGCTATTTTTCATTTCATGTGTTGGAACGGCATAGTAAAGCTTTTAACATGTTCAATCGTATGAGTGTTATAATTCTTAGCAAAAATATTACCGCATACGCCTATACAAGCCATATCAAACAATTTATATAAAATATTCTACAGTATAATTATATCGAGTTTTTTTATTTCACCATGATAGTTGAACTATGTTTGTATATTGAGATTCCTTGTGAAAAAGTAGACCGATTTGTCATGCAAATGAGCCTTGTAGCTGTTGAATTGCCAGAGATAGAGAAATCCTTTATATTCTTAATTAAAAGAGGATATCTAATTTAAATCAATATAATTTTGGATTTATGATTAGAGATTCAGATTCCTCGTGAAAAACTAGATCGATTTCATATGCAGATGAGCCTTGTAGCTCGAAAAATTAGAAATTCGTGTGGGCGTCGTTAATCGATTAAATTGAATTTGATCGGTGAATGTTGAATATGATTGTTCAAACAATTAACAGCCCTCAAGTGAAACCTTTTAGACAGGTGGTTTGGCAAAGGGGTAGGGGATAGTAGCCGGCAGCACATACTTTGACAGGTACATGGGGAAGCTTTTAGACTGTTGTCTTGGCAAAGAGGCAGCGCTGTGTGGGTGGTCTGTCGGCAGATGTTATCTCAAGTGTTATCTTGTTAACAGGTGTACTTACAAGTCGGCATCTCTTTGTCCTGTCTCCCTCATCTTCCAACTACTTAAAGATATTTACATGACACCTAAAATGTAAGTTTTTTATTTTTTTTTATTTTTGTACAATTAACGATTTCCAAGTATTCCTTGCTATATTTTTAAAATTTAACCAATAGTTTTCTCAAACAGGTACTCGTCATCCGTGTTTATTTTGTTTTACTCATAGCCATGCAAAGATAATCGAATTTCAAAGTCAATCGCATAGCGACAGCTTTTAAAATATTTGACTATGGCTTTAGCCTAGTATATTCCCTTATTTCCCTTCTACCTACAAGGAAATAGGTAGTAAGACATATCTGCTAAAATTTATTCCGACCAGCACGAAGTAATTAAAGAGTAATGTTTTATAAGAAAATTTTGTTTATAGGTAGAGAAAGTCATGTGAAAGGAACACATCAGAATTTGTGCTCTTTTGTTTGTTTTTTTTATAGCCCCCTTTAATTTGTATGGTTACATCAGGGACTTGACTGGTAAAACAACCGCTGGTGTCTTTCTCGCTGGTCTGTAGGTTTTCTTATTGTTTTTACTTTCTCTACACGTACCATGTACATACATAGTGTATGTGAAAGTGTTGTATTGCACCCAAACATTCGATACCGAGATTTCACCGGAAATATACGTTTTGAGGTCCCCTGAGTCCAAAAAGCATTTTTTCTTTCTCTAGCCGTATGTGCATAACAATGTACATAGTAGCTAGCGAAGGCATTGTATTCCACCCAAAAATTCGATATCGAGATTTCACCGGAAATATATGCTTTGCTGTCCCCTGAGTCGAAAAATATCATTTTTAGAAAAAGGTCCGCGCGCGTTTCTGTGGGGAGGTGACAGAATAGCTCAAAAACGAAAAGACCGTAAAATACCAAACTCGGTATTAAAGTTTTGTATCTTCCAAGGATGCGACACGAAACATGTTCAAGAAAATCCCCCAACCCCAGCTATCCTTCTTTACATGAAACATTTTTTCGAAAATAACGATTTTCTCAAAAATGGCTCTAACGATTTTGATTAAAATATCGTGTACTAAAGGTATTTACATGACAGATAAAATGCATATTTTGAATTTTTGGGATTAGCCTCTTAAGAGCTCTTTATTCTGCATGAGTTTTGCAGAATTTTGCACAACGGTTAACCCGTAAGAGATGGACAAAAACTTACTAAAAATATGTAGATCTGGTTAAAAACATAAGTTGACCATTTGCAAGATATTCCTTGTAATTGGTTTCAGTTTTAAAATACCCAACTTTTCTGAAACTGGACCATCCAAAGCGAACCGCGTCATTCGTTCATATAAGGACCAGCTATTAAAATGTTTTATTATTACTTTAGTCTAGCGGTTTCCCTTATTTCCCTTCTTCTTACAAGGAAGCGAGTAATAGGACCATTTCTGCTAATGTTTTTCTCGATTACCATAATGTAAAAGATGAATAATCTTTTGAAAGAATAGTTTTGTGTATGAAACAGCTAGAGAAAGTGATGAAAATGGAACACTTTTTTTTTTTGTCAGTTTTAAAATACTATAAACATGCGCACACATTCACTCCGATATGCATACTTCCGACTCTGTTAGGGATAGGGAATGATTCTGGTTAAAGAAAAATTCCTGCCCCAGCTGGGAATCAAACCCAGAACCTCTGGGTTGAGAAGACAGAATGCAATCGTTTAGTTCTAATTTCTAATATTTTTCATTCGTTGCCCTAACCGACCGCACATTCCGTTATAACACGAAATAAAATTAAAATATTATGATCGCGTATATGTATGGGAATCGTATCGTTCGTTAGCTTTGGAATGATAATAAGTTCATAGCTTTACTTGATAGCATATTCCATCCTGGCCAGGTGATTATCAGCGTGCTCACCCCTCTCCCCGCTCTTCCCCTACAGCATCCATTCGCTAGAATGACCTTTAAGTAAAAGCACCAATCAGATATGAGATTTCGATTCTGGGTGCACCTGCACATATCCGAGACCCGAGAGCAGGATTCATAGATTACTTTTTTGCATTATACAGTTATGAAATTACGGGCACGTTAAATCTTTTTCAAATTCAAATCATCAAGTCATCAAGATGGCCAACATTATACTAGGAAGCAGACTGCCAATATAGGCTATTGTTTCACAGTCCTGTTACGTAATGTGTGAATAAATGGCATTAATTGATACTAAGTCCCATCTAAGTCCTATCTTTATACTTTTATTTCGGAATTTTTCTTTATTTACCCCACACTAAAATGTATCTATATTAATGACCATTGGTACCACTAAATCATTTTATACTTCCGCTGAACTCTGGTAGAAAGAGACATCTATTGATAGCAGTACAAGATAATTTTGGTGTGCAGCGCTCGAAATGTCACCTTTCGAGCCAGTTTTTGTTGGAACCTTGACTCGACACCGGAAGTCCCTTCGAAAACAGCATTTAGGACTTATTAAAACGAGAACTCATTCGAGTGAAGGATTCGAATACAACATTCAGAATTCGAGAACATCTCGAGAACTTCCAAGAATCGAATACATCCACATTTTGCATTCGAATACTCCCGTCACTAGTTTTTATTTTGGTGGGTGCAACGAATCGTTACTAAAAAGTGTAGTTGCTATGAGTTAAATATGAACGACATTTCGGAGATTGACAATGCTAGTTCTTAATTAAAGCCTTCTAGCACATAAGATGGCATTTCTGGAGGTAAGTGTGCATTTGCAATATCGTATAACAAACAGCTATCGAAAAAAAATTTAAAAAGTGCACTGCAAGTAATTATTTATTTGTTTGTTCGTTTCACCAAAATTAACGCTCAGGGATATATTACATGTCATACAGTTATTATGAGATGCAGTTTAACTAATAACGTAGCGAACACCTAGCTTTTAATGTCTCTCCCTTTTCCTAAAAAAAAAAAAAAAAAGTATATGTATATAAAATAACAGAGGATGAAAATATCTAAAGTACCACCATTTCAAGAATTAACTCAACGTGCCATAATGTAGGAGAAATAATAATTAACAAGTAGACAAATATACATGCAGTATTAATTTGTTTTTTTCACACAACCGTGTGTAGGAAGAATACTTATTGCAGTAAAATGCAGGTAAATTGTACACTTTTAAAAATAGCTGTAACTGTTTGTAATGTTTTGGTTGGCAACGTTACATTCAGCGTGTGTATGAGTCTTAGGGCTTCTTAGTTTGGCTATGCGGAAACGACGTAGCGCAAGGTTGTGGCACTTGCTAGCAGACGACTGAATCTATTCTACACCATTACCGGAATTCTGACCCTACTTATCTAAGTATACGGGCAGTCTGCCTCATACACGGAATATTAATCTGTTGCTTGACAAAAAATTCCTCATTACTATACGATGGTTACACCACGTGGCATCACTTCAATATGTGGGCACCTTTGTTACTCTGTCATTGGAGACGCTTTGTAGTACTTAATTGTCTGTAATAAACGTCTAGGGCCCTAAGCCGCAAAGCGTAGCCCGGGGTGGAGGGCCCTAAGACACAAAGCGTTGCCAAGGGATCTGTGAAGCTAAAACCCCAAATATCCCAAGAAGTCGAAACTTCCGCCATCTGGTGACTCTCACATGTGAGCAACTTAATGTTTTCAACACTTTCAAATATGGATTGCTAATACAAGTCACCTAAACTACTTAAGACCGTTGTGCATGTGTGTGTGTGTGTGTGTGTGTGTGTGTGTGTGTGTGTGCATGCACGCATGTGCTGCAACCATTGTATAGTTTCACAGGGCGAAAGAGTTTGAGCCAAATGTGGGCTTTTGTTGCAAATGTTGTATAATGGTATATTCTTTTTATGTACCTATTTATAGAATCTCAGCCATATACTTAATGTAACACTGTTAGCTCTATAGATGTGGATTTCCATAATATTCTGTTATAGGTTTGCAACCAATAAGTAACCATGTTTGAGCAATTTTGAATTTTGAAGGTACAGGTCAGGTATAATGATGAACAAGATTTACACTGCTTTTTTCTCTAATTTCAGTGATTGCTATTTATTTCCAAGGTATATGAAATTATAGATACCTCTGAATTTCTTCTCTACCCCTTAATATATCACCTTTATAGCATAGACCTACACTAAAGTAAAATAACCTGTAACTGAGAAAAACAAAGGGTCTTTCTCTCCTCTCTGCAACTGACACATATAAGTAGCATTTAGTGTGAGCCATATCTTTTCATTGATTCGAAACAGATTATTCCAAGCTTAAAGGTATGTTTAGACCTCATAATGAAATTATTTAACCCTCAACTAATTTTATATATATATATATATATATTAAATTTAGTAATGCTGATGAGTAGGGTTCTGTTTTTTCTGTTTCTCCTACTTTCTTGTTTCCCCCACCACATCAACCCATGCTGTGAAAAGGAACTACTAGTGGGGTAGCAACATTACTACATTTGAAGAAAATGGAGGATGGCTTACCGAAGATATCAGAAGATGTAACTTGTAATTTACAATTAATTTTCTAATTTGTCATTGATCTAATATTCTCAAATTATTCATCTATTGAATGTGAATGTGTTTATTTTGCGTTTCCCATTCAATTTTCCAATATATTTTAATATGTTTATTTTAAATGTTTGAAGACAAAGAAGGATGATTGGCACATGAAAGGAATACATTTTAATTTCTTTATTCCTGTACATGTGAAAGCAATACACATTAATTTATTTTAAAGCAAAGGATAGTTTACATGTGATACTAGTATTTATTAATTTAAAGGAGTGTATAGTTTGCATGTGAAAGTAATGTTTTGTTTAAATAACTAAAGGAACGGATAGTTCACGCTGAAAGTGATATATTCGGTTACTTTTCTAATTTAAACAAATATGGCAAGAAAAGGACATTGCACATGAAACAAATACATATTTACTAGTAACATTTACAATACATGGGTATTTTGTTTCTAATTTACAGAACCATATAAGATTCCCAGAGCATTATTATTATATTTACTATTGCTATTATATTGAAACATGTGCATTATTTCTATTTATTATACAGTAAAATTCCATAATTATGTTCAGTACAGTAGCCTAAACGCACACTGAATGGGACAACATTTTACTCAGGATATGATTTATTAGGAATGAAAACAATTTTGACAGCATTTAATAGAATATGTGGTACAATAACTGTTATTTATTTAAAATTAGGGTCCAGCACATTGCAAAATGAAGAACAAGCTGTAATTTTTATTAGAAAATTTTAAATAGTCGATTGCTACTACTATGAATGATTACATTTTCTATATGGTAAAAATAGCTAGTAATTTCCAAGCTATACAGCTAGGAGCAACACAGTTTTCTGAGCAAATTTATTGTTCCCAGAGCTTCGTTTACTCTGACATTTTCCACTTAACATATACTTTTGTCTTTTGTGTAATCATGAGCAGTTGTGGCTGCTGCAGTATGATCTGCAATAATATCCTCAAAGCTGCAGATATCTCAGTTCACCATCAGCTGACGAAATCCTCAAAGTTTACATCTCCCAACTTCGCCCATGCAGCAACCTGGTCCTCATCAGCATCCATTTTCACAAGAGCATTCATTTCGTAGATGTTCCTACATGTTCCTAACGATAAGAAAAGAAGAAAATTAATGTGTGTCGAAGAAAATAATGTTTTATTGTGTAGAGATTGACTAATGTAATGAAATTAAGAGTCTTACCTTAGAAAATCCTGCTCTCCTGATACAGTTGGAAATTGTCTGAAGATCAATCTCATCCCATGCAGCAGAGATGAAATTCCTAGCTGCAGCATGGTGATGTGATTTTCACCTCCATTTTCAGTCCACTTCAAGTGTTGTAGAACAACACACTTTCAATAAAATTAGTTTAGCACTTCTATCACACCTATCCATTGATTGAATATGTGTGTTGGAAGGCAGAAATGCAAGTCCTACAATATTGAGATTCACATTTCTTGGGTGAGCAGGACAACTGTTAATGAAAAGCAGGATTTTCCAGTTGATTTTCATAATTTTTTGTTCTTAAGTATTTCAGCCAAATCACCAGTCATGTGACTGGTTCTTGTGTTGTGTTTTAATGCTTTTAAAATAATGGGGTCTGAGAGACTTTCCACAATTAACAGTGGCAATTTCTCTGAGCCATCAGAATTGGCAGCAATGAATATGTGACTCCCTCCTTGCTTAATTTACCACTATGACATTTCTGCCCTTTCAATACATGTGACTTGTCAGGCAGTAGCTTAAAGAATAAGCCATATTCATCTAGATTAAACACATTGTGTGGCATGTATGCACTAATAAGCCTGGGAAGCACTTTACTTTGCGAGTCATTCATATCAATCTCATTAACAGATACTAATTCACCACTGATTTGCCAACACATAATGCCATGTCTTTGCTTGAATCAATTGAGTTAACCTTTGGAGGCATAAAAGTCTATGTCCAGTGGCCTACAATTTCTCATTGGGGGACTCAGTACATTATAAAATAACATAGTTGGTATAGTGACACCAAATACACTATAGGTTAATACTGGACACTTCCATTTTCCCCTGTGTTAAGCTGAGAGACAGGTATATAGTGGCGCTCCTAGCGGCCAGGCCTTAAGGAACAAGCGATTAATTTTGAATGTTAGGAAAGGGAAACCCAATAATGATATTATAATATGCATTGTTATTTTTTATTTATTCAAACAATATTTTGTCAATACAAAACAATGCAGAAAAACAATGTAAAGGTATTGGATCTACAGGAATTATTTTTAGTTGCATGACATTTTTTGCTTTAATGTTTCTACCTGTTTTTTCTTTTTTCGATTTTCATCATTCAAATAGCATTTTATTAACACATTGAATGCTTTGTCAATAAACACATATTTGCAACTTTCACATATGTAAATGAATAATGCGTCATCTACACGCATGTTTAACCTTGGTTTAACATTAGGTATAATGTCAGAAAAATAATGAAGATTTTCATTAAATAGAGTATTGCTGCTGATGTACATTGTATAAGCAGATTCGCTGTGAAATATGAATCTAGCATTTCCATAATACTTCAGAGCAATATGCACATTTTAATTTACTACATCTGCTCTCATCGATGTCTACCTATTTATTTATACATCTCTCATGAGGCAATTTTGCACATATCCACATGCATACACATGAATCTGCACACTGCTGAACATTAATTGGAAAATCATCACTTTTGCTGTTCTGGTATAATTAGTGCAGAAGTCTGAATTGCTAATGCTTTACATTTTTCCGGTAAATCAGACTTTAGAACTAGAAACTTGCTTACCTCCATGGGCACAATTACTGTCCTCAGACAATTGTAGTAACTGATTTGTAATTGCAAGTCTAAGACATCGTCTGAATTTTGAGGAATCTGGGGTTACATTGTTCCCACCCTTGTCCCTAATAAATGAAAACAAAATTTCCAAACAGTCTTGTGTGAGTCGTCTTGTAAGTAAACATGAGAAACCATATTGACACTTTAGCTCCTGCCACAATAATTTGAATGCCAAAATGTGCATTAAAACAAGGAGGTTTCTTACGCTGACCATTCATTACAGTGATGTTTTCTAAGAATTTTCATAATTCATTCAAATACAGTAAATGTTTTCGATCGTCATTTATTGCACAGCGCAACTCTTTAGCACAATGATTTTGAGACAAGTTGAAAATGTCAAATAGACTGTCAATTTTTACTTTCTCTACACGTAATATGAACATAGTGTATAGAGGTGTTGTGTTGCATCCAAAAATTGATACCGAGATTTCACTGCAAATATATGTTTTAAGATCCCCTGATTTAAAAAAAAATGCATTTTTAGAAAGATGTCCGTGCGCGCGCGCGTGTGTGTGTGGGTAGCATAGCTTAAAAACGAAAAGTTCGTTAAATACCAAACTTGGCATTTAAGTACAGTATCTTCCAAGGATGCGACTTGAAGATTATCAAGAAAATCCCTCTCTACATCGCAAATTTTTCGAAACTTTTGATTTTCTCAAAAATGGCTCTTAACGATTTTGGTTAAAATGTTGTATATTAAAGATATTTACATTACAAAGAAAATGTATGTTCTGAATTTCCTTGGAATAGCCTCTGAAGACATCTTTATTTTGGATAAATTTTGCATAACTGGTAAACCGTAAGAGATATGTAGGGCTCTTTAAAACACACAATTGTGTTACATACTTTTTTCGTGGAGTTGATTGCTTTTTAGATATTCCTTGTTATTGGTTTCAGCTTTGAAAAACATACCTTTCTCGTACATGAATTTGTCAACTCCTGTCCATACAAACAATGGAACTTCAGTCACACAGCAACCAGCTTTTGACTATCACTTTAACCTATGGTACTCCTTTATATCGCTTCTACTAAAAGGAAGCAAGTAATAAGACGATTTCTGATAATTTTTTTCTTGATTATCATGAGATAATTAGAAGATTCAGATTTCTAACAATGCTTTGCTGTAGAGATGTAAAGAAAGTCATGTGAATGGAACACATAAGATCTTTCAATGAAATTAGCGATAGCTAATGTTTCATCAGACATAAAATTAAACGCAACATGCATTTTAATGCAACAGACAGAATGGCTTAAAACAGGAACGGCCAAACATACCCTCATTGGACTAAATGGTGGTAGTTCAATACATTGGCTGGTCAACCTTGGAGCTAACCGAGGTTTCATGGCTGTGTCTTGTTTTTATTTTATAAAATTCTACAATATAGTTCTAAGAAACCTTTCTATCTTCACAAATTATAGAATGCCGTTTCAAATTATTCCTCACCGATTTCAACAGGTGTGGAGTATCATGGAAAAAATTCACTCTACTGTTTTAAATTTCAATAAATAGATTTTCCTCAGAGATGTTCAGCAATGATCTCATTTTCAGATTATTGCTTCTTTGGAGTGGTTATGTACGAGGGGCATACTGAAAGTCATGAGCAACACTGTTTTACAATCTTAATATTTATTTTTAAGCCAAACCAAATACATCATCATAATCTACAGACTTTCTATCACTTTTCGACATAGTCTCCATTGTTTTGCACACATTTTTCTCATTGTTCTACAAGTTTGAAAATGCCCTTGTGATAGAACTCCGTTCCAGTTGCCCGCAGACCCTGACGCACTGCTTTCCAAATATCCTCCAGCATCTCGTAGCGTTGGCCATGTATCTGCTCCTTCACAGAACCGAAAAGATGGTGGTCGGAGGGTGCCAAGTTGGGACTGTAGGGAGGATGTGGAAGAGTTTCCCACCCTAATGCCCTGATCTCCATAGTGGCAAGGGCAGTATGCGGACGCGCTTTATCCTGTTGAAGGATGATCCTCTTTCCAGGGCGTTTATCACGCAAAGCCCGATGGAGCTTCAGAAGTGTCTTGATGTAGTGGACAGAATTTATGGTTTGTCCAGGTTCAAGAAAGTCAACCAGAATGCAACCTTGTGCATCCCAAAAGACACTTCCCATAACTTTTCCTACAGACTGCACTGTCTTCGCTTTCTTCTTCGATGGTGAGTTCAAGTGGTGCCATTCCATACTCTGATGTTTCGTTTCTGGCTCATAGTGATGGAACCAGCTCTCATCTCCAGTCACAATACACATCAAAAATTCATCACCTTCATTATGAAATCTCTGAAGAAGGTTTTGTGCAATGGTTCTTCTCTGAAGTTTGTGGTCTTCAGTCAATAAACGGGGGACCCAACGGGCACAGACCTTTCGATAACCCAAGCTGTGGATCATTTCTTGCACTGCACTATGTCCTATTCCAAGTTGCGCAGCAATTTCATTCACAGTGAAACGTCTATCTCCTGTAATGAGCTCATCAACTCTTTCCTTGTTGCGTTCTGTAGAGGCAGTTCGAGGTCGCCCGCTACGAAGCACATTTTGCAGACTCGTGTTTCCATCTTTGAAATGTTTCACCCATCTTCTAACCCTGCTGGCACCCATGCAGACACCTCCATATGCACGTTGAAGTCTGAGATGAATTTCAGGAGCAGATTTTTCCTTCTTTCACAATGAATTCAATGACAGCACGCTGTCGAAACGAAACATCAATGTCAGCCATTTTTCAAACATCGTCTGTGGTCACGTGATAGAAGCTAATGATGTCACAATATGTCAACATGTGGCTTAAAGTCTGTAGATTATGATCCTGCAATTCGTTTCGTTACATTGTTGAAATTTAAATTTTTACAATGGGTTGCTCGTGACTTTCAGTATGCCCCTCGTATATTAACGATTCACAATAATATAATCTTCTTATGTTGTTTTATCTCGTGGAAAGCGGAAAAAGGAGTTGGGAAGTTTCAGAAGTTCAAAATTATTGCAGTCAAACACAGCACAAATCTTACCAGACATGGTTCAATACTTCTATCTGATAATCCTTATAACATTGTGCAGACCGATACACAGCTAAATTACATTTTAATTAATCATTATTGCTATAACATAGGCTATACCAGCTGATCGCCGCTCAAGGCCGACCTGCTAGAATGCGCTGGCAGCGTGTGTCGTGCAAAATATCACAGATTGTCCTGAATTAAGCTATAGTGTATTTGGTGACACTCACTTCACTTAAAATGGAGTTTACAAAACATATGTTGCCCTCTTCTTCAGCTGAAGTCCGACTGATGGCTAGGAGTTGTGCTCTGTGGTCCATTATGGTGGAGACATTTGGTGTTCTCAGCATAAGTTCCTAATCATGTGGCGGGCGGTATTTCAAAATTTATGAGCCAGTCTTTGTGTTATGTGATGAAAATATCCCCCTAACTATGAGTGCTGCTGGGTTGTTTATAGGTTTAAGAAATTTTGTTATTTTCTAAAAGTGATGTGCTACTGCCGATTTATCCATCTGTTTTTGTTTGATGTGCTTGATGTTCTTTAACCTTGTTTCCAGTCTTCTTTATGTTTGACCAATGTAACATAATTTGCTGTCCTTACGATCCATTTTGTAGATACCTTACCTCTGGTTCGTAGGTATAGGGTCTTTGATATCTGTTTTCAGTGCATTTTTTATGTTGAATTGGTTACTTGAAGCTAAACTTATGTTGTATTTCTTGAACATTTTTTTGAATCTTTTTATCTGCTGTTGGGTGATAGGTCAACTTTTTATATGTAATTTTTTGTTTTTGTGTGGACATAGTGGTGATTTGACATAATGTTAATCTCTTCTTATGTTTTTCAGTTTTATTGTCAATTATGTCCGGGTTGAAACTGTTGATTGAGGCTGTGTGTCTTAATTGGAGGTATTCTGTGTTGTACTCTTCCCAGCCCTGACTATAGTGACGTGAATTATTTTCTCACCATGCTTTGGGTCATACTTTTGACCTAAAAAAGGTGCTAAGAGTAGGATTTAGACGATTTATATAGGTTAAAATCATAAATGTGAATATGGAACATCCACAGAGTTTACAAATAGAGCATAATGAATGGGATAGAAGACTGCCCACTGCAGAAGAAAAGCAGAGAGATATACTTGTAAACAACAAGCAGCTACAAGATGATGATAGAAGGACCATAAATAGAGAAGGCCAGATTACTTCAGAGGAATTGTTTCAGCTAGTTGATATATATTGCTATAAACAAAGTTTTGGAAAGATAAATGAATAGCAAAGGGCTTTTAAGGAACACTTACAAATAACATGAAAGCAAAACAAAAATAAAATTTTGGTTGGAGGAGGAATATCAGTATCCAAAAAGGTGGCAAAAGAAAGTGCAAAGGAAAAATGGTGTTGAAGACAATAGGCAAATCACTGCTTAATTTGGATTAAAAGTAGGTGGTAATGTTGAGCTGGTCTGCAAAAAAATGTTTCAATCAGTTAATGGATTAAGGAAGTTCAAGGTTGATTACGTGTAGAAAAACTGAAACAATCTCCAGCGCCAGTTACTTCTCTTGAGGATCAAATAGGTTAACATGAGCTCATAAACAAGAAGATTGAAGATCAGACAGCTATTTTGGAACATAGAGAAGATATTCTAAATATTAAAGTTATTATTCAATAAGGGACATACAGAAGAAGTACTTAGAGGTCATCTAAACATACAAATGCTGTATAATGATTACAAAAGTGAATGCCAAACTGCTAGCTCATATGACTTATTTAGAGCGGTATTTAAGGCAACTGGAAACTCTCTTAAACAACCGCATTTTGATACATTCAAGACTTGTGTCTCCTACAAATTGAAAATCAAGCAAAGCAAGGATTCAAAGGAGAGAACCAATTGACTACAGAATATAACTGGCATAGGGAACTTGCAGATTCAGGATGTAAATGAAAGAAAAATGATAAAAATAAGATTAAGGAAGACCCAGCAATGACAGTACTAGTATTTGAGCTCCAGAAATTCTTAGATACCCCTCCACTTACTGCCAATGTTTCTTTTTCAAATGTCTCCTTTCAACATATAATTTCAAATTTGGGGTTGCACATTAGATGGAGGTATGAAAGTTTGCTATATATGCCATGAAGCAATATGTAATAGAAGAGCAGATGATATTGCTTCCTATATTCTAAGACAAAGCTTAAAAGTCATCCTGAAAATGCAACCTATGTCATAATTTACTCAGACACTTATGGGAAACAAAATAGAAATATCAATATGTCTGCCATGTTTTTATTTTTTGTCAGCAACAGCTATCATGTTGATAGTGTAGATCAGAAATTTCCCTTTCCAAGACATATATAGTTGGAATATGGTGCTCGCCATGCTCAAGTTGAAAGGTTAAAAAAGACTGCTGAAATAACAATCATGACACCCTGAGATTGGTTCCAGTTTGTCTAAACTGTAATAGGCAAAAACCATTTCAAGTCCAAGATATGAGTTGAGACAACTTCATATCATTTTCAGGGCTAGTTCAGGAACATTGACACAGAATGAAGGAAAGTGAACTGGCTTGATATAAAATGGCTCAGATATTTTATTTGGGTTAGTAACATTTAAATATGAAATTAATGAAATTTTCTTGGTAAAGACCTAAGGTGATCCAAGTGATGAATGCATTCAATAATATTGCTGAAGAAATATAATGTACCACTGCTGATCAATCCACCGAAGAAGAATAATAATAATAAGAATGCCCTAGTAAGTATTCTTCCTCTGATTCACGCATAGTATCACAATTTCTACATGAATCTGGGAAACAGTGATAGAATAGCAGAGTTTTCAGAAGATGAAACTGAAATGCACTTTTTATATTCTTAAACTGATGAATAATATAACTTATATTCATTTTTTGTCTACTTATTAAACTCATTCCCACTTTCCATTTATGCATATATAGCTAGTTAACATTTCTCATGACAAGTACAGCTTCTAGTGAAACAAAAGGTGGCATAGGATGATATGTCAGATATGTGCAAATATATTCATGCTGTAAACCCATTAATTTATAGTACCAACACATACATAATAATAGTTAGAAATGAGTTAACTGTATTTTCTGCATCATTATATAAATAAAACCTGAATTACAGCAATCTCCCAAACATAAAATATTGTCTTCTCAAAAATCTCTTAACTTTGACATATAGGGTTGTGTCTTACTGCCACAGAAATATCCTGTTACACATACACACACACTTAGGCGCTAATGACCCAGCAGTTTGAATGCCCTTAAGCTCCATACATCATCACACACATACATGCACAATAGAGAACAATGGCAAGTTTGCATTTGAAGTACACACAGATGGAAGCAAAGCAGGAGAGAAGGTTGATGCAGCAGGACTAATATTCTTAAACAGCATATTGGCTCATCTGCTAAAGTTCAAGCTGCATGTTTGATGTTCATATGACCAGGTTGAGCATCTTGGCACTTCTAGAAGTACTGAAAAAACTAAATGAGCTAGGGAATAAAGGATGTAATGATGAATGCATTGTTGGTAACTGATAGCAAGTTTATCCTGGATTTACTTAGAAATAACTTTAAGTACAATCAGCTAATTGAATTATTAAAAACTAAAATCCTTGCTGTGACAAAATCTAAGTGGACCCTGCATTTTGGTTGGGTTAGATGATATTTGGGAATATCCAGAAATGATATAATGTATCAAAAGATACCAAAAGAAGTTCTAATAAATACAGAGAAAGAAGCTAGACTTGATGGCTGGCAACAGCAATGAGCAGCATCAAGGAAAGGAGCAAAAAGTTTATTTTTTTCCCATCCTTAAGAAGCAGGTTAAGACTACAACTGCCCATGCACCTAGAGTTTACAGCAATGATTATAGGGATCTGAAAGCTAAGATCATACCACCACAATTTGCTTTTATATATAATACCAATATGTAAATGTCAAGAAGAGGACCAAACAAAAGATCATATATAATTTTGAGGCAAGATTCTAAAACCAACAGAGAATAAAATGATTATTAAAATTCATGGCAGAGAATACATGTAGCCCATAGCCAAAAAAGAATTTCAAAGGACAAATCTTCAAATCCTGGCATAAATATGTGGATGATATGTTGCCATCATTCCTAAAAAAGTAATCGATAATGCAATAAAATCTATAGTATTCACCATTGAAAAGGAACAAGACAGGTGTTTACCCTCTCTAGATTTGAAAATCATGAGAACAGAAACAAGCTTGAAAATTGGCATATACAGAAAAGCAACACACGTTAACTGTTACCTAAAATGGAACCAGTTAAACACATTACAACATCAATTTGCCACATTTCATAGTGTTGCTCGCAGGCTAATCAATGTACCACTGAATAAAACAGAGTATGAAAAAAAAAATACACATTCATCAGGTTGCCAAACTGAACAATTTCAATACAAATTTTATTGACAAATTGATTTACAGACACAAAAGAAGTAAAAAATTACATGAAATCACAATTGTGGGAAAAGTGGAAAAACCATCAGTTAAATGCAAATTTACTTTTCACCCAAACATTTTCTGGAAATTTGAATACATTTTTAAAGACTGACACAAAACTGACTCTTCAAAATAGACACAATGTCCAGAACTTATTAAATCATCCTTTAAAAGATATCATGCCAAAATCTAAACAATCAGGGATTTATAAAATGAGCAACCAAGACTACAAGTCTATTTATATTGGGAAGACAAAGAGAAATTTGAAAACTAGGATGAAAGAACACTAGAAGCATTAGGTATAAGCATGTAGAAGACAAGTCTGCAGTAGCACATCACTTTTGGTCTGAAAATCATAACATAAAGGAAGAAATAGAGTTGATAAAATATGCAAAAAAAAAAAAAAAAAAAACCTTTGGAATTTGGAAAAACATCATCACCAAGGAAGAAGATTCTTTTATGAATTTGAAGTTCCTGCTGTGGATGACATCATCCTATTAACAAGAGTAGAAGGCTGCACAACACTGAGTTGGACACTAGCACCTGTTGAATGTAGCATCATCAACTCGGAACTGAAGATAGTGTTAAGGTACCCTGCAACTTGTTTTCTCAGACGAAAGGGAAGTGGAGAAAAAAAGTGTTAAAAAGGTGACTCAATTTATTTAAACAATATGGAACAATTTTGTCAAGCTGTCGAAATGAATCATAACCAGTGCAAATCTTGAGAAATGGCTTGAGGAAAATGAGCATACATTACTTAAGAAGGCATAACCATCATCCTTGCCCTCCGTGGTGCAATGGTTACCATGCTAACTTCATATACCCAAGGTCACGGGTTCAAACCCGGCGGAGGACGATGGATTTTTTCGGGCGTAAAAATCCTTAGCATGGCTTCCTTCGGAAGGGAAGTAAAGCCGTTGGTCCCGTATTATAGATTTACGGCACATAAAAGAACCTCAAGCCTGATAGGCCTCTGAGCAAAATTGACCGGTCTTTCATGCCCAGTATAGAATGGGATGCTGAGAACCACAGCAGTTAAAGAGCATCAGTAAATAACACTACATTTACATCATGCTACTGCATGATAATATTAATTATCTAAGATTTAATAAGTTGCTGTCAGTGTCTTCCTGATTTATTGTCAAAAAATTAATTGTGCTACGTTTAGTGTTACCAAATTTTATGCTTGCTGTAGAGTCAAACATGTGGCGAGTTAAATCCGCACGTCCTCATTTATGTAGGAACATTCTACACTTAGAGTATAGTAAATATGTATTCCTTTCACGTGTGAAGTCCATTCCTTGTCAAATTCCTTTATAATTAGAAAAGGAAGTGAATATATCCCTTTCAAATGCAAAATATCTGTTCCTTTAAATAAATTATTTAATTAAAGTGCATTACTTTGCATGCAAACTATTCATTTCTTTAAATGAATAAATAAATTAAAATGTGTTCTTATCAAATGCCAAATATCCTTCCGTCCCCATATATCACAAATGACCAGTATCCTTCCTACAGCAGCAACACTTCACGTCCATTCCAAAAACATCAGGACATTTAAAGGAATTCTAGTCCCTTATTGCATCTTTTGTGAGAAACGTGGCCACTGGGTACAAGATTATCAAGAAATCACAGACGTTCACAAAAAGACTCGGAAACTAAAGGCCAGTAACTGGTGCTTCTTATTCCTGAATTGCGGTCATTCGTGCAACAGTGTAGCAAAAAGGGCAAAGCTGCACGTTCGAAATGCAAGAAAAGTCACCGTCGAGTCATTTGCACAGAACAGAGCAGTCCTCCTTCACTTGCTTCTTCCACGACTTCAACATCACTCAAGATTGATACTGACCATTCTAATTTCACTTACCTGCAATCAGCACAGATTTTAGTGACAGTCCAACTGGAATAAGTAAACGAACATGCTGTATACTAGACTGTGGCAGTCAGTCAAGTTTTGTAAGCAAAACCTTGGCAGATCACTTATAACTAAATGTCTTTGGCCACACAGACCTGGCAGTTACGACCTTTGAATCAGCGAGAACTACTTCAAGCGCAGGTTACTCAAATTCGTCGTCAGTGGAGTCTCCACAAAATTGAAACTGGACTCGTCTGCATTTGAAGGTGATAATACATACCCACCAGGTCCAACGATATCACAAGACATCCTAGCATTGTCACATGTTTCTAAAATGCAATTCTTAGATCCTGAGGGACACGAACACAACCCATCTATTGAGATAATGATAGTTTTTCCCTTTTAACAGTATTATGGGCAAGTAGTATGTATTGCAAGAATTGCCATCTACTGTAATTTCTACGTGGACATTATGAATGTACTCTAACATCTGTGAATAATACATCTCCCGAAATGAAGTGTTGTTTGCAAGTTTTTTCTGGAGACTAACAAAACATTTCCTAGCATTGTTTTTGTTAGGGAGTAAAACATCATCTCCCTTTCTAGGCAATGAAACTACTCTCCTGACATCCTCCATTTAAAAATTGTCGTGAAACTCTCGTAAGATGGTAGCATCTTTGGTTGCAAGTGTTTTAATGATAGTGAAATCAAAAGGAAAATAGTCCTTGACACATCACCACAGGTGAGTAACTCTCCATCTCTCAACGATGCCCTTAAATCTGGTCCCAATTTGTTACCAGAAATTCTATCAACCAGAAATTCATTTTTGTTTACACTGAGACCTCACTAGGTTCTTATGGTTTCGAGTTACTCAAAAAATGGATCTTTGAGAACGACCGAAGATGTTATCACTTATAGATTCACACGCTTGCCATACAGCCTCATGTCTAGCCCATTTCTACTATCAGCCACTGTACGAGAACTCGCTTCTGAGTCTCGCAATAAATTTCCACTGGCGGCAAAACTTCCGGAAAGCAGTACCTTATGGGCGACACTGCTGTTAGCATTGAAGATGACAATGAAGCAGTGACTTTGTACTGTGAGTTGACTGGCTTACTGAAGCAAATTAAATTGTCAGTGGCTAAATGGGCTACTAATTCTGAAGTACTGAAGAGAGCTGAGGGACCTGAAATAAAGAGGGAAACTGGAGTACTGGGGGTAAAGTGGAATACAAAGTCAGATGCCCTATTCTTTCACCATTAAGATACCCCTGCTGACTTTTTAACAGATTTTATGACCCGCTTGGAATATTTTTGCCAGTTTCAGTAGAAGGTAAAATTCTGTTCCAAGACACATGGTTGGTGGGAATAGATTAGGACAAGATTCTACCTCATGACATCACATGTAAATGGCACACATGATTTCAAGTCTTCCTAACCTCTCAAACATTACAATTCCATGATGGATTGGTATTAAGACGTCACAAGTCCACGTGTTTTGTGATGCATCAAGGAGGGCCTACGGTGCAGTACTGTATGCCAGGACAGAATATGAGACTAAGACTAGCTTGCAGCAAGACTAGATTGTCTCCCATCAAGAAATTGACACTTCCACGTCTTGAATTACTGGCAGCCTTGATAGGTGTCCGACTTTTGAAATACTTCTGCTGTTCTACAGGATATGATATCACTAAGGCGACACTGTAGAATGATTCCATGGTGACTCTAGGATGAATTTGTAGCGATGCTAATTGATGGAAAACCTTTGTCTATAACTGTGTTACAGAAATTCAGTCCACTATTTCACCAGCACAGTGCCCTGGACAAGAAAACCCAGTGAATTCTCAGGGAATTACTGCCACAGCATTACTTCTGTCTACGTTGTGGTGGTGTGGTCCACTATGGCTCAAGAACCATCTTGATTCGTGGCTTCGAAATGAGATCTCTGAAATCACACTTCCTGAAATATGGAAAATAAGTCAACAAATATTGATGAGCCCGCCTGGGTAGTGTGGTGGTAGCATGTCTGCCTCGCCTTCAAAAGGTCGTGAGTTTGAATCTCGCTTAGGGTGAGTTACCCAGATAAGTTTTTTTTTGGGGGGGGGTTTTCCCTTGTCCTGAGAAAACGAATGTCGAGTAACTTTAAGCTCCATGGACCCCGAGATCATTTGAGCATCATTTCACCAATTTCATTCATCGTCCGATATGACCAACCAGGTTAAAGGACGTTAAAGACTACAAAATATATATATACATATATAGATGAGAAACATACTTAAGTCCCTTGTTAATGCTGGAAGGTACAGTTCTTACAGTAAACTATTGTGCATAACAGCATGGACTCTACAATTCATATAAAACACACATACGTAGAATAGGACTGCTGGAGAACTTTTGGAACTTTCCACTGCATGGATTCATTGGATTAAGATTGTGCAAAGAGAATCTTTTCCAGCTGAACATCATGCACTCCAGCACAATCAACCACTACCCAAGAAATCTAAAATTGCAGTTTCAACCCTTTCATAAGGAACGGAGTCATTCATCTAAGTGGACGCTTGCAGTCTGCCAATAGACTGTCTCCAACACGTCATCCCATACTACTTGATGGGCAGCATCACTTTTTTCACTTGATGATCCAAAACATGCATATCAGACTTCATCATATGTCCAAGCTTAGAGACAAATTTTGGATTCTCCATGCCTGTCAAACTATAAAAAAGACATTAGGGAAGTGCCTTCCTTGCAAACTGGCAAAAAATCCTATTTGCACAAGCAGTTGAAATTCCTCTTCCTAGTGACAGTGACACCACTAAAACCTTTCACAGTAACAGTAATTGATTTTGCCGGCCCTGTATACATTAAGGTGGGAAGTGAAGTTAAGAAAGCTTATACTGGGTTATTTAAAAAGAAAGAACAGATTTCAAACATTTATTGATTCCAAACTACAAAAGATAGAAACGTGATTCCAACGTTTATGGAGAAAGAAAAGTTTACTTTTATAATATGCATTCAATATGAGCACCATGTGTTAGACGACATATGTCAAAACAGTGGCTCATTTCTTGCCACACACGAAGCAGCTGGTCTCCAGTTATCGAATTTACAGCTTCAACAATTCGATGTCGTAGATCCTCAAGAGTGTCAGGCATAGGAGGGATAAAAACACGGTCTTTTACGTAACCTCATAGATAAAAATCACACGGAGTGAGATCTGGAGACCTGGGAGGCCACCGACGATAAAGTTGATCTGCTCCTCCTCTCGCAATCCAACGTCATGCAAATGTGTTATTCAGGTAACGTCGGACATAGTAAGAGAAATGAGGTGGGGCGCCATTTTGCATGAAAAAATTTCATTGGAAAACATTAATCGTTGAGTAAAATTGTCTTCTTCCACATCCTCTAACATGCCAATGTACAATTCGTACCTTTTGTTGTGGTCATCAGGATTCAATGCTTGCAATAACTGCAGTTTGTATGGCTTCAGGGGCAGACGATGTTTTAGAACTCGCCGTACCGTTGTTTGCTTGCTCGTGATGGGGATTTCTTTTTGATCCTTTTGTGTATTGTACGAATATGCTCAACATTCGCGTCCGATGTGCGAAGACTTCTTGTGCTTTTCCTTTTGCACATGTAATCCTCTTCTATGAATTTTCGATGCCACTTGTAAATTTGCTTGTGATGCGACAATTGTTTATTAAATTGACAGCAAAAAGCTCGTTGAACTGCAACAATAGACTCTAGTTTTGCTAATTGCAGCACACAAAATGATTTCTCTTGTGGTGTCGCAGCCATTTCACTACAGACATACAACAATAAACAACAGCGCCAATATGGCCATGATTAAAAACTTCTACCCCCAGTGCTATTTCAATTGTAAACTTTTCTCTCAATTCAATTCAATTCAATTTTTTATTCACCGAGGATATACAATTTGTACATATGGCTTCGTCAAGACTTACAAACTAATTATTACAAGAAATATAAATATACAATGTACAGGTGTGACAGAATACAGTTAAGTAGTTAAATATCTATGTTAAGAAATTCATTTATGCTATAAAATTTGTGTTTTAATAACCATTTATACATTTTAGATTTAAAGAATTTTCCTGGCACAGCTTTTAAAGATTTGGGTATCTTATTATATAAAATTATTCCTTTGTGGGATACACTATTGAGAGTTTTATTAAGTCGATGACACTGTAGATGTATTGCTTCAGCTGTTCGGGTATTATGGGCATGATAATCCTTGTTTCTCTTAAAACATTGCATATTATTATGAATGAAGGAGACTGTTTCTAGGATATATATACATGGTAGAGGGAGTATGTTAAGCTCTTCAAAGATAGGTTTACTTGGAGCATGGGGTGGTTCCTCATTCATTATTCTTAATATTTTCTTTTGTATTTTAAATACTATATTTGATTGGGTAGAGTTCCCCCAAAAGAGTATTCCAAATGAAATTATTAAATGTATACATCCAAAGTATACCACTCTCATTACCTCTTTACTACAAACTTTGCTTAACACTCTTATTGTGTAAGTTAAACGATTCAATTTATTACTAAGAATGAGAATGTGATCTTTCCATGTTAATGTGTTGTCAATTGTAATACCAAGGAATTTAGTAGAATGTTGGTGACTTATTGGGCTATTTTCTACAAGTATTTGGAATTGATTTGTGAGGTTTGGATACTTTTCAAAATTTAAGTAGCTTGATTTATTAACATTTAACAATAATTTATTATAATTTAACCAGTTACACAATTTTGACATTGAGTCATGTATAGTCCGTTGTAGCGAATTTTGGCAATGCCTTTTGAACACAAAGTTTGCATCATCTGCAAAAAGAACAGTATTAACGGGAGTCATGTGTAATGGTAAGTCATTTATATAAATAAGGAAGAGAACTGGCCCTAATATCGAGCCTTGTGGTACGCCACACTCAGCTATTTGTAAATTTGACTGCATACCATCAATTTCGACTAAATGGGCTCTATTTGTAAGGTATGATCTAAACCAGTCATTAGCAACTCCTCTGATGCCATAATTTTCAAGCTTATTTAATAAAATGTTGTGGTTTACTGTGTCGAATGCCTTAGATAGATCGACAAACAACCCTAAGGCATGTTCATTCTTGTCTTTTGCACTAAATATTTCTTCTAAAAAGGAGAAAATAGCCATATTTATTGACTTACCCTTTTGAAACCCAAACTGTGATTCAGATATTATATTGTACTTTAATAAAAAGGGTACTAATCTATTGTACATTATTTTTTCGAGTATTTTAGCAAACACACAGAGTAAAGAAATGGGTCTATAATTTTCAACACAGGTTTTATTACCTTTCTTATAAATGGGCACAATTTTAGCAATTTTGAAAACATCCGGAAAGCAGCCGGTAGTAAGGGATATATTGCAGATATCTGATAATGGTTTGAGTAAATAAGTTCCACATTCCTTTACGAGAGCATCAGGTATATCGTCATATCCACTACATTTTTTATTTTTTAGGCTATTAATAGTTTGTTCTATTTCTTTTTCTGTAGTTGGAAATAAATAAAGTGAGGCATAATTATTTATAATCTGTGGAGAGGTTATATTATCAGATAGTGGAGGCATGGTTTTAGTTAAATTCTTAGCCACTACTGCAAAGTAATTATTAAATGTGTCAGTGATTGTTTTTTTATTTACTATTGTGTTGTTATTCACAGTTAATGTTATTTTATCATTTTTTTGTTTACTATTAGTTTCTTTTTTTACTATGTTCCAAATAGCCTTGCCCTTATTCCGGTGACTATTAATATAATTGTCATTATATAATTTCTTTGCTGCAATTACAACTTTATATAAAGTGTTACAGTACTTTTTAAAATATTCTTTAAATTTGGGATCCTCTGTCATTTTATTAACTTCCCTAAGCATCCTCTTTTTACATGATAAAATAATTCCTTTTGTTAGCCAACTTTTACAATTAGATGAGAAATTAGAGTAGGGTCTCACTTTCTTTAATGGAAATGCTACGTCCCGATAATGGGAGATTATGTTAAAAAAATCTGCTGCTTTTTTGTTAACGCAATTATTATCTAAAGTATCCCAAGACTCTATACTTAAAAGATGCTTAAAATAGTCTATATTTTGCTCATTAAATACCCGCTTGTAAATGGTTTAGTTTTCCTTAGATGAAATTTTATTACTCTTCTCCGGTAGTTCCGGGCTTACAAATATTGAGTTATGATCAGAGATTCCTGTATTAATGTTATTGATTGTACAATAAGGAAAATTGCAGTTGGCAAAGACCTGATCTAAGCATGTTTTTGAAGAGCTAGTGATACGCGTTGCATTTTGTATTAGTAGCTTGAGGTTATAGGAGTCAGTAACCATGAGTATTTTCATTCTTAGAGGGTAATCAAGTAAAAAATCTATATTAAAATCTCCACACAATATTATAGGAAGCTTTATATTTTGTAAGATACCCAACATCATATCAAGTTTATCTAAGAATGTATCAATATTACCATCAGGGGATCTATATATACAGATGACCAGGAATTTAAAATTAGGGTATATGATTTCACATACAACATGTTCAAAATTAATTTCTTCATTTAAATATGATGTATGATTAATATTTTTGTATTGCAGATCAGATCTTAGAATAATACCTACACCCCCATTTTTACGATCTAACCTACAGTATGCGTTTACCATGCAATAGTTAGGAATTGTATACAATGCACATTCATCATCTTTGAGCCAGTGTTCCGTCATACATACTATATCTACATTTGTATATTCCTGGTTTAACATTAGGTCGAGATCTATTAATTTATTTTTCATGCATTGTATATTTTGCAGCATAATTTGATTAATGTCATTTGAACAGGAGAGAGGTATCTCATAACTTGCTGACTGCACTGAATTTATGTTTACTATTTCATCCACCACTTTAGTTTCTAGTTTTCCTGCAAAACTGAAGTTATTACATCAGTGAGTAGGTTGCCAAACTTGAAAGAACCTCTTTGATTCAGGTGGATCCCATCTTTACCAAAATCGTCACACAATCAAAAATTGCCGTCTAACATTACACAGTTTTTTTACATCACATAACCAGTTGAGCTCCCGATTAATTCTCATTGTTCTTCTAATCCCGACATTGCGTCTACGCAGGACAACACTTACTATAATTTTCACATCTGGTACTTGGGATTTGATAGCATTGGCTAAGTCCATAGTATCACCCATGATTTCTTCCGCACTTACCCTATAACCAATGTTATTTGTGCCAGCATGCAGCAGCACCACCTCAGGTTTGTTTTCTTTAAGGTTCATGCATTCCATTTCTTCTTGTAGTTCACGTACCTTAATGCCCGGGAAACAATGCACCTTATAACCTTTTTTCATGCACACTTCACCTGGGAATTTTAATATAGAGTCACCGGCCACAAGCACTTTTTTATCCTTAAATTGCGTGTTTGGCATATTATTGTTTACAGGATCCTTCCTTTTCGCTACCATGTCTGTATTTTTCTGTTGATCCAGTACTTCGTATCTGTTGGAGCTGATGAAATTAGCACCTCGAGGTAGCATAGACATTCGGCGTGAAGCTTTATTTCTAACAACTGTAGCATAACTGTCCTGGTCAGTTATCTTTTTTCTTAAATCTTCATTTTCCTTCTGAAGTATGCGAACTTGTTCCTTGAAATCATCCGCTTCTTTTTGAGATTTCAGCAAGTCTCTATTTAAGATATTTATTACTAAATGTAGAGACGCTATTGTTCCGGCATCACGTGGTGAATTGGGTGCCGTAGACAGATTTTCTTGATGATGATATAATTCGCAATTTACCTTATCGGCTGCGTTGTCCTTGTTTCCTCGTGATCCTTTTGTGTTTTTTGATGTGCACAACACTTCATTTGACTGTATATTATTAAGGTTATTATTATTTGAACTGTTTAAATGCATGGCTCGAGTAACCATACCTGCCGCCCCCGCCATCTCTCCATAAATGTTGGAATCATGCTAGTTTGGAAGCAATAAAAGTTTGAAATCTGTTCTTTCTTTTTGAATAACCCTGTATTACGCTGTTCACCTGTGCAACGACTCATGCAGTCCACTTAGAGCTCTGCACTTCTATGACCACAGAGAGTTTTATCGCTCCACTCCAGCGATTTGCTGGGGGACGCGGATTGCCTCACAGTATTTATTCTGACAATGCCCAGTCTTTCCATGCTTCAAACAGAGAATTAACTGAGTTAGGGAACACTCTTGCTGCTTCAAAAACCAAGCAATATCTTGCAGAAAACATCACTTGGAAGTTCATTGCTTGATGTGGAGGCTGGTGGGAGAGGATGATTGAAACTATGAATCACTATCTGAGAAAGGTGTTGGGTCACTCCAAGTGATGGAAGAAGAAATGAATACAACACTCATCTCACTTAACTCAAGGCCAATATCACAATCTGATGCCATTGACACCATTACATTTTCTTTGTGGTCAAAGGTTAACCATAATACCTAGTGTAGCTGAGCTTGAGGTGAAGAACAATTTAACAAAACCATTCAGACTACACCAGAAACTAACAAATGACCTGTGGAAGCACTGGTTGGAGGAGTATTTGACTGAACTTAGAAGTTTTCACAAAGTTCATCAACCTTGATCTATAAAGAGGTGCACCCATGCCAAACATGGAAGAAAGCACGCATAGAGGACCTCTGTCGTGGAAGGGACAGAAATGTAAGGACAATTTGCTGTGCACTGTAGATGGCAATGCAATCACACATCCTGTCCAGCTGGTCGTTCCTCTGGAGATCGCCCAGTGTGGGGAGGATGTTGCAAAATGAATAAAGGCTGAAAATGTTCCATGTTTTACTTACACTCTGTGTTTTAATAATGTTTACCTTCCTTTGTTTCATTGTTTTCAAGTTTTGTATTGATACTATTGATTTTAGAAAAGGAAAAATAAAGTGACACAGGCCTTGCTAGATCAAAAGGTGTTTACTTGTCTTTATATATGCAGACATAAAATTAATCCTCTACTAGTCACTCCACAACTGCCATCAATGGCTTAACATTTTTTTTTTTTTCAAATGCATGGGCAAACTGTTCATTAGTGCCATTGTGCTTTTTGCTCATTACTCTCTGCCGCACAGTTAACTTAGCCCTTCTTCCTATGCAGTTACCTTTGCCATGTAAAGTGGCACAGGATGCTTCCACTGAAAGGCCCTGCAATACTTCTTAGTTCTTTCAGAAATAATACCATAACTCTGCTTTTAAACTCTTAAATTAGGTCCATTATATATAAGTTCTCCCAGGTGCTACTTTTCCCCAGGGTTATGATGAATATTCTTGTAAATTGTTTGCTGAGGGATCTTATAGTGTATCTCTTTTTTTTTTTCTTTTTTTTTTAATGTCAGAGCTTATTATGAACGTTTTTAATTGTACTTATGAATGACATTAATTTATGACAAAACTAATTTGTTTTGCATAGTATGTTCTGCACTTACTGCAATTCATAATTGTTTACAACTGTTAAATAACTTTGAGATTGGAAAACCAGCAACAATTTGTACAAGTCCAAAGCATCACTTCATTCTTATATGCATCACAAGACTGGATATACAGAAATTAAGCCATATTTTTAAATTCCACTTATGTTACAGTACTTCAAAAAATTCATTACCTCTTTTTCAGGCAGCTTTGTGTGTATCCCATTCACTGCGCATTTCATTAATTTTAATTTCCTTTCTTTAAATCTGTTTGGTTAGAAAGTGCTATATTTGGTAAGAAATGTCTATTTAAATAGCTGATAAGTTTTATTGCTCATTGCTTCGATACTCATACTGTCAATTGTCAACTGCTTTGACTTTCTCCAATTGTGCTTTTAGAAATAGCTGTTTTAACTGACCTCCTGCAACCCTGCTAGCTCTGCTTATGTAGGCCTCGATTACACAGCAAAAATGAATTGTTGCGCTTAACCTGATGAATGTTGCAATTTGGTTCTTTTATCCTTTGGTTGCACTTGCCCAATAACCCACACAGTATTAAAACTATCAGTACACTACAGAATAAAACTACTAATAAACAACTATGCAAAAGCAATGTTCATAAATACTGCAGTTTATAATGGTTTCTTGTGAATGTAGCTGACATCCATGTTGTCTCATTCAGGCTGTCTCATTGCTATTGTATAGAAAATAGTTTAGAAACAACACTACAACATAGCTGATTATAAGCAACCAACACACACAAAACAGGAGCAAGAATCCACAAACAAAATGCAGAAATATTACAGAATAAATAATCAAATGAATTTGAAAACTACTAAATGTATATATTCGTTGTCACTAGGCAAGGTCATTTATGAGTCAGACTAATAAATAAATAAAAGTGTTCTTAACCTGGTATGATGCTGCATTATCACAGTCTAATACAATAAATACTCTTCGAATTTTGTTAATTTGCCAACCAAGCAATTTTAACATACTTTTTATATATCCCATGATCAGTACCAGAGAGGATAAAATAAATAATAGTATAACTCATGTTTCTTTTGATATTCTCAAGGCTATGAAACATTTAAGAGTTATTATATTGGTAATGCTGAAAATAGAGATAAAGTTGCTGCTATTAGATTTTGGTAGGCACATAAAACTAAATCAACCATGCAAATTTGGGTAGAATTTTGAATTCTAAGCTAGACAGCTATTTTTGCCTTGTGTTTAAAGTTATGTGCCAAGTTTGCTCAAAATCGGTGCAAATATCTAGAAATCACACACACACATGCACGCTTGCACAAAAGTGATTACCTTTCACATGATGCCATCTTAACAAGGGGAGCATGTAAATTAGAAGCCGAAAATACAGTGAATCAGGAAGAACTGGGCCACAGACAAAATAGAATTCAACGAGAAGAGAGCAGAGACTTTATTCATTTCAAGGGGGGAAAAAAAGTGATGATAGGGATATCATTGTATACTTAAAAACCAGAAACTCAGTCAAACTGAAGAAATGCAATACCTGGGCATACACTTGGGCAGTTAATTCAGTTTCAATTTGCACATAATCCAATACTGCGGAAAAAGCCTTTACTCTCATCAATATGTTATCAAAAACCGCTAAATTACAATGGGGATCAGGCTACAAATCGCTGTGAACAATTTATGGAGGAATTATAGTTCCAGCACATATGTATGGTTCGCCAGTGTGGATAGATGCTATAAGGAAACATTATGATATACAGAGGAGTACAAAGATTAATGTTTAAATAGCTAAATTTTACCATACACTCTCAGACAAAGCTTTATGTGTAATAGCTGATGTCCAACCTGTACAAATAGGTAACCATTAGAAGGAAACATAAGTATCTTGCAACCATAGTCAACAATCAGGAATTTGATGCACCTCTAGAAATTAGGTACTGCAGGCACCCTGCAGAAATTCCTTCAATACATGAGAAAAAGAGCTACAGCAAATATCAATTGAAGCATACACCAACAGCAGCAAATTTGGAGATAAAGTTGGTGCAATAGGAATCATGTTCATAAATGCTGGATTGACCCATAGCCTAAAGTTCAAGCTGCATGCTTGATGTTGAAATAAACAGGCAGAGCAGCTTGCAATTTTAGAAGTGCTGAAAAAAAACTAGATGAGCTAGGAAATGAAGATGCAATGAAAATACATGTATTGTTCACTGATCACAACATTTTCCTGGATTTACTTAGAAACAACTTTAAAACACAACCAGCTAATCGAATCAATCAAAACTAAATTCCTTGGCCCGACAAAATCAAAATCTACAGTGCAACTTGCCTGGGTTAGAGGAAATTTGGGGTTACTCTTAAATGAAATAGAAAACAGACTTGCAAAGAAAATGCTGCAGAAGATAATGAAATAATTTATCACAAAATACCAGAAGAAGTTCCTAATAAAGAGAGAAAAAGAAGCTGGACTCAATGCATGGCAATATCAATGGACAGTATCAAAGAAAGGTGCAATAACTAAAAAATGTTTCCCATCCATAAGGTGGAGGTTAAGATGACAAAGTCCCATATGCCAAAAGTTTATAGGAATGATCACAGGGCAATGAAAATCAGAGCACACTGTCACAGATATGCTTTAATAGATAGCCCAGTATATACATACCAAGAAGAGGTCCAACAATGGGTCATAATTTTTTGATGCAAGATTCTAAACCAACAAAAAAATGGCATGATAAATAAAATATTCTGGAGGATATACGTGACCTATAACCAAAGAAGAACCTATTACCGCAAATCTAAAATATAAGGGTCATTAAAATGAAACCTGGTCACTTGTGTAAAGTAACGGTAACAATTTTATTAACTCAAAAATATTTGCCAAAACTGTTAGCACATTTATCCCATTGTGACACTAGCCGGTCTTTTCCATCTTTGAAGAAGCTAGTAGGCTGCTGTCGGATCCAGGCTTAGACTCATTCACACGCTTGGTCATCTGTTGTGAATCCATGTCTGTAAATAGCTTGTTATAGAGGTCCATGAACATGAAAGTCATACGATGAAAGGTCTAGACCAGTGTTTCCCAACCTTTTGAAGTTCATGGCACCCTTGGGAATAACATTAAACACCAGGGGCACCCTTCCATGAATTAAAAGAGAATTAAGCTTAATATGTTAATTTATTGAAATACTATATAATAATAATGTACATCATAACATATTACAGTAAACTTTACTATCACTGAGTAAAAATACATCAATAAATTTTGTTCGATGAATGATTAATTTGAAACTTGTGATTGATGCTTAGAGCACAGATATGTGATGTCGGGTCTTACAGTTGACAGTGAAACACGCAAATCATCCTCAAGGTTATTCAGTCTATTTCTTGCTTTCCATTTTATTGTCACCATAGCAGAGAAGGCTTGCTCGCATAGGATGTTGAAAAGGGCAAAAGTGCGTTAATTGCTTTCTTCATTAGGTTAGGGTACTCCTCTCTCCGTTGAAGCCAAAAACTAGCCACCGATGCCTCACTCTTGGTGAACTACCTTTGAGTGTGGAATCAGCGCAAAGATCAATAAATTCATCTCGTTCGCAAGCAGTGAAATCTATTTCCTCTGCACTATCTACGAAATCAAATGGTGAGACAACCCAGTCGAGATTCGTAGTGGAAATAGTTGGAAAGTACGCATCTATTGCATCTTGCAATCTTGATAAGTGATCACAAATGCGGTCTTTCAGTTTACCCAGATCTTTATCTCCTGTCACATTAAGAAGAGATGGAAAGTTCGACAAATCTCCTTTTTGAACTGCAGACTTCCAAGAACTAAGTTTTCTTTCAAAACCTTCCATTTTATTGGTTGAGGAGATTATTGTTTCGTGTCGACCCTGCATCGAAACATTCAGTTCATTCAGCTTATGAAAAATATCTGCCAGATACGACAGTTCAAAACACCAAGAATCACTTGGTAAGAGCTCATGAAATGTGTCTTGATTTTCATCCTTAAAAAAAGTTTTTAGCTGTTCTTTAAGTTCGAGAAACTGGTTCAACCACCTTACTTCTGTGTGAAGTAACAAAGAGGTATGAGCTGCATCCGTTGCACGACATAACTGTTAAAAAATTCTGCACTTTAAAGGTCAAGACTTCATATAGTTCACCATTTTCACAACTTGGTTAAACACTTCAGCAAAATCTTCATTAACCGCTTTCACGACTAATGCCTCTCTATGCAGAAAACATTGAGTTATAATAATGGATGGATTTTCATTGAGAGCTCTGGCAGTAAAACCTTTAATTTTCCCAGACATAGATGGTGCACCATCTGTACATATACCACAACAGTCTTTCCATGAAAGATCATGGTCATTGAGATAGGAGTTAATAGAAACGAAAATATCATGACCTGTGGTTGTAGTCTCCAGCGGTCTACGGAACAGAAACTGTTCACTAATATCTTTTTCATCAATATATGTGATAAAACCAAGAAGTTGCGGTTTGTCACCAATATCGAGACTCTCATCTACTTGCAAAGCAAATGTTCTATAAGTTTTTATTCTCTCCGTGACTTGTTCGTTGATATTGCATGACATTTCAGATATCCTGCGGCTGATTGTGTTGTTGGACAGAGGAACTTTCGAAATTTGATTAGCTGCTCCTTCGCCAAGTATTGTTGAAACTATAACTTGACATGCAGGGCCAATGATTTCCTCTCCAAGAGTATGAGGTTTCTTTTTTTTAGCTATCAGTTCTGCTACTTTAAATGAGGCTTCAAGAGCAGTATCACTTATGGTCATTCTCTTTACCATTCGCACAGCTGTTTTCTTCTCCCCTGCTAATATATGTGAAAAATACATTACACTTTTCTGTGACACACTAGGATGCTTTGTTGTAAGATGCTGCTTCAGTTTGCTATGTACCATGGCCTCGTTGCTAAGTGTTTAGCCACAAACTAAACACACAGGGATAGGGTTTTCCTCGTTGTTATTCCACTTAAATCCATACGCTAAGTAACTGTCCTGGTATGTTCTTTTCTTTCGTTTGTCTTCTTTATGTGGTGAATTCGACGGTCCGGGAGAAACTGTAAGATTTGGCTTCTTAAAGCAAGCAGTAGGAGCCGACTGTTCACTTTCACTGTCCTGGCGTTTACGTTTAACAATGAACTTATCCATAGCTAAACACTGTGAATCAACGCGAGGAAGACAACTGAAAGTGTCAAGCAGCGTACACTTTTATATATTCATCTGTGGAAGTCTCGGGAATGTTCGTGAGGAAGCGAGTAGTCTCGGGAATGTTCGGCAGGGTATAGCTGTAATGCCATCTGTGGGATACTAGGATAACTGAATTATTGAAATGAATCGACCACTATCACCATCTGCCGTGCATGAGAGTAATTGATTTGACTTATTTTATTTCAAGACCTTACAAGACTTAAGGCTTCAGTAGAAGGTATTTTTTTTTTATCTCGCGGCACCCCTTAGCCAATCACACGGCACCCTAGGGTGCCGGGGCACACTGGTTGGGAACCGTTGGTCTAGACTGTACAGTGGATGTTCCAATGTTTCCCATCAAAACTGCTGCAATGTCGTCTTCACTGCATTGGCAGCAGTATGTGAGTGGGCATTATCATGCAGGAGAATAACGCCATTGGACAACATGCCTGGGCGTTTTGACTTGATGGCTCCTCTAAGGTTCTGTAGAAATGCCTTGATAATGCTGGGCATTGATGGTGGTTCCCCGTTACAGGAACTAGACAAGCAGTGGGCCCTTGTGGTCAAAAAAGAAGGCCATCATGACCTTACCAGAACTGGTTTGATTTCTTTGGAGGTGGTGAAGTCGCATGTTTCCGCTGCTTGCTCTGATGCTTGCTCTGATGCTTGCTTTCCAGTTCAAAATGATGATGCCATGTTTCGTCACCAGTGACATCGGGCAGAAAGCAGTTTTCCTCCTCATGATAACGGTGCAGATGACTCAGACAGTGTCATTCAAGTATTGCGCTGTTTGGCAGTCAGTTGGTGGGGAGCCCACTGTGCACAAACTTTTCGAAATTTCAAGTGTTGATGCGTTATGATGTGGATGGTGCCCACCCTAATACCCGATAACCAATGGGTTTTGTCTATGGTGATCCTGCAGTTGCCCAAGGCTAAAGCATTCACTTCTGCAATCATTTCAGGTGTGATGACACAATGAGCCTATCCAGGACGAGCATCATCTTCCAGTAACTCGCGCCCCTCAAGTAATCTTTTGTGCCATTCCACCACACTTGAATGACACAGACATACTAACCATACGCAGTCTTCATCCGTTGATATATTTCATGGCCTCCAGCTCCCTCCACTGCTAAAAATCGAATCATTCCTCGTTCCTGCTTATTCGCCTTCATGTTCAGTAGTGGATGATAGATAACTTGAGTGACCACCTTCGCTTCGGCGTGAAACCACACTGTCGCTATACAACATCAAACGTTGTGCATGCTGCAGTTGCTCTACCAGTAGATGGTGCCACCTTATGTGTAATGCAAAGTTAGATGCACTGATCAGGTTTCATTTGAATGCCCCTCATACTTTGTCAGTTTCGTGGATTCCATAAACTTTACAGATATAGAATAATAAAAAATAACCTCAACCTACCTGATTGAAATTACTCTTTTGCTAAATATATTAAAAACTTAAGTATGCATAATTAGAATATCAAATTGAATAATTAGAATATTGCCAATGTTGTTATAGAACATTCTCACTTATGTACATATATTTTTAAAATTATTTGTCAACTGCGCATAATGTAATAAAAATAAACACACATGCACCCGCACACACCCACCCACCCATATACCCACCCCACCCACACACACACACACACACACTCTCTCTCTCTCTCTCTCTCTCTCTCTCTGACACACCCTCTCTTATATATTAAGATAATTCTGCTTGTAGCGACAATGTGATTTTTAAGCCTTCCTAGCTGTGCACAGAAGGCGGATTCATGTCTTAATTTCAGTCATGTCAAGAAGCCCAGTTCACACAAATATGTACTTAAAATGGTAATAACACATTAACTGACAAACATTTTAATTTCAAAGTTGTATCTGCTTTGTGGTGGAATTTTGTTTCGGAGCCTTGGAGGGGGAGAAGGAAAAAGGTTGGATTGCCGGCTAGCTAAGGAAATGTATGGTAGTCTCGGGGTTTGCAAGGAGAAACCTGAATGAAATTATCTCACTGGCTTCTAAGTGCCCATTACTGTCCTGCAGTTAATGTTTCACAAGTCCCCCTGGCCATCCAAAGTACAAGAACTTGTTTCAGGGCCAAGCCTTGCCCAAAAAAAAAAAAAAAAAAACCCACGTTCACAAATTATATCAACTGTTTCACCTTTCCCTTCGCACTAATCTCCCTCTCCCTCTTAATTCCCTTCCCACATTACTCAACTTCTTCATATTGCGGACTTGTATACTGTCATTGTGCTACGAGCTGTAACACGACGTGGGTTCACTACACGGTGTGTAATGTACGAGTCCCGATGTGTACCCTGTCCTTTTCGAAGCTCCAGCAGCTAGACAAGGGTCTATTTGCCACCCACTTTCTATTGTGCCTAGGCTTTCGCTATTTGGTTACTTTCACCAATTTTATTGGCTGAGACTATGTTGCATTTTTATATTATTTTGTCGTGTTTTCATTGGGTCTCACAATTTTCGACGCCATGCTATGTTCTTACAGCTATTAACATTTTAACATGCCTGTTTACACATTCTGTGTTTGGTGGAGCGTAAATTTTAACTGGGTTTTTCCCTTCATTGTCCAAAGCTTGGAGTTGCTAAGTTTCTACTCACCAGCTCTTTTGTCCCTAATGGCTCGTCTTGCCTCTTTCCTTTCTGGACTCAAGATCTTTTGTATTTCGAAGTGATTTTATTTCTTGTTCCTTTTCCCTTTTAACACAGATAGGTTTATTTTAGTAATTTTGATTCTGTTTTTAATTGTGACTGCATTCTATTTATTACTTTATTTATTTTCTTAAATTCCCTCTGTTTATTTGCATTATTTTTCTTTCTTACTTATTTAAATGATTATATTTCATTCGTTTCTTCTCATGTTTTATAATTAAATTACTCTTATTTTTCTGTCAGCTTTTATCACTTAAGCTTTCAAAGCTGCCAATTCCTCTTGTAATCCTAAATTACTCAGAAAATGTTTTGAATCCATAATGAACGGATCACAAACCCAGTTAAAATCTTCAGCACTCTTCCCAAAGTATATTTTGAAATTCTGCTGCAACGTTCTAATGGTTTTAGTTAAGTCCATCAACACCTTATCATTAGCAAGGGGTCATTCAGTTGGGAACATCTCACACAATCCTTTTTCAATTGTCTGTATATATAAGTTTAACTTATTAATAAATCCTTGAATCTTATCCATACTAGTCAGAATTTTTTTTTTCCTAACTTGTGCTTTTCTCTTGAGTTCAGGTGTGTGAAAATATTGGAAATAAATACCAACTTGGATACTATTCATCATATATAATTTAATCCAAATACTCATGACCCCCAATAGTTAAAAATCTGATGTGTTCCATTCACATGACTGTCATTTGTTACAAATTATTGTTGAAAACCTTACTTGTTTATCTACTTCATGCTAATCAAGACAAATTTAGCAGAAATGGTCTTATTACTTATAAGTAGAAGGAAAATAAGCTAAAGTGATGGTCAAATATTTGAAAAAGCTGGTTGCTATGTGATTGAAATTCCTTTGTTTGTATGGCTAGGAGTTGACAAATTCCTGTATAAGAAAAGTATTTTAAATCTGAAACCAATAACAAGGAATATCTCAGAAACTGTCTGCTCAGGAAAAAAAAAAAAAAAACAGTTATGCAAAATTCATCCAGAATAAAGAGGTCTTCAGAGATTATTCCCTGAAAATTCAAGATATATATTTTATTTGTTAAGTAAATGTCTTTAATATGCAATATTTTAATAGAAATCATTAGAACCATTTTTGAGAAAACCAGTTTACAAACATTTTTCCATGTATAGGGCAGTCTGGGAGGGGGGGGGGAGATTTTCTTGAAAATCTTTGTGTCACATTGTTAGGAAATGCTAAATTTAAATACCAAGTTTGGTATCTAACAGACTTTTCATTTTTGAGCTATGCTGTCCCACACCCACACACAAAAATGCTTTTTTTTTTATTCAGGTGACTCAAAACATGTATTTCTGGTGAAATCTCAATATACAATTTTTGGTTGCAATACAATACCTTCTCTATACACTGTACATATTACATGTAGAGAAAGTAAAAATGCAATTAAGTTCAAACATTCCCATTAACACTTTATCTCAAGGTAACCATGATAGTTCAGCATGTAGCAAAAGTTTAGTGTGCTCTGATACCATTTCTGTACACAAAGCATTAAAAATATGCATATTTTATGAAGTTTGTGATTTTTACTGCTTCATCCATTACAATTTTCAGAGAAGAAGACATAGACTTTGCAACAATGCCTTAGTGGTGAGTGCGATAATGGTTGGTTCTTAGCTTAGAATTTGGTTTGCATGCTTTACTCACAAATCTTCTCACTTTGCCTGTCATAGAAGTGGCTCCAACACTAACACTAGCACAGTACAGCCAAGTTAACTCATAATGGATCAAATATTCATTAGTTGTATGAAATATTTCTTCTGTGGTTGGTCGCTTGAGTAGTTCTTTGCAATTTCATTCTCATCAACATGTATTAAGTTGGAAAGAAGTTGTGCTGACTGCCAATATCAGTGGACTCATTGATCTGAAGTGATAGCATTTGACTTCTCTTTATTTTCTTCTTCATAATGTCTTTGATGTTAATGGACATACCACTGACTAAGGGAATGATTGTTGTCAGCAGAGAGGAATTTTTTAAAATTTCAGTAGCAGCTTCTAAATCTAGGACTCTCAGCATTTCTTTTCATACAGGCATTAGCCAAGTTTCTACTACTGTGTGTGATTTTTTTATTTTTACAATAAGTCAGCTACCTTATAGCCAGCTAGCTGGCTGGCCAGCTTCCTGTAGTTTTTGTGATACGCACACCATCATGAGTGTCACTTGTTTTTTATTATTTGCAACAACCGACTAAAATAATTCATATTCTTACATAACAAAGAGGAATGTTTTGTTGACAAATGTCATTTCAATTTACTGTTTATAACAGCATTACTGAGATTTTCACCACACGCAACACATTGGGGGTTTGGGTACATTTTGTCACCACACCAAAAAATCTCATAGGGTAAATAATGATCACTATGTTGCTGGTGAACTACTTTCTGTTTCTCTTTTTTGGGTTTGATATTTTCACCAAGGATGAACCACTCTTAACATTGAACTTATCCATATTGAAAAAATAACAGTAGTTTAGTAACACTATAGTAGAAAATGCTCTAGCAAATTGCACTCAGGTTTCTGAGCCTGTAATACAAAGCTCCTATTGACATAGAGAAATTATTTGAGAAAAATTCATTTTACTTCTAACGAAATGCAGGGATGAATTCATTGTCACTGTCACTTGTCTGGATGTAATGCAAATGTAGCACTATGACAGCTAAAATGACATTGTTATAGCAAACTGGGTACAATATCAATTAATAATGCTTCAGTGTCATTGTTCAAGTTCAACATTTGCAGTTGTTCTGTGTACATTGTTACATAAAAGTGTAGAAATATTTTTTAAAATGTGATGCAACTTGCTCTACCTGTTCTTTAAATAAACTATTTCCTTACAAAAGAGTATTCATTTATTTACATCATGCTAACTGAGATGCATATTAGCAGAAATGGTCTTATTAATTGTTTCCTTGTAAGCAGAAGGGAACTAAGGGAATGCACTACTGTGAATTTCGAATGGGATCATGTTTCTCCTCGGGTACTACCAGGCTGGTAACCAATCTTGCATTGTTATCATATTGCATTCCCTTTAAGTGGAGTGTGCACCAAGTGAATCCGTCACTAATAAATACTATTTGTGCTAAGCCAAAAATTCAAATTTTGCAAAAATTGATCCATGAGGAAGGTAGAGAGTGATGCTTGTAACCCAACCATAAAAAAAACATATTTTTTAGCTCAAATAATTTTTTCTTAATACAAATAAATAAAGATACCAATTTATTATAACGCATTGCAACATAAGCACTGTAATGATCATCATTATTTGTTTGTATGTGTGTACATATATTTGTAATTACTCAGAATAGAATGTAAACTATTGACATGATGGGCTAAAAGAATTGCTTTGAATAAGCCAAGGCATTTTTTTAAAGTCAAGAGAGAGCAAACATTTCACTTGCTGTTAGCGTGTAGAATGCTGTATCTGCAGAATGTGAGTTACCAATGCCATGTTGGTAGCATTGGTCGAGTTAAGTGTTGGCTCAAATAAAACAGAAATAACACTTTTGACTTATTCACTATTGGATGATTTATTCATGAAAAAATTGGCTCGGTAACACAACAAGACTGAGAAAATTGTGTGAGACATGCAAAAAAACTACAAGAAGACAAATTTTGGGAAGAAATAGGCCATTACGATATTTTGGATCCTATCATCATAAATTTGCAAGATGGTGAAGAGAGTGACAGTGATGAATTTTCTCATGAAGTAATGATGTCTGTGGTATAGATGCATAAATGGTAGTTCCATAGGATTAAAAAAAAAAAAAAAACCAGGTAATTCATAGACTGTAATTATAGCTATATAGCATTTAAAACATATACATAATATGTGAATATGCTTTCCAATTTTTACTTTTAAACAACTGTATTATTGTAGAAATTTGGAAATTTCAGTTTGGTTTTCCTTGTGCATGGCACCTAGTAGGTTTGCCTTGTCTGAGAGAGAGGGAGGGGGGGGGGGGGGGTTGGAGTAACCTTGTGCTAATGCTGAGCATGCTAACCTATCTCATTCTCTCCAAATCAGAAATCTTCCCATTTGAAAAACACAGTAGACTAAAGCAATAGTCAAATATTTTAATAGCTCATTGCAATTTGGTTCTCTTTGCATGGCCATGAATAAATCAAGAGATACGGAGCAAATAATTTCTTCCTGTTTGAGAAAAGTTAATTTAAAAATTGAAACCAATAACAGAGAATATATGGGAAATGGGTAACTCTACACAAATGAAATAGAAAATATTTATGACATATCTACATTTTTTGTTTTGGGAGTTTTTGCCTATACTTATATTTACCTGTTATACAAAAGTCATCCAAAATGAAGAGGTCTTTTGATGCTATTCCCAGAAAATTCAGGATATGCATTCATCATGAAAATATTTTGAACATATGGTATTTTAATCAAAATCATTAGCCTTTTTTGAGAAAATACACAATTTCAAAAATTGTTCCATGTAAAAAAGGGTAGTTGTGGGAGAAGGATTTTCCTGAAAATCTTCATTTTGCATTCTTGGAAGATGCTTTACTTAAATACCAAGTTTGGTATTTAAGACTTAGATTTTGGGTTATGCTGTGCACACGCGCGTGCTCACATGCACGCACTCTTTCTAAAAATTTTCTTTTCTTTTTCAGGGAACTCATGGCATATATTTCCAATGAAATCTTAGTGCTGAATTTTTGAGTGGAAATCAATGGAATACAATACCTTCTCTACATATGTGCATTGCATATAGGTGGTTAAGAATGTAAAAAAGTAATAAAACACAGGAGAATGCAGTAGAGTACCTGTTAGTGATTGCTCTTTATAAATAGTAAGAAGATAATACATTCATTGATGTTAAATTCATACATATTAAATTATTTTGCAAGTAATTCCAAAGCAAATTTCTTTTTTGATAGGTGAACACATATTTTTTTCTTATTTTCAAAACAATAGCCATGCTTCTCTACAATTATGTTAAGTACATGTTCATTTCTGGGGAGAAAATCTTATGAATGTCTAAAATTTTAATCTGCAAATGCAAACTATGGAGCAACATGATGGTGTAATGTGTAAATATCATGGAAGTCTACATATCAAATGTTATCTAATTTGTAAATCACCTGGATAATGCACCAGTTTTCATGGATTATCTGAGCAGTTGTGATTCACATTTTATAATTTATCAAGTAGCACAAGTGAAAAAATAAAATTCCAAAATTCAGAGAAAACCTACATCACATTCTCAGAGTATGTTGGGAATATTAAGCTGGGGTTTGTAGTAGGGTTGCTAAGTGTCCTGTATTACATGGGGTTTCCCAAAATTGAGATCTGCAGTTCTCTCCTGTTTTAATAGCATATGTGCCTTTTTACCTTTATTAAACAACTCACTTCTGCAAAAATTTTTTTATTTGCTGTAGCATATACGGATCCTGAATTTCAGTTCATTATTCTTAATTTAGAGTATGATCAAAACTTCTAGTAGGCAAGTCAAGCCCAAATACGGGTGCAGAAGCAAGATACGGGGCACCTGCCTTAAGTCAATGCAACAATAATTATTAATGAAGCCATTTATTCTTTCATTTTCAAGCAGAAATTGTTAAAGCAGGCAGTTTCTGTTTTGCTATGGCAAGATCAGGTGGTGCCATACGACTGTTGTTACCATATGCGATTCTCTGAAGCAAAGAAGAAATTACTTTGTGATCATTTGAAATATGGGAGACTCACTACAACTGGATTGCGGCCATGGACAATAGTTGGTTCCAAGCAAGATGTGTTACTTGATATGATGTAAACATGGAGGTGCAAGTGACTTAAGGAATACATTTCAACCCCATAATATGAATATTTTGTGAGCTAAACATGTCCTGTAATGTATTAACATTTATATTTAAGAAGGGAAATGATGACAATAGTCTTATGTTACTGAATTAGCATTCCGGTACCACAACTACAATAAAGAAATTGTTTTAAAGCTTTATCTGCCTTCATTTTCAATCTTCTCTATGAATTACTGTGTAGATACCTAGTAGGTAAAAATGCACTACATTCCACTAAAAACTGAATACCAAGATTTCACTAGAAATGTGTGTTTTGAGGACCCCTGAATAAAAAATGTAGGAAAAGGTCTATGTGTGTCTGTGAACAGCATAACTCAAAAATGAAAAGTCTGTTAAATACCAAACTGGATATTAAAGTTTATTATCTTCTAATAATGAAACATCATTTTAAGGAAAATCCCCTCATGCCAAACTCCCCTTTTCATGGAAGATTTTTCAAAATTTTTGATTTCCTAAAATTGCTCTAAAAATTTTGTATAAAATACCATATTTTGAAGATATTTACATGGCAAATAAAATGTACATCTTGAATTTGTTGGGAATATCTTCTGAAGTCCTTATTATGAAAGACTTTTTGCATAACTGGTAAGCCGTAAAAGATAGGCAAAAATTTATTACACAAAAGAGAGAACATAGGCTTTCACGGCCAGAGTCAATACAACAAGGAGTTATTTTGGACTGTTACATGGCGGTGTGCTGGAGTAAGATGATCTAGAGGTTTCATCCACAACTGCAGTCAAAGTTTCCTCGGAGAAGGTTTCGCTGCTTTTTAATTTTCTGTTCCGTGTATATTACATTGTACATTACATCGCTGAAAAACACTTAAGTGAAAGCATAATTAAACTGAATTCACTCTTAGGTTGATCCGCATCACAACTGACCCATGTGACCAGTGCATCATGGAACAACACAATAGGAAAGTAATCCCACGCTAATAATTTAAATTTCAGACTGTGTTTATTCCTGTGGTATATTTATGGTATAATATTCTATACAAAGGCATAAGAGTTTCATTACTGCAGATGCTGTTAAACAGAGCTACTAGTCCCACATGCAATTTGTATGAGATCTGTTATCTGGAATATTATTTACAATCGTTGCTGCTTAGAATCATGGAGAACGATCACAGTGAATTGCATCTTCATGGTGTAATGTAAAGCATTGAGGAAGTAATTCTTGTCCCATATATGTTAATCATTTTAGTTTAATATAATTTATATATTACGTTAAATTTTATCTTGTATATGAAATGTTGCAAGGGAAACTTGTACGTTTTAGCATATAAGGGGAACAAAAGTTGTTTTTCTGCAGCAAGGCCAAGTGATCCTTTGTTAGAGGGACTGCTGTGCCACTTTCAAATCCTTTGTATTTTACTCTTATGCCACATGTAAAAGGACACATGTACACTTTCCCAAGGAAACCCCTATAAATTTAGAACTAGGGTATTTTTCACTTTATTCTTGCAGCCCTTGGTTAGGTAACAATGATGTCACATGCCATTCCCACGTGATCCTCCTACTCACCAACTTAAATTGAGTCACTGACATAAGGGCACAAGATTCATGGAATATTTTGTGCTTTATGTGTTTAAGCTTGCAAGTTTTGCGAGATTTGCTTAGAAGACTAGTGCCACTGACAAGGTGAACTCCAGTATTACTGATTATTTGAAAATATACGTCTCATTGTTCAACTTAAACAGTAGTGAAGTGTTTCCCTTTGCCACTAACAAGGTGAACTCCAGTATTACTGATTATTTGAAAATATATGTCTCATTGTTCAACTTAAATAGTAGTGAAGTGTTTCCTTTTACCATGGATTTATGACACCCTGGACACTTTCCAGCACCCTGTGGTTCTCAACCTTGGATTTGAAATTGGGATACTGGCAAGTGGCCTTAGATCCAAGAGACAAGGATAAGACCACATTTTTGACTGACCAAGGACTTTGGCAATTTACTGGTATGATTTTTGGCCTCTGTAATGTGCCAGCACCTACCAGCATCTCATGGAATCAGTGATGAGAGGGTTGACCTATGATGCCTGCCTGCTCTATTTGGATGACATCGTTGTAGGTAGTCACTTTGAAAAACATCTTAAGAACGTGACAAAAATGCTGCAAAGGCTGCAGGCAGCTAACTTGAATTTGAACGTGAAGAAGTACTAACTTTTCTGCAAGGAAATGAACTTTCTGGCCCACATAGTCTCATCATCTGGAGTGACCGTGGACCTGGAGAAGGCTCGGGTGGTGAGAAATTGATCCTGCCCAAAAGACAAATGCAAGCAACTGCAAAGCAACTACTACAGCCAATTCGTCAGAGTCTTCTCCAACATCGTGAAACTTCTCACCATCTGACGGGAGAGCACCAGCCTTACATGTGACCAGAAGAGGCAGTTCACTGCTCTAAAGTCAGCACTTTGCAGTGCTTCTATTTTAGAATTTCCACAACCTGATGGCGAATTTATTGTGGACGCCAATGCCAGCGACACTGGCATTAGTGACGTTATATTACAGATCCCAGATGACCAGGAGTGGGTAAGCAGAAAAGAAATACTGGGTCACCTGGCGAGGGCTTCTTGCAGTAGTGAAGGTGCTGCAGCACTTCCACAAGTACCTGTATTGTGAGCCATTCCAACTGAGAACTGACCACTCTGCCCTTTCTGATTTAAGTTTCAAGAACCTGAACAGTTGCGTCCAGAGGCTGCAAGAATACAACTTTACATGAGAACGTCGGAAATGAACGAACCACATCTATGTGGATGCCATGTCCAGATAATCCTGTCCAGAGGAGTGCGTCCACTGCACTAAGATTGAAGGGGAGGAGTGCGCCACAGCTGTCGGTGTTATTCCAGTGATGCCAGCAACTGGATGAGATAGCACAGAGATGAGGAGGGAGCACCTGGCACTACCAACTTGGGTCCATTTTTGGGAGAAGTGGAGGCTGGGGCTAGGCCGAGTAGGGAGGACATCACACTAAGGAATTCTCTGGGTCCAATAGGACTCATTGAAGATTAAAGACAGAGTACTACTGTTCAGAGTATGGCAATCATCTGAGTAGGACCTAGAGAGAGCAGCTGATCCTCCCTTGAAGTAAGGTTGCGGAAATATTGGAGGAAGTATATGCAGGGACCATGGGAGGATACCTGGAACCCAACCAAACCATCAACAAGCTCTGACAATGGTACCACTGTTTGAGATTATGGACAAATGCTCAAAAATGCACCAATGTTAGGCATGTGCGGAAAGTCGTGGCCTAGAGACCAGGAGCTGGGGTTGCATGCAGCAGTAAAATGCAGGAGCACCCTTGGAATGCTTAGCCATCAAAGTAGTTTGGCCATTCCCTGTTTCTGATAGAGGCATCAGGTAGAGACGAGACGACTATTGGTCACCATGGATTACTTCACCGAGTGACAAGGTGTATTCCATCCCTAACTAAGAGGCCAAATCCATTACGAACTGCCTCGTAGAAGAACTGTTCTTTTGCTATGGGGTGCCAATGGAGCTACACAGTGATCAGGATACTAACTTTAGGTCCAAACTCACGAGGGAAACACTGGGGTGATTCGGAGTGCAGAAGATGCACACAACACCTCTTCACCCACAGTCAGATGAAATGATTTAGCGCTACTGGGATGTTCTTCTAGGTCTCATTTGAGGAAGGTTGATGCCAATCACCAGAGAAACTGGGATGTGAGGGGTGACACATATTTCTTGCTGGCCTTCCGCTCTTCAACCCATGACACCTCTGGGTTGACACCGGCCAGTTTGGTCTGTGACTACCATGCGACTTGATGTCGGGAGTACTCCTGTAACGGAATAGTCAGCAGTTGCCTATATAGACCAACTTCATGACGTGTAAGAGATGGCCCATCAAAACATCCCAGTAGCGAGTGATCGGATGAAGACCCATTATGACCAGCTCGCCAACAGCCGAGGTTTCCAACAAGGGTGATTTGGTATGGCTGTATCGCCCTACCTGGACCAAGGGACGCTGCTTCAGCAACCATAGCTAGGGCCATATCCTGTGGCGAAGAGGATAAATTATGTCGTTTACGGCATCCAGATGCTACCTCAAGGGAAGAAACTGGTGGCACATTTGGATCGTCTCCCGCTATAATGGTGCTGGTCGCCCCGACCAGTCCTGAGGAAAAAGCAGTGTGATAATGCCGTCCGCGCATCATGTTCACTGTGGTATGCAGCAGTGGAGCTGGAATATGAGACATCACAGTTCGATGCGTAAACAATGGTGTGACGAAACAGGATTCTTCTCGAAATTTGAGATGTTTCAGCCAGCTTCGGTTTCTACTACCTTCGACAAGTTTCCGGAAGGTTTATGACATTTTCCTCTCATAAAAGGAGGAAGGAATGCAGTGCAAGTTGTGTCGTGAAGTGTACTGAGTTGCAGGTGATTGGAGTGTTATTGTGCAGTGGTGTATGAGCCATTGATGGCGTCTGCCATAAACTGTAAATTGTCTAGCGATGAGTGTATTATTTGAAGCACTGACTTAGACTTCATTTGTAACTAATTGTTGAGTCACTAAAGACATTTGTTATATTACAATGAGTAGTGAAGCAAGTGAACACTTGTACCATTTAATGTGAAACTGGAGGCTTTGAATAGCCTAGACAAATGAGAAACACAAGTATGTATTATGTTTATATTTTTTACCATTGTTGTGCTCATTAAATATTTATTTATGAGTTACCAATTACTTTAATAATGTTTCCATATAATCCAAGTTTTTGTAACTCGAGGTAACCTTAGCCCCCATTAACTCGAATTACTAGGGTTCTACTGTACAGCCACGATCAGAAGAATCAAGTGGCGCTGATGTCAAGGTTCAGATACGTCTCATGCCTACTGCAGACACCTGAGGGCGCCTTACGAACTAGCAGGGACATGTTCCGGTAGCTCAATGCCAGCAATGCATACTCTCTTACGGTTTCCCAACTCCACCGCTTTCAACAGTGCTTTAATGCATAAAGATTATAAAACAAAACTCATGCCCAAATTGAAAAACGGAAGAGAAAAACCATATTTTCACATTTCATTAACAATAATATTCCCCCCAGCGGCTTACTACAGTAGGTACGGGTTTGGCCCACCCCGGAGGTTCCCGAGCCGCTCACCGCACTTTACCCTGCCCATCTCCATCCACGTTTGCAACTATTTTGTATTGCTTTTCTTTAATCGTTTGTTAGCGTTACCACACTCTTTCCACCAGGGGCCATTTCGATAGGAACGGGTTTGGTGCACCCGGGGTCCCGAGCCACACGCCATATCTTCGCTTTCCATCCCTATTTGTTTACTCCACGCTCTTTACCATCGCCTTCGTATCTTTCATATTTCCTTTTCCTCTTGGTTTAGTCTATATTGCTATTCCCTCCTGTCACAATTGAACTTCTCAACTCATTGATCATCTTCTCCGACTCAGCCAGTTGACGTATGTCCTGTCAGTGTGCGGAAGACAACAGCAACACCTGTTGTTGCTTTACATCATTCACCGAGGTATATCCTTCCTTGATATACTGTCATAGCCATACCTATCCATGTAGCTTTAAATTACCTCCTTCTTCTAGGTTTATATACCCAGATTAGCTATTTAGGATCAGATCATTAACACCTGTTTCACCAACAGGGATCTTTCCGATCTCTGTGGTCCTTTCCCACGGTATCTGCGTGGACTCGAACTTGTGTGCTCTTCGGAGGACTCTTAAATGAAGGTTGAGTGAACCCTTCTCACTGCCCCTCTTTGCAAGTCCAGGTGCGGAGCCCATACCATAATTCATGTACATCCACGTAGTCCTTATCTAGGCCCGCTTCTCAGATGTCTTCTTAACTGCATGTCAAGGGGACAGATTTGGAGTTGCGACCTGTTACCGCTGACTGGAAGTGCAATGTAATCAACCACAAGTCTCCTGAACCCCTCTGCCCTTGTATGGCCAGGGGACGTATAGCGGAAGGTCACAGGCGGTTATGCGTGTGGTAGGGGCTTAAAGTTGCACTTGCCGATGTTGCAATGCTTACACTGGGAATCCGTAGTGATGGTTGAAGGGTAACTTTTCTGATGTATTCTCAGGGCTCAGGCGCCGACAGTTCCGGACGGGGGTCCTCTAATCATAGCTACTCCGCGCACTTCTTTATCATCAGAGAGTGGGGCTCTCTCTGGCGCGGCTCCTCAGCCCCAAATTGACGACCTTGCAATGCAGGCGGCCTTTTCCCCTCTTCCCGCTTCTAATAAGAAGCGCTGCCTCGGCACTCCTTTTGACCTTGCCACATTTTTTTGCAAACCTAAAAAAACACGGTTTCTTGTAATGAGCTGTTCAGAGGAGGGCAAGTCCATGCATAATGTTAGTGTATGTCGATTAGCTCGCTCTCTTGATACACTGGTTGGTCCACTCTGTACGGTAACCCGACAACGTAACGGCACGCTACTTCTCGAGGCGAAGACTGATGAGCAGGTCGACTTGCTGATGCCCCTCTAATCCATAGCTGATATTTCTGTGACCGTTGATATACACCCAAACTTGAACCTGTGTAAAGGTGTGGTCACCCTTAGATGTTTGCCAACGAGACCGATGAGGCTTTGAAATTCTTCTTAAAACCGGAGGGCGTTGTTGATATTTACCGCGTAAAACGCAAGCTGGAGGGACAGTTGGTCCCACTTCCACCCTCATTTTGACATTTGATAAATCTACCTTGCCTGAACGCATTTCCATTGGCTTTTTTAACCTCCGTATATCCCCAACCACATGCGGTGCTCCAAGTGTCAGAAGTTGGGCCACACCTCCCAGCATTGCCGCTCTGAGTACACCATTTGCATGTTATGCGCTGAGAAGGCTCATAACTCTATTGCCTGCAGTGCTCCACTCCACTGTTTTAACTGTGACGGTGTCCATGCTTCAAATTCTAAAGAATGTCCTAAGGGGCAAATCGGAAGAAGATACAGGCGCTTCGGGTCACCGAAAAGTTATCTTTCTCCGAGGTCTTTTAACAGTATAAACTTCAACACCGTTACGATACAGTTACCGCCAACCTGCCTCCAGCTTCTGAATTGCGAGCCAGGCGTCCATCTATTGAACCTCGTATCGGTCAGCCTACTAGACCCCAAACCCGCTCCTTACACTGTCGGACAAGTGACCACCTGACCACTCCTCGTCCAATACTTCTTTGCCGATACTCAAGGTTATACCTACTAAATATAAGCAGGCTGTTGCAAGTTCCAGTTCCACTGTCCCTGTAAAGCTTCTATCAGTGCCTCTCGGTATCAGGGACGCGGTGGTCGCAAGACATCGCTCTCCCCTGCTTCCAGTACTAAAATCAGCGAAGTCGAACACCGCACATAATCTGACAGTGATGCTGGATCTTCGTCGATGGACGTGACTGGGGACTCCGGTTTTCAGCCTGCGAAGCACCACTCCCGTCCGAAACTCAAACGCTGACTATGAGTTTTCTGTCTTAGAATCTTAATAGCTAACGCTCCCGTATTGAAGAGTTGCAACTTCTTATCTTCCGATACGCTCCCCTTATGTGTCTTCAGGAAACGCGCATATCAGAACAACCGCCAGTGTGTTTGCGTGGATACACAACCTATCGCGGTGACCTTAATGATGGGCTCCGTGACCACGGTGGCGTTGCTATATTGGTGAAAAATTCCATCTTCTCTAGGCAAGTGATTCTTACTACCACCCTTCAGTCTGTTTGTGTTGAAGTCTTCTTTCCCAACCTAACATGTATCTGCCGCCTGGTATACACATTTCTGACACTAATCTTGGTAACCTGTAGTCTACTCTCTTTTTTTTTTTTTTTTTTTGGGTAGTGTTTAACGCCCGCTTTAACTACTAATGGCACCGCAGGCGGTGGCACTGATGATACATGAATGATGATGGAGCATCGGTGGAATGCGATGGCGGGGGAAACCGGAGTACCCGGAGAAAACCCGCCCCAGCGCCGCTTTGTCCACCACAAATCTCACATGCGGTCGCTTGGGATCGAACCCCGGCCGTCTAGGTCTACTCTCCCTACTCCTTGTGTGGTAATTGGGGATTTTAACGCCCACAACTCTATTTGGGGTTTTCATCGCACCTGTCCTAGAGGGACATTGATTGAGCGGCTCTTAGACATACACAACTTAGTTCTATTACATTCAGCAGATTCCACACACCTCTGTCTCTCCTCTGGCTCTTTCTCAGCTCTTGATTTAGCGTTCTGGAACCCCTCTGTTGCTCCTTCCTTTGAAGGGAGCGTCCTTCAGGAACCTTATGGCAGTGATCACTTTCCCATACTTCTTCATTTTTAGCATCACCCCAGCCTTCTCTCTCTTCTCCAAAGTGGCGTTTTTAGAACGCTGCTTGGACTGTATTTCAACAGTCCTTCCGTCTTTCTGAATGGTGCTTTTCCAATGTGGATGATATGGCCACTCATTTTACTGACGTTGTCCTCTCAGCCACACATTCCTCTGGAGGCAGCAAACGACCATCCGTACCATGGTGGAATATTACATGCGCGAAAGCAGTTTGTGCCCGAAAAACTGACCTGCAACACCTTAAGCGCCATTATACGATGGAAAATTTAATTACGTACAAAAAATTCAAATCTGGAGCACAGAAAAACATTCGGGACAGTAAAACCAGCTCTTAGAATGTTTGTCCAACACGCCTTCCTCTGAAGTTTGGCGAAAAGTTCGCAAAATCAAAGGCCCTTCCTCTCCTCCTTCTGTCAGTGGGTTGTTGTACAAGGGCTCCATTGTGTCAGTACCCGCAACAGTTGCCGAAATTCTTGCCTCTCACTATGAGACAGTTTCGAGTTCTGGAAATTACACCCCGGAATTTCTGGCTCATAAAACAGAGGAACCGCGTTCGCTGGATTTTTCCTCTCGTTCCACTGAGGATTAGAATGCGGCCTTTACTTTGTCAGAGCTTCAGGCAGCACTCGGTTCCACCAGAGCTTCTGCTCCTGGACCTGATGGCATTCACAATGTCATGCTGCACCATCTTCCACCGTGTGCTCTGGTTTTCCTTGTACGGCTCTACAATAAAATTTGGACCGACCACACTGTTCCTACTTCATGGCGTGAGGCCTTTATAATTCCTATTCCCAAGGAAGGGAAGGATCACTCTCTACCTTCTAATTATCGCCCCATTTTCCTGACGAGCTGCTTATGTAAGCTGCTGGAGCGCATGGTAAATCGTCGCTTATTATGGTTCCTAGAACAAAGGAAACTATTGTCCGATCTTCAGTGTGGGTTTCAAACACACCGCTCGACGTCGGACCATCTCTTTTTCTTGCCACTGCAATTTTCCAGGTCTTTGCGATGCGGCAGCACCTACTGGCTGTGTTCTTTGATATCGAGAAGGCTTTTAACACAACTTGGAAGCATGGAATCCTGCGCACATTACATTCTTGGGGTTTCAGGGGGGCACTTCCTTTGTTTCTCCAAAGTTTCCTCTCGGAACTGTATTGTCGAGGACACACACACACACACACACACACACACACACACACACACACACACACACACAGACACACACACAAATGGTGTTCCGCAGGGTTCCGTTTTAAGTGTCATTATATTTTCGATTGCCATTAAAAGTATTGTGGACACCGTTGGCCTACCGGTCCGCGCCTGCCTGTACGTTGATGACTTCGCTATTTACTGCTCGACCGCTAGCATTCCGGTAATCTAGCGCCAGTTACAGCTAGTTTTGACCAAACTTTCTGCTTGGAGTGATCACAGCGGCTTTCGGTTTTCACCATCGAAGACTGTGTGTTCACTTCTGTAGGAAGCGCACCTTACACGCTGATCCATCTTTGTCTCTTGGGAGTAACTTGTTACCTTTTGTCCCCACTACCAAATTTCTTGGCCTTTTCTTTGACCGGTCGCTTACCTGGAGGCCTCACGTCTCCCACCTGCGGAAACGGTGTACTTCATCGCTGAATCTCCTTCGGGTATTGATTGAGTGGGACACATTGGGGAGTAAGTAGAGTGTATCTTCTCCGCCTGCATCGCTCTCTTGTTCTTTCCATTTTAGATTATGGGACGCTTATGGCTCTGCAGCTCGTACAACGCCCAAGCCTTTGGACTCTGTTCACCATACAGGCATTCGCCTGTATACTGGAGCTTATCGCACTAGCCGAATAGAGGCGTTGCTTGCTGAGGCCGGTGAACCTTCTCTTTCTCTACGCCGCGAAATTCTATTGGCCAAATATGCAACAAAGCTTAGTGCCTTGGTTGATCATCCTACACGCGGCTTGCTTAAACTTCTTTGTGCCTCTTATGCGAATCGTCCTTCCCTCCCTCGCCCGTTAGGTATACGTTTTCGCTCTCTTTTGGACAGCCTCAGTGTGACCATGCCTCAGACACTACCCATGGTACGCTGCACATTCGTACCCTGGAAACGTCTTCGCCCAGTCATAAACTTCGACCTCTCCGCCCTCAACGAACATAATAACCCTCCTTTCATCTACCGGCTCTCTTTTGAACAGTTTAAATCATCTTACCCACAGTTTCTCTTTATATACACAGACGGTTCCTCTAATGGCACCTCAGTGGGCTGTTCATTTCATACTACCCGTGACACAAGAGTACTACAAGCTTCACTCTTTTAACAGTATTTTTACGGCCGAACTGACAGCTGTTAACCAGGCTCTGCTGTATATACAGTCTTCTGCTGATACTCGATTTGTCATCTGCACAGATAGCCTCATTGCTCTATAATCTATCTCTGCTTTGTATTCTACCCATCCGCTTGTACAGCGAGAGCAGTTACTAATCCACTCGCTGTTATAACATCACTATGCAGTTGTACTGTGTTGGGTACCAGGTCATATAGGCAAATCAGGAAATGAAGCAGCAGATACAGCCGCAAAACAAGCATTAGCGAAAACCCATATTGATATATCTTAGGTGCCATCTCAGGATGTGCAGCACTGTCTTCAGCGTCAGCTATACTCCCGATGGCAATCACATTGGGCAACAACATCTTACAAACTAGGTGAAATCAAGCACACTGTAAGTCCTTGGAAAACATCCAGCCATAAGAACAGTCGTGAGGAAGTTATTCTTTGCCACCTCTGGATTGTTCACACTCACTTGACGCACAGATATCTCCTCCAAGGTAAGGACCAACCGCTGTGTTCCTTTTGTGCGCTCCCCATCACCGTGAAACATCTCCTCAATTGCCACAATGTCACTGGTAGTCGTTATAAACACCGGTTGTCCCCCAGTCTCAGCATAATTTTATCCGACGACGATGATGTCATTGCACCTCTAATTTTATTCTTACGCCAAAGCGGACTTTATAGTTTTATCTGACTTCGCATTGCATCGTCTTTTACTTTCTTGCTGTTTTAGTTTCCCCTGACTGCTGGTCGTCTCCTCATGATGCGGTTGTAGCTTTTATCTGTTTTTATTGAACTTCTATACATGGGCTAAAACTGCTACTCTACTACTACAATAATATTCTCACCCACAATTGCATTGTTAAGGCCAACACTGCGTACCGGGTGAATATGGCACCTTGTGTGCGAGTCTGGACTGCAATAGATACGGAACCTTGTCTGTCACATTTATCTTTTGATTTCATACCAATTATTTTAAAAATTCATCCTACCCATCTTGCTATGCTACTGTGATTTTATGATGCCAGAAATTCTCCAAGCTGTTTCACTCTACAGAGATGGGATGGAAAACAGTACTGCTGGGCAAAAGTTCTGCATCTGAATTAACATCATTTTATTCCATTCAGAAACTGCATTTGTTTAACTTGTACTGAATTTACTAAGTATATTCTGGAAGCAGCACTGAATTTTGGTTAGTTACATTTAAAATGTTTCGAATACACACGGCGCTGGAACCAGCACTAAAGTTTATACCTATAGTTATACCTATTTCTAATAGACATACAACGGATCTTGATAACGGGTCATCGGGAAGTCACTGTGCACCTCATGTATCCAAGGTTCCCCTAGAGTTGGGAATTCTGGTGGCAGCACTGGATGGCGCGAGCGTATGGTGAAAACGTTTCGCTGGTTAAGAAAACTGCTAGGTTCACTATATTCATGCATGAAAGGTAATGTAGAAAAATAATATGCAACTAACCTGTTTAAAGATGATGGAACTGTTTACCATTTTCTTGAAGACGCAAATTCACTCGTTTTAATTCATTTTCGAACACTGTAATTAATGTCTCCTTTGTTACAGATGTTAAGTAATCTTCTGTTACCGTTTTTAACGCAGCGATTGTTTTTGGATTGTCCTTACAGACCGAAGCTTTAGCGGCTCCCTAAAGAAAATAATCCTGAGGGATAAGATCAGGAGACCACAGACCTTTAGAAATTAGTCTTCCCCCAAAAAATTCCACTAACAGTCCCATGGATTTATGCGATATATGAGCAGTTGTTGAAAAAGGTACCGTTCACTTCATCTTCATTTAGCTGTGGAATAAATGGAAAAGGAATATCCGAGCAATAAACATCTGAATTAATTGAGTTATGGGAAAAAATTGGCCCAATAATTCGAGAGCGAGAGATCGCACACCATACACAAATTTTCTCTGAATGTAAAGGGGTTTCCTGAATTGCATTAGGGTTTTCAGTAGACCACACTCGCGTATTTGGTGAATTTACGCATCCTGATCAGTGGAACCAAGCTTCACCAGTAAAAAATGCCGTATCTAACACGTCAATTCCATGGCGCAAAATAAACCTCTGAAATCATTCACAATATTGGGCTCTTTTCCCGTGATCTGTGGGTTTTAATTCGTTGACGAGTGATACCTTAATATGCATACACAGTTATTTCTTTTTTGACTGCTTTGTTTGCGGAACCGTAAGAAATATCATATTGTTGGGCCAATTTGTTTATTGATTTCTGTGTACTTTTAAGCATTCTATCCGATAGTATTTCTTCTGTTAGTACACTGGGTCTTCCACTTCTAACAGCATCATGCACGGAACCTGACTCCCGAAATTTATTAATTAAATCACGCACAATATCTCGGTGGGGTGGTTTTGAGTTAGGGATCCTGACAACGAAATCTTGTTTCACTTTCTCAGTATAATTTCCACGTTCATTAAAAGGGTTTTCTACTAGAAACACACGTTCCTTTGTAGAGTACATTGATTTCGCTTCAGGCACACGTTAGAACTCACAGCATAGTAGATCATACTAACCAGTACAATATGCGCTCGTAGCCACTGATAACGCCGATAATCATAACATCCCGTCGGAATCGAATGCGGTAAACCTAGGGATGCCAACCTTTTATCGAGCTATGGCCAGAGCAAGGTGCGGAGGAAGTTCTTGATGACCCGTTAGTATATAGCATTAGGGCATTACCATTTTGGTGCAAGTATACAGCGCAATCATAGGAGTTTTTGAATTTTCATGACTTTAGCAAATACTACGATCCCCTTCACAACACATGTTTGTATTTTTCACAAAAGTAAATACCCATGTTCTGTTAGGAGCGCGCGTAGGGCATTCCTGCATAGAGGGTATGAGAATAATATTTGTCATTACTATGCTCCTTTGTTGTACAGAGCTAATGGCAGCTATCCTCCCAACTCGCAGAGCCCACCTCAGCAATCATTGTAAACTAATGGACAAATATTATAAATGTGATTTCAATGCATCTGTAGAAATAGAGCTGGTATTATGTTTCGGTTACATAATGTAGCAGAAGTAAGAACGATTCAAATGTTGAGTACTCTGCTTACAAACGTAACCTTAATTAGCAAGGAAGCATACCTCTGATTAGGATAGCTGAAGTCGTTGAAACAGGCCACTAGTAAATAGCAAAGGAATCGGAAAGTGGATTGAGTCTCTATGAGTACTAATTTTTTTTTTCTTTTTAACTGAACTACAATAATTATTTAATTCACATAGCATTGTAATATTGCCATCCTCTTACATTCAAACACTTCAATATTGAAATTTTACGACTGAATATTTTATAAAGTATTAGTTGCAAATGCTGCAAATAAATTAGGAAAATATGCTTACCTCAACTGTCAATCATTCATCCCAAAATTAATAAGATTTTCTTTCAGTGGCATCTGTATAAATTCGAATTCTATTACCATGTTAAAGAAATGCTTCAGTCATGTATTGCTAATGTTTAAATTAACCCACAGTGAATGTAAGGAAACTTAGAAAGTCTCGCTCATGAGAAGAAAATTCTAATGTTTCAGGCACAATACACGAAAATAATTATTTTAGAAATTTTGAGTGAACTCAGCATGATTACATCACTTATATAGTTAGCCATGCAGTAATGCAACACAAATACAATACTATGTGAGAATAGGAGTCATAGTATTCAAAGCACCTGAATTTAATACTTTACATAACATAGACAAGAAATTAATAACATAAACGATGACATTAATGGTTAAAAAATCATCCTAAAAGTACCGGAATCCAGCAAATAAAGTATTAAATGGTATATTAAACAGAGCACAATGGAGTTGTAATTAGCTGAGTGTCTAGAATAGCGCCTTTAACCTGATCCTCCATTTCTGATAGTAACAATCTCAAAGAATTAAATAGATTGTTATTGGTCAATGTCAGAAAATAAGCATTCTGGACACAAGATTTGAACCCGCGACAGACAGTGCTGTTGAATTCAATGGATAGCCACGCGACTTCCTCGCCTATTCTTCAGTTGATAATGGTGCGCTCTATTTGTTTGATAGTATGAACCAATCTATCCCTAACTGGGCAAAGCGGAAAGTTTGTAGCGCCCTGAGAAATGGTTTAGATATTTTGCTTTTGTTTCTAGATATTTCGTTAGATTTATTTAGGGAATGAAAAGAGAAGATTATCTATAGCAAGAATGAGTATCACAGTGCTCAGTGAGAGGTGCAAGTTTTTTAGTTCCGTTTGTTAATAACAGAGAAAATGATGAAATAATTAAAATGATATAATAGTTATTACATATTGTGTTAATAGGTATTTGAAAATATTGTCACGTTCATTATTATAATTTTTATTGTTATCATCATTATTATCTTTGCTATTATTATTATTATTATTATTATTATTGTTGTTGTTATTATCATTTAATAATAATTTACATATCTTATATTCTAGTTATGTAATTATGTGTATTCTGTTAGCATTATATTCGGCAAAATTGTCTTACGTGTGTCTAAAATTCATAGACATACTCTGAAGGTAGGGTTAAAATTTTGAGTTTTTTAAATAAATTTCTACAAGTTGTTTTGGGACTTAAATATGTCACAATAGAAATGATTTTGCTTTTGTAATTTTAATATTTTATCCCAACCTGTAACAGTTCCCCATAGCACTATACCATATATTATAATAGAATGGAAGTAGCTGTAATAAACAATCTTTCTCATCTCTAAGTTTGTAATTTTTGCTAGGCAGTTCATGTTAAAGCAAGCGCTACTTAATTTTTTATTGATATACCGAAAATGATCATCATTTAGATGTTTGTTAATAAATACCCCTAATATTTTTCTGCACCTATGGGGCTTATTTAGGTGCTGCTAGTATTGTTTACAGCATTGCTGGTTCTTGAATGTATTTTAAATTGTCATATTTAATTTTAGCCCATTATTTTTAAACCAGTTTTTTGTTACCCTTAATGTATCATTTCTGTTTTCTGCTAATTCCTAGCACACACACACACACACACACACACACACACACACACACACACACACACACACACACACACACACACACACACACACACATATATATATATATATATATATATATATATATATATTCGTGTACTTTTTCTAGTTTAAATGTCTATGGATTTTAATATATTTGCCGAAAGTTCTAGGTTTTTAGAGATTAGTTTTTGATTATTGACTGGCCAGGTACCTCCATTTTGTGTTACTTCTTTTATGAGAATGGATCTTTGATGTTCTGTGTTTATGCATTAATAAATGAGATGGTTGACTGTCTGTTGTCCTCTGTTACATGTGCAGATCGGATCGTTTTTAATGTGGAATTGATGTAAATATGATTTTGTTTTCCCGTGACCTGTCAGTATGGCTGTGAATTCTGGGTTTACTGGTGGTTACATTTTTATTCATTCTTTAATTGAGGTAAGAAAGGATTTGGTCACTGCTCCTTTTGTGGTGTTATTCCACCTGTTTTGCCATTCCTCGATGCCTGAGTCTTTTATTTCTGATTTGACGGTAGATTTGGGGATTATGTTGTAAATTATTTCCTCCCCTGCTGACACTTCCTTACCTAATCTGTCAGCTAGTTGGTTCCCAGCTATGCCACAATGAACCTTCACCCAGCTAAAGTTAATTTTCCAGTTATGTTGTAACGTGCCAGGGTATTGTGAATGTTGTCAGTGTGTATTGTTTTCTGTTTCCCTTCAATAAAGATAATGTAATGTTGCTGTCAGTATATACTGCTTCGATTCTTCTTTTAACTGGTAGCTCCTTCATTCCTTGAAATTCTTATAGGGCTTTTCAGACGGCCACCTGCTCAACTTCGTTATTTGAGCAACTTGAATCCAATCTATGTTTTAGTTGGCATATGAAAATTTTGTTTTTAAACATTGCTGATGCTACTCCTACTTTCTCCTCTGCTTTGCTTCCAACCAGTGGCGTATCTAGAATTTGGCTCTGGGGGGGGGGGTCAAGAATATTTTTTATAGTTGCAGTTTGAGTTTGGAATAACGCTCGCTCCTCATCACCTCAACATTTAAGAAAACTGCAATATCAATAGTCCTCCATGGTTTAGGGGTAACATGCTAGCCTCTTGTTTCCAAGATCACAGGTTCAAATCTTGGGGGGGGGGAATTGGTCAGAAGTAAAAAAAGGGGACTGTCCCGTTTTTATGGGATGAATGGCAAGCTTATCCAGATATCATCAACTTTAAGCTTTTTAAGCTTTTTTCCCATGCCAATTAATTTGAATAATGAACAATAAAAGGTAAATTAATTAGCGTAACGGATCAACAAACCAGAGGAAAAGAGCACAAGTAGCCATCCGCTAGCATAACCAATGATACACATTACACTAACATTAAGAGGCGCTGAACCAACAGGCAGAGAGGTTGTAGGTAGTATTAGGAACAGACGCTGTGCCAGCAGTCTCTAGTTGGAGAGTCTTGCTGGTTGGAAAGCGACTAACCCACACAAAAGCCACAAATAATCTTATTTTATAATCTTGTTTATATACCTAAGTTAAATATGTTCCTTTATTTCTGTGGTATATCAGAAAACTGTTTATGATGGAGAATTTCAATGAATGTGTCACTTTTAAGTTAAAAAAATTGGAAGAACTTGTTAGTAGTTTTTTTTTCTGGGGGGGGGAGGAGTCTGGTCCTGTTCATCCCCTCCCCATAAATACCCCCCTGCTTCCACCTGTATATATTTCTATTGCATATGGTGTATTTTGCTGAGTTTCTTGAATAGCCATGCTTTCTGCAGGATGTTGCCAGTTTATGGATCTACGTGTAGATCTACGGATCTACTTCTGTCCTCATGTGTTGCTGTGTATAGTGCAACTTTGCTATTTATTGTAATGTCTGAAGGTTGAATTCCAGCTATAACACAGGGAGCTTCAAAGAATGTTGACCTATATGCTTTGGTCATTTTAATATTTAGCATTCTCTGGAAGTGTTGAAGTTTTCTGGCATTTCTGGAGCATTTTAAAGCTGCATTCCAAGCTGGTGCTCCATAAGTTACAATCGGTTCAATTGCTCCTTTGTATATTGTGTATAATGCTTTATTCCCTAGTCCCCAGTTTAATTTTGAAGATTTGGATAAAGTATGTATTAAGGCCAATGTTTTATCGTGTACATGATCTCTGTGTCTGTTGAATTGGAATCTCCTAAGTGAATTCCAAGATATTTTAGTTCTTAGAATTGATTTATTGGTTTCCTGTTGATGTAGATGTTAATGCTATAGTTTTGTATTTTTTTCCTCCAGGTGACGACCAAGACTTTTGACTTTGTATCATTAAGATTGATTTTATTGTCTCAAGCCCAGTGCTCAATTTTCCTTACATCTTGATTCGCACAGTTTTTGGTGTCCATTATAGATTTGCTGCTTGTTATTATAAGCAAATTGTCAGCAAATGCGATTATCTCAATACGCTGTGTAAAATCTAGCTGCGAGAGAGGATTGTATAGTATGTTCCATAATCCATCCTTTTTCCACTGCATTTTCAGTTCAATTGTTGTTGGTGCATAGACTTGCCTTCCTATCTTGAAAATAATCCAGGGGGGTTAGTGTTTATAGACTTTTAGGGCACCTGATTTGCCTCAAATTATTCAATATGCTCGGTCACAATGTCTCATAGATTGCACTCTGTACATTTAAGCTGATTAGAGCAACACAATTGTTTTTCTGTAAGTTTTGTAGCACAAACTGCTTTACTGCAATCACTGCATGTACTGTCCTTCTTTGCAGGGTGAACCCGTATTGTCGGGCACTATGGAGATTTTTTGAGAATATGTAATGGCTGATCCTGTCTATCATTAATTTCTCCAAAGTTTTACCAGCTACGTTGAGTAAGATGATGGGTCGATATTTTGAAACACCAATGCTGTATTCTTTCCCCGATTGTAATTATTGTAGATCGCTTCCATATTTTTGGGACGGCCCATTTTGGAAGAGATATTATACTTTTCAGTGAGGAAGTAAGGAAATTATTGAAAGGATGTCAGAATACTATTTCCTGGTGCTTTTTTGGGGGTCAAAATGGCATAGCACTCTAATGATCACCTGGTGTGTGAATTCTACATTGTTTGGAGTCTCCAGTGGTTCTCTAGTTTTTGTTCTTAATTGTGCATGATTTTCATTATCGTTAAGTATATCATTTTCTGGTGTGAAACATTCCATCATGTATTTTAAGATGTCTTCTGTATCTTCAGTATATGTTTTGTCCATCTTTGGAGCATTGATGGTGTGCTTTTCTTCATTTTATTTGTGCCTTTTGTATCCTAAATGCCACGGGTTGCATCTGTTATACAGCAAAGTTCCTTCCAGAATTTTATTTTTGATACGTTCACTAATCGCTGGTAGTTTTGATGGGCTTCCTGGTAAAGATTTTTCCTGTGTCGACTTAGTGCTTGGTTATTGAAGGTCCTTAGATATAATCATTGTAGTGTATTTTTTCTCTTGCTCATTATTGTCAGTTTGGGAGTCCACCAGGGTACAGATATTCCTTTGTTTTTCTTTGTTCTTGCCCTGCTCAAACGAAATGCTCCATTACATGCCTCAAATATGCAGGCATGACACTGTTCTACTAAGTGTTCTATGTCAGTGCAGCTTTTGGCTTTCATAGCAATTTCTACATCTAATTCCTCTCAATTTTTGTGGCTCTGAAATGTAGCCTTAAGGTAATTTGCTAGTATGTCAACTTTTTTAAAATCTTCATTTTTCTTTATGTATTTTGTGCCTCTGAATGTGTTACTACTGCTTTGAGTCATGCTACCAATCTTAAAAGACAACATTTTGTCTTCTGAGCAGCTTTCTTCCAAACCACAATTCCATTCGGTTACATGTGGTAGGAGTTGATTGATAGTAATTATTAAATCAATCCTGCTTTTACCTCATACCATTTCAAAAGTTGGTATTCCTTTGTTTTCAAATGTTTAATAACGTGGATGTGATAAACTCTTTAATTGCTCCTCCCCTATCGTTGGTCAATATATCGAACCATAGAATATCTGTCACATTGGTATCTACTGTAATGATTATGCCATGTCCATTGATATGATCTAGGGCTGATTCAGTTTTTTTAATGTCTGTTTCTAAATTGTTGTGCAGTCCAAGTACATATTTAAAATAAAGAACTTCTTGCACCTCAATGAGCATGCAATCCTTGTCTGAACATTGTCTTTTTATTGTGGTGGTCATATTGTTGTTGCTAATTATTATAGCTGCTCTTTTCCTTTTGCCACATGTGTATGTTCACATTTATTTTGGAATTCCTGCTACTATGTGAATTACAGTGTATGGTTCCTGTAGGCAAATTATGTTGATCCTGTATACATTTATTAGTTGCATGAGATTCCTACTGACTATCTGGAATGTTCTAAGTTAATTTGCAGAAATGTTAAGCTGTATTTGTCCATATTAGTAATTGATATTTACTTATATATGCTATTTGTCGACATGGGCAATCTTCATTGAGTGCCGAGTGATTAATATCGATAGTGCTGTCTTCAATATATTTACCATAGTTAATACAATTGATACATTTGTAATTTTCTTCTTTAGCTCTGCATTCCTTTAGCATGTGATCTCTTGTACATTTAGGGCATGTTTGCTTTCTAGTGCAGTTCTGTGCTTGATTGTATTTTGAGTATTTGAAACAGTGGCTAAATTTGATGTAATCTGCTGAGATGCACATGTTCCAACTCAGCTTTATCTTTTTACCTAATATCTTGCTGTTTAGTTGACTTCGATCATTAGGTTTTTTTATAGCTTAACGTCCTTTAACCTGGTTGGTCATATCGGACGATGAATGAAATTGATGAAATGATACTCAAATGACTTCAGGATACATGGAGCTTAAAGTTACTCGACATTTGTCTTCTCAGGATAAGGGAAAACCCCCAAAAAAGCCTTATCCGGGTAACTCACCCTAAGCAAGATTTGAACTCGTGACCTTTTGAATGTGAGGCAGACACGCTACTACCACACTAACCAGGCTGGCTCACTATGTTTTTGTTTTTCTTCCTATCTAGAAATTCTAATATTGGTCTAATTTCTTCTTTATTGCTTTTGTTATTCTGCAGTTTGGAACACTAGAGCTTCAACTAAGTTTTCCATTAAGATTTCATTTCCAACATTAAACACAATTATCCTTGGGCTATATTTCTTTCTTATTACTGTCTCTAGTCCTTATCCGCATTTCTCATTACTTTTATTGCATATGACTGTAGCTTCATGTTTACTGGGGGATTCAATAAGTATCCGACAGTTTCTCAATTCTCTACATGGTTTGACTCCCACTTTCATTTGCACAGGGTTTACTTTGGTTTTCATTAAAGTTTTAATGTATTCTGTGCTCTGGTTGTTTTTATTTTTCACATACAGCTTGTCAGATTTGTTCTCACTTGCATTAGCCTTTCCTCTTGCAACGTCTGAGTAGACTCCTGCTACCACCAGCTGTCACCACTTCCAAGGAGCGCTGATGCGAGACAAGTATAGTTCCAGCTATCTTTATAGATGGCACGAAGTCCCACGTGGTATATCTGTATTCTCTGGTTTGTAGTTGGTCATTTGCTTTCTTCAGTTAGTCACGTATTGTTCATTTCATTCTTTTTGTCATTTATGTCTGTTTTTAGCTTTTCTGCGGCCCTCTTCATTGCACTTATAGTTTTACTATGTCTTGCTTCAAGTTCTGCTTCAGTACACACGCACACGCACACGCACATACACACAGCTAAAAACCTTTTAGTGATTTTTCTTGAGTTACTAGTGCCAATTCGGAACAGTTTCTAATTCAGGTGCTGCACAATAATTATAAAACAGATTTAGTTTTAAATTTCACTCTGGAAACATTAAGGCAGAAAATTTCTTTATCAACTGCCAGGTTTTTAATATTAAACAGACAGAAAAAGCAACTGAAATTTCTTGATTTGGAGCCAAATTTAGATGTTTATCATGTTTCATTTCTTCATTGCTTGTAGCTTCAGTGGTCAAGTTCAAAATTTCACTGAGGTAAATATGGCAAAAATATGTCACCAAATTTTAGGGGAAACACACAGAAACATGTTCCATAAGAAAAGTGTGACTTATAGAAATAACACTGAAGATAATTGTATTACATACAAGAAGGGAATTCACTTTTCACGTTATGCTGTTAATTATGGCACACATGGTAATTATCACTTCATTATGAAGTTTATGCAGAAGTTAGCAGGTGGAATTAAAAACAAACATTTAATGCTAGGGGCCAAATAATACATTGTACATACTACAGCGAACCATTGTCACACATACAAATGCAAAACCACCACAAGAGCCAAGAAAAATTTACCAAAAGTTTGTAGTGGTATTAGCAGCATCTTATAATTCTAGCAAAAAACGAGAGAGAGAGAGATAGAGAGTGAGAGAGGAAAGAGGAAAAACGAATATGAGGTGTGAAGACCAAAAGAAATTTCATACAATAAATAATTTTATTTTGTATGCTATTTTATTTTGTTCTTTGTGACAGCCCATGAATATGCATGTTGTTGTTTTTCAAATAAAAATAAATACAAAAGACTGAAAAGGAAGATTAGAACAAAACACTTAAGCCAGGAAACACCCATATGTAGGGTAGTTAAATTATAAGTTAACCCCTGTCGCAGCATCTCTCCACTGCATGAGAGATCTGAGAGCCACCAGGAAAGTGGTGCCGGTAAAGATGCACTAAAATGCATATAACTGTGGAAATGTTGACCTTCAATCATGTACAGGCAGCACAATTTGCAAAAACATTCTCATTCACTTGTCTAAGCTTAGCAGCAGGAATCCTTGTGATTTCTTGCATGATGTTAACACTAAGTTTCTGTAGATTACACAGGGATTGCTGCTACTCAGCTTAGATGAATGAGCGAGAACATATTAAACTTGTTATACTTTCTGTTTGGCAGCAGATGGTTAATATTTTCAGCATTTATTTTAGGTAAGGACTCCAGTGTGCCTTTGCTGGCACCACTTTTCCGGTGACTCTCGGATCCCTCGTGCAGTGGAGAGAGGCCACTAGAGGGGTTACCTTATAATTTATTGATCCTATATTAGAAAGATACCAATAATGCATTATACCTCAAAATAACACAATTTTTGAACTTTGTTACTATAAAGAAGTTATCCTTGTCCAAAATTTGCTGCCAGAACAATAGAGAAAATTGAAATCTAGTTCTCCACATGGTGATGCCATGAAGAATTTCAAGACACAAATACTTATGTGTCACAAAACCATGAAAAATACACACAAAAATAGCCAAAAGAGACTAAAGTGCACCAAAAGATATGCATTTACATGTATTTAGCTATTATAATGAAAACACTACAAGCGTAAAACATAACAGTTTAGCAAGGCAAAAATCATTTTGAAAAGGATTTATACAAGAAATTTAACAGCACCATTTTTGTAAAAAAACAATTATCTGATGTATTCCATTCACATAACTATCTCTAGCTGTCCCATATATAAACTATTCTTACAAAAGATTTTTCTTTGATCTAAAACATGCTAATTGTGATAAACGTAGCAGAAACAGCCTTATTATTTGCTTCCTTGTTAGTAGGAGGGAAATAATGGAATAAGTTAGGCTAAAGCAATAGTTAAATCATTTAAAAACTGTTTGCTATGTGAAACAATTGAGGTTCAATTTGCTTGCATGATCTCATTTGAGAAAAGTTAAGTAGTTTAAAATTGAAACTAATGACAACAAATATCTCGAAAATGGTTAACTCTACAAGAAAAGCTTAAATAGTATAAACTATGTGTTTTAGTGAGACCTACATTTTTTTGTGTAATAAGTTTTTGTCTATCTCTTACGGTTTAACCATTATGTAAAATTCTGCAAAACTCATCCAGAGACTACTCCCAGAAAATTCAAAACATACATTTTATTTTTTATGTAAATATCTTTAATATACAGTGTTTTAATCAAAATCATTAAAGCCATTTTTGAGAAAAACAAAATGTTTCCATGTAAAGGGTAATTTGTGATGGAGGGTGTTTCTTGAAAATATTTTATATCATATCCCTAGAAGATAATAAACATAAATACAGTCTTTTCGTTTCTGAGCTATGCTGACACATGCACACTAGTGCACGTACACACACAAGTAGTCATTTTTCTAAAAAGGCTTTTTTTCAAACTCAGGAGACCTCAAAACATATTTCTGGTAAAATTTCAACATCAACTCTTTGGGTCAACAATACCATCTCTAGCTACTACGTGCATTGTGTGTATACACATGCTAGAGAAAGTAAAAATTGAAAAAAATATATATAAAAAAAAATGAATCACCGAAATGTATGTATGTGCATCACTTTTGAACGACTGCACCAAATTGAATGGTTATTTTGTTGTGTTCGTTATTGTCACAACAAGGTTTATGTAAAAAAAAAAAAAAAAAAAAAAAGTTTAAAAATCAGACGGGAAAGTTTTTAGAGTCTCATAATATGATACAATGCAGTGCTAAGTGAATACAATCACTTAATAGCCACGAGATGGCAATGGTACTACAGTTATTTGTTGCTAAATGCCAGTAGTAATGCTCTGTTTTTCCTACCTATTCTATGTTAAGGTAACACACCAGTTTATTGAGACAATGTTGCAATGCAACTTTGAAATTCAAATACATTTCTATGTATTAACTGACCTTTCCTTACTCCTATGAGTTAAAATAAAGAAGCCAAGAAGCTTTCCTGGTGACGAACACCTAGAGTACATATTTATTTGCTGCTAGATGGCCTTAGCATTGCTCTAATTTTTTTATCCCCATTCAGTGCTAAGGGAAAGCATGCGGTTATGGAGTCCAGGATGCAAGATAAGTGAAAATCAAATATATTTCTTATGTATTAAATATCGTTCCCTTGGTCGCATCGTTTAAATAAAGAAATAAAAATGTACTTGTTGCATATATAAAGTATAGTTTTGTTGCAATTCTTTAAAATGAACAAGTTATAAACTAAGCACATAACCAATAATCCTTGGAATCTGAAAATGGCAGAGAAATGATGGGACCTAGATAGTAAACCGTGTTGGTATTTGAGGTTATGTAGTACATGAGCTAGCAAATGGTGATTTCGTCAGAACATGATGATATCCCTGTCACCATCACACTGCAATTGCAGCACTCTTAATACATTTGATCAAGGATTTGCCACCATACAATTTACAACTCAATGTTGGCTCAGTGATAATTATGCTACTCAATCTGAATCAGCTGAAATTGTGAAACAGATCAAGACTCGCTGTTAAAAAAAATTATGAACATTTTTATTTAAGCTTCTATAATCATAGGAAAGTTCAAAAGCAAGGAAGTGCATATTCCAAGAATGCCACTAATGCCAACCAACCTTTTTGAATTTAAGCGTTTCAGTTTCCGGTGCACATTGCACTTGCAATGACAATAAGTCCCAAGGTCAATCATTAGAAGTATGTGGAATATACCTTGAATTGCAACATTTTTCGCATGGGCAGTTTGTACTTAGCATGCTCTAGAGTCAGCAAATCATCTGCGTTATGTTTTCTCTCTGGAAGGAAAAACGAAAAATATTGTACATACAAGGCATTACAATAAAGTATTGTCAAATTATTTAATTGTAATTTTATTTCATTGCATGGTTATACTGTAAACGGAAGATTTTGTCTCAGTTTTTTCATTAGGTACACCATCCATACAAAGCCAGGGTGGGCAGCTAGTACATATGGAGGAAGAAAGCAGTAAGTAGGTAATGGCCAACATGTCATTTTGCACCACATGTCTACTTGTTAGCTATAGTGTGGCAGACCTGTCTTTCATTGTCTTATGCCTAGCTCTGCATGCCTTAGGGCATGTTAATAATTGTATTTTTTCTGTCAATGAGAAAGGTGCTGTTATCTGTACTGTATGACAAAATTTCTAAGATGTCTCCAAAACAAAATAAAATAAGCAGATTTTAAAATAAATGTTATTAAAATCTCTTGTCAAAAGTCTGGTGTATATAAATAACAGAGAATGACAATGGATATACTGAAAGTAGGAGACAATTGCAGGTTAAAAACTAACATAGTTATTGCAGTTAGGCTACTGTTCTGGTTATGTCAATTTATAACTGAATGGAAGTACTGATTATTATATTCTAATTTATAGGTTTAGGAAGAAATGTTTCAAGGGTCTAAGTGGTGGTGATGATGATGATGATGATAATGACAAAACCTTATTTTCCGACATAAAAATGCTTATGACGCTTTAATATAAGAAATTTGTGTAAAACAGCACATTTCCAGGGAGTCTGAGGGGAAAGGAATAAACACAGCACAGTTTAAGTTTTAGATACTTCAGTATGTGGAAGTCTCAAAAGAAGGGGAGTGATCTGAAAACTTCATATTTTGCATACTATTGGAATGAAAATAGCTTACTATATAACTTGCATCCTTCTTCAACCAGAAATGCCAAACGATATAGTATGACTCCTGCCATAAATAAACACTCTGACGGAATTTAGACTTCTGTAGAATCGTATTAAGTCCTTTCCCCTTAAGTTTTTTCATTATACTGGCAGAGAATTACATTATTTAGATGCTTGCCTTACTGTAAAATCAATGCATGAGCTCTACTGTACCAAGCATCCCGATTCTACAGCAAAATATGATTCTCTCTGTACAATGCTTCAAGAGAGAGTATGTTATCATGGAGAAGTCCCTATCATTCCTAAAGGATCCAGGCATTTAAAAGTTAGTTAAATACTTGGAGCCTGATGTGCTGAGCTTTTATGAAGACATTTTGAAATGCTTTCCTCATGATAATGTTGTATAAGAAAATTCAGGCAGCAGTGGGCAATAAAAGTAACACAGTGTTCTTCAAATTTACCAGCTTTTCATAATATGCTTATTTTTATGATTCTTGACACATGTAAAACAATATAATTTTTCTGGGGTGTTACATTAAATACCATTTTAAAATGCTTTGTAATCCATTTCAGTGGTGAAGGGCATTTTGTCAAATTTATAAATAATACTAAAAACTAATAAAGTCCAAACATTTTGCAGTCTATAATATGCAGTATCTGTTAGTACTCTCTATGTAGGAGAATGCACCTCTAGTTTGTATAAAAGTCTGATTTCCATTTATGCATTTTCTTTCTCCTGAAGAGTCGTAAAAACTGACAAAATACCTTAAGCTCCAACCGATTCAGTTGTATAAACATACAGTTTGCAGCAAACAGCATGACTAGAAAAGTTTAATGTCAAATCAGCATTGATTAATAGAACCATGCACAGTCCTAGTCTAGCTACTTTTCATATGGCTAAATGCAAGCTCATTCAGAAAACCTGTAAAACTCTAATGCACCCATTTTATATGTTGTGCTAATACTTTATTATGGATTTGACCTCATACTAATTTATATGAATGTACTATTTATCAAGTTATGACCAGAGAGGTACACAATGATACGTTTTGGAGTAACTAGATACATGTGATTGTCCTGTAAACCATGTATGTCATTCTACATAAAATAAACAAGTTTTGTGAACATTTAAGAATGACGCAAATGGCAAAAACATTCATTGCTTTGTTGGTCACAGCCAGAAATTTAGTTTCTTGATATTGATGGAATTGATACAAATTTTTTAAAGTTATGAGAAATTTAATGGCTATGTGCCTTAGGAGTAATGCAATTATAGGAACTCTAATGAGTTTGGTATAGTCTCGATAGCATATTGTTTCCTCAGTAGAAGCTTATAAAATTATGCTATTCAATGATGATAGTAAATGAAGATGATGGGATATCTGTGTATCCTCTGGGCATTGAAGCACTGTCAACATTACATAAGTGGGCTGAGACTTTGAAGTAATGGTTTTCTGGGTGAAGTTATGTAAGGAAAATGCGATTTTACCCCACAACACTTGTGTACAAGTGCATGATTAAAAAAGAAGAAAAGGAAATAGGAGGGTGGTAACTATGCTACTAGTAGTACCTTCTAGTGCTTGTCTCAAGTCCAGAAAACTGAGAGATACCAATAAATAATCCTGGATGAAATTTAAAAATAATGTTAAGTAACAGTATATGAATTTTAGATAAAAGGAGCTAAATATAACATGCACTGAAAACATACTTAATGAACTCAGACTAGAAAGCATTCAAAGTAAATACCTAAAATAAAAGCTGAATAAAAACAAGAATACCACAAGTAACTCTAGGTTAGGTTATTTTATGCTGAATACTTTCCTCAGAAAAGTTGTAAGCACTATTTAATTGACCCTTGCACTTCATGTGTTTCTATCTGAAGATACAGCATTTTTCAAACAAAGCAAAAACTTTTATGTCAAGGTGCAGCATACATTTAATCACTGCTGACCTCCATATGAACAGAGATGCTGTATCATACTGCTTCAGCATCCCTTTTTCAACATCCTCTCCTTTTATTCCCTAGATGGTACATGTTGGTCATCTTGTGGATATAACCCTGGGCTCAGTTTATCCTAACATACCTTCTAATGAGCTACGCAAATGTGGAGTTGGATGCCCATTTGAAGTGTGGATTAACAGAAGTTAAAGGCAGTTACGCTCAGTGTTTGTATTAAGAGAAGCTTCCATATAAGAGGATGCTTCAGTTCATCATTGGTGGTACAGCATGCCCTTAAAAACCACTCTACTGCAAAATATAACATAACTCCATGGCACGACAGCTCACGGGGAACCTTGGCTTACCGCCTGGCCGCTGCGTCTCCCATCTCTGTCCACTGTAGACGTCATGGATGGGGTGCAGTATTGGAGGGTGAGACGTGGTCAGCGCCTCGAGTCCCTCCCGGCCGGTTAATGCGGTCCTCATGACCTGGAGCCGCTACTTCTCCATAAAGTAGCTCCTCAATTGGCCCCCCAGGGACCTTACGAGGCTGAGTGCACCCCGGGCCAGGTCTCCCAACGGGGGAAAAATCCCCACGCCGCTAATGGGGATCGAACCTAGGTCTCCTGCTTGGTAATACTGCAAAATATACTATTATGAATAAGACAATTGCTTAATGCACAATGATGGCCCAGCTCATTTCAGCTTCTTTGTTTGCTGTCACTGAATAGACAGTTCTGTAATAGGAAGGGATGGACCAGTTCCATTACTTCAACACACTCCTGACTTGAACTATTAGCTTTTTTAACTGTAGGGGCTTTTAACAGCTCTTATATTTAACTCCAATGTAACATTTGGAGTCTTCATGCTTGAATGTTCTGTATATACAATGTGCAATATTTCAGGAATGCATCATGCATGGGAGTCTAGGCTCTGGCGGGCTGAGGGATGTATTGGAGATACTGGAACACATTTTTGAACATTTCATATGATTTTTCCCCATTTCCCACACTTCTGTTTTAAGTTTTGCTATGTGGTGCAGGTGACTATAGATAAGGAAATAAAGCAATTCTGGACCCACGTTCATATAATATTGTTGTTTCATGTATATGTGAGGAATGTTTCTTTAAAGTCTTTACATATGCACTGTTTTGTAATGCCTTTATATGAAAGCCTTTCCCCATAATTCATGTTTTTTAAAATTAGTGTACCATTTATTTATTTGAATAAAGGCCCAAAGAGTCCTTGGGATCATAAAGAGACACATTTGTGTGTTACACAAGTGACCGTGATACCTTCAGAGACACAAGTAATCTACAACAATATAAGAGTATATAAAGCAGGAACTGGGAACTGAAAAAAAATTAGGATAAAAAATGGAAGGAAAAAAAAAAACCACTTCTGATCCACTAACAGTAACAAAATTATTTAACAATAATTTTGAAAGTGTAGCAAATTGGCCTAGAAAGAAAAAAGGCAAACAGTGGCAAAACTAAAATATTGAATTAATATAAATACAATTTTTATATATCCCACTTCACTAGATGAAATGAAAACAGTCATTAAAAAAAAATCGCTTGGAATAGATGTTATATCTGATTGTGTCCTTTAAAAATGTGGGAAGTATTTGTTAGATCCACTTTCCTATTTAGCTGATTTCTCATTTTCAACAAGTACACTTCCAAAATGTCTTAAAACAGCAAAAATCAAGCGCGTCCATAAAAAGGGAGGAGAGGATCAAGTTGAAAAATATAAACAAGTAGCACTGTTATCCTCCATCTCAAAAATACTAGAGATTAATGCGTAATACACTGGAAAATTTTGCATTAAAATAGTCCATATTTTAAATTGTAATCTTTAAACTTAAATATGGACAATTAACTTCTGCACAACATGGGTTCAAAAAAGAGAAATCAATAAAAATAGCAATATTTAGCTTTATTGTTCATGTACTTGACTCTATGGACAGTAAAGAATACAATGTTGCACTCTTTAAATCTATCTAAAGCATTTGACCTTGTTAATCATGATATATTATTAAAAAGATAGTACTGTTATGACATACAAAGGAAAGCAAACTTGAGGCATATCTAAAATAATGGGAGCAAATAGTTGAAATAATACAGAAAAATGAAAATACAAATACTTTTAAAGCACACTGGTTAGGCAGGAGGGGTGTCACAAGGCTCAGTTCTTGGGCCTTTTATTATTCTTGCTATACAACCTTCTTGGATCTACAAGCTATCACTCTTTTGTTGATGATACAACAATAGATATTAGAAGCAATAATAAAGTAGATGTTAACATGAATGGTTCATAAAAAAACAAACTGCTTATTAACGCAGATAAATCTGTAGGTATATCATTTTTCCGCAAACAGCAACTTAATCCAGAACAGATACTATTAGATAATGAAATTGTAAGGGAATATGACATGTACAGATAATCAATATTATTAGAATAAGCATATTTATGTAACATCAATATTAATAAGCATTGTACAGATGTAATGTTTAAAGGCACGTCAGAAACAGCTCAGGACCGCTTTGCAGAGTAGGTTAAGAACAGGTATTATACAAGGGTAATTAGTGAATGGCCGGCTAGCTGGAATTCCAGGGAAAGATTGCACAGGGTTTAGGCAAAGTCAGGGTAAAAGAAAAGAGACAGATATATATGTAAGAGACAGAGTAGCAACTGAAGTTCCAAGAGCACAGGTACTAGGAAAGTAAGTAAGAGATGGACACACTGAGTTTTTCCTAGAAATGTTGACTGAATGAACTGTTAGAGAACTATCTCATAATAGGCACCCAGCAATGGGGTGGTAACCAATCATGAGTTGCCTTACATTTTGTGGCGGCAAACTTAGCATCATGCCTGTGACGTATAAATAGAGCGTCGCTGACAGCATGTGCTTCCTTCTCAAGCAAGTTGTTGTGCAGTGCAGAACTAGTGTTCAAGCGTGTGACGAAGCGGCCACATGCTGAGTAGGGGGTGTTAGGGAAGTTAGGCTCCCATGTAATTTGTAATCTGCTAGGTGATGGGAAAAGCATTATAGTTACTGCAATTAAGAGATTAAGTTACATTATTGTTGTACGGAACCAAGCTAAGCCGTCTGTTAACTTTTGAAAAGGGAAAGTAAAATAAATCTGTTTATACAAAGGGGAATGCAAGTCTCATAATTTAGCCTCACCCACATAAGAGCCATGAGAGCTTAGTTAATTAGCATTGTTAGGAGTGGAATCAGCCTCTGACAGAAGCATCGTGAAAGAGACTCCAGCGAACGCAGCATCCAGCTTGCAGAGACCAGGTATTCCTGCTACAAAATCATGAAATACAAACCTTCCAAAAAGTTTCTTGGTATATTCATTGATGAGCACTTGAAATGGAATACACAAATACAATAAACTTTTCTTTTAGCGTAATAAGCATAGGAGTAAGCCATAGCATAATGAGGGACCTGTACTATGCATATTTCCATAGCTTAGATTTGGGGAAATTATGCAGCAGGTAATGCAATCTTTAAACTGCAGAAAAGGGTGGTCCAAACAATAATGAATTTAAAACAGACACACTCCTGTAAACCAGGACTGAAACAATTAGGCATATCACCACTTCTGCATGTGTGTGTGGGTGGGCGCGCGCGTGCGTGCAAAAGAAAACACTTAAAATATTTAGAAATAAGTGTGTATAGCTATACTTACCTTTAAATGTTAGTACATAATTAACTATTTTAATAATAGACATCTGTTTGTAAATTTGTGCATGTTAAATTGACATCCAGTATTATGTACTTGATCTTTTTGGATGAATAAGTGATTTGATTTGATTAGAGCATAAATACAGCAACATACACATCATTTCTTATTCACTGGACAGAAGTAATGGTAACAATATGCATAGATATTAGAGAACAAAATATGGAAGAAGAACTATCATAATCATATGCATCCAGTGAATAAGAAATGAAAATGTTAATTTCCACTGAAAAATGTAAGGAAACAATAAAAAAAAAAAGAAAAAAAAAATTGCATATTAGGAACTATTTTGGTCTCGGGGAATATGGTAATGAATCTGGAGAAACAAACAGAGAAAGTATATATTAAGAACAAAAAGATTAAATGATAAGCTTTTTGCAATTACACTTTAGTTAGGTAAACACATAGGGCAGGTGGTACTGAAAAGGAACAAAGATTCACATATTGTACCAAAAATTTCAATAGGTATTAGGTGATTTGCATATTTTGTGACTCATTCAGTATGCACAGACTAGGAAACAACATACATCATATTGAACATAAACACACTATCTAATAGTTAAAACAGTTATGGAAATATTAGTTTGCAGGTATTTGAAAACAGATATTGCATGTTGCTATTTAACATAATAGTTTACACCAGAATATTAGTAAAGTATAGAAACAAATGAGAACACCAGAGCCTATTAAAATCACTTTATTCATCACTAGGGCACTAGATGTAGTACAACACTTTACACCTTTGGTACACAAATAACTAAGTCACTGTATTCATGTCACTCTATTAGCATTTGTCACTCACTAGATTGACTTCTAACCCACTCTCAGCAGTGTTGGTCACTTATATAATCCTGTAGCTGGGCTCGGCAAATTCCAGTCCTAGAAATTATGGGAAAATCATGTTTTATCCATTTAGAAACAATTTACTCTGGAAGTGGAATTCTCTGGATGCAGAGAGAAAGAATGTCTGAGAAGTCTTATAGGGAAACACACAAAAGGCTTTTGTTTGCCTGACTATTGTTTCTATTTGCTCTATTGTTAGAGCAGGCAAGGCAGCAGTGCCCTTAAACAGAAGGGGAGGGGGGACTAGCTGCCATTATAGTATGGAATTTTAAGGCTGCGTATTCATCCAGTACTTAAACATTTGACTCTCATTATATTCTTTGAATCTGCAACTAAATGTGTAATGTAGCTATTTCTGCAAAGATTTATCTCAATTAAAATGAAGTAGATAGAAAATTAAGTTTTTGTAGCCTCTAATAAACAATAGAGGGTGGAGAATATCATGTGAGTATAGCTTGTCACATTTTTTGGGTTGCTTGTTTCACTGGTAATCCAAGAATAATATTGTTTTGTAACATCATTTATCTTTCTTACATCTGTGTTGGCAATTTTCTGTAATCCAAGTAGGTGTTAACTAAGATATGTTACTATTTTTAGTTTTAGTATATAGTAGGTCCTCTGTATTTCATCATTACTCAGGAGGATTGTGCACTTGGTGAAATGCTTTACTGCTTTCTTAAAAGTAGAACTAATTGCTTCTATGTTTATATAATTAACAAAATTATAATTTTATATGCTTTACAACCTTTGAAAGTGTGTTATCCCATTATTTACTTAAAATAATAATAGTTTATTATGACTACCTAATAACTCCTACCCAATTAGATGATAAACCAGAGCTTGGCCATGGGCAACCCTCTCTCACCTATGTTGGCTAACTTATATATGAACAATTTAGAAATCCAAATCACTAAAGCCTTCCCACAGATCTTCAAATCCTGGCATAGATATGTGAATGATGTGTTTGCGATCATTCCTAAAAAGCTAATGGACGATGCAATAAAGTTATTGAACTTACAAGAAATATCTGTAGTGTTAGCCATGGAAGAGGATCAAGATGGATTGTTGCCCTCTTTAGATTTGAAAATCATAAGAACTGAAACAAGCTTAGAATTTGGCATATACAGAAAAGCAACTCATGTTGACAGATACATAAAACAGAACCAGTTTAACCCAGTACATCAACTTGCCATCTTTCATAGTCTAGTTCATAGGCTTATCAGTGTCCCATTGAATAAAATAGAATACCAAAAAGGAATACACACACATTCATCAGGTTGCCAACTGAACAATTACAATACTAATATCATAGACAGATTGATCTGCAGACACAAAAGAAATAAAAGACTACTGGAAATCATCACTCCAGAAAAACTGGATAAACTATCAGTGAAATTGTGTAAATTTACTTTTCACCCAGAAGTGTTCTGGAAATTCAAAAGGATTTTTAAAGACTTTAATATAAAACTGGCCCCTCAAAATAGATACAACATCTGGAACTTACTGAATCAATCTTTGAAAGGTACCACACCGAACACTAAAACATCAGGAATTCATAAAATGAGCTGCCGAGACTGCAATAAGATTTATATTGGAAAAATAAAACAAAATTTGGAAACTAGGATGAAAGAACACTTGAGAAGCACTAGGTACAAGCATGTAGACAAGTCTCAGTAGCACATCATTTTTGGTCTGAAAATTGTAACATAAAGGAAGAAATGGAGATGATTAAATGTGTAAAGAGACCTTAGGAACTACAAATTTGGGAGAACATCTTTAGCAAGAAGAAGACTCCCTTATGAATTTTGAGGTCCCTGCCATTGATGGCGACATCCTGTTCACAAGAGTAGAGGGCAACACAACACCAAGCTGCACACATCATCCTGTTGCATGTAGCATCAGTTATCCCCGGAACTGAAGTTAGGGTTAAAGTGCCCTGTAACTGGTCTTCCCAAACGAAGGCAAAGTTGGAGCAAAAAGTGTAAAAAGATGACTCATTTCATTTAAAATCTACTCCATTTTGCTTGTCTTTTTTAAACTACCTATTTATTTTAAGTTTGCAGCGCACTTGGATGATGACATGATGGGTAGAAACACTCAGTTAGAAATCTATTTGCTTAAATGTTCATAACATCACTATACTCTCCTTAGAAAACAATGTTACTGCTTTTAATTTTAACCATATCTACATTCGGTTTTTAATTTTAACTTCAAATGTATTTTTCCAAAATTAGATTAATATTTTTGAAGCTTAAGAGTAGCTTTAGTTGCTCTGAAATACAAACTTTTTCCTAAGCATCATTCTTAATGACTATTACTTAATTTAGAGGGGAATGCAGAGAAATTGAATATATCTGTATTTTTTTATTTTAGGCTCCAATTTATTACCCAGCCAAGGCAAATGCAATCCTGTACTGTGAACAGAAAAATGTGAACTGATATGGTGGCACAGCATAACCACATACTTTCAGTATAAAATGCTCTATAATTTTGTTCATTCATTAGCACATCATGTACTAGGAATCCACAGTGCTTGTGATGGATCATAAACAAAGTGTTATTCACAAGCAAGCTCAACATGTTATGTATAATATGCTTTGTGTTGAAGAGAAGAAAGGAGGTCAGAAATTACAAATGCCACTGAATGTAGCTGTTGCATCTACTGACTTTAGTCATACAACAGTAAGCAAAGTTAGAAAGGAAGACTGGCTGTAAAAGAAAGTGGTGTGAGCAAAATTATTGCCTCACAAGATTGCATGGCATGGACAAGTACATCATTGGAAGAAGTATAATAAATTTAAGAAAAATCAGTGCACTGCAAAAACTTCAATAATATTGAAAAAAAAGAGATTTATTTCATAGTGGTTTGGCAACACTTGTGAAAATAGAGAAATCCATCGGATTTTTTATTTAAAAAAAAGTAAGAATGAATGATTTATTGAGCAAACATCCTGACATAGTTGGTCAAAGTGCATCATTTGTTAAAATGCTTTAAAGAATTACTTGTAGTGAAAATAAGCTAGTGATATGAAACTTGGATTCTCACCCACTGCACAATTTCCAAGCATTGGCAGAGTGATAATATTTAAGGAGTGTATGCAAATGACATTGCTGGGCAGCATCTTATCATCCATGATGGTCGGGAGATGGGATTTATTGCATTAGCTGTCCTCATTTGCAAATCCAAAACACCTGATTACCAGAAAGGGACATTTTCAAATTGGCCTTTTAAAGTATATGTGAATATATATGATAGATTAGGATATAAGTATACATATGACTGTAAAAGAGCAACTTGCACAAACACATGCATGCACACACACACACACACACACACACACACACACACACACACACACACACACACACACACACACACACACACACACACACCAAACATGGAGAAAATGTTTTAAGTAAATACTATTCCATTTGGTAGTATGTGGAATTCCAATCACTAGTATCTCCCAATTGGACTGTACAGAGGAGAGGGCATGCTGTTATGCATACAGGTGGTGTTCTCCAATGCAGGACTTCACTCATCTTGGTCAGTTAATATCCGTGTGTTTTGATCTCTATAACATTCCGTTAAATTGATACACATTTCATTAATATAAACCCATTGGGAGGGTATGCCAGAGGCCCCCCCCCCCCCCCCAAGATTTTTAAGCATTAGTATTTTGTTATTTCTCAGTTCATATTCATGCTGCAGTGTATTTTCATCCTCCGACATTTGCTGAAATAGCTACACATGTCATTAACATCAAGCTTTTTGAACATCAGAATGTTAATGATTTTTTGTTATCCTGCATGTTTGTTTATTCTTTCAAAGGGACAGTAAATGTTTAACCCTATAAACCAAAACTCTTGCCAAGAATATATGAAATAAACCGGATAAGAATTGCAAGTTGCGTTATAAGAGATCAGCTTTTTTGAAATCCTGTAATTTACTGAATTATCCAAAACTACTGCTGTAACTAATTTTGTTCAACTTCTTATATAAATTAATGTTAAATTTTGTTTGAATTTGTTATGATATCCAAATACTTAACTATGAATGCTGAAATAATGTTTAAGCACTCAAGCATAGGTGCCTACTTGTTATATGTTTTGGAGGGGAAAAGGATTGCTTAATAAGATGGAGTATTAATAAAATATTTGTTGCAGTTACTTAAGTGGATAGTATTTTTTCATAGTAAATAAATATTTATTGTAAATAACTGTTTTATTTATCTATTACAGTGGTAAGTTCACTGCATTGATGCTCCCTAATCATAGTATAGTACAATACAGATGCTTTCAATTGTTCGAAAATTAAATAAATGGTTCATTAATTTTATGTTTGAAGGAAAAATAATGTTACATCTGTTGAGCCATACCTTCCTGTCTTCTGGCAAAAGTATTGCATATCAGATAATCTCTATTGACACAAGTGGCTGTAGACATTAGGACATGGTCTGCACTACAAATCCTCCCATGATTATGCTCCAATGACTGTTTTTTTAGGTTTTACTCAGTATTCATAACTCGCAAATACTGGGGAGATATCTTAAACCAAATACACTTGATTACTAATACAGGAAACTCCCTCAATTTAACGTGGGAACGGCTGGCGACTTGCGACGGTACTACCATCTAGTCTAGCGATCTGGAGTACACACATCAGCTGATCTAAATCAATGGAAATAATGCTGCTACACTCGTCGTGATTTGAGGCAGGAACTGGGATTGTACCTTTTTTTTTTTTATTTTTTTTATTTTTTTTTTGAAAAATACAGTACCGGAGTCTGATCGGGACGCCGGCACTGTATACTCTGCTTTTATTTACCTTTTTTTACCTTGTTTTGCCGTATTATTACTGTTTTCTTACTTTTACAACACACACATATACATAAAAACATATAACACCCATGCCCAAGGCGGGACTCGAACCCACGATCCCCAGCGCTATGAAGCACCAAAGCGGGACGCCCTAGCGAGCGCGGCCATGGGGACCGGCTACCTTTGGTGCTGGGCTGCGCAGCGACGCCTCTTTCCTTCTTCCTCTCTCCGGCGTTGCAGCTGGTGAATACGATTCTCAACGCTCCTCGGCTATTTGTGGACTCAGCGGCGAGCAACTGAGACTTATTTAGGTTTAGCTCAAGGTATTGAGCGACGATGATCTCAGGACGTGGAACGGGAATTTGACTCAAAATATACGTCAGCACTTTCATTTAATCAGAGGTTTATTTCCCTTCACAAGCGTTCTCGAGACAGTTTCTGCCGCGATTCTATCTCCGTAATTTCTCTCGCAGTAGAGCGTAATGCGCAAAGGAAACTTGAACTTATGCGGCGGTAATTGCACTTGTTACGAGAATTATTATGTACGCTTTAACTTTCTATACAAGTTCCGCGCGGTGTTAACTCTCAACAGTGGTTGAATCACAATCATAACATTTAGACTTGGTAGAGACTTAACTTTTAGCGTGGATTTCTTGTTATAAACATCGCAGGTTCCGCGTGACATTACATTTCAACTGCATTGAATCACGATAATAGACTTTGCGGAGACTTTACTATTTGGCGCGGATTTCTTGTTCTGGGCGTCGTAGGTTCCGCGTGAAGTTACATTTCGCAGTGCCTGAAAATTGGGGCAAACACTCTACATATATAGTAAATTCTACGCACGCGCAAAACTCAACGTGCAATCTCATTGGCCCATTTTGGCGCCGAAAATGGCTTGGGGTGCGCTTCTGACGTGACGTATTTATTTCCAATTGTCAATACGTCTTACACATGAATCTTGACCTCAATTTTCTCGTGATTCCCCTCTTTAAATGTCACTTCCACTTTCTCTTTCCGAGTCGTGACTACACAATAACATCTTTCTCCTCTTGTGATACACAAAGCAACTATTCGTAAACAACTGAAATCGTCATTTGAAAACTCTCGGGTTAAAGTTAGAAAATGCTTTCCAGGAAGAGTCTCTCTGAACTTTCCATATACTTTATGGCAACAAATACATGATATTATACTTAGCAATTAACTTAAACAATCTAATTACTTAAAATATAGTTAATGCTCTCATTCAGCTTGGCAACAACCCGTTTCAGATTTCTATTAAAATTAGAGTAAATATGCCAATTTAGTATTTACTCTTTAATGTAAGTCACAAACAAGGAAGTAAGCTTTGATATATTTCAAGTGTGGGTTGAGTTATACAGATCACACAATAAAATTGTTTATTTAACCTTCATTTAGGCGTACATTACCAGGAAGAATATGACCAGAAATAACTTAAATATATGCCCTGAAGCTAATTTTTAAATTATTTATATATTTTTGGTGCTGCAAATAAAATCTAATTCTAACTCAGTTGTTTGTTTTGAAAAAAAGAAAATCAGAAACTCCCAAATGATTTTGGAGAAAAGCTGATTTCGACCCACAGAATCTGTCAAAGCCATAGATCAAAGCTCAGAGAACCTGATCAAACGTGTGTACCTATAGAATTTACTTTACTCTGTTCCTCAGCAGCATGAAGAGTTAATAGATTAAATAATATTAGATTTTCAGCAATGGTCATCTTGGAATGTAACCGTGCAAAAGAAAATTGACACTTGCACTCGTTTAGGTTCCTTCCAAGCTAAGAAGTATAATTGAGAGCTAACAAACCAATATTTCCTTTAGTTACCAATTTCTATGTTCAAGTGCATTAACTCCCACTTACTTCCACATGCAATCCGGATTTAGTTATTCTGCCATGACAATCCTTTTGCAATTACTGGTCTATTGCAAACATTTAGAGCCCTATGACAAATAGGTAGGTATAGCAGATTTCTAATTTGGATATGTTACACTCTTCAACACTTTAAAATCCGAATCTCCCGTGACATTTCACCTTTAGAGCTATCTTAACCTAACTGTAAGAGAAAGCAAGCCTCAACCAATGCATTTAGCCACAACTATTACACATTACATACGTATTATTACTTCAATAATTGTGATAGTGCAATTTTGAGTATTTTCTTAATGCTCTTTATATTTGTGACTTCAGTGAAATGTAACCTCGTGGAGAATCATTGATCTTGTGCATTAAAACAGTGCTTACATGTCTTTATCTCGAGGAAATTGAAAGAAGGAGACAGCATTATTTTGCCAGTTATAGTTATGGCAATAAAATACTGCATGCATTTTCCCATCCTTGAAGGTTTTCATTACCTAAAGTCAGAAAAAGTAAATCTAAACACCCCTTACACCATACTTACTTATACAGCTCCCAACAATACTCCAGACCACTACACTAGGATCGCTAGTGTTCCTTGTCGCCAATCTTTTGGCCGGTTTTCCTGTATTAGTATTGAAGGGTATTTGCTTAAACTTAGGCATGGGATGTTTCCTTTCCAAAATTCCCATTCTATGTATCAACAGTGTTAATGCCTTTGGTACTATACACAGTAAGAGCAGATGTTAAACACCACCAATGAAAGAAAATTCATTCTTGCTTATAAACTTGTCTTCTATTGAGTAAAGACCTATGTTCCTGGTTTCTTCACAATGATAGCAACAGCATTTAAGCAAATACAAGGAATTTCAGTCTTTGGCCACACAAATGACAAAAGTAATTTTAAAAGCTTGCTCTTACCTAGGTGTGAAGATAACTGCTCAAAAAATGGATGCAGTGCATTTTCTGTAACAGGATTTCACATAACATTCAAAATGTATTGCTATCCATTTTGCATCACACCTTACTTTTCAAACTGATTGCAGGTATTAAAGCTACAAAATATTTTTCCAAATAGGGGATGAAATTATAGATGTATCAGCACAAGAGCAGTTCAATATTTGTGATCTGATTCTAATTCATTGTTAACTGAAATATAAGTTGCATTATCATTGCATCTGTTTGACTGTGACCTCTGCATTTGAGATAAAGCAGTCCTTTGCAACTCTGTTTAGTATATTAAAAAAAACAAAAAAACAAAAAAAAAAAAAAAAACAACTGAAACTGGAAGTGGTACACAGTGAAGTGCAAATTATACATAAAATGCAGATTGGGTCAAGTTTACACTTGAATTCCTTCACTAAGTAACAAATTGTCTGAACATGTTTCGTAGGCCAGTGTTGCCTACATTGTCAGCAGATTTTGACTGGTGGGTCTGTCACTGGTATCATTTGTGGACTTATTGTGCTTCTTGGGTGGTGGATTGATGCACTTAAAGAGTGGGTTATCTTCGGCTGGAATTTCAAAGCTTATTAATTTTGATTTATTTCTAAGGATAAACAGTTTTTCCTATATGTGCAATTCTACTGGCATTGTACCAATTTTACCTGGTGCTTTGTATTTTCTATCGTATAGTTTTTGTTCCTGATGCTGTGCTTGTTTTATGGGACTAAGTTTATATTTTGTTCTTTGAAGATCCTGTAAATTTTCAGGAAGGTTTGAGGTTGGTACGTTAACTTCTTGAAAATATCTTTTTTTTGTGTGATGGTGGTTGTGGCTGCTATTTTTCTCATTCTTTCAATTGTTTTAAGTGTTTTGTTGAAGCCATTCTTCTCAGCAGTTGTTTTTTATTATTTGATTAAGGTCTTTTTCATATTCTGTTTTGTTCACAGGAATCTAATGTAAATGTAATAATGTAAGGTAAACTGGATAATTGTATGTTTGTGGCTATTTGGATTGTTTAAAGAGACATTTATCTTGGAGTTTTGAAGGGGAAACCCGTCAGCAAGATTTTTGCAGGTGTGGTGCCCCTGGTTTTGCAAATTAGGTCAGGAAATTCCTTGATTACCCTAAGTATCCTGCTGAATCCTTACACTTGACAGTTAGGAGTAAAGTTGGTACATCCACAGAAAACAGATGAAAAGCTTAACCCATTTGACTTTCTGAACCAATCGCAAGGAAGCATTCCGGTCCGTCAGACAACGGAAATGCATTTAGATGCCACACCGTTGCAATATCTGGCTATTCCCAACCATTTGCTCAGTTTGGTAACTCCTAACACATGTGTTGAGCTGTTCTATACAAAATACATATTATTCATTGTTATTTATATTTATTGAAAGTGTTTTGGTGTTTGTACATGAGGGAAAATAACAAGACTTTCACAATTATACAGGTGGATAAACTTTTGCTGGGAGATGCGGTGAGGGTGGATGCGGCCTCATGGTAGAAGAAAGTGAATCATGTTAACAAAATAATACGAAAAGCACAGGAATTAGATGGAATCATCAGTGAATGTGAACCACTAATGATATGTCTTGATGATGATGATGATGATGATGATGATGATAACAATGACGATGATGCTTCAGAGAATGATGACGATGGAGACTTGGATGGAATTGAGCCATTAAAATTCTAAACCGGTGAAAATCACTTTGTTATACCTTCGACTCTCATTGTAACACACTATTTTTCATTTTTGTTCAATATTGTCATAAATACGTATGTATGCTACATGCATTACAGTATCACTGTTATTTTCAGTTAACATCAATAATAATGAATTAGTTTCATTATTCATTGGCATTCATTTACTTTATACACAATTTATATTTGTTGTTACACATGATAGAGACATTTGTAATCAGCTGTTGTTGTTTACTATTTACTCTGGCAATGCCGCAAAGGCAGCATAGCCAACCTTATGCGAAACTACCCAAACTGTCAAGTACAAGGATTCAGCGGTGGGGGTATAGGTGCCTATGCACACAAGTACAATGATGCTGGAGGCAGGAGTAGAAATATAGTTTTACAAGCAAGAGTTTTGTAAATTTGTTTGTGCTTTTTGTATTTCAGTGGAGGCGTTTCAACTTTTTTGACCTAATTAAAGATGTGGATGGAGGGAAAATTGCACTAATATTGAAAGTAAGTGAAAATGAAGAATAGTACATCTTGTAACAAATAGTACACTTCTTCTCGTGCACTAAAATGCCATTATTTTTTGTTACTTTAGGATGCAAAAGTAAGTGTTTCTACGAGTGGACATGGTCACTTAGTGTTTGGTGACACAGAAGGGAACATTCATCTTGTAAGCCGCAGCTTTCAAGTTACTACATTCAGAGCATATGAAGTTAGTGTGTCACTGGTCGAGCAGTTGCATCATCTGGCTTTATTAGTTACAGTAGGGGTATGTATGTATATTTTATTTGGTATAATACTGAATGTGATAATAAATGCTGTTATAATAAATTATATGTTGTTTATTCACCATAGTTAGGTATTTCATATTAGTATAATGAAGTATTTAGTGGGCAGCAGAAAATATGCCTCTAGCTGCATTTTGCACCTTTCATGAACATTGTGTAAAATTATACAATGAGCATCAATTTCTATTTTCTTGTGCCAATTATGAGGAAGTTGTGATGAATGCTGTTCTCTTAAAATGTCTTCTCTCTGAAGATCAATATGGGCATTTTTTTCCAGCTCACCATTAAAATGGCCACTGTGGAGTGGATTTTTCATCGTATCAAAACAAAAAAAAAATACTACATCTGTAACGGTAAAGATTATAACGGTGTAAGTAGCATTTGGTATATTTTGAGAAAATATGCTTTAAACATCTTAATGTTTATGAAAGTCATGGGCTAAAGAAATGAAACAACAAAATTATACATTGTTTAACTCTTAAAAAAGCTACTTAGTTTAAGCAGCAAATGTCTTGGGTTTAAGATATCAATTATTAAAAAATTGATAAAATTCACTTGTGCCATTCTGGTTTTAAAATTCCTGTACCAAATGTCACTTGTATCACTGTATAATTAAAGAATACTGACTTTTTATTTATTCACTTTCATTCAAATCTTTGTCCATTCTATGAGTATCAGATAGCTTTCTGCATCACTTAATGCTATAAAATCATTTGGTTGTAAAATTATTTTTGGAAGGGATGAACCACGTAGATGAACTGCTACGACCTTGAGGACACCCACAAAATCGTGGTTGGTTTTCTGGCAGGTTCTGAATCAATGTTAAAGTTTTGTAGAGGTTGTGGTATAGTATGTGACCAAGATCTGTGTGGCTGGAGGGAATATGACTGAGTTGACATTAGGAGGAAATGACACTGTTGGGGAGGGGAAGAAAGGCAGCCTGGTAACCAGTGGCATATCAGAGATTTTAGTGAAGGCATAAAGAAACAAGCAGTGCAACTAAATGCCAAACCTCATTGTATGGTCTGCTTGTCTAATCTGAGTGTGCTACATCATTTTAAGGTTGGAGTGTATTAAATTTCAGTAATTTTCAGTTAAAATAGGCTGTTATGGGGATATATTGAATATGTTAAAATATATATATTCAAAGTTTAAAAATCCTTCGATGTCTGAAAGTTACCTTGTTCATACATAATATTAAGGTCTGTACAATAAATGGCCCTTTGTAGGTGTATTTAAGTCAGTTTTCAAGACTTAATTTTTACACCATATCTAAACATTCAAATCTTAATTTAATCCACAAAATACATACTACAAATTTCAAACCTTTACTGGATCTTTTGAAAGCTGTCCTTAATGAAAGTGTGATTTTTGTTTTGTTTTGTTAGAGAATTAATTTTTAAAATAAAAAAGATAAAATATGTGGTGAATAGTAAAAGGTTTTGAAATTTTGCTTTTACAGTGGACACTTCTACTTTTGCATGCACATAGTGGATAGAGAAGGTATTGCATTCCACTCAAAAATTGATACCAAGATTTCACCAGAAATACACATTTTAGGGTCTGCTGAATCGAAGAAAAGCATTTTTAGAAAAAGATTTATGCACGCATGTATGTTTGTGTCTGTGGAAGCATAACTTAAAAACGAAATGTTGGTTAAATACTAAACTTGGTATTTAAGTTAGTATCTTTCAAGGATGCCAGAGGGCCTTGCTGTGGCCAAATGGTTAGATCTCTCATATCTCACCTAGATGGCCTGGGTTCGATCCCAAGCAACTGCATGTGAGATTTGTGGTGGATAAAGCATGCAGGGGCGGGTTTTCTCTGGTTTCCTCTGCCATTGCATTCCACTGGTGCCCCATCTTCATTTCATGTATCACCAGTGTCATTACTTGTGGTGCCACAAGTAGTAAAAGCGGGCATTAAATACTACCCCACAAAAAAAAGTATGCAAGACAGATTTTCAGGAAAATCTCCCACCCTCAACTATCCTGTACATGGAACATTTTTCGAAAATTTTGATTTTCTCAAAAATGGTTCAACGATTTTGATTAGAATGTCGCATGCTTAATATATTTTTATGACAAACATAATGTTCTGGGAATAGCCTCTGAAGACCTCTTTATTCTGGATGACAATTTTGAATAACTTTTATAAAACTAGTAAACCAAAAGAGATAGGCAAAATCTTACAACAACAAAACTGTAGATCTTGTTAAAATGCACAACATATGTAATATACATTTCTATTTCCAAATATTCTGTGTTATTGGTTTCATTTTTAAGCTTCTTAAAACTTTTCTCAAACAGGAAGTCATAATCTTTTCATCTCTTTTGTTTACTCCTAGCAAGTAAAGAGAACCAAACTTCAATTGTTTCATATTGTGCTGGGTTTTAAAAATTTGACTGTGGCTTTAACTTAGTGTATTCCCATATTTCACTTTAACTTATAAAGAAGCAAGCAATAACACCAACTCTGGTAATGTTTATCTCGATTAACATTATGTAGATAAAAGAATAATGTTTTGTAAGAAATGTTGAAACAGCAAGAAAAACTCATGTGAATGAAACACGTCAGATTGTTTCATCCTGTGTAAACAAGGTATGGAAAAGCTTGAGTCTTCTGTATATGCTTTGATGATCCTGTTAAAAAGTTTAATTTTACTCAAGAACTGTATTAGAAGATGTATTTTGAAAAATGCATGTATTTTCATCTAAGGAAATAAAATTTGGCAGAAGTGTCTTGTTATACCCTGATGTGAGTAGAAAAAATGAAGTCTGTATAACAAAATTGTGGAAAACATAAATTTTACCCATTAACCTTAGGGGTAACAAGTTTTATTGTAATGTGCAGTTTAATATGCTCAGAAGTGATAGCACCACCACTGGATGGTGTAATTACAGGAAACTCATACACAAACACATGTCACCAATTCCTCCCTGTTCAACCTTCTTCCCCACAAACACACAGAGCTTGGTCACTAACAGTACACTGGAGAAATAAACTGTAGTATAAACATCAACTCATTCAATTTTGCTTTTTCTAAATGCACTGGTGCATGTCAAAATAGTGGAAGATTTTCAGGTATTGTGCCAGGCATTCATGGGCATGCAAGATTCACTTTACAAAATTCTAAATGAAGAGTGGAAATGTCAAACATTCCAAATGCAATTTTGTAAATTTTTCAGAAGCAAGAAACCATCTATATATGTTTGTATATAACATATTATGCCTAAAATCAGTATGAGAGCAGTTTTGTACTACTAAATTATTTTGTATACAAATGGCATTCCAAAAATACAATGGAGAAGGAGAAAAAGGGTAGTGATAATATGAACGTTCTATGTGCCATATGATGGAAAAGTCAGTTACAAGTGCCAGTCAAAATGTTGTTACATTTTATTTAAAGATTTTGAGAGAAATAATACAAAACGCTATTTGTAGTAACATGTAACATTTTCCTAAGTATTATACATTAAGGAGAAAAAGTGCAAAACTAATATTGTTTACAAAAACTACAATAGTAGTGCAGTATTCATGTTTTATTACCTCAAAACACTGAAAGGAAGACTGGCCAAGTTGTTTACCTTTTACTCTGAGGTTGAAATCAATGTCTCATAAAACTCTTTGCTCTTCAGGAAGGAATGGCAAAATGGTTGAGAGATGTTTCTTTTTCTCAACCGACAGACATGGTTGATCTGTCAGCTGAAGTAAATTTTGCTTTACATCAACTGCTAATTTTCCTCTTATTAAAACATTAACTACCTTCCACTGCTCTAATGCTGAGTAAGTGGTTTTCATAGCTATTTGAGAGGGATGAGATCATGACACTTTTAGCATTGTGCACATTAAATGTTGCACTTGTTTAATGTTCAGTGAATCAGCAACATTCTTCAAATCAGAGGAATGGCTTTCTTCCATGAGAACTACATGAAAAGGATTTAAAGTCCAGCTAACTCTACCACCCTATTTAAAAATGTTATTATTTACTGTAAAATTAACACCTATTAATGTACGACTGTGCGCCCAGCTCACAACACAAGCCAAAAAGTTGACTGGCGCACTGACACTTGGAACACTAGATGGCATCACTGCTTGGAACTTAAAGACTTTTGCTATCTGTTAACAAGTCACTACTTAATCCGAGAATTTGCACTTGAAACATTAATAGGAATATGCACCTGGGCGCATGGAATATTCTTGTGGAAAAAAGTAAAAAAAAAAATTAAAAACGGCACTTAAAACATTTGATATTTCCACTCTTCATCTTCATTCATTGTCTCCTTGAAGAAAAAAGCTTGTGGTTCAGCTTTTCTTTATGGCATCCATCTCATTTTCAGCCAGCTAATGTTTTGCCTCTCAGTGTACATTTCTCTGTTAGTCAGAAGTTCTACAATTGGTTCTGTAGCTGGAAAATCATCTCTCAGCAGTTTGTTGACATGAAATTCTATCCTGTAATTTTCTACTAGCTTCATCGAATCCTGTGGCACAAATATAAACTGGGTTTTCTTTTTTTTTTCCTCAATGCAAGCAAATTCAGCACCATTTTCAAGATAGCTATGGCCAGGCATGAGGAACTTATGATCAACAGTTTCAATGGATGTCTTAGCAACAATATGGGGCCAAAATAGGGCCATTATTTGGTTTCTGTTTTGTACACTGCAACTGTCATGTAGGCAATGACATGCTTAATTTCAAAAACTAATGATCTAACATACCAAAATAAGCAAATAACCAGTTTCCGAAGGATCATGTGATTCAATATTTTCAGATCACGTGTACACTACCGCTCACAAGTTTTTAAACAACCTGTTTTGCTGCAATTAACAAGTGTATAATGCCAAACGAAGTCAATGTCATATTATAAATAGTAGAAATCCATGGAGACGTAATTGAAATTTACTATGCTACGTTTTGTTTGTCAATTATGTGCATTTTGAAAATGTAACATTTGTCGACCCTTATAGAAACAATTACCCTAATGTTGTTTTGGATGTCATAGAATGTCTGTGATCCCCTAGATGTCGTTCACAGACATCTGTACATAGGTATTGGCTGCGAACAGCACTTCAGTGCTTCATAAGCAGGTGAATGGTACACATTGTTATTGTGCAGTTGAAAGGTCTGAAATGGGTAAAAGAAGGGAGTTTTCAGCAGAAAAATGTGCTGTAATAGTCGGCTTACATAAATCTGGCCACACCATGCGTCAAATTGCCACACAAGAACACGTTTCCTTGGGAAGTGTCCATTACACTGTAAAGAGGTATGTAACTACAAATAGCAATAAGGATCATTATCGAAAGGAGAGGCCTAGGGTGACCTCAAAAAGTGAGGATAAACATTTAATAGTGACCAGCAAACGTGATCGTTTCAAAACAGCACCCATGCTGACAGCAGAACTGAACCAGTTAAGGGATGAATCTGTGAGCGTTTCTACAGTGAAGAGACGACTTCAGGATGCACATCTGAACGTTGCTTTGCGGCGAGGAAACCCCTATTGAGAGCTGTCAATAAACGGAAAAGATTACAATGGGCCAAGCGACATGATCTGCAGCAGGACAATGATCCCAAGCATACATCTATACTCTGTAGAAAATACGTTGAACGATTGGAAGAGACACAATTTTTGAAGAACATGGTTTGGCCCCCTCAAAGTCCTGTCTGCAATTCTATTGAACTACATTGGGATCATGTGGACAGAGAGGTAAGAAAGAAACAATCCACTAATGTTAATGTATTGTGGAGTCAAGTGCACAACATATGGAGGGATATTTCTGAAGATACGCTGGCACACTCAATAGAAAGAATGCGCAGCTGTAATTAGAGCAAGGGGAAGTTTCTTTGAAGAAAGCAAAATCTAAAATGTATTGCTGATTTTCATTAAATATACTGTTGTGACTACAAATTATGTTTATTTTATTCCATTGGTTCAATAAATCCTAAAAATGAGGTGTGTTCAAAAACTTTTGAGCGGTAGTGTACATGAAAGCATGATCTGTATTATGTATTCATATATGCCAAAATCAGAGGTTCATAGTTTGTCTTGTAGTAAATAACATTTGTTGTGTGCACTGGAGTTGGCAATGCTTTATCAAGATTAAAATTAATTAAATGAGCAGCTGAATTTTCTTTTGATTTCTTTGCATTACCTTTAGAGCATCTCTTGCTTAATCAACATGCCTTAAATGAACCTGTCTCTGCATTAGACTGTTTCTTTTATACATGTCTGCCTCTGCTTTAATTAAATTGTCAAATCTGTTGCAACTTATAAATTGAATACTGAATTGAAAATTTTAAGGTAAATGTAGGCCTTTACCGGAATAAGGTTTTCTTCCTTATACTTCTCAGCAAAAAGTTTGTACATCTTGTACATATCTTGTTTGTACCTTGATCAGACACGTACATTTCATCTGTGGCTCAATCATTACCTGGAAAATCCTCATCAGTTGCTTCAGAACAATTCTGAATATATAACTAGGAGCTATTTCCAAGCTGTTTTGCCATGGTCTGCTGGAGTAAGATGGTCCAGACATTTCGTCCACAAATGCAGTGGACATCTTCAGTGGCATGGTGTAAGTTTTCTCGGAGAAGGTTTCACTGCATCTGAAGCATTGACTGTCAGGTTGTTCGGGTTGGTTGGGTGCATGGCTTGGCCTCTCAGGTGCAGGTGTCTTCTGATTGGTCCGCTTTGATCTGGCTAGTTTTATGGCGTGCCCTGCCTTCGATGACAGGATGCCAGTTTCTATTGAGCTTTAAGGCCTCTTCTTTGTTGCTGAAAATGTTAGGGTGCTTGTAAATTTCTATGGCTTCTCGCTGTAGTTGGGCATGGTAATGTACTATGGATGAAAGGATGCTGGTATCCCGGAATTTTATGATGTGTTCGGCATCTGTGGGCTTTTCTTTATGGCCCAGTTGACAGTTGTCTTTGTGATCCTTGACTCTGGTGTTAACACTGCATTGTTTGGTTACAATGTATACCGAGCTACAAGAACAGGGAATGCGGTATCACTGGTTGATGACAGAGGCTCCCAGGGGTCTTCAGCTGAGCATAATAAATTAAGTTGTTCCGTGGGCTTGAAAACAGTTTTAACTTTGTGGCATGGCAATATGCCCTCGATCCTGTCGGTGATACTATTAAAATATGTCAGAAAAACTGTGCCTTTACTTTTGGGTTGGTCTGGTTTCTGAGCAGTGGAATGAGATCTGGCAGGACAGAAAGCTCTATTAACTTCTCGGCTAGAATAACCATTAGAATGTAATGCCTGTTATAGTTGCCTGAGTTCTTTTAGCTGTTATGGCTCACAAATGCGAGAAGCCCGATGTACAAGGTGTTTTGATCATGACTCGTTTTTGTCTAGGATGATGGTTTGAGTCCTTGTTGAGGTAATGCTCAGCTGAAGACCCCCGTGAGCCTCTGTCATCAGCTGGTGTATACAGAATTCCCTGTTCTTGCAGCTCAGTATACATCGGAACCACACAACACAGTGTTAACACTAGAATCAAGGAACACAAAGACAACTGTCGATTGGGCCACACAGGAACGTCCTTGGTCGCCAGAAACACCATTGAGGTGGAGGGTAAGCACATCATAAAACTCCAGGATACCAGCAATCTTTCATCCACATCTACCATACTCGACTACAGTGATAAACCATAGAAATTTACAAGCACCCTAACAATTTCAACAAGAAGAGACCTTAAAGCTCAGCATCCTGTCATTGAAGGCAGGAAACGTCATAAAACTGACCAGATCGAAGCAAACCAATCAGAAGGCACCTGCGCCGGAGAGGCCAAGTCCTGCCCCCAACCAACCAGCCTAAATGCAGCAACTCGGATAGTCAATGCTTCCGATGCAGCGAAACCTTCTTCGAGGAAACTTCCACCGTGCCACTGAAGATGTCCACCGCAGTTGTGGATGAAACATCTGGACCATTTTACTCCAGCAGACCATGGCAAAACAGCCTGAAAATAACTCTTATTTATATTGAATCTGGCCATGAAGCCTGCATACTCTCAAGGCTGAGTATGTTTAATGGCAGTATCACTCATATTTAATCAAGATTTCTTCCATCTTTGCAAGCCAAAATCTTATTACTTGAACCGTCAATCATGTTGTAGGTTGTATTGTTCTGTCATTCGCTTATCTGTATGGATTTGTTAAATGTACTTATAACAAAGGCCCCTAAAGAGCAGTATTTGGCTATAACTACTTGGATCTTTCTGCCACTAAAAGTCAGCCACCATTTATTGTCCAAAGTGCAGTTAGCTCAGTTTGTTTTAAAATTGTCACTTATACCATTATAGCTTACACCTATTTATATTGTAGTTTGCAGTTGCTTCACTTTTGTGCAGATTTGCATGAAACCATGTATTTTCATTGGCAAGTTAGATGCCCTTCCTGTTTCTTTAGCTCATACCCTCAGAATAAAGAATTCTAACTACTCTGTCCTTACACAATTATACTTCTTCCCTCTACATAATATATTGCATTTATCCTTGGACAACATTATTGTTATTATTTTACCTGCACAAGGCATAGCTTTGAATTTCTTCTTGTGTGCTGAATTCTTGTGATGTAGTTCGTGTACTCATCTTTTGGTCATAATCGATCCCCTCTGTCTGTATAATACACTGCATCTGTCCCTGAACATTTGCTGTTGTTCAACTTTTAGAAGGTATACTTTTGAATTTTTTCTTGTGAGGTATGCTCCTGTGATGCTATATATGTACTTTTTCATCTTCTGGTCATAACACACCCAGGTTCTTTCATATTTCCTTATAAGTGACAGAAAATGCTTCAGCTAATTTATATAGATGTTAAAGTTAAGAGCAGACATCTTTTTTGTTAGTCAGCCACTTTAATAGATGTTTTCAAAATTATTTATTGTGAATATTCCAAAGTTCTTCTAGGTTTTTCTTTGCAAACTTAAATTAAAGCTAAGTCATACACAGTTGTATGGTAAGATAACCTGCTTAGATGAGATTAAATTACAATATAGAACTGTAATAATTGTGTGTTGATATATTGATCTAAATAGAAACTTTTTATCATTTTCATCAAGGATGATTATTACTTCAGCTTTGAAAACATGTTGCCCATTTTTCAACTGTGCTGTGATGTCAATACTATTAAACTAAAGGACATTTATGGATTCAGGGTATATCTCAATTGGACCATTTTTTCCACAATGAGGATTTCAGTCATATATTTTGTTTTGTCGGTGGTTAATACAGAAATGCTGTTTTATAGCAACACATTGTTGCTTCTTATAGTGATAAGGAGTATGGCCATTTAATACTTATAGCATGATGAAGAGCTGCATTTGAAATAAGGAGCTAAGAGTATTGCTTTCCTACCACTATTGTATTATAATGTGAAACTTAACACATTTGAGAATCCTGAAGACCAAGAAGCTGAAGATGATAATGAATATCTTGGACTGTGTATGTAATATTGTGGTTACAGGCTTGAAGTTAATGTTAGACAAGAATATAATCAATGTATATTTTGATGAATCCAAGGTATTGGTATTAGCAGTAGTGGTCAAAAGTTGAATGAGAGTTAGTGTGTTAAATAATTGTTTTTCCACATTGGCCAATGTGTAGGACAAGAGTTGAAAAGGTAAGAGTTAGACTGAAAAATTCAATGCCATAGCCATCATAATGATTGGCTTAATAGTTGGATGAAAACTAAGAAGCACACGGCTTAGATATTTATGACATGTAAGTTATCATTGGGGAATGTCACCTTGAAATAATCTGAGATCTCCTTGTGTGGTTTCTTGGGAAAAATGCTACTCAGTTGGGAAATTTAATGCTGTATCGGCATACTGCCATTCTAGCTCAGTAGTCAGAGCAACTGGATGGAGACCAGGAGATCTGTGGTTCAAATCCCGACTGTGGCATTGAATTTTTCAGTCTGACTCTACCTTTTCAGTAAGTGTGTTGTTTTTGTTTGTGCCTGAGGGATTGGTGAAGACAATTCTTTGTAGCCTAGCTCACAAGGGCCAGTAGTTCATGCTGCAGTTTGAGTGTGGAGAATTTAATGCAAATTGCACTGGCATTCCTAGTTCTAGCCATACTCAATATAAATGCCTGCACTTTCAAAAATAACAGATAGGTCATTCATTCAACAGTATTTTGTGTAATATTTAAAAGTAATTTGGAGGATCTTCAAGACCAGAGAAGCAGATGATGTAAGGTGCAAATTATGTTTGTTTATTTATTTACTACAGTGCTAAGTTCAGTATATTAGTGGCTACCCCTTTTGATCTGCAGATTATGCATTAATATATATTCTTCTGCAACATATATTCTATTCTTCAGCATTATGTTAGTTATTCTATAACTGAGGATGTTTCTCCTGACTGGTGCTTAAAAGAGTAAGAAGTATATTAAAAGCAATTACAGACCAATAATGCTTACCTCCATTCTGGCTAAATTAAATGAGAAATTTATAAATAAACAATTGCTAGAGTTCTTGGATAAACATAATATGGTAATAAATACCTATCAATATGGATTTAGAAACAAATTTTCAATAGTAACTGCCATGATTGATATTATTGCATCTGGATAAAAATAGTAAAGTGTGTGATTATTTTTAAATCTATCCAAGGGGTTTGATTGTACATGCCATAATACTAATTTTAAAGCTACATAATTATTGAATAAGATGTAAAATGATTGAATTATTAGCAACATATCTGATGGGGTTTATCAATGTACAGAAATGTATATAAAATTGGGAACACAATGAAAATATCACATTATGAAGAAGTAAATAAGAGAATTCCACAAAAGTTCATATTTCCATGTTATATATACTGTATGTAAATGGTATACTTAATTTTAATAGCAGTAAAACAACAGCATTCACTGATGATATTTATTTGGTTTTTTGGGATAATCAGCTATTGGTTTACATCATTGCTGTCCAACATTCTCATGTGGTGGGGTACTTTTAACTCATACATAATGAGGTGCGGGCACCACCACTACTGCAACTTCTATTTTTTTATTTATTTTTACTGCCACTGCTACAACAAAAGTAATTGAAATAATTACAGTTAAAGTTCCTTAGGTTTGCCTACATAATTAATGTGTAGTTTGGCAGTACATGATTGCTGTAAGGGCTGAAAACCCAGTGTGTAGCTGGAGCAAGCTGCTCTTAATGCATCATCTAGATGTGAGTCTGTCAAACTGAGTGGGTATTTATTCTTGATGATGCTCATAGATGAAAATGTGACCTCCCAAAGATACGTTGAACCAAGTAAAGAATTTTTAAAGCAACACTACCAGTGCTGGGGGATTTACTCCTGTCCACTACGGTCCAGAAATTGATTGATTTTGATAAACATGATTTCAAAGATATATCTTCTTTTAGATTTAAAATTTCCTTTTCTAATTCTTCAAGATACAATTTCCAAAGATCTTGCATATCCTACCTCCAAGTTCAGTAATATCAACTGAAGTGAATGAGTTATTGATAAACATAATCACTGGCTCAAGTTCTGAAAATTGGCTAATCCTGTTACTAAATTCTGTGACTAGAATTTTAAGATGCTGGGCAAAAGATAGAACATCACACTCACCAATATTTATGGTTTCCATAGCTAACTTCAGAGCTGGAAAATGTGGTTGGAAATTCTTTTTTTAAATGTGCAATCCACGAGTTAAGTTTCCTCTAAAAAGTATTCACAGTACTTATCTTAGCTGAAATGATGCAACTTTTTTCTTGCAATTCAAGATTTAGTTCATATAATTTTGAGGTGGTGTGTGCCGAGAAACTTAATTCTAGGAGCCATGGTATCTCATCAAGTTCTTGACAATTATGCTCCTATCTCATCCAGAAGACTGCAGAATGGCTCCAGAGTTTTCCCCTACTGAGTCACGCTACATCTGCATGAAGAATTGTCACCATGTTCAGAATCTGTCATATTAAAAATATTTCTGAGCAGTCGGTGATGTGTAGATAATGACCTGAAACAGTTTATTACACAAATTATAATTTTCATGACACGGTTCAACTTCAAAATCTTTGTACATAAAGCTTCTTTAAGAAACAAATTTTGGAAATGAATCATCTTTAAAACAAAGAGCAAGAAACCCATTATTCTTTCCAGTCATTGAAAGTGACCCATCTGTTGTTATAGCAGCAAGTTTAGAGAGTGAAATGTTACCACTTTTCTCAAATTTTAGGAATGCATTAAATTTGCCTTCTCCCCTATTACGTTCATGAAGTGACAACACTTTTACCAATTCCTCTCTAACTGTTAAGTCATAGAAGACCACTCTAATAAACAAACACAACTGAGAGGTATCAGTGCTTTCATCAAACTGAAGTGAAAAGTATTCACACGATTGCAGGTCCTGATATAATTGAGGTTCTAACTTCTTAGAAATCTGTTGAACATGTCAAGTAACAGTTTGTGAGACAGTTGAAGTTCTTTCATAGAAGACATTTGCAGATTTATCTTTGTGAACATCGAACAGAGATTCCGTGGCACTGATCATTGCTGCTTTAACTATTTCCCTGTCACTGAAAGGTTTTTTTTTTTCTTTTTCGCTAAAACATCACACTTTGTAAGAGGCCATTGGCCTGTTACTATTTTACTGAACTGGCTTTGTAAATATGCTTTACTGTAATATTAATTTACATTTTAACTGTCCGTGTTTTTGTAATTCAGAATTAATAGGAAATTCACTATTAAAGTTCCTGTCATTTGTTGAAAAATGACATTCTACATTACTTCTCTTGGTAACAGGTACATTACTATACACAATAGATATGGATTTTCCTCTGAATTCCACAAACCAATACTGCTCCTCCCAATCACCGTTAAAACTGTAAGTTCTTTGTCTCTGAGCCATAGTATATTAAGAAAATCCAACAGACACATAATTGAACCTACATTCGCAATCTCTCAAGTTATACTGAATGCTTGTTTAAAATCTGAGACATTACGTTTCACACATGTGTATATATATATATATATATATATATATATATATATATATATATATATGAAATTTCATAATATGGGCAATAATAAAAATAATGTTATAAAATAGTTAGTCATAATAATGTTAATCACAAGCAGAAATAACACTACTATGAAGGATAAGTTTTAGAATGAAGGGAAGGTGTACCATTAAGGGTTTCTTTGTACCATTTCTGGCCTATGAGCCTGACAAAAACGTAGGATGTTAGCACTGGTCAGCCACCCTGGGGAAAGAGTGGTAATTTACTGTTACTTAATGTAAGGGACAGGAGTTCAATGTTCCTACGCATATAGGTAGTGTATTTGCTTAGCAAAAAAGATACAAAGCAACCAATGGGAAAATATATAACCATCATGTGGTAAAGCCAGAATATGACAGAGGTTTGACATTATGAAAAACACTGAGTCAAAAAGTCTGCTAGTCACTTCTGTCAGAAGTCCACCACTGCACTCCTCATTGGAAAGTCAGGCACATAGCAGTGATGTCAGTAACTCAAGGGGAGAAATATTAAGTTGAGTCAATAAAATTACTGCTAAATGACACAATATATTACAGTGTGTAATATCAGCGTGCATGTGTGATAAGGCGTGGTTAACAAAAAAAGTTGGGGGGAAAAATGAGGGGTAAAAAATAGAAAACAAAATCAACCAGTCATATTGGATATCATCCCTGAGATCCATATAACATAAAATCCGAACCCATCCTTAAAAATCCCACATTGCACATGTCATCCATAACTGCACCAGATTGACTCCCATACATTGGAGTCTGAATTCAACCGACTGCATGAAGACAGATAACATCTGAAAGTGTAACCCAAAGTTGTACCAACTGCATGCACAAGAAAGTTATGAGAACTTGACACCCAGGACATCACCAGGAGGGAAATCAGCCAACTGCTCAAGACAATGGGAGGGAACATCCCAGAACGTGCCCAGGACACCTATAACACAACAACAGGACCACAGTGGGCAGATATATCAAAGAGAACAGCAAAAAAGTCAAGCAAAAGTAAGTCCAACAGCTATATAACAATTCCAGTATATACCGCAATGAAAGGATAAAAAAAAAAAGAAGAAGAAGAAAAGGGAACATTGTAGAGCAATAATTTATGTAGAGTAGATGATAAGAAATAGCAAAGTAGTAAATTATTGTAAACTAGAAAGAAAAATGGAGCAGTGTGTAGAAAATAATGAAGTGAGTGTAGAAAATGTAGAAACCAGAATGACTGCAAACTCAAATAGGCATACAGATAACGAAGCAGGGTCAAGATGATGATGATGATGATGATGATGATGTAGCGAACTTCTTGCAACAAATGCTAACACAATTCAAGGCATTAGATCAAAAGTTAGAAAGAAGCAATATAGTATAAGTTAGAAGTTCAGAAAGAAGCAATTAATAAAAAATTAGAGAAACTAAACAAAGTTTTAGATGAAATTAGATCAAGGCAAAATTACATGAATGAGGAAGTTTTAGTAATTTGTGTGAAGTGCAGAAAGTACACTGTGAAATAGAAAAATTAAAATAACAAATAGAGAACATGAAAATGTAACAATGTAACTGTGCACATGCAAGTATGTGATGATTTCTGAAAGAACTGTATAAGGGCTGAGTCAAAACAGAAAGAAATAGAAAATGGCGTAAATTCTGAGGTAGCAGCCTTGGAAAAAATAGCTGATGAACAAAATAAAAATCTGGCAAAAGAAATGGATGCACTGAAAGATTTCTCTCACACAAATGGTCAGAAATCAGCACAAAACTTCTAAAGACAGAAATGCACAGGGCCATAAGATGAATAGAAATCGGAAGAAATTTAGGCAAACAATGTGCCATTCCTGCTATTCCTGCAGAAGTTAACAGTAATAGGTTAGCAGATCAATTATCGTTAGGATTGATTTTGCCAAATACATGTCAAAATAGCAATAATGGTGCTCATAGAGTAAATAATGATTTTGGGGATGGCCAGATAATAACTACACAATTATTAAGTGAAATCTCAGTGCCAACATATGATTCCATTGCTAAATGCTATATTCTTGATCTAGAATAATATTTTGCGTTACAGTGAATTCCTAAGATATACTGCATGATTGTTTGGGAGACCATCCAACATACCTACAATTAAGGCAAGCCTTTCTAAATTAGTTTTGGGGCACATCCACTCCGCATAATGTTGGAATAAAGATAAACAATGGACCTTATCAAGCACATTTGGGAGGAGGAATGGTGGATTATTTCTTAAAGTTAGCATAACAAAGTTAATTATTGTAACCACCTATGAAGGAGGATGAATTTATATCATTCATGTCCCATCACTTTCCTAGAGAGAGAAGAAATCACCTCACATTAGCAAAGATATGAACAATTGGGGAAGTTTTAGAACTCTTGACAGCTTTCCAAAGTCAACCATACAATCAGGGCAACAATGGGCAAAGAAACCATAGAACACAATTTTCAGATGGGGAAGGGGCAAACTCCAATTTCAATTTTGATGCTCGCTTGTGCAATCCTCATTAAACTCGCAAGAGATACAGAGCAAATCTTCCAGGACAAAACAATAGGTCACACTATAGGAGAAATTTCAACAATGGACAGGGCAGATGAAATGTACAAATAAATTTCAAGGAGTTTGAAAATAAGAGGAGGAAACTAGGCCATGGAGAAATATGGGGAAATGAAAACCGAAGGTAATATGTAAGTAGTCCACTGAGGCAGAATCAACATAGCAACACAAATACAGAGTGTAATTAAAACCAATGGAGAAGCCATTCACCCAACACGAGCATACATGAGGAGACAACCCCAAATTAAATGGAAATAAATCCAGAACAGTTTGAAGCACTGCCCTTGGAAACCTCCCATTAGATCGTATGTTGTCTCCGGGTACAATCACAGAAGATAAATATGCAAATAGTGCAGTATTAAGAGAAGGGGGCGAGAAAAACCAACACAGTAAGACTATTAGATTAGACAGAGAGTGAAACAGAGCTGCGATTAGGCATACAGGGCAGGTAAGATGTAATCGACGGGTATGAAATAGTAGACGCTCTTAGAATCAAAGTAACCATAGCAAGAGATCATTTCGTTACAATAGACAGCTTCGGTAATAACTTAGCAAGAGGGCTGACATTGCAGATGTTATGAGTGAAAAACGTTTTTTACATAGGCGATATCATGTGCAAATAAATAATACGTAAAACAAGTAATGCTGATATTAAATATTGATAAGGCAGAACTAGAAGATATTTTTCTAATTATTCCACATTTAGTCATTGAGATGATATTGGTTAGCAACTTCTGAACAGCAATGAGGGCGAAAATAGATTATCTTCAGGAACAATTTCAGTTGATAACAACTGATGGCAAGGTAGTTTAACCTTTTATGCATGTAAAAATGTGCCGTGAGCTTGGGTTGAAAGCTGAAGCACTTGGGGTAGGAGATGAAACCGATTTCTTTGTAGAACACTGCAAATAAACAAAAATGATGAATTTGTGAAATTTTGTGTAGAAGATGATGATAGTTTATGACAGTCTGATTTGCAATATAGTGAAATAAGTGAGAATGAGGGGGTCAAAAATTATGAAAACTTTAGATGCTACAGTTTGACAGTGGGACAGGAACTGTAACCTTTAATGCAGATAATCAAAAAAATGCACAACTAGTAGAGGATAATGAGCCTGAAATGCTTCTAAAGATAAAAAGTAAGGTAGACAGCCATATGGATTGAACGATGTGCAAAATGGTGAATTTATGGTTAGGTCCAGGTAGAATCACAAAACAGGTGAGTGACCATACTTACCAGATAGAATGTATTAAGTCAAACAGAATTATGGAGAGATACAATATTACTCTGAGACCTTTTAAATAATTACAGGAATAAGTATAAAAACCAGTATTGACAATGGTTAATTTGATTTATAAGAAATAGTTTTCTTTAATAGGTTAGAATTTAAGTTTATTTAAAGAAAATGACAAAGAAGGAAATAATGCATGCAACTATTGAGAAATAATAGCTAAGGGGGTTCATAAAAATTAATTTGTAAATGATTTGTAAATAGATTAATTTATAGGCAGCACCATTATTTTTGTTCAGTAATAAAAAAAATCAAATATGGACATATTAGACTAAGCTATAGTTAGCCAACATGAAAATGAGAACTGTTTCATAGTGAAAGTGAAAGGTGTTATGAGTGAAAGGGCAATAGTGCAAGAAAATAAGTAAACAACAAATAACATCTTATTCTGAACATATTGTTGGGGACATTATAAAAATAAATAAATTAAAGAAATAATAATAAACAATTTCAACAACCCAACGAGAAACAGATTGTACATTTTTATTCTTTTTAAATAAACTTTTGCAAAGTGTAAAAAGAAGACTGATATTTGTGTATGATGAAGTATATGTCCATTAGAAAGTGATACTTATACTGTGTATCTGTGAAAAATTTTATTGTGTCAATGTGTTGTACATATATGATTGTGATGAAGTGCATTTGTAAGCAATGCTTGAATGTAAAACTTGAAAAGCCGAAAAACACACATGTATGCCAAGATTTACAAAAAAAGAAAAAATGATCAAAATAGTTAAATTTCAGACAGGAACCGTGATAGAATATCAACTGACATTTGATGTGTAGTTGTCAGTCTTATCAATGAGGCATATTGAGACAGTACGTTCCATGCAATGTATATAATTTTGTGATGCGGGCAGTAATAAAAATGTTAATTGTATTAATGTTAAACATGAGCAGAAATAACACTACTCCGAAAGACAAGTTTTAGAATGAAGGGCAGGTGCACCTAAAGGGTTTTTCCCACCATTTCTGGCCCATGAGCCTGACAAAAAGGTAGGACATTAACACTGGTCAGCCACCAAGGAGGGAGATGGTAATTTACTGTTACTTACTGTAACAGACAGGAGTTCAATGTTCTTATTCATATAGGCATTGGAGTTTGAAGGCTTTAGGGGTTGAAATTGTGAAAAGTCTGTCAGTTAACTTCTGTCAGGAAGTCTGCCATTGCACTCCCATTGGAGAATCAGGCATGTAGCAGTGATTTCAGTAACTCTCAGGGTGAAATATTAAGTCGAATCAATAGAATTACATAAGAAAATATTATTCCTAACTGAAGTAGCAAATCCCAAGAAAATATTATTGCTAACTGATGTAGCAAATCCCAGTGGGTAATATCAGCATGTATGTGTGTGATGAGGCATGGTTAAGAGAAAAAAAGGTGACGGAAAATAAAGGATTAAAACCGAAAGCAAAATCAACCAGTTGTGTTGGATACCATCCCTTAGATCCATATAACATAAGATCCATGCCACCCTGAGCCTATCACGAACCTGAACCCATCCTTATACATCTCACATTGCTGAAATGGCATGTCACCCGAAATCTCTTCAAAACCTGACTCCTTTGTTTGCTATCAGTATAAATATAACTAAAAACTTTGCTTGCTATCACTATAAACAGCAATGTTAAATTCATTCACGTACTTTGATGGGTTTGCCCATCATTGCTTAACTTGTGCATTCTGTACAATGACAGGTATTTCCATCATCAGCGTTTACAACAATTTTATGTGTGGTGCATTACCGATCAGTCTGACTATATATTTGTTTTGATCTTACAAGTCTCCAAGAGATGTCTCTGACTAAAAAAAAGCTGTCATGGTTATTTGTATTGAACTCATATCAGCAAAAGAATGCTCCGAGTGAATCATAGAATCTGCCAAACTTCTACCATTCTGTGATTGGCAGAGCAGTAACAATGGCTGATCCGTACGAATTAGAAAATCCATGGTTTTTGCAATTACTTTTTTGAGGAGAGTGATATACCTCCATATGACATGTTTACTGGTGGCTCATCAGAATCTGGTGATAGTGAGAAAGAGAAAAATGAGCATGCCATATATTGGCTTTACTGTCTGCCATCATAATAACTTGCAAATTTGCAAAGGATGTTGTACAGTGTGTACCATTGAATGTTACCACTAAGAAATGTAAATATCTCCTCACACAGTCAAGTTTTAAATATGCTTTTCAGCTTGTCTGATGGGAAACTCTCCAAGTTTAGTGACAATGAAAATTATGATGCTACTGCGCATGTGCGTGGTGTGACAACACACAGAGTTAAAATGGTGGAATTCATGGTACAGCAAAAAGTGAAATGTTGTTATTGGTTAGCCAAATTGAAATTCCCAATTGCAACACAAAGAAAATTTTGGCAGAAATATGGTGCAAATGCTCCAGATCGTCCTGTCATTGCAACATGGCATAATCAACTGTTGTAAATAGGATCTGTGTTGAGGTAGGAAGGGAAGTAGCAAAACACCAGTGTCTGTAGCTACAGTTGAAGATGTAAGGCAAACATTTCAGCATAGTCCAAGAAAGTCAATTCCACTGGCCAGTTTAGAGCTAGGTATTCCAAAGACAATTGTCTATATGGTTGTCCATAAAAGACTGACTTAGAGCATACAAAATCCAACTTATGCAAATGTTGCAGTGGAATGATGAACCCAAATGGGCCAGTTCATTACTGCACTGTTTTCCCGCATTGATGATGAGAATGAATTCCTCAATGACATCACATTCTCGGACGAAGCAACTTTTCACCATTATGACTCGTGGGATTTTTCTTTGCTGAAAGTACAGTAACAGGGACAACATACCTAGATATGCTGGAGAACTATGCAGTCCCGCAAATACCGAACTCCAGTACAGGAGCTGGCTGACCTCCGAAGGCGAATGATAGATGCTTGAGTTTCCGTCACACCAGTAATGCTGTGAAACACATGAAGGGAGATAGGGTTTAGTCTTGATATTCTTCGGGACAACAAAGGCGCACATGTGGAGATTTATTGAAACTTGGCGAGTTTGTCTAACTTACAATATAATTTGGGCCATTCTGTGTCTATTAGTTTAGGATATATTAAGGTTTCTTTGTGGTAATGATTCAACAAGTGACACTGTATATAATGTTCCGTTTCAAGCACAATGCTCATGTGTAGATGAAATAAATCCTTCAACAGCTAGACATCTTGGTGAAAATCACAAAGAGTTCGTTAGCTAATACTTGACAAAAGTAATTTTTGCTAAAAAGAGTATGGCATTTTTGGGCACAAATTGTTTGATAAAAATGGTACGTCAATGGGTTAATGGAGTGAATTACTGTTTGCGATAGAGCTTTTTGGGATTAAGGTGACTCACCAATTCCTAACAATTGAGGTCTACTGTTTGTTGAGGGAAATAATGAATACAGCTTTGAAGGTACAAAAGCGAGTTTCATGGTCATGGGTGTACACTAAAAAGTTAAAAATTTGGCCCATGGAGGGTGCCAGGAAATCACATTTCTGGTGCCATGGCACCTGCGGATGCCATGTTGGACAGGGCTGGTCTATAGATATTAATGACCAAACCAATTTATTATTGGAATACTTTAATGGAAATAATCCTAAGATTAATAAGCAAAAAGTAAAGTAATACAATTTGTGTATAGATATAGTGACAAAATTATCAATTGGACTGTTAACAGTGAAAATACAGAACAAGTAAAAGTTATAAATTTATTGGTTTGTTGTTGGATAGTAATTTAGCATTTCAAAACCAAATGTATAAAATATGTTTTTAGTTCTGCAAATTATGTTATAAAGGAATTATCTAAATATTTGAATACAGATATTTTAAAATCTACTTTTTCTGGGTTAATACATAGTAATGGTAATTATGGTATTAAAATATGGGGGAATTGGTAGTATTACTTGTCTGAGAAGAATACTTGAGTTCCAAAAATGAGTGTAAGAATTATATATGATGGGGTAATGAGTGATGTAAAAACACATTAAAACTTGTAACATATTAATGGTGATTTCCTTCTGTATGTTTAAAGTTATTCTATTTGTCTTAAATGAAAGATGTGGCATAAATTGAAATAGTGATTATTGCACGTATAATATTAGATGCCTTTATTTCTTTTATTCAAATTCTAGCTATATAGCTTGATTATGTGCTTAGCCTTCACCATGAATAACATTTTTGGAAATCAGGGCTCTTAATGTTTACTCACATTTTTTTATGTAACAATGTGCAATAAATTTAAACTTTTTTTCTGTCCTTTAGATGAAACTATATGATTTTAACTAATTGAGATGTGCTGAATTCATTTCTGAAATCCACAATTTTCTATCATGAACCAATTTATTTTTAAATGCTGAAATCCAAAATTTTCTAATACCAACTAATTTTTTTTTTTACTCCATGGCACGACAGCTCACGGGGAACCTTGGCCTACCGCCCGGCCGCTGCGTCCCCCATCTCGGTCCACTACAGACATCATGGATAGGGTGCAGTATTGGAGGGTGAGACGTGGTCAGCGCCCCCCCCCCCCCCCCCGGCCGGTTAATGCAGTCCTCATGACCTGGAGCCGCTACTTCTCCATCAAGTAGCTCCTCAATTGGCCCCCCAGGGACCTTACGAGGCTGAGTGCACCCCGGGCCAGGTCTCCCAGCAGGGAAAAATCCCCACGCTGGTACTGGGGATCGAACCCAGGTCTCCCGCTTGGTAAGCAGCAACGCTACCACTGCGCTAAGGAGACGACCTAATTTTTTTTTAATGACACTTTTTAATTGTACAAGTTAGTTATAATGAGAAACATAAAATAGCAAATAACACCAAACTATGTCTTTGTTGATCGTCTGCACTTATTGTCAGCTTCTGGGCTATCTCTGATGATTGACTAGTAACATTCATCAAGTGTACTTGCATCTTCCACTGAATTGTTTTTCAAAGGCTGATATTTCTTGGTGAAATCTCTCGCCATGTTAATCGCTAACATCGCCAAGATTTTTTGCAAAGAAGTCAGATGACAGTCCAGAAAATGTAGCTTCAATGACATATTGCATCCCATAACATGAAAGTAGTGTAATAATTCACTTACAATAACTTCATGGTCAACTGATTTTTTATTCTCAATGAAGTTCATGCACAGTGACGTGAATACCAGCCAAGCCGTTTTCTTGGCTTCCTAACAGTTTATTTTCAAAATCTTCATCCTGGAAGACTGCTCTTATTTGTGGACCAATAAACACTCCTTCCTTAATCTTTACATCGCTTGGGTTTGGGAATTTATTTTTGAGATGCATGAAAGCATGTCCTTCTCTGTCCAGTGCCTTCACAAATACTTTCATCAGTCCAAGCTTCATGTGTAAAAGTTTTAGGAAGACATCTTGAGGGTTCACAAGTGGTTCATGGGAAACACTTTTGACTTGAGGAATGTAGGCTTGTATTGCAGGCCATTCTTTATCCATGTAGTGGTTTGCTTGGTCGTGGCTATCCTACTTGCACAAAAAGCAACAGTATTTAGCATACCCTTGTGACATCCATTAAGAGTGCAATTACTTTCCAAGTCTTCACATATTTGCCATTTGTATGAAGTATATTCAATACACCTTAGTATTGCATTCATAACCTCAAATGTTTCCTTTGTATGAATGGAATATGCAATAGGAACAGATGGAAAAATATTGTCAATATGAATAAGCACTGCCTTTAGACTTAGTTTGGAGGAATCAATAAATAAACACCAGTGTTCTGGATAATGTTCATGTCCTTAAGCCTGAAATAAGCCATTCACATTGTTGCAAAAATTTATTCCTTCATTCTCAGAAAGATATTCAATAAAATGAGTTTGATTTTAACATGGTATTTGAAAGTTTACAACAATTCTGCTTGATGTTTGGGAAGGTTTAAGTCCCTCGCAAGATCATTCAGGGGCGTATTGTGAGAACACTTGGTGATTACAGAGTAAAGATAATGTAGATGGTTGAAACTCTGGATCTCGAGTAGGACTACTACAGCCTGAGATGTTGCGTGTGTCTTCTGAAACGGTGTACTGCTGTGGAGGCTTAGTTACAAGATGATGTTCATTGTGAGGAACTGGTCAGATGGCTGAAGGTAAATTAGGGTACTGGGTATGCCCTTTGGATTTTGAAGTATATTATTTTAAATCTACCAAACAAAATTAATCTATTACATGCTCCCAAGATTCTCGCCAAACCATAAGTACATCAAATTTCATTGCATTATGTACACCTAGTTGCCAATTTCTCAAATTTCTAGAGCATGAATTGTAGCATATGTGAGGTGCAACTGCTTTATCTTGGTCTCCCACACAACATCCAAAATACAGTTTATATGCCTTTCAAACTAGAGGTGTAATGTTACACTTTTGGCTCTCAAAGTTTAGTTCTCCACATACATGACAAAAAGAATTAGGATGAATTTTACACTGATGTGGCATTATAATATATTTACTATCCTTCAAACTATTCCGAAGCAGGATTCTGAAACACTAACTCACTCCTTGAACACCTACAGGAAAGGAACAACAAACTGAAAATAAATGAAGTATCATTAGTTATAAAATGCTAAATACAGACGACAGCACAGGATGGGATGCTAATATTTTAGTTGTAATATTTATCACCAGATGTTGACCCATAGCCTACGGGAAAAAAATGCGAAACCGAAGTAGTATGTGGAAAGTGGGAGATTTAAGTACTATGATGTATGTATGTTGAATTAATGTTCACAAAGATCTTTCTTTTTTAGGTTTTTGAAAAAAAAAACCATGTATGATAGACAAAATCTAATTATGGGTTGGTTTTTACCTTTAAAAAGTGCACCTAATACACCTATTTTCACTAAAAGGACAAATTTTACGTTAAACAGTGTAATTGAAGGAGTGGAAATGAATGCTGGGCCTAAGGAATGTCGAAATTTCTTGAAAATACTATTACTAAAATGGATAATATGGACAATCCAATAAAATGACTAGAACAGCAAAATAATTAAAATAAATGGAGGAGAGAATCCAACAAATGTCAAGAGAGATGAAAGAAGTGAAATTGAGAGTGGAAAGGACTGAAGAGAAAGCAGAAGATTAAACCCGGTCATTGCAGGAGTGAAGGAGAGAAGAGAGAAATGGCCTGAAGAAGTAGTAGTGGAATTAATCCTAAGGGAAAGGCTAGAAATGAAACTAAAGGCTGAGAAATATGAGTGCTGTGCCGAAAGTTTTTATCGGATCTTAAACTGGAAGTGTGGCAACAATGGGATTCTTTTAGTTTGAAAGAATGATGTTTTTTGACCTTGGAAGGTGTGCACAATGGTTTCCCGCACTACAGGATTTCACACAGTGCTGCAAAGAGTCAGCAAAGTCAGGCATTGCTGAGTCAGACACAGTGCAAGATAGATCTTTTGCACTGCGATTTTTGTGCAATGATACATTATGACTACAAAGAGCAGTTAAATGCAGAGGAATACTACTATTCTCTAGTATGTGTTTTTGGTTATTCTTCCACTTCTAGGGCCCCCATTAGAAATTGATTACATGAATTTTCAAGGGGTTGGAAATCTCTTGAAGACAAACCTCATTCTGGTCACCCAGCAATAGCAGTGATCCAATAAAACGTTGATGCTGTGAGGAATATGATTGAAGATAATCCTCATCTCCCATTTTCTGACATTTGAAGGGACCCATCGCACATGATTATTAGGCCTCACCAAGAAATGTGCCTGTTGGATGCCATATTCTGTGACAGAAACCCAAAAGGAAGGTCCAAAGACAGTACAACATGAGGACTGCTTTCCCAAAACTCGCTTTGTGGAAAAAGTAAAATTTTCAGTTGAAACAAAAAAACTAATTATTGAGAAGGGATAAAGAGTTACATTTGTCATTTTTGGGGAGTTTAACACATATTTTACACACAAATAAATCAGATTGGAAGGTACAATTTCATTTCATCATTGAGGAAAGTTTAAAATATGGTCTTTTTTGCAAAACTCACTTTCTGAAATCTTAAAATCATTTTATAGATCCTAGAAAAAGGTTAATGATGTCAAGTAAATGGAATTTTAAATATGAAAAAATGTTTTTATGTCCTCTAAATCAACAAAAAATCTTATTGTATATCTGATTTGTTATGGTGGAACAATTTTAGGCTTTAAAATTAAAAAAAATATTTTGCAGGTTAAATGTTGTGTGTTAACTGTAATGAATATGTTCTAAATGTAATAATCAAGTGACGCTTTAACCAGCCTTATTGGTGTTATTTTAACATGTAAATATCTTATATTTTGCATATGTGTAACCAATTAACAAGCATTAAATTTTTCACTTAGCATTGTAACAAATTAATTATTTAAATGTTAGAGTTTTAGTTTGATATAACTTATGAACAAAATTATATAATTATTTTAAAATTTAACAGTTCTTACTTTTCTTTTATACCACTAATTATACAGTCGTTGCAAGTGCTTAAATATTTTTGTCAAAATAGAGGCGTGACTGCAGTGTTCTGTTCTTATATTATCATCTCTTCAGATTCAATAGGTCCCATAACATTAGTGGTATTGCTTGTATCATTAGTTTCTTTTCCTTGCAGCAATGTTCCATAAAATAATTTGGCATCATCTGGTATGTTTATGTTAATAGTTTAGGAATGTCTTGAGCCTTCTTTCCTGATAAAAGGTTTACTTCTGGCAACATAGTAGCTTCATCAATTTGTTTGTATGACTTACAATGTGGTTTTAGTACTTCCACTTCAGCTGACAAACCACTAAAAATATATTTCGCAAAATATTAACTTCACCTTTTTAGTTTTGTTTTAGAATACTCAAGTGGCGGCTGGTGGCTTAAAAGTAATGTGGTGCACAACACAAAACAAAATTGCCCATTATGTATTTATAAATTATTGATGACTCACCACCTATTTATACAAGAATCCTGCTCTCTCCTTGCACCTGGCGAATTTCTCTGTAACTTTGGCAGTGAAATTGTTGATCTTTGTTGCAAATTCCTACTCAGTAGAAAGCATTACTAAGACTGACAATCTATCTTGAGACATGGTGTTCCTCAGAAATTTCTTTACTCTTTTTTGGATTGGGAAAACCATTCTGCTTCTGCAGTAGACAATGGCATAGTTAACAGAACTCTCAAAAGTTTGACACATTTACAAAAAGTAGCACTTTACATTGTTTTCCTTAATAAATTCCATTCGCACAAGGTACCAGACATATTTCGGAACTCCTCTCAAGTGTAAATTATGATCAATTCTGTGCAAAATTTACTGTCATTGACGAAAGGATAAGCTTTTACTGTTGGTTTAAAACAGTCTTCTGGAAATTTGTCGTCATATTATGTTTCTGAATGAAACAAAGTTGCAGCTACTAGATGTCCTGTAAAGTAAATCTATCTTTGCCTCTCTTAAAAATACATCGTAGACCTCAAATGCTTCCCTCCTTTTAGTACTCTGGTCTTCTGCTCTTCTCCTCTTGGATACAGGTTCCTGCAGTTCCTCACAATCCATTTTATGCCTTACTTTTGCACCTCTCTTTCAAAGCTCTACCAGAAGAAGAGGTGGATTGCAATCATGTTTATGTAGGTGATTGTACAAATTGCCTACATGGGGCATGATTTTGTGAAAGAAAGAGAGCCAGTATATAAAATCCTCATCAAAGTCCCTATAAAGCCAGAGGCATGTACAAGTGTGGTGGTGGTGTTAGTCTAACATATCTTCTGAATTACTTTCATGCATTCAGTTAGATCTTATCTGTGCTCAAATACCGTATTGGCTGTCCTGGAATAAAAATTCCACCATGTTGTAAGCAAACTTAATTTTTTTTGCACAACTTTGTCCAAAGTAACAATTCTTTGCAGAGAATTTGAAAAAAATGTGAAAATTCCTTAAGGTTTGCAAAAAATATTCACACATTTGTATTCATTGAAGCTGCATTTAACATAATCAAACTAAGTTGATGTGCATGACAGTGTGTGTGTGTGTGTGGGTGGGTGGGTGGGGGTGGGGGTGTGGGTGTGGGTGTGCGCGTGCGTGTGCGTGTGTGAATAAAAGGCAGAAGGATATTATGTTTTACAATTGCTTGAACTTGGAGTTTTATACCTTGCATGCCGGATGCATCATCATATTTCTGTGCGATTAAGTTATTTGGGCATTGTTCCACATGCACATCTAGTTCAGAGATTATGACAGCAGAAAGAGAATCTGCATCATGGCCAGAAGGACGAACAAAGCCCCAGAATCCTTCTACAGCCTCATCATTACATAATACCTGTATATGATGACCAACTGTTTGACAGAGGAAACATCAATAGTTTTGTCCGCAATGACAGCGAGGAATTCCAGTCTTTAATTTCCATCGTTATTTCCTCTTGGCACACTTCTAAAATACAGTGAAGAATTTTGTTCTGCATTGCTTTTGAGGTGTCCTTAAAAACAGTTGCCTTTTCCAGACCTCAAGGCACTGACAAGCTCAGCGCTGAAATTAATCAAGCCTCTAAAAGTTCTGGAATTTGGCAATGTCTCGGTTTCATCATGGCCCCTCAGTGCTAATTCAAATGAGCCACAAAATCTGATGCAATTTATTATAATATTTAGGATGTAGCTTTCCTGCATGACTATCATTGTGTAGCTGTATATTCATTCTGTATGTGGTGTCCATTTGTGCAGCAATAACGACATTGCCAAACTTATGCATTTTTTCTGTGTGATAAAAATACATGCTTCCTTACACAGCCATACAGGTGTTGTATGTCCTTCATTTCATACTTTACCATGAATCTTCTCCACCAAAAAGAAGACATGGAAAGCATTGAAGAGCATTGTTAATTTCACTTTTTTTGTAGGTTTCAGGGTTGAAATTTCTATTAAATGTACTACTTTGTAATTTAATAAATTTTATAATATGAAGGTTGGGCATTGGCCTACCCATTCGCTTTACTTTTGATTTCTCTTCTGTACTGTGCAACGATAATGTCTAGTTAGCAAAGACTGCACATTATTTATCTTCTTTTTGCTAACTTTCTGGTGTAAAATTCTTAACATCCTCAATAATATCAGGTGAGTTACTGAGTAAACAAGCTAAGGGAGTTTTACATATTCACGCATGTAAAATAAAACAGAAAATATTACTTATCAACACATTATCAAAGCTAACGCTAAACTAAACAAAAACATGCCATGCCAGACTTTCTTGCTAAGCTACAGCTCTTATAGCCAGCTTATAGATCTGCAGTGCAGGAGGAAAAGTCAGGTTGATAAACCTCAATTTAAGCAATGCATAAGAAGCCACACCTATTTCCTCTTCACCCCACAAACTGAAGGAACAGCCAGTGTCCTATGTTCAGATTAATTCAGCTCCTACAGATAGCATTCCTTTCTCAAAGCAGATGAAGTCTTCTGCAGAGGATAATCAAGCGCAATTGAGATTTCTATTTTGGATGAAAATATTACGTAAATGAGCGAACATTAATGCACAAAGTGGCATTAAATTCACATGTAAAATATATGGTGTAGCGCAAGCTTGCAATGTTATGGACAAACTGCCTCTGCTCAATAAACACAAGCTGTGGTAATGTTGAGAGGTAGCTCAGTATTCAAAATCATCATTGATTTATTTTTGAAATCATGAATATGCCAGTCGACTCCTAACACTTTTGCCACTTTGTGGTGGTTGAGTATGTCATAATATTCTTTATTAGAAATAATATCCTCTCTCCGTAATTTTTTTTTTTTTCAATATTACCAAAGATGAGATCTGGAGGCATAAAACTATGACCTCTTATGGGGAAGTAATGTATATTGTTTCTGAACACTTTAGATTTCTCTAAACATCTATCTAGAGTAACAAGCAGCATACTGTTTTTGATCTTTGACACAAGAGTCTGAGAACAATCACAAAGTTTTGCCAGAAACACCCTTTCTCTGTAAGTCATCTTCCAAATTTTCAAGATAGTTCACTACCCCGATGTCACTTCATTTACACCTCAACCAGATTGAGTTTCTAGCCAAGGGTAGAAATGAATTTCAGCCTTATTCAATGGTATTTTGTTAGTCATTAATTTCACAGAAGTTAAACAACCATACTTGCTATGAATAAAATACTTCTCCTACTGAAAGTTTTGGTAGGGGCTGGTTTTGGTGCCTGTCAAAAAGTGCATCAATATTACATTCATCAGTTTCTTTCAAAATAAAAAAAAAAGGCTTTTCACTTCTTAGCTTATGAAATCTGTATCAAGTTCAAAATTTTTTTTTTGTCTCTAAATATTTTCGGTTCTAGTTCCAGTTTTTTACATGTTGAGCATGTATCTGAATGGGGAGTTTCCAAACCCAAGATTAAGTTTAGAATAAAATATGTTTTTCAATTTCAAAATTGAGCATTTAAGTCTGTTTCCTTGTTCTTGTTCCTTAAAGAAGCGTGCAAACATTACAGTAATACTAAGCTCAGGTGTCAAATATTTCCTGATGCATCTGTTATGGCTATAATGATTTTTCCTACACTATGTGCCATAACCTCTTCAGTGACATTTTCATATTCAACTGTTTGTAGGGATCCACTGTGGTTTTCTTTCGTCAAAGTTCGCGTCTATAGAAAGTTCCTTCCAATTCGAGCTAGCCTAACTCGGGTCACCCTACAAGCAAACACAATCATGATTGGAATTTATAAATCAAATTAATGAGGGTCATAATTAATTCCAGCCATATTTTGAGAAGTAGGCCTAAACCTAGTATATGTATGTATATATATAATTATTTACCTAATATATCCTGGAATATTTTGGCACACACATACATTGTTACCGTCTTCTTCCTTTAGTAAATATTTTATGGATACTTCCATCGACAGGCCTCTTCAGGATCAACAGTAGCTTTTTTAGGATTATAACTTTCATATGTTTCAATAAGAAAGCATGCTGATCAATTTTTGAGGCACTGAGGTAGAAATTTTCCTAAAGTTCCGCAAAAATCAAAATGAAATTTTTTTTTAGTTTACTCAGAAATATATGCCTATAATGCTTAGCACATATTTAATAAGCTTTTAGCATAATATCTCATTATTACTTGCAATAAAGAAGCCAGACAAAATGGAAACCAATAGTGGTCGTCGGTTGGTCTTCATATCTGTATGTTACATAAGAAACACAATGTCCTTATTGTCCCTGTTTAGCTGTATAATTTTCATCGATATGTAGGCAGAAAACATCAAGAAGTCCAGCATTTTCCTCCAAATATCTAGAAGTTTTCCATTTGCTTACACTTTCATGTACTACTGAGTATCAGGCAAAATATGGATCAACAATGAGTGAACACAACTACTGTCTATTAATTACTGTACATTGTTGCAGTTGTATAATATCAAATTACATATTTACAGCACCAAACTAACTGCTGTGATTGTGAGGTATCCTCTAAAACAGAAAACAGTTTTGCAAAAATGACAGAATTTTTTCAGTTGATCACAGTAGAATGAACCAAGTAATGAAGAAACTTGTTGCATAGGATGAAGGAGGGCTGTTTCAAGTATGTGATGCACTGTGTAACTCATTTAGTCAATTTTTGTAGAAAGTGAGTTTTGGAAAAACTGTCCTCATATTGTCAAAGATGGCGAAACATGGTTCTACCATTATGACCGCGAAATGAAGAGGCAGTCTTCAGTATGGTGCTTTCCAGTTGAACAACCCCCACAATAGTTTGGAGAATTAGGAGCTCTGGAAAAAAGATGGTTGTTACTTTCTTCACCAAGATGGGCTATTTCACCCCTGTGACCTTGGATACATGCAGCACAGTTAATGCTGGGTGATATGTGACTGAATGTCTGCCAAAAGTCATTGCCACATGGAAGTCACAGCACCCAAAGTCAAGGAGTGGGTACATTCTTCTGCATCATGACAGTGCTTCAGCACACACAGCTGCCAGGAAAATTGACTCTCTGGAGAAGGAAAAGGTGCAAATCTTGCCACACCCATCCTATTCATTTGACCCGGCTCCATGTGGCTTCTGGGCAGCATTTTTCAGCCAATGAGGAGGCCACTGCTGCATGTAACAGTACTGTAAGTGACATCTAAGAAGCTTAGACTGTTACATTTTCTAAGTGGTTCCAAAGGATGGAAAAATGTATAAGTGCTCAAGGAGAGTATTTTGAAAAGTTGTAATAGTCATATTCTAAATAAAATATGTTACTAAATTTCTACTAAAAATTTTTGGTATAACTCACATATTAAAGGCTTTAAGAGGGGAAAGTAGGACAGGAGAGATAAAAATATTTGTAAATTTTGCATAAGTACAACTGATATAACAAAAAATATAAAGAAACTGACAAGGAGTGATACATTTGTTAATAAATACCTAACTTTTATTTAAAGAGTAAAAAAGAGGAGGGTTGATCCAATTGATGAAGGAAGCAAAAGCCAGTGGCAGGAGAGCCTCCATCAAAGATACAACATTTTGGGTAGAAGGAGAGAAAGTCTGAGATACTGGCACAAGAGAGCTAATGGTCACCACAGCCAGGCAAGGAACACAATAAGACTAATAGACCCAAAGACCTTGGAATTAATATTAACTAGACACACCGCTGGCGCTAGTGTTGCTGTTGCTAATTGAATTCTCTCGCGCATAGGCACCTGGAGGACAGATTATGCTTTTTGCCGCATATTCAGTACACTTAAAAGGCTTTGAAAGTGAGATGGTTTAAAGCTATTAGGGTTTAGTAATTAACATGGCACATTCCTTTGCTGTGTAACTGTACCAAGCACCAGAAAATATTTTCCGATATCACTTTCCATTGGTAAGAATAAATTGTAACATTTGTGATTTGTGTTCCAAATTCATTCCAATTTATTCTTATGGGTTTCCTCAGTCACTAAGCGAATGATAGGCTATTTTAGGTTTCCAATACATAAGCCAGAATTACTGAGTAAGTCATTAGCTGCCCTGAGACGTGACAAATTTGTGCCATTGAAAACCATAGTGCCATACTCAATGTATTTTGCGAAAAATTGTTTTCATGAAAATAATGGCAACCCTGACACAGTTCCTTCAACATTTAGTTTCCCTTTTCACCTGACAAAGGTAATGAGAAGATTAATTTCATTCTTATAGCCATGTTGTTCATTCGCATTAGAAGGCAGTGTTAAAATATTAGATTCAATATTATAATTTGTTCTGAATTTAAAAAAAGTACCTGAAATCTCGATTGACTTTGTTTTTCAAATGTGTAATTTCAGACTGAGACAATCCCACAGGGTGCTAAAAAGAAATTTTGCAAAAGTGTTGGAACATAAAGAACATTAATAATCAATTCTAATTTTAGTTTTGTTTGTAAATTATTTAAAAAGAACAGACCATACTGTCCTGTGATGTACATATTAATATACCTATCTTATCTATCTCAAATATACAAGTACTGATAGAAAATGTTTATTTAACATCTTGAATATAGTTTACTGAAGAGGAATACAGGTATCTAATTTCATGTTTATTTTATTTTATACTGTAAATACCGTTTCTGAAAATCCAGTATCACATTTTTTTTTTTTTTTTTTTTTTTCCTGCAAAATCATTTTATTTATTTCTTTACATACCACCTTAGGTAATATCGTTGTACTACCACTTTGACCTTCTGTAACAACTGCTTAAATTATTGAGGTGCACGTTAAAGCTGTACGTCTTGATTAACTTAACATACATTTAGTATCGCATTCATGTGGGGGTGGGAATAATGATTATGACATAATAATTGGTTCATCAGCCTAGAATTGAACCCAGCAGATTTTGCATTCATATTTCAGCATTTTGACCGCTTTACTACAGACACTCTTAACTCTTTATAATTCTTATTGACGACTTTGTGCATAAAGTAAAAATCAGAAAGTATACATAGAGACACAGAACAAAATGCAAAAATAGAATTAAAGCTGAATTATGCTCTCTCTAATACTTACATTCCATTTGTAAAACACTTTAAATGCAGGTTAAATGATAATGTTTACTTTTGTTTTGTCCAGTTGTGGGATAAAATTCTGTCTAGTTAATGAAGTGATTTTATTCAACTCCCAACAGGACTTTCAAGGTCTAATCCCTGTGCATAGATGCTGACAACCATAAAGAATATGTTGTCACAATTATTTCTTGCTCGGGTATCCTTATGACGTAATTATAGCTGTTTTAAGTTTCACTGTCTCCCCATTACAACCAATATATTGCACACGACCTTGGATGGCTTTTGCCTTTGACATCACTTCTTCAATTGACATCACTTGCACTGGTCTGTGCAGCCACACGTATAGGGGCTTGAATAGAACAGTGAATAAAGGCAAAAAGTGGGGCAGTGTTGGGAGAATTTATTAAGGAGCTGAATTATGTACCGGTTAAAACTCACTTAGAGGTACAATATGTGAAAAGTACCTTGAGTTACCCCCTCCCCCCAAGTGCTTATCCTGCTAACCTCTCTTCCACCCCCATTGCAAGCTTTTATGAGATCAGCCATGCCTCCGTTACTTTACATCATAGCTCTTCAAACATTTTCTTTTTGTTCAGTTTATTAAACTATTTTGTATAAAAGGGTTTCAGTACAAATTCAGAATTTATAGATGTTTACAAAGTTTGTGAAATCATAATCTTAAATTTACAATTTTTTCTTTGTAAAACTTCTTGCTCCTGGAATTTCTGAAAATAGTTTGAATAAAAGTTGTAGAATGGAACCTTATTTTTTTCTTTATGTTTATATTTCTAAGAACAGCAAGACATGGGGAGGCAGATAATTGTAGGCATGCACACTGTTATGCAATGACTATTGCAACCGGGTGGTGTGTAAGCTGCCGTTATCCCTCCTCTGACCGTCTTGCAGCCACTAGCTTCATTAGTACTGAAATTATTATTTTTAGTATTTACATATGTGGGTTGAATGAAAAGTAAAACTGCTACCTTTATTACTTGGGTTTGGATGGGAATATTTTAATAAATCAAATGAAAAATAAACCTTAGAATTTGATCTTTAACACATTTTGGTCTGGGTCTTCTTTTGACACTTCGCCCTCCTGACTGGATATTTTAAGGGTTTTTTAAAAGATGGTAACTCATGAACTGTTAAAGATAATTCACTGCTTTTTTCCATTTTTATTAATGTAGTTTAAACTAAATAATGAATGTAAACACAATATTTTTAGACCTCACATAAAAAATTGAAAAAATGAAAATCAAATAGTGATTTTATAAAAATAAAAACTCATACAAGCAAACTTATAAGAAGAAAGAAAAAAAAAACAAAATAGTGAGATTTTCACAGTTCATTAGATTTTCTGCATTAGTTTGATGCTCTTCTTCTGTAAATATAAATATTGAAGAAATATACTACATATTTTCTTGAAGGGAAAATAATTTTGTAAGAAAATGCGCAAAAACATTACATCTTCAATTTACTAGTAATAACCTCGCATCATAAATTACAATGTTGAAAATTCTATAAAATACAATTTAATTCCTTCAGCATCATTTACACTCTCAGAAAATTGATTAAAGTCTCCTTTAGATCCTGAATCATTGAAATAAATGTAGAGCATTTCTTCTTCGATAAGATTACGCTTACCTGAGCTAGCCATCTTTGAACCATATATACAGTAGGATCTTAGACATTCAAACTTTCAAACAAAACATACTTTCATTTGTTTTCCTGATCTCATTTGCCATCTAGTGGATTCTTTCGTTAACTAAAACATCCAGCTACATAGCACAACAAACGAAATGCGAGCATGGGCCGTTGTAAATTTTCTGTGTATTTTTATACTTTGCTGGGAGCATAGCCCGTTACATGTCACAAGTGTTATAAATGAAACTGCAAGCATAGCCCTCAGTTAGATCGGAAAGTGTTAATTACCACCATTCAGTTTCCATGTAATTACCAGACAATAGGGTACATTTCTGCCAATACTGAGAATACATGTTTTCTGAAGCCCTCATGGAAGAAGTTGACACTCTGTTTTTGCAACCAGGTCTCACAGTTCTCTCAATATCTTCATCAGAAGCATAATGATGTCCTTGCAGGATCTTCTTTCATTACCAGGAACAGATGGTAGTTAGACGGTGCTAAATCTGGACTGTATGGATGATGCCATACAGTGTTGAGATTCAGTCTCTGAAGTTCTGCTGTGGTGGCATGTGAAGTGTGTGGGCTAGCATTGTCATGCTGCAGGAAAACATTTCCCTTTTCCTTTTGGACCCTTGTTAGCCATTGTTTCAAAGTTTGCAGCATTGTGATATAACGCTCTGAATTTATTATTGTTCTACGTTCAAAGAAATCAACATGGATAACACCATCTGCGTCCCAGAACACTGTTGCCAGGATTTTTTCAGCAGATGTATGTGTCTTAAATTTCTTTTTCTGGGGGCGAGTCTTTGTGTCGATATTCCATTGACTGATGTTTTGTCTCTGGGTCATAATGGTGTATCCATGTTTCGTCTCCTGTCACAATTGATTGGAGAAAGGTGTCACCGTAATTTTCATAAAGTGAAAGGAGTTCCTGGCAAATTTCAAGTCTGTGCACTTTCATTTCAGGCATCAAAATCCTGGTTTCCTATCATGCACAGATCTTCTGTAAACCAAGCAAAGCAATAATGTGACTCACATATTCTTGTGAAATGTTGATTATGCTTGCAATTTCTCTCTAAGTGATTCAACGACCATCCTGAACCAGTCTATCAACTTTTTGCTTGTGAAACTTGGTGGTTGCTGTCAAAGAATATCCAACTCTTTGTCACGCAAGTCAGATGTTCCCACCTCAACATCTTTAAACTTACTTGCCCAATGACACACAGTACTCACATCAACATAATCACCATAGACTACTTGCATTCTCTGATGAATCTCCTTTGGGGTGATACTGTCTGCTGTCAAGAATTCAACGACTGCATGTTGCTTAAATCGCATTGACTGACCATCTCTGCAGGCTTCCATACTTTACACTTTAACAACACAACTGTTCAATGCTAAGGCTTCCCACCAATTGGAACCGTAGAGGGGAGTCTACTGAATAATCCAGTACTTGGCAAATGCCAGTGTTGCCAACTGTTAAGTTACGGAGATGGAGGCATTACTTTTCATTCAACCCTTGTATATTAAAATATCATCTCAATTTATTTGTAGTATAGATGATCTGACTTGATCTGTCATGAACACTGCTTACAACCTAATGATGGATGTACATAATAGTATAAATTTATTTGATATGTATATATATATATATATATATATATATATATATATATATATATATATATATATATATATATCTTTTAGTGGTAGCTTCTCAGTTTCTATTTACGTTGGTATTCTTTTAGATTGTGTTAGTTGTACAATACCTGAATACAAGGCAAGGTGACAGTTTTGCAATTTATTACATTATGGGATAATATGTATTGTTAGAACTAAATAAATCTTATGATACGAAAATGAAATATTAGTCTGTCCATGTACTACTTCATGCAGCAATGAGAACAAGCTGTCCGTATGCTATCTGATAGGTGAAAGTTTAATAATAAGGTAAGATTATTAAAAATTACTCGTAGATTATGTGAAGTAAATTCTTAGTCAAGAGGTGTGGGTAGTGCTGCTTTCAGAGAATTTTCTCCAGGGGCGGGAACTTTATCCAGATCAACAAAAGGACTTGGAAATGGATGTGGCTACAATAATATAAATATTTCTTTCTTTCATGCTACAGATATTTAGGATGATAAACTTGAGGTTGACAGAAGGAGAACTAGAACTGCTTACCAAAAACTGTTTACCTTAAGCACAAGTGGATGTTGGCCTCTGTGCTGCAGAAATGTATACATTGAGTATTGCACCTCATTAAATCTGTGGGAGGTCTTAATAATGGTAGAGATGAAAATGAAATTACTGACACAAAGCTGTTACATGTGACTCCTTTCATTTTGAAAGTTAAACAGTTGTGTTTTTACTACATATATCTCCTTTTCTGAACAGCATGTTGTACAAGACAAACCAGGAGAATAGAGAGGCCTTGTTCATTATGGCTAATTGAATTTAACACCTTTTATTTTTTTATCTTATCAGTCATGTAATAAACTGGTTAAATCTCACAGAGCTGTTGGGATTAAAACAATGGAGAGTATGAAAGGACAAACTTTTGGAAATTCTAAGTTGCAAACATAAAAGGCATCATTGAGACTAAAGGAAAATATAAAAGATAGTAATGTCCAAAGAAATTGTAAACATCAACCATTTTTCAATGTAATATTGTGTATATGCTGTAAATAATGTAATGTAACTTTATTCATCACATACATTTACAAGATACTGAGCACTAGCTCTGTCAACTGGTGACACGTCAAGGAAAAACTGTAAGAATTACAGTAATATGCAACAAATCAATAACTCACAAATAATTTGGGCCACAGGCCATATGTACATTTATATACTATAATCCACATATTCCTTTACTGAGTAATAAGATTTATTAGTGAAGATATTTTTAATAGTTTTACTGAATAGCTTAATATCCTTTATCTCTCTTATATTGGGAGGTAGTTTGTTATATGCTTTTATTCCAGGATAAAGAGAGCTTTTTTCAAATAGTGTTAGTCTTATGTTCAAGTGGTTTTAATTTAGTTTTTGTTCTTGTTTCATGTGTTGATTCTGAGTACTGTACACTTTGTTAAAATTTACATGTACATATTTACAAAGTTCAAGTAGATATTGTGATGGAAAAGTAAGTATTTTAAGATGTTTAAACAGGTCTCTACAGGATACACATAGACCTGTGTGTGATTATATTGGATTATTTTCTTTTGACTTTTAAATATTGATTCACAACCAGTTGCAGGTCCCATAGTATTAACTTATACAACATAATAGAATGGAATTAGCTGAAGTACAGTTTTCCTGGTCACTAGATTTGTGATATGAGTCAGGCACAACATTTTGAAACAGGCATTGTTTAATCTTTTTGTGATGTATTGTATGTGTTCCTACCATTTTAACTGGCTGTTAACATATATTCCTTGTATTTTGGTGGTCTCCACACAATTTGTTTGTTATGGATGCTATATACATGCATGTTTTTGTTTGGATTCTAAACTGTATGATATAAATTTTAGATGTGTTCAGTTTTATTCCGTCACTCTAAGCCATTTGTTTTTAATGCATTTATTTTTCTGCTGTTATGTGCATCAATTCTAAGTTACTTAGCCCTTTTACTATAACTTGAGTCATCTGCATACATTATTGCTTTCCCACTACATAATATTGTTAGGGAGGTCATTAGTATACAGTACATATATATATGGGGAACTCCACTTTTTATTGTACACCAGTTTGAATGCACCTCAGCTGTGGTACTCTGTGATATTACATTTTGTTTACGGTTATCAAGATATGATAAGACTCACCTTAGTGATGTGTTGTTTATATCATGAAAGCCCAGGTTTTTTAATATCTTAAGAGTTACACAGTCAAACACCTTTGAATTATCACATACAAGCACAAAGGTGAGTTCTTTACCATCCAGTGCTTGGGAAATGTCATTTACAAGATTTATTAATGCAGTTATTGTTAAATAGTGTCCCCATAAACTATGCTGAGAATCAGTTTGCTGAATTTAGGTAAGTAATCCTGAAGTTTTTAAATTCATGACCACAGCCTTTATGAATTTTCCTGATGAGCGCATGCTTCATCCTTTCAGGATAAATGCCTACCATCAAGGACTGATTGATTATTTGGCTGAGTGGCTCACCAATTTTCTGTTTTATCTCCTTAATTAAAAATGAAGACAACTCATTCCAACTTTTAGAGTATTTTTGGTGTTAGACATGATATCATTTTGATTACTTTGTCAGGAAAAATCACGCTAAATGTGTGTAAGCATAAGACAGTTATTTTTATAGAGCCCTGTAACTGGATCCACTACTGAAGGAGGAACCTCCCGATTTTCACTAGCTATATTTACAAAGTAATCATTTAATGTATGGACCATTCCTTTGACCTCAGTGTAACTTTAAGTTTTTTATTGATGGGTCAGAGTTTCTACCTTCGTTCAATCCCAGTTCCTCTTTAATTATGCCCCAAGTGGCTCTGCTTTTGTTATGGGCCTTGTTTATGTATCTCTCAATTGCTATTTGTTTAGCTTTTTTAATTATGGTTTTATAATTTTTATTGTATAGTTTATAGTATTGTTTAGTGTTTGTAGTTATCTTGTATTCTTTATGTAACAGTCTTTTATGGGCACTTGATACCTTTACCCCTTCTGTACACCAGTCTAGAGAATATTTCCTGATGATTTGAGTGCAAGTAATTTTCAGGAAATGCTTATTGTTACAGTTTGTATCTACTTGAAGGGTTGGATCAAGATTCCACTGGAGGTTACTTTGTTTTGCCTAAAGTTGCTAATATCAACATTATAGATATGTTTTGTAATGACCTATTTGTGTTTTGCTTTGTACTTGTGTTTTTTTGGAAGAATTATGAAAACTGCTTTATGATTAAAAAACCTGTGTCTAAGGCAAAACTTTCATCATTTCCATACACTTTGTTTATTATTATATGATTTATACAAGTAGCGGAGGAACTAGTGATTCTGGTTGAGTGTGTCTGGCTACAAAGCCATGACACTGCACAATACCAAGATATGTCTTTGTCATACCACCCTACTCACAAGCTAGTGAGGTACTCATAGAGTTCATATCAATTCCTACATTTGGATTATAAAGGTTGATTTTACTATCGGTTACAATTATAATTTTTTTTCTGAATATCATTTTGCAATTTGTGCCTCAGTTGCTCTAACTTCTTCAGAAAAGGTTGTAAGGTAGAATGGTATGGGACCCTTTACAGAGAGATCACAATTATATTCTGGCTACTGATTTCTATTACTGATAATTCAAAGATACCCTCTTCACCTAAGATTTTTAGGTCATCTCTAATTTTTACTTGCTCTAGTAATTCATCTTTTACGAGTATACATGTGCCCCTATGAGCTGAATCTCTCCTGAAAAATAGTCAGTTAAAGAAAATCTTTTCAGATTATTCAAAAAATGTATCTCTTTTCTCCATAACCAATGCTCATTTAGACAAATTACTCCAAATTTGACATTTTTAAGTTCATCTATGAGTAAATTGAAATCTTCAATTTTGGATAGGATTCCTTGTATGTTGTTAAGATGCAGAAGCCAATTAGCCTGATTACTTTGTGATCTCTCTTGGTTAACAGTAGTTGTATTTACCTTACATTGGATGTTGTTATTTATACCATCTGTACCTATTCCTAGTTTTCTTGGTGCTCAGTTACCATACTTACAACTTAGCACCTGTCCTAATCTCTAAGACCCTTATGATTTGGATGTAACTCATCCTTTCCCAAGCATGATAAATCAAGATATTTGTCTACATCCACATAAAGTGCTCTTAGATCCTTACAAGCCCATCTTATATTGCATTTACAGATCTTGTAAGATTAGGATGGATATCTCTCCTTTTCACTACACTATTTACAACAGTGCATGCTCTAGGAAAAATTTTCTTTGTTGTCTTTATGAGATTATGCACCTCACCTAAGATTTCATCTGAATTCCACACTTTTTTTAAATTGTTTGTACTAACATGTAATACAACCAATGCTGGATTTTTGGGATACTGTTCACAGATACACTGATTTTCAACTTTTTTCAATAACTGCTTCACATTTACATCTATGTAAATCTTGGTATCAGCACTTTTCTCATTCATGAGGGCAATCATTGAGTTACCGATGACTAACACTTTCTTTATGCTTCCACCCCTCTTTGCAGATTGTGTGTTCCTTGTGAATCCATTTGCATTTCCTCTTCAGACGATAATGCAGTAGTCCCACTAAACCTAAGGGATATTATGATTTGAGCTGACCTATCTCGGTTTAATGACATCTAACTTAGAAAAGGCACAGTTAATTTTTGAAGAAATCATTAAAAAATGAGCTAGAACAGTATATAAACTTCACCAAAGTGACATACATGTGTGATGGTGTATTACTAATATATACCACAAGTTGATAAATGAACTCAATTTACGGTGAGATAGTGAAGATTTGATGAGTGCATATAATAATTTGCTATTAAAAAAATACCTTTGTAGTATTTAATGCTTACCTGGACTACTGTATCACAAAAATGTAAGAGGAGGGCAGCAAAGAAAACCTTGTGACATTCAGTTTAAAGTCAACACCAAATGTTTTACTCCTAAATAAAACTTCTTAGGAACAGGAAAATCAAAGCTAACCTATTGAAAACAGTAGCATCAGAAGTAGAAACAAGGTGCTTTACTACTGAAGAAGACATTGATATCAAAGTAGTAAAAGTTACCATTGGTTGACCAAAGGTTGTGGTTGTTGGCTCTGACACAGATTTGTTAGTCTCAGTAGCCTACACCCCACAAAACAAAAACACACAGTTTACAAACCAAGGAGGAGTTACGATCAGGCCAAAGTTGAGCCACTATTAAACAAGACCAGTGAAAAGAGAAGAGCTCTACTTTTTGCGCACATGTCACTGGTTTTGATGCCACACATTGTTTGTATGAAATAGAGAAAGTTAAGCCTGCATATATTTTGAAACATCAGTGAATCGTTGTTTACAAAATGTAATGTATGTAACAATACATCAGAACTCTGAGATGTGGAGAGAGTTTTATTCTCACATTATGGAATGAGTCAGTGCAGTGCGCTGCTTAAATGAAGCCCTATATTTCAAATGTTCTTCATTCACAGAAATCTAATTCTGACCTTGCCAAATTGTCTCCAATAACAGAGAAATGTGAGCAAGCCTCTACTCAGGGTACATCTGTAAGCATGAACATGGCTGGGAAATAGTTTGTTGGTAATTAAATGGGGATGATAATTGGAATATAGAACCAGTACTGGTAAATAGAAGGGAAAGAGTTCTGCAACTAACCACAACATTTAAGCCTTTTGCACCAAGAAATATTTTTTATATTTGTCCTGTTTCTTCAAATCAAGATTTAGGAACTATTGTGAATGTTAAAAGGCCGGATTGGAATGTTGGCCAATATGGGAAAATTGTGACTCTCATTTGTAATGTATTAACAGGAATTCCTAACACAACTGATGATTTCATTAAGGGTCAGTAGGAATGTGGACTGTTAATAAATACCACCAAAGAGAATTACATAAAATAGGCACTAAAGATAACAAAGTGGAATTAACGACTTGTATAACTGTAAATAGAAGCAGAATAAAAAGAACAATACAGCCAGAAAAAAAAAATTGTATAATATACAAGTGTATTGAAAGTCCAGGATGCTGTGAAATTATTTTATTAGCATTTTATGATATTCATAAATGAATGGGATATATTTTACAGATGCCAGTTGCGAGAATACAGTGGATCCATAGGTGGTAATTAATAAAGAACTGAGATAGGTTAGGGATGGTTCCTCCACCCTCTGAACGTAAAACTGGCATAGTTATTTGGTGTACACATTTTCAGAATGCTAAAGCTGTGTATCTGCAAACTTTTTAAAAGAATATCATAACATTTTACAAAGGTTGATATTATATGCTGCCACTGCCGCACAAAATTTTAAGTCTCCTTCTGCAATCATTAGTATTAAAAATAATAATGAATAATCTCAATATAATAGACCTCTTGACTATTGTAGAAAAAGTGGTCTGCTTTGACTGAGTCAGTGGTTAATGTCAAGTCTTTTGCTTTCCAACTACTGAAATAATTTTTGGCAAAAATGCTGGAAAGAGGATGTATATAAACTACAGTAGTTTGGCACCTCCTTAAAGCAATAAAAAATGTTGGCATACAAATATTTACATGAAAGAATGTATGTACATTATATTTATATATAAAAGAAGAATAAAATACATTTTTATGGTGTACTGGCCTGTGTCTGCTTCTGTATTAAAAGATTTACAAAGACCAGGATAATCAGTGATACCAGTGCAGAACATTTTTATACTATTGATTATAGCTTTGAGGTTTAAAAAATAAAAAAAAAGAGCAGCTGAAGCTATTCAGTGCTAGAACTAGTAGTGCCGTACATGAATGAAATAAAATATCACATAAGATGTATTATGGTGTTCTCCTAGTTTTTTCTGGAAAAGTTTGCAGAGAGCAGTGCATAGAAATGTGCTAAGTTGAATTAGGTGAGTGAAGCAGAAGAGCATGAAAAGTCTGCCTATGTGGAAATTGAGGACCATCTTTTCAAAAGTGAATAATTGCAAAACGGTACATTTTTCAGGAAACACATTTTTAAATACCATACCTAAACACTAATTATAGATGCTAAGTATCTTAACATTCACATATTTTAACCGTATGTTTGTGTTATTGATACTCATATTATTTTTAATATCAAAATGGAAAGTCAAAATTTCTAAGTTTTTTGAAAAGTAGATAAATGTAAAGCTAGAGGGTGAAAGTTTTGTTAAATCATACATTCAAGATGTATTTTTTTTCTTCACCTCTACCTTCTATAAATATTATAAAGAATGTATCTTTATTGTTCATGTTCATTATAATTTGGTATCACACTGTTCTGTAACATTTGGTGAAACGTGAGTGCAAGATAGTAGTTTAACAATAGTCCAAATATGGGAAAAAAAATAATACTCACTCCAGCCATAGAAAACTAGAAACCTAGTGGTGACTTTCAACATTGCCTTTATAAAACTCTTTTTGCTGCATCTGGTATTTCAAAATACTTGATGAGTTTTAAGACATCCTTTTTCTTATCCTTGCTGATAATGGTTTTTCCTAACTTCTTCTTGACTAGAGTTCCTGAAATTGCATACATCAGCCTCAATAAGACTTCAGGTATAGGTGCTAGTTACTAATTATACCTTCATTTTAAATTTTTCATAAGCTGTCACTAGTTGTGCAGCTATTTTGAAAGGCATTGTAGATTTTAAGACCTTTAGTGTACTGTACTTCAGATACTAGCTTCCCAATTTTTATTTGGTACCTTGACACCGTCATGGTGTTCCAGCTCTTCATAGTGTTCAGTTGGTGACAAAATTTCTTCCTTTTGCGGTAGGTTTTTCCACTTAACCAAACACTTTTGGAGGGACATATAGCTGTGATTGCAGATTGGGAGGTAATGGACTAGCTTATTAAATCTTCTACTTTCTTCCATAAAAGAAGTTGGACTGTTTTCTGGCTGGGATGCCTCAAGGTTTCTGAGAGAAATGTGTACACGAGATGCAACTTGATTGCATCCTGTCAGTCCTTCCATTTCTAGGCATGTATAGAGAACAATGTGTTCTTTTGATTATTATCAATGGAGCTTGATATAAATATCTGACATGGTCATATAGCACAATGCTTTACATATAAGTATGCAAATATTCACACTCATATATTTTGCATATGCAAATATAATGTTAAACAAAATATGGTAAGTATAAATATAACAATTAACAGTATCATAAGTATAAATAAACAAAATGCATGCAGTTGTGAGTAATATAGAACAATTAGGTTATTAAAATATAATTCTTCATAATTCAATTCACTTGGAGATTAGGAAATTTTTCAATTTTTTTTTTTTTTTTTTTTTTTTTTTTTTTTTTTTTTTTTTTTTTTTTTTTTTTTTTGAAGTGTTGCCTGTAGTTACTTTAATTTCAGAGGACAATTTATTAAACATTAATGAGCCAATAATATATTCAGACAGATCATGAAAAGATGACCTAGCAAGAAAAGGCTACAAATAGGCACGTGGAACATTATGTCACTGATAGAGAAAGAAAGGGAGATCATTGAGGAAATTGAAAAATACAGCATTATGCGAGAGAATATTGAATAAGTTTTTCTCCTATCTATCTCCAGTACATCCTCCCTTTTCTGTTTATGCTCTCTGAGTGGCGGGTCCTTCCTAGTAATGGATGCCATACATTGGGTGCTATCCAATTCCATGGAGGTGTCTGACTGCCCTTCTTGGCTTGATGACTGTCTAAAAGTTCTGTTTGAGTATCTTTGTTTCCAGTAATATTTACCGGCATTCCGGCCTGGTTCCCCACCAGAAGTGCTGAGCAGTCGCTTGCTGACGATCGGGCAGGGCCTGCTCGGTCACCCACAATCCGGACTGGAACTGGAGATGCGACCTCCTGCTCTATAACCAAACCCACCATATTTTCAGCCGTATCCATATTGCTCATTATGATGGGGCTGCCATCCTTGTGTCATATCTTGATCAGACTGAAGGCTATCGCCAAAGCTCGGGAGGCTAATTGCAGTGAATTCCACTGGGTGATGGGGTCGCCACATCCCTATGCCAAGTAGTAGGAGTTGGAGCAGGAGCAGGAGTAGTGAGGAAGAGGAGGAGGTTTTGGTTTTGCTATCCCCGCTAATTTTTTGGAGGGGGACTGATCAGCATTTATGCTATACAGGCCATAGATAACAAAAAGATTAAATACATTATATACATTAACATATGAGGTTGACCATGTTGGCTCCTCTAACATAAACAGAAATAGTTATTAGTACAGAAATGATGATATAACTTTACAAATAAATGTTACAATTAAATGAAAGATAAAGCAATAATAATACTAAATTTAAAAAACGAAAGTGAATGATTATGACATTTATGAATAATTATTAGCAGGAGTCCTGTTTGTCACTTACTAAGAAATTCTGTGGTAATTTTCTTTTCTGCCTTTTGTGTGGAGTTTTGATATGCAGGTAAGTGTTTTGAAATTAGCCCAGGCCTCATTTGCACTAGTGGCAGATTGTACAAATGCCCTATATTGCTCGTGTAGAAAGGTTTGGATAGCACCCCTGTCTACTCTCTGGAATTTGCAGCTAATTGGTGATTGCTCTATTTCAAATCAATTTGTTCGTCCCTTCCAATTTAATTCTAATTGCACACAATGGTGGTCACTGACAACCTGGTAAAACCTCACATTCAGAAAACAAAGGGTCAGGCCTACGTAAGAATACATCCAGTAAAGCTGATTTCCACATACCTGCTTTAACGATTTGCAGCATCCCCTATTCCCAAACCAGAAAATTCAGTAGATTTTGAGCTTCGCCTCCTATTACCTGACAATTCCAGTTCACATTCAGCAGATATACATTCCCAGCTACAATAACATTTATTCCCCTTACAGTAGAGATTATCTCTTAATTTATACAATGTTTTTTTAAGCAGTTTTGCCAGGTGGTCGGTAGCAAGCTATTATTGTTATATTATTATTCCCTTTGTTTCCTTGATCTATAATTTCAGTTGCCATAATCTGTGCATCCTCTTCTGCCCATAGTACGTTGTTTTACACTATCTTAGTGCAAATAAAAATTCCCCCACCCCTTCCATCTCTGTTCCTCCTGAACACACTGTAATCTGATCTGAAAACTTTCATGTCATTTATATCAATATTTAACTATAACTGCCTATCTATAATCACATTCAGATTGCATATTTCCATTAAATTCCAAAATTCCACAATTTTATTCATAATATTGTGGTAATTTACCTGTAACAGCCTTAAGAAGTCAGCCCCAACCTGTGAAGCTTCACTTTTCCAAGGTTGGTATTACTGCTGCTGTTGCTCCACTTCATTACCCTCCCAAACAATGTTGCCAACTTTGAAGATCCTCTACGGTTCAAGAGTACATCATCCCGTCTGAAGTCATAGTCTTCAATCCACGAATTTGGGTCCAAAAAGTGCACATCCAGTTCCACTACCCATGAAAATGCATTGTTTACTTGCATCACCTTTCTCCAGGTTAAATCACATTGCCTCAAACCTCCACTAACAATGATTTTCGCTGAGGGGAACAGCTGTTTTTTCCCTTTAAATAAGTCATACATGTCTCCCATCACATAGTTATAACTTCTCTATAAGTCATTATGTCCAACATTTATATCAATCATCGGATAGCTGCCTTCTATCCCCTCTTACTTTTTCTCAATTTCCTCCAGCCGGCCAGCAACCCGTATGTGAAGATAGCAAGCTACCTCTGTATTTGGGTTCCTCGCATGCCTCACAGTAGAGTCACTGACTGTCAGATATTATTTTCCCTCTTTTCCACTATCTTCCCTCAGCTCCCTCAGTTGTCTGTTTTCTTCTTCCAGCCTCCGAATTTTATCTTCTGTGCGTTGGAGCTTCTCGCCTAACTCCCGTGCTTCTTTTTGCAGCTGCTCCAGTTTCTTCTGATTTTCAGTGACTGCCTCAGCTCTTTTGCAGTCCTTACACACCCAGTTTTCCTCAATGTTCTGATCCCTCTTAGTTTTTTCACAGCCAAAATAATATCACCTTGTGCAGCTGCTGCATAGAAGTCTGGTTCTCAATGTTTTGTTGCAGCTGCCACATTGTTCATCAGCCACAGGTCCTGGGTTCAGTTCAATTCCTCCTATCACAAGCAGTGTTAATAAAACAAACACCATAAAATAATACTTGGAAGTCAAGTTTGCTTTTTCTGCCAGCTCGCTACCTACTACCTGCAAGTGTGTGCCCAATCACATTCTGATTCTCGCCTGGTAGATAACCAAATCCTCCCCTATGGTTGCTGCTTGTTTATACCTGCGACTACCTGGAACATCCTGGCAAGTCCGCTCTGCTTAAGGTCTCAAGACCGTTTTGGATTGTGTTGCCCACTATGACGTTGGTCAGTACCAGCCCTGAGGAGAGAGCAGTAGGACAAGTGACGTCGTATGCAATGGTTCTCACGTTTGCCTTGATATGAGAGCCATTGCAGTTGGGTTGAGGAACAGAGGAACAACATGGAAGCATGGTGTGGCATATAAGGAAACTTCAAAATGTGAGACTCTTCTTGTGAGAGAGTGACTCTTCTCGATTCTTCGCAAGCTTTGGCTTCCAGGAAGTCTTGTGATGTTACTTTCTTGTTTTTAAAGGAGGGGGAATTACAGTGTTGTTGTGTTGTGAATTATACTGAGTCATGAGTAATTGGAATGTTAGCACACAGTGGTGCATAAGCCATGGATGGCATGCAGCCGTAAACTGTCTACGAGTCAAAACGTCAATGAATTATTTGCAGGAATGAATTTAAGACTATTTGTAAACAATTTTTGAATATCATTAAACAAAAAAGCATGATCAATTTTGATGTCCTAAAATGATTTAAAATTCCTCTAAATATTTAAAAATAATAGTTAAAAAAAAACCTTAAAACTAGGATTTATTTAATTTGTTTTTAAATTATTGTAGAAAATATATTAATTTATAAACAGTTAATTTGTTTTTAAATTATTGTAGAAAATATATTAATTTATAAACAGGTATAATTGCTCGAAATGCAGGAAAATTATATTTAAGAATAATGATCAGATAATTTAGAAAATTAACTAAAAATATATTTGTTCTATATTCTTGATGGCAAAATGTATTGGGAACGAAAATGACTTCATGCTGCATGACTTAGCTTAAAGTTAACTACTGTAGCCACCTGAATGTGCAAACTCATTAGGTAATGCAAAAAACGGAGAACTGACCTGTCTTGGTCCTTAGTTTGGAACATTAAAACAAAAATATGTTGTGTGTTAACGATGCTGGCAATTGCTAGGATCGTGTCTGGACTGCCAGGGTGCCAATTTCATGCTACAGTAGTTCTTTTACATAGCAATGTACTCTGCAGCTGTCACTTTTAAGCACTTTTAAAAATCATGTCTGGGCCGGGTTTGAACCCACAGGTATGGGGTCAAAAGGCCAATGCCTAACCAACAGAGTTACCCAGACTGCCTAGTTTGGCACATGAATTCATAATTACTCCCTTGACTAAAAGCCACCCCTCTGCACACAAACAACCCTTTCCAAACTAACCATAGGAATATGATTTTTATGAATTGTGAAATATCTGCTGTTTGAAAAGCTATACTTAAGCAAAATGTCTTTAATATAAAATTCTTTATACTCAGGGCAAAGGTCCCCCACCCAAAAAATAAAGCTGAATAAGGATGCAAAGGATAAAAAGACAAAAAAGTAGTGATGTAAAATGAAAACAAACCTCCCAAATGGCAAAATGGCATAAAATGATAAAAAGTGGGATAATAAATGTACATTTTCATAAGCTGAAGCCCATTGTAAGCATTTATATGCTCATCAGCAATGCATATGACGTAACAACCAAAACATAACACCTCACGTGAATCTGGGATATAAGTATATGCAGAAAGGCTTTATTGCATATTTCCTTTAGGTAAAAGAGTTGGTGGAATGCAGTACACTTCAAGTGTTAGTTAAACAATTTAGGAGTGGATTACTCTGTGATGGTTTAGAAATTCCATTGTTTCCCTTAGGGTGAGGGGAGGACGAATAAAAGGTTTGTAATTCAGACAAATGTAAGTATTTGAAAATTAAGACCAACAACAAGAACCACATCAGAAGTATTTAAGTCCTCAAAAGAACATGTAATTGGCAGAGATGGTATGAGTTATTGAGATCTACAAGATTTTGTCTGTTTCTTAAAGTTTGCCAGTAATGCAAAAAAACATTAAGAATGAAGAGGACTTAATGACTATGCCTAGATAATTCATGTCCATTTTATTTTTTGTGAAAATATCTTAAATGTATGGACTTTTAATTAAAAGTCTTTTTTATAAATTTATGATGTAAAGGGTGGTGGATTGGGGTTATATTTGGAAATTATTTTTATGGCATTTTTGGAAATAAGAGAACTTAAATACCAAAGGTAGCATAGCTTAAAAATTCACACACAGGGAAGTTTTTATAAAAATGATTTTTCGTTCAGAGGGCCTTGAAACATGTTTCTATTAAAATCAATTTTTATGATGGAATACAAAACTTCCTGTACTCACTATTAAATATGTTACACAGAAGGTAAATTGTACAAAGTAAATTCTCCTTATGAATTACAATAGTGAATTAAATAAATAACAACAAATAATAATACCATGATGATGAAATTTGATGTTTCACTTTCCAAATAGATTTTATCAAAGAACAAAAGTAATGTACGTAACAAAAGTTTGAAAATGTGCTGCAACAATATTAATGTTACTTCTGAAATATTGAATGGTGTCAAATATTACAAAATAATATGAAATGCAGAGTATATTGCCTGAAAACAATGAAATTAAGCTTTATATATATCTTTAATTATTATGGTGCTTAGCATCCCATTCCATATTGGGCATGAAAGACAGGAAATTCTTCTGTGAAGTGTTGCTCCAGTATAGGCTGTATTAGGCTTAAGGTTCTTTTACTTGCCAAAAATCTGACACAGGACCATTGGTTTTACTTCCACTTGAAAGAAGCCATGCTAAGGATTTTGTGCCCAATTATTACCCCCTGCTGTATGTGAATCCATGACCTCGGAAACCCCTTACTACCTGAATGTCACTAGCAGCAAAGTAACGCTTTGATTAAATCTTATAATGTTAAGCATTAAAAGGACAACAACTTTGAGAACTCTAGATAGTCTATAAAAAAAGGCTTGAAAATATACAGCAGACAATCACTCTATCTATTATATGCAGAAATTGCAAATATCACCCCTGTTGTGCAAGGATTTGTTAATTGCAAAACTTAATTTAGCATGCATTATTTTGCAACAAAGTTTAAAGATGAATGTAAAACAATTTAATTTTTATTTTACTTTTTTTTTTATTTATTTATTAAAGACAGCATCCATAGAAACAGTCATTTCATATTTATTACTTTTTTTATATTTGATCCTTCATTATCTTGCTGTTTAATAGGTCATGGCACTTGTCAACGTATACAACTGATTGTAGCAGCTTTTTGCTTGCTGAGATTCCAAAATTATGATTTCATGATTTTCACATACTATATCAATAAAACAGATACAAAATGTTGCACTTTCTCACTCCATCATCAAGGTTTTAAGTAAAGTAAACCAGAAAAAATTTAAAAGATGGAGGAACAGTAAGGAAGTTTTAAAGTTCTTCCTTTGTAAGGAGTTTAAATTACACAACTGTGACATCAGTGACAGATATCAGAGTAATCAAACAGAGTGTAGTTATTTCTCAAACTTTGGCGATGCATTGTGTTTGCGATAAATTTTATTCATCTTCATTGCAAGGTCCAGCTCTCTGAAAACTTGAATCTCACATATAGTGGTGGCAGTGGCGGCTTTTCCTAACATCCTCCATCTGCTCTCAATCTGCCAATATATGCATCCAGTCTTCCTGATACCTACATAATGGGCAAATCTGCCTACCAGCTTCATCAACTACCTTACAAGTTTTCCACCCTCCCAACCTGAGCCAAGCTATTCCCGACTTTTGTTTCTTACCCGATTTTAGAATATATGTTTCTTTACCCCACCCAATTTTATTTCGTTTTGTAGCTAAATGATGATTTTTTTTCTACATTCAGATTCTATTTCCTACCTGTTCATATCACATAGTCGTCGGTTTACTCTATTCACGACATTATAACTATTTTTGTTACCCCTTTGCCAAATATTGTGTATGAGCCAATCTTTGATAATCCCTGTTGTAGCCCCACTGCCCGCCATTGCTCTATGTTATTTATCTGATGCTGATAACATATTGCTCTTAGAGTTGATTACAGTACACTTAATTTAGCATATACAGCATCTTCCCAGCATCCTACCTCTCGATGAACATGGTAATTAGAAGTACCCCTCCCCAATCCCAGAATGCGTTTACAAAACGACATATTTTATTTAGATTTTCTACTCTATCTCATCCCCACATCTCACTTCCATAGTAATGAAGGCCTAACCATTGCCTCATACATGGTTTGTAATGTTTTTACTGGCATATCTGGTATCTGGGTCAATAACTTCAATATTTCAGGAAGCTCTCCAATCCCTTTGTGTTTTAGAAACTCAGTGGTCTTGTGCCATTTTCCTGCCATGTCAAACCTTACACCTAGATAATCGAAATGTTAACATTTTTAATTTGTTTCTCACCATATGTCTGCTTTTCCTGCTGACTGTACACATAACCATTTTTAAATACGAGTGCTTTACTTATAAGAATATTCACTCCATGCCCCATTATCTACAAAATCCTTACAGTGCGTTTTAACCAGATTGCAGAAAGAATGTCAATGTCATCAGCGTACAAAAGAGTTGGCATTTTTTTTTTGTCTTCAACTGTCGCCTTATCTCCAACATCATATTAACAATGTCATCAATAAACAAATTAAAAAGTAACAGAGATAATATACAACCCTGTTTGACTCCTGTGCAATGTTGCATTCTGATGTATTATGTGGATCAGTCTTGATAACAAATTTAACTTCTTTATTCAGTGCCTTGAGTGCTGTAATCATTTTTCCGGAAAGTTCTTTACATGTTAATTTAACCCATAGAGCATTATGTTCCACAGTATCAAATGCGGTTTTAAAATATACAAACACTATACTTTACTTCCCTTATTTCTTAAATTATCATCAATTATGGTTTATAGAAAAAATATATTATCGGTGTTCGAGAAGCCTTCTGTAAATCCCGTTTGAAATTTAGAAATCTTGTTATATGTCATGACCCAACATGTAATTCTTTTGTATAATATTCTAGTGTATCTAGTGTATATTTTCCCAAATACAGGGGGCAGCGATCTGCCCCTATAATTTTCTGGTCTTCTGTAACTCTCTTTGCCCTTGTAAAGAGGTTGGCTAATGTTGGTTTTCCATGTTTCAGGATATTCTCCCCCTTCAAATACTTTATTGAAACAGGTTGTATTGAAACAGGTTGTATACAAATATACCACTTCATTAATTTCTAGAGAGCTCTTGAACTCAGCTGACATGCCTTCAATACCTGCTGCCTTCCCATTTTTTAAACCTTTTATTGCACAGACTACTTCTACAATGCTAATTCTGCGATCCTGCAATTCCACAATCGGAGCTGCAGCAATTGCTTCAACAGTCGAAGGGATTAATTCTATGTCTACTTCTCCTCTTTCATAGACAGTTTTAAAGTGTTTTATCCATTCCTCAGCAGGAATACTTACTTGTGTGTGCCTTCACTTTGGGATCTGTCTAATAACCTTCTACATGTCATAGACCTCCCCATTTTCAACTACCTGACATACCTCTTCCACCTTTGCTTCCTGCCACGCAATTTTGTTCCGCTTTAGAATGTTTCTACACATTTTCCTAAGAAAAGAAATTCTTTGTTCCTCTTCTAAATTTAACAAGGGCAGATCCAGCTGTTTTTCTCGCAATTTTACATTGAGTATTGTACCAACTGTTTGACATTGACCAGTTCAATTTTTTACTTCTCCTTATCAGTTTGTGTGCACTTGCCTTCTGTAAAGTGTTAGTTATGTTCTTTATGCATGTAAACCCTATGCTATTTCTAAAGATACAATTTAGTTTTCTAAAGTCCTAATAACATTCTCCTTTCCTGTATCTCTCCATCTATATTTAAGCGATGGCATCAAAGCTTTGTATGCATTTTCAACCCTCATATAAGAATCTAGCTGTGATATTTTTAGACTCGTTATCAGTGGAAAATAATGAGAGTCAATGCTGTTTTCGACATTAAAATTTTATACTAATGGCACTACGTCTTGTGAGCACAGAATGTAGTCAATGACACTGCACCCGTTTGTATGCACAAATGATACCTCCTCTGAAATATCTGCACCATATTTTCTGTTCATCATTCTGAAAATAAATTTTGAACCACTTTAGCTGTTGTCCTATATCAGAAGTTTTTGGAACAAGTCTCTCTCCACCTTAAGTCTAGACTCACTGTTGCACTTTCTCTGGTAGCTTGTAGATCACAATTCTTGGCTTAATGTATTATTTGGGAGAGATTGTTTTCATGCCTGCATTGAGCAAACTGTTTGTTTTTTAATCATAAATGTGTTCCAAATGGAACAATCAACTACTTTTGAAGGGCATATAAAGACCAGAAGTATCAAGGCATTTTTCGTCCACAGTCAGCTGAATGAAACATGTAAGCTCATGTAAGCTAAAAGCTTCATTCTGTCTGTCTGCCGTATATCTCTTTGTGTTCTTTAAAGATTGTTTTCATCTTCCTTTGTCTTCTCTTTAGTATTTACACTACTACCTGCTGCCCAGATTTCTCCACCTTTCAAACCCCATTCCTCTAACTAGGGCAAAGCAGGGCAGTTCTAATAAAAACATATGAAAAACATCTTAAATTAGTCAGGGTTGGATCAATCAAAGGAGGGTTTAGCTACGTTTACTAGATTGAGAATTCTGTAAATAACTTTCATTAACAATACTTTCTATCAAATAGATACAGTTGAGCAATATTTGATTCTGTAGAAAATTATCAAATTCTAATAATTGAATATATGAATCACTAATCTTGTGATCAAGAGAAATAATGGCTTGGCAAAACACAGCAATTATCAAACAAACAATAAATTGAATAAGTTAACAATAAATTAATTTTAAAACTTTGATATAATTTACTTTACAATCAGCCATTAGTAGATTAACTTTCACAGCAAGTTGCCCATTCTTTCAACACATTTAAGAAATCTGTACAATTTTAACTGGTTACAACTGTATAATTATTACATTAGAAATAGAACACACTAAAACAATTTGTTTGTTGGATTCACATTCACACCAATAACCATATATTAAAGAATCTGAAAAGCCTTAAACAATAATAATGATAATGATGATAATAAATCAGGGAGGATGCCTTCCTCTTTTACATGGGACAACCATGCCCATACACATCACCCAGGTAACCCCTGGTTACTCAAGCCACAAAATTTAGTGAACCACCTGTTGGACAAAACATTTAAATGCAATGGTTGCTAACCACACTGAATCCACAAATAATCTTATTTGTGTGGGCTTAAGGCACCTCTTCTACATATATTCAATATACCATACATACATTACAATAGATGAGACCCATGCTAAAATGAAATACAAAGTCTGTTTGGAACATTCTCATCCGATTCTTATGTAGAGCACAACATGGCATTCTTGTTGAGGAATCCTTGCAATATGGCTACCAAGTGAGCTGGCTGGAACTGTCACTGGTAAAGCTTGATTCAGTCCTCCTTTGGGCGACCAGCCCAGTAAAGCAGTAGGGTAGGTGGAGTGGGGAGATATGGTTGCATGCACAGCTGCCAACTCTTGAAAAGCGAACAACACAGAGGAGTGGCCAAACGTTGTAGGCCAAATTGATATATTGTAGCAGCAGATGAAAGTAAGCAAGGTGATGAGCACAATCACCACAACACCTGACTTCATAAATGCCTGTAGTTTCTGCAGAAGAATTTTTGTTTTTTATTTTGGTCCTGAGCAGTAGCATAGCATGACAAAAAGTTTGTTAGGGATTTTCGTATCACATGCACACCTAATTGCACTGCTGCTAATGATCATCCATGTTTAACATGTTGCAATTTTGTTGCTTTATTGATTGCCTGAGAGAGATTTCAGCCAAGGATGAAAAATCCTACTTCTTAAAATAGAAAGCATATGAGCATTTCAAATATGACACTTTGTTCCAGCCAACTTTGTAATTTTTTTAAAATTATTTAAAAAATTGCCAGGAATTATTAATATTTAAGGCTAAAGTTAAAAAAAAAAACAGTTGTTGGACAATGTATTTTACAATTTGGATGCATTTTTAATACTAAAATTGTTTTATGATTAACTTTATATCTCGTGTATATTATTTTGACCATGTCTATATGTCTTTATTCGATGCTCTTGCAACAATTCTGCTGTACAGTTTTCTTTTGATGCAACTGCACATTCAAAACTCACTCACTCAACTGCTGCACACTATGCACTCCCAGGCTTGTTCTTTTCTTTTTATACCTGTTGATGTGGTGGCAAGAAACTTTCAGAAGTACTGTTTATTGTCAAATCTGTAAACCATTGCATGTGTCACAAACTTGCACACAGGTGCAATAAGCACAATATTGATGTAAAGTACTTGCCAATGGCGCATGTGTCCACTGATGCAGGTGTAACAATGCACAACAATCAGCTATGACTTTCAAAGCAAGCCGCTCGCACCCATGCAGAAATTAGGGCTGCAAAGCATAGTCTCTCTGCTCCTTCCTCAGGGCTGGTAATCCTGATCAGCACCATCATAACGGGGTGGAAAATCCAGATGTATTACCAGCCTATTCCCTCAAGGCAGCCTCTGGATGTGATATATGACACCATTTATTCTCATCATGAAGTGCGGCCCTTGCCATGGTTGTTGGAAGATTTGAATAGCATCCTTTGGTCCAGGCAGGATGATATAGCCACCCCAGATCACCTTGCTGGAAAACTAAGCTGATGGCCTGCTGGTCATAATGGGTCTTCATCTGGTTACTTGCTACATGGATGCGTTGATGTGCCATTTCATGTATGTCGTGAAGTCAGTCTATGAAATTTCTCCACGTAGGTGACTGCTAGCTTTTCTGCCCCAATAGGACTCCCAAACATCGTCACATGGTAGATACAGCTCCGTGCCAAAGACCAAACTAGCTGGTGTCACCCAGATGGTGTTGTGGGTTGAAGAGCTTTAGGCCAGCAAGAAAAGTGGTGTCCTCACATCCCAGTCTCTATGGTGATCGGCTGCAACAATCCTAAATGTTCTTCTAGAATGTTGATGTACTGCTCAACCATGTTGTCTAACCATGGATGGAGTGGTGCTGTGCGTATCTTATACACTCCCAAGTTACTTCATTGCTTCCCTCATCAGGTTGGAAACATAGTTGGTTCTCTGATTGCTGTGTAGCTCCAACGGTACCCCAAAGTGGAAGAATGCTACTTCTATGAGGCAGTTCACTATGGTCTTGGCCTCCTGGTTAGTAATGGTGCACCCTTCTGTTCATTTGATGAAGTAAACCATGGTGGCCTACAGATAATTATTGACCTTGTCTGACACAGGGAGTAGCACAGTTACATCAATGCCAATGCATTCAAAAGGTACTCCCATATTATATGGCTGCATGCGACTCTGGCTCCTGGTCTTTGGGCTGTGACTTGCTGCACATACATGACATTGGCAGCACCACTTCTCAGCATCAGCCCATAGTCTGACAGTAGCACAGTTTTCAGAGCTTGCAGTGGTTTGATTGGGACCCAAATGTCCTGATCTCCCCGCATGCACATCCTCCAGGACTATGACTATAGTCCAAGGGTGGATTAGTTGCTCTCTCTGTATCTTCCCATCAGATGACTCCAATACTTTGAACAGTACCTTTATCTTCAATGATTTCCATTGGGCCCAATAGGACTAGTACACACTACTTCTGGGTGTGATGTGCTCCCAGCTTGGTTTAGTCCCTGCCTCCACTTCTCTCAGGAGGGACTGTAAACCAACATCCGCTAACTGCTCCCTCCTCAGGCCTGCACTATCTCAACAAGCTGCAGGCACTGCCAAAATGATGCATAAAGCTGTGGCAAACTCTTTCTCCTCAACTTTGGCTGTATTCCCCTCATCAGGGTCATTGTGAAATGGCATCCACATTGAAGTGGCTCCTTCCTTTTGGATATTACTATGTGAAGTTAGAGCCTCTGGACCCAATGGGCTGTCTGGCCCTCCAGGTTCTTGAAGTTCAACAGCCAGGTTAGGGTGGAGTGGTCAGTCCTCAGGTGGAATGGCTGACCATACAGGTACTTGTGGAAGTGCTCCAGTGCCTTTACTGCTGCTAGGATCTCTCGTCAGGTAACACAGTAGTTCTTTACTGCCTTAGGTAGCATCTTGCTGTAGTAGGCTATTACCTGCTCCTGGCCATCTTAGACCTGGAATAGCAGGTCGCCAATGCCGATGTTGCTGGCATCATTATCCACAGAATGTTGCCACTAGGTTGTGGAAATCATAAAATAGAAGCACAGCAAAGTACTGACTAAAATGCCTGGAATGCTGTCTCTGTCTCTTATGACCACATGAAAAGCCGGTGCTCTTCCATCATATGAATGAGCTTTGTGCAGTGTTGTAAAAACTCTGACGAACCAGCAGTAGTAGCTGCATAGGCCCGGAAACTCCACAGCTCTCGTTTGTCTTTCAAGCGAGGTTAATCTCTCACTTCCTGAAGCTTCACAGGTTCTGTGGCCACTCCAGATGGTGAGACTATGTGTCCCAAGTAGGTCACCTTCTTACAGAAGGGTTGGCACTTCATATTCAGCTTCAGGTTAGTGGCCTGTAGCCTTTTTAGTATCCTGGTCCGATTCTGAAGATGGTCTTCAAAGTTGTTGCTTTTGATGATACCATCCAGATATAGAAGGCAGGCATCGTAAGTGGACCCTCTCATCACTGATTCCGTGAGGTACTAGAAGGTGGCTGGTGCATTGCAGAGCCCAAAGAGGATGACCGTAAATTGCCAAAGCCCTTGGCCAGTCAAGAATGTGATGTACTTGTCTTTGCCATATGCGGCCCACTTGCTAGTATCCCAATTTCAAGTGCAAAGTCTAGAACCACTGGGCACCAGCAAGTGTGTCCAGGGTGTCGTCAATTGGGTAAGGGGAAACAGTCCTTCTGGTGATTGTATTCGTCTACCTCTAGCCTAAGCAGAAACAATTCACCATTCTTCTTATTAACCAAGATTACAGTGGAGCACCAAGGTTGTCAGACTGTTCAATGATTCCACTATATCTCAAGTCCTCCAGCATGTTCCATACCTCCACCTCTTTAGCCAAGGGAATGTGTCTTAGTGGTTGCCGGAGATGTCAAGTATCTCTGTTGTCAATTTTGTGGTACATTTGGTCAGTGTAGCCATAATCTCTGCTCCCTTCACTGAAGACTGACTGGTATCGGCTAAGCAGATGCCAAGCCCTCTCCAATTGTGAAGTGGTCAGATGGTCGGTCACCATACTTCCACAAGTCTTTCAGCTGGGGCCCCAAATCCTATGACAGTGCTGGGTGGTCGGATCCTTCGCACAGTGATACACTTGCAGCTGGCTTGCACTTTCCTAACTCTCTTCCAACCTGGGTGTTCTGATCTGTTTTTTTTTTTGGGTTCAGTAACCTCAAAAGCACTTCTTCTCAACAAGGCAACAGTGCCTGGACAACGCATAATACATTTATTGGAGTCTTTCTCTCCAAAACAAGGCTCCTTTATCATTGGCTCTCCAGGTGTGACTTCATCACCACATCACTTCTTGCAGGCAAAACTACATCGTCCCTCAGGATCAACTGTAGATCCCTGGATGTTCGTAGGGGCTCCAGAGCAACATCTCATCTTGGCCAAATGGCAAGATCTCCTGGCTGACGTCGACTATCACCACATGACTTGCGAGGGCATCCAGCCCCATTCTCACATCCTCAGCCATCCTTGTGACTAATACCCACAGGCTCAAATTGATCCATCCCAATGTCAGCTCCAGTAGGAACTCCTCCAGAGCAAATTGTCGCCTGATGCTATCACTAACTGTAGTGCTAACTGGGTTTTCATGTCAGCAAGCCCTTTGCTCTGTCAGGTCTGATTGCAATCAAGACTGCCCCTGTGTCTAATAGAATGCAGAACAACTTCCTTTGTATCCAATTTTTTGAAGAAACTGTCATCTACTCTTCTGCCAAAGACACATAGCATTACATTAGGGCCTCTACCTGATGCATGGCTTGGTGTGAACAGTCCTTCAATAGGTGACCCGGTTTGCCGCATCCCCCAGCAAATATCACTGAAATGTTTTCTTTGGATTGTCTCTCTTTCCCTGTCAAGTAAATATTCCCCATTTTTGAGGTTGGCACAGCTGTTATCTTGGACACCTCTATCCTTAGTGATGCTGTTAAGGCCTCATGGATTATGTTGTAGTCGCTATCCCTAGGTGATGCTGTTAAGTCCTCATGGATTATGTTGTAGTTGCTGATCATCAGGCACTGTCATATCTCAACATCATGCACCCCATAGATTGAGTAGGCAGCGTCCTGGGACAGTAACTACATAGTAGGTTCATCTTGTTTACCATCTGTTCAATTGCCAGGGTGAATTCCTATGTCATCTTCCCTGGTTGTTACAGCCTCGTTTTAAGCTGACTGTGGTAGGCTGCAGCCAAATGATGGCTCCTAAAGTGGTTCTCTAAAACTACATCTCTGGATGCTACTGACCTCAAGATCACATTCAATACTTTTGCTGCTCATCCCAGAAGGCTTGCTATTAGATGTGTGGCTTTCTCTTCTGCCAACCATTGGTTATGGGTAGTGATGGTAGGGAACTGTTGGCAGAAGACTTCAAAGGTGGATGTTGCATTGAACTTGGGTGGTTTGATGTGTGCAGATTTTGTTTCATGTCCTGTCTGCTTGATCTTCAGCCTTCTGTTAAGCATTTTTGCAACATGGTATTGATTTCCTTGGTGCTGCTGTTAACTCTGCATACCGGTGCATTGAGGTATTGGTTGTGGTCTTTCATCTTCCACCATGTTCTTCCACCTTTTCCCCATTTTCTCGCCAAAGTCCCCAGCCTTTTCTGTGCCAGCAAGTCTTTACCAATTTTTTTTTCTTTTTGCTATCTCCATCTTCTCCATTGCAGATTGCATTTTCTCCTCCAGTTTTCCCATGCTGGGTTCCATTTTCTCCATTCCACATTTCATTTCTTCTATCTTCCCTATGCTGGATTCCATCTTTGTGTCTTAAATTTTCCATTCCTGATTTCATCTTTGTGTCTATCTCTTAAAACAGCTCTTTAAAACAACTACTTTTTATTACTCTGATTACAAATAAACATCTGTTTTCAAATCTCCCTACCTGATGCTTTTGCAACAATTCTCACTTAGAGTTTTCTCTCAACGCTTGGCTGTGGTGGCTAAGACTGAATACTTGAAACTTCCCATCAAAACTTTGAATCAACTGCTGCACGCTGTGCATTCCCAGTTTTAACTGGCCCCTGGGCTCATTCTCTCCTTTATATAACCTGTTGATGAAGTGGCAAACACACATACATGCAACAATCTGAGCTTCACATGCAAATGCTCATGCTCACCCTCACTCTCTCACTCGCACACTCACTCATACACTCTCTCACTCATACACTCTCTCACACACACTCTCACACTCTCTCTTACTCTCACTCTCTCTTACTCTTACTCTCACTCTCTCTTACTCTCACTCTCTCTTACTCTCACTCTCTCTTACTCTCACTCTCTCTTACTCTCACTCTCTCTTACTCTCACTCTCTCTTACTCTCACACTCTCTCAATCTCTCCCTCTCTTACTCTCACCCTCACTCTCATTCTCACTCACACCCTCACTCTCATTCTCTCTCTCTCACTCTCATTCTCACTCACACCCTCACTCTCATTCTCTCTCTCTCACTCTCGCTCACACCCTCACTCTCATTCTCTCACTCTCACTCTCACTCTCTCTCTCTCTCTCTCTCTCTGTCTCTGTCTCTCTACCCAAACTCTAGGATGTAGATCATGTCAAGAATTGCATTTATTCATACTTATTGATACATTTATTTACAAATAACTGACAATGAATTTTCAGAGGTGTCAGTTTTGCATACTTTTCAGTTACATGTCTGTTTGCAAAGTCTACTCATACACTTGCATTCTTAGAATATTCATGTTTATTATATTTGCAATGTTACATTACTACCAGTGGTTTTTGATTGAAGGAAATCCTCCTCTGTATAGAAGGTATGAGTAATAAGGTGTCTTTTTAATTTTGATCTAAACTTGTTTTTGTTCATTTATAATTCTTTTATAGAAGAGGGAAGTGAATTAAAACTATTCCTTTGTAGTAAACCCCTTTTTGGAATAACTGCAAATTATTTGTTGGTCTATGTAAGTCCTGCCTATGTCTAGTCTCTCTGTTATGAATATCTGTTATTTTTTGTAAACTTTTCTGGGTTATTTATTACAAATGACAATATGGCTAGAATATATTCACAGACTGATGGTAAAATTCCAAACATTTTGAAAAGTGGTTTGCAGTGAGTTGATTGTCTTTCCCCTGCCATTAAGCTTATTACCTTTTTTTTTGCATAATGAATACTCTTTTAGCATTTTCCTGGATTTCCCCAAAATATTATTCCATTGGTCATCAATGAGTGAAAATATGCATTTTTAGTATGCTCTTATAAATAAGCTGAATTAAAGATCAAATTGCAACGTATGCAGAGCTCAGTTTGGGTAAGATATATATTTTCCAATTCATGTTATGATCAATCATAAGACCTAGGAATTTTGTGTTACAGGCTTCTGCAATCTGATTATTTTCATATTCTATCCTTAGGTCTGTGATATTTTTATGCTTTGTGCAAAACTTATTGTAGTAAGCTTTTTCAAAGTTTATGTGAATTTTGTTACTTTCAAACCAATTATTTAGTGTGTTGAAGATTGTATTAGATGAATCTGGGAGCTGACTAAATTGTGTTCTTTAATTATAATACTTGTGTCATCCGCAAAAAGAACTGGATTGGAGTTGTTGTTTATTACTGGCTGTAGATCATTTATATACACTAAAAATAATAGGGGACCCAGAATAGAACCTTGCAGGACAGCATGCATTATTTCACACCCTTCAGAATATGCATTGCTATTGTTTGAAGTATTTATTGTAACCCTTTGCTTTCTTTTCGATATGTAAGATGTAATCCATTGATACCCTTTGTCCCTAATACCATAGTGTAATAATTTTGCTAGAAGTATTTCATGATTAACACAGTCAAATACCTTTGATAGGTCACAGAATATTCCTAGTGTGTTAAGTTTGCCATCCAATGACTTGAGAACTTTATTAGCTAACTTGAAAATGGCATCACTAGTTGATATGCTCTTCCTGAATCCAAACTGCTCTTTTGCTTAAATATTATACTTATCTAGATGGTGATAAATTCTTTTAAACATAATTTTTTTAAAACCTTTGAAAAAGCTGTAAGTAAAGATACTGGTCTATAGCTTGACATTTCTGAGATTTGCCCTTTCTAGCATAATGGCTTAATGACTGAATATTTTAAACTGTCTGGGAATGTCCCTGTTAAGATAGATATGTTACATATATGACTTAAAGGTTTGCAACTAATGTCAGCACATGTCTTTAATGTTTTTATGCTTATTTCATTGTATCCTGATGAATTCTTGCTTTTGAGGAATTGTATTACTTTTTTATTTCGGTTGCACTTGTACTATCTCTAAGGATGTAAACTTTTCCATACAGGATTCCTGAAGGTACGAAATTAGATCTCTCTTAGGCTGTTTCTTTGTCAGTAAATTTTCTGCTACCTGAATGAAATATTCATTAAATGCATTTGTCATCTGCTGGAGATCATTTATGGTTACTTGGTTTACTTTAATTTCTTTTATATCATTTTTCGATTCACATTTACCAGTCTCTTTTTTAATAATGTTCCATAATAACAAAGTTTTTTAGCTGCATTTATAACCCTTTTTAGTATTTTGCAGTACATTTTATAGTGTTTTTTTACGTCTACCACACTTACTTTCTCTAGTTGCTAAATAAAGTTCTCTTTTGTGTCTACATGCTATTTTTACACCTTGAGTTAGTCAGTTATTTTTAGAATTGTTACTAATTTTATTTACATGGAATGGAAAACTGGAGCTATGGATTCTTACAAAGGTTTTTAAGAAGGAGTTAAAACTTATCATTTACATTATTTAGTGTGTACACTTCTTCCCAAGAATCCTTGGAAGGTTGAGCTTTAAAACAATCTGTTTTCTTTATTTTGAATTCTAAAGCTGGTTACAGTGTTTGTTTTTTTGGAATTGAGAGTATAATAATCAATTTTGATAAGTTGTCCATCAGGGTCTGAAAGTCCATTAACAAAGGATTGTATTTCATGGTACTCCTTTTTTTTGAATTCTAGTTGCAAAATTCTAGTATGCATAAGATTGTATGACCTTAATAGCGAACAAATGTGCATCTGTTGATTGCTGTCTAACAAGAAATCTATGTTCAAGTCACCCCATTAAATAAATTGAATCTTTGGCTTGAACAGCTTTAGAATAATGTGTGGGTTATGTAGAAAGTTGTCAAGATTTTCTGTGGGTGCTCTATATACTGCTAATATAATTGGTTGATTTACTGGGTTAATATGAACAGTGCAACATTCAAAGGTTTGTTCCAGACAATACTTCTTAAGATGAATCATGTTGAAGCTTATATTATTCTTAACAAAGATACTCACACCTCCTTTTCAGATTTGAAATTAATTAATAATTCATTTACTTTATATCTTAAGCTTTGGATGTTTTGGTGAAATACTGTAAGTTCTCTTTTTTTAATGACTTGGAATAATGATTATCTGGTTTCTCTTTTATTTCTGAAACATTTACTGTTCCATTTATCTGATTTACTCTAAAAAAGGAGCAACATTACTAGTAACAAGAGCAGGAATATTACTGGGACTATCCATGGTTGTACATGAGAGACACTCAGCAATGGAATGCATGAGCATATCCTTGCCTTGAGAGTTCAGATGCAAGCCGTGTTTAGTGTAACCATACCTTTCAATGGATGGCACGTCGATACTAATGTGGCCTATTCCCTCTCGACTAGGAAATTGATTAGCCTGTGATTAACTGCCCTCACCCTCCTGTTAATCCATGGCTTGTCATATCTCCAGAAGAGATTCACAAAGCTTACATTAATGACAATATGGTCATGTCCATCTCAATTGAGTAATTGAGATTCCTATCCAAACTATTTCCAGGTCCCCCCACTATTACTACATGATCTCCTTTATTGAGATCCTTTGCAAAATTTTCTACATTCCCCACCACATGGCTTAGATCAGCATTGGGGTTGAAAATACTGGTAGCAGTATACTCCTCCCACAATTTCGCCTGGGGTCTGAGAAAGGTGCCTATGCCTATGTTTGGCATCAGAGGACCCCTTTCCTGGCTTGGACCTTGTAGCAGGCCTCATCTCCAGCGATGATGGAGTAGGCACTTCTTCTGGCATAGCCAAGAAAGGTTCCACCTCCACCACTGTCAAAGCCAAGAACCTGTTAATCAGCTCTAATTCAGAAAATTTCTCACGAGCACACCCAAAACTATGCCTACGTTTTTGACTGGAATACACCTTAAATTCTGGAAATTTACTTCTACTTCAATGTAAAGTACTTGCCGAAGGTATATGCATCCATTGTTTAGATGTAACAATCGTCTATGATGTTAAAAGCAAGCTGCTCACACATGCAAGTATGGCTGAAAGGTAGTCACAGTATTATCTGTTAAGTATCGGGTAATTATATGATTAGATTTAAGTGCTAGATTTTAAGACTGAATTATTGTAAATACTGTGTATGTAATTGTGTAAAACATGAAATGTTCAATATTAGTGTATGATTAAAAGAATGAAATAAACTAAATTGAATTAAATCATTCAAGTCAGTCAAGTTTGTGTAATCCTTGATGCTAATATCCAACTCTGGTATTTTGAATTTACAAATCCCAGCACATTCATTATTTTCTAGAAGTTTTCTCTTTTCCAATATTCTATTCACTGCTATTTTTAATACACAAGGTCTTTCACCATACTGTATGCCAATAAGCAAATTTTTAGGATTAGCATGAAGTGACATTTCTTTTTATTGTTTCTCTAAAAGTGCTTTAAGACACTGAGGAAATAAGAGTTCAATTGCCATGAATAAATATTTAATACCGTATTTGCAGAAAGCTTGTTTCTTAATGGTAAACCACACAGCAGCATTTATCTGGACCAAAAACTAGTCTGTAATTCTGAGGATCTTTTTGTGGAAAGATGCAGTCTTAATATGCTTTAGGCAATGGTTAGCCAGTGGGCATGTCCTAGTTTCACTGACTTCCTATCTGTCAGATTTTCTTCAGTTCCATATATTTTATACTGGTGGTATGAACAAGGAATGTTTTTGTTATCTGATGGAAGCTCTACTGGAATCGTTTCACAATTGTACCTTGTTCATACATTCCTAGTTTTATCTTTTTATTAAGACTAGTAAATGTGTGTGACCCTTCTCCTGTGCTCACCTATTTCTTTCAGTAAATGTCAAAGCAGTACTGTGAGATTCTATGAAGTATAAAAGTCATGTAGTCCACTATAAAATTTCCTATAACATGTTCAAGATGACTAATAACTCCTTCTTTAGCACCTACATTTCAAGTTTGTACTATTACACCCAACAGCTACCAGTTCAATTGGAGTTGCATTTAATTTCTTTTAAAGTTGGTGTATAGAAACTGACAATATTGTTTGTATTGTATAGCTTTACTGAAAGGAATGTCTGTTTTATCTGTAGCTTTAAAAGTGTTGGCAAAAGCAGTCATAACTGGGTGGTGTGCTTGCAGACTAAGCCTGCATTTCTAAAGAATTCTTCCAGGCATACTCAGAATTGTGATCCATAGAAGTGGTGCTGGTTTCTAGAGTGTTTGAAGAAATTTTTTATGTCTTTCCAATTCTCTGGCTATTGAAGACTTGTCCGAAGTTTCCTTGAAAATTTGCATCTTGGATTGCCTTTTTCTTTTTCTGCATATTCTTTGCTGTCTTAGTATCCATACCATCAATAACCGTTTTCGTGGCTAACTTATTTTATAGATAAGATTGGCAATGTCAGATGCTCTTGTAAGACTCTGTTGATTGCAATAAAACTATTATTAATTATTATTGTTGTTATTGTTATCGTCATCATGATCATCATCCTTTAGAGAGCTTCCTTCACATTCAGGAATTCTATAATATTTCTTGCATTTGGATGATAAGAAGTCCAAGAACTAAAAAAACAGATTTGTCAAACAGTTTAGTAATATTTGTTTTGTCTGATGTATTTGGCTAAACTTCTCCTCTCATCTTCCCTTTTTTACTACCTTTTGTCCTGAAACATGGTACTTATGATTATTATATGTGAAGTACAGCCTGTTGAAGTTGATGCCCTTCACTTTTTTTGACTACTTATTTTTTGATTAAATTAGCCAAAGATTGTTTCTGGAATCTCCTTTCATATGAAGACAATTGAATAAGTAATACCTCAGCATATCTTGATATGTCTATAGAGATTTCAAATCAAGATCCTTTACAATACCAAATGTATCCTCTCATAGATTGACATAGTTTTAGTATTGTATAATATGAATGAAAACAAACCAATTCTTAGCAATACTGTCCCCTCATTGCTCTGAGCAAGAGAAAATGAACAGCTTACCAAAAATGTATGAATATAAAGTGATTTATACAGTGAAACTTTTAAGTTATTACTTAACTAATCTGAGTCAAATATGGACACTATAGTTTCCTTACTTGATCTTTTTCCTAGATGCACTTCAAAGATGTTCATCATCAGCGAAGTTTGACTGACTTTAAAAGGGGAGGCTCCTATCGTAATTTCATGTGTGCTGCCATATGGTTTCCTTGGGGGTCTTAAGATGTCATCTGCCAGTGGTATTTCAAAATTCATAACTATGTGTGCATTTTCCCTAATATGTATCCTTTCCCAAATTGCTCAATTGTAGTTTTTACATGTTTAATAAGTTTCATGTTTGGTTTGATGTGTTGTAATGTCCAGAAGTGATGTGATACTGCACATTTGTCTTGTTTGCTTGGGTTTCATGTTGTTTAGGTGTTCTTTCAGTCTTGTTTGAAGGTTTCTCCTAGTCTGTCCTAGTCTGTCTTGAGGCAATCTTAACATTTTATTTGGTAAATGCCAGGTTTTGATTTGTTTGGTATGGTAGCGGTTTAATAGGTTCCTTACATTTGTTTTGAGGTGCCAACTCTATATTATCATCTTGGAACAGTTTTTTTAATTTTTTGTGCATGAATTTACTGTATTTTAGATTTGGGTTGGCTCTTGTGCTTAGTGTGGTGATACCTTTAATCTTTTTCTGTTTTTTGTATTTTTGTATTTGTCCACTAATTCTGTTTTGAAACCATTTCTTGTTGTGTTGGCGCTCTCATTCACATTCTCCTTTTTCCAGTGGTGTGTTTGTTAATTTATGTGCCAGGCTGTGAAAAAATACATGTTCATGTGATTTTGGGTTGAAGTTTTCTTGTTGTAGCTATCTATGTGTGTGGGTTTTCTTATATACCGAATTTTATTTTTCCATCTTATGATTTTTAGGTCCAAAATGGTAGCCAACCTTCTTTTTCTATTTCTAGAGTGAATTTTATTGTTTTGTTCTGTAGGTTTAATAGCTTTAAAACTTCACCTGTATGTTTTGCAGAGATGTTGGCAAAGATGTCATCCACATTACATACAGTTTTGAATATATGTGGGAAGGCTCTTGTTACTCTTATTTCAGCCAGTAGTGGTGATAACAGGTTTTCCATAGCAAGTCCTGCAGTTTGCTTATAGAATTTATTGTTGAAGCAGAGGTAGGTTTCTTTTATAAATTGATGAACATGTGTATAAAATAATCCTACTTCTGCTTCAACAATAAATTTTACAAGCAAACTACAGGAGTTGCTATGGGAAACCTGTTACCACCACTATTGGCCGATCTATTCATGGGTTACCTAGAAATAAGAGTAATAAGAGTCTTCCCTCATATATTCAAAACTGGTTGAAATAAGTGGAAATGTAAATGTCATGTTATTTATGGATTGCTCTTTAACTGCTGTGGTTCTCAGCGTCCCATTCTAAATTGGGCATTAAAGACCGCTTAATTTTGCTCAGAGGCCTCTCAATCAGGCTTGAGGTTCTTTTATGTGCTGTAAATCTACGACATGGAACCAACGGCTTTACTTCCCTTCCGAAGGAAGCCATGCTAAGGATTTTTACGCCCGAAAAAACCCATCGTCCTTCGCCGGGTTTCAACCCGCGACCTTGGGTATATGAAGTCAGCATGGTAACCATTACACCACGGAGGACGACTGAAATAAGTGGATGACATCTTTGCCCATCATCCCCATAAAACTTGCAGATGAAGCTTTAAAGCTATTAAACCTACAGAATAAAGCAATAAAATTCACTCTAGAAACAGAAAAAGAAGGTTGGACCTAAAAATCATAAGATGGGAAAACAAATTATAATTTGGTATTTATAGAAAACCCACACACATAGCTACATTACACTACATTAAGAAAAACAATTTCAACCCAAAATCACATGAACATTCACCTGACGCATAGATTAATAAACACACCACTGGAAAAAGGAGAATATGAATGAGAACACCAATACATAAAGAAGGTTGCAAGAGAAAATGATTTTGAAACAGAATTAGTGGACAAATATGAAAATACAAGAAACAAAAAAGATACAAGATAACATCACATTAAGCACAGGAGCCAACCCAAATCTAAAATACAGTAAATTCTTGTTCTACCCGCAAATGCACAAAAATTCAAAAGACTATTCCAAGATCATAATATAGAGCTGGCACCTCAAAACAAATACAACTTCAGGAACCCATTAAAAGACACCATACCAAACAAATCAAAATCTGGCATTTACCAAATAAAATGCGAAGATTGTCCCAAAATTTACTTTGGACAGACTAAGAGAAACCTTTAAACAACATTGAAAGAACACCTCAGGAACTTGAAACTCAAGCAAACAGACAAATGTGCAGTATCACATCACTTCTGGACATCAAACTCATTAAACATGTAAAAACTACAACTTAGCTAGCAATTTGGGAAAGGATACACATTAAGAAAAATGCACACATAGTTATGAATTTTGAAATACCACCAGCAGAGGGCATTTTAAAATTACCCCCAAGGAAACCAGATGGCAGCACAGATGCAATTACGATAGGAACCCCCTCTTCCGAAGCCAGTCAAACACCTGCTGATGATGAAGATGAACATCTTTGAAGTGCATCCAGGCAAAAACTAAGTAAGTGAAACTATAGGTCCACATTTAACCAGAATTAGTTGCATAGTGATGAACAGTTTGTATACATTTTCTTCTTTTGAACTTTGTCTTTTAAACAAGTACCTTCTGGTAAGAAATTAATTTATATTTATGAAAGTTTTGATGGCCAATTTTATTTTATAAACACACTTTTAGTTCTGTATATTTTAATTTCAAATATCTTTGACCCATCTTAATTGCTAAAGGTACTTGCCATCTTAATTGCTAAATAAGCATATTACCTTTTTGACAAAACAAAGCATATCATTGAGAATGAGACATTAGTGTCTTGTGAGTTTGTTCTCAAAAGCCCAGGTGGAGTAGAAATAAATACTTATACTAATATTGAAACAGGAAAGCACAGATTGCATATTGCAAACATACATTTTTGTGTGCTTGTTTCTTAACTTGGATATCTTAATAAGCCTGACTGACACGTTGGAAATGTGCCACAGATCTTTTACTGCAAGCAATAGCCAAGTTTTTAATTGAATTTCAGATATTCTCACAAGCATTTGTATGTTAAGTTCTTATTAATGCAGTTATATGCTTCTGCATATAAATAGTTCATTTTAAGTAGATTTAAAATGGTAATTGATATCTAGAGTCAAATATTGTCAGAACACATGTGCTAAATGACTAAATTCTCATCTCTTTAGTCTTCTTTGTTATTCACTGAAATATCAAAGTTGGTATGAGTATTTGATGTTTATGGACATCTTTGTAGCACATCGTTTTCAGATAAAAAACTAGCAATGTAATATCAAAATGTGTAGTGAGTGCTATTTTAATTATTACTACAACTGTTCAATATTTGTATTGCAGGAGGATGAGCCAGGGCTGAACCTGGTGATAAAGGTATGGAATTTGGATAAGTTGGACAAATATGGACATCCGCAATGTATTCGAATGTCAAGGGCTATACCAGGTCATAAACCTGTTGGAGCCACTGCCTTATGTGTACATGACAATTTGAATTACATGGCGGTAGGATTTGTGGATGGCTCCATAATGCTATACAGAGGTAACTTTAAAGCATGTTAATTTGGCATATGATAAGAATTAAAAGGAAGTTGCACTTTTGATGCTTAAAATTTGCATGCTCAATGTTTCCAACACATCTCTTGAAATTCTTTCTATTTACACATTTGAATTACATACATGTGTGTGTTTATGTACACCTATGCTCTGACAGCATATCATGAGGCATAATGTAGTTTCATTTCGTATGAAATAAGAAATAAAAACAAATGTTCAAAATTTAGTGTCACATCAGCTATGACGTGTGTATTTTTAACTGGGAAATAATGGCACAGTATCCAGAGGGGTGGATACTTAGGGTGGAAGAGGTATATAATTATATCTTCTTAAACAAAGAGGGAACCTTGATAGTGCATTGTAGCAATTAATGGGAGATTTTCTCTATGCTTAATTAATGGAGAAACACTTTCTTTTTTAAAAAAAAAAAAAGTTTGGCAACTTGGCAAATTCCTTGCAGATGGCCAAGGAATTCATGCCTGAGAAGATGGCTGCCCCATAATGGAATGTGTACCAAATTTCTGAATGTGGCCATGTAACAATGTAAAAAGCAAATATTTTAACTTGGTACTTGCATCCCAAACTAAAGGGTTTCCTTGACACATCTCAAAATGAAAAAGGAATTCTCTCAACCCATAGCTTAGTTTACCAAATTTTATGCTGCTTAAATGAAAACGTGATAAACCAGCATCAAAATTTGAAGGGCTAAACAGACTTGCTTGTGATTATGATGGACTTATCCATGACTTCAGGCAAACCCTCATTATAAGGTTACACCACATGTTGGCATTGTTATATCAGTAGCTTCCTGATTTTCTTTGGCTTGCCAGTGTGAACTATATTCCTGTTGTTTGTATGCTGTTACTTTAGGTTTGAATAATGTTCTTCCATCCTTGTTTATGGTCGCAGGTCTGTAATGCACCAGATTGCGTTCAGTCCAATTTACAGGTTATATTTTTGTTAATTCACTTGTGCCTTTAAATTTTATCCAAACTAAATTTCACAGAGTAAAAATGTCAATGTACAATATCTCTAAGTGTCTGTGATTCATTTCTAATCCCTGACAACCTTGAGTCCATTTTGTAACATCTGTATGATGGTATTCCTATAATGTCTTGACAGTAACTAAATGCTGTCCTTAATCCAGTCCACAAAATGTATTATTTTTGCTCAGTTATGTTGTTCCTCATAGCAGTTGTATAGCTCTGTTGACGCACTCAAGCTAAAGATAGTTCTCTTAGTTTTGCAGCATTTCAGCATGCTACATATCTGTAATGGTTTGAAAAAGCTTGGCACAAAAACTCTTAAAAATGAATATATGTGTGTATATTACAGTAGTTTCACTGCTCCATAAAAGCGTCTACACATTCTGGAGACATTGTCTCCTACATTAGCCTAGATAGATTTCATCCTGTGGTTTGTATACTGCTTTGATGTGGTGCACTGTATGATGAGACCAACTCTTCATGGTTGGGTTGTAGTTATTTTGGGCTAAGTAATCTTGTTTACCAACTGAGCAGCCATGGCTGTATCTAGTTAATGATTTCCAAAATTGTTGTTAATGTCTCTAGAATGCAGGAATGTTATTCATTTCTGCATAAAACATGTTACAGTAGAATTTCCTACCTTTTGTTTGTGATGCTGTACACATGTGTTTGTGAGTAACTAAGGAATTTTGGGATTTTTTGCATGTAATGCAAAGATTACATTCAAGTGAACACAGACAGACAGTGAAATAATGTCCATTTCTAACGAATTCAGTGACAGTTCTTATTTTGAATCAACTGGCTCAGAAGAGAAAGAAAGCACAGTAAAATTTCCTCTGTAGCCAGTTGAGTGCAATAACAACTCTAGTGAAGCAAGCAATGCCAAGGATGATGACAGACTGGATTTGCAGGTATGTAAAGCATGGTGTTACGATGTGTAAAGATGTAACTGATGAGCACACTGGGTCATTAAAAGTTATACTAAAAAATAATTTAGCTCAGGAGCCAGTGTTACCATCCATCACATTGAAAAGTATGGAAGTAGACATGTGATATGCTATGCATTAAAAATCAGGAGAGAAATGGTTTACTGCTATGAAACATGCAGTGACAAGTGTTATTTCCATCCAGATAACTGTTTCAAACTTTATCATATAACAATAATGGGATTTTTTGAAAATTGGCATAAAATCAGGTGTGATCCATTACATTCATACAACATTAGCAATATGTTAGAGAGTGAAAGGGTGGGGGAGGGTGGAAGGATATATCACTGAGGCTGATCACATTTAGGTCATGGTTGAATAAGAAGAATTGAAGAGGATGATCTGAGAGAAAATGGGGAGAAAATGAGGTTGAGGGCGGTTAAAGAGGTGAGGTATGGTAGAGGGAAACACAACAAAAAAAGGTAAGACTTTCAAAAATAGACAAACAGTAAAGAAAAAAGGGAGATAAGATAAGTAGGCAAAACAAACATTAGGAAGCATCTACAGAAAAAAGGGTGGAAGGGGGTAGGACCACTAAACACACAATATAACCAGGGTGTTATACTGTATGGAGACTTATGGAGAAATAAACTAGACTAAGGAACTTTGTAGAATTTTTAAAATTGTATTAACGTGTTCAAGGAAGGAGAAATAAGTTAATTCAATTCATTCAATAGTGTTACTAAGTTGATAATTTCATGTCCTTTAATTCAAAAATATGCTGCTACTGCTGAGTTTTCCTCTTCTCTGAATTTGATGTTCCTAAAGTATTCCTTAAACTTTTTTTTCATTTCATTAACCTATATAAATACTTCTGCAGCCCTGCAATATATCCTGTAAATCCTAATATTCTTTATGAAAGGGTATTTCATCTTTTTGGTTAGTTTATATCAGAAATATTATACTGAATTTATTTTCAGGATTGAATGTTATGTTGCTTTCTTTGAATAACTTCTAAAATTTTATGTGTATCAGTGGGTGGAACATGACTTCTTTAAACACAGAATTTGTTTTTGTGATTTTACAATTTTCTTTCATAGCTTTTTGTTGCCAGAACATTTTGATCAACTGATCCACCAAGTCTTTATTGAAGCCATTTTTCCTAAATGATATCTTTTATTCAACTCAGACTATTTTGAGATCCAGAAATGGAAGTGGATAGTTAATTTATGCTTTTGTTCTTATTATATACCAGGATCTTCTAGTTTTAAGAGTTTTAATGTTTCGTCCATGTATTTGAATATTAAGATTTACACTCAATTTTACCATTGTTACAAATAAAACCTTCAAAAATATTTCAGAAACACCCTGTTAAAATCTATAAACTAGTTTTTGGTATAATAGTGTTCCACAAATGGTCTACACAGTTGTGTTTTGAATAATTGTTATTAATTTTGTTTCATTTTGCATATTTAATTTGTTTCTCAAAAAGATATGCAATTGCTGATTTTTCTGTTTCTTTGTATTTCATGTGTCTATGATATTCCTTGAGCCTCATGTCAATGTTTCATTTTGTTTTGCTGGAATAGCTTTTTCCATACCTACTCCAGCTAGTCTTCTAATATATCCATGGCATTTTCTGAATAGGAGCCCTGCTATTTGTATTTGTCTAATTAGGTTATCTTAGGCTATGTTTATTGATGGGTCATGTTAAATTTGTCATTTTCCTAAGAGTAGTATGTTGATGTTTGTCTCTTTTGGCACGTTGTGGACTTTTTGTTTGTTTATTATTTGTGAAATTATGGATTTATCTTTCAATGAGATCTCTAGGGACACCATTCTACTTTGCTATTTCTTTGAATTGTTTAAGATCTTGGATGAGTTTATGTTACCTATAAAATTTTCACCAGTCGGAACATCAGGCTGTGTGTGTTCTTGGGTTAAAATCTGTGTTTTTTACATAATTGTGCATGCATGTGTGTGTTGTGTGTCCGTGTGCATGTTTTTTTTTTTTTTTTTGTATTAGCCTAAGATTCATAGTGTGTTGTGTATTATGGTGACTTTTATGTCTTAGAAAATAGGAGCTGGTGGTTGTTTTCCTTGTATATTGTAAGTTATATTTCCTTTCTAGAGTTACTAATTTCAATGCATCTTTGGCTAAGTTCTTGTGGACTATGGGAAGCTTACATTATATGGTTATTCAGAAAGCTCGTGTACAGATTGTCTAAAAATGGAGATAATTAGGAACTCTGAAATGCGATAAATAAAATCACAGGAAAGTAGTAAACAATGTGGAATACAGGAGTTTTAAAAATCAAATGTTTCTCTTGGCAGTAATTAAAACTAACAAGCTTTTTAATAGAAAACTTATGATTAAGGTTAAAAAAAACTACACTGATGTCTGTGAAAATTGCAACACTAAGAAGGAAATGCTTGAATGCAATGAATTTAAATTAATAATAATGTAGGTACATGACAATAAACAAATGATTCACTTTTCAAATCTGTATGGACCTTTGAGCCTGAATATTCAGTATTTGGTATAGCCTCAATCATTGCAATTAGAGTTGCTATATGCCATGGCATGGAATCAGAAAGTTTCTGAATATTTTCCTGGTGGATCTCCCTCCACACAGTTTGTAAGTGAACCCACAAATCTATAACCCTGGTTTCTGGAGGACTTCAATGGACAAGTTGCAGACCAACCATATGCCAGACATATTCGATGGTACCCATTACTCTTTAAAGAAGGCCATATATTTCTTGCAATATGTGGCCAGGCATTGTCCTGCTGAAATGTGGACTGTGAAGCATGGGGAGTGTCTTGGGCTCTACAATCTCTCTCGGGTACTGGTTGCTGTTCAAAGTGCCATCAATTCATAGGAAGTGAGATTGGTTATTGTCAATACCACTTAAAACCATCACACCTGGTGTTAGTCCACTATGTTGAACAAACCAGGTCTCCAGGTTGTGCTTGCAATAGCACTGTTAGGCATGTAGGCCATCACTGTAAGAAAATTTGAAGTGGTATTCATCTCAAAAGACTACATTTTGCCATTCAGCATGCCAGTGAGAGTGTTCACATGCCCATTGCATGGATGCGCTCATGATTTCTGGACAATGGAAGCCAACGTAATGGCATGTGTGCAACCAGTCCAGTCATCAGCAGACGTGCAGACAAGTTCACACCTGTTGCAGTGCTCCAGCATCAAGTCAACACTGTAGATGAAGTCATGGAGTCCGTTATGGTCATGTGGACAAGATGGTGATCATCCAATGCTGTGCTATCTTGCATGGTCCAGCACCCACTCTTCACTGTGTATGACCACCTTCTATCCACTGCTTCCACACAAGCATCACTTGTCATAGCTGCAACCCCTGTATGAGCCTAAATCTTACAATATGATAAACCTGCTTCCTGGAGTCCTGTTTGGTTTTTCTCTTGCATGCTGATATGGCTCCCTTTGACATTTATGACAGCTCTGATGACATCCTGTTTGACAGCTCTGCACAGGCTACACTTGGCACAACACTGAACTTGTTGGACTAACATGACAGGGCCCTGCTTGGCCAACTCATACCCAATTTCTCTGAAATCCTAATCACTTATTGCTTGCACACTCTCTACAGATTCAACAAGTTTGGATTCATTTGGGGAATTTTTCATGGTGTTGCAATTTTCACAAACAGTTGTGTATGTACAAAGAACAAATTGTGTATGGACTGAATAGAAGCCAAATAATTGCATTTACCATTACCTAAAGAAAAAGATGAAAGAAAATTTGTAGATGCATGAGACAAAAATTGAGCTGTGCATATTAAAATTAGATTCATATTGGAAAAATATTTATATAGACATTTATTGAATTACTACAAAACCTTATTTAAGCTTTGAACCAAAGTGGATACTCAGTTCCATTTCTAATAGTCTGGCAGGGCATTGGTTCATTGTGTAATATGCCCATAAGAAGAAATTGTATGCTTACTGTCCACATATGAGCAAAGTACTCGCAGAATTTTAGCGGAACACTTACAACATTTGCTGTGATCTTCTTTATTACTGAAAGTTCCATTAAGTTGACAGTCTCTTTCTTTTTAATAGTTTCCTTTGCAATTGTCTGCAAATGTAGATAGCCTGAAACAAGCAGCTGCCAGTCTAACTGAATTAAAAGTGGAATCTTTGCAGTGTTGCCATTTTTTAGAATGTTGGTGACATCAAAAAGGTTTCCAATATTTGTTAGGAAAATTTTTACTCTATCAGTCATCATCAGTCTGTTAATATTATTTCACAAAGCCACTCCAGATTTTTGAGCTGTTGCTTTAATTCTGCCCTCTTTACTGTTGATTTAATTCAACTGAGAGCAACAGTTATTTGTGGTCCAAAGACTCCTTTGCTGACCAACTGCAGTGAGTGGTATCATGACTCGGAATGTGGCTCAAAATGTACGAAAATTCCAAAGTAATTCAGTGAGTAAAATGAATAACAATGACAGTGAACTACATAATACTGATGTGTACATGTGAGGAAATAAAGGCAGCTTTGAAACTACTGCAGAAGACGAAGAAAGGGAAGAAATACAATCGGTAACCAGCAGGACGCGCGAGGCAGAAATGATAGCATCCCTTCAAATGATAATTTGGAATCTCAACAAAGATTTGCTCAGTCAGAAATTCAATCATTAAGGACAGAAAATGAGTACCTAAAGGCTAAGCCAAGGACGCAAGATGAGGATGCAAGTTTTGTCAATGTAGTGAAAAGTAAATTGGGCGAGAAGAGGCACTTGGTATCCATACCACATGCACAAGACAGTAATTCGTCTGATCCAACTCACAACAGATTTAAACCATTTCAGTACAAAGTAAATGAGATTGTGTCCAACCACAAAGATTTCAGAGCTGCAGGAAAACATAAAGAAGTAATGGTGATTGGTGACTCTATGCTGAAGGTCTCTAGAAATCTGTGCCGAGAGAGACGTTATGCTATGCATTGCATGCCAGGAATAAAACTAAACGAGCTTAAACACAAAATAGAGAAACTAGATGTGAAGGAAAGCAAGCCAAAAGTGGTGATGATTAGTGCTGAGACAAATGATATCAACCAAGGAACTATGGCTGAGCATATTATGGGTGATACAATGGACCTAGCACACACCATTAAAAAGGCGGCACCAGATGTGAAAATTGTTGCAAGTGGAGTGTTAAGAAGACAGGATGTGAGTGAAAGAAAGATTGTAAGAATAAACAGGGAACTTAATTGGCTCTGCAGTGTGAGAAAGTGGTTGATGGTGGACGGAAATTTTTGGCTCCACAATAACGATTTTGGGAGGGATGGGCTGCATCTCAACCATAGAGGATCGCACAAATTTGGTAGATTGATGTGTGATGTAATCCAATTACAGCTAGAGGGAAACTAGGTGGTCCCAATTGCAAGTCAGTTGAGAAATTAAAAAAAAAAAAATGTAAATGGCGTGTTATTTATGGACGCTCTTTAACTCAGCATCCCATTCTAAATTGGGCGTGAAAGACCGCTTAATTTTGCTCAGAGGCCTCTCTATCAGGCTTGAGGTTCTTTTATGTGCCGTAAATCTACAACACGGGACCCACAGCTTTACTTCCCTTCCGAAGGAAGCCATGCTAAGGATTTTTACGCCCGAAAAAATCCATGGTCCGCCGTCGGGTTTGAACCCGCGACCTTGGGTATATGAAGTCAGCATGGTAACCATTACACCACGAAGGGCAACTAAGAGAAATTCAATGCTATGCCTCCATGTTGCTGGCATGTTATTTTGAGATCACCTTGTGGTTTACCGGGAGACATGTGAGTCAGTTGAGAAATTCAAAGCTATGCCGGCATGTTGCCGTGGTAGCTCAGTGGCAGAGCAACCGGCTAGAGATTGGGAGAACCGTGGTTCAAATCCTGGCTATGGCATTGAATTTTTCAGTCTGACTCTACCTATCCAACTTAAATGGGAATCAATTAGCTACTAAACTTGGCTCCATATGTTATATGCTCAAATGTTTAAAAGATACACTAAATTTAGTAGCAATGAAAAATGTACATTTTGCTTAGTTTCATGGTCAATTAAAATATGGTATTAAATTTTGGGGAGAAAAATGTGAGAGAATATTCATAACCCAGAAGAGAGCTATAAGAATATTAAGTGGAGTAGACAGCAGTACATCCTGTAGACTGTACTTTAGGAAATATAACATTTTATCATTAGTATATACATTTATAGAAGTTGCAAAAGATATTGAGAAAAATCAAAGCGAATTATGTACAAATACAGATATCCATCCTCATAACACAAGAATAAAAAATGATCTTCATGTTCAGATATGCAAAGTAAACATTCTAAAAAATAACCTCACAAATTTAGGATTTAAACTATACAATAAACTACCAGCAAACATTAAAAAAATAGTAAACATGAAACAATTTAATAAAGAAGTTAAATCCTTTCTACTACAGCATACCTTTTTATGTATTATCTAAGTTTGCCAGCAAACTTAGATAATAAAGCATACCTTTTATTCAGTAAGTGAATATATGAGAATTCTATTGTAAATAATATACATTATAAACCTTGTATAAGTATTGTGCAAATTGTATATAATTATTGTTCTGTTGACGAAGCCCATATCATGTAACATGATCTAAATGGTGAATAAAAAAAAATATTATTAATACATTTGTCAGGTTAGCAATTGTACTTTCAGGTTTATGGTAGAAAGGATATGAAGAGCCCTTTAAACTGGTGATGGAGTCAACAAGTTGCTGCACATGTTCTTTCAGAAGCATATAACTTGTGAACCATTATCACAGTTTCCTTTGCTATCTCAGTAAAGTATCTGAATATAGCTCTACCCTCATCCATGGTATTGCTAAAATCAACCAAATCTTGGATATGTTCACTAAGATAAAGAACTAACTTAAACCAAGAGTTCTACCTGATTAGAACTGCAGGTTAAAAGATGTAGTTCTGACTTCATCTCCCTCATGCTCTCACAGCAATGCCAGAAACCTGTGTTCTCTTCTGAGTGTCAAGGAAAAGCTCAGAGCACTACCAACCAACCACTAGTTATAGCTTATGTGTTCAGCATTGAATGTTAATCATGGCAGGGAACAAAATTTCACATGTTTGTGCCCACAGCAGAGTTCATACAAGAGCCACAATGTTGTCGTACTAAATTTCATATTCCTGAAGCTCAGCCTTTACTGCTCTGGAAAACTCAGTGGTATCTGCTTGCTCCAAAATTGTCATTTTTCCAACAAAAATGTTATGCTATGCAGAACAGGAAAGCATCTTCAAAAGTATTAGAAACACTCAGTAGCCCTTCCTGTCTGCAACACCATGCTGAGTTTTTATGCATTCCAATACTGTCTATTTCCTTTATTGTGCAATATGGTGTACATAAACAGTTCTCCAAATATCTGCAAGGGGGAAAAATCTTTATCGCTTGAAAAGTGAATTAATCTTGCTTATTAATTTGTATATCAAAAAAACATCAGATTTGCAACTTGAAGTTGCTGCAGGGTCCTCTCCCTATAAAAAATGTACCCTATTTGATCATTGTGAATACAGTCCTGTTTTCATGTTAATTCCAGTGTATTTTGCAAACAAATTTTATATGGAAACAATCTGTTAAGTGGTTATGTTGGTTGTTAACATATTAATTAGCACGTGTACACCTGCCATTATAAAAGTATCTATCTAAATATAATACAAATACAATTGAAAAGTAGCCACCCAAATAATCTCACTCATTTTAAACAGATTATATGCCCCATGACTCGAAACTACTGCAAAGAAGCAAATGCCATTTCAACCGATTATCAACTTGAAAACACTCTGAATACTGAGAGCATTTTCATGCATTTCAAAATGATCCAAAGCCACTTTTTAGGTTATCAAAATTTGGACGCAACTTTTTTGTTTCAAGATGGCAGCGGGTAGTATTGACAAGAGAAGTACGCTCCATAAAATTCAACAAAACATTGGTGGTGCAGTAGATAAATGCAATGGAGACGCTAATTTTGAACTCCTGGTCGATTCCGGTTACATAGAAAATAAAGGCAGAATAAACAGACACGCGGAAACAGAGCAACCAAACAAACATCAGAAACCGGGTAATCAATGCAGAGCATATGTGGAAAAGGAAACAATTGAATCGCTACACAAGATAATTGAAATCCTAAACAAGGACCTGCACAAATCACGACAAGAAAATAATAATCTTTGATTGCAAAAAAGTAAAATCTGTCAGAAACTAAGCATGCTGGAGAAAGAGAAAAGTGAAATAGATAGGAAATTCATGGCAAATGAGGAACATTTAAAGAAGCTATGGGACGAAAGGACAGTGCTATTATATCAGATACAAGAAATTAATCATTTGCAACAACATAAGGGGCTGAACTCAAGCCAGAATGCAAATTGGGCCACAGTCACTAAGAAAGGAAACATAAAGAAGACGCAAGAAGTGGAACCACGGACTGCAGACTTCCAGACCTCTAACAGGTTCGATGCTATCTTCACTGCAAAAGTATGCAAATCAAAACAACTCCATACAAGAGGCCGCATCTAATCTCACTAGTTTTCAAGAAATGATCCTGTAGAGCCAAGAAAAGTTCTAGTGTTGGGAGACTAAGATTACTTACGTAAAAGTGAAGGGTGATGATATAAAAGTGTATAGGAATATAAATGCCAATCAGCTGGCTAATAAGGTTGTGAATCAGTGTCAATGCGAAAAATTTCTGGAAAATCCTGAAGTAGTAATGTTACATGTGGGAACCAATGACTTAAAGACAGCTAGGAACTCTGAAGTAGTTTTGGGGAAAGTTAACAATGCAGTCAAGTGTACTAAAGAGGAATTTCCGAGTGCTAAAGTTGCTGTGAACAGTGTAATAAAAAGACGGGATGTGCATCACAACTTCATTGGGTTAGTTAGTGATAATATTAGATGGGCCTGTTAAGCCTTAAAAGCTATATTTGTGAATGCAGATAAATATATTGACCTATCTTGCATAGGGAAAGTTGGGCTGCACCTAAATCGAAAGGGTACATGGAGGACAGGGCAAGTCATAAATAATGTTATCAATATAATAATCAGAAATACATTCCAGGGAAACGGGACACAGGTATAGTTGGCATCTCCAAATTGGACAATGCAAACAAAAGCAATACTACTACTGTACAGAGGTCAGGATTAAGTAAGTAATCAAGTGACTAATAATTGGTTGTTACACTTAAATATACAAGGAGCACTGTCTAAAATTGATAATTTAAACCTATTAATGGATGAAATGGATGACAGGAAAATAGAAGTAATTTGCCTTAATGAACATTGGCTAGGATGTAAGCAATCCAGATGTTAAACAAAATAAAAGGCTTTTCCCCAGCAGATTCCTTTTCAAGGATTGAATTTGACAAGGGTGTTTCATGCATTTTAGTGCGTGATCACTTAAGGGAACATATCAAACAAAAAATAACTTAAAATCATTAAGCACAGAAAGTATTTTTGAACTATTTGCAGTTGAAATTAGATGAGATTTCTATATATATGGTTCCATATTATGACACACTTAAACCATTCCTCATAAAACTAGAAAATCTATTCAAAAAATTACAGAATAAAAAAAAAAGAAAGGGTTAATAATGGCCATGGATTGTAATATTGATCTTTATAAAACAAAGTTAATAGTAGATGAAAACTTAAAAATCAATGCTCTTGGTGAGAAACAAAATTATTGTAAATTAAATAACATGTACATGAGTATTGTTGCATCCCATGGACTAGAATTCAGGCATGCTCTCCCTACACATGTCACTATGTCATCAATAACTTGCACTGATCATGTATTAACTAATAAAATCTATGGAGATAATGAATGTAGAGTGTTAGACACTGGAGTGTCGAATCACAGAGTGATTGTCGCAAGACTACCAGTGATACATAAAAATAAAAGAAAACCCAAAAAGAAAACTGTTAGACGTATATACAACTTAGAAAGCATTTCAGAATTTAAAGAAAAAGTGAGTAATTTAAACTGGATTTTAAACATTGAGGACTCGGTTGATGCACATTATAACAACTTTCTTAGGGAGTTTCTAACTTGCTATAATGAATGCTTTCCTAAAATCATAGGAACACAACTCACGAAAAAGTACTCATTAGGCTGGTATACAAAGGGAATTCGAATATCCAGTGCCTGTAAGAGATTGTTGCATAAAATATTCAAGACCGCTACCTATCTAAACTTCATACATTATTACAAAATCTACAGCAAAGTATATGAGTGTGTAATAAAGAAGGCAAAACAAATGGCAGTTGAAAACTTCATTAAAAATGCAGATAACAAAAGCAAAGCAACTTGGAGAATTAGAAAAGGAGAATTGGAACTAAACAACTCAACAAATAGAAACAATTTAGGTAATATGGAGGCAAAAACAGCGGAATATTTCAACAACTATTTCATAAATATTAGGAATGAAATCCACAAAACTTCCCCTTCAGTACAAGACTTCATAAATGGACTGTGTAATAATAACCATGTTATGTTAACTCCTTTGTTTGAATTTTCAATGGTTACTCCTGAAAAAATTATCAAGATAATATCAAAATTCAAATCAAAATCATCTTACGGATGGGATGAATTGTCTCCATTTCTCATAAAGGAAATAATACATGAAATTAGTAAGCTAATTAGTGAACTAATTAATCATTCTCTAACTACTGGTATTTTTCCAGAGAGACTGAAATATGCCATAGTGAAACCTACACACAAAGGAGGGAAAACTAAATTTAAAAATTATAGACCTATGTCTGTTTTTCCTTCCTTCTCCACCATATTCGAAAAGATTGTCCATTCTCAACTCAACTCCTATCTAGAACATTTTTGCAAGTTAAACAATTCCCAATATACATTCCGAGAAAATACTTCAACAATATCTGCCTTAACAAAATTGGTAAATGATGCTCCAAAAATTATTGATGGAAAAACAACAGACAGCCATATTAATTTGCGACAACTCGAAACCTTTTGACTGGGTATGTCATGATATGTTACTAAAAAAATTGGAATTCTATGACATAAGGAATATAGCTTTAAGTTGGTTTGTATATTATCTCAAAGTTAGGAGACAAAAGATAATTATAAATAATGAAATGGGTGCAGTCCAATTTAACTCACATCCAATAAAAACTGTTTTTACTTTGACACTTTGACAATTTTTAGTGAGCTAAGATTGGCAAATTTTTCAATTTCTTTTTTATTTCACTAATTAATTGTTAATACATTCAGCTTTATATTCCCAAAGTTTCATAACCTAATTCAATTTCTTTGTGGTCGAAATAAATTAAAAACTTATGACTTGTTATGCCTCGGCCCCTTTTTATGCTTGCTCGATAATCAGCTTTGATCCCTTGTTTCTCTACATTTCTTACATACAAACATAGTTATAAATATTTAGAAGGTATGTTTCTTTAGTTTCTGACCAGGAAGAACAAGCTGACTAAAGTTATGGTGGATTTTAGGCCGTATCTAAAATATGTAGATCACACCCTAAATAAAGCAAACAAAATTTTCTTTTCTTGTTTTCTCAGGTTTACAATTTTTCACACTTGTGGGCCTTTTTCTTGGAAACTATTTGAAATATTGCAATGAAATTTTGTACACTCATATTTCAGTCCACAATGAGTATTTTGGCGCAACTAGCTTCTTTTTATTTAGATTCTATAGGTATTGTGCTATGAAATACATAATAATTTGAAATAAAAAAACTCACATACCTTGAAAAATACTTTAAAAATCATTGAAGGGAGATAGAGAAAAAACTTCTGTGCCAAAATATAGCATAGTTCTAGAACTCGATATACAATTTTTTTCAAGCAACTTCACCAAAGGGATACTAAGAAAAGGGTACATAGTTTTTTTTGAGGTTTCAAAATGTAGTGTAATTTCTTTATTTGTTGACAAAATAACTTATAAAATAGTTCAGTCATATCAATACAATCAACTGTGCAAAATGTCATTGCTTTAAAATGAAAACTATGGCCATGGTAGAATTTTTGTTGTGTCAAGGTATTTCTGTCTATGGCCCCCCCTTAACAATTTTTTCATATCAACCACAGTACCATCATGCTATAATCTTTCTTACAGTTAGTAATGTATTAAAATCAGCCTGACAAGTAAGGCACACACAGATATAAATCTGCAGATAAATTCAAAATAGAAAACATAAATATACATGAACTTCTAGGTTCATATGTAAACAATAATGACATTGTCTACTAACATTGATCATACATGCAAAAAAGCTGTAAATCCATTTTATAATGAAATGCTCTAAGTCAATAGGTGACCCTAGCATATTAAAATGCTATATTAATGGGGTTATATTTCCATATCTGTTTATGGAATTGAAATACGAAGCTGTCCATGCAGCATCTGAACAGAGTATTCATCCTGCAGAAAAGTTGCATTAGGTTCATTTTTAATTTAATAAATGTGGACTCGCTAATTATATTTATCAAAAATAGAATGTTCAACTTTACTCACTCAATGTTTGTATATGATGAATATGAAGAATAATGATGCAAATACATACAATATTATTTTTGGAAATGGAATGCCAAAAACATTGACAGACAGAAACATTTTTGTAATGGGACCAATGTTATATAACAGCTGCCAACAACAATTAAGGCATCACATTGTACAAAAGTTTTAGAATAAATTAAAACACTTCTTAATAGAAAAATGATAGTATAAACCTAATGCATTGTAAATAGTGTAGTTTGTTGTAAACGTTCTATTCAGATTGTTCTAAAATTATATACTCTTATGTTATATACCTATATTCTCATATTGTCAAAAACTTGTAAACATAATTAACGGGAAATATAGGAATGAATGAAATTTAAAGAAATTAAAAAAATCAGCAGTAGTGTAGCTTTCAATAAAGAAATAACATGAAACAAAGTTAAATGATGAAAACCCAATCATGTTAATCACTTTGTAAAAACTATTAATATAGGAAAATAATTTTGCTAAAATTTTCAGCTTCTCAAATGAGAATCTCGTCTCCAAATTCGTCCTCCCAAGTGTAACATCTGGATCCACACCAGGAAACTAATCTGTGGATCACAACTGACAATGAAGGCAAGATGCCTCCAAAGCATGTTCAAAAGAAGTTTGTAACAATAATAAAGTTGAGTGTAAAGATCCATTCAATAACAATCTTCAAATATATTATTACATTTCACTGTGCTTTCCCAATAAGCCGTAATTGAATTTCATCCTAGTGTTTATGCTTATGGTTTCAAATACATCAGCAGATTGATACCAAACTTCGAAGAGGTTCAGAAAGCTTTCTTAATGCACATTTAAGAATTTGGTTAGAAATTGTAATGGGTGGCTGCTTATAATTAGTTCTACCTATGTTGGTAAAATGCGTCTTCAGATATAAAAAATGAATTGCAGAACAATATTAGGTTTATGCATGCATCATTGTTTTCTTGGGAATATTTATTGACTGCAACCACTTTTATGGTTATTTAAGAAGCTTGTCTCTTATACTGAGGAACAAATTTTCTTGACATTTGAAACCAAAGTGACACTAGGAGTCAGTATAACATTCTTAATTTTTAAACCCAGTGAATTCTCAAATTGAGGAAAAGTTTGTAATTCTTTAGAAAGCCAATTTTCTGGTTGTACTGAGTCATGAATGACTGGAGTGTTAGCACACAGTGGTACACAGTGAAATGTCTGGTGAATTATTTGCAGCAGTGAATCAAAGATGTATTTGTAACTAACTGTTGGGTCAGTAAAGACTTCTGTTACAGGTATTTTACTTATTGTGGGAGCAGTAATTATTGCCTAAATGCATTTTTAAAAGGTTTTGCTTCAATTTTCCTGCATACATCCTCTTTTATCACTCTTCTTGAATAGTCCTCTTGGTCTCAGAATAAGTTGGTATTCCATATTTCATCTTTGGTATAGATTATGCATATTATTCTCTATGGATGAGATGAATTGAGACAGTGCAATACCATTATAAAATCTTTAATTAATTTTTTGTAGCATACTAATTCCAAAGTAGAAGCATTAGGGCACATATTAATGAAGTATGAGATGGAACAGCAGCTGATTTAGATTCTTGTATTATCTTCTTCCTCCTTTTCTTCTGCATGTTCCCACAAATTGGTGTGTTCAATTTGTATATCAATAGGATGTGCTACAGATGAAAGGAGAGCAGTTATCTGATATGAAGACACTGACATTTTCTCTGTATCATAGCACCATGCATGCTTGCACTACTGAGTGGCCATAGAAATTCACTTATATATAGATAATTCTGTGGGTGCATGCAAGAACCTAATATGTAACTAAAGTGTCATTCTGGGGTATTGGCCCTTAGAGTTTCTATTAAGTCATGTTTTACTCCTTTTTGTTTTGTGGAAATTAACTTATAAGAAAATTACTGAAAGCACCACATTTAATACTAAATTTGTTTTTTATAAAACTATTCAAAACAAATAATGATTTTTGTAGACAAAAACCTGACAGATATTCTTAGAGTTAGTTTTTTCAGTCAAAATTGCTTTATTTAGTTTGTGGCTCTTCCATTTCACTCTCTTCTTCTAGTTCTGATATGTCAAAAGGCTGATTAGGATGTCCGAGTTTCTTAGGTGAGGGATTTGTGCTTGGAATACCTTCATAATACTTCCAGTGTTCAAGGATAATGTACAGGCAAAGTTTTCATAGCTCTTGTAGTTTAGCTGCTGGAAGCTGACTTCTTTGAGAATTGAGTTCGGGAAATTCCGTTAAAGCAGTTCTCTTCGCATACCTGCTTATATTCACTTCTTGCCACTGGTCTATATTACCATATGAGTATGCAAAGACTACTAGTCCTGGATTTTCTTCATTTTCATTATGTAAGCAATGTTTATGTTAGCATTTGGAATGGATCTCCACTGGATGAAATACAAAATATGGTGCAATGGGTGAGAGGGAATAGAACATGTCTTGATAGCATTTCGTTGCTCTCTCTCTAAATGGTATGCTTCTTTTAACATTGTCATGTCTCTGAACTGCATACTGTGGGTATGGTTTTTTTTCTCTTTTCAGTAGCACCAAAGTCACAGTCACAATCCAGAAAAGTGTGACGTAGTTGGGAACTTACGGTGAGCTTCATTAAAAAGGCAGAGGTCATATATTATATGATTCCAGAATTAAATAATATTTGTATTTTTATTCTGGCTTCATATTAGGATGGGCAGCTTCAGTTTTCTAAATGGAGATATTTTTCTTCTTCCACTGTCTTTTCATCCTTGTCAAGCTCTGCATTTTAAATTTAAAACTGGAGCTTGTCATATGTATTGCAATGTGTAAAGCTGGGTGAATGAAGGAAGGTTAAATTCAGTTATAAGTATTTCTTTAAAAGTGGGAAGAGATAGTGGTTCAGTAGTTTATTTCTGCTGCAGACTGCACTTATAAGACAAACAACTTCTGCTCATTACGTTCTGGCTATAGATAATGGTGATTTGTATTCACTTACCTTGTATATTGACAACATATTTTGAATATGATTAATGAAGTCACAAACCTGGTGTTTGGCCATTTCTAGTGAACTCTTGTGTCTTTAAAATGCTTTCCTCACTTTTCAGGTCCAGGGGATCTTTTGCTCAGTTGTTCACACATGTAATTAATTGTTATTTTTATTCCTAAGATGCCAGCAAAAGCTTGCTTGCAAACATTTTTAATATTTGTTCCAAGAGATATTGGATATTTGGAAGTGAAGTTTTTGTTTTCTTATTTATGGATAACATTCGTCAACATTGATTCTGCTGCATAAAGGAAAATTATACACCTTTAATGGAAATCATTGTCTTGATTTCATAAAGAAGTCCATATTTGGCTATTTAATCTAGTTTTTATGGTGTGCGTGCATCACAGCTACCTGGGCCACTTAATAGTTGAATTTCATGTCAACAGTAAAAAATAGGTAAAAAATATGAACATGAAATTTAAGAGCATGCAATTCAAAAATAGAAATGACATAAAAGTGAAGGTAAAATAAAAGTGAAGTTGATAACTGCTTGTACTAACAGATCACAAAATCCAAAACTGAATAAGGAAGGCAATGGAAAAGCAACAAATCAACTTTAAAAGTGCTTTGAGAGTTCATTTTTTTGCTTTAGATATAACTTTGTAAGACTGACCAAATATGACACAAGTTGATAAGCAAATCACCATAGGTGGCACTAAAAGCTTTAATCTATGACACTATGCGTCCATCTCCATACAAACTGCTATTGTAGAGATGCACTGAAAACATCACTCGGATGACCATGCACACATACCATCAACAAAGACCTGGCTGGCCTCCAAGCTGAGTAGATAAGAATGAGTTCAAATTCTCACAACCAATGAAGTGTGCTGAACTGGTGAACATGCTGACAAACATCTGATATGGGCAAATGTAGAATATCTGATGAACTGAATATCAGGAACAGGTATTTGCCATGTACTGCTACATCAAAAGTGGGGTGGATGTGCTGAGTCAGTGCCTCTAGCTGTCCACAGACACAGGCAGCCAAAGTCTGAGGCTTCCAAAAATGTGCCACAGCAGAATCGACAACATGTTTTACAGCAGTATCAAAGAAATTACATTTGCAAGCCGTTTTACAAAATAGACACCTCAATTAAATAACAGGTCAAATTTACAACAAAAAGAAGAAAACTCTAAAACTAATACAGGCCTGAGGAACAATAATAACACTATATCAAACAGCATAAAAAGCAGGCTAAAACAATGACATTACTTTTCAATAATGACAAGTTAAGGTTCACAATGAAATCAGCAGAAGCTTCACAATGATGACTAAATATTGAGAGTACAAAAAAAATGGTGACCTTTAAAATCATTTCATTAAAAAAGCTAACATAATATACAGTCATGGAAATAAGTATTCATACAGTACTGCAATTGAAATTGACCACTAATATTTCCATATTAAATTAAATGACAGCGCTACGATTCTGTGTAGGAAGCCACCCCATTAAATAAACAGTGTCATGATAACAAAGATTTGAGTATTAAACAAATGTACCTCAAGAAAATAAACGATACCCCAATGCTGGCTGTATTTGACAGTGAAAAGAGTATTCATACACTACTAGAAATGTAAACACAGAAACCACCAACGAACCATTTGCAGCAAGCAAGGCCTTCAGTGGCAAGTTACACCTCCTGCTTGTTGGTTCTGTTACATAGTGAATGCCGTGCGACAGAAATATGGGCCGCAAAGGTAAAGAAACAACTGTAGAGGAAAGACAGATAGTTATCTCTCAATATCAAAAGGGAAAATCATTTTCAAATATCGTTGATGGTTATTGGAAGAAGTCGGGCAACTGTGCAGTCCATAATAACACGATATAGAGAGAGAAATTCTATCATTAACAGCGAAAGAAGAGGACGACCACAGAAACTAACGCTATGGGAAAAGATTATGTTAATAAGATTGATAAAAAAGATCCTAAATTGACAGCCTCTGCATTGTCTGCCTATGTTAACGATCAGTTCGGAAAGGAAATAACACCAAGGGCTGTTCGCTATATTCTAAGTAGTGCAGGCTATGGAGCTAGGGTACCTAGAAAGAAACCATACATCAGCAAGAACAACAAGAAAGTAAGACTTGAATTTGCTCGAGAGCATCTAAGCAAGAACACGAGATTCTGGGACAGGGTACTGTTCATAGATGAGAGTAAATTGAATGTATTTGTAAATGATGGCAGAATTTTAGTGTGGAGAAGACCAAATACTGAGCTTGAACCCAAGCACCTTCAAGTCCCACAGTGAAGCATGGTGGAGGAGGAATTATAATATGGGGGTGTATGGCTACATCTGGTGTTGGGGAACTTGTTTTTGTTGAAGATAACATGGATAGATTTCAATATTTAAATATCCTAAAGAATAATCTGCAAAAGAGTGTTGATAAATTAAGTTTAGGCACAGATTACTACTTTCAACAAGACAATGATCCTAAGCATACGGCGGAAATTGTTCGTTTGTGGTTGTTGTACCATACTCCCCACGTTCTCAAGTTTCCAGCACAGAGTGCAGACCTTAATCCAATTGAACATCTTGGGATACCCTTGAAAGAATCATCCGAAAGCATGACATACAAAGTAAGGCAGCTCTGAAACAATGTGTTCAGCAAGAATGGTAAAATATTACCTAGAGACTACAAAAAACCTGGTACATTCCATGCCAAAGAGGTTAACAGGAGCAATACGTAGAACGGGAATGCCTACAAAGTATTACTTTTGCTATTGTATTGTATTTAAACTGTCATTTTCTTTGAGTGTATGAATACTTTTTTTCTTGTTGTGAGAAGCCAGCTGATACAAATGTTTTATTTACTTTTTGAAGAGGAGTAATTTAGGTCATGCGTGTATATGTATAGATTCAGGAGGAAATATCATACTGTTAGTTTACCATATAACCTCTCTGGATGTTAACTTTAGTTATAATAAATTAAATTTTTCTACATAAACACTGGTGTATGAATACTTTTTTCCATGACTGTACATACTGAAATGTATGACTTGCAAGTAAAAAATTTATAATCACAACATTGATAAAATTTAGTTGCGGATCCCTCCAAAAGCCGAAACACAATGCATAATGACACATATACATTTCACAAACTACATGTGCAACATCTACATGTATGAAACCAAGTACTATAACCAACAATTTTTAGAATCAAACTATCATGCAAAAATCAATACTAAACATCAATATGTCAAAAGTGGTAGTACAAACTGTTAAGAATTCCATGAATCTAGTGTATAGCATTTATCCAGATGCATCTCATAGGTTAGCAATATGTTCCAATCAAGATGTTTAAAAAACAAGATTTATAAGCCAGATCTATAAGAAAGAAATTTAGCAAAAAAAGCAGATTAGTCTGAAAAACTGTGATTATAGTAATGTACTTACAAAACTCGTGATATTCTCAAAGCTCATTAACAAACCTTTTACCAACAGTGAGGACACCTCAGCAGGCTCACCAGGTACAACAAATTTCCTCACATTGTACATACATCAGCAACTCTAATAAAAATCCCAAACCAGCAATCACTGTAATAGTCTCATTTCAGCAAAACTAAAAGGGCAATCAACAATTACATCCCAAGGACAAAAGTTCCATTTCCTCAATCAGCAACAATGACTGCTATAAATTTAGCTTGGCGAGTACTCAGAGCTATAACTCCTGACAGAAAAAAAAAAACAGAAGATTCCACAAAACTTTAAACAGTGTTATAATGCATGTAAACTTTGAATACACCCAAAAATTGCAATACGGTGACTAATATGCACCTCATCTTCATAACAAACAAACAGTGACAGTAAACCAATTTGGGCAAACTAAAGTATACAAAAATTACAATGCATGCATCACATATCAAGAGGAGTTGAAACTTACCAAAAAAGAAAGAAAATAAAAAAAAAATTAATATAGAGATCCAGCATAACGAAAAAATAGAGACAGTGCAGCAGCTCATCACAGGCTAAGATCTGTAAGATCATGGTGTGGGTAAATGCGAGACACATGTACAGAATGTTGTTTAGTTCTGGGAGAATTAGGACGAAGAACCACATACCTCTCTGGGGTAATATGGTTCACAGTTCCAAATGTTCCAAAATATCTCTGGAGAAGTTTAGCGCATTTACCCTCTTACCATATAGGAGTAAAAACCTGAACCAATTGACCAACATTAAAATTCACATCTCTATGTTTTGCATCAAAATTAGCTGTCTGTTTCGCCTGCTGTTGATTTATATTATGAATGGCAACCTTGCAAGCCTTTTGGACAATCTGTAAAGTTTTGTGAAAAAAATTTCATTAGACATAGTTTGTAGTTGTACTTCTTTGGGTAAAGGAGGCTCTTGACCGTGTATTAAGGAGAAACATGAAAGTTTAGTAGTTTCTTGAACAGACAAGTTGTAAGAAAAAATTTCATAGGGCAAAATGACATCCCAATTCTTTTGATTGCCATCAACAAAATGACTTAATATTTTAACAAGGGTGTGATTAAATCTTTGTTAATCCATTACCTGCAAGATGAAAAGCACTAGTAAAACTATACGAAGCTGACAGCAATTTCAGCAGTTCTTTGATGACTTGTCTTAGGCAAACCGTTCCACAATTGGACAACAAATGAGCTGGAGTGCTATGGCAACAGATGACACAATGTAAAGTGAACTTTGCTACTTGAGGAATACTATGTAGGCAATTGCAGTAGGCAATGGGGCAGGCACAACCCAGCATGTTGCATACTCTGTGGCGAGAATGTTTATTTCCAGAATTTGATGTAGTCAATGACCCTAAGATCTCCATTCCTAGCAGTCTATCAGTGGAACTCGGATAGGTTTAAGGGGCCTGCAGGTATTTGATTCTTAGGTCCTTTGTGTTTAACAAAATGCTTTAATATCTGTTTTCATGCCAATCCAATAGTATCAATAAAAGGAGGAGGTGGTTCAGTTTATTCATATCTCCATGGCATGACAGTCCACAAGGGACCATGGCCTACCGCCTGGTTGCTGCACCCCCCATCTCGGCCCAAAGGCATCATGAATGGGATGCAGTGCTGGAAGGTGAGGGTCCCTCCTGGCCGGTTAATGTGGTCTTCTCTATCTGGAGCCGCTACTTCTCAATCAAGTAGCTCCCCCCAGGAACCTTATGAGGCTGAGTGCAATCCAAATCAGATCTTCTAGCGGGGGAAAATTCCCTAAATCAGTACCGGAAATGAAACCCAGGTCACCTGCTTGGGAAGCGCCACGCTACCACTGCGCTAAGGAGATGACCAGTTCAGTTTATTAATCCTCTAAAATCAATTCTGTACATAGTAGTTTGAAATAGGATATGTCAATGAATAGATTTATATATCATATTACATTATTATTAGTATTATTATTATTATAATTATTGTTATTACTGTTATTGTCGTCATCACATAGTGGTGGTGGTGGTGGTGGTGGTGGTTAATGTTATCATCAGTTATTATTGGTGTTGTTGTTGTTGCTTGTTGCTATGAGCAACACAAGCATTATTGGTGTATTTTGCAAACGATGCAAAGCCAAGGTGGTAAATGGGATAAAGTGTATAAACTCTATTAATATATTTCATGCAAGTTGTGCAAAATTGGCATGCAATATAGGTGTTAATGAAGCCTCTTTTAAGTGCTTTGAAAATGTGAGTGAAATAAAATGTGTTGAAAGTGAGGTGCTATTTGATGCTCCTGGTGAAATTGCAGATGACAATAAGTGGGATAGTAAAATTGTTAAATATATGATGTCAGAAAAATCAAATTATCTCGGAATTATGAGAAAAAGTAAATATTTTTACCGACGATGTAGCTTTGATAAATAAACTATCTGTGCCATCAAAAGTTGTTGCCAGGCAGAAAGTGCTCTTATTTTTAATCTGGGTTCCCAGGAGCTATTTATAGGTAAATTAGAAAAGACTAAATAACCTATTTGTTGTGCTAATAAAGCATCCATAAGTGACTTGAAAATGATGAATTGGACTCAGTTTCTAATGAGATGCCGACTGCATTGCTCACACAAGTAGTCAAAAATTCTAATGTAAATGAAACAGAAACAGTAAGCTCTAATCTTCAGAGCAATAAAGAGACTTGGACGAATGTTGTTGGATGAAAACCAAAATGCGTATTACTTGTTGGAAACAATAAAAACAAAATGGTGTATTGAATTTAAAAGGTGTACCTAAAACTGTATCTTTACATGTAAGTGATAAAAAAAAAAAAAACTGATCAATTATTAGACTTCTTACGACCATAATTTTCAGCAGCGAAATGTGAACAGTTGAATTCCAGGCATCCACATTTGTATGTATTGTTTAAGGTTGACCTTTTTTAACATACCCTAATGTCTACATTAGATCCTAATACCTGGTCAAACGATGCATGTCGTTTTTTATACATAAATCGAGCACTGGAAAATCAGCCCCATTCTCTAGCACAGAAAATACAAACATGCAAATAAATCACACACTCCTTTTAACTTAACTGTTTTTAAATATTCAGGAAATTAGTGGTAAAATTAATATTTTAGAAGACTTTTGGCAAGTAAAATGTGTCATTATACATGTCTTATCTGAACATTGGATAAATGATAATACATTTGCATTTGCCATCATAACTGGTTATAATAGTGTGCGTTCACACATAGGATCTTATGGCAAGCACAGGGGAACTGTGATTTAGCACTAGATAACATTGTGTGCAGAAGCTTAGATGTATCAAGATTTAGTTGTGATAAACACTTTGAATTGAAAATTAGTTGAGTCGATTTTGTAACACTACATCACTTACTTTTTATTTCAGAAAACATGTTTCAGAAGCCATGTGCTTCCATTATCAATTCCTTTGGTCAACTGCCGGCATTGCTTTCTGTGGTGGTTGTCTCTGTCCCCGTTGGTGGTTTGATGAACCTCTGTATCAGTATGTCACCTGGCAGGATTTCAAAGTTGAAAATGCGTTTTCAATGAATTAATGCAGCTCAAAAGTATGCTTAGAATCCATTATGAAAAGTATAAGGAAATATGCCCTGAAGTGACTAAACAAAGGTATTATTTACATAGAAAGTTTTGTAGACAAAAGATTGAAGAGAGTAAAATGATGGAAAATATTAGTCTGATAGAAAATACTAGTAACAAAAGTAAAACTACATGGTTTTTGATAAACAAATTTAAAAAAGGTAATAATAATAACAAACCTAAAATCCCAATTTCAGCTCATACCTTGAATGAATATTTTATAAACTCAATTAAACACACTAAATCGAAAATTAGTAAACCCAAAAACATCCTATTCTGAATTTTTAAGCAACACTACATCTTTAAATGCAAATTTTCACTGGAAAGAAGTATCCACCCAACAACTATCAGACATAGTCTTAAATTTTAAAAGCTCCGCTAGTAGAGATATTTATGATATGTCAAATAATGTTGTTTACAAGAAGGAGTTTTTCTGAACTGTTGAAAATTACACAAGAAAGGAAAAATATATGAGCCAATTATCGGCCAATATCTCTTATTCCTGTCATAGGAGACATTTTTTAATATACAATCTTTGATCAAATAAATAATTTTCAAAACATTTTCATGTGTTTACTAAAGAGCAATATATTTTTTTGGAAGGAAAAAGTACTGTAGCTGTTAAAATGTTGGTGGATTTCATTCATTATTGTTTTGAAAATGGTGAATATGCTCTAGCGAATTTTTGTGATTTAAGTAAAGCTTTTGACCCTATAGATCATAATGTTTTACTGGATAAACTTACTTATAATGGTGTTAGAAATAATGAAATTAAACTTTTGAAATCTTATTCATTAAATAGAAAACAGGTTCCTTCTCTTCAATTCGTGACAGCGATAGTGGTGTTCCACAGGGTTCAGTCTTTGGTCCACTTTTATTTTTAATTGTAGGAAATGATTTACCTCTAATATTCCAACTCGCACTATAATGTTTGCTGATGATACCACTTTTGTTACTAGTGGAAAGGACCTTAAATAGATTGAATAAACAATGTGAAGCTGTTATGATAAAAGCATCTGAATGGTTCGGACTAACAGTATGCTCTTAAATAAAGATAAAACTGCCACTGTTCTATTTACTTTGAAACATCTAGAGATTGATACAATTAATTTCTATCAGACTAATATCAAATTTCTAGGAGTTCATGTTGAATATCTGAAAAAAAAAGATTGTTCAGCATAATATTTTTAATAAGAAATCTGAGAGAGAGTATTCCTCCTGAATATGTCAGAAATATGCATTTTTCATTTTTTGAGTCATTAATAAAATATGGTTTAATCCTTTGGGAAGGCACTAATAAAATATTTGATATTTTCTTATTACAAAATAAAATTATAAGGATAATTAAAAAAACATTGCTATAAAGTCCATGTTGACCACTCAACCTATTGAGTTAGGTGTTTTAACTATGTAAATTCTTTATATTTTAGATGTTTTAGTGTATGTGCACAAATTTTCTGGAAGCCAAACATTAAGAAGAGAAATGCATAATTATAATACAAGGATAAAATAAAATATTACTTATTTTAAACTATCAAAAACTGAAAATAACTATACGTACTTGGGTATCAAATTATACAATAAGCAGTCAAAACACGTTAAATTCCTAGATAACAAAACTTTTAAGTCCAGAGTATATGTATGGTTGATTGCAAATCCTTTATATTATACCAGAAGTTTTAGATATTGAAACCTGTAAATTAAAAACATAATTTTAATTTAGAAAATATGTAATCATACAATTTTTATATCAAACAATGTTGAATGCCTTTACAGCACTTTAAGACAGAAGGAAATAAATACTAAATACAAATAAATTATTATTATTATTATTATTATTGTTGTTGTTAATACTGTTAATATTAAATTGATGGTTTACTGTATCAAAAGTTTTACTTGAATCTAAGAATATGCCAATGGCTTTATCTTTATTATCTAAGACATTTATAATGCTGTTTAGGTGTGAATATCCATGGGCAATATTTACAGAAGGGGAGACGAACGGGACTGAACCCCCCCCTCCGCCCCAGATGCCTTCCCCAAGAAAAACATGCGTACAAGTTCTTCCATTTTTTTAAACTTAAATGTGACACATTCATTAAAATTCTCCATCATAAACAGCTTTCTGCTATACCACAGAAATAAAGGAATATATTTAACTTAATATGAACAAGATTATGAGAGAAGAATATCTGTTGCCATTGTGCGGGTTAGTCGCTTTCCAACCAGCAAGATTTTGCAAACAGCGACTGCTGACAGGGTGTGCATTCCTACAACTACCTACAACCTCTCTACCTGTTGGTTCAGCGCTACTTAAGTGTAATGTGTATCATGGTATATGTCAGCAAATGGCTACTTGTGCTCTTTTCCTCTGGTTCGTTGATCCCTTATGTTAATTTACCTTTAGTTTGTTCATTTTTCAATTTAATTGACATAGAAAAACAGTGTAAACCTAATGATATCGCTATAAGCCTGCCACTCATCCCTTAAAATTGGGACAGTCCCTCTTTTCTACTTGTATGTCCCGCATCCTGAGAATTTTTGTTGGGACGTGAATAGGTCCTATCTTCTTGACACTGCCTTCCTAAATTAAAAACTTAACTAAAATTGTTGCTATTTCTTGTTGTGAGAAATGCTGAGTCAGTGTTTGTCTCATGTATATGGTCATTGTTTAGCACGTTCTATGAACAATAAAGACACAATGTTTGCCCAGTGTAGTGTTGGCAGTTGATGTGCTGTGACATCTGTGAGAACTTACGCTATTATGCCTAAACGGAAATACACCTTCGTATCCAATTTACAGGATAGATATCCTTTCAAAGAAATAACAAATAAGCTAATGCAAAGGTCTATATTTACAAAACGTAGTCGAAACAGCTTCGCAACAACAGATAACAATTGATGAGCGACAATGAGCAGTCTAGAACTTGTGGTCAGTTTTTGTGCACCATTCTGTAGAACCTTATTTACTCATGTTTATATTAGACTTTTTTAATCAATTGAACATTTTTCATTAAAATTACACACAGTGCGACTTATTTAGGCAAATTAAATCCAAGAACTGTACGTATTGTACTACAGAAGAAGTCTACAAAGCTAAGAAACCAAATCACATTGCCATTTGAGCTACAGACACTGGGAGATTTAAGTAAGAAAAATGAAAATGAAGTGTCACTGTGTCAAACATTAATAAAACCCTTAAGAACCATGTTGTAAGTTAAAAATATGTTAAACAACTGATTAAATTTAAACTAATAAAGAAACATGTAGGCTTTGCAGTATATGTGAAGTAGTAGGTACATGTCCAGTGTCTAGAAATGGTTTTTAGAATTGTCCAAAATATGATATTCTTTCCATGGTTGGCACCATATTTGCCAAAGAACTAGGAAAGCCAATTTATAACAAGTGCACTATAATCACAAAATTTCCGCCGATTTTCAAAAATTTTTTATGATTAAAGTGATTAGTTATTTCCTTGTAGGTGCAAGAGAAATAAGGGAGTATATTAGGCTAATGAAATAATTCAATCTATTAAAAGCTGGTCACCAAATAATGACTTTGATATTCTGTTCTGTTTGCATGGTCAGGAGTAAAAAAAATAAATGAATGACGACTTCCCATTTGAGAAAAACATTATTGGAAAATTTATGCCAATAATGAGGAGTAACTCTGAAATGGTTAACTCAACAAAAAACTGTACTTGTCATAAACTCTGTTTTTAATGAGATCTACATTTTTGTGTAGTATGAGTTCTTTATTTATATCTTATGGTTCCAGAAAGAACAAGGCTTTTGAGGCTATCCCAGAAAACTCAAAATATATATTTTATTTGCCTCTAAATTTCTTTTAATATTTGGTGGTATTTAGCCCAAACTATTAGAGCAATTTTTGAGAAAATAAGTTCCAAAAATATTCAATATAAAGGATACTTTGGGATGGATGGGAAGTTTTCCTAAAAGCATTCACATTGCATATTTGAAAGATGCTAAACTCAATTACCAAGTTTGGTACTTGACTTACTTTGGTTTATAGCTATGCTGATCGTGTGCGCATTCTCTCATGCATGCACGCTCACATTTTTTAGTCATCTGGTTTACTATTTGCCATATGTCTATAGTCATATTATTAGAGTTTTGAATATGATTATCATTATTAATTATTTTGGCTTGTCTTACTACTTTATTTAGTATGTGTTTATAATTACTAAAATAATTATCAAATTCTGATGTTTTAATAATCCTACTTACATAATAACTTTATGTTCACATGACTTTCTTATACCCTGAGTTATCCAATTTCTATTTGTTTTCCCAATGTATGTTCTTAATGCTTTGTGAGGGAAAGCAATGTTAAAGTACAACATAACATTATTTGCAATCAATCTTAAATTTCTCATTAGTATGTGCTGAATCCAATTTTCTTTACCTGAAATATAATTCATATATAAAATATTGTCTGCACTAAAAATTAATTTTTTAATTTATATTGATCTGGATTTTGTGGCTTTGTTAGTTTTAATTTTAATTATGTGTGCTTCATGATCAGTAAATCCTATGTTCATTACGTGAACTTCATACTTAAAATTTCATTGATTATAATTTAATCTACTGCTGTTTCTGAATGGGTTATTCTTGTGGGGGATTTTATGACATAGGTTAAATTATGGCTTCTGAGGAGGTATTTAAGATCTTGTTTTTCTTTACTGTCTTTATGAAAATCAATATTTAAGAAAGTCAACATTGGCTTTCACTAGCATGTTCAACATTTTCTCTAGATTATCTATGCAAATCCTAACATTACTCTCTGGAATGCGGTATAAAGTGATCACAATAATTTCTGGTTCTTTAAGATCCATTGCTGCCATTTCAAAGTCACCTCGACATATTTGGCATGTAAAGTGAATACCTGTTTTAACAACTATACTCACTGCCTCCAATTTTATTAGTTCTACAATAAGCCCTGGCTAATGTATAATTTGGTGTATGTAATCAATTTCATAATTTTTTAATCAGTGTTTTGAAATATACATTATACCAACCTCTCTCAGATCTTTATGTAGTAAAGTTTTAATATAGTTTAATTTATTTTGAAAGACTAGATTGAGGTGAAAAATTGTTAGACAGAGTCCTTCTTTAGGCTTCCTTGCAGGAGCACTCACAGGAACACTCACACCCAACCATTTTACTTGTTACCTCCATCTGTACAATTAGTGTGCGTGGTTGTTGGAGCCATCAAAATAGTATCATTTCTTTTTAGTAAATGGCTTGATTCCAGTTCTTCAATGTGTTGGTCTCCAGCAGCATTCACACTTTTTTATTTTTTGATGTAGTTTTAATGTTCTTTAACCTGGTTTGGTCATATCAGACAATGAATGAAATTGATGATATAATGCTCAAATGATCTCAGGGTCCATGGATCTTAAAGTTACTCAACATTTGTCTTCTCAGGATAAGGGAAATCCCCGAAAAAAACCTTATTCTGGTAACTCATCCTAAGTGAGATTCAAACTCACAACCTTTTAAATGTGAGGCAGACAGGCTACTACCACACTACCCAGGTGGGCACACTCACACTTGTAACACACATGTCTGTTCTGCATATCTTTTGTTTTGTGGGGAGGAACAAAGGAAATGATAGGAATGTAAAGAGAAAAGTAGACAACAAGGTAAAAGTAACATGGGTTGTCGGAGTATTGCTGATAAACCTCTGTTAGTGGCTGTTGCTTCTCTGCTGCATCCTGAAGGGCTGCAGCTTATTGGTTGGCTTTTCTGGGCCACAGGCATGACCTGAAGGCCCTGACTGTAGCTCTAGGTAATGAATGGGATGTAGTAAGAAAAGTAGGCTGGGATGGGAAGGGTTGGAGGGAGATGAGTCCTTTAATCATCAGTTTTAAGTGAAATGTGCAGTATGCAGTGAGTTATGTGACTAGCATCTGTCTTGCTGTCTGCAAGTTGTTGGTGGCTGGCTATAGAGCAGATGCCGTTTGAAGAAGTTGCGCATCAAAGTTTGACTGGTTTGAAGTTTTTCCAGTTTCTCACTTACTCCAGAGTAGCGGTGTCCAGCATCAAAGAACCTCTATATGATCTGGCTTAGTCCTTCCTGGAGTAGGTAATAAGTGTGTTTGGTCCCGGACTGCTGTGACCACCTGCATCATGGTTTCAATGAAGCTGGGTGATGGAAGTGTGTCGTCACTGTGGTTGCTGACTGGTATTGAAGTACGGTTTGGAGGTTGTTTGTTGTGATCTGGATTTTGGCATCCTTGAAGTATTTCAGCTTATGCTGTAGATTAGATATACTATGCTACAGCATAAGATGTTTGTGTAGGTTTATTTTGGCCAGCAAGCCACAGTACAGACAGTAGAGTCTTTGAGTCAACTGCAGTTTTGTGTTGAATCGTGGTCTGTAGTTTGGAGAGTCTAGTTGATGCTGTGGTGAGCTGTTGTGTTGTTGAACACTGTTTAGCTTTGATGGCTGCAAGGCACTTAGCTGCACAGAGCTGTAGCACCTTAACTCTGGTGTTGATAGTGGTGATTTGGTCCTAAATAGCATTTGTGGTGTTCCTGAAATCTTCGGTGGCTGCTTCAAGAGCAGCAAGTAATCAGTGTGGCGGCCAAGGCCGGGAGTTGAGGTGTGGGTAGTGGAGCTGGCTGTGCTTGTTACTGGCAGTGTTGAGTAGTCCATGGGTAGTGCGGGCAGGATGTCTGGCCCATGAGCTGATCTCTGTGGAGCAGTACCATTTACTTTGGGCCTGATTGTGTCCGATGCAGCTGGTGGTGGTGTTTGGAGAGCCGCAGTACATCACAGCTGGCCTCTGTGTGCCATTAATTGCAGCAATGGTGGCAGGGGATGTGATGTGTGCTGCAGCTGGCCTCAACGTGATGGGACTGGCCCATTAGAACCAGTGTGGTGTCAGAGCGGCGGTAGTGTTCCCGGTCGAGGAACATGAGGTGCACTAGTGATGTAGGTCCCCTGGCAGAAGTAATCCTGAAGGCCCTGACCAGTGACGGCCATTGAAGTTGTGCAACCTCCAAGATGCTCCTGCCTATTGGCAAGAGACAGTGAACCCCACAAACAGTGGCTGAATGTACCGAAGCAGCCTTGGGATCGACAAGTGCTGTGGCCACAACCAAAAAGAAGTGACCCTGGGCTGGAAGATTGGTGCCATTCGTGTCGGCAACATGATCGTTCTTGGTTGCAGTGTTGGCTAAAGCGACATTGGGTTGCAGCAGTGGTCCTCTGCATCAGGAGGTGCTGCCTCAGTTACCAGCTCAGCTGAAGCCATGGTAGTATTCCTCCCTCTTCTTTCTTCCCATGGTGCTGTGGTGTGTCCGGTGCAGATGATGGGCATTTGTTAATAAACACTTGTACACTGATGTATCATCCACCATCCAGTGTAATAGTTTCCTCTTAGTACAGAACTAATTACATCACACAGCAGCATTCCAAATGTGTGAGAACCCCTGCTGTTGAAATGAATGCCATCTGTTCCAAATTCATTATCTGCCAGCCAACTGTTTCCTTTGGCATATGTGCACTTTTTAGTGGAACACAGCCAGGTAAGTTTTTTATTTATATTACTTTTTTTTTTGCATTGTCTGAGAACACCACTGATAATTGTCTTGATCAAAGTTTGTGGGCTTTCACGGCTGCTGCCAATACTAGAAAAAGTATTGTGGACTGTGGTCTACTGGGCTACTCCTCCTTCCTCCCAGACATTTGGTCTGCAACTGAGTGCAGACATCTTCAGTGGCAGTGGTGAGGTCGATGTACTCTTGTAAAAGTTCTAACTGTGATGATGATGATTATTATTATTATAATTATTATTATTATTATTATTATTATTCAGTAAACACGACTACATAAAAACATGAAAGTATCGTAAAGAATAACATCTGGAAAGCAGTAGCATGCACTCATCTTTTCTTGGTCACTCGGCTCCCTAGTCTTCATTCAATGGGTTATATGGAATTTTGGAAGCTGGGCAACATTACAACAATAGGACATTAAGTTAGCTACACACACTGATAACTAGTGGCTTCAGTGTGTGGATCCCCGAGTTCACACACATCACATGTGCTGTGTTTCATTTTATAATTCTGCTAGTTTGTGGCAAATTAGATAATATATTCTCCATAATGGCTGAAGGCCAAAAAAAAAAAAAAAATATCTACCTTTGGTTGAAAGCTCTGCAGAAAGACAGGTGGGAGAGCTCTTGCTTCTTCCTCCAGCCTTCACTTCTCTGTAAAAATATCGCCCAAAAAAAGGTGCGCTCATAATAGCATTTCACTGTATCATCCTCATCATTAATATTATCTGATGGTAGAGTAAATCAAAACATGAAAATGATTAAATGCAAACAAGAAAGCACCTAGTTTTTCAGTGTATCATGATCATCATGATCACTGTAAGCTAGCAGAGTTCATCAAAACAAGCATTACAAACAAAAACATCCCAGGAGTGTGTAGTGTTTTACTGCATTGTCATTAACATTATTATGCAGTATGTGCTTGCACATGACAACAAATTTGGGAAAATTGACAGCATGAGGTGTTTTACTGTATTATTATTATTTTTATTCCCTAGCAGAGTAAATAAAAATATGAAGGCATCATAATGAAAACATCCAACATGAAAGCAGGTAAAATTTCATTGTACTACATGCTCTCATGATTGCATGTACTTCATTAGGAATCTTTCATGTTTTGTTTTTATTCTACGATGCCCAAATTGTGGGGAATGATGATGATATACTAGTAATGGTGGTGATAGTATGATATACTATGTGCTTTTGCACTGTCATGCTGATCGCTAACATACTTACTTGCACTGTTTACTCTGCTTAAGCATAGTAATAGTAGTAGTAGTGATGATGATGATGATGATGATGATGATGATGATGATGATGATGATGATGATGATGATGATGATACTCATAATAATGCAGCAAAAAGATACATGCTCTCAGTTAGGAAGTTTATTATTACAATGCTTTCAAGTTTTGTTTTACTCTGCTTATGCATATATTGCCTGATGATGGTGATGGTGATGATGATAGAGTGAAATACTTCATGCTCTCATGCATAATTTTTATTACAGTGCCTCAATGTCTTGATTTAACCCTACAGTATGTCTGGTCTCTGATGTTAAATAAGAACAGTGTATTACACAATTGACAAGTTGGATGCAAGAAGGATGTGAGGGTCTCTGTAGCCCTTTTTGCTTAAAATGGCTTATATTGAATTTTAGGCAATAAAGAATATCCCCACAAAATGTAATTTTAAAATCTTGAAGGTTGGCTAAGTTATAGGCTTATGAAAAAATTTTATCATGGGCTCTTTTTGCATAAAATAAATAAAAACATTTATTTTTGAGATTTAAGCTATTAGTACAAATTGAGGAAATTATTATACTTAAAGTTGTCATTATAATGATGAATTATTTTTAGTTTGGATGGTACACATCTGTTCATTTGTTTTAAAGGCATCAATGGAAAATTCATTGTATAGACTATTAATTTTGTAGATGACCTCTACTGATGAAGATGATACTTCTGTTATAATAAAGAAAGGTAAAAAGTACTCAATAAACAGCAATAAATGGAAACGCAATGTGACAAAGGATAATAGTCTGGTAAGTCGTATGTCAATACCAAAGGTGAAGTAGTACCCAAGAAAACTTTTCATCTCATCAACCTATCCTACCCCATGAAATATTACAAAAGTGTGAGAGTAGAAAGCCAAAATAATTTGTTCTTAAGTTTCTATGGGTTAGCAGATAACAACAAACAAAATATTTTTTTTAACAGTTGCTTTACTTCAATTGAAGTACAAACTGCAAAGCAAAAAAGTAATATAAGTGTTCAAAACCTTTAGGAGTACCTTCTTCCATTGTCAGATGGAGGAGTAAAATCATACCAAAAGTTGATTTTAAAGTGGTTTCAGATTTCTGAAAACAGGATCCATATTGTAGAAAAGAAGAGTTTGGAAGGTCTAATTGCTATGTCAGATAAAAGGGGGAGGCATTCAAGTAGAGCAAACAAAATTGACATATCCATATAGGGATTGGTTGTTGAACATTTAGGTTCCATACCACATTCCAAGTCTTAATTCAGCTCAGAGAATCAAACAGAAATTATTTTGACAACCCATCATTAAATATACAGAAGTTTTTCAATTTATTCAAAAAATACTACAAGGACAAGGCTAAAAATGAACTAAGAATGAAATATGTCTATTTTAAATACTTTTTTTCATACAACGTTTTCACTTTTAGAAAGCTGCGCACTGCGAGTTGTTTTTCTATAGAGCAGCAACTGAAAAGTAATTCAATGACAGTTTTGAAAACTAAACTTAACTTACATTTGAAAAGAGTTGAGGCACACAAGAATATTAAACAAAAATTATTGCACCTTTGCAAAGAAGAAAATTCTGAAGTTTTGTTAAATGGGTTTGGTTATGGACAAAATTTACTTGTGCCAAAACTTAAGTGTGAATGCTCAGTATTACAAATGGCTGTTATGGATAAATGTTTTCAATGTACATTGTCACAATAATGGTACATCCATAATGTACTTCTTCCCTGAAACTGCATCTAAGAAAACTTCTGCCACTGTAGCCTCGTGTATATATGATTTCCTAATGAAAATGTAAAGTTGGAAATATTCAGAAATAGTATTATTGTCTGACAATGCTGGTGGACAGAATAAAAATATTACTATTGTATGGTTTTGTTCATTTTTGGCCGATTATTTTAATAAAATTTACTCACCTGCTCCCTATTCGAGGACACAGCTATAGTCAAAATGATAGAAAGTTTTAATGTATATTCTATATGACTGAAATTCATTGAAAATATTTACACTGGAGATAAGTATATTTTAGATTTATTTATTTTTATTTTATTTATTTTTATTTTATTTATACTAAGCTCCCATACAAGAAATATGACTATACATCAGCCCAGGCTGTTATCTTGCCATATTCCTTACCAAGTTTTCCTTCTAATGAAGCACATTTATTTTAATCATAAAGATGGTGGTGGTGAAAGATGATGATGATGATGGTGATGGTGATGCTGGCGGCGGCGGCGGCGGCCAAGTACTCGCCTACCATTTTGCTATCCTAACTCAAAAGTTTTGATTAAGGCTATCCTTCTGTCCGTTTTTAGCCATTTACCATTTATACGCTGTTTCCTCCAAAGCTCTAACCCTTTACTGTCATAAACTATATGTTCCATATCTTCCTTTTCACCTCATTTTGGGCATTGACTCTGTTGGAGTCCTTTTCTTATACCTTTTAGTCTCCATATACCCTCTCACCCAAGCAATGCTCTCCCTTTGTTCTATTTTAGATTATGTTTTCAACAATGTGAGATATTAGTAGCCTCATCAACAGTTACATACCTTTTCAGTTTTTAAAGAAGCAAATTGCATTTGATGAATATTTTGTTTCTAGTTTATCTGCTGTTGAAAACATCCAAATAAAACCACAGATTCTGCTTTTTAGAACCAAAGCACATGGAGGCATTTAAAATATTTTACTCATCAAATGCATGGACGAGAGGAAATCCCTGAAGAACTAAGTGAAGAAAGGAGTGCCTGTGATGCAGAATAGGCTGATAGGAAGTACTAAATATTAGTAATTTACAGCATAGAGATAAATATAGTTAGCAGTTTGGAACTAAAATAAGTGTTATTAAATATTTGCAGGTGTCATAAATGCGTGTTCTATGCTATTTCATTGATTTCTTCATTCATGATTTAGAAACCATTTATGCAAAAAGGGTCTCTACAATCGTTTTTTGTATTTCAAAGTTTCTCCATACATAATTAGTAGGTATTTTTCAGTTTTATGATTTTGAATTTATAAACATTGAATTTGATGCTTATACCATCACATGTACTACAAACAACCAATAAACATGATTGTAACTTAAACCTTTAACCGAAGGTTTCTCAAAACTGTGTTTTCTGACTCGAATTTTTGCATCCAACTCCTCTATTACAAAACTATTCATGGATATTGATTGGTGAGATGAAAACTTTTTAATTGTTAATCTAAAAAGATGAAAACTTTTTAATTGTTAATCTAAAAGCTGACTGTATTCTCTGAGAAATAAAGGCTCTGCAACTGAAGTGGAAAATATGTTAACATCCTTTTCCATGTGTTTACACTGTTCTTATGATCATCAAGGACAAGCCTGAGAATTGTGTCTCAAAGTGCGCAATTCCTTCACCGTTTGTACTGATGTGCAAGTAGAGAAGACCAAAGGTCACTCTTTTACTCACCACTGACCAGCATTTACTTGAATGAACCCATGAAGTTCTGCAATTTTTGTAATACATGAAGGGTTATCTGTACATGCAAAATAAAGTTCTGTTGGGCCACCTGGTAAAGTGATTTTATAGCCTTCCATATTTTACTTATGTTGTTTTTGCCAAAAATGGTCATTAATGTTTTGACAGTTTTCTTTCCCCAAAATAAGTTTTACCTTCTAATAACTCATTATAGATGTGTTGTTTATTGTAAAGTCCTCTTTAAATTTTAATCTATTTCTCTCCCCCTCAAATTTAGCTTGAATGCCCTTATGTTCATTTTAGATTCTTTAGCAAACCAGTCATCGCTGTTAAGGTTTCCCCAAGCTTTTACTTTCATCTTTTCAACTGCCCAACACACAATGAAGCTTAAAATATTGTGTTTGCATTTCATAGTTTTTTTTAGTTGCTTGTTCTCTCATACTGACTAATGTGTCTTATCGTAGACTCTAAGGCAGATTCATATTTGATTTTGTATGCTTCCACCCATTTGAATGAAACATGTTTTGTTTTACATGCATTCACTTCCTCTGCTTAGTTACTAGATTCTGTGATTTAATTTTAATATCTATTATTTTTGGAAATGACCATTAGTAGTGCTTTTGTGTGAAACTAACATTGTTTACCATATAGCTAATATTAATTGACCAAAGAAGTTAAAGAAAGATTACAAAAGGGAAATGGATGCTATTGGGCCAAGCTTCCCCTTTAGAAATCCAAATACCTGTCCAGAAAGGGAAAAGAGAAAATATATAAGACGGTAATTAAACCTGTAATGACTTACGCAGCAGAAACTTTGTATATGTTACAATCTGATCAGCTTAGAAATTCAGTATGGGAAAGGAATATGTTACAAAGAACCTATGGACCCAAGTACGAAAATGAGAAATAGTGAATTAGAACTAATAAAGAGCTTTATGAGGGCCTCCAAATTGTGAGCTTTACTAAAAGTGCAAGACTTAGATGGGCAGGACATGTAGAAAGAAGTGAGGCAGGCTTCCTGTTGCAAAGAATTTGGAAGGGAAAACCAAGTAGAAGAAGGCATGTGGGAAGACCGAGAAAGAAATGGTTAGAGAATATAGAGGAAGATATGAAGCACCTGGATATAAGAGGATGGAGGAGGAGAAAGCAGGATAGGAAAGAATGGGCTTCAATAGTGAGGCAAGCTCTTGCCCTTCAAGGACTGCAACACCATGGATTAAGTAATATTAACTGACCATAATACATAATCAATTGATCACAGTGTATAGAGCAAGAATTGGACATTTAAGGAAAATAAAATTTGTGAGTTCAAAAAACAATTTGGGAGAGAAGCTCAAAGAGTTTCAGGAAGTAGCATTAATTTTTTGTTAGTGATTCAAGGAATTGAGGCAAATGCTGGCCCTATTAAACTTATGCTAGAAAACCTATCTGAAAAAATCAATAAAATGGAAGGCTTGGAACAACTAAGTAAACAAATGGAAAGGATGGCAACAGACATAAAAAAGGTGATGTCAGAAGTTAGGTGCAAGAAACAAGAAGAGAAGTTGAAATAGTTAAGGAAAGATTATGAACACTGGAGGAAAGGGAGAGATGATTTAATTTAGTTTTCCTAGGATTCAAGGAAAGAAGTGATAAATGGCCAGCAGAAGAAATAATGAAACAAAAGCTGGAAATGAAATGCATGGATGGGAAATTATTGGATCCTATTGAGCTGAGAGGCAATAGGAAAGAAGGCAACCATAGTGAAGCTAGCAGCATCCCAGCTATTATATGAACTGCTCAAAAGAGCCAAGTAATTGAAGGGAACATATATTTTCATAAATGAAGATTTATCACCAAAAATCAGTCATGCAGAGAAATTTAGTATAAAAAATGAAAGAAGCAAGACGGGAAAAAAAGCTTATATTAGAAATTTGCAGCTTTGAATTGGTGGAAAAAGAAGGATGTATATGGACTAGAAGGATATAAGGGAGAATCAATCTGGCAGAGAGGAAATTACTGTCAGACATTATCGGCAACTTTAAGCAACATGACAAGGGGTTCAAAATGCAAGTAAACTGGGAAGAATATGGGCAAAGACAGAACAATAGAGGGTCTGCATTACAATTCCCTTGTTACCATAGATATGAGGACAGCACGTGTAGAGAGTACGTCATCTAGTGGCAAATCAAGTGGATAAACAGTTAAATGAGATATGACGTCAACAATGGTAGCAGCAGCACTAGTGACAGGAGGAGGAGGGGCTAATGGAATGATGTCAACAAGAAGAATTGTCACCCAGAAGAAGGAAAGTAAATGCAGCATGTTATTTGGCCTTAACTGGAGAGAAGGCGTGGCAACCAAAGAGCGAAGAGAATACCGAAGTGGAAGGGCAAGAAGATACTATTGAATCTTCTGACCATGGTAATATCTTAGCTCTGGACATAAACAGTCAAAACCAAGAGAAAGAATTGAATTAAAAAACAAAAAGAGGCTAGAACAATTCAGATTTAGATCAGGCTTGCAATGGGGTAGGAAAATTTAGGATTCTTGCAATGTGAGGGAGTAAAAAGCAAACTCTGCGTGGGATGCTTGGATCAATTACTAACAGAATCTGGTTACCTTGCAGTAGCTGAAGCATGGCTAAAAGAGGAACAGATTTATGTAAAGAGTATTGAGTACATAGAGATAAAAGGAGGAACTGTAGCAAGAAAGGGGAGGATGTCCAAGGTATAGGTTACTGTGTAAGGAAGACATTAAGGAAAGGAATTAAAGAAACTTGGTCTAGGGGAAAGGAGGAACATTGGGTATTAGAGGAGAGAGAAATGGTCAAAAATGTGATGTGATATAGGAATAGTATATACTTCCAGTCTTTCCTAACATTTCCATAATCCTGACTACCTCAAACAATTAGAGGAAGGTATGGAAAGATTAAAGGAGAGATTTGTGAACACTGAGGTTATAGTAATGGGATACTTTAATATTAGGATTGGAGAAGGTGACTATATAGCTGGATGAATAGTGAAATATGGGAGAAACCAGAGACATTTACACAGAGCAGAGATAAGTTTACTGATGGAGGGTATAAACAATTTATAGAATTTTGTGAATTGAATGCCTTGGATATTCTTAATAGGAAATATGGTAAAGGGGAGAATGGGGAATATACTTTTGTTAATAGTAATGGATAAAATTTTATTGATGTATGTATTGTGGCTGATTGTCATTGGAGACATTTTAGGCAATTTTTAAAGTATCATAGTAAAGTATTAACACTGAACATTTTCCATTGATGATGGACATTACAATATGCAGAAGCAAAATGATTTATAATTTAAGAAAGGAAAGGAATAAGGTAAAAGAATATGATACAAATGGAATGGAGAGTTTAGAATAAAGTTAGACAAGTACTAGTCTGTAACTATGGGCAAATATGTGAGTGTGGAATAAGGCTCATGTTAAAACAAATCAAATTAAAAGCGTGATTGACATTCCAAATATTATTATGCTAGGAGCTGGAGAGGAAGTGAAAATGAAAAAAGGATGTTTATAAAAGGGATGAGGGGTGGTTCGATGAATGTAGTGAATGAAAAGGCAAGCAAAACAGATATTTGGCAAGTGGAGGGAATTAGAAAATACAGAACCAAAGGAAGAGTACATGCATTACAGGGATTAATATAACTTTCTGTTACAACAAAAGAAAAGAAACTTGATGGAGAAACATGAAAGTAATTTGATTAGTCTTAAATGAAAATAATGTAAATGAGGTATGGAAGGCTATAAAGTTAGCATATAGTAAATATGGAATAAATGCCAGTATACAACTTGGAAAATGGATGGAATATTTTAAAGAAATGTTTTGGGGGAAAAAGAGTGTAAAAGAGATAGGAATTTGGGAAATAGATAATTATTTCATAGACTGGCAGGATGATGAAATAAGGAGTGAAGAAATAATAAAGGAATTTAAATTAATAAAGAAAACTAAAGCAACTGGAATAGATAGTATTGCCACAGAGTTCCTTAAGGAATGGTGAACTGAAATAAATAAATTAAGGTTTTTGTAGGCTTATTTTATACAGTCAAAGAGAGTGGTTGTATACTGGAATAGAGGAGGAAAACAATATGTACAATATACAAAGGCAAGGGGGAGTGTTGGCAAATCAAACAATTATAGAAGCATTGCATTACTGTCAAATATAGGCAACATTTTTACAGACATAGAAGTATACAGGTAGAATAGAAACATGGGTCAAAGAATATAATATTCTGTCGTAATTCTTGATGGAGGGATACAGGGAGGAGAACAAATTGGCTATTTATTATAAAAACAGTAGTGGAGAAATACTTGAAGGACAAGAGAGGAAAGCTATACATGGTTTTCCTTGATCTAGAGAAAGAATACTACCGGATTGAGCTAAATTGTTGTGGCACAAATTGTTGAGTAAAGGAGTGAATAAATAAATGGTAAGCATCCTTAGAGAACTATATATTATGAGAATACCTTTTGTATAAGGGTGGAGGAAGGGGTTGTAACTAGAAATCCAGCAAGAGATGTTAGTTAAGTCAGGTCCTATTTAATTTATATATAGATTATGCATTATTGGAAATTGGGAGGAATAATAATTTCATGCCCGTAATTAATATCCAAATTCCTGAATTACTTTTTGCAGATAATTTAGTGGCATGTGCTATTACAGTAAATGGTTTGAAAGAATCATAGCGATGAATAGACAATTATTGTGAAGAATGGAGACTAAAAGTGAACCAAGATAAGATACAAATAATGGTGTGTAACAAAGTGGTGAGGTTGAGCAAACATGAAAAAGGGTAGTAAGAGAAACCAGTTACTTAGGAGTGATGGTGGTGACAGATTGAAAAATAAAAGAAATTGCTTTAGCAAAAGGAAAAGAAGCTTTATCAGCTGTAAATACAGGGTACCCAATATAAATTATTAAATGCTTAAAAAAGGATGTAATATGGTGGTTGAGGCAAAACTGATATATGGAATAGAAGTGTGGAGATTAGGAAGAGGATGGGAAGTCATAGATGAGGTACACAAATATTCTGTAGAGAACTGCTTGGGTCCAAATGCAACTGTTGGGCAAGTTGCACAAATAGAGTTGGGTAGAGTGGCAAGTAAAGGAAAGGTAATGGGAAGGGCACTGCAATTTTGTTATAGAATCTTGAACTTAGAAGAAAGGAATTTGTTAAAATGCGAGAAAATCTTAAAGAACAATGGATGGATAAATTGTCTTGAAATAACATGAAAGTAATGAATTAGGGGAGATATGGAGGAGAAGAAGAGAAAACAATGTGAATATTTTTGTAAATCAGCAAGAAAGAGAGATGAGAATATAGAAGTACAAAAATATTTAGTGAGGTAGCTGAAAAAATATCTTTAGTTCTTCTGTATACCAATGAAAGGTTCATAGGAAAGGAAAAAATACATAGATAGGACAAACAAAGAGGAGCAAGAAAGCATTGCATGGGTGAGAACAGGTGTAGGGAGTCTAAAAGGTCTAATCATCTGTATTCCACAAAACTAATGTCCTATATGTGGTAGAAATGAAAATCTAGAACACACAATATTTAAATGCAGGGAACTGAAATTTGGAGGAAAGAATATATCAATAGGAAATGGTTTAGGTTAGAGAGAAGTAATAACTGAAATGTTGCTTAAGATTATAAGAATGTAGCACACTATTTTAACAAAGTGAAAAAAAAAAAAAATGGTTATGGACAGTAAACAGAGTTGAAGAGCAAATTGCAAATGAGATAGCAAACTACAATTAAGGCATTATTGTGAAAGATTAATGTAAAACATAAGTGTGACAATTGAAAAGCCAGGGCTTAACACTAGTCTCATTTACTTGTATATAGCTTAGCAGAGATAAATAATCAATTGCTCTTTGTTTAATGCTGTCAATGAAGGAATCTGTCCACTTTCATCCCTTCCATTTCCTCCCCAATGTATGGTAAAGTTAGACTTTGTTATATCTTGCATCAGTACTATCTGTACAGCAAATTGCTACTTCAAGCTGTGGAACATTAGTTCATGTCCAGCAGAAAACTAGCATTCTCACTTTCAGCTTACCGTAAAAATTGTCTACATGTTAATTTGAAATGAATGAGGCTTTATTATATTTGTTTAAGGCAATATGCACAAGAAAACTGTTTTAGCTGGAAACTTTAGTTAATATGCAAGTGATAAAATAAAATAGCACATATCTGCTTTTTGTAAAACTGCTTCATTTTTATATGAAATAAGGCTTTACTACCAGGGTGGATCGAAAAATAACACCAACTAATTTACTTCTGCATTGGTATTGTGACTGGGATGTTGAAATTTCAAAGATATAGTTTGAAGCTTCCGCTATGCAAGCTATTTTTTTCTTATGTGTAGCTCTAGCGAGAGAAATGTCAACTGCCAAATGTTGACTACAAAACAAAGATGATATGCACATTACTACTGTCCACTTTGGATGAGCAGTGAGTTGAGTGGCTGTTTGTGGACTAAAGGGCCATGACCTGAGTAAAATTTAAGGGGACATGCACGTTGTGTATGGGACAGCTATATGGACTATATCAATGTCTCCAGATGGTGAGCATTCTTTGAAGATGGCCGTGATAACCTTTGTGATGTGCCATGTTCTGGATGGCTAGCAACAGCTGCAACCACATATTGTCATAGCCATCGAGGCAGCAATTTTGAATGACTGGCGGATTCAACTGTAAACCTTATATCAGCAGTTCAGCATTTCATATGGTGTGGTGTACGATATTCTGCATGACACATTGCAGTTTCGTAAAGTCAGTGCCTGCTGGGTGCCTAAGAATCTGATAGATGACCACAAGGGCCAGCGAACGATGACAATCTTGAATCACTTATCACGTTACGCTACAGAAGGGTGTGGCTTTCTAAAGGGAATCGTTACTGGTAATAAGAACAAAGCTGGCCTCTATGGAGTGAAAATATGCTGCTTCTTTGGTAAAGAAAAAAATTCAAGGTGACCCAATCTGCTCATGGAGTGCTTGTGACAGTATTCTGGGATTTGAATGGTGTAGTATATGTGAACTTTACTGAATATGGGACCACTGTGAATGCTGCAGCCTACATTAAAACATTGGTCAAGTTGCATCGTGCTGCCCTTTGTGACAGTGACAAATGCCATAACATTCATGCTGATGGTGTCAAACTTCTTCATGACAATGCTTGCCCCTATATTGCTGCAGCTGCTTATGAGAAAATTAACCAATTTGATTGGGTTGTGCTCCAGTATCCTCCATATAGTCCAGACCTGGCTTTGTTGGGCTATAATTTGTTTGGTCCCATGAAGAAATTCCTGCTGGTAAATGCTTTGCAGAAATGAAAAAGTAGTCCACAGATGGCTATACTCTAACCAAAGAGACCTTTATGAACAGGGTATTTCGAAACTGGTATCATGATGGGAGAAATGTGTTGAGAAAATTGATGACTATCTAAAAAAATAGACACAAGATTTTCTTTGTGCATTTGTTTGTAATGATACCTATTACATTTTTGGTATAAACATTGTGTGTTACTTTCCAACCCACTTCCATATTTTCAGATACTGTGCAATAGTTTGATGCTTGCAATTTGTGAGTAGAAGTCCCATGAAAGACTCCCTAATATTGATCCAAAACAAAACCACAAGTAGAGACAGGCAGCACTCGGCTTCATTTTGCCAATAATTCAAGATCAGAAAATTAATGGTAGTAAGAGTGAAATTATGCTAATGTTGTATCTGTATGCACATTGCCTACCCTTTTCGCACAGAAGCTTCTTGAAAAATAGGAAAACAATTGGTTGGGTATTATTGGGTAACAAAAGATATGCAATGCCTAAATCTTTGGTGTTAAATGTTAGGTTTTGTATGTATTGATAAATGCAGATAAAACAAATACTGCTCACTTCCCAAGTATATTTGCTTTTGTAATGCATCTGAATGCAACATAGAAAGCATAATGGCACTTGAAATATTTCACAAATTCCTGGTCCTCCATTTTTACTGTTTGGTGGTCAGCTGGTATATTGAGTATTACCCACAGATTAACACTCAAGAGTAACTCAAGTGAGCCAACAGACACCATAAAGTGGGCTTTAGGTGGTAAATTGAAAAACAACCTTTAAGGACAACTTGCAGTTTAGTACTGATTTTGAACATGTGCCCAAGACTCATTCAGTGACAGATCAGCATGATGCAAGGGAATATTCAAATCTGTCATTCAGTAGCCATAATACCATACTGTATAAATATTACATTGGTATACAAATGCATAATAAGCTGTCACTTTCTATCAAAGAGCTAGACACAGGTAAGACCTTTAGTAAGTTACCAGCTCTAGTGTATATCATATATTGTTTCCTCTCTGTAATTCTCATCCTTCTGTAATGAATGCTCACTGCTGTCAAACTATGTATTTTTCTCTAAAATATTTGTGTAAAAATATATGAAAGACAGTACAAAATTACAGATTACGTATTTCATTGAGCTCATCAGGGTTTCTCTTTGGTTCAGGGGATAACATTATGAAAAAACCTACCACCCAGTGTAATACCTTTGTTCTTGAAGCATATTCTAGAAATAAAAGATATATACTAACATTCTTAAATTCTGACTGAACTCCATTTATTCATTTTGATCACATTAGCATTTAGATCAGTTTGCTTTATGCTTGTTTCTCTGTAGTCACACTCCAAGAACTTGTGCAGGACCTTGTCTCAGATAAATAATAAATCCCACAAAATGACAACCTTGGAGAGGTCTACTAACATGACTGCTGGCTTCATACCCATGTATGCATGTCAGAGGTAGGCAATCCAAACAATATGGCAGAGGTAATGTGGCCAGCAGCACATATTCCCCAGATAGAAAATAGGCTTTCTTGGCCAACTGCTGCCTATCACAGCTCCTCAAATTTTCCCATGATTCTGAGTGGGCCCTATTCCTATATCCTGGACTGAAAATTAGCATCCCCATGGTTGGGATTGAACCTAGACACACTCTGTGGCCAGGAACCAGGGTGCCACACTCAGCCCACTGCTCCATGATGCAGGACTCTTGTGTAAGGTCCACTCTGAAATTTTAACTTTTAATGTATTGAATTCCATTCAGTAGAAATTAATTGAAACTATTTATTATTCCAACAGTGTATAATTCCTAAGCATACAAACTATTCACTGAACAACATGGCTCAACTATAAGCAAGATTCTTTCATTGCTTAACCTTGTATATACATTATATACAAATGGAATATGGCCACTGAACTAGTCCTCCATTATCATAACAAAGTACATTCTCTTGCTTCTTTCTAATCCATTTACTTTTTATCTAAACTTTTCCCATATTTTATTTTCTCTACCCTCTGTATAGCCTAGCAATTTAGTTTATGCCATTATTCATTAGAGATATCATCTTTCCATTTTACAATATCACTATGTTGGATAATGGAAATCATGGAGTGTAAACACGCCCACTGCATTTTTCCTGGATTTTTTTTTTATCCTCTTAAAAACATTGCCCTTGTTCATGTCCAAATTACATGATTACAATTAATAAATTAAAAATTATTCTACAGCTAAGATCTTTGTGTTGAATTGCCAGGTTTGCTAGAACACAGTATTTGGTTATTACTTTATCTCACAGTATCATCAAGCCTATGTTAAACAGTAAATAATTATGTACATTGATCATGTACTTAAAATATTACATTGTCAAGTTTTAAGCTAGAAACATTAAACTTGAGCTATTTTGCAAAACTTTCATCACATCTCTTCCTGTGATGTTTGAAGGTCTGAACATTTTTCAACAAATTATACTCTTGATCCATTAAGATTCTAACAATGGAAATAGTGGCAGCAAGTTATGCTGCAAAAATAATATGGTTTCTGCGTAAAGAATAAAAATAGAAAGAGCAATTGAATATACACTTCTGTTATAAAGGTAGAAAATGTATTACATCTAATTACAGCATATAGTATAATAACGTCTTATAAACTTTTGAAATTGTGAGTAATAAGCTTTTGAATACAAAATTCCTCGGAGGAAATTGGTAAAGGTTTTATTTTCACCAAGCTATGCAGTTTTCTAACCACATACTTCTCTCTTTTTTTTTTTTTTAGGTGAAGTGACAAGGGAACGAACAAATAAAATCAAGGTTTTGAAAGATGGAAACTCCATGGTAACTGGTTTAGCATTTCGTTCTACTTCCAAGTATACCTATCTCTTTGTAGCTACAAAGAGCAGTGTATATTTATACAATATCACTGTAAAGGACAAAGAACAAAAGGTACTTATATCTTTGCTATAATTTATTTTCCTGACTAAAGCAGTTAACTTCATAGAAACTTTACTTTTACTATCTTATCAATTTGAATGACATAAACTATCAATATATTAAGAAAGAGATAAAACAGTATCATCGATGGAAATACTTTTAACATGTAGAAAAACTGGGGTTAAAAAAACATATTGACTAAGAATAAATAATATACTTACCAGTGCTGCAGTGCATCTCTAATGCAGGCCCATTCTTTGTTAGATGATGATGTTCACAGTTTTAAATATAAATTTTTAACATTTAAAGCTTTGGAGTAAAGTTGAAGCTTTAGATAGGACAGTATTAATGTTATAAACTACAAATGAGAATATTTGTCATAGTGAAAGCAGTTGCTGAAACAGTGTAAGTTAAACTTCAAAGTTAAAGTATGACTTTGTGATACAGCTTGTGATGGTTTACTTAGTACAGTTGAAAAATGAAGCATATGCAAATAAAAGAAAATTGCTTTGTTATGTGACACAAAGTTTTAAAACTGCAGCACTTTATTTGTAGCAAATTGAAGACTTTATATTATTCACATTATTCTTGCTAATGAATTCATTTTTGTATTGTTATTTTTATTATTAATTATTATTATTACTTATGATAATTTATTTGTAATTATGATTATTATTTATTAGTAATTATTACTAGTAATTATTATTATTAGTAGTAGTAGTAATTATTATTAGTAGTAGTAGTAAGTATTATTATTATTATTATTAATTATTATTATTAGTACTAATAATAATAATAATAATTATTATTATTATTATTATTATTATTATTATTATTATTATTATTATTCTTATTATTATTATGATTAGTAGTAGTAGTAAGTAAGTAGGTAGGTAGGTGGCTGGGTGGGTGGGTGGTAAGTAAGTAGTAATTAGTATTATTATTAGTTATTATTATTATTAATAATTATTATTATTAATATTAATAATTATTATTATTAATATTAATAATAATTATTATTATTATTATTAGTAGTAGTAGTAATTATTATTATTAGTAGTAGTAATTATTATTAGTAGTAATTACTATTATTAATTATTATTAGTAGTAATTACTATTATTATTATTATTATTATTATTATTATTATTAGTAATTATTATTATTATTATTAGTAATTATTATTATTATTATTAGTAATTATTATTATTATTATTAGTAATTATTATTATTATTATTAGTAATTATTATTATTATTAGTAATTATTATTATTATTAGTAATTATTATTATTATTATTAGTAATTATTATTATTATTAGTAATTATTATTATTATTATTATTATTATTATTAGTAATTATTATTATTATTATTATTATTAGTAATTATTATTATTATTATTATTATTATTATTATTAGTAATTATTATTATTATTATTATTATTATTATTAGTAATTATTATTATTATTATTAGTAATTATTATTATTATTATTAGTAGTAATTATTATTATTATTATTATTATTATTATTATTATTATTAGTAATTATTATTATTATTATTAGTAATTATTATTATTATTATTAGTAATTATTATTATTATTATTATTAGTAATTATTATTATTATTATTATTATTATTATTATTATTAGTAGTAATTATTATTAGTAGTAGTGGTAATTACTATTATTATTATTAGTAGTAATTATTATTATTATTAGTAATTATTATTATTATTATTATTAGTAGTAGTAGTAATTATTATTAGTAGTAGTAATTATTATTAGTAGTAGTAATTATTATTAGTAGTAGTAATTATTATTAGTAGTAGTAATTATTATTAGTAGTAGTAATTATTATTAGTAGTAGTAATTACTATTATTAATTATTATTAGTAGTAGTAATTATTATTAGTAGTAATAATTACTATTATTAATTATTATTAGTAGTAGTAATTACTACTATTATTAATTATTATTAGTAGTAGTAATTACTACTATTATTAATTATTATTAGTAGTAGTAATTACTACTATTATTAATTATTATTAGTAGTAGTAATTACTACTATTATTAATTATTATTAGTAGTAGTAATTACTACTATTATTATTAGTAGTAGTAATTACTACTATTATTATTAGTAGTAGTAATTACTACTATTATTATTATTAGTAATTACTATTATTATTATTATTAGTAATTACTATTATTATTATTATTAGTAATTACTATTATTATTATTATTAGTAATTACTATTATTATTATTATTATTATTAGTAATTACTATTATTATTAGTAATTATTATTATTATTATTATCATTATTATTATTATTATTATTATTATTATTAGTAATTATTATTATTATTATTAGTAATTATTATTATTATTATTATTAGTAATTATTATTATTATTATTAGTAATTATTGTTATTATTAGTAATTACTATTATTATTATTATTATTATTATTATTAGTAGTAATTATTATTATTATTATTATTATTAGTAGTAATTATTATTATTAGTAGTAGTAATTATTATTATTATTATTATTATTAGTAGTAGTAGTAGTAATTATTATTATTATTATTATTAGTAGTAGTAGTAATTATTATTATTATTAGTAATTATTATTATTATTATTATTAGTAGTAGTAGTAGTAATTATTATTATTATTATTATTATTATTATTATTATTATTATTATTATTATTAGTAGTAGTAGTAGTAATTATTATTATTATTAGTAGTAATTATTATTATTATTATTAGTAGTAATTATTATTATTATTATTAGTAGTAATTATTATTATTATTATTAGTAGTAATTATTATTATTATTATTATTAGTAATTATTATTATTATTATTAGTAGTAATTATTATTATTATTATTATTAGTAATTATTATTATTATTATTAGTAGTAGTAGTAGTAATTATTATTATTAGTAGTAGTAGTAGTAATTATTATTATTAGTAGTAGTAGTAGTAATTATTATTATTAGTAGTAGTAGTAGTAATTATTATTATTATTAGTAGTAGTAATTATTATTATTAGTAGTAGTAGTAATTATTATTATTAGTAGTAGTAGTAATTATTATTATTAGTAGTAGTAGTAATTATTATTATTAGTAGTAGTAGTAATTATTATTATTATTAGTAGTAGTAGTAATTATTATTATTATTAGTAGTAGTAGTAATTATTATTATTAGTAGTAGTAGTAGTAATTATTATTATTAGTAGTAGTAGTAGTAATTATTATTATTATTATTATTATTAGTAATTATTATTAGTAATTATTATTATTATTATTATTAGTAATTATTATTATTATTAGTAATTATTATTATTATTAGTAATTATTATTATTATTAGTAATTATTATTATTATTATTATTATTATTATTATTATTATTAATTATTATTATTATTATTATTATTATTATTATTATTATTAGTAGTAGTAATTATTATTATTATTATTATTAGTAGTAGTAGTAATTATTATTATTATTATTATTATTATTAGTAGTAGTAATTATTATTATTATTATTATTATTAGTAGTAGTAATTATTATTATTATTATTATTATTATTATTATTATTATTATTAGTAGTAGTAGTAATTATTATTATTATTAGTAATTATTATTATTATTAGTAATTATTATTATTATTATAAAAATTATTATTATTATTATTATTAGTAATTATTATTATTAGTAATTATTATTATTAGTAATTAGTAATTATTATTATTAGTAATTATTATTATTATTATTATTATTATTATTAGTAATTAGTAATTATTATTATTAGTAATTATTATTATTATTATTATTATTATTAGTAATTATTATTATTATTAGTAATTATTATTATTATTAGTAATTATTATTATTATTATTATTATTATTATTATTATTATTATTAGTAATTATTATTAGTAATTATTATTAGTAATTATTATTAGTAATTATCATTATTATTATCATTATTATTATTATCATTATCATTAGTAATTATTATTATCATTATTATTATTATTATTATTATTATTAATTATTATTATTATTATTATTATTATTATTAGTAATTATTATTATTAATTATTACTATTATTATTATTAATTATTACTATTATTATTAGTAATTATTATTATTAATTATTACTATTATTATTAGTAATTATTATTATTATTATTATTATTATTATTATTATTATTATTAGTAGTAGTAGTAGTAATTATTATTATTATTATTATTATTATTATTAGTAGTAGTAGTAGTAGTAGTAGTAGTAATTATTATTATTATTAGTATCATTATTATTATTATTATTATTATTATTATTATTAGTAGTAGTAGTAGTAGTAATTATTATTATTTATTATTAGTAATTATTTATTATTATTTATTAGTAGTGGTAACTATTATTATTATTATTATTATATATATTTGTAGTAGTTATTATTATTATTATTATTATTTATTTGTAGTAGTTATTATTAATATTATTAATATTATTGTTATTATTAATATTATTATTATCATTATTACTACTGTTACTGTTGGTGTTGGTGGTGGTGGTATTATAATGATTATATTTATGATGATGATTATAATTATGATGATGATTATAATTATTATTGTTATTGTTGTTATTATTTAATTATTTTTATTGTGATCATTATTTAATTATTATTTTTATTATTATTTTTATTATTATTATTATTATTATTATTATTATTATTATTTATTTAATTATTTTTATTGTGGTGGTTTGTCTTTCAATTTATACTTCATGCAATATCTGTGTGGTTGTGCATGCATGCAAGACACACGCACTTGGGACCCAGCCCTTCTTATCAATGGACTGTCCTCTCCATATTATTGACTCTAAAAAGTAGTTACAATAATAAATAATTCACTCTACGTTGCCCGAGGCTGACGTCCAGATTGGTGCCATCATAGTGCCATAGATGATCCTAATGTACTACCACTTTTTTCCCTCAAGATAGCCTCTGGATGTGGTAGGCGACATCATTTATCCTCTCTCCTACATACAAGGTACGGCCATTGCCATGGTTGTTGAAGCTCAGGGCAGTGTCCTTTGGTCCAGGCAAGGGATACAGCCCCACCAGATCACCTTGCTGGAAACTTGCTGTTAGCCTGCTGGTAATAATGGGTCTTCATCCGATCGCTCACTATCTGGGTGTTCTGACAGGCCATTTCGTGTATGTTATGAAGTAGGTCTATGAGTTTATATACATATTCGACTGCTGGTTGTTCTGTTCCAGGAGGTCTCCCGAATATGAGGTCGCATGTTAGTTGCACTTCTCGTCTAAGACCAAACTGGCCGGTAATATCCCAGTGGTGTCATGGGTTGAACGGTAGGCCAGCAAGAAAAGTGGCATCCTCACATCCCAGGTGTGCTGGTGATTGGCAACAACCTTTTTAAGATGTTCTTCTAGGGCCTTAATATACCACTCAACCATGCCATCTGATTGTGAATGAAGATGAGTCGTGCACACCTTGTACACTCCTAGTTGCTCAAGTGTCACCCTCATGAAAATGGAATCAAAGTTGTTGCCCTAATCTCTGTTTAGCTGCATTGGTACCCCATAGTGGCAAAATGTTTCCTCCATGAGGCAGTTCGTGATGGTCTTAGCCTCTTAGTCAGGGATGACATACACCTCTGGCCACTTGGTGAAGTAATTCATGGCAACCAAGAAGTACCTGTTGCCTCCTGTTGAACACCAGGAATGGCCAAGCTATGTCGATGGCTAAGTATTCAAATGGTGCTCCGCGTTATACTGCTGCATTCGGCCCCATCTCCAGGTTTATGGGCCACTTGAAATTGGCAGCACCCCTCTCAGCATCTGCCCATAGTCTCAACCACGTCAATGATTTGGTTGGGTCCCTGCATTTCCTTCCTGCAGTACTTCTGCGACCTTACTCTGAGGGAGAATCAGCTGCTCTTTCTGAATCTTTCTATCAGGTGACTCTAATACTCTGAACAGCACCCCATCTTTGATCTTCAATGAGTTCCATTAGACCCAGTAGGGCTTGTACACAGTACTCCTTGGCACGATGTCTTCCCAGTTTGGTCTAGTCCATGCCTCCACTTCTTCCAGGAGTGGCACCAAGTCGGCATCCGCCAGCTGCTCTATTTTCAGCCCTGCGATATCCCATCTACCACTGAAATAACACAGACAGCTGTGGCACAGTCCTTCTCTTTAACCTTAGTTAAAGTTGCACTCCTCTGGACAGAGTTACCATAGTGGTGTCTCCCCTTCCTTTTTGATATCCTGCTGCAAAGTTGTACTCTTGATGGGGGCAGAGTGGTCAGCCCTCAGGTGGAATGGCTAACCATATAGGTACTTGTGGAAGAACTCCAGCTTCTTTACTACTGCCAGGAGCTCTTGCTGAGTATTGCAATGTTTTTCTTTGCTTTGGAGAGCATCTTGCTGTAATAAGCTATAACCCGCTGCTTTTGACCATCCTGGATCTGGGATAGAATACCTCTAATTCTTGGGTCACTGGTATCGGTGTCCAAAATAAAGTCACCTCCAGGTTGTGGAAATCCTAAAAAAGGAGCACTGCATAGTGCTGACTTCAGCACCTAGAACACACCCTCTGCCCCTTCTGACCACGTGTAAGGCTGGTGTTGTTCTGCGAGACGAGTGAGAAGTTTCACGATCTTGGAGAAACCTATGAAGTACTGACGGCAGCAGTTGCAAAGGTCCAAGAAAGTTTGCAGCTGTCGTTTGTCTTCAGGGCGAGGCTAATCTCTCACTGCCTAATTTTCTCCAGATCCGTGGCCACTCCAGATAATGAGATTATGTGGTGGTTCACTTCTTTGTAGAAGAGTTGACGCTTCTTCATGTTCAACTTTAAGTTAGCTACCTGCAGTGTCTTGGTCAGTTTCTTGAGATGTTCTTTGAAGTTACTACCCATGACAATAATGTTATCCAAATAAAGCAGGCAGGTGTTATAATCAAATCGTTTCATCACCGATGCCATAAGATGCTAAAAGGTGGATAGAGTATTGCAGAGTCCAAGGGGCATATCTGTAAATTGCCAAAGCCCTTGACGAGTCGAAAATGCAGTCTTCTCCTTGTCTTTAGGATCTAAGATCAACTGCCAGTATCCTGATCTCAAATCCAAAGTCCAGAACTAATGGGTGCTGGCAAGTGTTTCCAAAGTGTCATCATTCCTGGGTAAGGGAAAACAGTCCTTTTTGATGCTGACATTCAACTTCCTGCAGTCCACACAGAAGTGTAACTTGCTGCTCTTCTTCACCAAGACTACAGAGGAGTACCAAGGTTTGTAGGACTCTTCAATGATTACCCTATACTTCATGTCCTCCAACATAACCCATACTTCTGCTTGCTTCGCCAGGGGAACACCTTGGTGGTTGCTGGATAGGGCGTGCATCTCTGGTGTTGATGTTATGAAGTACTCAGTCCGACTGTAATTGCCATTCCCCTTGCTGAAGACAGAATGGTATCAGCTTAGTATTTGCTGGACCTTCTCTAGTTGTGAAGTGGTCAGATGGTTGGCCGCCTTCTTCAGCGGGTGTTTCAGCTGGGGCTACAGGCCCTTTGATGGTGCTGGCTGTTTGGATGAATCCAATGACATTACACTAACGGCTACTCATATTTTCATAACTGCATCCCGATCTGGATGCCTTGGTCAGTGTTAATTGGGTTCAGCAGCCTCAGGGGTACTTCTTCCCATTAAAGCAGGGTTGCTCAGGCAAACACTAGTCCATGTAGTGATGTCTTCTGATCCAATACCAAGTACCTTGACCGTTGACCCTCCAGGTATGCCTTCACCACCACCCATTTTTTGTGGGCACAACATCATAATTTAAGATCACACTGCAGATCTTGTGGGCTCTGGGAGCATCATTTCATGTTGGCTAAGTCACAAAACATTTCGGCCAACATTGACAGAGCAGTGGCTCCTGAGGGCATCAAATCCCATCATGATGATGGTTGGAGCTTAAGAGTTCTCAACAGCTAGGTTATTAGCGCACTCATCTTATCCCAGTATTGTATCCTTGGTTACTCTTGCGAGGGACACCCACAGCCTCACATTCCTCCGTCCCAGTGTCAACTCCAGCAGGACCACCTTCTCCACAGGTAAGATATTGCCCGATGCCATCACTAGTTGATAAGGCCATCTGGGTGTTCATGTCGGCAGGACCTTTGTCACATCAGGTCTGAATACAGTTGCGGTTTCACTAGTTTCTATAAGTATCTGGCGCAGCTTCCCTTATATCCAGCCATCTGTAAGGATGTTGTTGTCTCTCTTCTACCCAAGTTATGTAGTGTCACTCAAGCGGTGATGAAACAGGTCTGACATGCCGGTCCTTATTTGTTTTGCGCCTGGTTGTCATCTTGGTGTGCACTGTCCTTCACTAGATGACCTGATTCACCCTACCCCCCAGCATACACCACCTGAAGGTCTTCATCATATTAACTGAGTTGCTTCCCTCTCCCTGCCATAGTTAATATTCCTGGTCCTCAAGTTGAGCGCACTGTGGTCTTGGCAGCTTCCATTCCATTTGCTGCAGTTAACATTTCATGGATCATCTTATAGTCACCAAGCATCAGATGCTGTCTTATCTCGGCGTCATGCACCTCTTCAACAAAGGAGGAGGGAGGAGGCAGCTTCTTGGGACAAGTAGCTAGGTGGTAAATTCACCAGGGCTTTGTTTATGAGTTCAGTGGCTAGGGCAAACTCCTATATTGTCTCATCTGGCTCTTGCAGCCTTGCCTTAAGTCAACTGCTGTATGCCATAGCCAAGTGATTGTTCCTAAAACTGTTCTTGATAGCCTCCCAGATCTCCACGGACATTGGCATGTTCACATACAGTACATTGCCCGCCCATCCCTGGAGGCTTGCTATCAACTCTGTGGATTCTTCTTCTACTGACCATCAGTTGTGGGCGGCGGCAGTGACAAAGTATTGGCAGAAATCTTCAAAACTTAAACTCCTGTTATGCTTGGGTGGCTTGATGCGTAGAAATATTGTTTCATGTTTTGTCGTCTCAATTTTCAAATCCTTATGTCTCCTGTTGAGCATCCTTTACATTCAGTTCCTTGGTGCTGCCCTCAGTTCTTCCTTCCAAGGCATTAAGGCGTTTCCTTAGGCCTTCTATGGTGTCAACGTGTTCTTCGACCTGCTCCAGTGCGTTAACACGTTCATCATGTTCTTTCATCCTTTCCCTAAGCTATCCCATGTTTTTCTGCATGCTCGCAAGTCTTTGTCGATCTTGGTCATTAATTCTGTCTTCATCTTCATCCCAGATTTCGGTTTCTTAATTTTGGTCAACAAACATTTCCTCCATCTCGTGTAAATATCCTGTTCTTGACAGCAATGTAACAAATGTCTTTGTTAACTCAAAATGTAGTTACAAATAAAGTCTTTAAGTCACTACTTCAAATAGTTCAATCAGTGTTAAATAGTTTACAGTTTTATGGCAGCAAGCCATTCATGGGCTGCACATCACTGTGTGCTAACACTTCAGTCACTCACAACTCAGTACATTTCAAAACAACAACACTGTAATTCTTCCTGCTTTTTATAGTGAGAAAATGATGTGACAAACTTTTTGGATACTTGCCAAAAATAGTAGAAACCGAAGCTTAGAGAAACATCTCAAGTATCTGAAGAATCGTGATGTTGTGAGAAATCTCATGTTCCGAAGGATCCTGCTGTGTCACGCCTAATGTTTAAGGTGGGTTTTCCTAGTGGTGCATTTATTATGCCACATATAACTTAAAATACCAACCTTGAATGCATCACGTAATGCACTGTGGATTGTGTTTTCCTACAAACGAATAAAACTTTGCTAGTCACAGTTCCTCTCTAATTGTGAGCAGATTAAAAAATAAGTAGTGTGTCAAAACAGAAAAAAATGTGCTTAATGTGCCTGTTTGAGGACTGTGAAGATGTAGAAGATGAAATTAATTACGTAGTTGGTCATTATTACATTAGGAATTCTGTTACTGAAGTAATTTCTTATAGAGAAGACAGAGTTTTTAATTGAGTATCACCTCTTGGAAGATGTGAATTTTAAAGCATCATCTCTTGGTAGAAGATGTGAATTTTAAAACATACTTCAGATTCACCTGAATTCCTGGTTAACCTAATTCAAGATAATTTGTACACAAAACTGTGCATTATGAAGATATGTATTAGGAAGGAAAGTTGCATAAGTTGTTTTGTAAACCAGATCACTAAAAGTTTCTTTCATTTCTGTTTCCATTTTCAGTTTGGGTGTTACAAAAACTGCTTCATTCATCTTCTACTACATTCAGGAATCTTAGTCTGCTCCAATAAGTTGCTTTTTTCTTCGTAGCTACTGACTCTGTACCTGCGTTCTTTTCTTGTTTTCTCTGTCTCTTGTAATCTCAAATACTCTTCCATCTGATTTTGCATTATCCGTTTGAAACATGAAGAAATATGAATGAGGATTTTCATTTTAAAATAAGAAAATTGTTTATGTATTATTTTTGAGTTTGGGAAAATATGTCACATGATCATTTCTTTTCAGATTTCTTGCAACAGGAGTGTCTTTTCGTTCATTGTTATTTTTGTACTGAATATCTCCCACTGCCATCTCAATAATCGTACCAGAAGTGCTTAAGGCACTCAAAGAGAAGTTGTTATCTAAATATGTATCTCCCTGTGGTCAAATGGACCGGGAGAAAAAGGGGAATGAATTCTGGATTAGATGTAAATTTCCAAATGTTGCAACAATTAATGGGAAGCATGTAAGAATTTTTGCACCTGACAATTCAAGGACTTTATACTACAGTTAAAATGATTATTTTTCAGTAGTCCTTGCTATGGTAGAGGCTAACTATAAGTTTCTTGTTGTCGATGTGGGCTGTTACAGTAAGGAAGAGGATGTTGGGATCTATAATAAATCTTAAATGGGTCAGCTAGTAAACATTGGATTAATTTTCCCATCACCAAGGTGCCTACCACAATTAAATATTTTGTTGCCTCATGTCATTCTAGGCGAAGTGACAAGGCCTTCAGATTAGATGAACATGTTTTGAAACCATACTGCAAGGTACAAGCACTGGAAGATTAAGAATAAAGGCACTAGAATTATGAATTGAGTAAAGCTAGAAGGTATCTGAAAACACATTTGGCATAATGTTTTCTACATTCAAAATATTTTTCATGCCTATTAATGTTAGGCTGGAAGCAGTGGCCTTAAAAACTATAGTATGCCGACATCTTCATAATTTACTTAGGCATGACCATCTTTCTAAACACCCAAATGATGAAGACAAACAAGACATAACATATGAACTATCAATGAATAATGATCAATGATTCCTGTTGCTGGGGTTGGTGGTTTTGCAAGATCTAAAGGATTTAAAGTCATAAGCTGTTTTGCTGAATATTTCAAAACTAGAGCCTTGAATATAAGGGACCAGAACAGGACAATGAACAGCATTCATTGTTAAATGGGACATTTCCTTTTGCTAATTGTTGTCCCTCCATATTGATTATTATTAGTATAGTAATATTTGAAATTTACATCAATAGTCATAACATACATATGATTTAATAAATTCTACCTGCTTTATGTTTCCAATCTTCTGCCATATTAAATTCTTCTTTATAGTAATTTTGAAATCTGCATCTGCCATATTCCACAAAATGGAATGTCTAGCAACCAATTTAATTAGCTGTTCATCTTCTGCAGCTTAAAATAGCACAGTAGAAGGTGTTATTTTGTAATATGCACAATGTGTATTAAATACAACTCCACGCACAAGGTCTCTGTCATGCAGTGCACAGTGCACTAGATCCTTGCAAAATAGTAGGTCTGAAATGCCAGCACATTATGCTGGTGCAAAACAAACCTGTAATCTGGGGAAACATTTCAGTTCTTTTTTCATTGTTTGTGTCTGCTGTGGATTACACTCGACATGTTATGTTGTAAGCAGCATAAAATGTGCGTTGCTAGGAAAACCTTTCTTCACCATCCAGCTGTGATGTTTCACATTCCAGCTTCACTGCTACACACTACAGTGAGCATGAGAAAGGTTGCGCATGCAGACAGCATTGACACAATATTTTACAAACATTTACAGAATTTTGTGTGACCTCCTTCCCCTTGTGTTTGGTGTCTCAATGTGAATGTCTTATTTTCTGTCCCATGTTCTGTTCAATTTTACTTCTTTACTTCTTCCTCTAGGCATACTGAATCTTTCTCCTTAATCAGTTTCTTTGCCTCAAGTCTCTTATCACTTTTCTTTTACCTTTCCTCTTTTCTTTACCGTATTCATATTGCCCTTACCTACCCCACATCTCTTTCCATCGCCATCGTCATCATAATTGTTATAGTTATTATTATTGTTAATGTTTTTATTTTCATTATCTGGGTGAAGTTGCTCATATAGCCTGATGACAATGCACATCCCCATCTATGTTATGTAGCCCTCATAGTATAACAACAACATAATCACCTTTGCAGTGATAATAAAGTAAAATGCAGCAGCTCACTAGCTATGATGACCATATTTCTGCTACATCAAATGTCAACTTATGTATTGAGTCCTAGAATGTTTCAAAATTTTCATCCACACTACTGGAAATGTTATTCAAACTTGTTTGGGATAATAATGTTTTACATTATTAACAGTCAGTGCTTAGTGTTAAAATAGTTAAAACTTAGTTGTGATAAATAGTTCTGCATTTTAAATATCTAACGAAAATACTTGCCTATCCTAATGTCACAGCTGCCACCTAAAAAGTATGTGTATTGCATCATATGAAACTGTGTTATAAAACTGGATAAAGGTTATGTCAAATGTATAAGCAGTTTAATTATTAGAAGCCACAGACTTTGGAATGTATAAAAAGTTCTTTCTCCCAACTCTGAGGAAATTCACATCAGTTCCATGCGCTAGGAACCTTAATTTTCATTTTGATGCATGGCAATTGCAAGTGTCACTCCCTGTCCCTTCATCCTTTGCATATTTTTCTTTCCATGTTATATGTAGCCAATAATGGTATGCTGCAAGCTATTTCCATTTATAAGAAATGGTTCAGTGTTGCATCCTGGCATACATATCCACTATTTTAGTATCTACACCTTAATTCTGTAGGCAGAAGGCAGCTGTCACAACTAATTGCTGACAGAACTCGGCAAAGAATTCCTATAGTCAGGCAAAATAGGACTTTTTTTTTAGACTAGATGGGGTCCCCAGACATAATCTTAAGAGATATCTAAAGGAAATAAATATAAATAGAAGGGCATCCATAAGAAATATTAATGCACAAAATTTAAATGATACTATTTCACCAAAACATAAGAAATTTGAGAAATGAGGAAGATGAGCTTTCGCTAAATCTGACATCAGAAAAAATGCGACCACATTTGTTATGTGTATCTGAACATCATCTGTCAGAACAGGAATTCTCACCAACTTCATTACATGTTAGGAAATGTGTACGGTCCAACTAAGTATAAATGAAGTAAATATAATAACAGTAGCTTTATACTGGTCACCAACAGGTGATTATGAAATATTTAAAAAGCAACTAGAAGGCTAGTTAAAATTTTAAAAGATAATAATTTGCGGGGTCATAAATATTGATTATCTGACTCTCAGTCTTCGGAGGGATCAAGTCAGTTTTATTTTTGCAACATACAAAATGTCTCACACAGTACATTTTCTTACAAAAATTCAAAATTCCTCATCTACAGCAATAGACAATATATCTAAAAATTCGACAGAATTAAATCCCATACCGCTAGGTCATTCACAAATAGTCTTATCAGATGATAAGACACAAATGTTATATTTTAAAGAAGTGAACTTAAAGTTAAAAGTTGGGTATAAATATAAAACGTCTAGAGAAATGGATGAAAATAACCTAAGAAATTTTAAGCTAGTACTGCAGCAAGAATCCTGGCATGAAATTTATGTAGTAAAGGTATTAAACAACAAGATCAACTTTCTAAAATATTTTAAAATTCACTTTGAAGCATGCTTTCCAATGAAATATGCCAAAGCCAAATCCACAAGAAGAATAACCCCTGAATCTTGTTAGGTATTAACACTTCATGTAAACGTAAAGGGCAACTATATCAGAAAGTGAAACACAAGAATAACCCAGACTTAGAATTTTAGCATAAGAGATATTGCAAAATCCTCAAGGAAGCAATAAGGGCAGCTAAGATATTGCATGATAATAAACAAATATGTAATTCTGAAAACAAAATAAAAACTGTTTGGAATATAATAAAAAGAGAAACGGGTAAGTGCTCTCAACAAAATCCCCAGTAATACAAGGTGTACATAAATGAATATCGGGGTTTTAACTCTTTATAATATTTATTACATTCAACTTACCATTATAAATGATAATGTCAAATGAAAAAGCAACTCAAACAATTTTGTTTGTTGGCACAAGTGCGCATGTGCGTGCAATGTTTCTGCCGCAATCTGCTAGACAGCGGTAGTAGCAAAGATGGTGACTGGTAAACAAAAAGCGTTTTGTGTTTTGCAGTTTGCAAAGACCGAATCTGTAGTTACTGTGCAATGTGCGTTCCGTAGTAAGTTCGGTTGTGATCCTCCTAGTGATACAAACATTCGTAGATGGTATAATCAGTTTGAAGATACCAGCTGCCTTTGTAAAGGGAAGAGCACAGGACGACCAGGAGTAAGTGAAGAGACTGTTGAGCGAGTGAGAGAGTCGTTCACTTGTAGCCCAAAGAAATCAGTCCAGAAGGATAGTCGTGAATTACAAGTTCCTGTGTCGACTGTTTGGAAAGTAGTAAGAAAACGCTTACAGCTATGGCCTTACTGTTTACAGTTATTACAGGCTCTAAAGCCGACAGACCATGGATTACGTGCGAAATTCACAAACATGTTGTTTCATGACAATTTTGTGGATCGTGTTGTCTTCAGCGATGAATCAACCTTTCACCTTAGTGGACATGTTAACACTCATAATGTGCGCATCTGGGGCTCAGAAAATCCTCAAGAGATGGTACAAATGCAACGAGATTCCCCTTAAGTGAATGTTTTTTGTGCCGTATCCCGGCAAAAAGTTTATGGGCCTTTCGTTTTTGGTGAACCTACTGTAACTGGCACTTCTTACCTTGATACACTAGAGCAATGGCTCTTCCCTCAGTTGGAAGAAAATGAGCCAGAGAACTTCATTTTCCTCACTGGCATAACAAAGTACGCGATCGGTTGAACGTTACTGTACCCGAGCGCTGGATAGGCCACAAGGGCCCTAATGACAGGGCTTGCTATGCATGGCCTGTACGTTCTCCTGACCTAACGCCATGCGATTTTTACCTTTGGGGCTTCATCAAGGATCGTGTGTACGTGCCTCCGCTACCAGCTGACCTCCCTGAATTAAGAAACTGGATTGAAGCAGCTGTTGCTACAATTATTGAATACACACTTAACAACGTTTGGGAAGAACTCGGCTATAGACTTAATGTGTGCCATGTGACAAAGGGTAGTCACATTGAACATTTATAAGCTTCTTGGTAAAACTGTTTGAGTTGCTTTTTCATTTGACGTATCATTCATAACTGTAAGTTGAATGTAATAAATATTATAAAGAGTTAAAACCCTGATATTCATTTATATACACCCTGTACTTAATACTGACGGTCAAATAATTTATGATCTGCAGAAAGTTGCAAATATTTTCCTATTTCTTACTTGATGTAACAAACAAGCTAAACTTAAATTATGGAAATGAAGAATCAGCCTTACAGTTTTTGAGAACTTCTTTCATTGATAAGGTCTCTGAATTTAACATCAATTTGACAACTTCTTCTGAAATCCATAACATACTAAATTCTCTTAAGACCAAAAACTCTTCTGGATATGATAAAATAACAAGCAAAGTTGCACCAAATAAGCATTCTTCTTAGCTATTTATGTAATGAATCATTAAATAATGAAATATTTCCTGGTAGTATGAAATACTCAATTGACAAACACCTTTTCAAAAAAGGCAAAAAAGGAGGATGTTGCAAATCACAGAACAATATCTCTCTTATCAGTATTCTCAAAAGCATTTGGGAAAGTAATGTTTAACATATTGTGTAATTACATGGAGCATAGCAATCTATTTATCCAAGAACAATTTGGGTTTAGAAAAAAAATACTAATAATATAATTTACAAACTTAAATATCAGGTGTTAACTAACATCTTTAAATGATAATTTACATGTGGGTGCAATTTTCTGCGACCTAACAAAGTTTTTGACTGTGTAAATCATAAGATTTTGATAGCAAAACTACAGTTGGTTTACATCACACGTAGAAAATAGAAAACAAAGGGTAGAAATTAGCAACCACAGTCAATATAACTACAGCACCTCAGATTGGAAATTAATAATAAATGGCTTTTCCAAAGGGCCAATTTTAGGTCCTAAGTTGTTTATAATTTACATAAATGACTTCCCATTTTATACCCTTGGACACAAAAAATTAGTTATCCCCAGATTCCATGTGCTGATGAAGAGCTTCATGTATCTTCATAAAAGCTGTGCTCATAATGCACACGAAAAAACTACACAATGATCTGTGACTGACAGCCTAATGCTTAACTTATGAGTACTGAAAACAGGTCACAAAATAATGTTACAGTGGCTGAAAGGTAAGAAGGCCTTGCTTGCGGTTTTTTTTTTTTATGTTTGTTAATTTTATGACTGAATATGTAGAACGTGATATTGTATTAATGTAACTTAGGCATTTGAGGCTATGGGCATATTTATGGACACAAAAACATAATTCTACTAACACTTGGCTTAAATAACTAAAAAGTGTGTAAATAAACTTATCTTTTAAAACAAAAACACAAAATAAACATAATTAATATTGGATGTATGAACCCTCAGCCCAAATAACTGACCTCAATATTTGGGGCATAAAGAAAATTAAATGCTTGCAGTAATGTGGATGAGAAGCTACAAGATCCCAGGCTTCTTGAATTTGTGCCTAGAAGCCATCTTTTGTCCACCCACCTATAGGTAAATTGGAGCACAGCTCCCTTTTTACCTTAACCCACACATTCTCAATCTCTGATATCCTACCTCTCTGAAAACCAATTTGAAACCTTTTGAAATGTGTGGACAGGATGATTATCTCATAGAAATTCAATAGTTCCATCAGGATCTCTCATCCTCATGTGAATTAAAATATTATCGAATGTTGCCGTGTAATGCATATCATTCAGTGTATCGTCAAGCTGCCATAGGAAACCTACCTGATATCCAACATGATACAGATATGCGCCCATTAGGGAATATTGTGAAGCCAAGTATTTTGCATCATATTGGGACCCCTTTGGACGATAGATAGTCACCTCTCCCTTATGCGGAAGAAACGTTACCTTGTCTGAGAGTATCACGTTATTCCAGTTGCGATTAGCATTTTCCTGTTGAAGGGTGTGTTGAGTATTTTATATAAAGAGAAAGTTCCTACTTCCCAAAAAAAATTAGATTACCAAAAATGTTTCAAAACATAGGTTTTTAAACAATACTTTTAGCAAATTAAATAACTCAGAAGTTTGAGACAAGTGAAGTTTTAATAAATGTGATAGTTAAAAATGAGTCGGAATAGTAACACTCACCTCACTTATATGTAATTATGTTCAAAACATATGTTTCAAGGGCAATTGCATCCTAATTACATATAAGTGAGGTGAGTGTTACTATTCCGACTCATTTTCAAATACGTTTAGCATTTTTGCATACCATACAGATTCCATTTTTTTAATTGAATGAGAACTGTTTGTGCCTGATGCGTTTGCATGCCATTCTGGGCACCACATTCTTTCGTGTGCAGTAGAGTGGAATAAACCCTTAAAGATGCATCATAATCAGTATCATATTATTAACTGTACCGAATGTCGTGTATGAAATAGGTATGTCTAAAATAAATAGCCACTCTATGTTGATTCACATCATTAAAAGATGTTTGTTACTTGTGAGAAGCGAACCTGTGACCCTCAGCAGAGGAGTAACCTACGCTTTACCGCAGCACTACAGCGAACACACATGGAGCATCACAGGTTTAGTAATGTCATACAATACAAACTGTAATATGTTTTGTGTTGTTAATATTTTTAGTTAATATTGACAGTTGTTGAAGAAGCTTAAGTTATGTATTTGATTACGATTATTGATCTTATGGGTTAGTAATATTAAGATTTGAAACCTGTGACAACTTGTTGGTGCAGCTACACAACAGAATCATGGATGGTGTGCACAGGTTCTGTGTGTCTAGGACTAAGACGAATATGACGTTCCAAATACAACTCTTTTGTGACAGGTGTACATAAAGAACATTTACTAGTATGTATTTGCAGATGGCACCAATGTTCTATTTGCAAGCAAACATTTAAATGAATGTGTTATAAAATTAAATTATTTTGTAAGCAGTACGTCAGATTGTTTTAAAGCAAACAAACTGTCAGTAAACCTTGAAAAGACAAAAGTATCTAAATTCTAACTAAACTAAGAGCTGAAGCTATCCTGATGACGTATTGACTCTTAAGTGTTCCCGGGATTCTAGCCAGGTAAGTTCATGGATTCACCCCAATGTTTCAAAGCTGGACATCATCTTCGTCTTCAGGGTTATCTGTTAACTTGAAAGTCAAGATTCGCACATTTATAGTGCCTGAGTGAAGCTAGCATTTATTTCATTTGCATATTTTTTTGCCATGAAGCAACTGATATTTAATATGACTGAGGCATGGGCATGGACTTCTAGAAAACTGTATGTTTTGAACTTGAGCACAGACCTGTTTGGAAATATTTTATAGTACTCATTTTTTTGAAGCACAATATGTTGTATAGGAATGCAGTGAAGTTTTCTAATGTTTTGGTTGAGGCAGACATCAATTAGGTGTTAAGGCTCTTTATCATCAGTGCTCATGCTGTACTTAGTTGTAGGCCTGAATTGCGATTAACTTTATTAACATTCAGATGAGGTGGCTAAGGCTTGTTTTACTCTTCTTTCCCAGTAGCTCTAACACTTCATCATTATCCTGGTGTTGGTAGAATTGGCTCTATGGCTGTTTTCAATACAATGTTCAGCCAGTCCAGATTTTTCAGGTTGCATAAGCCTGATGGTTAGTTGGTGTTCAGTGCCATGTGTGGCAATAGTGTGTCCTGTTTAAATGATGTACGCTGTGCCACATTTGAAAGGAATGTGGTACCCACCAGGTACCCTTAGGGTTAAATTACCTTTTACTGGCCTGACCAAATTACTGATTTTAGGCGGTGGCTTATGGATGGTTTTGATGCTGTATTTTTGGAGAAGTCTACTTATCTTTCCAGAAAAATTTCCTGTAAACGGTATGTAGGCCATAGGGGCTGGCTTATCTGTCCCTTGAGTGTCCTTTTTGGGGCTCCTTTTTTGTCTGGCTCTTTTTAAAGCTGCTGTAATATCCTTGGCGAAATATCCATTCTGTTGGAGTGTGACTTTTGGGGTTGAAATTCAGTTTGACAGTCATTTGGAGATGATGCAGAAACTGCTCTATGTCCCAGTGTGTTAAGAATGCTCATTCGTTGCAATTTATGATGGAAACTGTTTGCATTGAGGTACAGAGTGGCATGTATAGGTTTGTGGTAGATAGCATGTCTAAGAGTATTGTCCTCTTTTCTGGAAACCAGAATGTCCAGGAAAAATAGAGGCATCTTTTTCAACTTCCATAGTGAACTGTATCTGGGATTGGAGGCTATTTAAGTTTGAAAGAAAATCTGGAAGAGTTTGGAACCCATGTGGCTAGATCACAATGTGTGGGTGTGAGTGTGTGTGCATGCACAATTTTTTTCAGTGTTTAGCTGTCATGTTACATGAATTCATTGTGTGTACTTTATTTTTTATTGCTGTTCTAGTAAATCAATATCTGTTCTTTCATTGGCTCGAAATGTCTGTATATTAAGGTTTTGTATGCCTAATTATTGATTATTTTGCAATTTTTTATTTTATTTTCAAAAGTTTCTTTTGTTTTTATTTTTTTAAAATGTTGAAGGTACTTCTGATCCATATAATACGTACAATACTGTAGACAAAAGGATTCACTAAAAATAAAAAGAAGATTCAGCTCTCTATGTCATTTGGTACTCTTTTTATTACTAATAATTTAAAATCCTGCATTCTGCTTTAAAATTGCTTGACACTTTTCAGACAGCAATAAGTTATTCGGGCTGGCACTAAAAGGGTTTAATGGACTAGAAAATTAATATTTATTGAATGTGTGTATTTTAGTACTGTAATTTGAAATAAACACACTCTATATGTAGTTTTGATAATCTAACAATTTAAAAATGTATTGACAAAAATTCTGTGTACATATTTAATATTTTCAGAATGTAGATCTTAACACTAAATTTGGACACCTTTGTATATAAGGATGTAAGCAATATATAGTGACATAGGCTATAAAAGCCAAGTGATATAAAAGTTTAAGATGTTTATAGTTGTAATGCGAGAACTTTGAATGTTGTATACTCTGTGTATTTAATTTTGCATACCTTGATATTATCAATGTTGCTTGGCGATCATGGACCTACTGAACACAATCTATGTAGTCTAGTGCCAGAAAAATTTGCACATACATTTGGATGTTAGATGACTTTCTTCAATTTTTAAATGTTGACCACCCTCTGTACGTACTAAGATTTTCCAATATGATAATAATTATGTTTTCATAAAATGCACAAATCTCCCTGGTGCTAAGAACACCAGAAGTTATTTGTTATTGAATGCTTCAGTCTAAGTAACTGTGGCAAAAATCCATATACAGCATTTTAACTTTACTCTAGCTATTTGTTCATGCATGTTGACATATAAGTAAGTTGTTTTGTGTAAAACACGTGTGATTAGTGGAGCAGACTGATTTGAAATTTCATGCTGTTGCACTGGATTGGTAAATTAGTTGTATTTTGTTCTTCAGATTCATCTGGATGGTATGGGCTGTGCAAGAAGATGTTCAGTGTTAGCAGAATCAATGCAAGATAATCACTTTATGATTGGAAGAAATGATGTAAGTAGTGTATCTTTATATTGGCAGAATTTATGTATAAAGGTTGACATTTTATTTATTTGTATGCATCAACTCTGATACATTAAGTATATTTACAGCGACCAAACAGCATGGCCATATAAATGAATTGAAATTGAAGGATCAGTAATGATTTGCTTGGAGCCCTAACTCTTTCGCATACCATGACCATCTAAATTAAAAGAGAAACAATTTAATAGTTTATACTAAAATGTTAATAAAAACAGTTCAATAATAATAAAATTAACATTAAATCCATTCTAATTTGTTTTGGTCCCTGTCCTTAAATGAGGAAAAATTAACCCATCCCATTCACATTCCTTTTACTCTTATTATTATATATACTTTCAAAAATAACATTGCAGAGTAGTTGCACAAAGCAAAGGCTATGAGAAACCTTGACTGCTCCTTACTGACCACAGGCATTGGTTCTTAGTTCTTTATAAATATTCCCCAGGATTCCAGACTTGCATTTGGTTATCAAAATTTTATCTACTGCTGGTTGGATGTTTAGTTTCAGCAATTTACTATATATTCCATGTTTTCACCACTCATTTGCTCCTGGACATTCAAATAGTATATTCTCAACATTTACTGAATTTGGACTTGTAAGATGTTCTCTAGGTTCACAATTATTTTTAAAAAATCGTAGATTTCAAATTCTCAGTTTAAACCATGTCATTCTCTTCCTCTCCTGTTTATTGCACTTACTGTTGAACATTTCTCTTTTGACATCCTCTTTCATTGCTTGAAAAAATTTTAGACTGAACCTAACGACTCCTAACCATGAATAGTAAAACCCACAACACTTTGGTTACTTGCATTAACAAATGTTAATTCACCAGCCCTATCTTCTTCCAAAAACCATTTAAGATAACTAGACCATTATTTGTTTAAAAGTGAACAAATGTAATGCCTTCTTCATTCACTTTACCTTTTCACTTTTGTCCTAATATGAACCAATTTTGCTCTAAACTCCTGTAGTTTCTCCCTGCTTCTTCTCACTACAGATTCTTGTTTGACTTTGCTGGAGATACAATGCCTTGTTGCATACTACTGCACTGTACTGTCAGGTTCTAAAATACTTCAGCATTTTCAATATTCACACATTACTCAATTCTAGTGGCATCTAGCTCTTCACTTTACCCTCTCTCCTTTTTGCTAACTGTTGAATATCTTGTGGTGGCTGTCTATCCAATGAAATCTTATATAATGATGTCACCATCACACTGCTTACATGATCTTGAAGCTCTGGCACACTTTTGTGTATTTTAACTCTTTCAGTCTTTTAACTGGGTATCGCCAGTCTGTCCTTGATTTTCTGCTTCCTGTTCCATTTGCAAAAGTTGCTGACTCATTCTTTTTTCCAGTTCCATTGGGATACTTACCTGCTCTCTGGCGGTATCTTCTACATATAGCTTTCTTTCAATTTGCTATAGCTTCCTTCATCGCTGTATAAACTGCTTCCTTATTTCCTTCTCTTTCATTGACAAGCTTTTAAAATGTCTTTGCTTGGTATAAGATTTCGTAAACAGTGTTCATGTTGTAAACTTCAATATTGTCACTCTCTTGCCCGTTTTCTTCCCATCTCAGAGTTGTCACCATTTCCCATCCTAATTTCATCTGAAAAATACTTTTCAAGATACTTTGCATGTCAAGTTGAGCCCAGACTCCTCTCCTTTCCTTGATTCTGGGAAACACCAGTTTGAACTTGTGATTCTTGTCCAAATTTTCCCTCCTACCTTTTAAGTATCTGAAGCTCTTCTGAAATGTCTTGCTTGATATCCTAAGAAGTTGTATTCACAATATTACCAAGGCTATCTTCTAGAATACCAGGAATCTTTTCTACCATTTCATCTGAATCAGTTAGACCTGGATTCATTTCAGTGCCACTCGTAATTGACAAAACTCACTCAGTGATACCAAGGATTATCCTTTCATTGCCTTCTTGTGTCTTGGTATATTCAGCTGCTATCTGCTCAGTGTACTCTCAGATCCACTCCCATTGTGCCATATTTCCTTCTAAAAAACAGGAGCTGTGATCTAACACATCCTTCTCCCATCATTGCTCATTTAGTGCCCACTAGAAATATACGATAATCTCGAGCACTAGGAGAGCAGTGTTGGAGAAAGGGCATGTTACAGTTAGTTCCTGTATAGTAAGTGAACCTAGTAGCAATGGGGGTAAAGCTTCCAGTATACCGAATGAGGATGGGGGATATTCGGAAGGATGAAATTCATCTGTAACAGCAACAGTTCAGGAGACAACCGAGTATTGATCATCTCATTAATTGAAAGGTAATTCTAACCCTGCTGGTAATAGAAGGTATAGAATTAAACCCAGGACCAGTAGAAATATAATTCATGTTGGAATATGTAGGGGATGGAGGAGAAAATTAATAAAAAGAGAGGTGAATGAAATTCAGAATAGGCTGGAGAAAGGAGAGGATTCAATCTGGTCTTCACAGGAGTGGAAAAGGAACTTAGGCAATAGAAGAAGTGTCTTAAGATTTTAATAGAAAAACTAGAATTGGACAGGCAGGGATGAGAGATTGTGGAGGCTTTTAGAATGAGAAGAGAAACAGAGAACAGGCCAATGATAGCCATAGTGGTCACAATGCAGTTGAAATATGAAAAGATCAAAGAAGTTGAAAGGATCTGGAATATTTATTAATAAGGAATTGACCCCAAACAAAGGGATCTAGAAAGGTAATTAATATGGAAAATGCTACAAGTAAGATTGGCTGTGAAAACAATGTATGTAAGAAAGCTGCAACTTTGGATAGATGGTGAGGTGATACCAGCAGGAAATATCAACAATGATGTATGGCACAAAAAAGCAGAAACATAAGAAATCATTCAGCCAAAATCTCACAGGCAAGAGAGAATGACAGGAAGCATAAGGTTCAACTTGCAGCAGAGAGTAATGTGTGCTGAAACAAATGAAGAAGAAAAGGAGAGAAATCAAGGAAGTGGAACTAAGCGATGAAAGGGAGAGGAATTTGGAGTGAGGGGAATCCTGTGTCTCATCAAGGTCAAGGATAGAAAACGATCAGCTGAATGGTGTTTCTACAGTAAGGATGACATCTCAAGATATGTAAAGGATGTGAAGGCTGAAGGAGGAAGGAGGTGCTAGAAGCCCAAAGTCTAGCAATCATAAATACTGGTTTGAAAACACGAAAGTTGGAGAAACAATGGAAGGAAGGAAAGTGTATTGACATAAGAGTGCAGATCTTTGTCTTGAATAACTTCACAACTGCAAATATGGAAGGAATCCAGTTAAGCAAAGAGCGGCTGGGCATATTTAGAAACAGATTGGGATCTCAATAGCAGAGAAAGGAATACATTTGGATTTTTGGAACTGTGAAGGGTTGAAAAACAAAATAGCAAATGGAACTTTACAACATTTAGTTACAAAATTAGATTTTTTGGCAGTGGCAGAGACGGCTAAAAGAAGATGACATAAATGTGAATGATTTTAGTTATTGTGAGAGGTAAGGAGAAATGGTAGCTAAGAAAGGATGAGTGTTTGTCAAAAGGTCTTTGATTAAAATTATAAAAAAAAACACTGGTCTAGACATAATGAGATGTTTTAGGTGATGATACATGATAAACCACTAAATGATACCATAATCTCTATAGGAATGATCTATAATCCACCCATCACTTCACAAATTCACATTACTGAATTCTTTCAACATTTATGTGAATTTAGAATTTCTAATAGTGGGAGTCTTTAATGTAAGTATAGCAGAAATGAAGTTACAGGAGCTAGAAGATTCGCAAAGTGAGGAACCATTGAACAAAAGCAAGAAGCTCAGGTAGCAGAGATAGAGTTTTTGATAGAGGCAGTGAAAAATTTATGAGTTCTGCGAATTAAATTCATTGGACAATCCAAATGAGAAATATGAAGAGGACGAGTATGGTGAATTTAGATTTGTAAATAATAATAATCAAAGTGTAATAGACTATTTTTATGACCTATTGGTAGAGACATACTAAATTTGCATTTAGGATAATATGAATTTGAGTATTTTTCAAAGAATAAGTCAAATTTAGCACATTTCTGGGAATAGTGCAAATTTGGGATTATTTTAAAATATAATACATTTTTGTGAATGTGCCAAATCAATTGTAAATGATGTATATTGATCTTCTGGTATGCTTGTATGATAACAAGGAGCACCTTTTAACGTTAGGTGGTGTAGAAAGGAATTATCTACTCCCTACTCCTGTGTGTGAGGCCTCTTCGGCTACTCTACAAACCACAGAAAAGAAATGAATGAAATGGCGCTTTATTTATGAATGTTCTTTAACTGCTGCAGTTCTCAGCATCCCATTCTATACTGGACATGAAATACAGCTTAATTTTGCTCAGAGCCTTCTCTATCAGACTTCCTTTGAGACAGGCCTCAATCCAATGTTGCTTACATATAGTAGGAAAGAATATTCAATTTTACATATAAAGCCAACTGAATTTTATTTCTAAGGCAATTTCAGAATGGAAAGTTGACTCAATCATATGTATATGGGCTGAGTAAATGCACTAAACTGGGCTGGAATCTGGAAAAAAGTATTTACCTAAAAGTACCACACCTGGTAGTATTTATTTATCCATCCTTTTAAATTTGGGACATCCAGTTTTTCTATGGGAATATTTGTTTCATGAAAGCTTCTACAGTGTCTCTCTCAAAAACACTAGTTGCTGTTTTTTTTTCCTTCAGTGACTGAAACATCAAAACAACTGATGACTGAAACATCAAAACAACTGATGTCTGATGCTTTGTCTCATTTGCTTTGCACGAAATATTTTATGCTTTTTTTCATTTTGAACATGCTTAATGTATGTCTTTCTTCTTTCCGAGAAACTGTACAATTACATGTTTTGCACATTAGTGTCTTGTTAATAATCATGATAATCATCATTCTTCGATGATGATGATGACGATGATGATGATGATGATGATGATGATGATGATGATGATGATGACGATGACGATGGCAAGAAGACCAACAGTAATTAAATAGGTTACAAAATTGCATTTTATATTGGAATAACTATTATTTTTATGCAAACCACATTTATTTGGGGGATTAATGTCTACTTATAGTTTTTCTCCCCTTCCAGATCTTTATGAAATATGAAAACAGTTTTAGCTTAAGAAATATACATTGTTTAATAAAAACGGTTACATAGTGATAATTTTCATATTTATTGAAAATTTGCTTTAGTTTTGTTAGATAAGGTGAGGGATCTTATGACAGGTAACTTAGATATACTGACTGTAGTTTTAGTTTTACTAATATTCTCTTTAGTAGATAGAAATCTGCCACATGAAAGTACACAGAGAGAGGTACATAGCAGAGGCAGCCAGCATCCGAAAAGCAGAAGATGTACTGAAGGCAAAAGGAAAGGAAATTGACATTTTCTGTGATGAGACCACAAACAGGATGGGGGACATTTACTTTTGCAGTCTTGTTCAGAATATTGTGTGATTACAGTCCTGAACTGATGGTTGCTACCATATATTTTATTGAGTCTGCAAATGCAACCAATTGTATTGGAGCAATTCTTGATTCCTTTAGGGAATATGGTGTAGATTATGGGGAAGGGAACTGTATGGTGACAGACTCCTCTCGCTATATGAAAACATTTTAAAGGGTTTAAAACTAATTTTAGGAGATCATTTAATGTACATCCAGTGCTGGGCTCATAAATAGAGACTTCTGTGCAATATTTTCTTCAGGAATTATCACAACAAGAGTTTTATTTAGGAAAAGAAAACATCTTTATTTCACCCTTCTTAAGGAGAAGAGAAGAGTTTTATTCAGGAAAAGAAAACATCTTTATTTCACCATTCTTAAGGAGAAGAGATGAGCAAACTGTCCAATGTTCCCATGCCAGAGGTCACTCACTGCAATTCATGGTTCAATAGTATGTTTTATTTGGCAGATTATTTATCTGCCAAATATTAAATTGTGTACATCGAAAGAAGTAAAAGATATTGCCAGCTGTAGTGCAACTAATTTGTATCTCTTAAGTATCTCTTGAGTACCATTTTCATCAGGGAACACTTTAAGTGCCTTGTCAATCTGATAACCAGACTAGATAGATCAAAATATTCTACTCATCTTAATGAAGAATTGGGAAAATTGCAGATACAATTATTCAAAACCATAGAGTAGGGTGTAATTTTCAATGCTACAACAGATGCACTTGCATCTCTTAGCAGGAAACAATCAGCTGCTGTTAAAACTTCCTCTAAACAGCTTGCTTAAAAAATATTAGTGAAGCTCAAATCTACTGGTGTTACAAGATCCAGCAAGGTAATTTTTAAAAAAGCTTATAGTGCTGCATCACAAAACTATGTTGATAAGAGAAATGAATTCATCTCACCTGACAGACTTTCGCAAACTTCCTTTACTCAAGGAACTGGATCAGGATAAGTCAATTTCAGGTTAAACTGAACTGAAGGACTGTATAGTTAAACATAGCTGAAGTTGTGAATTTGGCATAAGGAGTATGTTGAAATTTGTATTTCAGTCAGACTTTACTGAGAAAGCTATACAACTCATATGCCTATCTTGTGCTAATGTGGACTAATGAGCATCTTTTTTCTTGTTTTAACAGTGTACTGGCAGATATGCAGAAAAATCTAAATGAAACTAATCTGTTCATGATGCCAGCTTTTGTATTTAAAAACTTAAGTGTAATGGGTGCACCAAAATGTGTACTGTAGTAGTTAATAAATATCCAAATAAACCATCTGAAGATAACATTTCTTTTTTATAAAAATAACCACACTTTTAAGAAAAATAACATCAATATTACCCAAAATACTTCACCTTTGCAGGCCCTTAGCTATTAGTATTAGTTATATAAATAATTCTTAAGTTTTAAATTTATATTCAAATAGTGGTCAGTTGCCAATAGCAGTAGATATTGATCAGTTAGGCATATAACACCTAGAACAAAATCCTTGCAAACATGCATATAAGAGATTTAAATGGAAGGAGGAACATGAGAGTGATTTTTTGCAATTAATTGAACTCTGGTATAGAAATTATCTGTCAGTTTGGAATAAAAGGTTTGGTAATAAAATCAGATATTGAAAAAGCAAGAAAGTCCCTAATTATTGTAATGGGCAGGTGATGAGATGGTAATGAAAAAGAGAAGTAACAAAATTAGGAAGAGTAAATTGACAAGTGTAAATAAAACAATAGTGTAACAAAGATTAGGAAATAGTTTCTCTAAACATTGTTACATGGAAAATAAGTACCATCAGGATCTGATAAAAAATTAGGAAAATAACTAGGGTTTGGAAAATGCTAATAAAGTAATCAGTATAATATGCAATAAAAATATAAGTAAAATATGGAATATTAAAAAATCAACATATAAGAAATATAGTAGTGCTCCCAATATATCTCGAGGGGAATGATTGGATTATTTTAAAAATCTCTCTGAAAATTCAGGGTGAATGGGAGCTAGGAATGTTGAAAAAATTAGTAATAATGTTTTATAAATATTGGACTGTGAAATAAGAAATCCAATATGTTACACTCACGTGATTTTCTCTAGCTACTCTACAAACAAACTTCTTATAAAAGATTATTCTTCTTTCTATAAAATGCTATTCAAGATAAACAATAGCAGAAGGGAACTAAAGCAATACACTATGCTAAAGTGATAGTCAAATGTTTTAAAATCTGTCGTTATGCAATTGTCATTACGAAGTGCTTCTTTGTTTGGCCAGGAAAATGGACGCTTCCTCTCTAAGAAAAGTGTAGGTACTTTAAAATTGAAACTAATAACAAGAAATATGTTGCAAGCGGTAAACTCCACGAAAAAAATGTACATGACATACATTATGTATTTTAATGAGATCTACATTTTTTGTGTAATCAATTTTTGTCTATCTCTTACGGTTTACTAGTTATGCTAAATTCAGAAAAATTCACCCAGAATAAACAGGTGTTTAGAAGCTTTTCCCAGAAAATTCGAGGTATACATTTTATTTGCGATGGAAAAGGCTTTAATAAATGGTATTTAAATCAAAATTGTTAGAGCCATTTTTCAGAAAAACAAAATTTTCGAAATTTTTACCATGTGAAGGGTAGTTAGTGGGGGGGGGGGGGATTTTCTTGAAAATCTTTGTGTGGCACAACTTTGGAAGATACCAAACTTAAATTACCATCTTTTCATTTTTGAGCTATGCTGTACATACGAGGGCCGTTCAGAAAGTAGCCTCCGGTTGATTGCAAGAAATTCACCAAGTTAAATAAAAATATTTTAATATATACATCTTACAACTACATCTTTGCACTATTTTTCTACATAGTTTCCATAACGATTGAGGCACTTATCATATCTGTTCACAAGATTTGAAATTCCTTCTGCATAAAAATCACCCGCTTGTGCCTGGAGCCAGCCTGTGACCGCATCTTTGAGCTCTTCGTCGTCATCAAACCGCTGGGACCAGAGCCATTTCTTCATATGCATGAAGAGGTGATAATCGCTTGGCGCCAGATCTGGGCTGTAAGGTGGATGGTTGACAACGTCCCACTTGAAGGACTCAAGAAGGGCTGTTGTTCTGCGAGCAGAGTGAGGACGGGTGTTATCGTGCAAGAAAACGATACCGGAAGTCAGCATACCACGGCGTTTGTTCTTTATAGCCAGTCGTAATTGTTTTAGTGTTTCACAGTACACGTCTTGATTAATGCTCGTCCCACGTTCCATGAATTCAACCAACAACACCCCTTTTGCATCCCAAAACACCGTTGCCATCAATTTTCAGGCAGAAAAATCTTGCCGGGCTTTTATTGGTTTGGTAGGCGAATTTGAATGTGCCCACATCTTTGATTGTTCTTTTGCCTCAGGGTTCACGTACTTAATCCAGGTTTCGTCCCCGGTCACGATTCTGTTTAACAATGGTTTACCTTCGGCCTCATAACGTGACAGAAAGTCTAATGCAGATGCCATTCTTTGAGTTTTGTGGTGGTCGGTAAGAATTTTGGGCACCCATCGTGCACAGAACTTACGGTAACCCAATCTTGCTGTCACTATCTCGTACAAGAGAGTCTTAGAAATCTGTGGAAAATCAGTAGACAACTCCGACATTGTGAAACGTCGGTTTTCACGAACTTTTGCATCAACTGTCTGAACGAGTTCGTCCGTGACCAATGATGGTCTACCACTCCTCTCTTCATCATGAACGTTTTCTCGTCCACTTTTAAATAAACGTACCCATTCACGGACCACTCCTTCACTCATAACTCTTGGTCCGTACACGGCACAAAGCTCACGATGAATAGCTACTGCAGAATATCCTTTGGCTGTAAAAAACCTTATAACAACACGCACTTCACATTTGGCAGGGTTTTCTATTGCAGTACACATTTCAAACGGCCACAAACACTAAACTAGCGCAGGTACGACTTTCACTCGACCACGGCTTGATGCCGACTGACCTGCTGAGTGCGTGAATGCACAGGCGTGAATGCACAGATGGCGTCGCTACTCCCCCAACTACCCGCACTGTGACCGATCGGAGGCTACTTTCTGAACGGCCCTCGTACAAGCACGCACGCATGAACACACGCATACCTTTTTTTTTGAAAATGTTTTCTTTTGGATTCAGGGGGTCCTAAAACATGTATTTCCAGTGAAATCTTGGTATCAAATTTTTGGGTGGAATACAGCATCTTCTCCATCCACTATGTACATCGTACATATGGGGTTAGAGAAAGTAAAAATGAGAAGTAAGAGAATGGGTTAAACTGCTGAAAACAAATAAAGCAGCAGGAATAGATAGTATACCAACATAATTTTTAAAGGAATAGTGCACAGTCATAAAGTGGAACTATTGACAAATATATTCAATTCACTGAAAACTGAAGGTCACATACTGCAGAACTGGAGAAAATCATACACCCCATGTGCAAAGGCAAAGGCAGTATAGGTAAACCAAACAGTCGAGAGTTTTCTTCAGAACATCATGACCTTCAAAGGAGACCACTCCCCCCCCCTGCCACTGGGCAATAACCAGCTGTACTAGGGGTGAATGGCAACATAGTAAAATCTCTGTCTCCTGGAGACTCAAGGATTCTGCTAGCAAGTCGATATTCATGCCTCGATTAAGGGACTGGTAAGTGGAAGACTTGGCAACTGCAAGGGTTTGTTTCCAGTCACAAACCACTAAACCCAATGTTTAAAAGTCAGGCCAACTTTGGCAGACAGTTATCATGTTATGAAAAGATACTGTATAGGGAAGTGGCTTTATTATATAGAGTAGGAAAAACTGGTAACATAACTCCATGGCACCACAGCTCATGGGGAACCTTGGCCTACCGTCTGGCCGCTGCATTCCCCATCTAGGTCCACTACAGACATGGATGGGGTGCAGTAGTGGAGGGTGAGAGGTGGTCAGCACCCCGAGCCCCCTGGCTGGTTAATGCAGTCCTCATGACCTGGATCAGTTAATTCTCCACCAAGTAGCTCCTCAATTGGCCCCCCAGGGACCTTACGAGACTGAGTGCACCCCGGTCCAGGTCTACCAGCGGGTGAAAAATCCCCATGCCAGTACTGGGGATCGAACCCAGGTCTCCCGCTTGGTAAGCACCTGCGCTACCACTGTGCTAAGGAGTCTTCCACTTTTACTGGTATTTTGGCAAATACATTGCAAAACTGGATAGAACAATGCAACATACTATCTGAATACCAAATGGGGTTTTGTAAAGGAAGAACTATTGTCAACATATTCATTTTAAGAACTCTAATAGGTAAATGTTTAAAAAACAAGACAGGGATGCTATACCTAGCTTTTGCAGGTTTGGAAAAAGCATTCAATCAAATAGAAATGCAGTTATTATGGTTAAAGCTTTCAGATAAAGGGGCCAGTAGACACATGATAAGCATTTTAAAAGCTCTATATAAGGAAAATACTTTTTGTATAAAATTAAAGGAAAGTGCAATAACTAAAGAGATAAGCAAGAAATGGGCTTCAGACAAAGATATAAGCTAAGTCCAGTTCTGTTTAATTTATACGTTTATAATATATTGCAAAACATTAAGAAACACAATTTTATGCCAGTTATAAACAATACCAAGGTTTTCGGTGTATTATTTCTAGATGATTTGGTATGCAGGGAATTAATAAATATTGTTCAGAATGGTGCCTAAAGGTGAAAATGTAAGAAAAGAGGAAAGTTGAGTAAATACAGAAACTTGAAAGAAAGTAGATAAGGCATTAAAGGTGATACACAATGACATAATTAGGGATAAAAATAGATGGAGGGGCAAAATGAGTAAAGCCAAAAGCAATAGTACTAGTAAAAGAGAAAACAGCTATGTTAATCATTAAAGGCTGTCACTCAAAATACCATAACTGGAAGTTGAATGGTTGGAAAGAATATGCAATACAACAGTCAAAGCTTTATGGGAAATGGAAAATTATTGGGAAACTGTGAATAAAGTACAGCAATCATTTTGCAAAGAAATGCGTTACTTACCAACTGCAGCTGTAAAAGAAGTTGCTCAAGTAGAAATGGGAAGAGTTACAAGAAAAGGTTTTATTGAGAGAGTTTTAAAATATTGTCATAGGTTTTTAAACGAAAATGAAGAAGCCGAGTAAAATAAATTTTGAATGCACCAAAAGGTCATACTTATCTTAGGGATGGCTGCTAGTTTAAAAACTATTTTAGAGAGTAATGGATTAGGTATGTGTGTAGGAAAAGAGGATTTTGAAGAGGCAGGATATTTTGAAGATATAAGGAGATACAAAAATGATATACTTATTAGGGAATGCCCATTATGTGAAGGGAAAGAAGACTAGGAGCATATAGTGTTTGTAAGGTAACCGAAAATTGGAGAAATGAACTCATTAAGGCAATGTATTGGTAAAATTTGGCAAAAATTGTCGAAACTTTCGATTTTCACTTTTTTCATTTTTTATTGTGCTTATACCTTGTAATTTAATAGCACACTTTTGTTTTCCCAAAAGCGGCCATTTTTAAAGCTCCAGGAGGGCATTTTAATGTCCCCAAGCTGGTGGACATTGCCTCTTTAAACCTTCAAAGCTGCAGCATTGCATCTGAATGTTCGTTTTCACTGTTTTTGAATTTTGCAGGCATTTCTCTTTCAGGGAATTTTAGTGCATGAAAGCATGTTTTGGCTAGACTGAGTGTATTGGATATATCAAATTGATATGCTGTGAGTTTGCCATGTGTTTGCTTATAAACAAAGGAGTATAACAGGCGTGTGTGATTTTGCGTTATTTGTCAGGCTATTTTGGTGTTCCAGTTATTTCTGGGCATTATTTAGACATTTAATAGACTTTATATATTCGTTATCCTGTAGTTTAGCAGGAATTAGCAATAGTTTATGGGTTAGGTTCAGAAATCAGTAGGAGCATATAGGTAGAGGTTAGCTGAGAACAATACAGCTGTGTAAAACTGAACAATGGGAAGGTGACAAGAAAGTATCCATAGGAAATGACTAAGTAGACTTAAAAATAAAATGCACAATATAGCACTAAGTAAAACGTATAATTCAAAGTGTGAATTTGGACAGGTCTCTGTGCCTGAAGTAAATATTTTGCATCCAACATCTTGTTCTCAACTAGTGTCCACCAGCAGCAAGAAATCATCCCTGTTCAGTGATATATTAGAAGACCAAGCTCAAGACAGTGAACATTTTCATATGTATTAGTACATGGTAGTGTTTGGAAAGAAATCTTCAAGGGTTGTGTATGTGCTGAATGTGGAGCAAGTTCAATACAGATCAACATAAAAAATCAAATGGCTTTGCACACAAGCTTGTGAGTATATGTAGTATATGTAATACAGCTTTAAATGAAATACATACAAGTCTTAGAGCACAATCTCCAGAATCATCTATGCCACCATTTGAGGTGAATAGGAATGCAATAAGTGCATTTATGCAAATTGGTAGGGGGCTTTCATCAATTGAACCATTTTCAACGGTTTACCAGGATTAAGTTCCTCATCATATAGTCTTCATGTAAAATATTTGGTAGAAGAAAATAACAAAGTTAAAGCAAGTGTTGAAGCTGTCACATGCAGCCATTCATAAAGCCCATGCTCAATTAAATCCAGGTTTTTGTAAAGGTTGTATTATTTTCCTGTGGCCACCACGTTCGGGTGCCAATATGTCATAGTATTGTTGTGGCCACCATGTTAGGGTGCCAATATGTCACAGTATTGTTGTTGCCATATTGTTGTGACAATATAACGCTATCAGGTGAGTCTACTTGGAGTTGGTCGAGAGTTAATACTTGTGAAATTCTCTACTTTAGGAATGTACATACCTTGCAGATTCTCTTTGATGCACTGGCTAAGCTTGTTCTAGTAGACCATGAGTTGTCTCTTACTCGGGGGGGGAAAGAATGATAAAGGTGTGTAACACTTTTGGTAGACTCAAATAAAAGAGAAATTTCACTTAATTCACTGTAGACTTCCTTTATTGATGAATTGTTGTTTTTTGAGGCACTAACCCTGCGAGCGACTCCCAACATAACCAATCGTGAACTTGATGAAGTAGTTTTATTTAAGTGCTAATTCCACTTTTACGGAGTTATATCTTTACACTCGTCACCGTAATCTTGAGTTTCTTCGGGCCACATAACATTTACAGTATTAATTGCTCATCTAATTAACTTATAAATCACTGTTTTCCTACAATATATGCCGCACGATTTCTTAGTCACCTTCCTTATATGTATTTTCCTACATTGTGTGTCTTACTTTATGAGCCCTGTTAGCTACTTTGTGAACCCTATTTCGTATACGCACATCATTTATATACTTAAAGGTCAGAGTATTGCCCTACTTTTTGATTGGCTGGAAAAAGGCGCTTAAAGTGGCCTTGTCACATGACTATCGGGGATTTTTCTTTATTTTACACCCACGTGACCTTGTTCTACAATGTGAAATTCCCTCTTTCAAGTTTTAAAGGGAAAATACCTTTCTTCCTTTTAAGGGTTGTTACTTTGTCCCTAATGCACTAAAAATCGTGTTATTTTTAACAAAGTGTGTATCCTTGAAGAATACAAAGGGAGTTTTCTACACGCCATGGTACTGCATTCTACTGAGCATATATTTTTTATGTTAAATATTACAAACTAATGATTAAACTAATAATATATGCGTCGTGCTAAAATACTGTCGCATAAGGCCCCTATAAAGAAGTTAAAAAATTTTTCTTGATAAATTTAAAATTCTTCATATATTCCTTCGACATACGTGCGTTCACAGTTTATCTACATATTTCCCCTATCCTCAGCTGATACCTTGAGTTCACTACCCTCTTATTCAAAACAAATCTTTGTCCCTCTCTCGCTTCTACCTTAATTCTTGTCTGGGTATTGACCCTTCTTTTTCTAACGCATTTATGGTCTGAGTCATCAGGTAAGTGCCTCATTACATTTTATATATAACACTTATTGCTAACCTAAGATAAATTTTATAACAAAAACACTTATATACCTTCATAACATATAGTTCTTATCACACTTATTTCTATTTACATTACAAATTTATAAAATTATGTAGCCAGGAGATTAATTGTTTTTTCAATTGAGTTTTAGTGTTGTTCTCCTTTTCGGCTATCATTCTTTTTTTTTATTGTCTTTGTTGTATCACTTTCACTCTTCACACAATAATTATATAAGAACACTGTGATTATTACCTAATCTATTTACATTATGTATTTTCCTCAGTTTTTATATCTGAATGGCATTAGTCTTTATCAACAAAATGTTTTGTCGTATTAGAACCTTATTCGTAACAATAAAAGTTAACATTACTAAATAACTTTACAAGACGGAATACCTTGTTATTCCTTTACAATTGGCAGATCTTAAGTTCTTAGATAACCATAAACATCATCATTTCTCATTAATTGATTTTAAAGGTCCACAGTTTTGACACAAACAATTTTTATTTATGCACATGACTTAGGTTATCCTACCTATTAACGATCTTGCCTGACATACTTGGGTGGAAATAACAGTAAACATTTGTTACCCTCATATCACCTGCCATAGTTACCCTTTTATATTAGCTTTCACATGCTTTTCTCACCTCATTCTTCTAAATGCTTCCCTTAACCTGTTTTTGCCTATTGAACAATATCTTTTTCTCTCATTTTTCTTTCTTCTTTTCACAGACAATTCTCATTTCTTAGTGTCATCACTCTCTTGTTTGAATGGTCACAGAAGGTCTTTATGGTAACGTCCAATAATCCTATTATTATGTGGATCGGCAAGCTCATATGTATCAGTACAGAAATTTTTTTTATGATAAATGAACCCAAAAAGTATTTCATTAAACGAACGTTTTCCTTTTTTATTTTATTTGATAATGTTTTATTACAACTCAAGACTAAGTCGATAACTTTAATATCCCATTTGATTCCTTTATTTCGTTTGTCTTCCCTTAATTTCCTTTTAGCCGCCGCATTGTTCATTTTCTTTGTGGCATTAGCATACATTTCTTCAATCTCTAATTTATCACTATCAAATACAGGCATTGTTTTGGGAACACTTGAAGTGATTGTTTTGTTTATTTTTCCGGTACGTAAAGTGATGGGTTTGTAGCCAGTAGCTGAATTAACGGTATTATTAAGGAATGGGGTTTATGAAATTAATCCATTGTGTATGTTATTGATTTACCATGAGTCATAGCAATACACCTAACTCTTTTATGGCTCTTTCACTATTATTGCTTCTGGGGTGATACTCAGAGGAATAATAATGTCTGATTTCCTCTTCTTTCTCGAACACATGTTCTCGAAATGTAGTGGCGTTATCTGTAAGTACTGCTTCGATGTTTCCTTCTTCAGGTATGTATCGCTTCATTAAAGCTTTAATGCATGTCTTACTATTTGCTGCTTTTAATGCAAATAATCTTATGTAATGGAAATATACGTCATAACATTCTAATATATTTTTATATCCCAGCTTGGCCGTAGGAAGTGGCCTATGAACATCTAAGCACACCAGTTGATATGGCTTAGTCCGTAAGGTGGCATGTGTTTCCGTATAACATTTGATGTTTTTCGGCTTACACTGCTGACATAATAAACAACATGCAATAATCTTTCGCACCTTCTAACTTGCTTTCGGTATGTACATTAATTCTAAAATGCTGTTAGTTGTGCGGTCTGTGCCTACGTGCATTAGTTATGAGTGAAATTCCTTAATTAAGTTTTTTTCCAGACATCGTGGGATATATACCTTCCACTGCGGTTCAAGTCTACCATGAACCTCATACAGCAAATCATTATGCATAGCGAATTTCTTATCATTACAGTTATCCTCCAACTTGGGTGCTGCTTTTATATATTTTGCTAACTTTTCGTCGTGTCTCTGTAAATCACTTAGCTGCTTTAGCATTCCTTTAGTTTTTGCACTAAGCTTAATTTAAATATTTAAAATTTGAACCTCCCTTTTGGCACGTGTATTATTTTCTAGAATTCCTGCAATGGTTTTCACTTGTGATAGTAAATCCGCAAATGTATTAATTTTACTGGGCACGTAAATTATGTTGAGATACTGCATGAATGTATCTTGAAAGCTTGATTGACAAGAGTTTGCATTGTTTTATAGAAGTCAGACTTATATGATCAGAATAAATAGTCACTGAATAATTGTAAATGTATGTCTTAAATTTTGTCAAGGCGAAGTAAATTGCGCCTAATTCCATAAGAGTAACTGACACCTTTCTTTCCGTTACTGTAAGACCTCTGGAGCCAGTTGCTATAACATACACTTCCATGTTTTCATCCATTTGAGTTAATATGCATCTATATCCTCCCATTGAAGCATCCTCATAAATTGAAAATTCTTGCCCTTCTCTTAGTATCTTTAATAAAAATTGACCTTGAAAAGCGTTGCTGGACGTGTTCGTAACATTTTTGGCAATTGGTCATCCCACTTCCATTTCTGATTTTTAGCCAATAAAACATAAAAAGGTGAGGTTTCTTGAATATTTAGGTAGGAATCTGCTCACATAATTCCAATGCCAAAAATTCATTGTAATTGTTCTAGATTGCGAGGAGCAGGAATTTCGTTTATAGGCTTTTATCTTGTCTGCATGGGGATGCATTCCTTTTTCTTATAATGAAGCCTAAGAATTTCACTTCTTTTACACAGAATTGTGATTTATTCAGATTAACTGTAAATCCGGCTTGTCCTAGTTTGCTAAAAACAAACTCAATGTGTTCCAGGTGCAATTCATAAGTTTCCGATATTATCAGAAAATCGTCAATATAATTAACAAGAAAATCACACACATAAGTTTTAAAAACTTCATTTATGGCGCGTAAGAAGGCTGATGCAGCTGTCTTAGTTCCAAATGGTAGTACATTAAAGACATATATTTTTTGGCCATATGAAAAGCTGAAATATTGTCTAACAGCAGGATCTAGTGGTATTTGCCAATAACTATTTGTCAGATCAATAATAGTCATGTATTTGCCATTCGCCATTTTTGCTAAGATTTGGTCGACGGTTTCGTTTTGAAAATAATCTGGTTCTAGGCATGTGTTAAGTTTTCTAGCATCGTGTGTAGCGCGTAACCGTATTGGATCGCCTTTTTTTTACTATCCAGCATAACGGAGAGATGTATTTCGACTGTCCTTGTATAATATTATCTCTAACCATCTGGTCAATATCCTCTTGTGCTTGTTTTTGTAGTCCCAAGGGTAGGTTATTATACTTATGATGAAATGGTTGAACTGATTCTACCTTAAATGCGTGTGTGTACAAATTACATAAGCCAGGTTGTTCAGAGAAAACACGTAAGTTTTCTTTTAACACTTTCAACAGTTCCTTACACTGCTGATCTGTTAACTGGTCAGTTTTGACATTTTTCCACAGTTCATCAGCTGTTTGTTCGGCCGGAGCAGGGATCCGCTTAATGTATTGTGCATTCTCAACACAATCCCATCTGACTGCTTCCTTTTTCTCGGGAGAAGAGGGGTGAAATAGTTCACAGACCCTAATGTTTTGTATAAAAATTTCTGAGTCAATCATTCCGGCTTCTTCCTTGGAAAGTTGAATGTTTTCAGCTACTTCTGGTATGAATTTGGTTGTCATGTTTTTTCCTTGAACATTAAATGTGACTTCCTTTCTTTCAAAGTCTAAGTGAGCGCTGTATTCATTAAATACATTCAGTACCAATAATAATAGGGTTATTTAACCTACTTACTACTAAAAACAATATCCATGGAATGATTCTCAATATGCAATGTAACCATACATTGTAGTTTGATAACTTGCGTTGCTTTTCCAATTGCGACAGTGCAGACTAAATTAGTTGTAGGTAATTCCATAAATTTAAATCCATCATTACTCCATTGTTCATAAAGCTCTAAAGCAATACATGAACAAGGTGCTCCACTGTCCAAAGATGCCTAATAAGTGATGTTAAAAATTCTCACAGAATAAAAGGAATTTGGAAGTTATTTTCCAAATTTTTCTTTTTCTTTTGTGTGCTTAAAGTTGCCATTTGTGCTACTTGTGGACAATTTTGACTGGATAATTTTGTGACCTGCATGACATCCTCAAACATCAAATCACTTAGTAGTTTTTCCCCTTATCAGCTCCTCGTGATTATATCGGTTCTACTATTATTTCTTGGGGCTCTGCTACTCGTCTAGGTAATCTCGTTTCTCTTTCTGGAGTATACCGCTCTAGTTCATCCTCTGATCGGTAATTCCCTTGAGATCCGTACTGTGATCCTTTCTCGCCCCCTAAAATTATTATGTCCTGGCTGATTGTTGTAATGGTTGTTTCGCCGGCAATTGTTGTAGTTTCTATGAACCCTCAATGTATTTATGCACTCGGGGCTTCTACTTCTGGGGTTTCTGTCTCTGTTTCTCTCAAACTCTGCCAATGTTTGTTGATACTGTTCTCTGTGCGTATTTTTGTTTGTTTTCCGACTTCGGTAATTTTCTGAAAAGCCATCGCGTCTATTTTGTACATTCCCAGTGTTCTCCGGGTTCCAGTTTGAGCTTGACTCCATTTCTTGTTGTTCTAAAGCGGACAACAGATCTACCAATGCAATAATACTCCTAGGTCGAGCAATTAGCAGATAATTTTGAATCCTTAATGGAAAGTGATTCATGATCAACTCTATGAAGTCTGGCTGTAGAATTTGCGGTCTGAGATGCTTTATAAATCTGGAATGTTGAAACACCTAGTCTGACATGCTAAGATTCTCTCGAGCTGAACATTGGCCTAAATATAACTTTGCCCTAATTTTTTGTTGGCGCGAAGCATTCCAGTATGTAATAATAAATATATTTTGAAGAAAATAAAAAGAATCTTGTCGGGTCATTGCAAGTTGCACCCATTCTAATGTACGTGCATCCAGGCATTTTCTTAAGACTGTCATTTTCAGTGACTCTGGTACATTTTTTGTCACAAAGTATTTGTTTAGTTGTTCCAAGAATATTATAGGTGAATCCTTATTTTGTTCCGAAAAGCTAGGTAACGGTATATCTGCAAATGTCTGATTCGATAAATAATGCCAGCCGTTATTTGAGGCAAGCTGGTCAACAGCCATCACAACTGAAGGTATATGCATATTACCCTTGTTAAACCTTATTTCCCTCCTATCTGTGTAACTTCCATCTAGTGCTGAGCTTATTTCAGTGTTCTGGTTATCTAAGACAATACCTATATTATTATTTAATTTTACAGGACTGGCACAATTTTTCTGGCCAGAAGAAGAAGAAGCTGGCACCTGTATGTCTGATTTTAATTTAGCCTCCATTGTGTTACTTATATCTTTGCAATATTTCTCTAATTCACCGTGTTTCTCTTTATTTTCCTTACTAGATTTTTCTATAGTTATGGTAAATTCTAACTTGAGGTTTGCTAGCTTCTTACTCCAGTCAGAAATATTGTTCTTACTACTAATCACCACTGCCTCTACTTTTTTATCTAACAGAGCTACATCTCCACTCAAACTTGTATGAATTAGTATCATCTCATATTTGCAATCATTGATTTTTTCTTGAATTTGGTTTCCCTGCTTAATTAATGCTAGGTCTACCTTTCCCAACATTTTTCCTTCCTTCTTTAATATCATACCTTCTAATATATTTACTTTCTCTTCTGCTTCGAGAAATAAGTTTTGAAACTTAACAGCTAGTTCATTATTTTGCCTTTCTAATTCCCTGCTTTGGTTTAGAAAATTAGTTTGCATCCCCCCCCCCCGTAATGACTGCATTTGGACTTCATTTCTCTCCTGAAATGGCTGCATTTGGGTTTCATTTCTTTCCTGAAATGACTTCATTTGGGCTTCATTTCTCTCCTGAAATGACTGCATTTGGGTTTCAAATTTATTTGATTGTAACTCCATTCCCTCTTTAATTTGTGTTTCATTCCTCTGCTGAAATGACTGAAAATTATTTGCTTGTAACTCCACATTCCCTCTTTAAGTGAATGTAAGTTATTATTTAACATTTTGATTAAATCAGCCAAACTCTGTGGGTTCAAGTTGTTTTCTTCCCCAGCTGATTCTTTTAGTGGGTTTGCTACCTGCCTTTGATCATTGCTATGGGATGTTTCTCCACCTCCTTCCATGGTTTGGTTTGAAGAACTGTTTCGTAAGCTATTGTCTGACTCTGACATCTTCGCATTCTAAGTATTGTTCACATTCCTTATCTGTTACTACAATATTTCGTGAAGCCCCTTTTTCAACATTGTCCAATTCCATTGGGCTTGACATTTTTACTCCAATCACCCTTTTACTTCTCAATAGCATTAAAATTACCAAATACCATTGTTTCCCTCCAAAATACCTACTTTAAAATTATTAAAAGTGTTATTCTAACCTTTTTGTTCCTCTGTAACGGGTTCAGCACTTTTTCTCTTTACTGATATAACACTTTTTTTTTTTTTACACTTCACATAAACTATCAGTCACAATTGATGATCTGGACGTTTTGGTGTCGATTGTTGAAGCTCTAGTTGTCCATTAACTGGTGACGTCATCAATATGCCCCTTCCTTCGAGACCTTGGTTGCTTTCTAGAAGTTCTCCGATGTTTTGCAGAATAATAGCACTTAATTGTTTCTCCGTTGTGTCATCCGTTAAAATTTGTGCACCCCACGTTCTGGCTCCAATATGTTGTAGTATTGCTTGGGGGGGGGGGAAGTGACAAAGGCATGTAACACTTTTGTTAGACTCAAATAAAAGAAAAATTTCACTTAATTCACTGTAGACTTCCTTTATTGATGAATTGTTCATTTGAGGTACTAAACCAACGAGTGACTCCCGACATAACCAATTGCGAACTTGATGAAGTAGTTTTATTTAAGTGCTAATTCCACTTTTACGGAGTTGTTATATCTTTACACTCATCACTGTAATCTTGAGTTTCTCGGTCCGCATAACATTTATGGTATTAATTGCTCATCTGATTAACTTATAAAGCACTGTTTTCCTACACTATACGCAGTGCAATGTCTTAGTCACCTTTCTTATACGTATTTTCCTACATTGTGTGTCTTACTTTATGACCCCTGTTAGCTTAGATTGTGAACATTACTAGCCTTATTAGCCTTGTTTAACTTATACGTGATTCCTACATTGTGAACCCTATTTCTTATATGCACATCATTTATATACTAAAGGGTCAGAGTATTGCCCTACTTTTTGATTGGCTGGAAAAAGGTGCATAAAATGGCATTGTCACGTGACTATTGGGGATTTTTCTTTATTTTACACCCACGTAACCTTTTCCTACAATGAGAAATTCCCTCTTTCAATTTTTAAAGGGAAAATATCTTTCTTCCTTTTAAGGGTTGTTACTTGTGTCCCTAATGCACTAAAATTTGTGTTATTTTTAACAAAGCACGTAGCTTTGAAGAAATCAAAGGGAGTTTCTACACGCCACGGTACTGCGTTCTACTGAGCATATATTTCTTATGTTAAATATTACAAACTAATGATTAAACTAATAATATATGTGTCATGCTAAAATACTGTCGCAAGGTGATGACATAAATATTTCTGTCTCCTATGATGGGACGTGTCACATACATGGCCATACTTCACATTATGGTATGGGTTTTATCATTGATAGCTAGCAGGGCCTGCTGTGGATTATCACATTCTTTCAAGATATTGCAGTACCTGAGATCAAAATGAAAAGAAATTAGGGGCAAAACCAAAGAATACAGAGAATGGCAAGAAAAGCATTGTGCTACTGAGTGTGAGAGCAGTTCTACTGGCTCCTCAAATTCAATGGAGATGGTTGCAGCTGAAGTCCTGTGGAAACGTTCTATAACAGAATATAAATTAAAATAGCAAATGCATATAATGAATATTTCATTCAGGTAGCAGAAAATATACTGACAAAGAAACAGCCTAAGAGAGATCCAATTTCGTACCTTCATGAATCCTGTATAGAAAATTTTATATCCTTAGAGATAGTACCCACAAGTGCAATGGAAATAAAAAAAGTAATACAATCCCTGAAAAGCAAGAATTCATCAGGATGCGATGAAATAAGTGCGAAAAAATTAAAGATATGTGCTGACGTTATTTGCAAACCTTTAAGTCATATATGTAACTTTCCATGGTAACAGGAACATTTCCAGACAGATTAAAATATTCAGTCATTATGCCATTATACAAGAAAGGGCAAATCTCAGAAATGTCAAACTATAGACCAGTATCTTTACTTACAGCTTTTTCGAACATCTTTGAAAATTATGTTTAAAAGAATTTATCACCATCTAGATAAGTATAATAATTTAGCAAAAGAGCAGTTTGGATTCAGGAAGAGCATATCAACTAGTGATGACATTTTCAAGTTAACAAATGAAATTCTCAGGTCATTGGATGGCAAACTTAACACACTAGGAATATTCTGCAATCTATCAAAGGCATTTTACTGTGTTAATCATGAAATACTTCTATCAAAATTATTGCACTATGGAATTACGGGCAAAGGGCATCAATGGATTACATCTTACTTATCAAAAAGAAAGCAAAAACTTATAATAAATACTTCAAATAACAGCAATGCATATTTTGAATGGTGTGAAATAAAACATGGTGTCCTACAAGGTTCTATTCTGGGTCCCTTATTATTTTTAGTGTATATAAATGATCTACTGCCAGTAATAAACAACAATGCCTATCCAGTTCTTTTTGCGGATGACACAAGTATTATAATTAAAGAACACAATGTCAGTCAGCTCCCAGATTCATCTAATAAAATCTTCAACACACTAAATAATTGGTTTGAAAGTAACAAAATTCACATAAACTTTGAAAAGACTAACTACATTAAGTTTTGCACAAAGCATAAAAATATCACAGACCTAAGGATAGAATATGAAAATAACCAGATTGCAGAAGCCTGTAATACAAAATTCCTAGGTCTTATGATTGATCATAACATGAATTGGAAAATATATATCTTACCCAAACTTAGCTCTGCATGCTTTGCAATCTGATCTTTAATTCAGCTTATAAATAAGAGCATACTAAAAATGGCTTATTATGCATATTTTCATTCATCGATGGCCTATGGAATAATATTTTGGGGAAATCCAGTAAATGCTAAAAAACTACTCATTATGCAAAAATTATAAGAATAATGGCAGCGGAAAGACAATCAACTCACTGCAAACCACTCTTCAAAATGTTTGGAATTTTACCATTAGCCTGTGAATATATTCTAGCCATATTGTCATTTGTAATAAATAACCCAGAAAAGTTTACAAAAAATACAGATATTCATAACAAAGAGACCAGACATAGGCAGGACTTACAAAGACCAACAAATAATTTGCAGTTATTCCAAAAAGGGGTTTACTACAAAGGAATAGTTTTGTTTGATTCACTTCCCTCTTCTATAAAAGAAGTGCAAATGAACAAAAACAAGTTTAGATCAGAATCACACCTTGTATACAGAGGAGGATGTCATTCAATCAAAAAACACTGATAATAATGTAACATCGTAAATATAACAAATATTAATATTCTAAGAATGCAAATGTATGGGTAGGCTTGATGTAATTGAAAATTATTATGCAAAACTGACACCTCTGAAAATTCATTGTCAGTTATTATTTGTAAATAAATGTATTAATAAGCATGAATAAATGTGAAATTGTTGACTTGATCTACATCCTAGAGTTTGGGCTTTGAGTCAAATCTCATAAAATGATCTACAGATTGCAATGTTATGTAGGTAGGTTGGTGGGTGGGGTGGGTTGGGTTGGGGTAGGGTAGGTAGGATAGGTAGGATCATTGTGCTAATAGATGAAACACCACAACATTTAAAATGCCCATTTAGAGGAGATTCTTGATGTTTCTATAACAGAGCCCTTGCTGCAGGAAAAGAACCATCACAACATGATGGAACAGCAATGAAAACAATATTGTCCCAAGAGATGTTGATTAAAATAATGCCTGTGTATCAGAGGCTAGCATCTAACAAAATATTTAGGCGCTGCAGTATTGGAAAAACCCAAAATGCAAATGCATGTTTACATAGTGCCATTTTGGTCTAAATGCCCAAAGGAAATTTTTGTTTTTAAAAAAACCTTGAAATTGCTGTTACTTCAGGAATAGCAGAGTTTAACATGGGAGATGAAACAAGCCAAAAAGTTAAAGCTGCTGTTACTGGTGCAAAACTGAGTGCTACAGAACTAAAAATTGGTGCAAAAAGAGATAAACGTTGACTGGACAACAGTGAGTTTTCAGGACAGCAACTACACAAAACTGCTAGGAGAAGACTGAAACTTTCAAAAACTGCTGCAGAGGCCAGGAAGAAGGTAGCAGAAGGTCCTGCTTATGGTGTCGGGGAGCTGTTTGCATTTAGGTGAAGTACAGAAATGCAATGTTAAACTTTTAAATCCATTTTGCTCAAAACTTTTTTTGCATTTTTCACTATTCAAAATGTTCCTTGAACCCTAATTTGTAACTTATTGGCATGAAATATTCAGGAGAGCCTCAGGGATTAAGGACTTAAAATTTGTTGTGCACAAATTAGAAACTAACAATAGACTGAGCAGAAATTAAATGTTCTCCATAATTTACTTAAAAAACTGAAAAATTTACTGTCACACATTGTTTTTTCTCTTAAACTAATTAAAATTAAGCAATATGTGCACATTAATTTCATTATATTTACGTACTAAGCTCAAATTAAAATTTTGAGAGAGATACATTGGAATCTAGGGTCCAAGGAGCATATATGTTATACATATCAAACAGGGTTAATTATAAAATAAGAACTATAGCTTTCCTGGCGACGTGTTAATTCAAAATCTTCTCGGGCTTCTAGCCAGGTAATAACTTGGCTTGACACCAACGTTTCGAAGAAGTGCATCTTCCTCGTCTTCAGGGTGAACTGAAGATGCACTTCTTCGAAACGTTGGTGTCAAGCCAAGTTATTACCTGGCTAGAAGCCCGAGAAGATTTTGAATTAGGGTTAATTATGAATAAAACAGTTAATATTCCAAAAATTGTGTGACATAGAACATTGAAAATTGGGGTGCTTTCTTTGTTCCACGTCCTTTGTATGGTAAAAAATTCAAAACAATTGGAAGAAAACTGGATTTTTGAAATTTCATAGATACAATGCCTTAAGCTTAAAAGGGACAAAAGAACATCATGAACAGAATAGGTAATACAGGAGAAGAGGTGTGTGCATTAGCATTTATTCAAGTTAAAAAGAAATGAAAGTGAACAATGAAGAGAGAAGGAGAAAATTTGTACAAATAGTTTACTAAATATTGTATGTGGAGTGGAGTCTACTGAAAGAGTGACTGGGGCCAATTTCAATAGGTAACCCTGTATACTGTAAATTTCGTGGCAATAAATAAATCAAATAAAAATTTATATTCTCTCTTTTCACTAAGGCATTAGTTGTAATTCAATCTGTATCAAAGACTGATATTCGTTTTCATAGCTTATAAAATCTTAGTTTTACCTTTAAGCATTCAGCAAAGAAATTTATTTAACCTGTCATTTCTTGCAGCTTTTGGTTTGCTTATTTCTAAATAAACTTTAATATTTTATCTTCTCTTGATTAGTGTTTTATTTCTTTATTTTACTGTATATTCTTAGATAAGAATATTTGTAATATCCCATTATTTTTAAAATTCTTTAGCAGTTGTGTAAAGCATTTTTTTTTAGCAATTTAAATTTCTGCTAGTGTCTGAGTTCTGTGTATTTTCCTTAAATTTTCATTTTCTTTCCAGGCAGTTTATTGTTACACACCAGATGGACGTGGGCCATGTTATGCTGTAGAGGGTGTGAAGATTATGCTGCAGTGGTTTCGTAGTTATTTGGTCACTGTTGCAAAGGATACAAAATCTGCAACACGAGTTGCATCTGTAGCTACAGCACCAACAAAGTATGTTTATAATTCAAACAGCTTACTATGCTAATTTTCCCTTCTGAAGCAGCTGCTCAGAATTGTTAATTTGGCCATGTAGTGCTTGGCTTAACCATAATTGTAATGTTATTACTATATCACTTATTAAGGGGGGGGTGGTGGTGGCAGCTGCGGTGGCGGCAGTTGTTTTATCCAGTTTATCAATACAATGGTTTTGGACATGGCATTACACACATATGTACATTTATACAGAGTCACAATTTATAGCTCATCCAAATTATATAAGCATCTATTTAACAGATGTACCTTCAATTTTAAGTTAAATTGTCGTTTTGACACCTTTGCAACTGCTTTAATCTCTGGAGGTAATTTGTTAAAAAGCTTAATTCCTTGATATTGTACATCTTTCACAGATACATTTTTATTTACATTACATCTATAATAGTTCATGTTTCCTGTTGTATTATATTCATACCTTTGTTTATTTTTTATTTGTTCATACTTGGCTATTAAAAACATTATTGCACTATAAGCATACAGAGAGTAAATGGTTAGTAACCTTTTATTAATAAATGTCTTCCTGCAAGATTCCCTGGATTTTAAATTAAACATAATTCTAACGCTTTTCCTTTCATATAGAAGTAATTTGTCCATATGTGTTTTTGCAGCAGCCCCCTATATTTCAATCCCATAGATTAAATGTGGGTAAATACATCTGTATAAATGAGTTTTAAAATGTTAGGATTTTTATAACTGCTAAAATATCTTATTAAGTATACTGACTTGCTGATTTTATTGCATATGTACTCAATATGTTTTACCCACATTAACTGGTTATCTACAATAATACCTAAAAATGTTTGTATTTTCACTTCTTGTACAATGTTGTTATTAACTTTTAGAGTTAAATTGCTACTGTTATTCAACATACTATAGTACATTATGGTAGTTTTACGCATGTTACACTGTAGATTTAGAGATTTAAAATCATTTAACAGCACAGAAGTCGTTTTAGTGAGGGTTGCAGTTAGGCCCTCTATGGTTTTATTCCAGCACACAGCAGTAGTGTCATTTGCATACGTCACAACAGAAGTGTTTTGCAAACATTTGATATCATTGGTGTCATAATAAATAATACTGAACCCTGTGGTATACCATACTTCACAATTTCCAATTTTTATTTTACCCATTGAATTTGATTCCCCTTTTTACATTATATTTCTGTATACTGTCGTCTTCCAATCAAGTAACTGTGAATTATTTTTTTTTTTTTTTATTTTATTGATTAATGTTGCTTTATCACAGTAATATTACGACTACAATTACAGAAAATAAACAATATTAATACAAATTAGTCACAGTAGTTACATCTTATTGTGCAACTGAATGGTATTCAGGAATTGTAAAACATGTGTCCAGTTCTGGGGATCACCTAAGGCCAATTGAAAGTCAATAGCAACACCACATTGAGTCCTTTGAGCAGTGTATCTCGGGCAGGCTGTAATTATGTGATAAACTATGAAAACAGTATCACACAGAGTACATCTAGGAGGTGGTTCGTGCGACAGGATGTAGGAATGGGTAAGGGCAGTGTGTCCGATGCACAAGCGGGTGATTAATACGTGGTTTCTTCTGGTAAGTGTTAAAAGGGAGGAAGCAATGTTGCGTGTTGGGCAGATTTGATGCAATTTACTTTTAGATGTGGCTGTCCAATGTGTTCTACATTACTGTAAAATAGTGCGCATAATATGCATGAGGTAATCATCATGAGGAATCTTGATATCTGTGATGGTTGGAGGACGATTTGTTGCTTCCTTCGCAGCAGAATCAGCCATCTCATTTCCTACTATACCACTGTGGGATGGTATCCAAGCAAAGACTAGTCGTTTGACAGAAGTTACCAAAGCATCGTATAGTTCTTGGATTTCCTGTACAAGAGTGGAGGGGTGAATGTCGTTGTATAGCTTGTAGAGCACTTAGAGAATCTGTGAAGATAATGAAGGATTGATCTCTGCTCTTTGATACATAGTCCAGGGCAAACTGAATTGCAAACAGCTCACAAGAAAAGGCAGAGTATGTGAGGCAAATTGTAGAACATGGTATGAGTAAGAAAAACCACTGCACATCCATTTTTATTATTCCATTTGGAACCATTGGTATATATTGGCTGAAAGTCGGGAAAGGTTCCCTGTAGTTCATCGAATAGTACTTTATATAGATGTCTATCTGTATCGGATTTGGCATACTTAGTCAAAGAGGTGTTGATTACAGGAGTCTGTAGATTCCATGGTATAACACTTATGTTAAGTGTAAGCGGGATCAAGGGAGGAATCTGTATATTAAACTCCTCTAGGTATGCTTTAATTCTCCGCCTGAAGGCCGTTTCATAGCGTGTATTATTATGGAAGGGAGTCGGAAAATTGTCTCAGAATTTGGGCCGATGACAGTTTCAACTACAAAGGACAGACTTTAGAACTTGAGCCGAAGAGAAAGAGGAAGTTCTTTGGCCACTATTTGCAAACTCTCCACAGGAATAGTATGCAAGGCACCCAGTACAATCCCCAATGCCGATGACTGAACAATGTATAATATTTTAAGGCTGGAATGACTAGCAGAATTGTAAACTATGGTATCATAATTAAGCTTGGAAAGAATAATATTTCTATAGGTGCAAACTAGAACACTGAAATCAGCTCCCCACGTTTTAGCAGATAATGCTTTTAAAATATTTAGGCGGCTCATACAGTCAACCTTAAGAGTTTTGAGCTGAGCGAGCCAAGTCAACCTATGATCAAAATTCATGCCAAGTATGCGAATGGTATCAAAGACTGGCAGTGGATGTTGATTGATGTGTAGAGCAGGAGTTGTCTTAGTCTGGAGAACACTATACATTGACTCTTCTGGGAAGAAAGCATTAGGCCTTTGTCGTGACTCCGCCATTGAAGGTTGTCCAAAGTAGATTGTATTAGTTCTTGTATTGTTACAATACTTCTGCTTTTACAGAATATTGTAAGATCGCCCGCAAATAAGGTCGCTTTCACTGGAGACTGAAGACATGCAAAAACGTCTTTAATGGTCACTAAGAAAAGCGTAACGCTTAACACCGACAGGATCCCTGTGGTATGCCATTTTCTAGACAAACGCTCTGGGACAAGGTGGCATTGGCTCTCACTCACATTCGTCGATGCAGAAGAAAGTTGTAAATGAATGCTAGCATGTTGCCTTTAACATTAGCTTCTAGAAGTTTCTGGATGATAGGGAGGCGCCAAACCGTATCATAAGCTTTAGTTATATCAAGGCTGACAGTAGTCATGAGTTGGCGGTTGGCAAATGCATCGTGTATTTCAGATTCAAGAAGAGACAGAGTATCGAGAGTGAAATGGTATTGACGAAAACCACTCTGGAGGTCATTAAAGAAATAACTAGATTCCAGGAACCAATGCAGTCTTCTTTTGATTACCTTCTCCAGTAGTTTACACATGGTACATGTAAGTGAAATTGGATGATTGTTACTAAGAAGTGATGTGTCCTTATTTGGTTTTGGTATAGGAACCACGATGGATTCACGCCACTGATTGGGAAAGCGTTGTGCCGTCCAGATGTGATTGAAGAGGTGAAGTAGGTATTGCAAGCCACTCTCTGGCAGTTGCTTGAGCAGATCGTAGTGAATGTTGTCTGGTCCAGGGCTTTTGCTTGTGCACTGATGTAATTTGGCCAGCATTTCATCCATTGTTAAGACATTGTTGAATGGATGGGTAATATCAGAAAAGGAAGAGAAAAGGCACATCGGAGAAGAACTGGGAGAAGATGAGACATGCATGGAGAGGGTACTAGAGGCATTGCATATAACAGAAAAAGTAGAAGCAAGAGTGTTAGCAATAGCCTGTAGTTCGGTAATAGCGTCGGCAGAGGACATAGTTCGGAGATGAGAGATCTGATGCTGTTTATGCATGCCACCTATAGCTTGGAGTTTTTTCCACATTTCAGACTGGGGAGTCTTATTAGTAAGGGAGGAAACAAACTTCAACCAAGATTCCCTTTTGTTGCATTTGATTTCATGACGTGCCGCAGCACGTAAACATTGAAATCCTAATTTGTTGGTCGGAGTTTGATAACGTTTGTATTTGCAGTAGGCTTTGTTCTTCTACCTAACAGCCATTTGACAATTAGTATTCCACCAAGGAACTGTTCAATGATATATTACTGTTCCTGTGGTAGGAATAGAACTCTTGGCTGTCTTAGTTACTGTCTCAGAAAACTTAGCAATGATTTCATCAATATCCAATTGTGGGAAAGCATCTTGTTGCGGTAAATCCCATGCAGCAGTCTCAAGTAAGTCTTCAAAAAGTTTCCAGTAAGCCTTGTTGAGTTTCCAAGTAGAAGGTAATTTTCTCAGAGGATGAGTGTAATTAGTGAAATTGACAGTGATAGGGAAGTGGTCACTGCCCAGAGGAGTTGTATAAATGGACCAGTGGAATAAAGATGCTATGCTGGGAGAACATATCGTAAGATCAATGCTAGTGAAGGTGTCATGATATATGTCATAATGGGTGGGGTTTGGAGAGTTCAAGAGCGTTAAATCAAAAGATTGAAGTAGAGTCTCTAGCAGTCTTCCACGATAATCAAGCTTAGCATCACCCCATAGAGGATTATGGTGGTTAAAATCACCCAGTAATAAGAAGGGTTTAGGCAGCTGTATAATCAAGTCAGAAAGTTGTGGTAAGTCAACAATGGTGCTGTTTGGGAGGTAAATATTGCAAATGCAAATCTCTGTTGTATAAAATATTGAGACAGCTACGGCCTCCAGTGAAGTGTTAAGAGGGATTTCTTTTTTGTGGTAAAATATCCTGAACATAGGTAACTACACCAGTTTCTTGCCTCAGTACGGTTCCTGTGGTACCCAGTGTAGTGTTTAAGTGGGGCTATGTAATGGTTTCTTGTAAACATACTACAAGAGGATTATAAGAATGCAAAGGAAACTGTAAATACTCAAGATGAGACTGAAAACCATTCATATTCCATTGTAGTAAGGTTAGATTAGAGTCCATTATGAAGACTGACAACCATCACCCACTGCAGGTGTAGTTTTTGGTACATCAGGACACCTGGCCATTGCCGCCATTAATTTCTTTTCAAGGCGGGTTGTTCAATTTTTTATTTCAGCATTAGTAAAATGGGGATGGATCTTGTGAAGAGTCTGTGCTATACCTTGCAGATTTGAGGTATAGGTTAGTGCAACTTTGGAGATGTCACTGACACCAATGGTATTTTCATAAAAGCTGCAGAGCTGTGGGAAAGTGAAAATAAATTCACTTGGTTGATTGTCCAGTAGTGGTTTGATCGACAGAAGAGAGTCAGCAATTGTGGATGAATTATCAGAGGGTTTAGGTTTCTTGGTTACAGGAGTAGACTTGTGTTTAGGAGAATCCTCATCAGATGAATCGTCTTGTCGTGAGAGCCCATCAGTGTCGGAAAGGTTGTGATCCTCCGAAATGCGGGCCGCTACACTGCTGGAAGATGACAGCAGGCACTATGTGTGAACACAAATATCCATAGGTTGATCAGCAGTCTGTATTGGAGGTCCATACAAACTTTTCACCGTTGCCGATACATCTCATTCAGTGTTTGAACTTGCTGCATCCAATGGAGCTTGTGTAGTAGGTGGCTCCGCTTGTTTAGGAGCGACTGGTAATAAAGTGCTCAGCCGCACCTTCATTAGACACTACCTTTCCCGAGAGCGGAGGAAAATCTGTAGTGTTGGAACTTGTAAGGCTTGTAATGGGTAGATCACTAAAACTGTTAGGGCATTCCCTAGCCAAATGACCTTCCATGTTACACACAAAACATGTTGGCTCTCAGGTAGTTTTTGAAAGTCATCAGGTGAAACATACAGCTGATGTCGAAAGCTTAATATATGGGAATAGCCTGGAGTATTAAGCCCAGCACGAATGTAACTAATAGCAGAAACAGATGTAATGCCATAGCTAATCAAGGATTGTTCCAGAACAGAGTTGGGTATAACAGGGCAGACGTTGTTTGGTCAAAAGGGGGCGCAGCACCAATGTTACATGGCTTACAGTGATAGTTGAGTGCCATGCACTAATTGATTCGGCTATCTATTTGTTTGCTAAGTAGATGCATAATCGGTTATTTAAAATTCTAAAAACAAAACGAATGTATGAAGGATCTGTGATTTCAACATTGGCATAGATATATTCTTTAAGAGGAATGCCGTCATGTGCCTCGATTACAATAGCCTGATCCTTTGTTGGTCCAGTTTGAGCAATTGTAGAATAACTTTTGGTTATTTGGTCCTTTGAGAATTCATTTTTAGGTTACCTTGTTGTATTTGCGTTGCAGTAGGATTCCAAGTGACCCGAGTCAATTCTGACCCGGGCAAGTTAACTCTCGACACTGTTAGACTATGCTCCTTTGATTTGTAGAAAAATCCAGTCTGATATAACTTTGTTTATGACCAAAAATGTATTATTTTATTGCACTAAAGCATGGAGAAAACAAACTCGGACCTGGTTTTTTTTTTTTTTTTGGAATCAATTCTTGTGGTAGTTCCCTAATGCTATAATTTTCAAGCTTACTAATCAAGATGTTGTGGTCAACACAATCAAAAGCTTTAGATAAATCCAAGAATAGAGTGCTGACGTTCTCATTGTTTTCTAGTTTACCAATTACTTCATGTATATATTGACTAGTGACAGTAATAGTGGATCGTCCTCTAAAACCATGTTGAAAACTTTTTAGCATGTTGTATTTATTTAGATAAATATTTAGCTTTAGCAATAAAACTCTTTCAAATAATTTGGCAATTTCAGATGTTAAAGTAATAGGTCTATAGTTATCAGTATGTTGTTCATCCTCCCCCTTTAATATTGGTCTTATCACTCCCAATTTTAGAATTTCTGGAAGTCGATTCTGTTCCTGAATAATTAATTAAATATGATATTGGTTTTAGAATAGCATTTTCACAGCTTTTTAACAACCTAGGACTAATTTCATCCCATTTGCTGCCTGTTTTATTTGGTAGATTATCAATTATTTGACTTATTTCATTTATTGTTGTCAGCTTTAAAAAATGAAGTAACTGCTGAGAAACTGGTATTCATACAATTTGTGAAGTTTGGTATTTAAGAGGGGACACTTAGAAAGAAATCATTAAAGTTTTGACTGACAATAACAGGATCATCTGTAATTACCCCATTTATTTTCAGTGTAATATTTTGATATGATGGTGATTGTTTTCTGGCTTCATTTATCATGCTCGATGCAGTTTTGCAAACATTTTTAGAATTACCCATTTTCTCTCTAAGCATTAATTTTTGTATTATGTGAACTATTTAAGTAATCTCTTTTTACATTCTTATATTTGTTTTTATAATATTCCAGAGAAGCATTTTGTTACAAAGCATACATGTCTTCTAACTTGCTCTTTTAGTTTGATTGTCTCTGTTGGTAATTTTCTGTTTTTAACCTTATTTACAACTATAGTTTTCTGTGGACATAAGGCATTAAAATTTGTTTTGAATATCTTGTAAAATTCATTCCATTTACCATCTACATTATTGCTATTACAGAAAACAGTTTCCCAATCCACATCAGCCAAGTTATTTATTAAATTGTCTATATTTTCATTGCTCAAGTCCCTTATGATTCTAATTTCTCTATTTTCATTCTTACACCCTCGAAAACAACAAAGTCAACCAATTGTACATAATGATTAGAAATGTATGTTTCAAATACAGTATATGAAATTTTTTTAGATGCAACATGATCTATAATGGGTGAAGTTTGGTTTGTCACTCTAGTTGGTTCCTGAATTATGTATCTTCAATAAAGGACTAAATATTTCTTTTAGATTTTTGTAGGATCTGTCACAGAGATCAACTTTAATGTTAAAATCCCCAGCAATAATCACTTTTGAATCAATACTTAGATGATTATTTAAAATAGTTTCCAGTTGTAGAAGTAGTTCATTAACAGCTGTAGAGGGTGATTGATAAATCCCAAATATAAGTATGTTGCCCATGTTTGTAGCCACTTTAATTGCAGCTGCCCTAGGACCTTTTCTGTGCAATAGCTATTTACATCAATTTTCGTGACTTAAATTCAATCCCTGAAATATATAATAATCACCCTCCCCGATAGGTTGTTCTAGAACACTTGGAGCCAACTAGATAACCATCAGTTTAACATATTTCATCATCCCTTGTCCCGTGTTCAGTTATGCCAAAATATCTGCATTTACATCATTTAATATTTGAGTTAATGCCAAAAGCTTAGTTTTTTTATAATTGAATGTTCTAATGTATCACCCTGAGCTTATTACAAGTATCACTATTTTTACCATTTGTAAATGTAAATGCTGGCATTACCTTAGCAGTGTTATCCAAGCCTGCCACATTACACAACAGATTACCCAATATAAACGACCCTCTTTTGTTCAAATGCACTCCATCGCGGCCATAGTCTTTTACGCTCAGCCAACAATTGCCATCAACCATCACACAATTTTTCACCTGGCACATCCATTCAGGTTCACTATTTATCAATGATATGTGCTGATCACTAACATCAGATCTTCGAAGACTGCTGCTGATGGCCACTTGTGTTTCTGGCACTTGTTCCTGGATATACTGAATTAAATCCATGGTGTCTGCCATGATCTCGGCAAGAGTTCCCTGCTTAATACTCTTTGTACCCATGTGCAGAACTACAACTTCCGGTTTGAGTTCTTTTAGATTTAACTGCTCCACTTTGTGTTTGAGTTCTATAGCTTTAATCCCTGGTAAGCATCAAACATCATAACCTTTATTCCTGCATACTTCACCCGAGAATTTCAATAGAGAATCGCCCATTATCATAACATTTCACGTTTTATCTGATTTTTTCACTTCTTGCTTTTTAAATTGTACAGGGGTTTCATGCTTAGGACTTTTACAAGTCACAATATTTCCACAATGTCTTCTTAATCTTGTAGCTTTTCATATCTATTAGACAGTGTTACACCATGTCGATGGAGTCTAGTTATATCTGGTTCAGAATGTCCTTACAGCTTTTTACCTTTTCTGCCTACCACCATAAAAGTATTTTGGCATTTCTGAATTGATGTTGGAGCCAGTTCTAAGTCAGATTTCGTTGATAACTGTATTTTCAATGCTTTGTTTTCTCTTCTCAGAGCTATCACTTCTTTGTGCACACACGCTTTAAGTCTTTATTTAAAATATCAATTATAGCTACCACCTCACAGTCATGCATTTCCAGCCTTTTTTTCTTTTGTTGCCGCTGTAGCAATGAACACTTGTTGTAATTCTTTTCGAACTTCTGACTCTCACAATTCCCTACCTTCCCGTCTTCTTCTCTCCTATTTCTAACTACTTTACTGCAGTTAGAAAGTACATCATTATATTTATTTCCATGATTTTCACTACTTTTATGAAGCTGACTTCTCATTACAATACCACACGCCACCATCTTCAAAAGATTTTATGCAATTACCAGCATTTGTAAACAGTGTATGACATGTCTATTGTGCAGCGTTGCTACACACTTGGAAAATCTGGAATAATCAGGGAATTTTGAAATTATTGCAAAAGTCTTGAAACAAAATCAGGGCAATCTGAGGAAATGTCGGCCGAAATTTTGGAAAGAAAAAAATGTTGAAATTTTTGGTATTGAAATATTTTAATATCAGCTTTAACTTGCAATTTGTAATGAAAGACCTACTAATTTATGATCATTAGTAAATAGCATGCGACCGTGGGTGATAAGTTTGGCTATTTGGCAAGTGGTTGTCCTTGTTTCTTCTAGGGGACACTAGATTAAGTTTTTAAACTTGGTCAGTATTACATCGTAAGCATTCATAAACACCTTGCTGAAATCAATCAACTCATTCTGTTTTCCAGTGCATTAAGCTTGATACCAATGAATGTGTTCTGATACTTATGGGTCTGATGTTCCTGAATGATGGCACAGTGGAATGAAAAGAAACCTAATTGCTGAAATCTTGTTGTCAGGATAATGCTGGCCAGAAATGACAAATTTATTCCATTAACAAGTTTTTATGAGTCTTTCTTAGGAATTCCTGACATGTATAAAAGTCTGAACAATGAAGATGGGATGTCAGAATGTGTTTTGCAACTAATGATCTGTCTAAAAACAATTAACAAGAACTGTCACACTACTGCAACTTCTAGAGCAGGTGGCAAAGTTTAGTTGTGAAGCTGAAGCTGTTTGCTGGTTCCTGTTCTTAGTAAGCCAATCATAATTCATTGATGGACCTAGCAGCTTGATGGCACCAATGCCTCCATGGTAGGGCATCCATTATACATACATAGGCTGAAAACCACATTCATTTTTAGTTGCAATTTCCCATTATGAATTGTTATGTCAACAATGGGTTCCATCTTTTTATTGCAGGTAAAACATCATTTGTTATATAAAAATACTCTAAAATGTGGTTTACTAGTTAGAAATGCATTGAATGGGTACTACTGAAGTATGTAATTGCTGTGTATTAGTGTAGTTGAGTTATTACTGTTTTTAAGTTTCTAAATCTTAATCACACTAAAGTGTGAAGTTTTATCCTTGAACGCTACTTAAAGGGAAACGGGGTACTTTTGTTCTTACATTTTACATGTATCTCAGAAGGAAGAATGATGTTATTTATGCTGCCAACATACTCAGAGTGAAAAAAAATTATGCTAAAAGTGAACGTGAATCTAACCTTATATATTTCTTGCTAACTACTGAACACCTTAAAATAGATGCACAGTGATCTAATACCACCTAAACTTGCCCGAAACTCTTATTAGGAATGCAGTAATAACAATTACTCCTTTCCGTACACATATTGTATTTTAACCCGACATTGGCCGAGGTCATTCTGCTAATGCCGATGGTCGACATTTGAGCGTAGGGTCGAAAAGTGTTAAACCAGGTTTTAGCACACTATTCTATGGATATATTTATTAAATATAATTGCCCCCTTTGAACATTTTTGGGGGATTTCCTTTATTAAATTGTATAATAGAACACAACTGAAGACTTCAGCTAACTTTTCATTTTAAATACTGTAATATTCCATTCTATTCTATTAATGATTAACTCTCTTTCTTTAGTAGCAGCAAAATCTTTGATGACATGCTGTTATAAATGTCTTATGACCAACTTTTTACATTCCTCCATAAAACTATCTTCTTGGTGGCGGTGGCAGTGGCAGTGAACAACTTTCTTTAAAGTGACTGCACAACACATGTGAATTAGAAAGTTTACTAAGGGATAGGCGCATTAAATGTCCTAGTAGGACTGTTTATATCTACTGGACTCCCCATAGTAATTATTTATCATGTTGAACTTTTTTTTTTGTGTGTAATTTTCACACTGACGAAGTGAATTTGTTTCTGAATAGTTTCACAATTTTCTAACAAGCCTATTTAGTCTTCAGCAGTGCCTTTATTTCTATAACATTTCCTACACATTGTAATTGTGTGTTCTCCACAGGTGGGCAGATGGCATTCTAGTAGCACATGATTTATTTTGTAAATGTTTGTTACCCCGACAGTTGAAGATCAGCTTGCACAGAGTAGGTATAATGGAATGTTATTTTCTTTATGTCTCATAGAAATATTTCCAAGTCCAAGAAAGGCACAAAAGATGATGGAAGTTGGTATGTAATGGTGGCTGCAACAGACATGTTTATCTCTTTGTAACATTTTTTCCATCACAGCTCTAGTTTCAAGAGTTGAATGGCGAAGTAGTAAAGCAGAAATGAGTAAAGATGAATAGGTTTGAAAAATTAAAAGTCACAGTAGTTTTGTTACCTAAAAAAAAACACTTATTTAGTACATACACTACATCAGAGCATGTACAAGGTACGTCCAGAAAGTAAGTTTCGTTTGGTAATAAAATTAAATTGTGTACAGATACAGAATAATTATTTAACATAACTCCATGGCACGACAGCTCACGGGGAGCCTTGGCCTACTGCCCGGCCGCTGCGTCCCCCATCTCGGTCCACTACAGACGTCATGGATGGGGTGCAGTATTGGAGGGTGAGACGTGGTCAGCGCCTCGAGCCCCTTCCGGCCGGTTAATGCGGTCCTCACGACCTGGAGCCGCTACTTCTCCATCAAGTAGCTTCTCAATTGGCCCCCTAGGGACCTCACGAGGCTGAGTGCACCCCGGTCCAGGTCTCCCAGCGGGGGAAAAATCCCCACGCCGGTGCTGGGGATCGAACCCAGGTCTCCCGCTTGGTAGGCAGCTGCGCTACCACCGCGCTAAGGAGACGACCAGAATAATTATTTATTGCACAAAATTCTACAACTCTTCAACTACATTTCCACATAACCGCCGAAATTTTGCAGGCATTTGTCATAGCGTGGCACAAGTTTTTGTATACCTTCTTCATAGAAGTTTGCCGCCTGTGTCTTCAAAAAGTTGGAAACATTTTCTTTCAGCTCTTCGGCATTGTTGAAGTGTTGACCGCCAAGGAAAGACTTGAGATGTAAGAACAGATGAAAGTCGCTAGGAGCGAGGTCAGGGCTGTACGGAGGATGGTCAAACACGTCCCAGCCAAATCCCTGTAGGAGGTTTTTCGTCACATTTGTCGTGTGTGGTTGTGCGTTGTCGTGAAGAAAAACAGCACCTTTTGACAGCAATCCTCGGCGTTTATTCTGTATTGCACGGCACAATTTCCTAAGTGTCTCGCAATAAACCTCTGCTTTGATTGTTTGACCACATGGTAAGAAATCAATGAGTAAAATGCCTTTTCAGTCCCAGAACTCTGTGCACATCATTTTTCGAGGTGTCAAAATTTGTTTCGGCTTAACCTTTGCTGGGGATGAAGTGTGCCTCCATTCCATTGATTGCTGCTTACTTTCAGGGGTGTCGTAAGAAACCCAAGTCTCATCTCCTGTAACTATCTGTGTCAGAAATTCTTCGCCGTCTTCATCATAACGGGCTAAAAACTGAAGTGCACTACCCATCAGTTTTGTTTTGTGTTGCTCAGTAAGAATCTTTGGTACCCAACGTGAGCAAAGTTTACGAAATTTCAGTTTTGCAGTAACAATTTCATGAATTAGTGATCGTGAGCTTTGGGGAAATTCCATAGCGAGGGCACTAATTATAAACTTGCTGTTTTCCTGGATCTTGTCATCAATCGTGTGAACCAGTTTTTCTGTAACCAAAGATGGACGCCCACTTTGTTCTTCATCGTGCACTTCACTACGTCCTTCATTGAACTGACGGACCCATCTTCTCACCATTGAATCAGTCATCGCATTTTGTCCATAAACTTCGCAGATTTGCCGATAAATTTCAATTGGTTTCACTTTCCTAGCATTCAGAAAACAAATCACAGGTCTGATTTCACAAGCGGCGGGATTTTCAATCAACACCGACATTGTAAACAAGCACAACAAAGCAGATGTGGCTGACAGCGATCTCAAAATGGCGCACGTTTCTTCTCCTTGATACAGAGCGTCTACCGCGCAGTGCGGAACTGCGATCGCAGCACTGCAGCAGAGATAAATTGAAACGGAACTTACTTTCTGGACGTACCTTGTAATATCAAGTCTCAGTGTACTAGCCACTAAAAATGTTGGTCACCATTATTCTAATATGTGTGTGTGGGTGGGTGGGTTTTTTTTCTTCTGTTTTATGTGTGTGGATGTGGGAGAGGGAGGAAGAAAGGGAAATATTGTAAAATCATTTACCCATTTTTTACATTTCTTTTTAAAATGGGTAAAATGTTGCAATTGATAAAAGTAAGAAATATTTCCTATCATGAAAGAAATGAGAATTTTAAATAGGATGCATAAGTAATTCATATGAGTATAACACTGATTTTCTTTACTTAAGTACAACTTGTCTATTGCTGTATTGCATCAGTTGGTACAATGTCATCCAGTAGGTGGGGGGGGGGGCATTTATAGAAATCATTAGGGTGTCATGTTTCAGTCTTAGTATTCCTGTAGGCAGCCTTAACTCTTTTGTGACAACTGAAGCTTCACTAGACAGTGAAACAAACAAATCAACAATTTTATTACTAAAGTAATCGTAAAGTTTGACATTCTGGAAACTATAACTGACTTGTCCATGAGAGCAACTTCAAAATCCTAATATTATGCACACAAGTTCTGGCTTATTCCAAATATAAAGCGCCACTAATTTGTATGTTGTATGAATGGTACTTTGTTTGGAGATTAATGTATCTCATATTAGGCATCCTCAAAAGTATGGGTCATGTTATTTAAATTCTCAAAGGCTTAAAAATTAATAAATTAATTGTTTATTCATGCTAAGGTATGACTGGTGTTCAGCCCTGGTTCTTTACCAGTCATACTCATGTTTATATTGGATCCTTAATTCTAATTGTCTGTGCCATTTGTATTTTGTGCTTTAAACACTATTTACCGTTCATATTTATTTGTTTTTCCACTTTGTTTAAGAATTGTCCTAGCTTTTTGTTATCTTCAACATTTCAATTATGGTAATATTTCTATCCATCCTAAACCATTTCTTTTTGATAAACTCTTTTCTCCAAGTTTTAGTTCTTTGACCAAGTTTCTTTAACTCCTTTACTTAATGTCTTCCTTACCAAAAAGCCTATGCCTCCAGATGCCCTCCCCATTCTTGCTACCCTATCTCCTTTTATGCAAAATCAAAATCCTTTAGGTAAACATAGTCCTCTTTTAGCTATGTTACCAGCTACCACGAGATAGTCAAGTTTGTCAATAATTGATTTAAACTCCCTGCATATATTTTGTAATTCGAAAACCCAAGCCTCATTATATTCTCCCTTCCCTATTGTGAATCTGATCTAAATCTAAATGTTTCTAGCATTTTTTTTACTCCTGTCTAAAACTAGAATACTGCCAAGTTCAGATGATATAATGCTGCCTTCTTTTCCTTCTGTATTCTCCCCGCTACTCTGTTGCCACGCCTTCTTTCCCTTCGAAGCCAAATTATGTGCTGCTATTACTTCCCCTCTTCTCGGTGACACTATTTTCTTGGGTGACGTCAGTCCAGTGGCTCCTCCTCCTGTTGCTTCCTCTGTTGATGTCATTACTTCATCAGTTCTCTCCTAAGGATGTTGAAAGACGTCCTATCTGCGTATGCCTTTCTCATATCCGTGCTGACAGGTGAATTTCTGTTCAAACACACTCTTTCCCCCATCTTCACCCATATCCATTCCTTTTTGCTTCGACTTTGATCTTCTTGTCGTGCTTCCTAAAGTTGGTGTTGACATCTGCTGAGTAATTTCCTCTGTGCCTAATTGGGGTTATATTAGATCCCTCTTGGCCAAATGTGATGTCCTTTCACTGTCAATCCACAACTGAAAATTTCTAATATAAGCTCTTCTTCCTTGTGCTCTTGCTTCTTTCATCTTTTGCACCAAATTTTTTGCATAGCGCTCTTCTTAGATGATAAATCCTTATTAATAAAAATGTCTGTTCCTTTTAACTTTTTAGCTCTTTTAAGTACTTCATGTACTGATTAGGCTGTTGCAAATTTCACTATGGTAGGTCTCTTACCAAGTTATCTTCCAACTCGATAAGCTTCAATTATTTCCCACCTATACAATTCAAAATCCAGCTTTTCCTTCGTTATTTCTAATATTTCTTCTGCTGGCCATTTATCCCTTCTTTCCTTAATGCCTATGAACACTAAATTAAATCTTATGTTTCCTTAACCATTTCAACTTTCCTTCTTGTTTCCTGCACCTCAACTCTAACATCTTCTTTGATATCTATTGCCATCTTTTCCAATTGTTTACCTATTCTTTGTTCCATGCCTTCTATTTTGTTCATTTTCTCAGTTAGGTTTTCCAGCATTGTTATATCTGCAGGGCCGGGGTTTCCCTCAATTCCTCCAATCACTAACAAGAAAGTTATAACACTTGCTAAAACCAATATGTTTGTCATCTTCTCTCCAAAATTGTTTTTACTGTTCACCAATTTTACTTTTCTGAACCGTCCAATTCTTGCTCTATACACTGTAATGTCCACTCCCATCGTGACTTAGATCCTTCTTCCTTCACCACAGGAGCACCTCTCACAACACAACCTTCCTTGATCACTGCTGGTTTAGCACTCTCCACCACATATTCCCCCCAGGGGCCTACTACGGTAGGTACGGGTTTGGCGTACCCGGGGGTTCCCGAGCCACTCACCGCTATCTCATCATCCCCATTGCCACTAACTGTGCCACGTTTTGTGTTCGTGTTGGTGTGTGTGCGCACTTGTCATTGTGTGTGCGTGTGTACTTGCCTCCTCTTCCTCTTCTAGGCTTATTCCTTCTAAATTTAGTTTTAAGGCTTTAGATTTATTAAATCCTGCCTCACCAATAGGGATCTTTATTTTATCTCCGTGGTTCCTGTCCCACGGTTCCAGTGCCGCTTCCAACTTGTGTGCTCTCGGAGGTCTCAGGCATGAAGGTTGAGTGGACCCTTCCTACTGCCTATATGTGTAAGCCTTAGGTGCGGAGCCCATCCATACCATTATGTACACCCACATAGCTTCTTTGGGAGCCCGGTCCATTTTAATCTCCCGACGAAAGCTGTTCGTTGGGTTAAAATCACGGACCAGTCGTGTTACCGCTAACGAAATCCCGGTGTAATCAACCACAATTTCTCTGAATCCATGTCCGCGTTATTATGCATCGTGGCCTAAAGTGGGGAGCCACAGGTGGTTATGCCTGTGGTAGGGGCTTAAAGCAGGGTTGTACATGGTGAAGAGCTTACCCGTATGGACAAGCAGTAGTAGCTGGAGGGTAACTCCTTCTGACGTACTCTTTGAGATCGGTTTGGTAGGGGTCTACCAGGCGGCACAGACCGGAAAGTTTTTTGGTGTCTTTTTCCTCTACCCCCGGGTGGCAGGCTGAAGCCGACGGTTCCGGAAGCGGGTCTTTTCAACATGCTCTCTCCGCGCAAACCTACATCCTTTGACCGCTTTTTAGTTATGACCTTGGCCTGCGAAACGAAAACAATGAAAGATATCAGTCCGTTTTACATACAACGCGAGATTGACAGGATCTGCGGTAAAGTGACCAATGCCACCAGAATGCGAGACGGTACGTTGCTAGTTGAAACAAAGACGGAAGAACAGTCAAAGAAACTTCTGAAGGCCAGCTTGTTGGGTTCTTACCCCATAAAGGTGGCACCCCACAAGTCTTTGAACACCTGTAGAGGCGTGGTGACTATCTCTTGTTTAGACGGTCTTTAACTTTCAAGGGTACCACAATACCCGACACCTTGTATTGTGGGTATGAACGCGTATCTGTGCGGCCATATGTACCGAATCCAATGCGCTGTTTTCGGTGCCAGCGGTTCGGTCATACACAAACTCGGTGCACGTTTGATGCAACATGTGAACGGTGCGGCCAGCCTGCACACGGTGATGTTTTCTGTTCCCGTGACCCTTGCTGCGTACACTGCCGCGAAAATCACACCTCTAGTTCACGGCAATGTCTCCGATTTTTGGAGGAAAAGGCCATACAGGAGTTGCGAGGCCCGGCGGCGCTATTAGCAGCTTCAGCCTGCGACTACCTTAGGGTACGCCTCCGCAGTTCGCCGCACTCCTGGTCCCTCTGTGGCCCTTCAAACTTCTCCAGTTGCTGACGCGTCCACACAAACGGACCTGTCCCTGAGCACTACCACCTTGCGTAAACGACCCAAACCGCGGCCTTTGACATCTTCCGCTTCAGCTGAGCCTCCGACAACAGTACGCCAATCTTCGCCTTGTCCACCAGCTGTCGCCGCCTCTCATGAGAGGTCTCGTAAGAAGCACAAGGCGGCGAAAACACCTGCAAAGTCCCGTTCGCGATCTCCAGGTCGTAGAGCATCTTCCGGTTCCCGACAATCTTAGGATTCCGATGGGGTCATAGGCCGTCCTTTTCTAGGCCAGAAATCTGTGAAACTTAACAGGCCACTTTAGCAGTGTTCGTTAACTGTCGATCACCCTTTTTAGAGAGCTTACTTTCTTCCACCTCGCCTATCCCAGGTTTCTAGCATCCTTTTACCATGGCGTTGCTGACGTGGAATACTCGCGGTGTTTGCTCCCATAGAGCTGAACTGCATCTGTTGCTACGGTCGTATGACCCCTTGGTCATCTGTTTACAGGAGACGAAGCTTCGCCCTCACGATCCATTCGTTGTACACCATTACGTGCCGGTTCATTTCGATCTTACCCCGGAGGAAGGCTCTCCTGTCCATCCTACTGGTTTCACCATTTCAGTTTGTAACGTTTACGTTCCTCCTTCAGTTACCCTCAGTTCAGCCGACATGGTCAATCTCCTGTCTCAGCTCCCGGCACCTTTGCTTTTGTTGGGGGATTTCAATGTCCCTCATCCACTTTGGGGTTCCCCTAGGGCATATGAGCGGGGGATGCTCCTTGTTGACCTTTTTGACCAATTTCGGCTTGCTGTTTTGAACACCGGTGAACCAACTTTTCTTTCTGATTCTTCTGCCACGTTCTCCCATCTGAACCTTTCTGTTTGTTCAGCGCAGCTTGCTCGGTTGCAATGGAACGGTGTATCTGACACCCATTCCAGTGATCATTGCCGGTGTGTACTGGCTTTGCTCTCACAACGCGTTTCTTCCCCGCGAGCAGCAACTTGGCAGCTAGCGAAAGCGAATTGGGCCCCTCTCTCTCTCTCTCTCTCTCTCTCTCTCTCACTCTCTCACTCTCTCACACACACAGAAAGCTGTTTTCAGCGACAATGAGTTCGCCACTGTCGACAATATGGTGGACCACTTTAATTCTGTCGTTCTCTCTGCCGCCGAATTGTCTATCACTCGATCGTCTTCCCATCCCAGACGCTTGCCGGTTCCTTGGTGGAATGCCAAGTGCCGCGAGGCTGTTCTTGCGCGCACGAGGGCTCCTAGGATGTTTCACCATCACCCTACATTGTGTAACTTGATCCGCTTCAAACAAGCTCGCGCAAGGGCCCGTCGCATTATTCAGGATAGCAAACGGGCTTCCTGGACTTCGTTTGTTGTTACCTTTAATCGGTCCACGCCTTCATCCGTTGTGTGGGAGAAGCTACGATATGTTGCCGGTAAGCAGGCTAACTCTTCCATACCGAGACTTCACGTGGGAGCTGCTACCGTCGTGGTTCCGGTAGCTGTTGGTGACACCCTTGGTAGTACGTCCGCGTCTGTCTCAAGCTCCGAAAACTATGACCCAGCTTTTCGTACTACTAAGGCCGAGGTGGAATCTTTAGGCCCTCCCCTTTCGCTGTTTTAATAATGAGTGCTATAACTCGATTTTTACCCTTTCGCTCTTTTAATAATGAGTGCTATAACTCGATTTTTACTATACCTCCGTATCGTCCTCTAGACTTTCTGCTCCTGGGCCAGATGAAATTCATATCGCCATGCTCCAGCATCTCTGCCTTGCCGGTACACTCTTTCTCTTGGGGCTCTTCAACCGCATTTGGTGCGATGGAGTGTTTCCTACAGTCAGGCGCGTGGCCACCATCGTTCCCATTTTAAAACCTGGAAAGGATCCCCATCTCCCTTCCAGCAGTCGTCCGATCTCCCTCACCAGTTGCATCTGCAAAGTGATGGAGCGCATGATTAACGGGCGACTACGATGGTGACTTGAATCCCGCGATATGATCTCCAGCGTTCAATGTGGCTTCCATTGTTACCGTTCCACAGTCGACCACTTGGTGTCCCTGTCCACGTCTATCATGGATGGATTTTTACGCAACAGTCCGACGGTTGCTGTATTTTTTGATCTGGAAAAGGCATATGATACCTGCTGGAGGTACGGTATATTTCATACCCTTTTAAATTGGGGAATTCGTGGTCGTCTGCCCATTTTTATCCGGAAGTTTATGATGGATAGAGTTTTTAGGGTTCGTGTTGGCTCGATTTTATCCGGTGTTTTTACTCAGGAGAACGGGGTATCGAAGGGTTCGGTGCTTAGTGTCACATTGTTTGCTATTGACATCAATTCTGTTGTAGAGTGCGTTCCATCTGGCGTTTCCTCTTCATTGTTTGTGGACGATTTCACCATTTACATTAGTTCTCGGCGGACTTGCCTTATAGAACGCCGTCTCCAACTTGGTCTTGACCGCCTGTACCTTTGGAGTATAGAAAACGGCTTCAAGTTCTACGCCGAGAAAACTGTCTGCGTCAATTTCTGGAGACGGAAGGCGTATCCTTCGCCTTCTCTCCGTCTTGATCCTGACGTTCTTTCTTTCGCCAAGGAGACGAAATTTTTAGGTTTGAATTTTGACAGGAAACTCGGCTGGTCTTCCCTTATATCGTACTTAAAGGCAAAATGTGACCGTTCTCTTAATCTTTTACGCGTTTTAAGTCGCACATCCTGGGGGGTCTGATCGGACCACCCTTTTACACCTTTATCGGTCTCTGGTCCGGTCAAAAATTGACTATGGTTGCGTTGTATATTCTTCGGCCTACCCGTCAATTTTTGCTCGTCTCAATGCTACACATCACCGCGGTATCCGTTTGAGTATTGGTGCCTTCCCCCACGAGTCCGGTTCTCAGCCTTTGTGAGGAAGCTGTGGAACCTCCGCTGTCTTTCGACGCTCAGCTCTCCTTTGTAGTTATGCCTGCAGTCTCCTTAGTTTACCCAGACATCCGTCTTTTACCTTGTGTTTTAACGCCTCTTTTGGACCGCCGATACTCAAGTAATTCCCTGGCCCTCCTTCCACCTGCTGTACGCTTTCGGCTGCTCCTTCGGCGTTTCGACGTCACTTTGCCAGCCGTATGTCCCAGAGGGGAGACTCAATTTCCTCCGTGGCTCCACCCTCAGCCCCGCATTGATCTAGGGTTGCTGTCCACGCCGGAGTCGACGACGCCCGATTCTCTTATTCGTTCCACTTTTTAGCCCTCAAAGAGCAGCTTGCTACATGCAATTTTATTTACACAGATGTCTGCAAGGACGCTAGGGGAGTAGGATGTGCTTTTATTCATGACCAAAAGAGTTTTAGATTTCGACTTTTACCGCAGTGTTCGATTTTTACAACTGAGCTTTTTAGTGTTTTCCAGGCTCTTTTATATATTCAGCGGCAAGGATTTCCTGGGTTGTGTGCTCTGATTCTTTGAGTGTTCTGCAGAGCCTTAGGTTGTTGTGTAGTCCCCAACCCCTCGTACGACGTGTCCACTCGCTCGCCGATTCTGGCTTCCGCGTTACTTTTGTGTGGGTTCCTGGCCACGTTGGCCTGCGCGGCAACGAGGTTGCCGTTTCAGCCCCCAGAAGTTTTAACTCTTCTGTGATCTCTGCGGACTTACACACCTTTTTATGTCGTTTAATCCTTTTGTGTTGGAGTGCTGCCTGGGCTGAGCTACAGGACAATAAACTTCGGGAGGTGCAGTCCAGCCCTGTCTTCTGGCGCACATCATCGTGTGTGCCGTCGCGAAGAGGTCATTTTAACTAGCCTACACATCGGGCACTTTCGTTTTAGTCATAGTCATTTATTGTCTTCGGACCCTGCACCGTTTGTGCACATTGTCAGGAGCCGTTGACTATGAGGCATGTTTTAATCGAGTGCCAGTTTTTATCTCCCTTACATTTGTCCGTCGGATTACCAGCTAATATTTCGTAGGTACTGGTGGATGTACTCATTGCTGTGGAACACATTTTAGATTTTATGCGATTAGTCGGTATGAGTCACCGTGTGTGATTTTAACATTTTGTGCCCTGCATTTGCTTGCTATTTAGTGGCATTGGTTCTCTTGGTGGCTGTTATTGCTTCTTTTTTTTTTTATGTTCCGCAGTAGCTGACACTGTTTTAGCCGCATTTTATTGTGTTTTTAGATTTTAGTGTGTGGACCTAGTCCTTAGCTTTTCTTTTATTATCCCATCACTTTTTTCGGGTGCTAATAACCAATGTAGTTGTGCGCCCTAAAGCTCCACTACTACTACTCTACCACATATAGGACAGTGTGTTTATGAAATACCCTTTCTTAGAACTTTTACCCAGTAGCTGGGCAACCACAGGGTTTGAGTCTATTGAGCCCCAGGATAAACAGTAATTCAGTGGAGAGATAAAAATGTAGAGAAATGTATAATAATTTGTAAAATTTGTGAAAATAAATCTTCATATTCATTCTTAGACCTTTTAGCCTCCATACTCCTGTTCTTATCCATGTAATGCCTTCCCGCTCTTCTTTTTTTCTCTGTTTTTCCCTTCACCTTGAACCTTTCATCAGTCGCTATTCGGGTACCTCACTTAATATTTTTTGTATTTCTATATCTTCAAATCTCTTCTTTGTCACCATCCAGAAATTATTCCCATTATTTTCCTTTTTTATCCGTATCACCTTACCCATTTATTTCCAAGCTATTCCTAAGGCTATTTGCCCATCCATTACTCTTTAAGCTTTTCTCTTGATATTCCAGACATTGTTTTAACTTATTTTTCCTTTGAAGTTCAAGATTCTATACCCAAATTGCAATGCCCTTTCTATTATCTTTCCCTTCCTTGCCACTCTGCCAATTTTATACATTTGGTAACCCAAGCATTTCTCTACAGAACATCCTCATCCATGATTTCCCATTCTCCTCCTAATCCCCATACTCCTATCCAATATAGCATTTTTGCATCAACCACCGCATATACTTTTCTAGCCATTTAATATTCATATTGGGTGCTCTATAGTTACAGCTTCTGAGTGCAGTTAAAGCTCCTTTTCTTTTTGCTTGTGCAAATTTCTTTTGTTTTTCCAATCTGCCACCAGCATCTATTTTGACTCCTAAATAATTGCATTCTCTCACTGCTCTGTACTCTTTAATCTCATCCTTCCATTTGTCACATTTACTTAATCCCCCCCCCTCTTTATTTTTTTTGAGCACTTATGATCTGTGTCTTGATTTGATTTACTTTTAGTCTTCATTCTATATAGTACTCCTCTATTCGTTGCAATGATTGTTTTAAGCCATTAACCGTAATTGCATCTAGCACTAATCTAGGTATGAATAATATTTATTATTGGCGTTAAGTTATTATTCCTCCCTATTTCCACTGTTACATCATCTATATAAATTGAATAGGACCAGCCTTAATTTACACCCATGTCTAAGGTCTTTTTCTTGCTGAATTTTCTTTGTTAAAACCCTTTGTTCCGCCCTTATACAAAAAGTATTCACATAATACAATGCTCTGAGGGCTTTAATCACTTCTTTACTCAACGATATGTCCCAATTGCAGCTCTGTCCGGTCATATGCTTTCTCCTGATCAACAAAGGTCATGTAAAGCTTTCCTGTCCTGTCCTGTCCTTCATGTACTGTCTACCAGTGTTTTTAAAATAAATAAGTTGGGTAGGTAGAGTCAGACTGAAAAATTCAATGCCAAACAATTAAATCAATACCAATAGCTTGCTGTATTATGAATCGTGGAACTTAAAGTACTTACAACGTAGTAAGTTGCCATTGGGGTTGTAATCTCAAAATAATTTGAGATCACCTTGTGGTTTACCAGGAAACATGTGAGTCAGTTGAGAAATTTAATGCTATGCTGGCATGTTGCCATGGTATCTGAGTGGTAGAGCAACTGGCTAGAGACAGGGAGATCCATAGTTCAAATACTGGCTAAGGCATTGCATTTTTCAGTCTGACTCTATCCATCCAACTCCTGTCCAACAAACGGCTTGTGTGAAAAAAACAAATCTATAAATGAATTGTCAACTCCCCCCCCCCCATTCAAAAACTCATCTGAAATTCTGTAAGAATGTTATATTCTTCAACCCATGTTTGTATCCTACTTGCCATAACACCTGAAAAAATGTGGCCTTCATTTGACAATAATACAATGCCTCTATAATTGTTTGGTTTGTTAACACTCCTCTTGCCTTTGTAAATTGGATGTATAATTGCTTTCCTTCACTTATCTGGTATATAACTTTGATTGTGTTTAAATAACTCCACAAGACCTTTAAGTCTATTTATTTCAGTACACTATTCTTTAAGAAACTCTATTGGGATACCATTTATTCCAGCGGCTTTATTTCTCTTCATTAATTTAACCTGTTTTATTATTTCATCTCCCCTTATTTCACCATCCAACACATCTACATAATTATTCTTAACTTCCCAAGTTCCTATCTATTCTACACTCTTCCTCCCCATACAATTCTTTGAAATATTCCATCCATTCTTCTTGTTGTATACTGGGTTTCATTACATATGTATTATACATTGGTTTTATGACCTTCCATACCTCATTTACATTATTTCCGGTTAAAGCCCTTACCAAATTACTTTCATGTTCTTTCCTCCTGTTTGTTTTCTTTTATTTTAGCAATGAGTTATATGTCTCCCTCATTGCATGCACTCTTATCTTGATTCTGTATCTCCCAATGTGCTCCACTTAACAAGCAACTATTTTACCAGTCTGTCTTTTTGTTATTCTACATTCTTCAACAAACCATCCTTCTTTCATTTCATTTTCATTTCCTCCCCAGCTCTTATCAAAATATTATTGAGAATAACTGTAGTATTTTCACTTTCATGTTCTTTTGACATAAACCTTATTCCACACTGACATATCTGCCCATAATTAGAATCCAGAGTCTATCTAAATTTATTGGTGTAATCTTCCTACCATTTATTTGTACTTGCTGTATTCTTGTGTCTGATCCCTTGCCTCTCTTAGATTGTAGCCTCTTTGCTCTGTGGGAGTCCTGATGTCCACTATCAAAGGGAAATGCCCACTGTTGGTACTCAAGTTTAATATCTTAATTTTTGATTATTGGAAGTGGTACATAGTTAAGCAGTCAAAAGCAGTAGACAATGCATGCAAACACACATGTGAAACTAGTTCTGCATAAGTAAGTTTTTGTGAAGCACATGTGTGTATACTTGACTCCAATTAAAATTAAGATCTTAAAGTTATCCTGATATATGGTGGACTTTGAGACAGTGATGTGTTTTAACAATTAAAATTTAGTTGAGTCGATTTTGTAACACTACATCACTTACTTTTTTATTTCGGAAAACATGTTTCAGAAGCCATGTTTTCCGAAATAAAAAAGTAAGTGATGTAGTGTTACAAAATCGACTCAACTAAATTTTAATTGTTAAATCTTAAAGTTGATTGAAATGTACCCAATATTGATTGGTGCAAATATAATTGATCATACTTTGCCCATTACTATAAGCAAATTTGTGTTCCCTATCCTTATCTTCCCCATATTTTGCATTCAAAATATCCAAGGCATTCACTTCACAAAGTTCTATATGTTTTTCATACCCTCTGTCAGCTCTCTTATCTGTATTGTGCTCTCTGGTTTCTTCAGTATTTCACTACTTATCTGGTTATTTTCACAATTTATATAACTTTCTCAATCCTCATATTAAAATCTGCCATTATTATAGTCTCAGAACACATATTTCTTCTTTAGTCATTCTATATCTTTCATTACTTGTTTAAGGAGGTAAGGATTATGAAAACACACGGGAGGAGCAGGATTACTACTATTTATATACACAACATGTGTTTGTGTATTTGTTTGTCCTCAATTACAGCCCTTAATGTTTATTTTCTTATAGACCATATTTCTTTAATTCCTCTATATAACGTCTTCCTAACAAAGAAGCTTGTATCTCCAGATACCCTCCCCTTTCTTGCTTTCATTTCTCCATTTATTACCTGCACTCAAACTACATAAATCTGTTCCTCTTTTAACCATGTTTAAGCTACCGTGAGGTAGTCAAGTTTCATTAGTAACTGCTCCAAACTTTCCACATATATTTTGTTTCTTATTCCCTGAATGTTCCAGAAACCTAGCCTCCTTATATTCCCCCCTGCCCTATTGCAACCTCATCTACATTTAAATTTTTCTAAGACTTTCTTATCCCTTAATTGTATAATAATACGCTCTTCCCCCTCTGCTTCTGTATTTTCCCTCCCTAGGCCAAATCATAATGCGGCTTGTACTTCCTCCTTCCGTGGTAACACAACTTTTCTTGGTAACATCACCTAACTGGCCTCTCCTTCTGTCAAGACAACTGCAATTGCCATTTTCTCCAAGTCAGGTGTTACCTAGGTGCTTCTGTTGGATGACATATTTTTTCTGGGTATTGTGTCTTCCATGCTGACAGTTATTTAGACTTAGACTCTCTCTTGCTCTATACTCAACCCTTTTTGTTGCAGTTTGATTGGACTTCCTGTTTTATTGTTTATAGACTCTGCTGAAGTCTGCTGAGTAATTTCTTCTCTGCCTGGTCAATTCTCCCTTGGATCCTTTTTGTCCAGATGTACTGTCCTTTCTCCTTTGATCCACAGCTGAAAATTTCTAATGTAGGCTCTTTTTTTTCCCTGGGCTCTTGCTTGTTTCATTTTCTGCACTAAATTTTTTTTATAGAATTTTCTTCCTTGGTGATTGATTTATATTGATGAAAATGTCTGTTCCCTATAGTTTCTTGGCTCTTTTAAGTACTTCATATACTAACTGTAATGTTGCTAACTTCACTATAATTACTCTCCTTCCAACTTATCTCCCAACTCAATAATTTCCCAACCATACATATCCATTTCCAGCTTTTCCTTCATTATGTTTAATATTTCTTCTGATGGCCACTTATCTCGCATTTCCTTCACTCTTTTGAAAACTTCCCTTCTTTCTTGCATCTAACTTCTGACATCTTCTTTAAAGTCATGCTTTACAATTGTTCACATAGTAGTAGCTTCAGCCTTCTATTTTGATTTTTTCAGTTAGATTTTCCAGCATTTTATATCAGCTATGCCTGTGTTTACTTTATTTCCTCCAATCACTAGCAAAAATATGGTAATATTCCCTAGAATCAGCAATTAGTTACCTTCTCTCCAGAATTATTTTTTGTATTCACAGATTTTACTCTTCTAAACTTTCCAATTCTTGCTCTGTACTCTATTGTATCCACTCCTATTGTGTTTTAGGCCCCCCTTCCTCTACCCACATAGCACCTCACAGAACACAGCCTTCCTCTCTGACTGCTGGCTTAGCACTTGGCTTACAAATAGTGATTTTTTCTTCCTGGCTTCTGCCTTGCGAGTCTGACAAATTTTCATTTTACTGCAAGATGTATAAGAAAAGTGGAGTGTTGAGCAAGTAGGGGATGAGAACAGTTGTGTTCGATATAAGCTCCAGGAGTTAGAGGAAGAGTAATATAAGCAGCTATGGGTGTGGATTTGATGAGGGCAAGGATTGAACTTTTTATGCAGGCAAAATTTAAAAAGGAGACATTGGAGGCTATATGGTGACAAGCTGTGCACTAGTTGCAAGTATTATTATGGTGCTTTTAATGATAGGAATGGAATTAAACCTGGAACCAGAAAATATCCAGATATTGTTGCTAAATCTCTAGTACAAAATAGGATGTATGGACAGAATGGAGCAATGGATAAGTGATAATTTGAACAAGGTGGCCAGGGAAGTAAAAGAGGATGTGAGAGAAGAAATCAAAGGAACTGGAGAGAAGTAAAGGAGGTGAAATTTGAAATGGAAAGATTGGATGAGAAGAGACGAAGATTCAACCTACTCTTAATAGGCATGGAAGAGGGGTTTGGCCATTGTAAGAGGTAAACAAGTCTAGTGCAAAATCTGGGAATGGAGCTGAAAGGCTGGGAGATAGTGGAGGCATATTGGGTAGGAAGGAATATTGGAAGAAGACCAATTGTGACCCATTTTGCAACATTGCAACTAATTCATGATAGTTCAGGAAGAGCTAAGAGGCTTAAAAGTTCCAATATTGATTCCAGCCCAAAGGGAGATAAAGTGAAATCTAACACAGAGAATGATAGAAGTGAGAGTGGCCAGAAAGGAATCATTAGAAATCTACAACTTTGGGTAGAAGGAGTGAATGTATCCAATGAAGTGAAAAAATAAGACATGGAGCAGAGAGCATGCAAGGAAGGAAATGAAAATGCAACATTGTCTGGAAGTTCACTCAGGGGCATGAGAAGGAAAGACACATGCCATGGGGGATGAGGCAGTATGGTATGTGGCATCTGTCGATCAGAAGAGGCAGCGGTGGTGTCATATACAGCAAGAATGGAAACTGGTTTGACAGGAATTGCTAACAAGACACATTGGTGATGTGAGATCAGATGGCAGAACTGTTTCCCCTAAGAAGGCGGAGCTAGAAGAATTGCACAAATCAGCAGAGTAGGGGAAGAAGGCATGACTACATAGTAGTGGGGAGTGTGTGGGAGAGGGAGTGGACACGAAAAAGGGAGAAGAGGATAATCTTTGGAACAAGGCAGTATTCTGGTAGTGGGTAATGGTAGAACAAGAATGGGGTATGAACTTAGAAGGAAAGATGCTCTTGATAAATTTAGATTTAGAATTGGTTTGCAAAAGGGAATAGGAAACTGTAGAAGGTTGGGATTTTGGTACTATGAGGGGCTGAAAAGTAAAATGTATGTGGAAAGTATAAATTACCTACTGAGCAAGCTAGATTATTTGGAAGTAGCTGAAACATGGTTGGAAGAAGAGGATTTGGCAGTAAAATTTTTTTGTGTACACAAGAATAAAGGGACACAAGATAGTGGTTAAAGGGAGAATGTCTGGTGGTTTAGGCTGTTCTTTAAGGAGATTTTTAAGCAAAGGAATCAGAGAAATGTGGTCTAGACAGCACAGTATGTGACGTGTATTACTGGAAGATAAATATTTAGATGATAGCATAATTTGCCTGGGAATAGTTTACTATCCACCCATATCCTTGCAGTTTCACAACCCTAACCTATTTAATCAGTTGGAAGAGGACTGTAAAAATTAAGGGAGATATATATGAATACAGAATTTATATTAATGGGAGATTTTAATATCAGATTAAGAGAAAAGGATGTGGAAGTCTGAAACTATTGGATGAGTGATAAAATAAAAAGTGAAAGAGAAATGGGTAGAAAGAGTAAAGATAAAATTACAGATAGTGCTAGTGATAAGTTGTATTAATTTTGTGAACATAACTCATTGAGTTTATTAAATGGGAAATATGGCGAGTATATCAATGGTGAATTTACTTTTATAAATAAGAATGGACAAAGTGTAATAGGCTATATTCTATGGCCAGTTAATTTAGAATACATTCTTAAGAATTTCAAAGTTTTTAATCTAAGTTCCAACAGTGGACACTTTCCATTAATAATGGACAGTAAAGTACAAACAGAGCAGAAACAGGAAAGTGGAATAAAGGATGTAAACAGTATGCAAGGTCCTAGTGGAATGATAATTATAGTAATGAGTTTAAACACGTTTGGTTTCATGCAGTGGGCAGATTTCATGTCAGATGCATGTATAATAGAGAAAGCCATAAATTTTTGTAATGTGGTAATGCAGGTGATAGGAGAAGGAATGAGGCTGAGAAAATAGGTAATTAAACAAGAATAGGATTGGTTTGACAAGGAATACAAAATAACTAAAAAGCTGTTGAAACAGATGTTGGAAAAATAGAAAGAACAAGGGAATACAGAAGTAAAGGAGGAATATTTATGGGGCAGGGTATTTTATAACCAACTCTTAAATCAAAAGAACCTTAGGTGGAGGGAGAAAAGGAAAGTAGCTTAATTAGGGTATCAAGGGAGGAAAATGCTGGCAAGATCTAGAAGGCTTTGAAATCTTCATATAGCAAATATGTAGATGAGCCAAATTTTAACCCAAAAGATTGGTTAGCTTACTTTAAAACTCTCTATGGGGAATATGGAGGTAATAGGATGATATTAGACCATGAGATTGGTAATGGGTTTGTGGGAATTTTGATAGTATAATTAAAGAATAGGAAACAATTAAACAGGTTAAAATAATGAAAAGAAATAAAGCAACTGGTCTAGATGGGATTCCCACAGAATTTCTCAAAGGATGGTGCACTGACATGGATAGAGTTAAGAAATTAATAGGTCTGTTTAACTCAAAAGAAAAGGGGTATATACTATGAACTGGAGAAAGGCAATTATGCGCCCAACTTATAAAGGGAAAGGTACATATTACATCCAAACAATTACCGTGTGATTGCAATCAAATGTAGGTAACATTTTGACTGGAATTTTGCTAAGTAGGATACAGAAGTGGGTAGAAGAACCAATTTGGAATTCTGAGAGGATATGGGTAGAAGAAAACCATATCCTCTCAGAATTCCAAATTGGTTTTAAAACTGGGAGAATTACTACTGATAATATTTTTGTAATAAAAGCATTAGTAGATAAATGCCTGAAGGAAAGAAGGGGGAAATTAAACATGAATTTATTGACCTAGAGAAAGCATATGATAGGGTGGGGCCACAATTACTATGGCATAAACTATTACACGAGGAATAAGTTAACAGGTGGTAACTATACTGAGAGCCCTGTATAAAGTTAACACTTCTCTGTGGGGGTGGAGGAGGAGTAACATTTAGGGAGATAAAAGGGAAAGGTTTAAAGAAGGGTTGTAAAATAAGTCTGAAACTCATGTAATTTATTTATTATGACATTTTTTTAGGGATAAGCAAGAACAATAGTTGTATGCCTGTAATAAATAATATAGCAATTCCTGAGCTACTGTTTGCAAATGATCTGATAGTAGAATCAATTACAGTTAATGGGCTGAACCAAGCACTCAGGAGATAGATGAATGCTATAAGGAATGGGATCTAGCTGAGAATCAGGAAAAAAATTCAAATAGTTGTATTTAAGAAGGGAGTAAAATTGAGTAAATATGAGAAGGGGAGTAAGGAATATAAACTAGTAAGAGAATGTATTTACTTAGGCATTAAAATTGATGGAGATGGGGGTGGGAAAAACAAAAGAAACTAGCACTAATGAAAGGAAAAGGAGCCATTAGCAATTAGAAGTTGTAAGTACAGAAGTTTGGAGTTAAATGATTGGAGAAAATTTATGATATGGTGGTGGAACTGAAAATGCTATATGGAATACAGATATGGGAAATGAATGGGGGGAGGAACCCAATGATATGATTCATAGGATGTTTTATAGGGAAGTAGTAGGCTTCCTAAGTACAGTAGCAAAAGAAGCAGTACAGATGGAGTTGGGAAGAGTGCAAAGTATGGTTATGATTATAGAAAGAGCACTGAAATATTGGTTTTAGGTCCTGAATCTAGATAAAAATAATTGTTAAGGCAGTGTGTGGAGAATCAGAAAAAGTTTTAGGAATTCTGGATAGACTAGTAAAATCTGAAAGAAGTGAAAGTGAGTGGGATAGGGGGAATACTGGAGGAGGGGAGAAAATAAGGAAGAGATTTGAAAACAAAAAAAATCCAAGAACTTTTTGGTAGAATAATGTAAAAATGATTTCTGACAAAAACATATCAATGAGGGAAACACGGGAAAGGGAGACATGAGTTGATAAGGTAAATGGCAAACAAAGGGAGGGAATAGCATGGTTAAGAACGTACATTTAGTGATTAAGAGGGTTAAGAAAAGGTATCCCACAGAATCAATGTCGCATTTGTGAAGGGAAGGGAAATCTAGGACATATAGTATTTGAATACCAAGGAATGGATTTATGGAGGAAAGAATTCCTGAAGCAGGAGTGGGATAAGATGGATAGAAGAACAGCATTAAAGGGAAATAAAAAGGATGGGAGAAGCAAAGTTATGATGAAATGGAACTGGTCTTTGCAAAGGGAATTAGAGTTAACATAATTTTCTTTTATTAATGTTTTGTAGTTTTAGGGAACTAAAATGTGTGTAGAGTAATTTATGGATATGATGAACTTGGAGCTTGGGCTGAATGTCTGTCATACTCAAGTATGTATTACCTTAACACAAATAAATAAATTAAATTAAAAAAGTGTTGTTCTAGGCAACAAAGGGAAACAAGCACTATTTAGTCACATGAAAGGCAAAAAGCGTGTGGTTACTGTAAGTCCTGCAAACACTTAGCTCCAATACATATTGTACAGCATAACTACATAGCCCAAAAATGTACGTTTGTTACAAAACTTGGCGCGAGGAGCATGGCCTGTGTGACCTTCACTGCATGTACCTGCATGCAACATCCTACATCTGTTCTGGCATCAGTCTTACTTCTGTTATAGTCCAGTTCACACGTGAATATCATTAGGAACGTATAGAAGTGTTTAGTTTTGCTTGAAGTGCTTTCAAAATGCAGTATACAGTACCACAAAGAGTGTTAATGTATGATAAGTATGTCCTTACATCATCTTGTAGGGAAGTTGTAAGGCAATTTGAAACTAAATTTCCTGGCATGCATGTTCTGAATAGACAGGTAAATACATTCAGTGAGATGAGATCAATTTGTGATAGGAAAAGAAAGGTAAACAGGTATGTGCTCACAGTAGAAATTAGATGAAATCAAAGAAATGTTAGTACAGTCACATAAAAAAATCTCTTAGCTGCCTTGCACAAGAAACTGACCTTTCAAAAGCTTCAGTATGAAAAGCAACAGAACTTTTAAAACTCAAACCATGCAAGGTTACTACTGTTGTCCAGAAATTTCTACCATGTGATCACCAGAGCCAGGTAAATTTCTCTAACTGGATTTTGAGGAATGTTAATGATGGAACAAACGATCCACAATTAATACTGTTCAGTGAAGAAGCATGGTTTTATTTACATGGACATATGTCATCACAACACAATCGATATTATGTTACAGACAAATCCAATTTCATTCAAGAACTCACTTGCATGATCACAAAATCAGGGTGTGGTGCGCAATAAGTGGATACAGAATAACAGGACCTATTTAATGAATGTACCATAAATGCAGAAAGATACAGATATAATATACTGGCACCATGTTTTGAACAGCTGAGAGACATTGAATGTCCATCTGGATATTTCCAGCAGGATTCTGCCACCACATACACATGATGAATCATTATGGTATATTATAGAAATTAAAATCATTAGAAGGGTTTATGGCCCTCTCGGTCTCCTGATATTATGGCTTGTGATTTTTATTTATGGGGCAACTTGATGAATAAAGTATACAAAACTAATTAAAACAAGATATCAGGACAGAAATGAATGCTATTTCAGAAGCTGAGTTAATGCATGTGAATGAAAGACAATGTAGATGTATTGATACAGATGGATGGCATTTCTACATCTCCTGTGATAAGGTATGCTTTGTGTTTATTCTGAAAATTGTTAATGTGATTTGAGATTTTATTTGATGACCACACATGTAAGACTGGGTGATGGGCCATGCAACTGCCAACCAAGTGTAAGGTACATGACTGCGAGACGGATCATGCACCTGATGGCCAAGTTTTATAACATACTTGCTGTACTAACATTAGTACTTTTTTTTTGTCTGAATAGTTTGCAGTGGATGCATGAAAAATGTACATAGTGAAGTGCAATACAAATGTTTTAAGTGTGACAGTAAAATTTCAAGGCTGTAACCTTTCAAAGAAATGTTCTGTGTACTAAATCATCATTACATGGGACTCAAGAGAGCTGTTGGCATGAGAGAAAAATATAAATATTAATCAATCGTTTTCTCATTAAATTTTTTGCTCTTGAAATGTAATTTCAGATATTTTGTGCAAAGTTATGCCCTTTTCAAATAGTTAAAAAGCATAATTAGAATGCTGCAGATGTGTAAATATCATGTTTCTTGCATTATAGACGATCTGGAGAACATTTTGATTTGGCCTGGAAAAGTTGGGGAATTTTATTTTCAAAAATGTGTAGCAACCATGAATATGTGATTTAGAGACTGAATGTATCAGTACAGCAAAATACAGTTCCATTTGCCTGAGCTTGCCACCATTCCTTGATTTTATACAAGTGTCTCCCATGGAAGTATAAAGCTGGTTCTTCACTATAATTTGATTAACCACAGCAGTTTGAAACATGTACATCATGTCAGATACAAATTATTTATTTCCTTTTTGTGACTGTTTCCTCTAATCAATAGGAACAGTCAAAGTTTGCAATTCTGAAATTCACAAACATTGTACAAATGTTAAAATGATGGGAGATATTCATATGAGAGATTTGTGTCAAATTTAAATGTATTTTGACACATTATAGAAGTCACTCTGAAAGTATTGAGAATGGATAGGGACCCTTGATTTTCATGAAACCTTTTTTCAGGAATTTTGTTAAAATTCAAAATTAAGATATATTTAAGTTTGTTGTGTCATTTGTATAGTTTTAAACTTATGACATATTTTTTCTTTTTTTTTCAGCTTTATTTCATGAATTTACCCATATTTAACATTTTTCTGCAAAATTGATCAACATTTGCAATGTAATTGTGAAAAAGTTAAGTAAAATTCATAAAAATGTTCATAATAATGTGCTATAATCACCAAGCACAACTACTATGCCATCTTGGAAAAAGAAATGGCTATATTCCGTCACAATCGCTTTTGCTTCTTTCAGTTCAACAATGAAATTCAAAATTGGTGCAGTTGTTGTTGCTACTGGGACAATTACAAAGTGAGAAGTTGGCTTTTCTTGTTGCATTACAAGGTGTTGTATTGTTAATGTGAAACAGTGAACAAAGTGCTAGGTGAGAATTTTTTTGAGACTAGACAGGGGGCAAAAGAAAAAAAAAAAAAAAAAAATCTAATTGCAGTTTCTTTTCCTAATATACCAATGCAGAGTCAAGAAGGTGATTTTTGAAATAAAAACTCATGACCAACACATCACAAGGCAAACAAAGCAGAGTTCCTGAAAAGAGGACAAGCAAAGTTCCAGATAATGTTAGATGCTACGCCATTTAGAAATCCAAACAAGAGATAAACAAAAAGAAGAAGAATTAACAAAGGATCTGGCAGGAACATTTCTTGCTACAAAACATAAATGTTCCTGGCATTTGCAACATCGACGATTTCGCATTGCCAACCAAGCCGTTTCTCGGGCTGCCTCGCTTTGCTCTTGTGATTGAGAAGCATGAAGTCGAGCCATACTATCGCGGCACTCCTCACATGCAATTTCTTGCTCTTTTCAGTCCTTTCATTCGCAATGTTTTGTATCCAAGTTGCATTACAGCTTTGTCGGGAAAGATTCGATCATCTTGGTCGCAGCATTGTTAATGATAATATTCAGCACGATAAGCCATAGAAACTCAAAACAAACACATCAACTGGTGAACTTCAAAATTTCTAATTGTCAAATTTTCAACCATACTTAACCATAGACAACGTTACATTTAGCTGTCAGTTGTGTTTTGTTATTCCGTGTCAGTTGCATTTTGTTATACCATTTTTAACAAATGAACGACTAGACTGAAGTTTTGACTGATAAAGTTTTCGTTTTTCTATCTGTTGTGTTTTGTTATACCACGTTTTGTCATGTCCTATGGAAACAGGATAAAAAGTATCCTTTTTTTTTTTTTTTTTTTTTTTTTTTTTTTTTTTTTTTTTTTTTTTTTTTTTTTGGTAGTGTTTAACGCCCAATTTAACTACTTATGGCACCACAGACGGTGACACTGATGATACATGAATGATGATGGAGCACCGGTGGAATGAGATTGCGGGAGAAACCAGAGTACCCAGAGAAAACCTGCCCCAGCTCCGTTTGTCCACCACAAATCTCACATGCGGTCACTTGCGATTGAATCCAGGCCGTCTAGGTGAGAGGTGACTGGTCTAAACACTAGGCCACGGTGCGGTCTAAAAAAAAAAAAGTATCCTATGTCCGTCTCCTGGTTCTAAGCTACCTCCCCACCAATTTTCCGCCAAATTGGTTCAGCCGTTCTTGAGTTATAAATAGTGCATCTAACGCAACTTTCTTTTATTTGTGTGTGTGTGGGGATGGGGGTGCGCGCGCGCTTTTCAAAAATTTTCTTTATCAATTGTTGTCAAAAATTGTGTCGATTAATGTTAGTGAACCTGAGGATGGAGGCAAGGAATTCATAAAGACTAACGGAAGCAAGAATACTATCAGAGTACTACTAAAGGTTTGCAGATAAAATTAAAGTAAAAATAATCCCTTTTACAGAGAGACAAGAAGTATAGTGTACTATCTTTAGCTTGAGATGTTAAATTAAACATTTGTATATTTAACAGCAAATTCTTGTTGATTACCTTAAGTTGTTGAGAGTGTACTCTTATGATAATTGCAAAACGATTAGGATAATAATTACAAGATACCAGTGGTTGGATTGAAATACACATGCTTTGCATTTTTCAAGCTCGAAACTGACACTTAAGTAATGAGCAGGTAACTTCCCTTTAGCCTGAAAGCTAGGACAGGTTTGCCAATAACGAGAAATCCTTATGTTTTCATGACAAGTGCTTGACAAGGACAGCCTCTAAGGCATGATTATGTAGATAGCAGAACAAGTGCTTCGTGTGCTGCCTAATCGCAAAATGATAATAGTTTTCAAAGTTTGACATTAAATTTTGGCCTAGTTCAAGTATCATCTAAGACTTATATTTGTTCAGTTCTGTGTAACAGTTCCTTAAAAATATAGGAGGCAAAATTCCAATGGTGGAAAGAATTCTGTTGTATTCACATATGCAAAAATCTATGAGAAAAAGTTTATAAGACTCGTTGTAAACCCAAAAATTAATAAAACATTTACTACATGTAAAACTGAACAAAGGTACTTCAAAATGAGATAAAAAACAGCCAACATCTTTGTACATATTTTCTTCCTGGATTACACCCTCCCTTTACCGAAGATGGTGTTCCATTCATATCTTACAAAGAATCAAAATGACAGCTAGGCTCCAGGCTTGGATGGCAGTCAACATTTTCTAGATTTCCCCATTGTTATTTAGGAACCTTGTGAACAAATGTTTGGAAGGGGGAAGTTTTCCTGAAGTTTGGAAAAAGACCGTTGGGAAAATTATACTTAAACTTAATTCCAACGGTAAGTTTAATATCAATTCCTATAGGCCCATATCTCCTCTACCTGTCATTAAGAAGATACTGGAGAGGCTTTGAACTGACAGGATAAGAAACCACTTTTACAGTAAATATCAATAGATATTACATCGAATATATCCATCGAAGATGTTGTTCTATCTGTTATGCAGTGGATCCAAGAAGGTTTTAAAAGGAAAGAAATGGGAATATTAATATCATTGGATATTACAGGTGCCTTTGACCGTGCACGGTGACCAGAATTTTGGTGCAATTAAAAAGGAAGGTGTTCTGAGAAATCTTTAAAGACTAACATGAAGCTATTTTCATAATTGTAGCATTTGGTTACAAATTAGGAGCAGTTCCAATACGAAGGTCATTCATTAACTTATGGACTGTCCTGTAGTCCAATATTTTGGAATAATTGTATATATTGGAAATACCTCTTGCTGAAAGATGCCAATTATATGCCCATGCAGGCATTGCTTTATTGATATGTAAAGGCACATGTATATCAAGTTTGACTTTTAATGTCAACATAATACTAAAATACCTATATCAGTGGAATACTGATAACAAAGCTCTATTTTAATCCATTGAAAGCAACAGGTCTGATTATTACTAAGAAAAGAAAACTCCAAATGCCAAAAATTAAAATCAGTTAGGAACATATGTGAATTATTGATCATATGTCTTATTTGAGAGTAATCTTAAACAAACAACATTTACACCTCATTTTTATAATATTAGAAAAAAATCCAACACTCACTGTAATACCTGGCATTTGCATCATGACCTACATGGTGCCTCAATCCAGGAATTCTGAAAATTGTTGGTAAAGCAGCAGTTGAACTTTGTTTTGTTGTGCTTCTGTGTTTTGGGAATGGTATTTATATGAGCTGGACTAAACATAAATTACCACAAATACAGAGAGGCTTTAGTCTATGAAATGTAAAAGCATATAGAACTTTTTGTGCTTCAGCTTTAATCTTTCACAGGATTTAATCCTTATATTTGTTTGGTATGGCAAAAGCTGAGATAATTCTGCTTCAGAAAGGCTTTGCATATGATGTAACTGAAAGACCAGCATATTTTACTACTGTGGGACATCCTTCTTGCTTCAATGATTTTGTTTATAATAATAAAGCTTATCAGAAATCACAATTTGGAGATTTATGCATGCATTTTAAAACTCTCTAGAGAGGGAATGACGGATAAAGTTGAATGCACTTTTCTAGTGTTCATTAATGGCAGTAAAGTGTATTCACAAATGACTAGACACTTTACAGAGTGCTCAATTGTACAAGCAGAGCTCTTTGCTAAGGCTAAGGAGACTGTCATCTGGTCCAAAGCTCAAAGTTCTGATTATTGCATTTTCAGCAATTCACAAACTGTACTTACTGTTAAAAATAATAAGTACAATTTAAATGCTTTGGCAGAAGAAATTAGAACTAACATAGTATCATATGACAACCATATTTGTTTATCCTGGGTAGAAGGCCATATGAGTACAGTAGGAAACAGAAAAGATGATGAATTGGCAAAAAATGCAGCTACCTCTAATTTAAATCTTGGCTACAATTTATATCCCCTATCTTAAGCTAATAATAAACTTAAGGAATTAATAATAATGCATTGGAATGAGCAGTGGATATCCAGCTCTAAAGGAACCACAAGAGAAGTCTGCTTTCCAAAAGTTGAGTGTCACCTATGCTGCAAAAATAACACATCAGAGTTCATATTCACTCAATTTTTGTCAGTGCATGGTAAATTTTATTTTTATTTTTATTTCTAATGAATCAGGATATAAAGACAGAATGGATATCAGTGGTTATGCACTGAACAGCAAACTGCTGAACATCTTATGTTTCACTGCCCTGTGATAGAGCATAAAGAAGGATCTTGAGTGCACATTTAAATGTTGGTGATAAAGAAATGACAAACCACTATGTGAGATATTTACGAAAAAAAATTATGTATAAGGAAATTCCAAAAGCTTTTATTTTATTTTAAGATATAGTATTCTTTTTATTATATACATTAGTTGTCTTGGTTTCTTTTAGCAGCATGACCTGCATCCAACCTATGGCTAATATATACTTACTACTATTGTAAATTAATTTATGTTTTGAACTATAATCCTAATATGCGTTCAGTTTAAATAAGGTTTAATGTATTCGCATATTCAATAAATAAACATAAATCAATTCTTTTTCGGGGTTATAATTTCATTTTCAGATTTTTGTTTTGTTTTTTATTATTTAAAAATGTTGACAAGATTTCTCATCCATATAGTATATAATTATGCAACCAAAAAGAGTATTTACCGAAAATTAAAAAGGAATTCACCTATGTTACTTGGTTCTCATTTTATCACTTATGTTTTAATATTGTGCATTTTGCTGCAAAATTGTTTGTCAGTTCCAGATTATATTTTGCCCTCCAGGCTGGGACTAAAAGGATTAAAATGAGTGCAATTTTACTTCATTTGTAATATGCATACTTTTAGAAATCAAATTAAATATGGTGTCAGGTTTAGAATGCAATATCTATTGCTGTTATTTTGGTGGGGGTGGGGATCATTTTTGCTTTCCACTTATCTGCATATCTTTATTATGTTCTGTTTTACAGCATTGTCATATTTTACAGTTATTTATTTTATTTTGTTATAGTGTTTCAGGTTAATAATACAAATATGGTTACTTTGGTTAGGCTAGTGGTGACTTGTTTTGCAAGTTATTTAGTGAACTTTTTTTGAGTTAATTTTCTGTGAGCATTCCACGTGCTTCTGATATTTGGAGCTGTTTACATCAACTACTTATGCATATGCTTCAACAAAGCAGTTTCTAACACGTTTGTCCATTTATACACATGAAATAATCCAGAATTACTCCAAGTGTGGATTTGAGATTTTATATACAGGAGTTGAAAGAAAATGTATCTAAACATTTGGAATTTAATATGAACATTACAAAACAAAGGGTACTTTAGGAAGCCTTAAGAAATTAATTTTTTAGGTGCGCCATTACAATTATGGAGTAGACGTGTATAGCAGCTTTGTGAGTTTGCTACTGTAGATGTACTAGTATTGCATTCTCTAACTATGTACTTAAAAACACCTCCTGAATTACGTATAACTAGAGACCACTGAAATTTGCATTAATTTTGAAAAAAAATTATGATGTGAGTGAGTATTGGATTTTGCTTTTTATTGCTAAATACTTTGAGCATCACAATAGTTTCATGTAAATTTTAAAGGGAATTTTGGTAAATAGAATAACACTATATACCGAAGCGACAGCTTTAGGTGTGCAAATTATGACAAAATATTTTTATGCATTAGTTTATTCTAAATATTAACATTATACACATTTTTACAATACTAAGCAGAAACAGTAAGTCAAGGTCTGCCTTTTTATTTATGGAATGAAAGCATATTAGAAGTCACTATGTTATTTACTTTTCATTTTACGTCTATGGTTCCTAACAATTGAATTATACTGGGAGAAAAATCTTTCTGCATCAACAGATGCACAAGAAACCCAGACACATTTCAGCATAGCTGATGTAAATTCAGGATTGTTCAACATAAGAGATCTTAATGCCTCAATCACATCAACTTTAACATTGGAATTGTTTCAAAAGCATTTATTTTAAAGTAAGAAATGCTACACTGCAATCAGTACTTTTTATGCCCATGAAGTATCTTATTGTTTTAGCTGTCTCTGTGATTTCATTAACATAGTGAACATTTAGCTGTACAATAACTGCTGGGTTGAATAATTCATTGAAGTTTACAAACAATAAATAGGAATTATGTAGCTTATATTTCTCTATTTTCTGAACAACAAGTTTACTGACGTGCCTGTATTTGGGTCTTTAAATCCAAGCTGAAGTTGCTAATTATTACACCTGCTGATTCTCCTACATTACCAGAAATTACAATATTCATTCTACGCTTCAAATCATTTACTTTAGGTACAAGAACATGATTCAAAGGATATTTTCTCCCTTCTAAATCTAAAAGTACATTTGCAATAAATTCACAATTTTCATGAACAGAAGCAGCCTATGCTTTTACTAAGCTACAAAATCTTACAGATTCTACCTCTTTCAACCAGAATGCTACAGGGGTACTTTTGAAACTCAACTGACTGAAAAATGTTTTCAGAACCTCAAAATAATTGTGTAAATGTGTAAATAATTTAGATTTAAACCAACTGTCCCATCTAGTTATAACTGGTTTTGGATATAAAGGAATCGATTCTTCATCATGATTTTCATTTAGATATGAGCAGTACAGTGTTTTATTTTCCTGAACAAGTGAAAACAATTTTTGGTTTTAGCTACATTTGAGTTAAGCTCTTTAAACTCCATGTAAAATATCACCAAAAATACTGAATTTGTGCACCCAACAAGTAACAAGCACCAAATGATCTCCTATGATTCCTTTCAATAGTTCAAAATATTTTATCATATAGGGTGCCTAATCTGTTACAAAGCATTTTACATTTTCATAATCAATTGAAAATGCTTCTATCATTTGCAGGATAGTCTGAGAACAGGTGTGTAGAGTGTATAAATGCACAGTCTAAAAGGTAGATTTCTTGATGAAATGAAGCATCCTGTGTTTTGAATAAGACAGATAATATGCAACAACCTGCAGAATCTGTTTAATCACAAATTATGGCTAAATCTTGCTTGCCATCTAAAGATTCCTTTATCTTCATCTCTTCCCCACAGTGAGGGACATATTCCTCTCCGAATTGATTAGATATGGGGAGGTCTCCCGATCCTATACAAATTATAAATATATAAAATACAATATTTGAAAATATTTGTTTTAATGGACATATTTTGCTTTATTAAAACTATAATATATTGAATATTATAATTATAATATATACTTATTAATTTGGTTTAATAACACATGTGGAATAATTATTAAAATTAATTTATGTTTAAAATATAACAATAAATAATACATTTTTTTATGTATTAATACCATTAACACTCGTCTGGAACATGCTTCTTAAGTTAAGATCCAATTGTGAGGTGATCCACCTTTTCATTTGGAATAATTGTACTCAACAACATTTTTATAGTATCCATTACACACTCAATCTTTTCTTGTTTTAAGTTCTTCTGATGATCAAAGGAACCATTGATAGATGCTTGTCTTTTAAGACCTATATTTTTTTCTTTAAGCTGCAAATGCTCTTAATTTTAAAACAAGGTGTAGGCACTGTGTCTCATTTTTCTCAATCTACATACACATTACATTTACAAATTATAATGTTTGAAACAATTACATAAACATCATCTCTAGAAAATTCTTTGGCTCAGGAAAGAGCTGTTAATGGTCAACCCATCTCAAGATTTCAACTACAACTGACGAAAAGTTTATTACTCCAATGGGCACTATAAAGTTTTATTTATTGTGGCTTACTGATTCTACGGCAAGTCTTTCCATTTCCAGAAACTCACAGTTGTGCATTTCAATGTCATCATGTTCACAAGTTCAAATGTTTAAAAACTGCAGAGTTGTTAGAAAAAGTAATGAATACAAGTGCTAGTAGTTTTTTTTTTTTTTTTTTTTTTTTTTTTTTTTTTTTTTTTTTTGTGCCAAAATAGTTTATTGCACTATAAAGCATATTTATCGAAAATTAGGGATAACATTTTTTTTCCATTGTAGATACTGTTACTGTCCTATTTGCAAAGAAAAAGAATTTTCCTTGCAATAAACAAGTAATCACTTCTATTACGATTGTGAAAATCTGTGGCCCCTACATATATTCAACACATAGTTGAAATTATGTCTGAAAAAAAAAATGTTATATGTAATTTGTAAATATATAGATTGCAATTACTTTTATGACTTTATTTGGCTGCTGAACTGGATATTTTCTCTTCAGCTGCAGAGATGATTTCAAACATATTCCATTGGAGAAGGCAGATCACCCAGCCTTCAAAGAATGGGTGAAGACTGTCATTGTTGGAAACCTTCCAGAAAGTATGGGCTTCATTGAATATTTGACTCTCTTGGCAAAATCTAGGAGGAAAGAGGTTTTTACAACCCTATAGAACAAGAGTAGGGCAGAATGAAACAAGAGACAGGATGAACAGGGCAATTTTTTGGTGTTCTACTCTCTGTCAATCAATTACAGTGGGTCTGAGTGACACATAAGTGAACTTTGACCAAGTTGTGTATATATTCATTGAGTGATCACTGAAAGGATTGCTGCCTGGCCTGCTCTACCATTAGAGCAAATATGCAATAGCTGGGCAAACAAAGACCTTTGTGTGTTTTCCTGCAAGATGTTTTAGTCCTCCTCTATCCCTAAGCACAGATGAAAATTACATTTCTAGAATAATCCCTTTCTAAATGGACACAATTGTGATTTTCCTGTAGTTTCTAAGGCTGGAACTTTCAAAACCCAACTACAGACCATATAAGGAGATGACAAGCACAGGTGTGTTAAGTGAAGTAGCTAAAAGTCAATCTAGAGAGTGACACATGCTAAGACAGTGAGGAGAAAGCTGTGATTCAGTTATTTGTGTACCAAAAGTGTAAAGGGCTGCAATACGTGTAGTGCCATAGTGACAAATAAAGTGAATTTAACATAAACAGGTGTTCTCATTTGTGGTAATAATCTCAGAAGTGGGATATTTATGCTTAAATGGAGGAGATGATGAAACGTTTGTTGGCCAAAATGAAGGAAATGAAAATTAGAGTGGAGAAGATAATGGAGAACATGGAATTTGGGATAGGGAAGATGGATGAAAAACTGAAAACCGTAATGGATGCTGCAGTGGAGAAAATGGCATCCAGCATAGACAAAATGGAATAGAAAAAAAAAAAAAAAAAAAAATGTAACTCTGCATGGAGAAGGTGGAAGATAAAAATGTGTCAGCAATGGAGAACCTGAAAATGAAGCTTTGCACCAAAATCGATGAACAACTGGCCGGGGTGAAGAACAATGTGGCAGAACATGGGGAAAAAGTGGAAGATCTCCAGAAAAAGGTGGGAGAGCTGTGTGGAAATGATGAAAGACAACGATCAATGCCTGTAAGGAACAGTTGAGGGAAGCACCAAGGAACTGAGTGCCTTGGTGCAAAGGATGCTCAACAGGGGGCTTAAGGACATGAAGTTTGACATGCCTGGACATGCAGCACAGCTGGCAGTCAGCCTTCAGGCCAACAATCCCAACATTGGCATAGCTGGAGAGACATTTGGGAGGCCCTCAATAACAGCTTTGGGAACCATTACTTGGCCCATCTTATTATATATAGTCAGCTCAAATCAAGGCAACACATGCAGGCGAGATGCTATAGGAGTTTGCCCTGGCCATCCAAAAATTAGCAACCAAAAGTCTGGTGGACCTCCCATCCAGGTACATCTCTCAAGAAGCCACCTACTCTATTGTTGATGGAATGCATGACGCCAAAGTATGAGAGTGTCTGATGCTCAATGGGTACAAGAACATTCACAATGTGCTAACAGCCACGCTGAGGATTGAGCCGGTCAGGGTAATAAAAACTTAAAATCATGACCAGGAGCATCTGCTACAACGGGAAGGAGGAGCAATCTATGAACATTGCCTTAGATTAAGGGGTGTGTGGTCATTCTGGACACCTGGTAGACTGTCCACACCAGTCTGAGGAGCAGATGGGAAACGAATAAGTGCCGGTGTGGTGAGGGGCACGTTGGGGTCATTATCATCACCCCCTCGAGCGACATTGCACACCTTGAGCATATGACTGGATGATAGCTTTGTCAAGGACAGCTGGATATGTGAAACATTGTGCCAGGTTCCAGTGGACATGGGTGCCACCATGACCATAATTGGACCTGCCATAGAGGAGACCAAATCGGCCCTTACCAACCAGTAATGGCTTTGAACAACATCTTACCTGTGGAGAAGGAGATCTTGCTAGAGTTAGCTCTTGACCGGAGCATCGTAAGACTGGATGCTCATTGCAAGGGTGGCTGAGAATGTGATACTGGTTCTAGATACCCTCAGGAGCCATGACGCAATGGTCAACATCTGCAGGAGGGTCTTACAATTTGCCAAGATGAGGTGATGCTTTGAAGCCTCTATGAACAGCCAAGAGTCTGCAGAGTGATCCAAATAAAGGATACAGTGATGCCCGAAGGAGTAAGATGGTTATGAAGGTGTGTCTGGAAGGCCAGTGATCATGGAACATACTTTTGGATTGGAGTACTGCATTGAATGTAATGTGCATCACCAAGATATTGTTGTCTTATCAAGAAAAGTGCCTGTGAAACTGTTCAACCAAGTGTATTGCCATTTGACGGACCTGAGGGGTAATGTAAGACCTATAGCCCCACCTGGAGGACTTCCAGAGAAGGGTGGCAGACCATCTGACAACTACACAACTAGAACAGGGTCGACACCTACTTTGGAAATACCAGTCTATTTTCAGCCAAGGGGATGGTGATTACGGCTGCACTGACTTAGGCCCCATCAAATCGACACTGGAGATGCTCGACCGTTCCATCAACCCAAGACATGTCCCTTTGGCAAAGCAAGTGGGGTTACGAGACATACTGGAAGACATGAAAACCAGGAGGGTTATAGAAGAGTCTGAGGGCCCATGGTGCTCCCCCATTGTCTTGGTGAAAAAGAATGGCCAGCTGTGTTTATGTGTGGACAATAGGAAACTGAATACTGTCACTGGGAAGGATTGTTTCCCCCGAATTGAATACTCTCTGGACACCCCCTTGGAAACCCAAGGGTTCTAGAATTTGGACTTGAAGTCTGGATCCTGGCAGGTGGCTCTGAACCCCAAGGATAAGGACCTCTGGACCCTTAATCAGTCCAGGGCTTTGGTAGTTTACAGTTATGTGCTTTGGTCTCTGCAACATGCCAACCACCTTCCAGCATTTAATGGAGTTGTTGATGAGAGGGCTGACTTAAGACACTTGCCTGCTGTATCTGGACATCATCATTGTAGATACCAACTTTGAGGACCACCTTATTAATCTGACAAAGGTTTTACAGAGATTGTAAATGGCCACCATGAAGCTGAATACATAAAAGTGTCAACTCCTCTGTAAGGAAGTCGATTACTTAGGCCATGTCTCATCTAACAGTGTTGGCCACTGACCTGGAGAAAGCCAGGGCTGTGAGAGATTGTCCTCTCCCAAAGGATAACCATTAGTTTTATGGGTCTGTGAAGCTATTATTGCTGATTTATTAGAAGATTTTCCAACATTGCGAAGTCTCTCACTTGCCTTATGAAAGAACACCAGCCTTACTTGCGGACAGAAGAGACTGAGGGCATGTTGTGGGAGCTGAAGACAGCACTCTGTAGTGTGCCTTATTTAGGGCTCCCGCAACCGGGTGGGGTTTAATTGTGGACACTGATATAAGTGACAACGGTATTGGAGGCGCACTCTTCCATATCTAGGATGGGAAGGAGTGAGTTGATGCGTACTTCAGCAAGACACACTCCTAGGAAGAGAAGAACTGCATTACTTAGTGGTAGCTCTTGGCAGTAATGAAAGCACTCAAACATATCCATAAATATCTGTATGGACATTGTTACACCTGAGGACTGACCACTCCATCCTCACCTGGTTTTTGGGCTTCAAGAACCTAGAGGGCCAGACTGACCATTGGTTCCAGAGGCTACAGCAGTACAGCTTTACATCAGAACACAGAAAGCGAAGGACCCACGCCAACGCGGATGCCATATCGAAAAGACCACCTGGAGGAATGCAGCCACTGCAGTAAGGTACAGGAGGAGCATGCCATAGCAGTTTGCTAATATCGGTGGTGCCAGAAGATGGATAGTCCAGCCCTGATGAGAGAGCAGTTGGCAGATGCCAACATAGGTCCAATCCTGAGAGAGGCGGATGCAGGGGCTAAGCCAAACTGCACCCAGGATTAGCCTGTATTAGTCCTATTGGGCCCAATGGGACTCGCTGATGGCCTAAGAAGATTTTTCAGGGCTTGGGAGTCACCAGATGGAAAAACTCAAAGAAAGAAGTTGATCCTCGCCCAGAGTAACATAGCAGAATTCCTGGAGGAGGTCCACATGAAGACTTTGACAGGTCACCTTGAAATCAACTGAATGATCAAAAAGCTTTTGATACTGATTGAATTATGAGCAGACACCAAAAAATAATGTCAGGAATATCATGTTTGTGCAGAATTTTACGGGCCTTAGACTAGGAGCCAGGGTTGAATGCAGCAGTACAATGTGGGGACACCCTTCGAATGCATTGCCGTTGACATAGCTAGACCATTCCCTGCATCTGACAAGAGCAACAATTATTTGCTAGTGGTGTCATGGATCACTTCAAGTAACCAGAGGTTTATGCCATCCCCAACCAGGAGACCAAGACAGATGTGGACTGTCTCATGGAAGAGCTCTTCTGCTGCTTTGGAGTATTGCTCAAGCTGCACAGTGATCAATGCACCAACTTTGAGTCAAACCTGATGAGGGAGGCCCTAGATCAGTTTGGGATTCGCAATGCCTCTCCACGTGCAGCCAGATAGCCATACATCAAGACACTGGTGGAACACATAAGGAAGGTGGTAGCTAATCACCAGAGGGACTGGGATGTCTGGGTGTCGCTATTCTTGCTGGCCTACTGCTCATTCATGCACGACACTTTGGGGTTGACACCAGCCAACTTTGTCTTTAGCAGGGAGTTTCATCTCCCATGTGACCTGATGTTAAGGAAACTCCTTGGAGTGGAACAGCCAGCAATTGACTACATCGAGGTCCTTGTGGACCATCTTCACGATATGCACAAGTTGGCCTGCCAGCACATCAGATAGCAAGCAATAGGATGAAGACCCATTATGACTGCCAGGCCAACAGTCAAGGGTACCAGCCGGGAGACCTTGTGTGGTGGTTTCACCCTACAAATACCAAGGGGCATTACCCCAAACTTAAACAACTTTGGCAAGGACTTACTGCATGGTAAAGAGGACCAAAGATTTAGTCTACCACTTCCAGAGAATTCCCAGAGGGAAGATGCTGGTAGTCCGCCTAGATGAGCTAGTCTGCTATGACGGTGCCGGTTGGGATGACCAGCTCTGAGGAGGAAGCAGTGTAACAGTGGCTTAATAACCTGAGCGACTGCTGAAGAAGTTGCTGCCCGGCCTGCGCTAACAATAGAGCAAACAGGCAAAAGAGATGGGCAAACAAAGGCCTTTGTGTGTTTCCCTGCAAGACTTTTCGAACCTTCTGTATCCCTAGGACTAGAAAATTCCATTTCCAGAGTAATCTCATGCTATGCACAAAATGTAATTTTCCCGTAATTTCTAAGACTGGAGCTTTTGAAGCCCAGCTATGGGCTATATAAGGGGCCAAGTGCAGCGTGTGAAGTGAAGTGAGTTAAAAATAATCTTGTATGCTAAGACAGTGGCATGAATGCAATGACTCAGTTATTTTTGTACCAAAAGTGTAAAATGCTATGTTACGTATAGTGTCTTAGTGACAGATAAAGTGAATTTAACAGAAACTGGTGTTCTCATTTGTTAAGTAGAGTAAGTGATTCGGCTACATATTTGAACTCGTATTTCACTGGGTTTTCACTGCTACCAGATGATACAATGCTGGGCTCATGATCAGTCTTGTGATTAGACCATTTGCCTCTCACCTAGGCTATCCAGGTTTGATCCCAAATGACCACATGTGAGATTTGTGGTGGACAAAGCAATGCAGGGTGGGTTTTCTCCAGGTTCTCCAGTTTCCCCCACCATTCCAGTGGTGCTTCATCTTCATTCCATGCATCATCACTGACATCGCCTGCCTTGCCATATGTAGTAAAAGCGAGTGTTAAACATTATTAAGAAAAACACTCTTGTTAGTGTAGTGGTCAGGGACGTCTTGTGCCTTGCAGAGTAGGTGAAGAAATTTACTTTGGTATGCTGAAATACAACGTATGACTAGCATAAAATAAAGATGTATGCCCTACCTATTTAGTTTAAACTAAGTCAGTCCTTGTATTTTTAGGGCAGCAAATCTGTTGATAATGCTGGCTCGTTATTTTTGTTGCTAAGCTCGGACTAAGATGAAGACATCCCCATTACCACAAACCAGCAAATGTCTTTCCTCACTATCTGTTACTGATTTTTCTAATTATTTTCACTATATATAATTGGTTAATAAGCCAAAAATGTTATGTGTATAGTGCATACTCATAGTATCTTCTAAAGTTATTTCCGTTTTATTGAAGTTAAAACTTTCCTATAAAGAATATTGCTGTTTTTGACAGTAAATTGTGAAATGTTTCATGATGGAAATTAAAAAATTCAAAAATTCTCTAGTGAAAACTTTTTAAAAATGCACCTACCAATTTTGTCGTTAATACATTTTGTATAATGACAAATTCTATTTTTGTAAATCTCAAGACAATTGAGCCTATGAAATGCTAATTAATCAGTTAGTGAAGAAAGAATGATATATGCATTTTTTGGAATAATAAATTTCTTTATATTTGTAGTGATGGTGATTTGGAAAAGCATGTGGTGACAGTACTGGACATCCAGAATAAATTCATTGTATTCTCAGCACCTTTGCGAGAGGTACATGCAGTGTTAAGAGAATGGGGCTCATTTTACATTCTTGGAGGAGATAAAAAGCTTTACCATCTACAAGAAAAGGATCTGCAATCAAAGCTGGCACTTCTGTTCAAAAAGAACCTGTATGATGTATCTATAAGGTAACAAATTTTTGTATTCTTAAACTTATTTTGAAACATCTGCTACACCATTAGTATAATGGATAAAATATAATGCATCTTGCTTTCTGGACCATGTTTTCCTGGCTGATCTTGCCTCAAAGTAAGCTCAGACTGAAAAATGTACATAAAAATTCAGTTGTTTCAATGCAAATTAATTGTTTCTTTTACACTAGCCATATTTAGGACAGGAGTTGGAAAGTTAGAGTCGGACAGAAAAATTCAGTGCCATAGCCAGGATCTGAGCCATGGATCTGGTCTACTTCCAGTTGCCCTAACCACTGAGCTACCATGGCACTAAGTTGCCCAACTGACTCGCAATTTTTCGGTAAACCACAAGGATATCTCAATATATTTTGAGATGACATACCCCAATTGCAACATTCAAACGTTGTAAATGCTTAAGTACTGCGCTTCATAGTGTAACCAACTATTAGGTCAATCAATAGCTTGTAGCCATGGTTGTTCAGTGGTTTGGGCAACTGGACAGAGAGAAGGAGACCCATGGTTTAGATCTCAGCTATGGCATTGAATTTTTCAGTCTGACTCAGTTCGTTTGCCATGGATAAAGAATAAATCATGATATGCTGGGATAAATGATTATGCTTAGAAATCATAAAAATGCATTGCTTGTATAAAATGTTGGAGCCACACAATAAATCAAACTATGAGGACAGTCCATTTGGAAATAAAAATTAAACCAGTTGAGATATAAAAATGTTATTATATATGAAAAATACAACATTTTTTCTATTTTTCTACATATTCTCCGAACAAATTCAAGCACTTGTCATAACTTTTAACAGTCTTTGAAATACCCTCTGCATAAAACTCTGCTGCCTGTGAATGTAGCCAACCCGTCACGGTGTGATGAAGCTCTTCGTCATTGCCGAAATGCTGAGATGCAAGCCACTGTTTCATGTATGGGAACAGATGAAAATCACTGGGAGCTAAATCTGGGCTGTAGGGGGGATGGTCAAAAACGTCCCATTTGAAACTGGCCAAAAGTTTGTTTGTTCTTCGTGCTGTGTGTGGGCGAACACTGTCATGTAGAAACACAACACCAGATGACAGAAGACCACGACGTTTGTTTTGGATTGCCCTTCTTAGTCTTTTCAACGTTTCACAGTAGGCTTCAGAATTGACGGTCGTGCCACGTACCATAAATTCAATGAGTAAGATGCCCTTAGCATCCCAAAAAACCGTAGCCATGACTTTCCTCGCAGACAAAGTTTGACGGGCTTTCTCTAGCTTGCTTGAGAAGCGGTATGTCCCCTTTGCATTGACTGCCATTTTGTCTCAACATTCACGTAGGCCATCCAAATTTCATTACCAGTAACAATTGTGTTCAAAAATGCTTCTTCAGTGGCATACCAAGAAAGAAAGTCGATGGCAGAACTCATTCTTTTGGTTTTGTGGTCGTCAGTCAGCAGTTTTGGTACCCAACGAGCACAGAACTTGCGATAGCCTAGGTGTTTGGTCACCATTTCGTGCAAAAGACTCTGAGAAATTTCGAGAAAATGATCGGAAAGTTTCGCTATCGTGAACCGATGGTTCTCACGAACTTTTCCATCCACTTTAACCACCAGGTCATTGACAAGAGTAGGCCTACCACTCCTGTATTCTTCATGAATGTTAGTTCTTCCATTTTTAAAAACATCCTACCCATTGACAGACTACACTTTCACTCATAATGTTAGGATCATATACTGCACACAATTCACGATGAATTTCAGCTGCTGAGTGATGTTTTGCCAAAAGAAATCTTATAACACCATGCACCTCACACTTTGCAGGATTTTCTATTGCGGCACTCATGTTTTGAGGTTATATCTCTCAAACGCGCTGCAGTACAATGCTCTTCCTTGGACAGCTAGAGGCATACTGACCACTGTGCACGCTGATGTGTAGAAAATGGCGCTACCCCCACCACTTCCTACAGTATGCATAAACGGCGGTTTCTTTCTGGATCGCCCTCGTATAATCTCCGTCAAGAATAAAGGCAATGGGTGGCAGTTGCCATGTGTACAGTTGTACAATTAGGAAAGGGGAAGCAAGTATGGTAAGAGGGAATGGTCACAAGCACCTATCTGTTGGACTGAACTATGGTAACACATTAATTTGTTGAGCATTAATACACATATAATTATTTATCTAAATCTTTGACACTGGAGTTTTCTTAGGAGTCTAAATCGAAAAGGTTGACAATGATAGGTTCGCATAATGGAGCTCATACACAGAATGGAATTTTTGAATTTCACTGCCAAATATGAAGGTTCTTCAATTTACATACTCTGAGGCAGACTACTGACCTGTTTCAAGTAATTATGATTGACTTGGAGTCTTACCAAGACAGATGAACCAGAGTGTTTAATGCACATATGGGCTTCTCTCTCTGGTATGTGATTGTTGTTAGAATGGTGCTCTGTGTTTTGAGTCCCAACCATGGTTATAAGTTGTTTTTTTTTTCAGTCCAGCTCATCTCACTTGTGTTTTTGTTTATGATGCATATAAAATATAATCTCAGAATATCAAGAAAAGAGTTTAAAAAACAATGGATGGTGCTATAATATACAATATAACCTGGAAAACAGTGGTCTGGGTGAAATTTGGAGTATGAGGGAAAACAGTGCCCAATATGCATGAGAAAAGCAGATATATAGCACGTAGTATTTGAATGTGAAGGGAAAGAGTTAGGAGAAAAGAATGTATAAGTCAGAAATGACTTAAAATGGATGAAAAGATCACATTGATTAAAATGTTTTAGTAAAGTCTATATGAAAGCAGGAGAATTTTTCTATAAAGTTAAAAAGAATTGGTATTGTTCATTAAAAAGAGAAGTGAACAAGGTATGATTTTTAAGGGAAATTAACGTGTAGCTAATAGAAGTTGTATAATGATTATGGTAAGTTAACAACCTGGGCTGAACACTTAACCATTTTCCTTGTATTTTTTATTTGTAAGAATCTTAGTACAAATAAATATAATATAAAATGTAACTAACCTGCTCTTGCATATGTCATGGTTGTACCCCTCTGCTCTTCTAATATGTAGCCTATATCATATCCTGCATTTAATGATTTTGCTTTGTAACCTTCATCTTTTGCTGTGCTATTCCTTTTATAATAGCATCAGAAATATGCTCATTTTCTCTCGGTGAATGTATTTGTTTTACAATCACGTTAACAATAGGGTCTCAGAGCTTGATAGCTTTTAACAACCATTACAGTAGTATCAACAAAGGTTTGTTACAAAGTTACAGAATTCCGAAAAGAGTTTGTTTCAATTTATTAGTGACTTTAAAAAATTATTAAGTCTTAAAAAAGGGTTGTGGAATAGACATGATTGTCTTGTTCTAATAAAATACAATTCATATCAAAAGAAACACCATGCAATTTATTTTGTGCTGTAAGACATGTTTAGTGCCAAAATTTGTCTGTGGAAGGAGAAGCACACATACTGCGACTGTGCAGTAGGTCATCAGAATGAGGCAGCAATATAATGTTTTTTTCAGTATAACTGCCAATTGATAGATTCATATTGACTTACAGCCAAGTTCAAATAAATGTTGTTAGCTTAAAAGCCTTTTGTGAGTTCCGTTAGACAATACTGCTCACCTTTATATTTATTTTCAGAATAGCAAAAAGTCAGCATTATGACTCGGAAGGCCTTATTGACATTTTCCGCCAATATGGGGATCATCTCTACACAAAGGGTGACCACACTGCAGCAATAGAGCAGTACATCAAAACAATTGGAAAACTGGAACCATCATACATCATTAGAAAGGTATTATTAATCAAACATTAAGTTACACTGTAACATTTGTATAATTGAGCACCATTTCCAAGTTTCTAAAACGTCACCGTTGGCCCTAGAAAATTATTATTTTTCACATATAAATTTTGTGCCAGCTGAATAACATTCATTAAACAGAACTCAAGATTTTATAGGAATCACATTTTCTTATTTTAAATACACAAACATTAAATTTATAACAGATATTTTTTGCATCATATATTTTTTGTTCAGAGGCAAATGAAAGCAGGTTAAAAATATGTACACTTTTTTAATTTTGGTGTGTTCTACTCGCAAAAACTGAGGTTTAACAAAACTTGGTATATGCAGCCAGCCTTTCTTCATATTAGTTTCATTAATAAAACTATACAAAATTTATAATCCTACCTAGGAGTGCAACCTCAATGCTGTCAATACCTCGATACTTGCTTGTATTAAAGTATGTGTAATACTTTGAGATAAACCTGATTTATTTATTTTTTTTTTTTTTTTTTTTTTTTTTTTTTCTAAATGGAAGGGATTCCAGACTTCACATGTCCCCAAAGGGTTGCTGGACTATAGTTCTTGATAGATCTTTACTATATTTGTTTTGGGAGAATGAATGCAGTATTCCACAAACTCTTGTGTCTAAATGAAAACATTTAAAACAATCTGGGATGAAGTAAAGCTGTTCATGATACGTGCAGTCTTAAGTGAGTTCTGAATGAAGCTGAATTAACTTGCTTTCTAAATAATGTTTCTGCATTAGTCTGGCTTGGTGACTCACTCTAAGGCTTTACTTTTCTCTACCTAAGGTGTCCAAAGTCTGTAAATTCAGCAAAAAATAATTAGAACTTAAGATGTTAGGTAATACAGTGCATGGAAATATCTGTTCTTACTTCCATCTGTTAGTTTGTGTTATGCACACCAAACTCAGGAAATTAGCTTAGCGTATATGTATACTATATGATAATTTTGAAAATTGTTTTATTTTACCAACTGTTAATTGACACAAGAATAAAAAAATAGATGGTTCATTGGAGGGCTACTAGTTATGATTTTATGTTCTACTTTTAATAAAATAAATCTAATGCTGCAGATTCAGATCTGTCTTTGTTACGGGGCAAAGAGTTATTCAGAAGGGAAAGGTAAATCATAGCTAATAATATACATTATATCAAGAAGGGAAATATAAATGTACATTGAAAATGGGAAGAGAAGAAAGATTTCAAACACGTATAGGTAGCCGAGTTGTCACGAGCCGGCAAACGACCCCGAAAAATACCATTAAGGGGGTAGGACACCAAAGGGGTTGAGAATACCTTGCCCGAGGTAACATAATAGGAAAAGGGATGCTACTGCTGGTCAAGGGAATGCTTTTTGATGCACTTGGCGCAGGACATTGGCAGAACAAAGATTTGATATTTGGGCACGTGGTGTAACCCTTAGCTGTGACGGAAATAATTAATTTTAATACCAACCAGATTATTGACGAGATCACTGCATCAAAATTAATAAATAATGATAGTTGTGGTCGGGTAAAGTGTAATTTCATAGAAAATTTAGGAGGAATGCGTATGTGTTCGACGGCGGAAGAAAATCGAACTTACTGAATAAAGCACTTGTGTCGTACCACACCCTGAAAGAGTTTCCATTCTAGTAAAAATCCTGAGCTAGGGCACCCACAAATCCACACCATTCTGAATACTCAAAACCTGCACCCGGGATACAAACCCAAAACCATGTTACTGCCCCAAAATGGCACCCATCATGTTGGGGCTCCAATGATCACACAAGTGCGATTTGATAAGAGTAGCAGCTGAAACGAGGAAGCAGAACTTCAAGAAACGATGACAGAAGCAGAGGCCAAGGACCAGACCACAGCAGAGCAAGTAGCACCACATCAGGAACAACGCAGATGACTAGGATCCCAAGACATCTAAACCATGGGGAAACAGCAGGATGACACGACGAGAATGAAAAGAGTAAGTCGAACAATTTATGTACTAAGTAGCAAAGAAAAAGTGAAAAAGTGCTACGAGAATCAGGCAGTATGTGTGTAAATTCTATTAAGGAATAAAAAAATTGTATACCAAAATGGATAATTCTGTAGAGGACACTAACTCAATAGTAGAGAATATAAATGTAGAGTTGGAAATTAATTTAGAAAGCAGAGAAAATGTAGGTCAGGAACTAAATTCTGAACAACGTGTAATTGGAATGCTACAACAAATGTTTATGAATTTAGAGAGGTTTTCAGAGCAACAAAAAAAAACAAAGGGAAATAAAGCAAGAGGTTAGAACAAGATAGTCAGATAAAATCATGTGCTAGATGAGATCAGGGTGGGACAAAATATTATTAATGAGGAATTTGTGTTAGTAAGAGCTGAGTTACAGGAAGCACATGATGAAATTGGAAAGTTAAAACAGCAGGTAGAAAATCAGCAATGTTCAAGTGTAGATGCGCATAATAGGTTAACGAATGATTTGAAGGTTAATTATGTGAGGATAGAGCAGAAACAAAAAGAATTGGAAAATGATGTAAATGCCGAGCTATGGAAAGGGTAGTTGAGCACAGTAAAGAAGTAAAGGCTGTTAAAAGCTCACTCACACAATTAGACCAGAATCATAAAGGAACGTCGAGGGAGTCTCTGAGATGCGGTAAGCAATGAACCACATTGAAAATAACCGCAATGCAATGAGTCAAAACGCAGATCATGCCATCTCCACAGAAGTTCCAAACCAGATGTTTACAGAACAATGTGCTTTAGGGATGCCATTGCCACACATCTGTATTGTTGTAATGACCGACTTCATGCTTAGCCATAGCAATGTGCCAGCACAATTGTTGAACGAAATAGCAGTACCCATTGTTGACGATTCTGTAGACAATGCCAAGCATTACATCCTGACCTTGAATCATACTTTAACTTAAACATACTTTAAGTTAAAGTATGATTCAAGGTCTTAACTTATATTTTAAGTTATACAAAATTATTGTTGTCAAGTAAGGTTTAAAGGTACGGTCCCTCATTTGGTTTCACTTAACTCTGGAAGACCATGCAACTTACATACAATTAAGGCAAGCCATCTTGAATAAGTTCTGGAATAAATGTATGCAATATAATGTACGATAAATAATGGGCATTGGAAGAAGGAATGGGGGATTATTTTCTAAAGTTGGCAAAATAAAGCGAGTTACTTGAACTGCCAATGAACGAAAGTGAATTTATATCACTGATGGCATACCACTTTTCTAGCAAAATAAAAAAAAAACACTTGAAAGAAAACACCAGAAAAAAAATGGGAAGTTTTGGAGCTGTTGATGGCATTTCAGAGCAGACCTTACGAGCAAAACCACAAAATGCACTGAAATCCGCAAAGACAATTCTTCGAAAGGGACGGGGAACGTCTAAGTTACGATGCTCAACGACGCGAATACCCACCCATGCGTGACAGGAAAAGAAACCCTGAGCAGAGACAAAAAAACGGGCATAATAGCAGGCGTGAATACCTCTTAGACCATAACAGGCAGCAAGCACGCATTAACTACTTCAACTTCGAAAACACCAGGAATCAAAATTTTAGACCGAGGCAAGATAGCTGGGGATTCGACAACAGAAGGCAACATAATAATGTGTCACCACGAAGTAACAATGGGAACTCCGGATGTTCATCACCCCAATGGTGGAGCGGCATCATGGCTCAACAAACGCTGGAACACGCAAGCCCGGAGCAGGGTGACACGTACCCGGGAGGGACAGAACCGATGACGTCTGGAAACACCCAATAGGCTGAACTATGTCTCCGAGTATGGTCCGAGAACAGACAGGTGCAGAAGACACACTGATCAGAGAAGGGGGCGAACTAGAGAGAAACTTAAAAATCATCAGATTAGGCAGTGAAGGAGAAATGAACCTAAGATTTGGCAGGCAGAACAGTGACTTTGAAACCATAACAAAATACAAGATCATAGACGCGCCAAAAATTGAGATCGACATAGCAGGAGATAAGTATTACGTAACAATAGATAGTGGGGCGTCTGTTTCGATAATTAGCGCAGCTGTTTTCAATCATTTACTAGCTAGAGATCTGAAAATGCAAACATTGCCCATCAAAAACATATTTTGCATGTTAGCTGTCGGTCGCACAAACCAACAGAGAATTAGACAGCAGGTAATGTTAACAATAAAAATAAGAGATGTTCACATCGAATGTGTATGTTTGATCATACCGAATTTAGTTGATGTGTTGGGGGAGCGATTTCTTTGCAGCAAAGAAAGCAAAAATTGACTACGAACAGGAGCATAAGATCTTTTTAACAGCTGACAGCGAAGTCAATGAACCTTTTGTCCAGGTATACTTGAGCCATAGAAATGAGCTCACAGCCGCAGAGGTAGAGATGCATAACGAAGCTGACTTTTTCATTGAATTCCTGAGAGTGAATGAGTTTAAGGAGATTGTAAATTTACACATTAAAGATGAAAATAACATAGTAAACGAACAAAAGAATATGAATGAAGGTGAGAGTTTAGGGAAAATACAAACTATGAGCTAATTAACTACTGCAGCTTTACCGCGGGCCAAGAACCTGTTTCCCTAGAACCAAGAAATAGACCGGAGCTGCAGGTAGAACGTTTGAATGACACCGAGATACTATGGAAGATAAGGGTGAAAGTCGACAGTGCGCAAGCATTAAATAATGATCAGAAGAGCACGTTGTGTAATGTGTTAATTAATAACAGACCGATTTTATTTGGATCATACTGGGTGCTATAACGTCTTCGAATATGAATTTGAGATTAAAGAAATGGCCCCCGAAAGGCATCAATGTCGGAACATCTCGATAGGCTTGAGAGAAAGCATAGATAACAAAATACAGAAAATGTTGCAAGATGGGGTGATTCAGGTATCAAAATCCCCCTATTCGAACCCCCTCTGCATAGTGAAGAAGGAAAAATGGGTCTGTCCGAATTAAGATTAATGCATGTAGATGGAATAAATACATAACCCCCAACAACTTAAGGACTGAAAGTATCGACCAAGTGCTCACGAAAATCGGTAGAAAAAGATAGTTTTCGTCTATTGATCTAATTCCTATCTGTAAGTACCACTACAGAAACCTTTAAAAAATACGTAGCCTTCATTCATGCTGGAATAGTTTTTGAATATACCAGATATTGCTTCGTCATTTCTATCAGTGGGGCTGCTTTCCTCTGCATGATCCGCGAAATATTCTGAAATACTCATGACTCAGTATATTCATGATTTCTTTATTGCATGACAATGATATCAGACAACACATCCAGCATTTGGAGTTAGTACTTTCACGGCTGGCAGAATGTGGCTTGACAATAAACCTAGAAAAATCACGTTTCTTTGCGACAGAGATAAATTTTGAAGAATTTGAACCAACCGCGCATGGCATGGTGCAATATCAAACTAGATTCCTTGGGAATTATGCTGCAGTGACAGCTCTTTTGAGAGCACTGTCAAGAAAGGGTACAACATGTACTTGGGGAGAAACCAAGGGGAGTGCATTCGAGTACATTAAGGAATATTTTGAAAATTCGATCTTGCATAAACGACCACAAATGGACCCCCCATTCAAAGTTGTTTTGGGTATGGCAGTAGTCTTACACAGACGGATGAACACGGAGAAACCCATGTGATTTCCACCTGTTCGCGAGCTGTGTCAAGAACAGAAAGTATTGCTTGCATCACGCAACAAGAGATCATGGCAGTCTATTGCGCATTACAAAAATTCAAACCGTATATCTACAACAAACCTATAAACGTGTACACTGACCACATCAGTCTTACATTTATTAAAAGCTGTAAACTAACTAGTTCAAAAATCGGACGTTTTATACACACCATCTTGTCTTTCGATGTGACCATAAAACATATTTCTGGTAGCAGCAATGTGTTTAGCGATGTCTTGTCAAGGCTAAGAGTAGGGCAAAACATACCTGAAAATCTTCGGGGCACACATCAAGAGGTAACAATCCTAAAACTTAACCCAAGTTTAAACAAGCAGGTAGCGGAGAAATTGAAAAGGATAAAGGAATACCTAGGAAATGATGAACACATGGCGAGGCTACTACCAACTGCACCTGGAATAAACATTGAAATATTGGGTGTCATAGGTAAAAGAAACGGAATAATATACAAATTAGATGTGAGAGAAAACCCTAAATGGAACGTTTGTCCCGACTGAGCTTGAGCACCTGATAATCGCAGCATACCATTTAGCATTAATATATGCAGGTAGTGAGAAAACGTCATTGACCATTAGAGAACATTTGTATATCAGCCGATTGCAACACAAAGCAAGAAGGTAGTGTGACACGTGTCAGAGGGCAAAACCCATGAATATTTGACATGCTGCCGCAGTCTATACTGCAAGATAGACTGCGAACCTTAATAGCCTTATACCTATACCACAAGGAAGGGGTGGAATGAGGTTCGCATTTGTCATGGTGGATGTCTTCAGTAAGCTGGTGTGCATCAACCCAATGAGAAAACTAATGAGTGCAGCATGTGCTGGCAAAATCTTAGATGAGTACATGGCCAAAAATGGTCACATAGAGGCAATTATTGCTGATAATGTGAGTATTCATAAGGGGAAAGTGTTCCTAAACAGACTGAGGGAGGCTAATATAAAAGTTTATAATCCATCTGCCTACCATCCCAAAAGTAAACCCTGCAAACGAACCATGCGCAATCTGAAGATTTATTTAAGAATTATATGTAATAGATGGCACACATATTGGGTGCAATTTTGCCCATATATAGAAACCGCCATCAACAATACACCGTGCCCATCAAAAGGCTACACCCCCTTACAATTGCATACATGAAGGGAGGCAAAAAACTTTATACCAGGCATACCAGAAGCCATTAACACCTGGATACTAAAAGACGAGGATGAAATTATCAAAAAAGCACACGCGAAGTTAACTACAAGAGGGGAAACTAGAAAAAAACACGCGAGAAGATATAGGGCAAAATGGCTGCCACATGTTGGAGACAAAGTTTACGTGAAGAACAAAGCTAGATCCTCTGTGTTAAACAAAAGATATAGCCAAACGGTAAACATATGGTTGGGCCCAGGTAAAATTGTAAAACAAGTGGGTGACCGGACCTTTGAAATAATATGTGTTAGAACGAATACAATTATGGGAAGGTGTAACCTTGTTCTGATGAAACCAGGCAAAGAGATAGTGAGATAGAATGTAACTTTGGTGATCTCTTCACAACGTGGCAAACACAGATTTGCACTTTAAAAGTAAATGAATAAAATGGACTCATCTTTTAGTCAAATTTGTACACCACACAGAAAGAAAGAAAGAAAGAAAGAAAAAAAAAAAAAGGTAGTTATACAAGCAATGTTGCTGGTAATTGTACTAAAATAAAACTAATAAAATTGTAAATATATGTATAATAGTTTAAGTGATTCGAATAAGCACCAAGAAGCAAACATTGTGTGAAGTGCATCAGTGAAAAGTGAATGAGATATATATTACATTATTAATGAAAAAAATTAATTATAACAAACAAAAACATTATATCAATACTTTTTGGAACATTGGCAAAAATATGATTACAATAAATTAAAGATCAAGAAAAATAAAACGCAGGGATAATGTTAATATTTCATGTAATATGTATAACTTATGAGTGTAATGTATGAGTGAATCCTAGGTTTAGTATAATTGTATGCAACTTTTGCGGGAGAGAAAGATGAAGTAATTTCATATATAATTCTGAGAGTATCCACATAAAAGCAAAGAAATAATTAAAGTGTTAGGTAATTAGGGTAAATGTTGTATTCATGTCATAATTATAAGCAATAAGGGGTAAATATTTATGTACAAATGTAATGTGAGAATTCAGTATGTAGCACCTAAGAACACACATGTTGACGCACAGGTAACGCTGATGCAGAATGTTCACAATACATCATGGGGATAAATTATTTTGTGAAATAACTGCATAGGTAAGAATCTGAAAGGGACTAACGAACAAAAACACTTAACTGCATTTAATTGGCATTATTATTTTTATTTGTGGGGCATATGAGACAGCACATGTTTTGTCATGAGGCAAAGAGTTATTCAGAAGGGAAAGATAAATCATAGCTAATAATATAAATTATATCAAGAAGGGAAATATAAATGTACGTTGAAAATGGGAAGGGAAGAAGGATTTCAAACACGTATAAGTAACAGAGTTGTCACGAGCTGGCGAAGGACTCCGAAAAATACCGTTAAGAGGGTAGGACATTGAACCGAAGGGGTTGAGAATACACTGCCCGAGGGAAAAGAGATGATACTGCTGGTCAAGGGGATGCTTTTTGAGGCACTTGGTGCAGGACATTGGCAGAACCAAGATGTGATATTTGGCGCGTGGTGTAACCCTTAGCTGTGATGGAAATAATTAATTTTAATACCAACCAGAGTATGGATGAGACCGCTGCATCAAAATTAATAAATAATGATAGTCGCAGTCGGGTAATTTCATAGAAAATTTAGGAGGATTGCATGCATGCATGTTCGACGGTGGAAAAAGGTTGAACTGACTGAATAAAGCACTTGTGTCGTACCACACCCTGAAAGAGTTTCCATGCTAGTAAAAATCCTGAGCTAGAGCACCCACAAATCCACACCATTCCGAATACCCAAAACTGCACAACCACCTTACCGCCCCAAGATGTGACTGGAGTATATCCTCTTGGTGATAGAGTTTCCAACCAAGTACAGAAAGAAATATCTTTCTTTTCTTGAACATTCAAATAAATGATTACATGTTTCATATTTATTTTAGTTTCATCAGCTTCATTGAGCCAGACAGTTTTGGTCACACTTATGTTATTTGGATAATTTTGAATTCCATTAATAATTTCCCCCAAGCTTATGAAATACTTATTGAATATGCTACAAATTTAAAAAACCAAAAGTTACATATAAAAACTTCACTTATCACCCAACATTAGATACAAATTCAAAAATATGTTCAAGGAATACAAGATAAATTTAGTTTCAAGTAACCAATTCAACATAAAAAATGCATAGAAAACAGATATCAAAGACCCTATACCTGCAAACCAGAGATCAGGCTTCTACAAAATTGATCATAAGGACTGCAAATTATGTCACATTGGTCAAACAAAAAGAAGACTGGAAACAAAGTTAAAAGACCCTTTCAGACACATCAAACAAAAACAGATGGTTAAATCGGTAGTGGCACAACAGTGTTAGACATCGCACTATGAAATAGAAAATGACATAAAGTGCTTAAACCTGTAAACAACATGGCAGTACTCACAGTTTGGGAGAATAGTTTCATCACACAACTCAAGACGGGCTCATGAATTTTGAAACTCTGCCACATGATTACAGACTTATCCTGTAACACCAGATGTCGCCACCATAACAGATCACAATTCTCAGCCATCAATTGAATTCAACTGAAGAAGAGGGCAAACGCCCTTGACACATATGTTTTGTAAATTTCATTTTAAGTGAGGTGAATGTCAATATCTGGACTCTTGCTATTATACTTGAACTACTTCACTTGTCTGAAACTTCTGTGTTATTTCAAATAGCAAAATATTGTTTAAACTTCAAAAAGGATTCGAGAAACTATTATACTTCGGAAACTTGATGCCCAAACAGGTACTATCAGTCCATCTGTTTCCATTTCTTTTTCCAACACTGTAATTTATTAATTTACTGTGCTTTTCTTTTGGAAACTTTCTTTTCATCACCCTACACATTTGTGATATGATCAAGTCATGAACTTCAGAAGTAGTTTGCCCTATCCATTTTGCATACCTCTGATTTATTGTGAAATATACCAATATCTTTATATGTTAACACTGATACTGCTACCTTTCACTGCTTACTTCCTTTAGCTTTTTTATTGCATGAAGAATAAGTTAGTCTATGGGAGCATTTTATGAATGGTTGATACTCTGTTTTTTCCTTATAACTGCATGAGGACTTTTCTCTTTAGTTCTTGATTTTCTACCAACTACAACTAGCCATATCCATAATCCATACCCAAGTGAGAGTCAGAAATTATGGTACTGAGCTGCAACCAGGAAAAAGGCTGTGAGAGGAATCCTTGCACCTGCATTATTTCAGATGTGAATTCTATGTCAGCATAGAACATATTTAACTGAAAGTCATGAGCTCACACTTACATTGAACACTTTAAATGTGACTGTTTAAGTAGTTAATAGAAATATAAGGTTGCAAGAATTCATATTTTGCTCCTTTCTCCTCAAACCTAGGAGACCTTCTCATGGGAATGGAGTAGCTGTAATATTACAACACTGGGGAATGCCCTTATCTTATATTATCCTTAAAAGTTTTAATTGGCCTTGTGTATACTTCAAATGATGAGTTAAGTGTGTGTTGAGTTTTACTTTAACTAAATAACTGCTGCCATCAAGTTCTGAAAATATTTTGAATGTGTAAGTGTTTTCTACAGCATGAGTCAAGTTACTAAATCTGATTTCACAGGTAGATTCAGAAGCTAAAAAATATATGCATGCTGTATATAACTCATTTTTTTAAGTTTTCTATCTATTGCATTTTGCCAAAATGCTCCTCAATAATACATGACGGATATGCAACCATTGGGTTTTCATTCAATCTTTGATTGCAGCTGGTATCTAGTGACCTATTACTGATGAAAGCATATCCTGGCTGAGACTGAAATTCCCTACTCTATGTAATTTGTATATAATATTAATTCCTTATTCATTGTGATTCAGTATTATGTTCATGTTCGTATATAATTAAGCTTGAGTTGATTTGTAAAAGGGTAATATTGGTGATTTTAATTGTTAAGGAGAACATTTTATTTCATTATCAAATGTATGTAAATTGTATTGAAACAACATGGGTGACCGTTGGAGGGGCAGAAGTATGCTTGTGTCAGTAAAACGTTCATGTGGTTGAAATGAAAACTGAAGCCAGGCTATTTTAGATTTAGCATAAGTAATGCAAAGGAAGTGTGTGCACATGGCATTATGGCAATTATTGGCTGCGCTAATAGGGAGTAGCCACCAGTGACTGTTGCGCTGTCAACTAATCAGGTATTGATATGTCATGAAAGTTGACCTACGTAGTGGGAGTTATTTTAAGTCTGGAGGAGATACGGATGAACAAGAATTGGTCCTCCATGTAAGAATGGCAAAGTGAGCAGACGTGTTTTTTAAGAAGTAGGCGTTCAGCTCTGAGGAGTAGCCACATATGAAGTGGGGATTAGGAATCCAGTATAACTCTTGATTATATTTGATATCATTACTATGGGAGCGCAGTAAATAACTGTCTTTGACCATTAGTAAGGAAGTGAACTTTAATGTGGCACAAGCATCAACCATGCTAAGATCAGAGTATTAGTAAACGAGAATCTACCAAAGTCAATGGTTCAGGATTTATTTCATTTACCACTCCTCAACTTCTGGAAATGCTGTTCCATTCCTAACCCTGAGATAAATATAACTTTAATTTGACAAAGTAAGTGTTATCATGCAACACAAAACTGTTAGCCCGGGATATGGAGTAAGGGGCCGTTAGTGTACAACTAGAACCTTGTGGAAGCCCAACAGCACAAGGCATCTGCCTTGTAAAGTGGCCGAGGAAGACACATCACCACCGAGGAACTGCCACATAAAGTGGTACCCAACGTGGGGCCAGACCAAGCCAAGCCAAAACAATAGCAGCAGTGACGCACTGGCGGCTAGTACAGCTGAACAGACTCCAACAACGGGAAGGAATTTTTGCCGGTGACGAAGGACACCAACAGCAAATAAAGTAAGACTGTAAAAATTGTATTTTTTGTGTGAATGATCTTGCACAACAGTAAAACCATTAACAAAATGCAGAATGCTGTCGATCAACAAGAACTTATAAGTAGTGAAGTAGTAGATAGCGTAGGTCAAGATCAAATTGTATGTATAAACAGATAGGATCCGCATGAAATAACCAAAGTGTAAATATAACAAGCAGTAGAACAATTGCAAGCTGTGTTAACTGGTATAACATGACAGCTTAGTCAAAAACTAGATGACGCTGCCAATTCAATTCAGTAGATCCAAAGTAGAATAGATAATTCAAGCCAGGAGACCCAAAGCAGAATGGATAGTTTAGTTGAGGAGATGCAAAATAGGATAGACAATTCAAGTGGGGAAACTCAAAGTAGGATAGACAGCTCAATTCAGGAGGCTACCAAGGACTTCAAACAAACAATGGAATTGAGAGCAAATTGTGTAGAAAATAGGGACAGTATTTTGAATGCACATACTGAAATAACAGGTGAAATTGTAAATATCAAGTGTGTAAGGATAAATTTAATCAGGATTTGCAACAGGTAAAGGACGCTGCTAGTCAAAGACATGGGAGCTTGAAACAAATGTAAGAAAAGAATTTAGTGATCTGAGAGATCACATTAAAATTAATGGGGGATTAAAAACAGAAATGGAAACTGTGAAAACTATCGTTCAGTCTCTCAATGCAAATCGCTGACTAAAAAAACGGACAAATTGGAAAAAGAAATCAAAGACTTGAGAAATAACATAAGTAAAAATAGATCAGAAACACTTCTCTCAGCTTGCCCAGTGCTAGTACTTCAAGTGACCGGTCTTGTGACGCATCTAACATTTCATTGCTGCTCACCAATGCAACGTGAGCAACTCCAGGTTGCAGTACTAATAATAGAAACAATTTTCTGAATACAAATGTGCATAGCAATTCAGCTGTACAGAGTGTAAATTTGCGAGGTGCGGATTCTGCTGCTTTTTATCTAATCAATTAGTGGTGCCAAGTTTTTCTGATGAGTTGTATGAATTTCCTTGGAACTACATTAGGGATCTGGATGAATATCTGTCATTGAAAGCTATTTCGGAACAAGTCAAAATGGTGGTAGTTAGAAAATCTTTATAGGGTAAAACACTAAACTGGCTACAAGTGATGCTTGGTGACCGGATAAATTACCAAGAATTTAAAAATGTGTTTCTTGCACATTATATCTGCACTGCTTAGCAAAGTAAAATCTGGAATGAAGTTACAAATGTAAATAAAATGTAAAATCAGGGATTTCGATGGGCTGACTACTTACTTTATCTAGTCCAGAAAGCAGAGATGCTAGATCCACCATGCTAGAATCTGAGTTAAGTTGGCAACCCTGCATTTTGGAAAAATGTTTGAGCAAGTTTAATTGTTGCACACCCATCATCCTGTGTGCAGTTCACGCAGTTCAGTTCTGGGCACAGTTGGAAGATTGCCAAAGGATTAATAGATTATCCCACCATGTGGGAATATAATTGTTAGAAACACATGTGACAGAGAAAGTAGAGATGCTTTAGGGCAAGGGGCAGGTGGCCATGTAAATAATAGATTTGGAAGTGACACTAGGGACTGCTACCAAAATCCCATGCCTGGGTTAGAGTATAGAAATAATGAAAACCAACAAGGGAACCATTGGGGAAATAGAGGCAATTTTTCAAACAGGACCAAGAAACCCACAAGTAAATTTCATGCGCTATGACAGAGGACATAATATGCAGTACAAATAGCACGGCCGGAAATAACCACGATGGGAGATTCAGCTGGAACAGAGTACCCAGATTTGAAAGAAATGACAATTTTACTATCATGAGTCAGAAAATAGAAGTTCGCGACCTTAAGTACAAAATGAAGGACTGCGAGCAGAAGAACTGCTAAGAACGGAAAGTACAGTCACTTCTAGTATGTTGTATGCCTCAACTAACCGGCAGGGAAATTAAATTGCAAGTTCTCGGGGCCAACGCAACAACTCAAACTCACAAACAAAATTACCAACTTTAGAAGATTGTACAATTCCTCAGCAAATTGATCTTATTAGTAGAGCGGATAAGACGGAATACCAGGGAAATGGAGAATCACCAAAAATTATTGCTGGCTGCTATCATGGGAAGGAGAGTAGAAGCACTGATTGACAGCGGAGCCAATATTTCTGCGAACAGTGAGAATTTTTACAGGAATTTAGTTGAGGGTCATCTGACGATATTATCCTTGCCAGTGTGTAATGCATACTATATGTTAGCGATAGGAAAGTTGTGTGAAAGAAAATTTCAGGTAATGTTGAAAATGGAGTTATGCAACAAATATGTGGAGTTGATTTTTATGGTGATGCCCAAGTTAAATACAGAGTTGATAATTGGAGCTGATAGCTTGTACATGTCCGAGGCATTTGTAAATTTGGAGGAGAGGAATATGAAAGCTGCATTAGAAGAAAGTCACTGCACTCTACCATTCGCAAACATAACTAATGGTGTGGAAGCAGGCAGATGTAGACAGGAGAAGGAGTTAGAGGAAGATTACTTTTTCATTCAGGCTATAAATTTGGATGAGAATTGTATGATTATGGAAATTAGAGATGAGGAAGTTGAACCAAGAGAAAATTGTGCTGGTGACTGTTTTGGAATTAGTAATTTGTATTTTAGAATAGGTGAAACAAGTAACAGTGAAATAGTGGGCAATATAAATATTTGTGATATGGTGCAAGAATGTGAAGATTTAGAAAGTCGGATACAGCAGAAAGTAAGTCAAGCTCATGTGCTTAATGCGATCCAAAAGAACAAATTATACCAAGCATTGAGTTAGAATAGAAATGCATATTCATAGAAGCCTGGCAAATGTAATATCTAGACCCATAAATTCAAAGTTCAGGACTTAAAGCCTTTTGCTCACAAATCTAGAAGTTTAACCATTGTCACTCCAAAAAGAAGCAGATGATGTCATCAAAGCCATGATTGAACAAGATATTTTAGAAGTTTCTAGCTCAGAGTTGGGTGAAGAAGAAAAAAATCAGCTTAGGATGACATTGGATTCTAAGATTTTAAATGCTAAAACCGTAAATGACAACTTCTAACCAGAAGGGATTGATCAGTTGTTATCATGAGTAGGCCAGGGGAAATTTTTCTCAAATACTGATTTAGTGGCCTCATTCTGGCAGATCCCACTAGAGGAAGACCTGCGAAAATACATAGCATTCTTATCTTCTGGGAAATGTGTACAGTTTAAACAATATGCATTCAGACTAAAGACATCAAGAGCAGCACTGCTACATGTATTACACACCATGTTTGGAGAAACTATGAAGGGCTCGATCATTCAGTATGTTGTTGACTCCTGCTGTTTGACGAGAAATTCAAAGCACACCAGAGAAACTCAGAATCACCTACCCGGAAAGTTCATGGAGAGCAACATATTGATAAATTTGAAAAGTCCAAATTGTTCGGAAGCTGATCTTCTGGACTACATTATTTCCGAAAGAGGAATGACTCCAAATCCAAACAGAATATCAAGCATACTTTGAAGACCCAAAAACTGAGAAACTTCCTAGGGATTCTACAATATCAATCCAAATTCATGATTAATTATGCCAAGGATGTTGCACTGCTGCGGGACTTATTAAAGAAAGACAGAAAATAGAGTTGGGGACCCACCAAAGATGCAGTTTTTGAGAAAATCGAGGAACTATTTTCACAATCAATTCTTCTAGAAAGACCTTGCAAGGGCCTAGATTTTCACATGTACACAGATGCCTTGAATCTCGGATACGAAGTTGTACTGATTCAACTAGATTGCAAAGAGAATATACATGTAATTTCCACAGCCAGTAGATCAGTCACTAAGACAAATGGCAACCACTGCATAACCGAATTAGAAATTGAAGCAATTTACTTCACCTTACACAAGTTTAAAACATTTCTTTTTGGAAGGAAGATTATTGTCTACAGCGACCATTTAAGTCTATCTTTTAATCACCAGTGCAAGTTAACTGGTTTGTTTTTGCATAATTCATGAACTTACTTCACACCAAATTGAGATAATGCACATTGCTGGTAAAGAGGATATTTTTGCTGACTTTTTGCGCCTGAGAGGGCCGGTGCCTGAAAGCAGTGGTAGACCATTCAGGGACGTGTCGCTGATGAAACCAAACTTGTCAGGAAACCACCAGCTTGTGAAAAACCTGAAGGAGGTTGTGGAATGACAATGCAAAGATGACGTGTTGAAACAAATATTAGACACCACGCCAGAAAATATAGAAGGCGTACAGAGCAAGATCGGAGTAAGAAAAATTCACTTTATAAATTACAGGCAAAGGAGCAGAAAGTGTGGAAATTGTACATAGCTAAAGCACTGCAATTGCAACATATTAAAGCTTTCCACATTGCATTAATTCATGCTGGAAGCAAAAGGACCACGTTGAACATTGCAGAGTATTTTTATGTGAAACACTTACAGAGAAAAGTTTGATAGGTAGTGTCGTGTTGCAATACATATTTGCATGCAAAACCACTGAACATCAGGTATGACAAAGAACCGCAAGCTGTGATCCGAGATGCACCAAATGCATTAGTGTGCATTGACACGCATGGAGAGATACTAACTGGATGGTTCGGATTTAAGTGTTTATATGTGCTGGTAGATAGATGTCTACAGTCATTTTTTAAAGTTGTACCCTCTGAAGAAAGTAACGTTGAAGTCATACTTACAAAAGATTATCAATGACTACATACCAAAGTCCGGGAAAATGATCACATTACTTACTATCAGACAACACAAGAGTTTTGTCATGAACTAATCAATTCACCCAACAACCTTGCAGTCACTGTACTTGCTGATGACTGGCAAGAAAGAAAGTCCAATAATTGAGAATATGCCACCAATGATAGCACAGGATGTTGAACCTGACTTTATGCATATTGAACTTATTTTAAGCATAGATTCAAATGACAGTAATTCATTAATGTGTAATTTTGATAGCTTGACATATATTTAATTTTGATAAATATGGAAATTTCGAAACTTGCAAAGCAGCGAAGTTTGTGCCTGTATAATTTCATTTTAAATGTAGCATGAAGGAACCATAAGTGAACCTTTGTTGTTTCTGGAGTAAATTTGTACTGGGTATAGTGAGTGAGTTTTGCGTGACAAGTGATATGGTGAAAAGTGATACACCACGAATAAGTGTATTACTAAAGCTAAAATCATGTACGAGAAATAAAACAAATCACTGGCCATAAAGAACTTAATGACCAGAAGACAGGCCAATAGTGAACAACTATTGTAAATATTGCTATAGATTTGTATGCATTGTATATTTTACTTGTATATCAATCTTTTAGGGTGATTTATTGCCATTTCAAAAATGTGTTAGTTCAATTTTGTGAAATGCAATGAGGGTATTTGATGTTCTCTACTCTATGTAATTTCTTTATAATATTAATTAATCATACATACTATATTATTGATTGCGATTCAGTATTATATTCATGTTCATGTATAACTAAGCTTGGGTTGATTTGGAAAAGGGTAATATTTGTGATTTTAATTGTTAAGGAGAATATTTTATTATATTATCATATTATGTAAATTGTATTGAAACAACATGGGTGACCGTTGGATGGTCAGAGGGATGCTTGTGCCTAGTAAAACGTTCACATGGTTGAAATCAAAACTGAAGCCATGCTATTTTAGATTTAGCATTAGTAATGCTAAGGAAGTGTGTATGCTTGGCATTATGGCAATTATTGGCTCTGCCAATAGGTAGTGGCCACCGGTGACTGTTGCACTGTCGACTAATCAGGTATCGATATGTCATGAAAGTTGACTTAGGTAGTGAGAGTTATTTTAAGTCTGGAGGAGATAGGGATGAACAAGAATGGCAAAGTGAGCAGACATGTTTTTTAAGAAGTAGGCATTTAGCTCTGAGGTGTAGCCACATGTGAAATGAAGATTATCAATCCAGTGTAACTCTTGATTATATTTGATATCATTATTATGGGAGCGCAGTAAATAACTATCTTTGACCATTAGTAAGGAAGTGAACTCTTATGTGGCACAAGCATCAACCACAGTAAGATCAGAGTATTAATAAACGAGAATCCACCAAAGTCAATGGTTCAGGATTTATTTCATTTACCACTCCTCAATTACTGGAACTGCTGTTTCATTCCCAACCCTGAGATCAATTTAACTGACAAAGTAAGTGTCATCAAGCAACACAAAACTGTTAGCCCAGGACATGAGATTAGGGACTGTTAGTTAGTGTACAAATAGAACCTTGAGGAAGACCAACAATGCAAGCCATTCGCCTTGTAAAGCAGTCGAGGATGTTGCCACATAGCTAATGTTGAGAATTTAAGTAGACGGATCTTTATTTTCTGGAATCCAATGTGTTTTGATTAAACAGGGATATAGCTGAAAGGCTTTTATTGTTGGGAATATAACTTCAATTTCTGAATTGTCATAAGCACTTTGTTTTGTTTCACAGTTCCTGGATTCCCAGCATATAGATAAGTTGACAACATATTTGCAAGCACTTCATAAACAAGGTCTTGCAACAGAAGACCATACTACACTTCTGCTTAATTGCTACACCAAATTGAACAACACTGAAAAGCTGAAGGAATTCATTATGGTATGTTATAAGTATGAAGTACTAAATTAGAATTATTGCATACATTCTTTAGAGCTTTTGCTTTTATTGATGTAATGTTAAAGATTTGAGTAGAGACCTAAAAACTTGCTGTGGAGAACTGTATGAAAAGTGTTTGCAGGAAATGTTAGGCATAGTTAAGAGGTTTTACAAGTGCTAGTCACATATCATTTTGTTAAAATTCCCTCGCTACATGAACTTTTATGATCAATTCACATTCTTATCAGACAGCAGGTGGGGTAAATGAGGGAAGGACAGGTTTGATTAGCATGTGGTGTTGCTTGCCCCTTCTTCAAGCCTTAGCTAAAAGGATTACTAATGAACTGTAAATGTTTTTTTGTTTTCTTTTTAAATAAATGCATAATGTTTAATACTTTTATTCTTCTTGTTCATTAACTACAAAGCACTCTGAGGTTTGTGATGTTCATTGTGCTATTTTTTTTGTTTGCTGTGAATGGGTTTGTAACACTATTGATAAAAATATTCGGTTCATACAGAAAAAAAAAATTATCATTCATCACCATTCAGCTGATGAATGATTACTCAGCTGTCCCATGTTCACATAATTTCTTTTGGTTCAACGAAGCATGTTTTCTATTTTGCAGCATTCCACTTTCCACTCCAGTTGTTTCTTTCACTTGTTGCTGGATGGTGTATTTGACTCCAAATGAACTACTATCACTAGAGGTTGAACTTTTATAGGTCTCCAAAAGCCAACAATAGCAGTAAAAAAATAGTAGAAAGAGGAGGAACAAGAAGAGTTGTGGAGATCTGTGGTTCAAATCCTGACCATCCTCCCTGATTAAGGTTTTTCTCTGGTTTTCCTCAGTCTTCATTATTAGTAAAACCAGGGAGGTATGCTAAAAATTAGGTTGGAATGCTTCCTTTCCAAAATTTCTTTCTCAAATATCATTAATTGCATTGTGATCAATGTCCACCATTCTGCATTATCATATGTATTTAAGAATGTCCATTAAACCCTACTAAATTTTGTTTATCATCATTATGGCAGATATGGTCAATAAGTTTGTTTTCAAATTTCTAGCTTTGTAAAATCTCAGTCAAAAAAGGACGAAAATAAATAGGGGAATCAAGACAAAATTGCGCATGCGCGCACACACACACACACACACACACACACACACACACACACACACAACACTCACGCACTCTCTCACTCTCACTCTCTCACACTCTCTCTCGCTCTCTCTTGCTCTCTCACTCTCTCACTCTCTCACTCTCTCACTCACTCTCACTCACTCTCTCACACTCTTGCACACTCTCTCTCACACTGTCTCTCTCTCACTCTCTCTCTCACACTCTCTCTCTCACACTGTCTCTCTCACACTCTCTCTCTCTCTCACACTCTCTCTCTCTCTCTCACACTCTCTCTCTCTCTCTCACAAGCACTCTCTCTCGCACTCTCTCACTCACTCTCACATTCTCTCACACTCACTCTCCATCTTAGTACAGGTATTGAAAAAATCATTGATTTTCGTTTCTTTTGTCTTTTTTAACAAATAGTTCAAGCTCATCAAGGAACTTGAGAATGTCATCGGACACCTTTTCAGTCTTCTGAACATATTTCCTCAACTTCTGTAGATGATTCATTGCATCAACGGAAGACACTTTCTAGTGCAGTTTCAACGTCATCTTCATCTGCATTGTAGTCACTGTAATCTTAAGGAGGAGCTGTTACAGTTAATGGTTCCACTATATCTCTGTAAAATTATGTGTTGTCTCTGCTTTGGCATCCACAGAGAGACAATCCTCAAAAGTAAGGGAAGATGGTAGTTCCAACTTTTTTGCATTCTCCCTAACACTTGAAAGAGATTTTGGAGGTGTCACCTGCCTGAAAATTCAATATGTCAGCTTTTCCCCAATCATTTACTACTGTAGTTTCTTCAACATTCGACCAGGCCCCTGCTTTCTTCTGGGCACCTTGCAGAAAGCTGATGTTGGTGGGCATCTAAAGGTGGTTAGCATATGTTGCACCATACATTTACGGAAGTGCACTTTGACATTCTGGATGATCCCCTGATCCAGTGGTATAGCATCAATGTGCAATATGCAGGTTGAAACTCAATTTGGATATTTTCTAACCAAGAGTGTACCTTATGAGCAAGAGTGGTTTTCTATGATAGGTAGAATTTTCTTCTTTTTGTCTACCTCAGCGAGTCAGTCAGCAAACAAATGTTTTGTCAACCTATGCCTTGTAAATTAACTCAAATAAATGCTTTTTGAAAAAGTCACATGCTGTATCAGAGCATTTACACTTAATCTTTTTATGTATATTTTAGATATAATAATTTGTGGGAGAACACTATTTTATTTATTCATGGTATATCATTTTTACATCTGTAAGGAACATATACACACAAATATTAAAATCACTTGAAATTTGCAATTCATACTTTTAAGCTCTAAAATAAAGACTGCTACTTTAGTGTAGAGAAATCATCAAATGTTAATTGTTCTAAGTGAAAAAGAAGACATAAAATGTGTATAATTACACTATGAATAAATTGCTCTGATTATCCCTTTAAACAGAATTTTCTTAATTTCATTGCCAAATATCCAAGTATTTGAATGGTTCCATTTCATAGATTTTCTTAATGCACTAATTTAAGCATCTGCTATTTTCTCATTATGTGAAATGTTCTGTAGGTTCTCTTTAACTAGGACAACAGCAATGTACAATGGAGTTGCAAACCAAAATATGATAACCACTAGAAAGGTTTGCAGAGGAAAAAGGCTGAGGAATACAAAATTTCCATTTATCCATTTTCACAAAATGTGGATCATAGTAAAGCTTAGAAAAAAAATAAGTGTTTCAAACTTTTGTGTAATATTTACCCATCATTCAACCAGTATAAAATAATTAAATAAACATCTACTGTTTTTAATTATAAGTTACATTTCTAAATGTAGCTAAAAATAAGCAATTGTGTCTGTCTTGCAATCAGGAGATTCCGACTTAGAATGTTCGTTAGGGTGAGTTACCCAGATAAGGTTTTTTTCATGGGGGGGTGGGGTTCTCTTATCCTTACAACACAATATTAAATAACTTGGAGCTCCATGGACCCTGGTTTATTTGTGCATCTCGTCATTTTCACTGTCTGATATGACATACCAAGTTAAATGACGTCAAACTCTCAAAACAAAACAGAAAAGCAATGTTATGATAAGCTTCCAAATAAATGTAATGCATTGTATGTTTGTGTAGGGGTATAATTACTGGTTATAGTAAATACAGTTGGAAGTTTTGCCTAACAAGTATCAGCAAAATAATTAACCCTTATTATTGTTGTTGTCGTCATCGTTGTTGTCCCTTCTCAGCTTTTCATTCTCTGAGAACATACGCATGGAAATGGTTCTTGAACCACCCTTACCACCAGAAGGACAGCAGTTGCCAGCATCACCAACAGCACCCTGGTCTTCAATGCCTCTGCACGGCTGTTAGTGGACAGGCAGGAGGAAAGCAAAGGACATGTTATGTTTTATGTATCGGTTTCTGTCACAGGTGAACTACCTTATGAATCAAGTCAGTACCATTTAAAAGGATGCAGAAAAATGTTTGTGTAGTATAACATCCGAAAGTTTTGCATTCTGAAATAAATTCTTTTGGCACACCTTTTACCAGAATATGTTGCAATAATTCTAGGTCCAATTAACAGTTAATAGGTAATAGTATGTTTAGCTGTTGAAATTAACATTTTGTTTCACCACCCTAAACTTAATGATGTTAAACACCACTTTGCTTTATATCTTATGTCTGTTATCTTGCCAAAAATAAGTTGGAGATAGTTATAACATTGCAAATGTTAAACATCCTCTTTAACGAATGAACAGCTGTAGCTACAATTATTTGAAACATTTGTGAGGAAAATCTTTTGGTCAGTATAAGGTTTTGCACTGATGTTAAGCAAGGTTGTATAAGCAGCAAGTTGTAACTTTTGTTGTTTGCTTTCTAGTTTAAAATCAATTGGCTCTTCTCATTCAGCTGTTGACAACACCAACAAAATTAATTATAATATATCTGCAAATGTAAGGTTACCACAGCATTTACATCATAAAGAAACACCTCTGAGGGCAAGCTTTCCATAGCATTTGCCATCTATGCAATATTGCTTGCCATTCTGCTGTTCTGAAATGTAGATTTCTTTAGCTGGTTCAGAAATATTTGTAAACTGAATTTTTGTTGTTTTTCTGTATTAAGCATAGAATGTAAAACTCAAACTTCCTATACTGAAAAATGATTGGTTTTTACTTATTAGCTATAGTAAATAGGGAAGTATTGCATTCCACTAAAACATTAAATATTTAGATTTCACTGCAAATTTTAGAGGCCCCCTGATAAAAAAGAAAGTGCATTTTTAGAAACAGGTCTATATGAGTGAAATTCTATGAACAGCATAAAAAAAATGAGAAGTCAGTTAAACACCAAAAATTGATCCAAGAATGTGACATACAGAGTTTCTAGAAACAATCTCCCCCCACCTGGCCTGCTCTGAACTAATCTTTAAATGCAATATTTTTGCAAATGTTGTTGATTATCTCAAAAACTTTTTTAATTATGATTAAAATAACTATATGTTAACAATATTTTCATGACAAATATATATCATTTATTTTCTGGAAATAGCCTCTGAAGTCCACTTCAGACTGAATAACAGATAAAATATTGCTACACAAAAATTTAGAGCTCATTTAAGCACAGAGTTTATGTCAAATGCACCTTTCTGTGGAATTAGCCATTCTGAGATATTCCATAATACTGGCTTAAATTTTACAATACTTATACTTGTCTCAAGTGGGAAGTCATTGCTCTTTTTTCTTCCATCTCCTGGTCATTCAGAGGGAATGTAATATCAAGTATTTACAGCATGATTCACTCTTAAAATATCTGGCTCATTTTAGCCTACTGTACTCCGCTACTCTCATTATACATACAAGGAACTAAGTATCTGCAAATGTTTATCTGAACTAATATGAAGTAGATAGAAGCTTTTGAAGAATGTAAATGAAATGCATCAGATTTTTGTTTTTGGGATTTGGGGACTCTAACCTCCAAATAATTAATAAAGTTGTGATCGACATCCAAACAAGAGTACTCAATTTTTAAAATGTCATACTGTAGGTAACTTATTTTCAATAACAGTTACATTTAATTTAAGTAGCTTCATTATTCAATCCTCTTATTTAAGATACTAAAGAAGCCATGCATATCTGCATAGACTGTTCACACTGTACTATCATATTCTGCTGTTTCAAGACTTATATTGAGAACACTTTATTTACAATATTCAAATAAATGTGATCATTATAATGAATGACCGTTTTGTTGCAGAAATAGATTGTACAAGCCCTACTATATAACCCTTGTATTTTGGAGGGTTTCAAAGAGCATTTGCAGCAACAGCATGAAGTAATTACAAAACTAAATGAAAACATGCAAAACTTGTGCCGAAGTTTACACAGCATGTATACTGGGTTTAAATATGAGGCATATTCCAAAACTAAGTCCGGTGAACAATATGTCACAGATGAATGACATTTCTCACCTGTAGCACTGTCTAACTCCTGGGGAACATACAGCAGTGTTGGTGTGCCGCAGTAGGCGCTTGCCTGTTGATGAGAGCAAATGGAAATGGCAGCAACAGTCGTAGCTCCCACCAGTTGTGAAGTGCTCGGTGTGATTAGATTTTTGCAAAAGGATTGTCAGCTGCAGACATCCATCGTGAGTTATGTCTAGTGTATGGACCGGACATAATGAGTGACAAACAAGTTTGACACTGGTGTCAAGATTTCGAAACAAATGTGCACGATGAACAGTGAAGTGGCAGGCCCAGTATTCAGACAGACAACATTGTTGATCAAGTGAACCAAAAATTTAGAAGTGATCGGCGTTTGACAAGTAGTGGTCTACCTATTCCCAAATGTTGCCTGAACCACCTTTACAGGACTGTCACTGAAGAGCTTGGATATCGGAAACTTTTTGGGAGGTATGTGCCAAAACTGCTCAATGGTCAGCACAAAGAGCAATGAATGCCTAGTGCATGATAGTTTTTGGAGTGATATAGATGGAGATGGTTTGTTCTCCCACATTGTTATGGGATACGAGATATGGATAGCATACAGCAATGCAGTATCAAAACAACAGTCAATGCAGTGGCACGATTTCCTGTTTATCCATACCAAAAAAGTGTAAGCAATATCTGTACATGAATTGCAAAATGATGGCTACCATATTTTGAGATGAAAAGGGCATCCTGTTGATCGATTTCATGGACCATGGAACAACCATTACAGCTGATTTGTACTGTGCAATGCTCATCAAACTGAGACAATCCATCCAAAATTGACGCTGCAGGAAACTGTCATCTGGCATCATCCTCCTGTACGACGACACATGCCTGCATAGTGCTGCCCATACCAAAGAGAAGATTCAAGAGTTTCGTTGGGAATTCCTTGACCACCCTCCATACAATACTGATCTTGCACCTAACGACTATTTACTCTTCCTACATTTGAAATGGTGGCTTGGTGGACAACAATATCAAGCTGACTATGAACACAAGGCGAGCGTTGCCAACTGATTCAGGTCTCTGCTGGCAGACTTCTATGCAAAGGGGTTAAAGAGGCTGGTGCAGCATTACAGAAAGTGCATAGATGTAAATGGCAATTATGTGGAAAAGTGAATTAGATATGTATTCACATATTACTGTCAATAAAAACCTTGTCTCAAGAGCGATGTTTTTATTATGACCAAACAGTCCTGAGTTTTGGAATATGCCTTGTATCATTGCAAAATCTTTGCAACTTTTTATAGCTAAGAAGAAATAAAACAGCATTTGAAAAGCTTTTGCATTTTTATTTATTTTTTGTTTGGGTTCCATTTTACAATTATTAATCTTGCCCTCACATGTCTTCCTTCCACAACTGCACCCGGATCTTGCTCATTTGCAGCTGAAAAACGCAAGTAAAAAGTTAGGTGCCGTGTGGATATTGAAAACAATTTTCCTTTTTTAAGTTTGCTACAAAATAGAGCTGAAGTTTTTGTATGCAATTTTAAATGCTAAAGTCTTGCACATAGCAAAATCAAGTTTTCTAATGCAACCCTCGCTATAAAATAAATGACTGGAATGTGTTATAACAACAGTATACTATTTTTTGCTTAGTCTTTTGTAAAAACTGGCATAACATAGTTAACTTTTTCAACCATTGATATGCTCATTTATTAATGAATAATGTAGCCTAGGTTTCTATATTTTCTCTGTATAATAAGGACAATACTTGAAAATTCCAGTGACTGAAACTGAACTGTATTTTCTTTTTTATTGTTAGTTGCTCATTATCTTATGCATGAGTTGATCAAGGAACCACCTTAGTATATGTTAGAGGAATATAAATTAAATATTGACAATTATTATATCATACCTTTTAAATAAGTCTTTAAAAACCACTATATATATAGATATACATTTATGTGAATCCTATAATTTAGTGCAACAAACTTCTTAGACTCATAATTTTCACTTTTATGAAGAATGGCCCATAAGGCAAAAAATACTGTAGAAACCTTCAGATATAAAATGCTCTTAGGCTAATAGGTGGCACTACACAGCCACAATAAGGTAAGATAAGCAGATAGACTGGGAGGGAAGATATATATGCCACTTTGAACCTTTCTGTGGCTAGGTCAATTCCTGCTGCAAAAAGTGTGATACTAAGGATCTAAGGTTTTGTTGAAATATCTTTTTAGTTTTTATGTTTTGCAGTTCTGAGAAAGATTCATTTACTGTGAAATATGTTGAAATTGCACTTAAAGGTTGCAGTTGTATATTCAAAAGGAGGAAAACGTGCATCAATATGTTTTTATTTGCCCATACGATAGGAATTCAACCACTGCTTGCATTTGTGAGGTATAATTACAAGTTACGAGCTCCTGCATGAAACAAACATTTTTCTTACCAGTATCACAACCATTATGGCATTTACTTCAACACTGTGACATACCTGCATTTTGTTCATCTTCCTCAGGCTCCACTAAACGTTCTTCCCAAGGAACATTTCTTGTTGCCAAGAAATTGTGTAGCACAGCACATGCATTTATTATACACCCTGCTACAGGAGGAGGGTAGTGCAGCACTCTGTCTTTCAGAAGACGCCTTGAGTGGCCTTTTAGAAGCTCAATGCATCTTTCTGTACAATTTCTTGCACTTCTGGTGTACCTGGCTCTATAATGAAGACCAAGGTTAACAGCCAAGGTTCATAAGGATATCCAGTCACCTGATAACATGCTGGAATAGATTGATTACAACACCACTTCTGAAATGTTATAAATGTTGAGCGCTACGAGCGCTACTGCTGTTAATAATGGTGCATTATTTCAGCATTTATTGATATGTAGAAAAGTACTGCTTTTAAATCTAATAGATCTAAGATGCTTACTTTCAAATATCATTTAATACTAGTATTCAATAAGAATCAAGGCTGTAATACTTTTAAGTGTCCCCCTTCAGCAGTACACCTAGTACTGGCAAAAATAGCAGTAATATCTTGCATTTAAGTGCCTATTAATTTGTTCACAATTAGCTTCTTTAAATGAACATGAAATTACTTATCCTTAGCACAATGGGAATGCCACGATGCTGCATAAATTGTTCTAATTTTGCAATTAGATCTAAAGCTGCTGCTTTTGGAAACCGGAACAAATGTTGAAAACAAAAGGGGTTACTTCTGTCCCTTAAACTCCTATGTATCCTTTGCTTTCTTTGTCTGCAAAATAAATTAATCATGGGTTGCTTCAGTGTAAAATTACCATACCAATACCATGCTTTAAACATTTTTATATAAAACTAATTATAGTTATAGCTCTTTTTCTGGTAATTTTATTTTGGGTACAGAAGGCCTTATACTACTGTATCAAGAAAGTTCTGGGAATTTGCCAATAAAACACAAAAACTGAATTATTCATTCAATTTTATTTTATGGCCTTCAAAGTAGGCCCCTTCTGAAATTAAACATTTATGCCAACGAATAATCCTATCATCAAAACATTTTTTGGAAGCACTTTTAGGAATCGATGTCAGTTGTCGCTGCAAATTTACCTTTATGTCTTCTATCGATTGAAAACGGGTGCCTCGAAGTGGTAACTTGAGTTTTGAAAAGAGAAGGAAATCACGAGGAGCCAGATCAGGTGAATACGGTGGTTGTTTGATGAAATTTGTTGAGCTTTGGCCAGAAATTAGTTCATAATAATAGCCTTGCGAGCTGGGGCATTATTGTGGTGCAGAATCCATGAATTGTCGTTCCACATATCTGGCCTTTTTCGCCGTATTTGTTCTCTCAAATGCCGCATAACGCTCAGATAATAGTCTTTATTTACCATCTGACCTTCTGGCAAGAACTCTGAGTGCACGACACCGTGATAATGGAAAAAAACTGTCAACATGACCTTCAGTTTTGATCGAGTTTGACATGCCCTTTTAGGTTTTGGTTCAGTTGGAAGACGCCATTCAAAAGCTTGTTGACTGGTTTGAGTGTCAAACTCATGAACCTACATCTCATCACCAGTTACAATGCGTTTCGTGAATGTGGGGTCGGAACTGGCTCGTTATAGCATGTCTTCAGCAATCCTTACGGAATAGAGTTTTTGTAGAAAATTCAAATCTTTTGGAACTAACCGAGCTGCAACACGTGTCATGCCAAACAATCATTTAAAATGGTACGAATCAATTCGTGAGACACAGAAAGTTCAGTGGCAATCTCTCTCAGACCTAAATGACGATTTTTAGACACCATTTTCTTCAATTTAGCGATGTTCAGTTCAGTTGAAACCATTGATGGCCGACCAGAGTGAGGCAAATCTTCTACCACATCTCGACCACTTTTGAAAGCACTGTACCACTCATATGCACGTGTTTTTCATAAAGCCGATTCACCGTAAGTCCTCTGTAACATTTTCAGCGATTCGGCACATGAAATACTATTTGCAATGCAAAATTTGAGACAGATTCATTGTTCAATATTTGTATCCATCGTAAAATCGCAAATCACCTTTGAGATGAACTAACAAAATGGCATACTGTAAACAAACTAGATGACAGATGGCGATCAAACTTCGCGTGGGTATAAAGGACTTAGCAACAACAATAATTTTGAATCCCCTTTTAAACAGGATTTTTAAATGATCCATTCCCGGTATTTTCTTGACAGAAGGTATGAAAAAAAATCATTCAAAACTTTTGCTGTTTTATCGGCTTTCATGTATCAGTGTTTTGTCGCAAAGAGATGCAAATCAGTGAAATATAGGTAACTAATACAACAGCAACATAAACTGATTTTCATTTCAATAATCTCCAGCCAGTATTGAAAAGAGCTACTAGCTCTGATGCATCTGAAACATGCACATTTAAATTTTCTACCATTTAGCTTTGAAAAAGAAAATGCTTTGCACATTTTGCACTGTTTGCACTTTCTGAAGCAGGCCAACATTGTTAGGGTGAATGACAGAAACTTAAATGTAAAAACTTGATTTTCTACAGATATAATATTGATAAAAAATGAATGTCGCAAAGAGCTAACATTTCTTCCGAATGAAAGGTTAGTTCTGAGTAGTAGTGGTAAAGTTGTGAATGATATTGCTGCATAATAAAGGATGTATTTCTGTGTTATGAAATAAAATAAATTTTCAAAAGTTAGGTTAGAATACCCTTTACTTATTTCTCATACAAGCATAAAGTCCTAGGATGATACATTCACACGAAACATATATGGGGTTCACTTTATGTATATCCATATAAAAACAGTTAAAAGGTGTTTTGTGTTTATCAAATTTTATGTTTCAGTGCTTTGTCAGAAGTTACAGCGAAATTTTGAATAAGTTGCCATCCAAAAGCTTTAATAATTTTTCAGGTCTAGTTATGACCTTTATGGCTCAATAAAACATCCAATTTATTACATTTCTCATGGAAAGCTATAATTTTCTTGTGCCTTAAAATTACTGCATTACAACATCATAACGCATGCGGAAAATTAGTCAAAATGATCTGTAATTGATGTTTTCCTAGTAAGAATAATATTAAACCAGGTCTGAAATGAAGTATGAGTTCTGATGCATTCTGAAATGAAAATGCACTTTGTGTATTTATATCATCTACTGTTTTGTTGGAAAATTTCGTTTTTCCATTTTGCCTGAATTTCGTTGATTGTTTACCTCACGTCAGCTGGTGTGGGAAGTTTAACCCAACCTAGGCCAAAATTTCAAGTGTTGAATGGCAGAAAATTTAATCTAAAAACTTGGGCATGATTACAGATATAATTCTGGGGGGAAAAGAAATAATACAAAACACAAACAATTCTTCAAGATGAAATGTTAATTTTGAGTAGCAATGTAATGTTGAGAATGATAATACTGCTGTAATGTGATGTGAAAATAAAGAAATCAAACTATCTGTTTACTACTGCTATGTAAGTGATTTATTTCTTGGTTACGAAATCCAGTAACTCGCTAAAAGTTAGATTATGAAACTCTTGCGCACTTATTGCTTTCACAAGCACTGACTCCTAGGAACCTTTTACACTTACAATTAGCATAAGTATCTATGGTTTTACTGCTAGATGAAATAACATAAATACTTTTTAGGTTACCTACCTCCTGGGTGTTCTTCATCCCTTTGAAATTCCAGATCAAGAATCACCAAAAGTTCATCCATTTTTAACAATATGGCTGGCGCTAACAACAGAGTCTCAGCTGTGGTTATCATTAACCATAATTTTTTTTCCTTTCAACAAGATATTATGATTATGGAGTTACTGAATACCAAAAACTGCATTGCAACTTGTTAGCGGCTTTAGCAACTGGTTAAGACTTAACCATAAGTTACAGAATAGGTGGGATTGTGGGCTGTCAAAGCTATCACCAAAGCCCATGTAAAGGAAAGGTAGAAATTAATAAGTAATATTAATAATTGCAAAACCACCCAGTTTCCCTCATGGGAAATTAGTGTGTTGTGGGTGGAATATATCTCATTCCCTATACTATTGAACCCAGGAGAGAACAGCGCTTTGCATGCTTGAAGCTGCAGCCCTAGACTATGTATGGTTAAAGAGAGGTTTGGGAGGAGAAATGCAGGAATTGACAAGCGAATATTTTGGGAAAGAAATCACCATGCCACACACGAACATCCACAAATGTTATCAGATGACATGAGTGGCTTGTTTGCTTGTTTGGAATTCTGCAACTAAAAGCATGAAAGAGCATAATGTGTTTTTTATTTTAGTTACTGTGTGATAAACTATTGCTGTGGTCCTCAATAATTATTCAGTTCAGACTGTACAGTGAAGAATTAATGCCAGCATTAATTCTTCAAAATGGAACAAACAATGTGTAATTAAACAATTAGTAAACAGACAATTCCCACAATTGAAATACGAGGATAAATTGGTAGTTGTCAAACTGGAGATGCCTACACCAGCTCTTCTACACTTGCAGTATGAGCAGAAGGAAAAAAAATAAGGTCCCTTACAAAAAGTATTTTCACCTAGCCAATAACGAAAATTATGTGTGGCATTGTTCATGCAAACTAAATAAACTTTATCGTTGACCATGCTTATTGTTTGCAACAGAGAAAATGTCCTCCAATACGATGGGTTTCCCAAATTTAATGTTTTTGATCGCATGTCTGGATAAATATAAGAGATCAAATGCATATAAATAGGGACATGCAAAAGGTGCATTTATTATTTAGTCAAAAGTGTTATATTAATGCAATTTTACTAATTGTAGAGTTGAACAAGTTAAATAACAAACCATATGAAGTTATTTCGTTGTATATTTTTAATGTGCATACACACATGTAAATAGAAAGTTAATTAACATATATCATTTAAATGTAGACACATGTTAGTTGTTGGTTATTCTGTGAAGTCATCATTAATAAGCAACCGAGAAAGCTTCAAATCTTTAAGCATTTGTAATTTTTGTTGTCACATTTAAGTAAAGTATAATATAAATGTATAAACGGTAAAAAGTAAATGTAAAGTAAAACATAAATTTTTCCCTACCCTTACCTTTTGAAAATCTCAGGACTCTCCCAACCATGCAGCAGCTCACTGTAACACATCCTTCATCCACCATGACTTATTTAGCCCTTTGTGTTTTTGAAAATGGGTGGGTATTACTGAGACCCCTGAGAGAAGTTTAGAAATTAATGGGTAGTAAGACATAAATAGTGAACAAAAATATCTTGAAAGGCCTTGCAAAAGATGAAAATAGTATTTGAAAATACTGAATTATTAAGTGTAGTTGAAGAAAACATATCATAAATGTTTTATAATCCAGTGAAAAACAAATGGGAAAGGGAAAAATGTATAGACATGGTGAACAAAGATGACAGAAAGATTAGCCTGGACGAAAGAAGGCATATGGAGTCTAAAAGGATAATACTAGGACTTGTGCAATGTCAGGGTGCATTGTGTGGATGAGGAGAAAGTGTGGAACAAACAATATTAAAATGTGATTAGTTTTAATGATTGGAGAAATATTTACAGTAGAGACTGCTGGTAAGAGGAAGATAAAGAAATGTTAATTAATTCTAGGCAAAGATGGCATAAGCTTTAGTCAGTTCTTGTACAAATTGAAAAATAAATAGAAATGTGCAGTAACATAACTATGGGGCCAGAAGTTATTGCTCGTGGTGAAACCCATAACTTCAATCTGTAAATAGCCATTAATTTGAATTGATATGTGTAAATGTAAGACAAATGTGCTATTCTAGTTGCATCACTAGTGGTATATTTTTAAACAGTTGTGTGCACTTGAAGTTATTTTTCAAATTGAATTCACCAAATTGGGGAAACTTTTAACAATACAAATTTTATCTCAAAAATAAAGCTTTCATAATAGTTTGATGTCTCTGTTACAGACAAAAGACCGTGAAGTGGATTTTGATGTTGAGATAGCCATTAAAGTTTGTCGACAAGCATCATCAGAGGATGCTTTGCTTCTAGCCAATAAACATGGCATGCATGATTGGTATTTGAAGATAGAAATAGAAGATAGGGCGAAGTACAGGGAGGCACTGGAATACATCAGTAGTCTGGAATTTGAAGAGGTACATTTTTTGTCTCAGCTCAGCACATGTTCATCTGTAACATAAACATATTGTACAAAATTTGAGTGATAGTATTGAAGTGTTCTGTAGTTTAAGAAGTGACACGCAAATATGTGCAGCCATGGATAAAAAGGTAATTCTCAAATCCTACATACTGGTGAGAGGGCTTCATGTACCTTTATAACAGTGGTGTTCACATGCACATGCAGAAAATGTAGAATGGCCTGTGCTTTTGAGTGCAATGATCATTTTATAAACTAAGGCAATAGTGTCACGGTGGCTGAGAAGCTAAGGAGGCATGGCTAGTGCTTATAAGCCTCTTGGCTCAAATATTGCCTTAGTTATTATTTCAAAGTTTTATCAATTTTATGATGAAGTGTGAAACATAATATTACGTTAGTATCACTTAAGCATGAAAACACCCATTTTAACCCTTCTGCTGCTAAGCTATGAGTTGTGCTGCTGCTTTAACTTCCAGCCCTAAGTAACGTGAAATGTGAGATGTTGCATGCAGGCTTCTACTCTCAAGCTGTTAAGTTGAGAGTTTTTACATTGATTCTTTGAGATGTTATTTGATATTTCCACACACTTTTTTTAAGCACTAAGTATTAAAAAACTTAAATTATTAACTTTGAATTTCTTATCATCAAAATGTCACTATAACTATCACTTTACTGGTCCTCCTTTGTCAAAGACTTCTGGCATTAGTATAACATTCTGTGATGTACAGTGAGCAAAAAAAAAAAAAAAAAAAAAAAAAAAAAAACACTTGTCATGAAACAAACAACAGTATGTTCTATTCTGTTTATGGCATGCCACAATGGCAACCATGTGACAACTTTATAAAGAAAAACACATTAAAAAGGGAAAATACTAACAGCACATTTTAAATATATAGATTAGTTTGAGTATGCACTAACAGCATCTATTAAATGAATTGTAAACTTTTGAACATAAAAACAAACCTCTGCAGATCAGATGGGATCTCACTGATTTACGAACACAAGTTACATTAGCTCAAATTGAAACTTGACACCAAAGAAATAAATGAAAATAAATTATCTTCAAAGAATAAAGCATAAAATAAATTTGGACCATCAACATTCATTCTTTTGAGCATACCTGAAATTAAATTCCTGCAGTAATGTGGACCTGACAGTAAGTCATATTTTGTCCTTTGTGCTGTGTAGCAAAATTTGAGCACAGCTCCCTTTTCATCTCTGCTCACACTTTTTCAATAGGTGCAAATCTGGTGAACAGAGAGGAGCCTATTAGTCTGATTATTGTGTATCTCTGAGAATCAATTTTAAACCTTTTGACATGTATGGACTGAATAATTATCCTGTACAAATTCAACAATTACATCAGGATAATTATCTTCTCAGAAGAAATAAAATATTCCCAAATATTACCATGTATTGCACATGGTTCACTATATTAAGTTTCCATAACTTTCCTAGCCTAGTTATTCATTTCCAACAAGACGCATAAAATTGTGAGGCCATGTATTGTGCATTGTATTGGGACCTCATTGAATGGTAGACTATCACCTTTTTCTTATATGTGTAATTAAATGTTTGACAATTCCATTTATTCTTATAATGGTTGGCATCTCACTCTCCAAATGCAAGGCAAACAATCTGTAATCATCTGTCAGATGTTGCTTTTAGCTATTATTCATCCAAGAAGTCCTACATTGTTTACACATCAGAGCTTTTCAAGCTGATCCAGGGAATTAATTATGAATCTGCCTTAATTTCAAAAGTAGTTTGGAATGAACCCTTCTTTTCTATTGCAATTAAAGCTACATACATTTTGGGAGTGGACACACATCTTCTCCCTGAACCAGGACAATGGCACTCAGTTCCTTCCTTCAATAATCTCACACTTGGGTAGGGATACCATTGGAACCTGCAGCTTCATGAGCAGAAATGCCTACTACATTGACTAATTCAAGGAGAGACTCCCTTGTGCCTGTATCTTTGTATCCAGGTTTTGGCATTGAAAGAAAACCTGTTCATGCCAGATGTATTTGCACACCCTTCTGTACATCATGTGGTTTTGTGTACAACATATTGCATTTAAAAGAAGCATTATAATCAGTATTCAGTTATTTACTTTATAGAATGCTGTGTTTAAAGTGCAATATATTGGAAACAAGTAACTGCTATGTGTTGATAAGCTTTAACAGAAGAAAAAATGCTTGCCTCATGCAAGAAGTTAACCTGTGGTCTTAAGCACAAAAGTATCCTACACTTTGCCACATCACTAGAGAAGACATATGGAAGGCACTATGTTTAGTAATGCCATACAACAACTTGCTGCAGCAATTACATAACTATATTGCTTATGGTATAAATTAGGTGCTATGTTGAACATAGAAAAATTTGGTGTCAAGACATTACTCTTTTTTACAGGGATGTATATGTCCAACAAATACAAATTTTTACCCCTTATTTGAGCTCAAACTGTACATGAATGCAAAATGTTGAAATGTATTAAATTCTCTTTAGCAAAGTCCATTAACTGCTGATATTGAATCTACAATGAAAGTATTCATTTTCATTTTTACATGAAATGGAGAGGCATTTGAGGTTTCAGTAACTTTCTCAGAGATAAACTATTGCTTATTCTTAAATGCTTACATTGGTTTACTATCTAGTACCTGTCATACTAATTAATAACATTTGTCAGTTCCCACAACAATGAAAAGAAAGCTTAGTATGACTGTGACATTCATTCCATAGTTTTTTGTTTTTTTAATATTCTTGTTCTCTCAGCAAACTGATTTGTTTTCCTGCAGATATTTTATACACCTTTATTTGTGCTTGCAATAAGTATTAAGAGCAAGGCTGTCCAGCTTTCTGCACATTTAACATATGCCTAAGGAGGTGGCTGCACCACCACTACCAATGTCATCAAAATAATTAGAATTAAAATGACTTTAAAACTTACATAATTGGTTTGAGGTTTGACATTGTATGTTCAGTGCAAATTCAGAAATAATCTGGTGGTGTGTTTCTGGAAAAGATGCTCTTAATGCATCCTCTAAAATGCTTTGGTTAAGGAAGGTTTTGTTACACTTATGTTAATGCCAGCAGATTTATGTAGTTAAAGCATTTGTTTGTGATATGTCTAGATTAGATACATTGGAGTGTTTAAAACCAATATAATTAGACTCATTAACAGTTTCTAAAATGTTGTCATTGGTATAAATTTTCCTTCACATATGTAGGTCCTTTGCCACAGAATGCCCTTACTTTTGTTTTCATTGTGGTTATTTCCATGTTATGTTTTTATCAGGTATTACTGTTGAATTGATTTGTCATAAATCACCTTCAAAAGTGGGCAGCAAGATAAAATCATCTGCAAAAATCAATGCAACCAAATGTAAATGTCAAAATATAAATATATGTGAACATCCCTTCTGTTAAAAAAATAGTTAAAAACCAATTGGAATTAACACTTTGAAGCACTGTAATAATTTATAAAATAATACTGATTGAGTCAACCACACACTCAGTGGCTTCATATACTTAAAACTTTTCCCGACGTGTTTCACCTTTAATTGAAGGCATCAACAAGAGTCGACACCTTGATGATGCCTTCAACCAAAGGTGAAACGTGTCGGGAAAATTTTAGGAATGTGAAGCCATTGAGTGTCTGGTTGACTCAATCTGTATTATTTTATAAATCCCTTCTGTTCCTAAATGCTCATATGAATGTGGAATAAGAGAGGCAAGAGAGGACATCTTTGTCTAACACCAGTAAAAATATTTAACCAATCAGATATTTTCTCAGTTGTAACGGAAATGAATGTTTCTTTGTATAGATTAAAGATATTTCAATTATTTGAAGTTAGTTTTTATCATTAACAAATGTGTATTTGTATAAGTTTATTGTGGCTTATATAGTCAACATTTTTTTAAAAGCAATAAATGCTCTTTTTCTTTCTATATTAAATTCTCAAGAGTTTCTCAATCAAAATCTTCAGAGTGAAGTATACATCCTAGAAAGAGCGTCCTTTTCTAAACCATTTTCTTAAAATGTCTATATAAAATCTGAATAATTTATTTTTGGCTATATTGGAGAAAATTGACTTTTAAAAGTATCATTGTATAAGGTGGATTCTGTGAAAAGTTTGTTTATACCCCTCTGCTATTAAATTTGGCAGTTGTCAGTTGCAACAACTGAGCCATTTACTCTGGTAGAAAGAAATTTATTATGAGGGATGATCAGGACCTGAAGTTAAAAAACCTGCAGTGAAACAAGTATATTTTATTTTGTACAGCCAATAGAGCCATCTGATAGCACATACATAAGGTTATTTTTCCACATGGTCTCCATATCGGTTGAGGCTTTTGTTGCTTCATGGGATGAGTTTGAATATTCCCTCCTGGTAAAAATCCTGTCTGCATGTTCAGTCATTGTCGTGAAGTGTTGCACCTCCTCATGTGAAGTGAATTGTTGGCTTCCTAGGTGTTCCTTGAAGTGAGGAAAAATGTGAATGTCACTTGTAGTGAGATCCAGGGAAGCAGGGTAGGGAAGCTGGTCAGTGATATCCTAGCAAAACTGCTTCAACAGTGTGGTGGTCTTTGTGACTGTATGAGGTCATGCATTGTCGTGAAACAAGATGAGACCCTCTATGAGGAGTCCTGGCTGTTTCCTCCTGATTGCTTCACACAATTGTGTCATGGTCTCAGTATCAATCAGCAGTCACTGCATGCCCTCTTTCAAAAAACTCCACAAGAATGAACACCTATGCTGTCCCAAAACACTGGTCATCACCTTGTAGATGGCGCCACTTTAAACTTCTTTAGAGGGGTGTTTCCACTCCACTGATGACCACTTACTATTGGGGATGCAGTGGTGGATCTATGTTTTGTCACCTGTGATAGTGCTGTGAAGAAAACTGTTCCCTTCCGTGGAGAACCATTGCACAAGTTGCAGACTTGCGCCCATGTGCTTCTCCCTGTGTTGGTTGGACAGATTTCATGGAACCCATCAGAAACAACTTTCGGGTACTACAGAATGTCATGAACAATGCAATGAATGCTTTCAAAAGACTACCAGTTCTACTGCCATATGTCGTACCATAGTCCTGTTGTCCTGAATCAGCTCCTCAATGCAAGCTGTGTTCAAATCTGTGGATGCTGTGTTGGGTCGGCCACTGCAATCCTCGCCAGTGACATTTTCTTTACCAGCTGCAAACTTTTAACACCATTCTGCAACATGTGGCAAGACATTCCAGTCTCTCCTTAAACCATGTTTAGTGAATGTTAGCTGCAGCTACATGTTTTGCCCACAGAAATTGAATAACCTAGCGGATATCTTTTCAAGACCAGTTTTCCAAACGAGTCTTCATTTGTGTGTACCTTGCATTAATGCTATAGGTTGTAGTTGGCTGAAACTGCACAGTTGCCAACTGTGTGTATTAGAATTACCGTACACTACTAAGTTTGCTGTAAAAGATGATACACCACTTATATGGGCCTTGTAACCTTAATTTCTGATTATCGCATGTAATGGCTTGACTAGTATTTGAGGAAAATTTAGTGCACGTAGAATGCTCATGCTATGCATAAATCTTTGTATAGTGTACTGTTAATTCTATTAGTCCAGCAATACATTGTAACAATTTAGCTCCTATGTTTATTTCATGACTTAATGCAAAAAAAAATGATAGGCTGTAGTTGATTATTAATGTACTTATCTGTAAAGTGCTTTATAACACTGATTACTGAGATGTACTTGTTTCTAAAGTACTATATAACACTGATTACTGAGATGTGTAATTAGTCCAAAATAGACATTATTACAGTCCATGACAAAAAAGTGGTTGAGAAGTTAGAGTGATACCCACCTTAAGTATAAACTGAAACAGAAGTTACGGTGGTTATTCAGTTGGATATGGCAATCTTGGGCTGTCGAGCATAGGGCAGACAAATGGAGTGGATGTACTGTTAAGTAACTTGGATTTATGACTAAGGCAGGAGCTTTGCTGCTCTTGTGTTTTTAACTTTGTAATCAATTACTCAGAGGAACAGCAATTTTAGTATTAACTAATTGCTACTAACTACACAGAGCAACAGTATTTTGGGCCTACATATAGGGGTAAATGAAATATATACTTGCAAGAAAAATATAGTCATTGTTCCTTCTTTTCCTTATTCTACCTCATTATTAAAAAGTTTGAAAATCCTAAAAGACTAGCAAATAAATTCTCAGGATTTGTAAAGTGGATTAACTGTGTAAAAATGCTTAAAATTTGTAAATATTCTTTTAAATTGTAAAATATTTGTAAATCATTTAAAATTGTCTTAAAATAGTAAATGTTAAATGCCATAAGTTTGTAAAACTTATTGAAATTTGTGGAAAAAACATTTCTTACAACTTTCAAAATCATTAAACAGTGAAAAATAATCCAAAAACTTGTAGCATTTATATAAACTTGTAAGTGATAGAAATATTAACTTATAAAAGCATATAAATCTGTAAATCATGTCTGAAATTTTTAAACCTACTAAAAATGTTTAAAGGGTTCTTAAAACTTATAACAAATTGCTACAGTTAATTAAAATTTAAGCTACAAGCTTGTAAATATTCCATACATGTTCAAAATATATAAAAGATTCAAAATTATTAGAACACCAGTATAACTTGTAAAACTTAATTAAACTGGTAAAAATTCCTAAAGTGTATAAAAAGTAAAAATGGTAAAATTCTTCAAATGTTTAAACTGTTGAATGTTGTAAAAACTTCTTAAAGTTTATAAGCAATTTCAATGTTTAATAACAGCTCCTTGAGTTACTTAGCATGTGATGTTAATGAAGCCCCTTGATCTTTCGGCCATGCTTGCTCTCTGGGCTTGTTCAGGAAATAGTAAAGGCCACAATCACAAAATGAGTGAAAACTCAGATTTCATTAGAATTATATAGTAACACAAAGTCTTTTCAATAATTATTGTCATGAAAGCTTCAAAACTTACATTTTTAAAATGTGTTAAACATTTACCACTACAATTGGAGTTGCTGGAAGGGAGTGATCAGAGGTGGATATGTTGCTCAAACTCTGCAAAGATGTATGCAATGGGATGAAATGGATGAAAAATGCAAAGAATATCTGTGGGGTATTATCAGCATGGTTGTGGGCATCATTCATTTTGAGTCTTGAGGAAAGTAGGTTAATTATGTTGGTGCTGGTATTTAATATGATATTTGAAGAGAGTAAGGTACCAAAATGATGGAGGGCAGCAATTATTATAGTGCCAATATTTAAGGGAAAAGGATATAATAATGAGCAACAAATTATAGAGGATTAAACTTGTTATCCACATTAGGGAAGATATGCACTGGAGTGTGGCAGAAATAACAGTTCAAAAAGGGGCAGAAAAAGAAAATAAACTACCTAATTTCAGTCAGGATTTATAAAAAAATAGAACAGTTGACATTGCCATGATAAAAAAAGTGATACACAAATCTTTAATGCAAGAGAATGGAAGACTATACTTTTTTTTTTTTTTTTTTGTAGTTTAATGTCCTTTAACCTGGTTGGTCATATCGGACGATGAATGACATTGGTGAAATGGTGCTTAAATGATCTCGGGGTCCATAGCGCTTAAAGTTACTCGACATTCATCTTCTCAGGATAAGGGAAAACCCCGAAAAAAAAACCTTACCCAGGTAACTCACCCTAAGCGAGATTTGAACTCACGACCTGTTGAATGTGAGGCAGACACGCTACCACCACACTACCAAGGTGGGCATTATACATGTTGTTTGTAGATTTTTAAATAGCATTTGACACGATCAGGAGGCAGTATGGACCAAATTAATTGCAAAGAAAGTAAGTGATAAGGTTATAAAGCCATTACAAAATATCTACATTGATAGCAAATATTACAGTAAGATGGAATAAGATATAATAACTTACACTAAGCACAATAGGACATAGACAAGTTTGTCAATCAAGTCCTGCATTGTTTATTGATGACATTCTGGAAGCAGTGAGTGTGACACACATGCCAACAATTTGCAATATTGAGATTCCAAGTTTATTGTATGTGAATGATTTAGTTGTGGAGTCAGTAACAAGTATTGGTTTAATGAAATTGATCAGAACAATATTTAAGTTTTGCAAAGAATGGAGTTTAACAACACATATTCACAAATCAAACATTGGTATTTAAGAAGGGTAGTAAGATGGGAAGGCATGAAAAATATTGTTTGGAGGAACAGAAATTGAAGTGGTAATAAATGTGTCTGTTTGGGGATCCATTTCAGCAGTAATAGAGGTTGGAGTTTACAAAAGAAAAAAGCATTAGCAAACGGATGGATGACATTAAAAGTTATTTTTTCTGTGAACATTATTACCAGAAATGCATATAAAGGGCTGGAGAGAGTATACATAATAGCAATCGAACATAAAATGCTGTATTGGAAGTATGGAGAACACAGGAGGGATGTAGAAATGAAAATATTAGGATCTTCTGTAAAAAGTTATGAGACTACCTAAAGATTTAAATAACAGAGTGGCACAGACAGAACTAGGGAGGGCAGAGAGCAAAGGAAAATAATGGTAAGAATGCTAAAATACGGGGTTAAGTTAAATAATATGGATGAACAATTTATTCTGAAACAACATTTGATTCCATAAATTCTTTGGCTTTCATGGCCTGCATTGTCAAATTCATTATATATGTTTGCTTGGGTCGTAGGCCATGGTCCAAATGTTTTCATTGCCAACTTTTTGCCCAAATCTGCATCCAGCATCTTCAGGGGAACAAAGCTATGTGTAAAGGTCAGGAGTCTAAACAAGACTGGAATGCTAGTCAACCATCGTCTTATATATAGCCGCTCGCGAAAGAAGGGTATGGTCAGTTACGGGGTGGAGCTTGGTTGCCTATTGGCTTTCACCTGTCAGAGGGCCGTCTCTGGAATATAGCGAAGAGCTTCCACTTTCTCTGGTTTCATGCTTTCTCTTTTCAGAGCTGGAATCCAGGCTTTGCTCATCTGCTGTCTTTCTTCTTTGCGATTGAAAGCATTTTTATGCTTGAATATTTCAATTGCTTCATGTGTCAAGCGAGTCTGGCAGTGACTTGTCCTTGAGAGCCCACTGTGTCCTTGTAGTTTGTCATGGCGAAATAAAAGGGAATGATCTGCCACTGCCGACTTAAGTTTGATAGCACTGAGAAGATTAACCAATATACTACATATTTAGATCAATAGAATTAAGGAGAGCTCTGATGGAAGGTGGGGAAGGAGCAACATGGAGAAACAGAGAAATAAAAGGAAGAGGCTTCTGGAGTCAAATTAAATTATACTGCCTCTGTGGTTGAGTGGTCAACAAGCTGACTTCCCAGCTGTAGGTACAAGGTTCGATTTCTGACTGGGATGGGGATTTCTTCTTTAACTGGAATCATTCCCTATCCCCCTGAAGTCTGGAAGTGTATTGTGAGAGTGAATGTGCACTTGTTTGAAGAAAACAAAATGATTAAAATCCCAGTGTTCAACGAGTTGTTTCTTAAGTCAAAGCTTCAGGTATGACCATAGATGTTAAAGCAGGTTATATAAATAAAACAATTAAAAAAAAAAAAGAATTAAATTAAAAATGGGTAGTAATAAATTTAAGGAACTTTTTGGTAGCTTTAATAATAAAGAAAGCACTGAATATCTATAGGGAATTAAAATTAGAATGGGGAAAGAAGATGTATTTGGAAAAAGGAGATAAGGCAGCCCAGGAAGGAATTACATGGGTGATGAGAACACAGGTAGTAAAACTGAAGGGTCTAGAACAACGGTTCCCAACCGGTGTGCCCCGGCACCCTAGGGTGCCGTGTGATTGGCTAAGAGGTGCCGCAAGATATTGAGATAAAAAAAAATACCTTCTACTGAAGCCTTAAGTCTTGTAAGGTCTTGAAATAAAATAAGTCAAATCAATTACTCTCATGCACGGCAGATGGTGATAGTGGTCGATTCATTTCAATAATTCAGTTATACTAGTATCGCACAGATGGCATTACAGCTATACCCTGCCAAACATTCCCGAGACTACTCGCTTCCTCACGAACATTCCCGAGACTTCGACAGATGAATATATAAAAGTGTATGCCGCTTGGCGCTTTCAGTTGTCTTCCTCGCGTTGATTCACAGTGTTTAGCTATGGATGAGTTCATTGTTAAACGTAAACGCCAGGACAGTGAAAGTGAACAGTCGGCTCCTACTGCTTGCTTTAAGAAGCCAAATCTTACAGTTTCTCCTGGACCGTCGAGTTCACCACATAAAGAAGACAAACGAAAGAAAAGAACATACCAGGACAGTTACTTAGTGTATGGATTTAAGTGGAATAACAACGAGGAAAACCCTATCCACGAGGCCATGGTACATAGCAAACTGAAGCGGCATCTTACAACAAAGCATCCTAGTGTGTCACAGAAAAGTGTAATGTATTTTTCACATATAATATTAGAAGGGGAGAAGAAAACAGCTGTGCAAATGGTAAAGAGAATGACCATAGGTGATACTGCTCTTGAAGCCTCATTTAAAGTAGCAGAACTGATAGCTAAAAAAAAGAAACCTCATACTTTTGGAGAGGAAACCATTGGCCCTGCATGTCAAGTTATAGTTTCAACAATACTTAGCGAAGGAGCAGCTAATCAAATTTCGAAAGTTCCTCTGTCCAACAACACAATCAGCCGCAGGAATATCTGAAATGTCATGCAATATCAACGAACAAGTCACGGAGAAAATAAAAACTTATAGACATTGGCTTTGCAAGTAGATGAGAGTCTCCATTTTGGTGATAACCCGCAACTCCTTGGTTTTATCAGATATATTGATGAAAAAGGTATTAGTGAACAGTTCTTGTTCTGTAGACCGCTGGAGACTACAACCACAGGCCATGATATTTTCGTTTCTATTAATACCTATCTCAATGACCATGATCTTTCATGGAAAGACTGTTGTGGTATATGTACAGATGGTGCACCATCTATGTCTGGGAAAATTAAAGGTTTTACTGCCAGAGCTCTCAATGAAAATCCATCCAGTATTATAACTCACTGTTTTCTGCATAGAGAGGCATTAGTCATGAAAGCGTGTAATGAAGATTTTGCTGAAGTGTTTAACCAAGTTGTGAAAATGGTGAACTATATGAAGTCTTGACCTTTAAAGTGCAGAATTTTTGAACAGTTATGTCGCGCAACGGATGCAGCTCATACTTCTTTGTTACTTCACACAGAAGTAAGGTGGTTGTCGCGGGGTCGTGTATTGAACCGGTTTCTCGAACTTAAAGAACAGCTAAAAACTTTTTTTAAGGATGAAAATCAAGACACATTTCATGAGCTCATACTAAGTGATTCTTGGTGTTTTGAACTGTCGTATCTGGCAGATATTTTTCATAAGCTGAATGAACTGAATGTTTCGATGCAGGGTCGACATGAAACAATAATCTCCTCAACCAATAAAATGAAAGGTTTTAAAAGAAAACTTAGTTCTTGGAAGTCTGCAGTTCAAAAAGGAGATTTGTCGAACTTTCCATCTCTTCTTAATGTGGCAGGAGATAAAGTTCTGGGTAAACTGAAAGACAGCATTTGTGATCACTTATCAAGATTGCAAGATGCAATAGATGCGTACTTTCCAAGTATTTCCACTACGAATCTCGACTGGGTTGAGAGCATTTGATTTCGTACATAGTGCAGAGGAAATCGATTTCACTGCTTGCGAACGAGATGAATTTATTGATCTTTACGCTGATTCCACACTCAAAGGTAAGTTCACCAAGAGTGAGGCGTCGGTGGCTAGTTTTTGACTTCAACGGAGAGAGGAGTACCCTAACCTAATGAAGAAAGCAATTAACGCACTTTAGCCCTTTTCAACATCCTACCTATGCGAGCAAGCCTTCTCTGCTATGGTGACAATAAAATGCAAAGCAAGAAATAGACTGAATAACCTTGAGGATGATTTGCGTGTTTCACTGTCAACTTTAAGACCCGACATCACATATCTGTGCTCTAAGCATCAATCACAAGTTTCACATGTATTTTTACTCAGTGATTGTAGTAAAGTTTACTGTATTATGTTATGGTGTACGTTATTAGTACATAACATTTCAATAAATTAACACATTAAGCTTAATTTTCTTTTAATTCAAGGAAGGGTCCCCCTAGTGTTTAATGTTATTCCCAAGGGTGCCGTGAACTTCAAAACGTTGGGAAACACTGGTCTAGAAGGTGAAAGGGATTTAGACAAATCCACAACATGTGGAAGGGAGGATAATTGAATGGCGTTATGCAGAAGAATCCAAATCACAGAAGTCAAAATGGCTGAAGAAAGGGTTTAAAAGTTGTGACATATCTTAAAATAAGTAGCTACAGGGATGCAAGCTAAAAATGTGATTCAGTGTGGAATGTATATTAAAACTCAATTTAAATTGGTTCTTCATAGTTATAAGATAATATATTTATTTTTCTGGAATTTGTGTGGGTTGGATGCTTTCTGCAAAATGTCATTAAAAGAAAATGCTACACTATAAGCACATAAATATTTGTAACATTCTTATTTATTCAGTGTCTATAGACATATTATTCATCATAGGATGATAGAAATGAATCATTAATAAAACTTAACATATTTAAAGTTAACACATGTTATAAATTTGTAAATATGATACTGAACAGTATTATCCACAGACTTTAATGGACAAATATTTAGTTTAGGAGGATATTGCATATTATTACAAATCACAGATCAATACAACTTAAAACACTGTAGTAATTAAGAAATGTTATTCATTGTTATATATTTTCAGATATACTGAAAAATATTCATAAGATTTAGTACCGCTTATTTTGAGCTGAAAAATGTCATAATATGTTTACTTCTTGCAATATCCTTATTACAAGTTTTAATAATTTGTGATAGTTTTACATGATACTAAAATAATGGATGACAAGATCTCCCATTCTTTAATAGTACAGTCTATCATCTTCAATATCAAAATCAAGAGACCTATTATATCCATCAATGTCTTTGTCCTCGGAACCTAGTGAACAATTTTTGAGGTTCTTAAAATAAGTCACTTGCATCAGGAGTGATTAAATGCAAAATGGATTCTATATCTGCCAATTTAGCTGGATTTATAGCTTTTCCATTTAATCAAAGTGGAACTAATTCCCACAATACTGAAGCTTTAGACCTTCCCCGTGTTGACTGACTTGTCTCAAAATCTGTTTCCATGTTTAAAGGTTCGTCTCGGTTGAGTTTTATTTGTCTTACTTGCAACTAGTATACTTTCCTGTTATCTTCAGATATCTTTCTGTTTGTTACATTCTGTACAATTTTCTTTGCACCAATGAAGTCCTTGGCAGTCATGCTAGTTACAACCAAAGGAATCTTTTTTCTACAGGTTTTCATTACTTGTATTTAATCATCAAGAGTATAGAATCTTTGCTGGTGTGTCAGCCTTTTCTATCTCTGCAAACTGCCTATCATTTTGAAGGTAGCTATGACCTAATACTAGATATTTAAAAGTTATGGTTTTCAGTTTTTAAAGGTTTTGCAGTATTTCGATCATAATCAGCATAATCTTTATGTTTTTGTTCTGCTCACCACAGGTGTCAGACCATAATATTAGATTCACTACCTCGGGTTGCAAATGTGTAGTAATATGTTTTCGTAGGCAGGATCCAACCTCTTGAGCTCTTCTTCCAGCTTGCTCCTCCAGCCATTCATAACAAAAGCCTATATCTAACTTGCCACCATATAGGCCAAGCTTGTAAAGCCAGAGTTGCCTTTTATAAAACATTATATTGGTGGGAATTCGAGGCATAGGTAGAGTTTTTTCCATATGATCTGTAAGATATTCTGTGTTAACAGACCCTTTTGACTTAAGTATATCATCTTTGCATCAATATGAGCCACTACTATGTCTACTGTTTTTACTTTTACTCCAGCCTCCTTGCTTCAGGACTCTCTGATCATTTAGAGCTGATCGACCATGTGCTTTCTTGAGGGCAGTATTTACTCTACATGGAGAAATGTACAGTGTTTTGTGAAACATACTCCTGCATACTCGAGCTGACAATAATGCATATATCTTTGAAAATTCCTCTTGGTTACATCCCATCCATACTGTTTCTTCTTCAACTGCTCAGTCACTACGCTGGCAGTTAATATATTCTGTGCATTATATTCTCCTAATTTCCAAAATGTTTTAAATTTTTCCTTTCTCTTCTCCAAACTATCTTTGATGTTATACTGAAGAGGGCAGTAGCATTCACAATCAGTGAACATTTTTGGTTTTATCTTGATTTTTGTAGTTTTGATGAACCTCATTCCTGTTTCTCTTTATTTGCCATTGCTGTCTTGTTTCCTCCCAATGTTCCTTTTCCTGCCAATGGGTTTACGTCCTTTTCCCTGATTGGTTATCCTTTCCTGCAAATAAAATGTTATTGGAAATAAATAATTATGGTTTAGTTCTAAACATGGTGTTACTGATCAAAAGACTTATTATACAATTATAGAAAGTTTAACGTCCCTTTTAACTACATTAGTTGGTATTATTTATTGCCCATTCTTAATACTTTACGCACCACAGGTGTTGAAATGATATTTGGGAAAGGAATTGTTAGAAGGAGACATTCCAGGCCTAAATTTAGATTACCTACAGACATTTGTCAGCAATCAAGATTGAGGAAAACCTGAAAAAAGGAAAGGAGGATGGTCCTGTTGGGAGTTGAACCTGGGACCTCTCAAATACAAATCTTGCACGTTATTGCAGAGAATTCTCGCTCAGCAGGGCTGATAATGAATTGGAGCCATAATAATTGTTGGAAGATACTGAGGGAAACTGGAGAACCCAGAGAAAGCTCGGTCAATCGTTATTTTGTCCACCACAAATCGCATACCCAGTCCCTGGAATTGAACTTGGGTTGCCTAGGTGAGAGTCAAGCATAGCATCAGGATGGTGCCCCTATCAAAAAATTAGTATACAACATTTCAAAATGTGCATACCTCTGTATCATCTTCATTATCTGATTGTGGTACACAACCTGTATCATCAATCATGCTTTTATTCATTTCAGCTGCTTGAAAAATGAAAATTTCCACATTCTCATACATAACCCTTATAATAATTACTATCAAAAACCTAATAAATAATAATAATCATAATAAAGTGTCCGTACCTCTGTATTGTCTTCATTAGATAATTGTGGTACATAATCTTCTATTACATATACATTCTTTTTGGCAGCCTGAAAAAATAATTATACAATTTGCACATTCTCGTGCATTAAGCTTATAATAATTACCACTCTATAATATACTTAAAAATATTAATAATTATTAATATTTTACTCTGAGGAATCATTGGATGAGGGTTGAAATAATGTTGATGAATCAAAATAGTTTTGTGAAATTAGGTCCCCATTTTCGTTAACCACTCCAGAGAAAACTTACTTCATTTGCATTTTGATTTTTAGTTTTCAAGCTACTATATGCACCACAATCTGTTTGTGGCATTCCCTGTAATGTTAAAAATGTTTTAAATAGGTACATACCGTAAATGCAAAAGAGATGTTCTGCACCAAAATATTAATAAGCATTATGCAGGTTATTTTATATGACAATATTTTTAAGAATTAAATAAATATTTGGACTTCTTAAATTCATAGATCATATTTTATGAACACAAGAACGTGTTAATAATAGTAATGATTGCATTATATTGTTAATAATTATTGTTGACATGCAGCTAATGTTTACCTTGTTGTATACATTTCCATTCTTCTGATTTGCTTCACTTACTGTGTCAGAATTGTTACTGAATTCCACACTAAGTTTCTTTAATGCTTGGTCAACAAGAAATTGACCTGTACTTCCTTTATAATTCATTAATAATATTAGAAATATCAGCACAACAATGTATACAACATGTGGTAACATGCTTCGCACACTATTTGTAAGCTGTCAGTGAGATAAACATTGCAGTTATGATATAACTCTCTCCAGGTTAGAGAAAATGAAATTAACAGAAAGCGACCAAACCACAGGGATGCATTGCAAATTCTATTGACTATGAGACTTAGACCAAGGAGCATGGTTGCTTTCTGCAGTTTGAGAATGTAAGAACAAGAGTATGTGGTTTAGCTTTTCAGCCTGAAGAGAGCAGAATGGTGGAAACATCATTTGTATGCATTCTGATAATCAAAGGAATGGTGCTTAGCCATCCATAGGGTGCTATAGCGTAATATTTCCCATTTTGAGGGTTCGTCATCTTCTGCGTAATGCCATTCAATTATTGGCATACGATTTTGACATTTGAGTAAACTAAAGGACTGAGGGATAAATTAACACTGAAGGAGTGGACTAATTTACCAATAGTTGTTATAATAGGGAAAATGTTACTTAAAGTAAAATTAGATGAGGGGATTAAAGGGACAAGATAGTCTGAGCATACAGAAATTGCACCTTAAGTGAGGTAAATTACCACTGCTCTTAAAGTTCCCAATGGTTTTTCCTGGAATTTTTATGAATTATTCTATAGATCATGAAAATTATTTCAATTGGTTGTTTGCATTGATAGCTTATGTGGTTAAGTCTGTAAAAAGTATTTCATTTGGCAGAAAAATAACAAAATTTACTGTTAAGACATGTGAATTCGTGTACCTTTTTTCTGATACTACTTGCAATACAGGATCACATTTTTTCTTGCTTGGTTTTAGTATAACCAGCTATCTTCTGAACCTCAATTATTTAATTATGTATATCAGTTCACTAGAAATTGAAAAAAAAAAAAATCAAAAGTACTTGCAAAGTCAGAAAAGTTAAATTGAGGAAAATTTGCAAAGTTGTTGCTTTCTTAATATCAGTAATATATATTGTAAAATCATTATTGTTGTTCAGACAGTTCAACTATGTGTTGTATACATGTACTGAAAATTTCAGCTCTCCATCTCTTATACTTTCTTAGAAAACATAAGTATTCAAAAATGTTGTTTTGAGAAAACTGAATTTAAAGATACAAATGTTCTAAAAAGGGGCATTACATAACAGTTTTAAGGAATGTAGACTAGCATATAAGTGCTATTTAAATTCCACAAAAACCTCTTAACCCCCCCCCCCCCCCCTGCCCCAAAGTATACATACTCTGAAACTGGAAATAATAGATATCATATTGGTGCTTCAAACAAAAAATACTATTTTTTACCATTTCAGAGTACCTTTTGCCCTTAAGGAAATTGGCACAGTTGTTTAGGAAGAATAAAACAAGAATGGGTGACAAAAAGATGTAAGGAAGATACATAGGTTCACCAAATGAGATAGTGTGTAGAGAGATTTGTAGTGTTGGTCCAAGTAGTGAGATAACAATGATATCAGAGCTTGCTGGGATCAGTAGATTAAACAGCAACTTAAAAGTTTGGGGTTCATTACATTCAGGATTGATGAATGCTTGGTTGTTAATAATTAGATTAAGGTGTAGCAGTCGACACAGCCAAATGTAATTATTTGTTTTTCTGAGTATGTAGAAAAAATAAATCTGTCTACAACTACAGTTTTAAAAATCTTAAAGAAAAAGAGCCTGTAACAACATAATATTTCTTGACCAATAACATAAAAGAGGAAGATGAAGAATCATCTTAATAATGGGAGGAGAAAAAGTCAATAATGCCAGTGACAAACATAATTATAAGTCACTTAAAGTTTTGCTTGAAATGTGTTCAATACATTAAAACATAAGCGGCCAAAGTTTAGATAGAAAATGGTCTCCCTTACATCCAAGCACAACTGTGAAGAACTGAACATATTTCTGGAAATTCCTGAATGATTTTTGTAATTTATCTTGGGTAATGGTTTCAAACTGTAGACACTGTGCTCTTTTAGGGCTGCAATTGTTAATGGTTTATTTTTGTATATTTTTCCCTTCAATCACTCCAGAGAAAAAAGTCATGGCATTAGATTAGGAGACATGATGGCCAAAGATATTTTGAGATAATTTGGCCAACTAGGAAAGTTTGAATTTCTCTCATGCTGATATGTGAACTGTCACAAGTGACATCTTTGAAAATATTATGATGTTCATTTTAAGTAATTCATAAATTCAGTGAATATGTTCAGGTAGACTTAAATGCTAATCATTTGTTAAAAGAAAATAGGCATATATAATCCACCTTTGAGAATGATCAACATCACACACTAATTTTTTGAGAATGCAAAGGCATTTCTTGTGCTCATTTATGCATATTTTGAGAGTGACATAGCCACCAATAACAAATCATGCTTCATCTGTAAACCAAATTATGTACAAAATCCCAGGACTTTTATTTTTTAACTTCTGAAACCATAAATGAAACCATGGTTATTTTTCAGTTTTGGTCATTTTCAATGCTTTATCACTTGCTTCATAGTAAGTTTTTTTTCTCTTCTTGTGCATGTGGAATATGCTTCTTTATATCCTGTTATCTCTCTTTAGACAGTTTCTGTTCCTCTGAATGCTATGTTAATTGGTTTCCCATTGTCTCTTTAACTTTTTTCAAATTTCTTAATTCAGCACTTTGTAGGCACAAATTGCACATACCAAGTTTAACTTGAAATGCCGCATCACATGCTGCAGTATTTATGAACAAGGAACACTTCCTCTTACATCGTGTATATGTTAACTGTTTAGACATGAGAGCGAGAGCGAGAGCGAGAGAGAATCTCTCTAAATTGAATCAGCCAATTTCAAGAGCCCAAATCTATTTTAATGGATTAGATACTGTGCTACAGGCTGAATGTATTGGTATACAGTTAGAATCTAAGTAACTGAGACATTTTATAAACGTTTGGTGTGTCTGTTTTGTGAGAAGATCACCCTGCAGTTAACAAGCAATATGTTGTGAACTAAAGAAGGTAGTGTTAATAGAAGGTGGTTCAGTAAGCACCCATATTAGGATGAAAGTGTCATATTTTTCTCAAACCCAAATTACTTGTTACTCAGTATACTCCCCTTTTAGGACTATAGAGTGACTCCCATAATGATTCGGTTCTGTCGAATTAGTTAGTTTTGGGCTTCCTTTCTCTTACATCTAAACAATATTTTGTAGTAGTATTTATTTATTTTTTTTTTTTTTTAAATAGGCATATATTTCTAGTATATGATTGATAGGGAATAATTTGTCTACATTGTATGATAGAAAAGAAAACTTTTATGTACATCCAAACCAACAGATGTCACCACTCATAATCATTTGGTTCCAAACTTCTTCCTCTTGATTTTACCTTAGTTATGCAAGAGATGAGCATTCAGTATTCTAAAGGTCACTCTGCCGAGTGGTAGTGTGTTGCTTGAGTTGAATGCAAATGCAAAGTGAAATAGGTCAAAGAACACCTAACACCACATTCGAAATAAGGCAACTTTGCATATTTCATCATGCCAAGGGCTGTAAATATACAGAAGTTGCAAGTCTGTTTCAAATTCCCAAGAGTACTGTCGGTGACATCATTAAGAGGTACTAAATGAAGGCAGAGTGGAATTATTACCACCACCAGGTTGGCCAAAAGAATTAACAAACAAAGAATGTGCTATAGTTAGAAAAATAAAGATAAATCCAAAATTAATTGCCCCAAGTTTGCTGCACAGATGAATGAACAGTGGAACAAGCAGGTCAGTCCACAAAAAATTAGGAAGACACTAAAAACAGAAGTCTTTAATGGAAGAGTAGCCAGGAAGAAACCATGCTTCAGCGAAGTAAATAGGAATAGGAGTGCCTTGAAAAGGACAAAACTGGTGGAATTAGGTTATCTTCGTTGATACCTGTATCGATGGAAAGTGATATGCTGGTTGGTCTAGGGTTGTGTATCTGAGCCGGGGCCTTCTATCCTTTTAGCAACCAGGGAGGGTGTGCAAGCTAATACACTGCTTTAGTTTCTGCTTCACCTAAATGGAAGGCAAGGCACTAACTGACTCCTAGTCAACCAGCCAGGACTAGGTATTATACTGAACTCCAGGATGAGTGGGACAGGAGCCCACTCTTGTGTCCTGTGTGGCCCTGTCACCTCAGTGGGATGACACCTCGTTGCATTCCGTGGTGGATGGAGTGAATTCATTAGTTTTTCCATGGCAAAAAACAGAAATTTAAATGCTCTTGTGTCTGGAAAAGGAGTAGTTGAGTCTAATGGTCCTTGTTACTTCGTTATTACTGGAACAGAGGAAGGCAGGAAATTTACTTTGGCTAGCCATTTTGCTATTCAAAAGTGGTTAGATAAAATTGCTGGTCTGGTTAAATCTTATTAATACTAATGAGCCTAAGATGGTATACTCTTGGCTGAAGTAATTTCAGCATCCCAAGCAGAAAAAAATACTAAGAACCTGTATGTTAGGCAGCTACCCAGTTAAAATCGAGAAGCACAAGACCTTGAACCCCTCACACAGCTTTCTCACCACCCACACATTAGATGGTTTGTCCAATAATATTCATGAGAATCTGGTGGAGCAAGGCATCACATCTATGTATGTAGCAAAAAATAAATAGAGAATTCACGCCTATCCATACCCTGTCCCTTACCTTTGATCAGATAGACTTCTCTCAAAGAATTATTGCAGGGTATATAGCCATCAAGGCTAGGTCATATATCCTGATCCACTTTGATGCTACAAGTGTCAGAACTTTGAGTGCACAAGTGAATTTTGTACTGGTCATTCTAAATGTACCGTCTGTGGTGGAATCATGCATGATGGAGCTTGTCTGTCAACTCCATTGTTGCATTTACTGTGGCAGCAAACATCCATCTAGCTTCTGCGACTGTCCCTGTTTTGCAGAAGAGAGAGTAATCCAGGAGATATGGGTGAAAGAGAAGGTATCCATCTAAGAAGCCCAGTAGCTCCTGTGAATCTACCATATCTTAGTTCCGTGCTGTGGTACCTATAGCTCAGTTGCAGCTAAACTGGTTCCAAGGTGGTAAATTGCAACTCAGATCTGTGATATCAACATCTGCCAAATCTACAAACTTTAGGAGCAGTCCAGAAAAAGTGTCACCCAAACCTTTGACCTTGAGCAATAAGACTGACAAACCAGTAGCATCCTCTACACCAGCAAAAACATGTAAGACCAGTTATGTTAGTAGCGACTTCCTGAAAGAAAATGTAAAATCTCCTCCCAAAACATTTAAGGAAGGAAAACTCTCCATGTAGATCCTCTTTTGAGGAATCTTCTGGGGAAGCACAAATTGGCAACCACCACTTTTGCTGATCCGTACATCTAATTGGTTCAAGGTTCTTCAACTGAAAGTTTCTATTGGAAGGGGTCTTCCTCCATGGAGGAAATGGGACAATCCTCACTGCCGGATGGATAAGCAGCAGGATCACACTCCTGAAAAGAGTGTGGTCTGACAGCGAAAAAGAACAAAATAAATCTCCAGCTTAGGCCAATATCAAAAACATCATTCTATTTAGAGCTTATCCCATAATATAGATTATGGCAATCCCACAGTGGAACATATATGGAATTAGAACACATTGACCAAGAGTGTGGTCTGACAGCGAAAAAGAACAAATTAAATCTCTAGTTTAGCCCAATATCAAAAACATCATTCAATTTAGAACTTATCCCATAATATAGATGATGGCAATCCCACAGTGGAACATATATGGAATTAGACTTCATTGACCAGAGCTTGAACTGTTGCTCAATCAGTATCAACCTTTGGCCATCTGCTTACAAGAGACAAAGCTCCGTCCACAAGATGTTACATTCAGGCACTACTCTTTTGTATGGTGTGATTTATCACTGGAAAAGGGTGTTCCTGCACATTAGGATCTATGATGCTCATCAGTGATATTTTTGCTGAATCTATATACTATGAAATTACACTAGAAATATTCTTAGACATACTAATGTTTTGAAATACTTTAGAAATGGAATTTTGGGCAAATTTGTTTATTTTGGGCAGGTAGGCCTTTGTTCTTTTTTACTTAACATGCCCCTCACAAAACGATCCAACACATCCCTCATGTTGTTGCAAGGATTAGAATGCCATCTACCAGATTCACCATATGTAGATTTGTGGTGTATATCTGCCTCCATCTGATGACTTGTCATGCACTGATTTAGAAGACCTAGTTTCCCAGCTACCAACACCATTTCCATTGGTGAGGTGAATGCCACCACCCACTTTGGGGCTCACCTCAGCTTGTGCAAGAGGGAAACTAATTGCTGATTTTTAGACACTAATAACCTATCTCTCCTGAACACCGCAGAGTCTATATTTCTTTCTGACACCATCAATAGTTTTTCACAGGTGGATATTGCTGTTTGTTGTCCACAGTTGGCAGTTTTCGTTTATTGGATGTCATCTCTGATTTACATTCTAGTGACCACTTTCTGGTTCTTAGCCTCTTAGCACAAGATAGATGTTCCACCTGTTTACTTAGAGACTCTTAATTCAAGCCAGCTGGAACCTTTACTCTCAATTGGCGGTTTTTAACTACACTGAGTACAACTCTGTGAATTTGTTAATTGACCACCTCTTTCAGCTATTAAGCATTTAGTCCCATGGTCGACAGGCCATCAATTTCTGGAACTTGGAGGACCGATGAATGCCAGAATGTCATTCGTTCTCACAGACATGCTCTCAGGGTTTTCCACTGTTATCCTACACTGGATAACCTGATACGCTATTAGAAGATGCATGCCAAATCTAGGCAAGTTATTAAGGTTAGCAAAAAGACATTTAACTGACATACCCCTTCCTTTGTCATATGTGGTAAGTTGTGGCGTGTGACTTGAAAATTGACTCATATGCCAATTGCCAGTCTCAAAGCAGCTGCGGATGCTTCCTTCATTCTAGAAGCCTTGAAGATTACAATCACCTTTTCAACGTGTCAGAGTTAGACCATGCACTTTTATCTTCACAAAACTCTGTGCCAGATCCAGGTGGAATCCACATCTAAATGTTGCAACATCTCTCTCCTGGAGTTAAGGCTTTCCTGCTCAAGGTATATAATTGTGTCTGGGTTGATGTCATTTTTCCAGAAAAGAGGTGGGAGGCCACCATTATACTGCTTGAAACCTGGAAAGAACTGTTATCTTCTATCCAGCTACCATCCTATTTCCCTCACCAGTTGTGTTTGCAAAGTGATGGAACACATGATAAATGGACGGTTGGTGAGGTGGCTGGAATCCCACGATCCGCTGACCATCAACCAGTGTGGTTTCCGAAGATGATGGTCAGTGGCTGACCACTTTGTATCACTATCAATGTAGATCATGAATGGCTTTTTTGAGAAGTGTCAAACAGTTGGGATATTTTTTGACCTCAAGAAGGCTTATGATATGTGTTGACAAGCAGGGATCTTACTTTTGCTCCACAACTGGAATATACATGCATGCGTACTGTTGCTCATTCAGGAGCACATTTTCTAAGGATCAGCTTAGATTTTTCGAATCCTTTTATTCAAGAGAATGGGGTGTCACAGAGATCAGCACTCAATGTGATGCTGTTTACTATAGTGATTAATTCTATATTGAAGTGTGTTCCCTCAGATATCTCATCCTGCTTATTTGTAGATGGCTTTGCTGTACTTCTCAGCATACACAGTTTTTGGAACACAGTGTGCAGCCATGTTTAGATAATCTTTTTGATTGGAGTTTTGAAAGTGGCTTTCGTTTCTCAACTGAGAAGTCATTCTGCATTAACTTCTGGCATCATAGAAGGCAATTTCTGCCTTTTCTTTGACTCAGTCCAGATTTACTTTAATTCACAGATAAGGCAAGATTCCTTGGATTGATATTTGATTGGAAACTTTGCTGGCCATCACATATAGCACAGCAGAAGGCACAATGTAACTATTCTCTCAAAATTTTACGGATAGTAAGTGTCAAATCTTGGGAAGCAGATCGGACAGTGTTGCTGCATCTTTATCGTGCACTGATCCAATCCAAATTAGACTATGGATGCATAGTTTACTCTTCAGCATGACCATCTGTTCCGAGAAGATTAGACACTGTCCATAATCAGGGTATCCATGTGGCTGTTGGAGCTTTTCCGACCAGCCCAGTTTTGAGTCTCTATGCCGAATGGGCACAACCCCTTCTGCAATGTCAATGTGATGCCCTGCAGGCTAATTATGGCTGTGGTCTTAAGTGCATGCCTTGCACATGCAGTGTTTACTCCTTTTTCCTCTACTGACCTAGACGAATGTCCAGCAGGCTTTCATTTCCAAGATCTTCTTAGTAAGCATATTATTGAAATACCCTGTGTCCCAAAGGGGAGCGAGTGTACCCACCTTGGTTGCATGCTACATCCCACATAGATCTCAGAATGAAGGCATAAGGGAAGCTTATGCTGCCGGCCTGTGGTGTCTGTACTTGTTTTTTAGAATTTTTATCCAGTACAGCACCCACATTTGTATATACATTGATGGAAGTAAGTGCACAAATGCTTACTGGCCAGTATAAAGACGATAGGAGGCGGTGAGCACAGCTTTTAATAGTGTTATTTCTGTGTTATTAAAAAGTGCAATATTTCACAACCAGCTAAACCTGTAAGTAATTTCGCTTATAGAAGTTTTCCCCAAACCTTTAACAAGCAGTGTAAATGTTAGGAATTCCATGCGTTGTACATAACGCATTATTTATTATATGTTTAATTTCATTTGGTTAGCTCTCTTCAGAATTGCCTTTTGTTAAAGAAGCAGATCGTCAGTTGTCTGCAAAGCAGATCGTCATTTGTCTGCAAAGCAGACTGTCTTTTGTCTGGTTGCCAACACCATGCAATCTAATCAACAAGAACAAACATTCTCAGATTCACATTCTATTAATCCTGTGGAAATTTCTACTACATCTCGTTCAATCTTACAAACACCCAAGTTAGTTCATAAACGCCCGCTTGAAGATCTCAATCAAGGTAATGCCTCCATGTCAAGTGACGGGTTTTTCACTCCTAACAAAAAGCATATAACTTCAGCCTCAGCTGTAAACTCTAAATATATTGTGGATTTAACCTCCATACACAATAAACTTTCCCCTTTGGAAACAATGGAGGAAGCTAACGACACAGTCGCTGAAGTAAATTTTACTACAGCCTCTAAAACCAGGATCCCACCCATTTTTCTCCATGAAGTGAACAACTACCAGCAGATTATCCGAGACATAGGTACTATTGTAAAAGATGACTACTCAACACAACAGCAAAATAAAGTCCTTAAAATAAATACAACTTCAGTCAATGACTTCCGAGCCCTTACAAAATTCCTGGAAGAATCAAAGCTCCCTTTTCACACCTTCTGTGATCCAAATTTCAAAAGACTTGAAGTTATCTTGAGAAATGTTCCCTACTCTCTTACAAACGACGACATAACCACAGAATTAACCACTCTGAAGTTACCAGTGATAAAAGTTACTAGACTCTTTTACAAAGATCGTCAACCTATGCCGCTATGCGCTGTTGAATTAGAAAACGATGAACAAGGAAAGAAGATCTTTGAAGTCAAACACATTCACCATGCTTTAATAAAAGTTGAATACCGTAAGAAACCCACAAGCATCCCACAATGCACACGATGCCAGCGCTATGGGCATACTAAAAACTTTTGTCGACTTGCACCTCGATGTGTAAAGTGTCCCTCTAACCATCATTTCTCTGAATGCCCAAAACACAAAGATACTCAGCCCTCCTGCGTGAACTGCGGAGAAGCTCATCCGGCAAATTTTAGAGGTTGTCGTATTTACTTGGAATTAAAAAATAAATCCAATGCAACTGTAACCGAACCCGTAAAAACACCTATACCACCAAAGCTAAACCTGGAGAATTTTCCAATGCTGACACCAACTTCTTCTTGTTCTGCTCCTGAAACTCCTCAGTGGCCACCCTCAGTTCCTCCAGAAGATAAAAGTTACCGACATTCCACTCAGCAAGCATTTGCACAAAATTCTTCTTCTGCTTCTTCCTCCGATGACACTGGAAACCTTATTCAGCTAGCTATTAATTTTCTAGCACCATATCTACCAAAAATCAAATCCTTTTTATTACAGCTTTTTGCAAGCTTGTTTGCTAATGGCCACTAAAAATCAAGTATATACATCTCTCAACTAACTATACTAAACTGGAACGCTAACGGAATCAAAGCCAAGCGGGAAGTCTCTCTGGAATTCATCTCAAGACACAACGTCGCAGTAGCTTGCGTCACTGAGACTCATCTAGCACCACAGGAAAAGTTTTCAGTACCTGGTTATGCAGCGTATATGTCCGATCGCGAAGCTCTCGTTGCCTCGGGTGGAGTGGCCATCTTCATTCGAAAGGAAATACACCACTACTCGGTCCTACTACCCCAACTAACTAGCCTCGAAGCTTGCGCAGTTCAAATATCCATGCAAAACTCCACTAAAACGACAATAATCTCGGCATACAAGCCACCAGGACTCTGCCTCAATGACCAGGATATTACTACTATATTCTCTGACACAGTGCCAACCCTTCTCGTGGGAGATCTAAATAGTAAGCATAAAACATGGGGATGCTGTGTGACAACTCCAAACAGAAGATGACTATTAACAGCAGCTGAGCGCAATGCAGTTAACATCTTAGCCCCACCTGGTCCTACTTTCTTTAGGCAAAATGTAGCACCTAACATACTAGACATAGTACTTTACAAAAATGTATTAGGCTTTCCCACTATGGCTGTTCTACCTGAAATGGACTCCGACCACTCCCCAGTCTTGATATCATTTGACAACAATCTGATTTTACGTCCACAGTCCACTAGGAGACTCAGTAGAGGTTTCATACATTGGGAAACCTTCCAACATGTAATTGATAACGAGCTAAAACCTGCGTGCAACCTGAAAAGTCCCAGTGATGCAGAAGCAGCAATTCTTGAGTTCACAAAATTCATAACTTCAGCCATAGACAAATCCACAGCTCCAGCTAGACCTCAGCAACAAAGAAACCCCTATCACGAAACTTTGCCCTCTAACATCAGATCTCTCTTGAAAGAAAAACACAAAATGCGCCGGCTTTGGCAGAAGTACAGAGAAACCTGGCAACTTCATAGCTTGAACCAACTCACAAGAAAGGTAAAAAAGCAAATGGATGAGTACCGGTACTCGACTTACCAACGGCACCTCTCCAGCATTTCACCAGAAGATTCATCCTTGTGGAAAGAAACCAAAAGAATATTAAAAGAACCGACGCTTATTCCACCCTTAATACAAGATGGAAAACACTACATAACCGACTTTGAGAAGTCGGAACTATTCGCAAATACTCTACAATGTATCTTCAGCCCAAACCCAGTGATAAACGAAGAATTCAACCACGAAATTGAACGTTTTCCTGGTTCTTATACCACTGCTCCACTTCCCATTGACTTCACTTCGCCAAAAGAAATCTTGTTCATAATCCAGCAACTACCAGCAAGAAAATCGCCTGGTCATGACCTAATTCCAAATTTTGTATTAAAACATCTGACTCGCAAAGCACTTGCTATTCTAGCCTCACTCTTCAATAGTTTGATACGTATGGGCTACTTCCCCAGAATCTGGAAACACGCTATTATTATTGTTATTCATAAACCTGGGAAAAGCTCCTCAGACCCAAACAATTATCGTCCTATAAGTCTGCTACCAACTCTGTCCAAAGTGTATGAAAAGATTATACTGAAGCGTTTAACAAAATTTCTCAATGAAGCATCAGTATTACCTCCCTTTCAATTCGGTTTTCGTTGTAAACATTCAACCACCCATCAAATTCTCCGGATTACAGAGCAAGTGGCACAAGGCTTCGAGAAGAAAGAACACACAACTGCAGCTTTCCTTGACTTCACTCAGGCATTCGACAGGGTTTGGCATCAGGGTCTTCTATCTGTTCATCAACGGCATTCCAGACTACCTCTATAAAATAATTTCCTCCTTTCTGTCACAACGAACATTCTCAGTCCGCATAGGTAGTTGTCACTCTTCTACAAAACCTATAACAGCCGGAGTTCCTCAAGGATCTATCCTGGGACCAGTTCTGTTCAACCTGTACACCTCTGATATGCCTGCAACGCCTACAGCTCAAATCGCTATGTATGCGGACGATACTGCAATCTTCTCAACACATCGCAATATCCACACCGCCAGAAATCACCTTCAAGAGGCCTTAAACTTAATTATACCCTGGCTAGACAACTGGCGTATTTCGCTCAATCAGCAAAAATGTGAAGCAATGGTCTTTACACTATGCAGACAAAACTATCCACCACCAGTAACGCTCCCAGCGAAACAGATATCCTGGAAAACTAATACAGAAACAGTGAAATATCTCGGTGTACTCCTGGATCGACGACTCACATGGAAACCACATATAAGCAACAAACTTAAACTAGCCCGAGCAAGACTGGCAAAACTCTACCCCCTCCTCAACAAAAGATCTTCACTCAAACTAAAAAACTGCACACTACTTTACACGACTCTATTAAGACCACTGCTACTATACGCTTGTCCAGTTTGGGGAGGAACTAGTCCTTCTGAAATCAAACGTATCTAGACATTTCAAAACAAAATATTGCGAATCTCATCGAATGCACCATGGTTTGTCAGAAATAGTCAACTACATAGAGAAACTGGAATCAGCATCATTCAACAGTCAATTTCTTCACAAGCCGAACACTTCTACAGCAAGCTAAAAGACGTCTCAGGAGCCATTCACTATTCTCTTGGCAGAAAATCTAGCTATACAACTCACATCAAGAGTCGCCTACCACTGGACCAGCTCTCACAGCAAGACTTTCTGTAAAATAAAAACAAAAAAATGTACTTACTTATGAGGGGCCCAATGGGGCTTACCTCATTTCAATGTTATTCAGTATCATGCATGTAAATAATGTCTAAAATCAATGATCTGTAGAGTGCACATGCGCTGATCGATCAATAAATCATTAAAAAAAAAAAAAAAATACTTACTAGGACTGAACCATATACTTTTGGTTTACATAGTAGCACATCCATTTATCTGCTGAGCTGTGTCCATATAATGAGCCATTCTGTAGGTTCCCTGACTGCCTTTTTATGAGAAATGCCCTTAGTGCATTTCAGAGCATTCATGAGTTGTATAACTACCATCCACTTGTTCAGCGCATTCAGGACTCTTGGTCATTAAAGTGGAGTGTGCATGGATTCCTGATCACGGTGGCTTGCTGGGGAATGAACTGCCAGATTTGGCAGCAAAGATGGCAACCATAGAAACCAGTGTTGCAATTACTTGTGTAACAGCTGAAGACTTGAGGCTTGTGAAGAGAGCGGCACTTTCATGCTGGCATGATGAATGATCAGCTCTCTGTGGGAACAAGCTTTTTTTTTTTTTTTTTTTTTTTTTTTTTTTTTTTTTGGGCAATGACACTGATGACACATATAATGGAAATGGAGCACCGGTGGAATGCAATGACAGGGGAAACTGGAGAATCCAGAGAAAACTTGCCACTGTGCTGCTTTGTGTGCGACCACTTGGGTTCGAACCCAGGCCACCTAGGTGAAAGACGAATGGCCTAACCACTCGGCCACTATGTGGCCAGAACAAGCTAAGAAGTGAAGGATCCTCCAATACACTGGTTAACTTCCTCTCATGCATGCATCTCCTTGTGAGGAAGTGATTTTGCCACATTTGCATATTGGTCACTGTTTCTTAACACACAGTTATCTACTTACCTAGGAACTTATTTCTCTCTGTTGCTTTGTAGAGCAGAATTGTCTTTATGCCATGTGGTGCTAAAGTGTGTTGTTCTAGCAGCTCTTTAAAACAGCTCTGCAGCTTCCAGTCTCACTTGCTGAGGTCCTATCATTTATGACTCAGTGAAGACAATATAGTTTTAATTTTCTTAATATATTTTTTGTTTCATTGTTGAATCCTGTGTTAGATCCCTCTATGACTATGATTATTTTACTTTTACGGGGGTTTTATACCTGAAGCTGGCTATATTTTATTCATTATTTATTTTTATATTTCTTTTATATGTCTGTCATATGCCACCATTTGGTTTTTAAGGGTACTAGTAACCATGTAGTTGAGCAACCTTAGCTCCCATTCATCATTATCATCATCATCATCATCATCATTATGAATTACTATTCATGTTAACACACCTATGGCCTCTGCCACTTTGTGAACTTTTGCTGCACAATCATAATGAATCATAATTGTGTTCTTTTTTTTTAATGATTTCCTTAGTAACCACATCTGCTGGGCATCCTAGGCACTCCTCATCAAAAATTATGAGCATGTTTAAACTCATTGAACCATTGACAGCATGGCCTCAACTATAGGTGAAGCTCTTTATCACAAAAAGCACATGCAACATACCCATGTCTTGTATATTAAGTTAACTGTTCTGTTCTTTCTGTTGTCATATTTCTCAGTTATGTTGTCCTGGAAAGACTGCAACGCCAACAAAACAGTTTTTTCATATAATAATTACGGCACAGCCACTCGTATTCACTATACCAAGAGCAGTTTAAAGAGCTTTTGGAACATTTTGTTTGCACTTTTTGCTTCACTTTTGGCATCAAACAATTAAGAATAGGATTTGGCCTTCTTGTTAATAGCATATCTCTTTTATTGCAATCAGTCCACCATGAAAATGGCATGTGTAATACACTCTACACTGTGTCATCCTGCAGATTATTCTATCTGCCTACTTAAACCGAACAAAATATTGGATGGAAATAAAAAGTTCAGCTGACGTAACTTCAGTAAAATAGAAGAACACAATGAGCAACTAGACTATCCAAATACTCAACAAGTTTATGCAAGCTATATTTTAGATTTTCATGTAATTCTTGATTTTTTGAGAATATCAGAAACATCCCTAGGGAAGGTGACTTCCTGAGAGTGTCTTTCTTCCATGAGGACAATAAACCAATGGGTTAGCCTCTGCAAGGGGTATTTTGTTGTTCACTGAACTCCTGAACAGTTACCTGCACCGTAACCTCCAAACAAGTATTATTGGCAAAATATGAAACCTAAAGGGACACTCTTGTACCAAATGGACTTTCTTCCCTAATCAACCAATTTTAATAAAAGTTTTAAGTTGAATTGCACCTGCGATTATATATTGTTTGTATAAGCTTCACTACCCTAGATTAAATAGTTTTCTAATTAAAATTTATTTATTATATTTTTAGAAAAAATTGAATAGTAATAAAAGGGACTTTTTGCAGTATAGAATTAAAATAGGGGCCTGAAATATAGTATGCTAGTTTTCTATGCCTGTTTGCAATAAAATTGTGCATTTGTTCTCCAAAATATTAATATATATTTGAAATATTAATTTTTTTTCTGTTTAGAATAGAATAAAAAGAAATATTACTAATTATTGCAAAGAAAAAAAAAAATGATATACTTGTATGTAAGCACAGTTTTCATTAACAAGTTATATTCTACATATCCTGAAAAGTTTAGCTTTACCTATCACTATTTAATGCATATAAGTTTACCCCAAATTTCAAACATTGTTATATGGAGAAAAAGTTCATGTGATCATTTTTAAATTTGTTATATAATAACATACATGTTATTCTGTGAAAGTAGCAGCAATTTTTAAATCAATTACATCTGTCAACTCTCACAGACTGTTTACACTAATTCCGAGTGATATATAAAGCAAGGGAAAACTGCAAGTCATTTGGTCTTAGTGAAGCTGCACTCTATCTGCTCTATCTCACCTGTGGTTTAGGATGCGCAGGGCCCAGGTTAAATAATCAGTAGTACGACATGCCTGGATGATGATGGGGCAGGTAGAGGCAGCCGGTGTGAGACCTGTTTTGTAAATTTTGAAACATATTACTATACCCACTGTTTTTAGTTATTAGGACTTATTATTGCATTTTCAACTTGAAATGCACAACATTATGTCTAAATGTAGATTATCTGTGGATTTAAAATTCTAAACTACAGCAAAAACTGGAGGTGACAATATTTAAAGAGCCACAGGCTAACCTTAAAGTGGCCAATGAGGCATCTAAAAATACTGCACTTCTCAATTCAATAGTGTTAAATGAAAGAAAATGATATAGTATTTGTTGTTGGTCAAAACCAAATTTTGGATTTTTGGCAAAAAATCACGGATTTTCACCATAGTGTCCCCTTAAGTCCTGTGTTGTCATGGCAACTAGATATTAACCTACAGCTACATATCCATTGACCAAAAATAGCTGCAAACCCTTAGATCGTTGGCATCCTCTCCATTCCTTTTGTCCCTCTTCAAGGCCAGAAGGCAAGTAGCTCCCATTCCTTCCTTCTTCCCTCACAAATGTGTTCCTTATTGGTCAGTTGGTTACTTGAGCGTACACCAAATTAAACACCTATACTCAAATTTAACACAAATAAAAGAGCAAAGTGGAATTTCACCTGAATAGCTGCCACTGCACCTAACTGTTGTCATAGATGATGAATGGTCCCCATAAACAGCATCTAGATTCACTTTTATCTCCTCACAAGTTTCCCCATTCAAAAGTAAAAACCAAAACATTGAGGCACTACTTTTTCCATTTTAGCAAACATTGTCGAACAACTACCGAATCCAAACCAATGTATGAACTCATACAAAATTTGTTCAGGCAGTGTGTAACAAATGACAGTGCATGATAATACCAACTTGCTTTATCAACACAGTCTGTATGTAAACATGGGTACTTATTAAACCATGCTGGTATATTCTTATATTGTGAAACCTGAAATAAATAGTTAGCATATATTCCAGTTTATAAGATGCACTGACATTTAACATACCCGATTTAAAGACTTTTCAAAGAAAAAAACATTTCTCCTGTAATAAATTTTCATACTTGGTTGGCCTTTCTGTGATATTTTTGTCACAAGCCACATTCATAGCCTGTATCTCTTCATAAATCTTCAATACCAATACATTGATTCCGTAAAGTCTGTCATCCCTTTGTTGGTAGATATTACTTTTGTGTGATGAAATATAATTTCCTTAGAAGTGCAATTCCCACTTGTCTGTTGTCTAGAACCTAGTTATTCAATTCTGCTTCAGGTTCTGGCATTTAACAGTTCCACTTCCTTATGTTTACCATGAGTTGCTTTTTTTAAACCTCTTCCTGATTCTGCCAGTTTTTTATAATTTTCTGAGTTGAAGGTGGGCTGAAATTATTTCTATAGCTTTGTTTCCATATTCTTAAACGTATGCAATCACTTGTAACTTAAATGCAGTTTTACAGCAGTGTCATCTTCCAGTCATAGTTCGCAAAATACCATAAATGTAGCATAATTATAGTCACAACAATATCTTGGCACTAATCACAGCAGTTGAAGTTTGAACAAACAGTGTGAAAATTGTTAATGACAGTGCTAGTGCATCTGCTGAACTCTATACAACTGGAATGCTGTAACCTCTGCAAGACTTCAAATCAAAACATTGAAATTTTGAAGAAATGAAGGTTATAAGTAACTTGTTATATGCATATAAGAAGCACCCAGGTTTTGGACCTATTTTCAGACACAAATAGTGCATCTTATACTCTGGCAAATACCATTCTTTTGCTTCTCAACTATATAATCTGCACACATAATTTGCTGGGAGCAAAACAGGAACACTTTGTTTCCACCATGAAAAATATTTGTTCTGCAGTGTACTTACATTTGTATGTTCTGGACCTACAGAACTATAATTTTGTATTGAGCTGAGGCCAAGCCATATCAAACCAACTAAATTGTTTGATCTCCAATAATGCATTCCATTCACAAGTCTGAGAGACATAAGACAAAAGTCCTCATTTTATTTATACAATTTTCATTAATCAGCTATTAATTTGTCCACAAATAGTCCTTCAGTTGTTAACATATGCTTTTTATGTTTTTGGTTTTAATCTTAAGAAACCTTTGAAAGAATATCTTTCATTGCCAATTGGTATTGATTTTGACTTTTATGCAATTGTATAGGATAATTTTTAGTTTTAAACTGTGCTAAATCATATGCTGTGTATGACTCTTAAACATCTGATTTAGATATTGAGAAGTAAATTACATAAATATTATACCATAGATGTGATTATTGTAATTCTTTTTTTTTTGTTAATATTCATTAATATTTTTGTATTTCCTAAAAAGGCTGAAGAAAATATGAAGAAATATGGCAGTATACTATTAGAAAATGTTCCAGATGAAGCTACACAGTTCCTAAAGAGACTCTGTACAGATTATAGGCCAAAGAATAAACCTCTTGTTGACCAGGTAAGTACATAATTTCCATCTTTAACATAGCAGCCATAATATCTTTTATTACTGCAGGGTTTTCTTCTTCTTCTTCTTCTTCTTCTTCTTCTTCTTCTTCTTCTTCTTCCTCCAAGTAATTTAAGTGCAGGTAGGCAAGTTCTTTTGCCAGAAAAGACTTTTGTATCGAGCAGAAGAAGGCAAATGCTTTAGTAAGGCAAGATTTTTGCATCCCAGAGGGCAATAGCCTTTAATATATAGGTTTGCTTTTGGATAATTCTATTTCCTTTGTTATGTGTTCCAACAAAAGCTTGCATATTGTTTTCTTGATTTATTTTAATTTTCATTGCTGTTGGCTCCTGCAAACTGCAAGGGCTGCTCAACTACGGAGAATGATTTTTTTTTTCAGATGTTTGTTTTACCCCAGTATTTACATGATCTTGTATGATAGCAAATTTTTATCACACAACACAAATGAATTTTGAATTTTGAAAAACCGCCACATGAGTACGAACTTAGGCTGAGAACGCCATCTGTCTCCACCATAATGGTCTACAGAGCACAACTCCCAGCCATTCATCGGACTTCAACTGAAGAAGAGGGCAAGTGCCCTTGAAATACATGTTTTGTAAACATAATTTTAAGTGAGGCTAGTGTCACTAGCCCAACTCATGTTATTATACTTGAACTACTTCACTTGTATCAAACTTCCAAGTTATTTGATTTACATAATCTTTTTTAAAGCAGTCCCCCCTACTTGAACATACCTTTTATATTGTTTTTGTCAGTTCTCAAACACATGATGCACACCATTTTTTGTCAGGTGCTTGAGAATCAGCTCACTTCTCCTGAGCACTGCTTTATAGTTCTTAAATTGAATGCCATAGAGCTTTACTTTTAGTGATGGGAATTAAAAAATATCTCAGCAAGTGAGAACGGGGCTACAAGGTATATGAGAATTCAGGTAATGTTGATTTATCAAAAATCTTTTGATTCGATTTGCGACATTAGGCAATGCATTATCATGATGAAGTCTCCACCCAACCCAATATCTTTGCTATGTGTTTACTTATTTTGGCCATTATTGACATCTAATATGCTGTTGTAATGGTAGGTGAAGGGGAACTACATGCTTCTAAATCATTCTATTTGTGTCAAAAAGTGTGACCACCATAATCTTTCCTGCATATGGAACAAGTTTTGTGTGTTTTTGGTATTGGAGAACCTGGCAATTTCACACAATGCTATTTTCCTTCAGAATCAGAATGATGCAGCCAAGTGGTAGCTGATTCTAAGAGTCTCCTCCATCAGCAGAGTTGTGCAGCATCTCATGGCATGTCTTCACTCTTACAGCCTTTTGTGTAGGAGTCAACAGGAGATGGCAAGCAATGCACACAAACACGGGTCATATGCTGATCATAGAAATTCTCAACACTTCACTGAGTTTAAGTAATGCTATCTACTTATCCTCTCAAAAAATTGCAGCAGTTGTATTTATGTTAACTTCTGTTATAGCAGAGGCCAAAATGCCAGGTCCACCATGCTTAGCACAGAAATTTGCCTTCCTTAAAGTACATAAACTGCCAAAACCCTGTTGCACAATGTAGTTCACCTTCACCATATGCATGCTGCAGTTTTTCACAAGTTTCATAGGATGTATGCTTCAACCAAAAACAGAAGTTTAAAACACTTCACTGTTCCTCATGCAAATGGAAGTAGGGGCCAAAGCAATAGCATTACTACCAACTTACCAGTACTAAGAGTGCTGGCACCTATGAACATAATAAATGAAACCCCGCTCTTTTCATATTTCATGTTACAGACAGGCATAGGCACGGACTTGTGGAGGACAAAGCTTTTTTCTGCCCCCCCTCCAACTTAAAAAGCTAGAGACATTGCCCCTCTAACAATTTTACTAATGACCCCTAAAAATTCAAAGCTAGATCTCTGATTAAAATACATAAAAATTGTTTAAATAGAAAAACAGAGCTATGAAGGATTACCTTTATTTGAAATGCAGAGCTCTTAAACAAAAGCAATGGCTATGCAACCTAGGTTTTATTTAACAGGTGATCAGAATCAAAGCACACAAATACTCTTCCCTGTTGTAAAAAAATATTTTGCAGATGTAATATCTGTGATCAGTTTTCAAAATAACCTGTGATACAAAATGTAATTTATTTTGTATGATTAAGGGCCGGTTCTACAATGGCCCAATAAGCTATAGTTATTTGCCAGATAATTTTGTCTGGCCAATAAGCAACATTTCCGTTCTACAATCACACACCTTCCTCTGGATAGCAATCTTATACGATAGCTTGTAGAGTGTTAAATTACCATTCAAATTTGATGGAAGCGCTACAGTTGGGGATTTTTGTAAACCAGAAAACAATGGAGAATTGTCAAGCAAAGCATTCCACAACAAACAAAATGAAAGCTAGTCCATATTAGGGAATTCTTTTGCCATATTTTAGAATAAAATGGAAGAGATGAAACGAAGCAAGGCTCTAAACTTCACTCATGACGACCATGAAAATATTTTAAACCTCGTAGAAGCATGTAAAATTTCATGGGAATGTAAAGCCTGATGCCATAACCTGGAGATGGGGGGGCTGGTAATTATGTCAGGGTTCACTAGGTTACTATTTGCTGATGTACTTCTCGTTTTCTTATGCTCCTTCTCCTACACCTTATGCATTCTGATATTAGAGAGAGAGAGAGAGAGAGAGAGAGAGAGAGAGAGAGAGAGAGAGGGGGTGGAGGGAGAGGGAGAGAACTTTTGTATGTATGTGTATGTGAGTGAATCTTAAAAATCACTGAACTGTTTTTCATAATTCTTTCACCATTGAAAAGTCCCAGATTTTGTAACCATAATAACTAACAACCAGAAACAAAAAATAAATCCAAAGAATCCAACTTTCCCAAGACTGTACCCTCCCCAAAATTCACAAAGCAGACAACAGCATGAGACCCATCGTCAACAATATAAGCTCTCCCACATATGAACTAGCAAAATGGCTAAACAATAAATTTAACTCGCTACCTAAATTAAACAACCTAAGTCTAAGAAATTCATTAGAACTAATAGCAAAAATAAAAGACATCACTATATCCAAAGGAGAGGAACTAGTATCTTTCGATGTAAAATCATTATTTCCTAGCATTCGCACAGAAAAACTCCCGGAGCTTCTCAAAGAATGGCTCCACACCACAGACCTACACATTACAGAAATAGATGATTTGATCAAACTCGCCAACCTATGCATAAAACAGTCAGCTTTCACTTCTAACAACCACATATATCAACAAGTCACAGGCCTAGCTATGGGAAACCCGCTTTCCCCATTCCTGGCAGAAGTGTTTATGGGTGCATTTGAAACACATATTACCAAAGCCTTTCCACAGATTTTCAAAAGTTGGTACCGATATGTAGAAGACATTTTTGCCATAATCCCAGGAAAACCAGCACTAGAAGCCTTAAAACTTCTCAACCTACAGGAACCTAAAATATAATTTACTATAGAAAGAGAAGATAACAACTGTGTCTCATTTCTAGATCTAAATATATTAAAAAAAAGAATAACAAAATAGAATTTGGAATACACAGGAATACCACACACACTAACAACTACATAAAAACAAAAAAGCTTCAACCCCATTCCACACCAATTTGCAGTGTTCAATAGTCTAGCTTTCAGACTTGTTAATGTTCCACTCAATCCCACTGAATATAAAAAAAAAAAAATATAACCACATCTGAGCACAGCAGTAGACAATGGTTTCAGTACCTCCACAATCATAAAAAAGATCAATAAATACAAAAGAGAGAAACACATTAAAGAAATTACCACCGTTTTCATGAAATTCAACATCAAACTAGCACGATAAATAAATACAGTGTTAAAAACCTCCTGGGCCCCTCTCTAAAGGACAAAATACCCATGGAGAAAAAATCAGGATTATATGCAATTGAATGTCAAGACTGCAACAGGAAATATATTGGGAAGACATTAAGAAATCTTGAAACATGCAACAAAGAACACAGAAGACAAATCAAGTCAAAACAGCCAGAAAATTTTGCAGTGGCACATCACTTTTGGAAGCACACCACGAAATCAACCCTAACATCAAACTCTTGAAAGAACTTTCGAATCCGTTTCAATTATTGGCATGGGAGAAAAGCTACATCAATAAATACTGCCCCAAACCAATTGGAATCCAAACCCAAGCAGTAGTGGTTCATCAGCTAAGGATACAGGCTACTGTCAGCGCAACAATTGTCCTGAACAATAAAAGTAAGTGAAGTATGTGTTAATACTTACCACATTCATTAATTCAAGGGTTATATTAGTTGAGCTTTGGTTGAAATGCACATTTTTTGTGCGGCAGAGATTTATGAAATAATGACTTGAGTATTTATAAACCCTGCAAATACATTTTATCGGACCCATTTGTACCTAACCTTTTTTCTCAACATAAATATAAAAAACATGATTGCTGGTTCATCTGCTGGTATGGACTGCCTCATATTTATGTCTTGGTGAGTGATTTTTGCTTCAACTAAAAACAGCAACTTTCCATACAAATTTTCGTCCATTCTAAGGAAGTTATAACAGGCACAACAGATCTGGACATGTGAAAATCTTAATGAGAGCTAGGAAGCGAGTTGTACTTTCAGATAAGCAGTTCACCAGTCGATTCATGCATGCTGGAAGAGTAACTGTCATAGTTAATGACAAATATCTGTCGCCTCTTATGCACCTGCACTATACAGCGCTGCACTGATAAAAATGCGTTTTCATATGTATATTCATATCTACAAAACATCTATACAAATGGCCTACTATATAAACAATGTGAACACCCGACAGTCCATCTTCGCTCACTTTATTGCTATCATCAACGCTATCAGTACCTTCTGCGCCATTATCCTGAATTAGTATTCTTTCTATTCAATTTTCTACAATTCTTTCTAATGATTTTCAATGTTCTCAACATGTTAACATACATTTTCCCATTCAGGCCTGCCAATTTCTGCAATTTGCGGGTGACACGACTGTTCCACATCTTGTAATTTAAACGTGATATATTAAGCTTTATTTTTCTTTCTTTCTTATCTTTGAGAACCCTGGAAATGGAACTCAGTAAAATATCAGTTGCCTTGGCTACTCTTTCATTCACTTTCTACGGCTTTTGAAGAACTTGGGGAACATACATTTTCTTCCTTCATCTCTGCCTCTTGTTTCATGAAGTCAAGGACATTTCAATTATTTCTCTGCTCTGATTAAGTAATATCTTGCCACTTAGCTTTGAAAACATAGGAGCCATGGTTAAAAAAAATAAGCACTATTTACTGCCCACTTTGAGTACAAAGATATGAGGAACATTTTCGATACAGACTGTACAAAGTTTGCTCACTGTGACTTTAAGTATGCAAAGTATCATCAGAAACTCCGACAAGCTAGGCTCGGTAGCTGGGTTAGCGGTCAGGATCCCAATTCCAGAAGTTTTGCGCCGGCAATAAAATAATTTAGAGTCAGAAACGAGTTCATTTTGCAGCATATGTAATACACCAACTTCCTTGATTTGCTTTCCTGCGTTCCGGCCATGGTATAGTCCACCAACACCCTTTATTAATTTTTTCTTTCTGTTATAATATGCCGTTGCAATGGATACATAAACTAAGCTTGTGACAGTGAAAATAAATAATTGTGGAGCAGCAACCTCCATCATTTTCTATCAGCTGTTCATGTGCATGCGAGACATATTTGGACCAATTCACACTCCTGTGGAAATGGAATGGAGAAATTGTACACAATTTTACTCAGAGAAAACCTGCCTCTGCTCTGTTTTGTTCTCCACAAATCCCACATACAGTTGCCTGAGAGTGAATCTATTAAGAATGGGAAAAGTTACCAGTTATATCTGAATTCACCCTTTATAAAATGGTATTTTTAGAGATATGTCATAAACATTGTTTGTGGACAAAACAGCAGCAAATCAATACAAATGTAAATGAAGTGTTAAAGATATTGCATTAATATATTTAACATGGAATATATTCAAATATCTCATTTGTACTGCAACTGTATCCCTCAAGCTTTTTGTGCTAAAGTTGATTACCATTGGGTAAGTCTGGGCAATTATTTACAACAAAGTAGTGATTCTCAATTGATATGAAGGTTAAATGGGAGAGTCTCTTTGAAGATAAGAATTTCTAATGTAAGGTTTTCTTCTCTTCATAGCTGAGAAAAGTTTCTAGGATAGAAAGTAACAATTCACATAGTTTTACAATCTCACAGTAAGCATTCTGAAGATTGCTGGACTTTATGAACACAAGAAGCTTGCCAACACTTTTTCATAGAGTTCTTCTGAAGTATATATTAAAATGAGGTGTGATCTTTTAGATACAAGGTTAGAATCTTCCCACAAGGATGTTTCAAAGTCTGGAATCTCAGTTCTAAGAAGCTTCTCTTGTATTGCTAAAATTATTCTGATTCAGAAGTTTTTGGAATCGTGTATCTTTTAATTGTTGAACACCAATGCCCCCAATTTTACAGTACAAATAGCCAGTACAGTATTTTTACATCACATTCTTCAGATGTTTCCTGTCATTTTTAGGTTGGGCCACATCACTACAATTGAATGTTTTCCCCAAATTCTTGGAACATTTTTGCATTTCCATTGATGCAGTCTTGTTGTTTGTTCTCTTTCATAGTATAATGACCGATCATTACTTCTAGCCTGTAGAGTATCAAATAATCTGTCTGTGTGAGGAAAATTGTCTGCAAACATAAATAAAATATACCTTGCAGTCTTACACTAAACCTACAAGGTGTATTAGTAGTCCATTTTTCTTCAGGTTAGTGATTCTCTGGAACAACGTCACAGCATTTCTGTATTTATTCACCACATCTGCTAGACATGAACTCTAATTTTGTATGATAGTGCAACTTTCGGTGGTCTTCTATGACTTCTTTGTGCCTTGGTTCACTCTGTAAATTTATTAAAAATGGTAGCTAACCCATTCAGTGTTAAGAAGGTAACATGGAATGCTGAAATAGCTAGAGAGAATATTAATTTTAACCTGTGAAAATAGCAGTAGCGCACAAAAGTTGCATGTGAGATGCCCTGAAAATACAGCAGCACCATCATAAGTCTGAGCCATCATTTTGTATCCACAGTTGAACTCTCAAAGCAAGTGCACAACATTGTTGTAAACCTAAACCTAATGTGAAAACCTAATGTCTCTAACTTGGCCTCAATCAACAAATTGACATACAGAATTGGTTTCATTTATACATTTTCTTATTTCTGCCAGCTAAACTCCGGATATAAAAACAACTAAATCATTTTGAATTAAGTTTGATTAACCTGTAGACACTGAGGAATTATCTAAATATTGGTTTATTCTGACATATTCACTAACTAGTTCAACGTAATTTTCTTTAAATTAATAATATGATAAAAGAGGTTAAGATAATTTCCTTTGTTAGTTGATTCTTCTCTTTCATTGCATCCTCTAACACCAATGCCTGTTTCCCTGAGAAACAACATCAATAACATTTCTATTATTTTTAACTCATTCATCATGACAAATGTTTATAATTTTTTTTTCTTGATGTGGGTCATTCCATGTCAATTGGTCCAATTTTTAATTAAAATTTTACCTTAGGCTTTTAGATTTTGATGAAATTTGACAGGTCAACAGACATGATCAGAGTGTTAATCTTAAATTTCATAATTTTCAATCATTCCATTTTCAATGTACAGTGGTTTGAAATTTAAAAGTATGTGCAATTTTGGTCACATAAACACAAAATAATTCATTTCCTCCAGACAGTATGGAGATATTTCTCTGAAATAAAAACCATTTTGCTCAGTCTTTTAATAGGCTTTCGTTTGACATGTAATGTGATTAGATTTGTGTAAGCTTTCACTTTACATTGTTAGTCCTAAAATTCAGAATTCAAAATCCTAAAAAAGAGGACTAAACATTTTCAAAAAAATATATTTTCTTCTTTAGTGTCTTAATATCATTCCTACAAATTTTCAAGTTAGGGTCTCAATGTGATCTGTTTTTGTTATAGATTATTTTACTATAACCTAATGAAAAAAAAAATATTTTTCATACTTCATAGTTAAATGTATTTATGCATTCTGTTTGTTATATTTTTAATGTTGGCGGTGGCAGTTTATTTTACTTGTTTTTAGTGCTCTAATATGGTAGAACTGCTTTGTTCATTTGCATGTCTGAACAGATTTAAACCTGCAGTAGGCCTGTTACTTAGCAATTCACTTCATGCTTAATAGTAGTCTGTATTAAGCAATTTCAAGTAAACTACTGTAAAGCGGATTTACATGTGAAGTAGTGATATATGAGAAGGCTGGTATCAGTAGTTTATATTTTTTTTATATATATACATAAGGACTGTCTAATTTGTTATTACTAAATTCCAATGTAAACTATTGTCTGAATACAGAACAAAGTTTAGGTAAAATATCTAACATATACTGTTATAATTCCTTTGAGAAAGAAGTCCATAAAACTATTAAAAACTTAAGACCAGTTCAAAAACTGGATGTCTGAAGTAAACACTTGCATTAAACCAGGCTTAAAGATATGTGACAGTTGTATAAAACGGCTAGCAAAAGAAACAGAAATACAGTTTATTTGTAAATTCACATAGAATCAAACAGTATGAAAATAGCTTCACATATGCTGGTTTACCTTTATTCCTCAAACTACCCCAATATATAAAGAACATTGAATCCCAGCTAAAATTAAAAAAGGTTTTGTTTAAATTCTTAACGGATAATAGCTTTTATAGTGTAGACAAATTTATACATCACGAACTAGTATAAATTGTACAATCTGTAAAAATTATCTTTATGACTCAATTCTATATATTATTTCCTTTTATATTTACAATTTGTTAAATCATATTTCTGTATTTTAATCTTGTGTACATCTGGATATAATTTTGTTTTTTCTTGAATCTTAAATTGGCATGTCCTGTAACATGTATCATGTTTCTATGGATGAAAATAAATACAATACAACTAATGGAAAATGTTGAAGACTGTGAGGCAGGAACTTCAGCAGATAAAGAGTTAATTGATTATAATTTGTCTGTTGAATATTTAAATAAATTAAATCACTTCAGTGTATTGATGTATCACCTGGATACTGCAAAACAATATTAGAAAAAGTGTCAAACAGCTTAGTTATAAAATTGGTAAATGAAGTTTTAAGTTCCGAAAGTGAAGATAATTATCCAAATTCAGAAATATTCTTGCGATTGAAGCAAAAGTTATGGCAAACAAAGCAGGAATACAGAATTTAAAATTCTGACTCTTCTTCCAAAAAGTTGGTCATGTAAGAAAAATGGAAAGGAATTTAACATAAGCAACAGAATGGCTAGAAAGCAAAATCCCCAGTGAAAGAAAATGGAATTTTGTCCACCCCTAATCCAAAACCAGGAAAAATATTAGATTATTCAGTTACAGAAAAAGTAATTTCTTTTTATAATAGTGATGAGTTAAGTGGAGTCTTGCCAGGTAAAAAATATTTTGTGTTCATTAAAAAAAAAAAAGCAATACTCGAGACCATGTCCAGAAAAGACTAATTCTGGGTAACCTAAAAGAAACATATGAATTGTTCAAAGATAAGTTCCCTACCAACAAAATTGGATTCTCTTAATTTGCTGAATTATGCCCTAAAAACTATGTCTTAGCAGGTGCAAATGCTCAGTGTGTGTGCACGTGCTCAATAAAATGTTAAATTAATGATAACTGGAGAAAAATTTTCATTATATGGTATTGAATGATGAGTCAATGAGTGACTATAAACTATTCCTAACAAAAAATAGTTTGCATGCCTCCAGCTCCAAAGTGTCATTTAAATGAATGCAACAGATATCCAGATAATGTTCAGCTAAAGGAACAATTAATGAACTAATTGGAAGAAGAAACGATAGAAAGTGTTACATAAAGACAATGGGCATCAGTTGACAGCTGCAGTTTTGAGACAGTTGTGATAGATTTTGAAGATTTTGCTGATATTTTCTGAGAACAGCTTTTAACGTTGAAAACACACTTCTATATACCTCAACAGCAAAATACATACAACAACCACCTTGAAGAAAAACATTCAAGTAAATGAAGCCATAATCAATTTAAATGTCTCTGAAAACTACCTCTTTGCACAGCAGAATGAGGCTCAATCATATCATTGGAATAATAACTAAGCAACAAAACATCCTGGTGCAGTTTATTATAGGGATCAAAATAAAATCTAGTAGAAAAGTTTTGTATTTATTTTTGTGTGCTTGACACACAACACAGTAGCTGTATACTATTTCAAAGAAGACTGATTTCATTCCTAAAGAACAAAATAATGCCTACATTACAAAAGATTTTCTACTTTTCTGATGGGTCAGCTGCACAATATAAGGAAAAAAAAAAAAAAAAAAAAACTTACGCAATCTTTGTCACCATGAGCAAGATTTTGGAAAGTATGCGGAGTAGCATTTCTATGTCACAGCTCATGGTAGAGGAAACTGCGATGACTTGGGAGGGACAGTAAAATGTATCACAGCCAGGGCAAGCCTTCAGAGACCTCATGAAAACCAAATAATGTCACCTGGAGTAATTTAAACCTTCCTTCAATTGAATTAATTTTTTGCACAAATCAGGAACAGCTTGAAGTAGAAAAATGCTTGAAATCTCACTTCTCAGAAGCAGAAATGATTCAAGGAACACACAGACTTAACTGCTTCATTCCATTACCATATCAAAGTGAAATTGTTACAAAGATTTACTCATTGAGTAAGAAAACATATATACAGTACCAGAGGCTCAAGAACTTTATCAATTGATGAAATGACTGGTGTTGTGACATGTGGATGTGATCAAAGGTGGTCACTGGCTTGATACTTTCTCAGACTTTGATAATGGAAAGTAGCAGTCACTATCTTGGAACCCCCAGGACCAGCCCACTCATTTGTATATCCCAGTAAAGAAGATATATTGAAGATGAAAAGAAGCCAAATTTTAACACAAGTTCAACCAAGAATTGCAACAGGGAGAAATTGTACCTTCACCCAAACTGAGATGTCTGCTGCAACCGAAATGCTGGAAACTAGATTATCTATTAAATTATTTTATGAAGATAAACTAAAAACCAACTATAGACTAAATATCTGTAAGTCTTAAAATGTTAACTATGATAATTTTTTTTTGTTGGTTATGTGTTTGTAATTGCATTAGTTATGTTGACTTTTCTGGTGTAAAGTATTTCATCATACAAATTTTGGGACACACAAACCCTTTTAGTGCCAATCACGATCTGAACGTTATCCGAAAATTCTGCAAAAATTGCCAATCACGACTAATTGTGATGCCATTTTCATACATTTTAACTCTTTCCAGTTGGGAAAGTCTTGTGTAATTTCTATAGCATTTCAGGGCCTTATTTTCACTCCAAAGCACTAAATTAGCTCTAAACTTAATTTCTCTAGACAGTGTTTGTTTATGCCGTTTGAAACAGGTGTCATCTAGCCAAAGGTTACGATAAGAAGAGGAAATAAGAGCCTTACTTCATGATGTATTAGAAGAAAGCGAGTGATTTTAAATTTCCAGACCTTAATGAAAGAGTTTCTGACATCAACGTAAGAGAGGAATATATATATTTTAGCTTCAGTAATGAAAATGCATCTGATAACAATGGACCTCAAACACTGCAAATAATCGGTGTACTTATCAAAATGGATTTACGAAGCTGTAACCAGAATCAATCATTCAGCTACACAATAACACAAGTGCTGAATTTACAGTAATGTAGATAGTGATATCATGCTTATGTGTGTATGTGTGTGTGTGTGTGTGTGTTTTTTGGTGACTTTTTTTTTTCTTTTTCTTTTTTTTCCAGTTTCAGGTTAAGTAAACTTTTTCTTTTGTAATGAATGAAAACACAAACCAAAATAGGATTGTGTTTTAGTAAATAAATATATATACTTTCATTTAATTAGCCTCAACTTTCTGTGTAGTAAGCTTTTGCATGCCTAATTATTGATTATTTTAGGTTTTTTAATTTACTTTTTAGTAATATTGAAGAGACTTCTCATCCAAATAATACATATTATACAGAAGACAGAAGGGTTTACTAAAAATGAAAAATGATTTAGCTCTTTATTTCATTTGGTACTCATTTTAATACTAATAATTTAAAACACTGCATTCTACTGCAAAATTGCTTGGCACTTTTCAGACATTATTTTGCTATTCAGGCTGGCACTAAAAGGGTTAATATATCAATAATAAACAGTTTTGTACATAATGAAAGAGAAACATGTAAAGAAAAATAGGTAGAAGTACATAAGAATTTCTAATGTTTACCAGAAAACAAAAATCCATAAAACAGAACATGCAATTGTCCCAAATTCAAAATTTGTATGAATTATCTTAAAACATCTAAGAAGAAAATATATTTTTTTGAACATTGTTAGCCATATTTTTTTTGGAAACCAAATTTTGAATTTTGGGGCCAATAATTTAAAATGTAAACATTTACAAATTCATGTTGAAAATCAAATGAAAGCCTGTTGAATTCTGAGTAAAATGGTATTTATTTTGTTTCAATATCTCAATTACAGCCTGAGAAAATAACAATTATGTATCCTTGCAAATGACAAAAACTTGACATGTTTTTAGTTTTTGAACTCTGATAATGCAAAAATTAGAAAAGAGATTTTCTCATAGAGTACTAAACATGTGCAGAGTATCAAATAAAAAGAAAATGGTAAGGTAAATTGCATTGGAATGATCTACGTGTGGTCATCCGAATATCTTTTACAAAATTATAGCATGATAAACTAAGCATTTTAGCCTTGTATATCTATAGTTTAGCAAAACCAGTAAGCCATTCATGGTTCATCTAAGTATTGTTTAAAATTAAAGTAAATAGATATTTTTATGAATAAAGATTTATTGTCCAAGAAGAGAGTTCTGCAAAGAAATTTAGTACAAAAAATGAAAGAAGCAAAAGCCCAGAGAAGAAGAGCTTATATTAGAAATTTTCATTTGTGGATTGATGGAGAAAGAACATCACATCTGGAGGTCCAACCAGACACAGAGGAAATTACTCAGAGATGTTAATGCCAACTTTAGGAAGCAAGACAGGAAGACCAAAGTCCAAGCAAAAAAAGAATGGATAGGGGCTAAGATGGAGAAAGAGTGTGTTTGAACCAAAGTCCATTTGTCAGCAATGATATGAGAACATCATATGCAGATAAGACATCATTCAGTATCCTTAGGACAGAAGCAACAGTTGTTGAAGTAATGACGTCAATAGAGGGAGCAATGGTGATGACCTGAGGAGGAGGAGATAGTGTAGATACGGCACCCAGGAAAATAGCATCACCGAGAAGAGGGAAAGTAATAGCAGCTCATAATTTGGCATTGAAGGGAAAGAAGGCATGACAACAGAGTAATGTGGAGAATACAGAAGGAGAAGAAGAAGGCATTTTATCAACCAAACATTGGCAATATTTTAGTTTTAGACAGAAATAAAGCAGCTTCTTCGATAGAAGGGATACAATTAAGGAGTAAAGAACACTAGAAACATTCAGATTTAGATTAGCTCACAATAGGGAAAGGAGAATATGAGGAGGCTTAGATTGTGGAATTCTGAGGGAGTTAAAAACAAAATGTATGCAGGGAGTTTAAATCAGTTATTGACGAAACTTGACTATCTCGTGGTAGCTGAAACGTGGCTAAAAGAGGACCAGGTTTATGTAAAGGAATTTGATTACATAAGGATAAAAGGAGATACAGTAGCAAGAAAGGGGAGGGCATCTGGAGGTATAGGCTTTTTTGTAAGGAAAACATTAAAGGACCTTCAGAAACTTGGTCAAGGAGTAATGAGATACAATGGGTTGTATTAGAGGATAAACAAATAGTTGAAAATGTTATATTTATAGGGATAGTATACAATCCTCCTCTTCCCTTGTGCTTTCATAATCCAGACCTCTTTAACGTCTAGAGATAGATATAAAAAAATTTAAAGGAGAGAGATGTTAATTCTGAGGTTATATTAATGGGAGATTTTAACATTAGGATTGGTAAAAATGATGTTAATGAAGGGACTAGCTGGATGAGTAGCAATATATTGGAAAAACCAGAGAAGATTAGATACAGCAAAGACAGGATAGTTGATAAAGAGTATGAGAAATTTTTAGAATTCTGTGAATTGAATACCTTTGATATTTTGAATGGGAAATATGGAGAAGATGTGAATGAAGAATATACATTTGTTAGTAATAATGTTCAAAGAGTGATTGATTATGTGTTATGGCCAATTAGCATGGGGTACATTTCAAGTAATTTTAAGGTACTAAATTTAAGTTCTAACTGTAGACATTGTCCATTGACAGTGGACATAAAAAGATAGATACAGAGCAAATGGTTTATAATTTAAGAGAGGAAAAGTGTAACATAGAAGAATACAGTAGATACAAACAGAAGGATGAGTATTGCAATAAATTTAGGCAGACACTAAATTCTAATTATGTCTAGATATGTCACTGTGGAATAATTTTTATGATAAAAGAACAAGAAATTGAAAGTGCCATGAATATTTTAAATATCATTATGGTAAGAGCTGGGGAGTAATGAACATGAGAAAGAAGGTTTACAAAAGAGACGAGAGGTGGGTTGATGAAGAATGTAAAATAACTAAAAGATAGGTCAAACGTCAAACAGTTGCTCATAAAGTGGAGTGAATTAGGATACCTAGAATTAAAGGAAGAGTATATGCAAGGGAGGGATTTATACAATTCATTATTAGAACAAAAGAAAATAAGCTGGTGGGGGAAAAAAAAATAAAAGAAAGTAATTTGATACAGATCCTAAATGAAAATAATATAAATGAGGTATGAAAGGTTATGAAATCAATGTATAATAAATAGGTAACAAAACCCAGCAATCAACCAGGAGAATGGAGGGATATTTTAAAGAATTGTGTGGGGTGGGAAAAAGAGTAAAAATGAGACAGGAAAGTGGGAAATAGGTAATAACTATGTAGATATACTGGATGATGTAATAAGAAGTGAAGAAATAATTCAGCAGGTGAAATTAATGAAGAGAAATAAAGCAACTGGAATAGATAGAATCCTGACAGAGTTCCTTAAGAAATGGTGCACTGAAATAAATAGATTTAAGGTTCTAGTAGACTTATTTAACACTATTAAAGTGAAGGGTTATATACCGGAAAAGTGGAAGAAAGCAATCATACATCCAATATACAAAGGCAAGGGTAGTGTTGACAAACCAAACAACTATAGAGACATTGCATTACTATCAAATGGTGCACACCATAATACCTTTTGTATAAGATTGGAGGAAGGGGTTGTAACAAGAGAAATCCAGCAAGAGAAAGATTTTGGGCAAGGATGTAAGTTAAGTCTGGTCCTATTTAATTTATATATAGATGATGTACTAATGGAAATTGGAAAGAATAATAACCCTATGCCAATAATTAATAATACCCAGGATTACTGTTTGCAGATGATCTAGTTGTAGGTGCAATTATAGAGAATGGCTTAAAACAATCCTTGCAAGAATTAAATAATTACTGTAAAGAATAGAATTTAAAAATGAACCAGAACAAGACACATATTGTAATGTTCAAAAAGGGGGAAAACTGAACAAGTATGAAAAATGGAAGAATGAAAATGAGTACAGGGTAGTGAGAGAATGTATTTGTCTAGGACAGTAGTGGCAATTGGGAAAAACAAAAGAAATTTGCATTGGCAAAAAGAAAAGGAGCTTTATCAGTTATTAGAAGTTGCAAATACAAAGTACCTAATATAAATATTAGATGGTTAGAAAATGTGTACAATATGGTGCTTAAGGCAAAAGTGTTATATGGGATTAGGAGGAGGGTGGGAAGTTGCAGATGAAGTGTGTAGGAAATTTTGCAAAGAAATGCTTGGGTTACCAAATGCAACCATTAGGCAGGTAGCACAAATAGAGCTGGGTAGAGTGGCAAGTAACGGAAAGATTATGGAAAGGGCATTGTAAGTTTGGTATAGAATATTGAATTTGGAAGACAGGAATTTCTTAAAACAGTGTTTAGTATATCAAGAGAAAAGTTTAAAGAAAATGTAGGGTAAACTGGCTCAGAAACAACTTGGAAAGTAGTGGGTTAGAGGAAATATGGAGAAGAAGAGAAAACAATGTGAATAATTTCTGGAAGTTGGCAAGGAAAAGATTTGAGGACATAGAAATACAAAAAGTATTTACTGGGATAGCTGAAAAGAGATCTTTAATTTTTTATATACCAATGAAGGACTCACGGGGAAGGAGATTAGAAGGTTTAAGGAAGGGTATTCCTCAAAATCAAGGTCCTATATGTGGTAGAAATGAAGATATGGAACATATATTATTTAAATATAAAGGGATTGAAGTTTGGAGAAAAGAATATATTATCATATCAAAGAGAGAGTAAAAAGAGTGGACAATTCTTATACAAAGCGAAAAATAAATGGGTATGGAGAGTAAATAGAGCCAAAAATGGTGTAATAAACTAGAATTAAGAAATGATTGTGAAATATGAATATGACCAGTATAGAGCCAGAGCTGAAAACTGGTCATATTCACCTGTATACAGCTTAGCCTAAATAAATAAATTGGAAAAAAAAAGTATTGTTTGAATTTCCTAATGCAGGACTTCACATGCATATTTATTTTTAATTCAGGCATAGACTTCTACATTCTGAATATTTTTTTTTTTCTTTTAAAATTACAGGAAACAAAAAGTACTTTTAAAGTACCTTCTACAATACAGTCACATGTTGCACTACATTCTCTGTCTGAGAAGGTTGCAAATTAAGACCCATCTACACTATTGAATGCAAAACACTGAATTGCTGGGTTTGCAAGCTTATAGACTACTATTATATTTGAAACATAAGTGTAAAATGTTAAAACACTGTGTAACATGCATACTATAATACTGTACCTATATAGTTACTAATGAACCATGCACACTTTGAAAGCAGTTTTAGGTTGTCAGTAGTTATTGTTACATATTAATGACAGATTCATATACTTTGTTGGGTAAGCAAGATCAAAACTGCAGACCCTGAAAAAAAATCAGGGTAAGCAGCAAGTGGTGAGGTAAAATAGCAACCATGATTGAAACAGTGAAGTGTTGTCAAGGTGAAGGGGATTACAATATTAATCAAATCACTAAGTAGTGACATGCAAACATTGACAACTCATACAAAGTCCAAACTGGTTGTAGCTTTTCATTCTTAACTAATAGAAATATGCTGATTAACCTTCTGCATACCAAACAAGGTACTGCAGGACCCCAACATGACTATTTTATTATTTGTAGCTGTTTGAAATAGTTTATATTTTTCAGACTATGTGACACTGTTAAAATGTCCCCACTGAACACTACCAGTATTGAATTTTGTTAAAGTACATTAATTATCTAACTCTAAATATGCTTGGGCTTCTAGCCAGGTAATTTAGAGTTCATATGATGTCAGAAAAGTTTCAGCTTTTATTTTACATTTATCTATATAATAATAATTTAAATGTTTATTAGGATCCTCTGGTACCCCACTTGGAATTCTGTGCAATATGAAAGAATGTTGGTACAAATGTGAAGTGAATATGTATTATTATGTGTAATAATGTTCAGTCAAATATTTTTCCGTGTCAAACATTTCCTTCAGTTCTGTTGCTGTAACAAATTGTATTGTGAAAAGAAAATGTCAAAATATTTGCAGAAGAAATGTGATTTATGCAATGAACAAGCTATAACAGAAATAATGCAAAAGCAGAATCAGAAACAGGAGATAGTGATGTGGAGTCTGAGTGTTCAGAAATAAAGAAATATGGAAAAAATGGACAGGGTTGAAAACATTATTGAAGTAAGGGATCATGAAAAAGTGATTGATGAAATTTAAGTGCTGGAGAAACATATATACACTATAAAAATGGAATAACATGGCAGTCCATGTATCAAAAACCAAGCACATGTCAGAAACAGGATATTTTGTCTAAATCTCACCATGACTTCCAGGAGTGTGTCTTCAATTATGAAGACTTTCATGTTGTTCATTACACCTAAAATAGTGGTCAAAGTTGTAAAATTCACAAGCAAAAGAGCAGAGACAGTTTATAATTTATGGAATTAACTCATCCTTCTAACAAACAAGTATATCCCAACAAGTAAAACAGAAAAGTTTGTTTTCATAGGGCTCCTTGTAACTATGGTAGCACCAAAAGCTAAAAGAGAACCACTTTCTGTGTTACGGTCCATGGACCCCACGTACCAAAGGAAAAAATTTCCAGCTTCAGTTTCGAGAAATAGGTTTACTGAACTTCTTTCTTGCATCAGATTCAATGACATGGCCACTAGAGAGGAACAGAGACAAAATAACAAATTGTGCACTTGGAGAAACATTTAGAACTTTTGCACAGGAATGATGTGTACACTATTAGCTAAGTAGCATTTCACAGTGGATGAGCAATTGGTATTGTTACATTGAAAATGCCCACTTAGTATTTACATGAAATCCAAACCAACCAGATACAGCATCAAAATTTTAGCCCTCTGTTATGTTGAATCTTTGTATTGTTTCAACTTGCAGGTATACACAGGAAAAGAAGGATCTGTAGAAAAGAATCAAGGTACTACAGTTTTAATGTACCTACTCTCCTTTAGGAACTTCATATGGTATTCCAACACATATGGTATTACAACAGATATTTTTTTTTTTACGAGTGTTCCAATTTATAGGAGTTCTTGAAACAATATCTAATTTTTACTGGTATTTCAAGAAAAAACAGGCCTCAAATCTCATCTGAACCTCAACCAATCCCAACGAAACCACAATTGCAATCTATGTTTGTAGTCAATAAAAATCTAACCATAGTATCATATGTGCCTAAAATGAATGAGGCAGTATTGGTTTTGAGTTCTGAACATCATGATGATGAATTGTGGCACAGACAAGGAGGAATTCAAACCCAATATTATTCTACACTGCAATTAAACCAAATGTTCTGTTGATACAATGGACAAAATGATAAATGAGTATTCATGCAATAGGAATACCAAGCTATGGGCATTTGAGCTATTCTTGAACATGATGAGTAGCTCCCATAAATGCCTATGGAGGGGAAAAAATACTGACTGGAAGGCTCTTACACACAACAGAAGAACACTTTTGTTAGACCTAAGGAGGAAACTTATAAAAGCCTCTTATGAAGCAAAGGATGCAGAAGCTGAATGGAATACCCACAAATATGAGAATAGCAATGAAGGGATTATTGTTTGGTAAAGATGCAAGCCCAGTGATACAGAAATCAAGTTCAGGGGAACCTCTGCAAAAAATTGTCAGTCTTAGAAAGAAGACTGCAAGTGTAAAACAAAATGTGTCAAGTGCTATTTTTTTGTGTATTTATGAAAATGGAAAAACTGTTCAGATATTATGATGGCAGATCAAAAAGAAATGCACAGTAATTTCTTTTACAAAAAATGTAATAGTTAAAAAAAAAAAAAAAAAAAAATCACAAATGAACTTGCATATTTTACCTACTTTTTGACATAGCCACCAACTTTCTCAGCACATTTATCTCATTGTGATAACAGTTTCAATATGCCCTATTCATAGATAAGTGCATTTTCCTGGAGTATAGCCATCTGCAGACTGCTGATTTCACTTTGGCACCTGTGGCGTTGGATGGCTAGGAATTTCTTCATGTCACCAAACACATGGAAGTCCAACGATACATGGTCTAGGCTGTATGGTAGATGCTAGAGCACCTCCCAATCAAATTTGGTGATTTTCTGACGAACACCAGCAGCAACATGGGGGCGAGCATTGTCATGAAGAAGTTTGACATCCTCAGCATTAATGTTGTGGCGTTTGTCACAAAGGGCATGAAGCAACTTCACCAAAGTTTTAATGTGGGCTGCAAGCATTCATAATAGGCCCATGTTCAACAAAGTCTGCTAATAAAACACCATGCATATCCCAGTACACTATCACAAGCACTTTCCTAGCAGATTGAGTCTCTTTGAATTCTTTTTCGTCTGGGGAACCAGTATGATTCCACTCCATACTTGGCTGCTTTGTATCGGGCATACAGTGGTATGCACGCAATTCATCGCCAGTGACGATTCCTTACAGAAAGTCATGCCCTTCTATGGTGTACTACATTAAATGACCCGAGTTTGTCATCATTCGCTGGCACCTGTGGATGCCTGTCAGTGAGCACTAACTTTACAGTTTATGTCCTTTACTCACAAATATTGAACCACACCTCTCTGCTCTTCACATGGTATGACAGTGGCTTTCACACCTTTGTTGCATAATTCACACTTCTCTTGCTAGAGTTCCATATGAAAAAAAATATGCTCTGTATTGAGCTATATCTGTGTGAAATTGCAACATTCCAGCTGCAATACCAAGGCAGAAAAAAATTATGTGTGTTACTTTTCAAATCGCCCTCATACATTGTTTCAAACTGCAATGTGTGTGGATATACTAATAGACACTACATTGGAGGGGGGGGGGGTTATTTACTACTTGTTACCAACATGCTCTAAGTGATATTTTTTTATCAGTACATTGTTAATGTGATTACTTTTGTTTTTGTACATGTACCATGCCTATCAACACATTTTCCTTTGGGATATTCTGGTACCCCCTTTTGGTATACCATTTAATTTTTTTAGCTTGGTGTGCAGAAGCTTAAATTTGGTAAATAAAATGTCCTTAGGTAAGCAGTGCTTACCTTGCTTTCATGGAACACATGCCACTGGTAGTTTTTCTAAATGAAATTTAGTCAGGATCTGTACAGAAAGCAGATTGCTACTTGTAACTGTTTGCTACTTGCTACTTGCAAACATTTATTCAAATTCAGTAATAGAAAAGGAGTTATTATTTTTTTCTAGCTCGACTTGCATTTTGTCCAACTGTATTTCTATTGTACCTATAACATGTATAATGAAAATATTTATGCAAATATTTATCTTAATAAAAACTATATAAAATAAGCAATAGGAGTAGAGATATCAAGTGAAGTAGCATTTTAAGACTTTTCTAAAAGGTGTGGACAGCAACATTTTTTCAAAATTATTAATGTTTTCAAAAGTGGATTAATTTTTTAAATTGGAGCTCTTAAACTAGAATTATGATATTTCTTCTGAAACACACACAACTTGTTTGTTAAGCTTACATTTTAATTGGTGCCATGTTTTATAATTAAGTTATTTTTCTTTCTCTAGCCTGTATGTACAATGTATATAGTGGATGGAGAATGTATTCTATTCCACACAAGAATTTGATGTTGAGATTGTACTAGAAATATATGTTTTGAGGTCCCCAACTTTGAAAAAGCTTTTTGGCTTTTTTTTATAGTGTTTAATGCCCACTTTTACTACATAGGCAACAAGGCTGATGACATCGATGAATACATGGAATGAAGCTAGAGCATGTAGAATGCAATGATGGGGGAAGCCAGAGAACCTAGAGAAAACCACCCCTGCACCGCTTTATCCACCACAAATCCCACATGCAGTCACCTGGGATCAAACCTGGGCTGCCTGGATGAGAGGCTAGTAGTCTAACCATTTGGCCACGGCGCGGCCATGCATGTGTGTCTGTCAGTTTGTGGACAGCATAGCTCAGAAATGAGGTCTGTTAAATACCAAACTTTGTATTTAAGTTCAGTATCTTCCAAGGATATGACATGAAGGTTTTCAAAGAAAATCGCCCACCTCCAACTACTTTCAAGTCCAATATGTCAGAAGTCGGCCTTTCGGAAACAGTTAGCTATGGTGTTTCGTTTCACTTGGTCCCATGCACTACTACACATCTGAGCTGCTTCAAGCACATTTATTTTGAAATTGTCACTTTTGTCCAAATTCGCTTCTAACAGAAGATTCTGGACTACCAGACACCTGTAGAAATGCTTGAAATTTTTTATTACTCCCTGATCCATCGGTTGCACTTCTGACATCATACAGAAAACAACAAAACTTTGATATTCCTTAGCAATAGAATACTGTTGTGGGCTGTACAATGTTCAATAAACAGTAAAACTGCAATTTTGTTTGCAAAACTTTTTGTCCAGCTTCTAGAGCCATCTTCCAAAAATTATATTTGTCATCCTAGCTTTTTATTAGCTTCATATTTCACTGGCTTAGATTTAACATTTTTAAAGTACCTTGGATTGGCTGACTTTCCAATCATCAGTAATGGAAGTTTTTCAGTGCCATCCATATTGGCACCAATCAGGAGTGTTGTGTTCTTTGCTAAGTTTTCTCCCACTACATCATTTTCCTTTAAATGCAAGTGTTTTATTTGATGTACATTTACAAAACAGCCCTGTCTCGTTGACGTTGAAAACATCTTTTGAATTTTTGTTTTGAATCCACTCTACCAAACTCGTTTTCCATTCACTTGCTGCTTGCTGGCCAACACCTCTGCTTTATAATTTTGAATACTGGAAGTGGTACACTGTGAAGCTAGCAATTAGTTTTTTAATTGGTAGTCGAATATACACACATGTGTGTATATTCGACTACCAATTAAAAAACTAAAAAACCTCTGCTTTATCCACAAACAGTTTTAAAGGAAATGCCGTTTTGCTTTTTAAAAATCTAGCCATCCGCTGTTTGCCTTAAACTTAGCTTTCCCAATTGCTGTGCAAATTCCGCTGCTTTTGCTGTGATAAGGGGTCCACCTACTGGAATTTTTTTTATCCCATGCCTTCTTGAACCACTTTTTAACACATTCATCAAAGTCAGGACTTTAGTCACTGTTTGTAACTACACTGTTCAAAATTTTATCCTTATTTTTGAGGTATGTAGACAACATATTATGAAGGATTCCAAAGTCTCTTGCAATGTCACACTTTTTTTAAACCTTTTTCCACTTACCAAATGGTTGCTGCCTTTTCAGCTGAAGCAAGGGTTTTGTAATTTACACATTTAGGTTTGGAGAGAGCCATTGTCGGCTCAGCTCACTACTTAAGCACACACTGATGATTTTGGTGTAACAGTGTACACTGTTTAAAAATGCTCACTTTAGTGCACAGGAAGTTATTTGCTGCAAACGTAGGCCAACATGTGACCGCGGATAGACAGAATGGAAAGGAGTGCAATGTTCACAATGACAAGTGCCTTGGTTGGCAATAAGTTCCTAGAATTGCACAGAGAAGCTTGAGTAACCACATTCCGTATCAGCAGAAGAAGGAATTGGAACTAAAATATGATGCATTTTCGGGAATTTAGCAAGGGAAGGGAATGGAACAACAGTATGGCACAATTCCTGGAATTTATCCAGCAAGTTTGACTAACCTATAATTTTTTTCACTCACACTTGTTGAATATTAAATCGAGTTATCCAAAAAAAAATATTGATTTACAGAAGAATGTTTAACATTGCTTTGTATAGGAATGCCAAGGACCACACTAAAAGCCCAAATTATTCACAATTTTGAGTTAAAAACATTCAAATTAATCAAGTTTGACTGTAGTATATTAAAGATTTACACATCAGAAATAAAATTGATGTTTTGAATTTTCTGGAAATAGCCTCTGAAGGGCTCTTTGTTCTGGTTGAGTTTTGCAAAATTTTGCAACACATTTAAACATAGAGATAGACAAAAACTTAATACACAAAAAATTTAGATCTTGTTAAAACACACAATTTTTGTCATATACATTTTACTTGTAGAGTTAATAATTTTTAGATTCATAGTTTATGGTTTCAATTTTAAACTAATTAACTTTTCTCAAATTGGACCATGCAAAGCTAACCGAAGCTCAATTGTTTATCATAGTGACCAGCTTTAAAAAGATTTGACTTATCACTTTAGCCTAATGTATGCCCTTCTACTTATAAGGAAGCAAGTAATAAGACCAATTCTGCTAATGTTTATATGGATTAGTATGACATAGATAAAAGAATAATCTTTTGTAAGAAATATTTGTTTGTGGAATAGCTAGAGAAAGTTATGTGAATGGAACGCATCAGATTTTTGAGTAAGTGTAATAAAACTTATAATCTTACACTCTAAAAAGCAAAGAAATGGCAAAGTGCATAATTTGATAAAACTGAAATTATTTATTTATTTAGTTTTCTGATGCTTCAAAATAATGATAAAAATAGTTAATGAATAGTTGAACAAAGAGTCTCTTGCGCAGTGTTCAACTTAACTATACTAATATTTATGTGTGAATGAATGCATCTCAAAGACCACTCAACTGATTTTTATGTTTTACCATTGATAAATACTATTAAACAAATAGAAATAATCTACAACCCGTAATCAATAAATACAATGCAAGAATTTCTGGTGCGCATTATGATTGATCCTCTGGGTTGACGGTCAGTTCAGCAAACCTGCAAGGTCATTTATCATTCACAAAGCCCTGTGGTTGTTCAGATATGAATTTGGTGTGTGTGCATTTTGTAAGTTAGGTGTAGTGCATAATCATTGTTAAGGATGAAATGAAGCAAAATAAGGGTGTGAAATTCTACTTCAAACTTGAGAAAACTCCAAAGGAATGTCACAAGAAGTTGTACCATATCTATGGAAACAGTGTTTTGTCAAAACAAAGTGTGTTATAATTGATGGGATAAAAACATGCATTCACCAAGTAGGTCTGTGAAATCGTGCACTATCTAAAGCACTGAGAAAATTCATCAAACCATGATAGAAGATTGTTGACTTATGGTTTGAATGTTGTCAAATTTTCTTAATGTTTTCATCTGTGCATGGCATCATTAGCTTACCTGGCCATTGCACGTCTTTTTTGCTGTCCCAATCACCACAGAAATGCTTGTATCACTCATACACACATTTTTTCAATGAAACATTGTTTCCATACACCTGGAGCAGCATGTCGTAACATTCATTTGGAATTCTCTTAGGTTTGGAGCAATATTTCACAATCATAGATTGCTCCATTTCACCCTTAACAGAATTATTGTTGCACTACATCAAATTTCCACAACACATAGACACAAACTGCACACTTGAACAAGACATGGTTGTTTGAATGACAAATAACTGTTCTAGGGTTTCACTGAATTGATGGTCAATCAGTACAATCAACTATACTAATTGCCAGAAATTCATTCTCCATGTTTAATGATGACGGGTTGTATAAGGCATTTTGAAACACTTTAAAATTTTGGAGTTGAGGGATTTTCATATCCATGTGACCAGTTAAGGACCAGTTTTGCTAAACATTAGCATCAGATGATGTCTTTAAGCCTGTATTCCAATTGACAATTGCTTTATGGCATAGAAGTGTAAGGAGAAAAGGAGGGGGATACTTAAAATCTTTAAAATTGAACTCTTTGTACAGGAGTACTGTCATGCTCATACCACAGAACTTCCTTCTAATTTATCTGAACATACTTAGATATCGTGAAGTTTCCTTGATAATATTTGAACAAAACTTTGAATACTTGGCTTTTGCACTCATAAAATTTGGTTGCCCTACAACTTGTATCGTTTTTCAATCCTTTATGTACAAATCAACAAATTGCATGATAGAATAAAACCAAAATTCTACCAGAGTAAAATTGGTTTCTTCTGTAAATTTTAAACCTTTCTTTATGTGGTTTTGTTGCATAAGGTCACAGAACTAGAATCAATTAGGAGCTAGAAGCTGTTGATACACATATGCTTATGCGGATTCCTCGGCCAGTATGGTTTCAGTTTTTTTTTTATTTATTTATTTTTTTTTTTTTTTTATTTATAAGGGGCTACAATGGAGTGTTCTAGGAACACTTTGATGTTGGACACCTATGGTCTGTGTAGACAAACTTCAGAATCTACATGATGATATGTCCTTTTAATATATGTCCTGATAAATGCAAATAAATAAGACTTGTAATATGAATATAACATTGATTTCCATTCTGAAATAGTTAATTTCTTTTCTCTAGAAATGAAAGTACCAATCATTACATCATTTTTAGAGTAGACAAGCTTTTTTTTTTTTTTTTTTTTTTTTTTTTTTTTTTTTTTTTTTTTTTTTTTTTTTTCTGCAAGGCCCAATGCATAACTGATACTTCCACTTTCACATGAAGAATCATATATATTGGAGAGACAAATAAAAATTAGCATAGTAATAGTCATTATTGTACATGGCTGTCAATCTGGTATTACTGGATTCAAACTCTACAGGCGGTGATGGTGGTGGTGGTGGCGGTGGCAATGGCGATGGCAATGGCGGTGGATGCATATGTTTGGAGTGCACCCAATTTTAATTTTTCATATTTATTACAAAGTATAAATACATGTTGAAGAAGGATCTAAGTCACGATGGGAGTGGACATTACAGTGTATAGAGCAAGAATTGGACAGTTTAGAAAAGTAAAATTGGTGAATAGTAAACACAGTTTTGGAGAGAAGATGACAAACATATTGGTTTTAGCAAGTGTTATAACTTTGTTGCTAGTGATTGGAGGAATTGAGGTAAACCCCGGCCCTGCAGATATAATAACAATGCTGGAAAACCTGACTGAGAAAATGAACAAAATAGAAGGTATGGAACAACGAATAGGTAAACAATTGGAAAAGATGGCAACAGATATCAAAGAAGATGTTAGAGTTGAGGTGCAGGAAGCAAGAAGGGAAGTTGAAATGGTTAAGGAAAGAATGGAAAGATTGGAAGAAAGGGAGAGAAGATTTAATTTAGTGTTCACAGGAGTTAAGGAAAGAAGGTATAAATGGCCAGCAGAAGAAATATTAGAAATAACGAAGGAAAAGCTGAATTTGGAATTGTACAGATGGGAAATTATTGAAGCTTATCGAGTTGGAAGACAACTTGGCAAGAGAACAATTATAGTGAAATTTGCAACAGCCCAATTAGTACATGAAGTACTTAAAAGAGCCAAGAAATTAAAAGGAACAGACATTTTTATTAATAAAGATTTATCACCTAAGAAGAGAGCTCTGCAAAGAAATTTGGTACAAAAAATGAAAGAAGCAAGAGCCCAGGGAAGAAGAGCTTATATTAGAAATTTCCAATTGTGGATTGACGGAGAAAAGACATCGCATCTGGACAAGAAGGAGCTAAGAGAACCCCAATCAGGCACAGAGGAAATTACTCAGCAAATGTCAACGCCAACTTTAGGAAGCACAACAGGAAGATCAAAGTCCAAACAAAAAGGAATGGATGTGGGTGAAGACAGTGAAAGTGTGTGTTGGAACCGAAATCTGCCTGTCAGCATGGATATGAGGACGGCATATGCAGATAGGACGTCATCCAACTTGCCTACGAGAGAAATAACAGCTGACGAAGAAATGACGTCAACAGAGGAAGCAACAGGAGGAGGAGCCACCAGAGTGACGTCACCTAGGAAAATAGTGTCACCGAGAAGAGGGGAAGTAATAGCCGCACGTAATTTGGCTGCGAAGGGAAAGAAGGCGTGGCAACAGAGTAGCGGGGAAAATACAGAAGGGGAAGAAGACAACATCATATCATCTGAACATGGCAGCGTGCTAGTTTTAGATAGAAATAAAACTATTTCTTCCCGAGAAGGGATACAATTAAGGAGTAAAAGAACTCTAGAAACATTTAGATTTAGATTAGGCTCACAATAGGGAAGGGAGAATATAAGGAGGCTTGGATTCTGGAATTGTGAGGGAGTTAAAAATAAAATATATGCGGGGAGTTTAAATCAATTATTGACAAAACTTGATTATCTCGCGGTAGCTGAAACATGGCTAAAAGAGGACCAGGTTTACGTAAAGGATTTTGATTTTGTAGGGATAAAAGGAGATAAGGTAGCAAGAAAGGGGAGGGCATCTGGAGGCATAGGCTTTTTTGTAAAGAAAACGTTAAGTAAAGGAGTTAAAGAAACTTGGTCAAGGAGAAAAGAAATACTATGGATTGTATTAGAGGAGAAACAAATAGTTGAAAATGTTATATGTATAGGCATAGTATACAATCCTCCTCTTCCTTCGCGCTTTCATAATCCGGACCTCCTTAAACACCTAGAGATAGAAATAGAACATTTAAAGGAGAGATATGGTAATTCTGAGATTATATTAATGGGAGACTTTAATATTAGGATTGGCGAAAATGATGTTATTGGAGGGAATAGGTGGATGAGCAATGATACATTAGAGAAACCTGAGAAAATTAGATACAGCAAAGATAAGATAGTTGACAAAGGCTATATGAAATTTATAGAATTCTGTGAATTGAATGCCTTTGATATTTTGAATGGGAAATATGGAGAAGATGTGAATGGAGAATATACGTATGTTAGTAATAATGGTCAAAGTGTGATTGATTATGTATTATGGCCAATTAATATGGGGTATATTTTAAGTAATTTTAAGATACTAAATTTAAGTTCCAACAGTGGGCATTTTCCATTGATAGTAGACATAAAAATATGCACAGAGCAAATAGTCTATAATTTAAGGGAGGAAAAGTGCAACATAGAAGAATACAGTAGATACAAATGGAAGGAAGAGTATTGCAATAAATTTAGGCAGACACTAAACTCTAATTATGGCCAGATATGTCAGTGTGGAATAAGTTTTATGATAAAGGAACAAGAAATTGAAAGTGCTATGGATATCTTAAATATCATTATGCTAAGGGCTGGGGAGGAAATGAAAATGAGAAAGAAGGTTTACAAAAGAGATGAGGGCTGGTTTGATGAAGAATGTAGAGTAACTAAAAGACAAGTCAAACAGCTGCTCATAAAGTGGAGGGAATTAGGAAACATAGAATTAAAGAAAGAGTATATGCAAGGGAGGGATTTATATAATTTATTACTGGAACAAAAGAAAACAAGCTGGATGAAAAAATATGAAAGTAATTTGATACGAATTCTAAATGAAAATAATGCAAATGAGATATGGAAGGTTATGAAATCAATGTATAATAAATATGTAACAAAACCAAGTATAAAACCAGGAGAATGGATGGAATATTTTAAAAATTTGTATGGGGAAAAAAAGAGTAAAAATGAGATAGGAAATTGGGAAATAGGTAATAACTATGTAGATATACTCGATGATATAATAAGAAGTGAAGAAATAATCCAACAGGTGAAAATAATGAAAAGAAATAAAGCAACGGGAATAGATGGAATCCCTCCAGAGTTCCTTAAGGAATGGTGCACTGAAATAAACAGAGTTAAGGTTTTAGTAGACTTATTTAACACAATTAAGGTGAAGGGGTATATACCAGATAAGTGGAGGAAAGCAATCATACATCCAATATACAAAGGCAAGGGTAGTGTTGACAAACCAAACAACTATAGAGGCATTGCATTATTATCAAATGTAGGAAAAATTTTTACTGGTATTATGGCAAGCAGGATACAAACATGGGTTGAAGAATATGATATCCTCTCGGAACTTCAGATGGGCTTTAGAAAAGGGAGGAGGACAGTTGATAACTTATTTATTATAAAAACACTGGTAGATAAATACTTGAAAGACAAAAGAGGAAAGTTATATATGGCTTTTGTGGATTTAGAGAAAGCATACGATAGGATAGAGCTTCAATTGCTGTGGCATAAGTTGTTGACTAAAGGAGTGAGTAAACAAATGGTGGACACCCTTAGAGCATTATATAAGGAAAATACTTTTTGTATAAGAGTGGAGGAAGGGGTTGTAACAAGAGAAATCCAACAAGAGAAAGGCCTTAGACAGGGATGTAAGTTAAGTCCAGTCCTATTCAATTTATATATAGATGATGTATTAACAGAAATTGGGAGAAATAATAACTCGATGCCAGTAATTAATAATATTCAGATTCCAGGATTACTGTTTGCAGATGATCTAGTTATAGGTGCAATTACAGTGAATGGCTTGAAACAATCCTTGCAAACATTAAATAATTACTGTAAAGAGTGGAGTTTAAAAGTGAACCAGGACAAGACGCAGATTGTAGTGTTCAAAAAAGGGGGAAAATTGAGCAAATATGAAAAATGGAAGAATGAGAATGAAAAGGAGTACAGGGTAGTGAGAGAATGTATTTATCTAGGAGTTAAAATTGATAGTGGTGGCAATTGGGAAAAGCAAAAGAAATTTGCATTGGCAAAAGGAAAAGGAGCTTTATCAGCTATTAGAAGTTGCAAATACAAAGCACCTAATATAAATATTAGATGGTTAGAAAAAGTGTACAATATGGTGGTTGAGGCAAAAATGCTATATGGGATAGAAGTATGGGGATTAGAAGGAGGATGGGAAGGCATAGATGAGGTGCATAGGAAATTTTGCAAAGAAATACTGGGGTTACCAAATGCAACTGTTAGGCAGGTAGCACAAATAGAGCTGGGTAGAGTGGCAAGTAAGGGAAAGATTATGGAAAGGGCATTGAAATTTTGGCATAGGATATTGAAATTGGAAGAAAGGAATTTGTTAAAACAGTGTTTAGTATATCAAGAGAAAAGTTTAAAGAACAAGGGATGGGTAGACTGTCTTCGAAATAACCTGGAAAGTAGTGGGTTAGGGGAAATGTGGAGAAGAAGAGAAAATAATGTGAATAACTTCTGGAAGTTGGCAAGGAAAAGATTTGAGGATATAGAAATACAAAAAATATTTAGTGAAATAACTGAAAAGAGATCTTTAGTTTTCTATATACCAATGAAAGTCTCATGGGGAAGGGAAAAGTACATTGATGTGACAAATAAAGAGGAGCGAGAAGGTATTACATGGCTGAAAGCAGGAGTATGGAGATTAAAAGGTCTAAGGAAAGGTATTCCACAAAATCAATGTCCTATATGTGGCGGAAATGAAGATATAGAACACATTTTATTTAAATGTAAAGGAACTGAAATTTGGAGAAAAAAGTATATTAATAAGAAATGGTTTAAAATAGATAGAAATGTAGTAGTAGTTGAAATGTTTCAAAAAGATAGTAAGAAGATTGGACAATTCTTATGCAAAGTGAAAAATAAATGGATATGGACAGTAAATAGACAAAATGGTGTAATAAACTAGAATTAATAAACTATTGTAAAATATGAGTATGACCGGTAAAGAGCCAGGGCTGAACACCGATCATATTCACCTGTATAATGCTTAGCATAAATAAATAAATAAATAAATAAATAAATAAATACATGTTGCAGAAATGTTCACATTGGATGCTTAAACATGCAACGTGGGAATAGTAATTGTATTTTTGGTGTATATTCATTTTAACAGATAATAGGCAGATAGATGTTTACTTAATATCTACAACATGCATACTTTAAAGATAATTTGGACTAATATCATATATATAAATAAATGAATCGCTGAAATGTATATATGCACATAATTTCTGAATGACTGCACCAAATTGAACAATTCTTTCTATGTATTAATTGTCCTTTCCGTATGCCTACCATTTAAAATTAAGAAGCAAAGAAGCTTTCCTAGCAAAGAATACCTAGAGTACATACTTATTTATTTGCAGCTAGATGGCCGCAGTACTGCTCTATTTTTCTTCCCCATTCAGTGCTAAGGGAATGCACCCAGTTATGGAGTCAATAACAGTAAAAATCAAATATATTTTTTATGTATTAACTATCATTCCGTTGGTCACAGCGTTTAAATAAAGATGTATTTGTTTTACATATAAAATACATTTTTGTTGTAATTCTTTAAAATGAATAAGTTATAAACTGTGCACGTAAACAATAATGCTTCTTGAAATCTGAAAATAGCGGAGTAATGACGGTACCCGGAAAATAAACCGTTTTAGGTTAACTGACTATTGCAGATGTTGATTATTTGAGGTACATGAGCTAGCTAAAGGTGATTTTATCAGAACATGAACATACCTTTGTCACCATCACATTAAAATTGCGGTTCTTTTAATACATATGATCAAGTAATATTTTGGGTTAAATGGAGAAATTTAATACACAAGGGTATCATCAAATAAAAACTTATCAGTTGCACAACCAGATCTACTTGCTCTTTAGTTATGTCATTGTTAGCCTTAAAAATGGCTGTTTTGATATAGAAGAAAATAAAGAAAGAGGTGGAAAACAGTAGGAGTAAAGGAAAGAAAGAGATTTGGAAGAAGGCATGAACGTTACTTTTTGACTTTCTCCTTAATGTTAATCATTACCTATCTCAGCATTTACCCATCACACTATAGAGGTGCTGCCATTACTGTTATTATGCTAATGGCATCCTTGCTTACCTACGCTGTTAATTGTATGTGTCATCCTTTCCACACTACCATATGGGTGCCCTGACTCTTCTTTTCGCAGTATCAACTATATATGCTACATTATGCAGATCATTGCGCTTTTCAGCTGCAAAGACATTGTTAGACATTAGCAGTGGGAAATTTCCTATTGACAATTCTAATGGCCTCATTTCGTTTCCACCAAATGTTTGTCACTTTATAATGTCAAAGAGAGATTTAATATCGAGTGTTCCCAAATATTTGTGCAAATTGCAAAAACCAAGCTTGGTTGAGCAAATGAACTATTTTAGCAGCGTTTAATAAAAATATAGATGATTTGAATATAAAAATTCAGAGTAAAATTGATGGAAAAATGCATTCATATAAGTCGATAGATTCCATTACTGGTCCAAATGAAGTTGTCAATTATCCAACTGAATTCCTAAATTCATTGGATTTGCCAGGATTACTACCACACAATTTAAAGCTCAGGGTTGACTCATGATAATTATGCTACGCAAACTGAATCAGCTGAAATTGTGCACCGGAACAAGACTCGCTATTAAAAAAGTTATGAAAAATTTGATTTAAGCTACTATAATTATAGGAAAGTTCAAAGGCAAGGATGTGCTTATTCCAAGAATACCACTAACACCAACTGACTTTCCTTTTGAATTTAAGTGTGTTCAGTTTCCAGTGCATCTCATATTCACAATGACAATAAATCCCAAGGTCAGTCGTTAGAAGTGTGTAGAATAAACTTTGAATTGTTGTGGTTTTGGCATGGGCAGTTGTATGTTGCTCAAGAGTTGGCAAACCATCAGCGCATATTTGTTTGTCCGGAAGGAAAAACAAAAAACCTTGTGCATTACAATAAGGTATTGTCAAATTATTTAATTGTAATTTTATTTCATTGCATGGTCGTACTGTAAACTGAGGATTTTTTCTCAACTTTCTCAATAGGTACACCACCTGTGTGAAGCCAGGGCAGTTAGCTAGTATATGTATTTTCCCTATTGTTCTTTATATTACTGGAAGTGAGTTACTCATAGTAGGTTTGTATTAATGATATTTAATAATGCTACTTAACCTGTTAATAAAGGTAGCAGAATCTGTAAATAAAGAGGAATTTTATTTTGTCCATCTCTTTTTAACCACATTTTGAATAATCTACACATATGTTTCTATGTTACAATTGAGAATATGATACAAAACATTCTGTTACATCAAAACAGAGAAAAGATTAGAGTCCAAAATTATTCACTCAATGTTAATCTTCTCACTGTTGTGGTCAAGATAACTTGATCACAGAAAAACATCCATACAGTGCTACTGTGGAGCTCTCTTGACCAGAACTTTGAATGGCTGAGGGTCTCAGAGTTGCAAATATAAAAGTGTTTGAACTGTGCGGACATGTTGATGCATCTGTTGGGTTGTGAAGAACTATTTCTTAACCACTTCCCTGCTGCATAGTTTTACCATCTGAAGGCAAATAAAGCAAGTCAGTGCATGAGAATTTCTTCTTATAGTGTGCCATGCTTGTAATCACATGATATGCATGACATAATCAGGGTATTCCGAAAGCAGTAAACTATGGCTTGTTCAAGCGGTCCGGTGCATTTTGTTGCCAATGATGGATTATTAGATGTTTTTGAATCTTTGCCGTGGATTTTTTTGATCTATCTGAGTTTGGGGGGATAGTGAATCTCCCCAATAATAATGAAGAATCTGATGGTGTTGCTGATGATGATGATGATGATGATGATGATGATGATGATGATGATGATGATGAAGAAATTGAGCAACAGATGAACCAACACAGCCATGTAAGCAAGTACACTCATACCCTTTGTTCCAGTGGAGCAGTATGAATATTACTCCATGACTTCATAATTTTAACAGGGACCAATCTAGTATTTCTATAGATATTAGGGATGACTGCAGTGTACTAAATTTTTTCAACTGTTTTTCCCTCCTTATTTAGTGCAGCATACCACAAATGAAACAAATAGATGTTATGCATTTCTAAGTGAGAAATTTCCACCCTCTCCAAATCTTGTGTACCAAAATGGAAAAATTGTTACCCAAGAAGGGCTATGTGTCTTTTTTGGAATAACAGTCACTAATGGCCAGGGTAAAAAAAAATTTTCAATAGTAGAAAACTTGTTCAAACTTCCACTTTTTGATAACAAACAATTCACCCACTACACGTCTCGGAGTAGGTACCTTCTTACTTTGTGCATTTTAATGACAATGAAACACAATTGCAGGAAGAAGGCTCTACAAATTGAAACCTGTAATAGGTCACCTCAGAAATAAATTTAGCTAACATCAAAATTGAAAAAAGAAAACACATCCCACCAGGCACTGCCATGTCTGCTGCAATATTTCCTTTGGAGACAAGAAACAAAGAGAAAGCAGTTACATGTTTACCAAATATGGTGTTGTGTTTCGTCTACACCCCTGCTTTGAAAGCCAACCCCACTTCACAAGAGTGAAGGGAAAAATATATAAATGTAATGGTTCAAAAATAACTGTTTTAGATCATTTTTCTTAATTGTATAGCCCCAATTTGAAAACAAAAGCTGAAATTTAAATATACACATTAATATTTCTTCTTGGAGCATTCAAATAGTGTTCTTTCTTGGCTAAAAGTATGTCAACAGTGAATAGGCTAAATTTCAAGTGGCTTTGTTTTGTGTTGGAAATAATCTGCTACATATAAGTTTATTAATGGGAACATTTTGAAGAAGGAAAAATATCTAAAACCCATAAATTTTATAGAGGTATTTGTGAAGCAGCCCTAATTTTTACCAATTTAAAAATGTTTAAATGTATCAAAAAGCTTCATTCAGAATTGTTCAAAAAAGAAAAAATGTGTATGTGAAGTGATTTGCAATCATTAAAGTATTTATGTGGTCAACATAAACAGCTGTAATTTTATAAGGATTTTAAAACTGAGATCTGTTTACACATTTTCTTCATTGGAGTTAAGGTCGTTCCTATGTATGTACTTAGTACTTTATGTGCAGAAGAATTGACTTAAAGCTGACACATGCCTTATAATTGCAGGCAACTAATAATGAGGGTTGGCTTTTTTGGGACACACTTTGTAAATATCCTTCTGAAAAGTTATGTATTTTCAAATGTGCTTTTGCTCATCTAAATCACAATTCAAAGAGCAAATTTGAGTATTTATCTTATTTGGTTCAACTGATGAGTTGCTTGTTGACACAGTTAAGATTGATTAGATGTATAGTAAAGGGTGTGACTTTGAATAAATACGAATGTTACTGTTTAATGCACTTATTTATCCTCCATTTTTACAGAAAGAAAAACAACTCACAGTAAAATAAATGAATGTTGCAATAACAACATATAGTTGAATGACCTGTGGCAAGTTCTGGGAAGCTGGAGAGCCAGAGGAAGTCTAAATTTCAAAAAATTTTTTAGGGTCAGTTTTGAACTCTGGGGCATTCTTGTAGTTGTAGTGGCAGGTGGTGTAACCTTGATTTAGTTATTAGCAGGAGACTTGCCTTCTGAGGGATGCAAGATTTCCTCCTCTGCCAAGGTAAATGCGGGTTTTACCCTGTCTATGCTAACCTGAACAGGTTTGTTTTGGATTAGCAATGTAACCGTTGTCTCATCCTGCTGTAATGCAGGATGGGGTCCCTTGTATGAAGGCTGAAGGATTTCATGGATGTGGTTGCAGGTAGCATGGGAACAACTATACATTTCTTTGAAGATGAAAGTTTTGCACTGATCAGTTGCACAGTGGATACTGGACAGAGTTGCCGCACCTGTTGTCTCAGTTTGACTATGAAGTTGGAGCTGTCTTTGAATCATTGGTTGTTAATTGTGCATATGACCTCTCCAGGCAGGTGAAGTGGTTTCCCATATAAGAGCTCTGCAGAAGAGGCCCCAATATCCTCCTTGTAGGTAGTGCATGTCCCTAACATGTGACCATTAAAGCTTCCAGCCAGACATTCTGGGGCTGGCTTGTAACATCTGCCTTAAGTTACTAATGAAGCTCCACCATTCCATTGGATTGTAGGTGGTAGCTGGTGATGCAGGATCTTAATGTTCCAGTGAGCACACCCAGTTTGCAAATAGCTGTGAATCAAACCTTTGTCAGTCGTGAAGTGTTCTGGTATACCAAAGTGATAAATCCAGCATGCAATAAAAGCTTCGGCTACACTCTCCACTGTTATATGTTCAAGGGGCCAATCTTCAGGCCAGCATGTAGAGTGAGCTATGACTGTTAGGCAGAATCAGAAACTTTTAGCTGAAAGAAAAGGGCCGATAATGTCAATGTACACTTGCTTGAAATGTGCTGTTGGTGGAGTAAAGGTACCCACTGGAGCTGTGATATGATGAGCCTCCTTCACACGCTGGCAATCCTCGCAGGCACAAGTCCAGGTGCAACTGTCTTTCTGGATGTTAAACCATACCAAATGTTTGGATGCCAACCTGGTCGACTCTGGCACCAAGATGACTCAGTCCAAATGGCAAGTTGAAGACTTTCTTCCAGTGAGTTTTGCTGCTGAAGAGTCTAGGTTGTTCTGTAGATGAATTGTAGAACAGAATGACAGATGTGCCAGGGACATGGATCTTTACCAATTGAAGAGATGATTCATTGTTTTTGATGCTGTACATCTATTGGTTGTCCTCTTGTACATGCACTAATGCCACAATGTTGAATTTGTGACTGGCACCTATGACAGTACTAGAGGCATCTGCGAACTGTCCTATAGGAGCCTCTAGGCTGGGATGAGTTAACAGTATGGTATGGGCAAGACTTACTTTGCAGGTGTTGAAAACTTTGGTGTCCTTTTTATTGGCCGTGAACCAATTTTAGAAATGGCTGTATGAAGTGGTTCTTGCTTCTTGGATGCAATGGAGGGGAACCTGCAATAGAAATTTACTGTTCCAATAAAATAGTGCAGATATCATGCAGTCTTTGGAAGTAGGAAGTTTTGAATTGCCATGTACCTGTCAGGTAACAGATGAGTGCTGTCTGTAAAAAATGTATATCCCAGGAATTTTATCTCTGAGGATTCCAAGACACTTGTTGGTATTAATGATAATACCATGATCGGACAGGCAACAAGAGAATGTATGCAAATGTTGAGTGTGTCCTTCTGACAATTTAGAAAAGATCAGGATGTCAATATATGCAGAAGTGATGTCTAGGCTGGAAACTGCCATATCAATGAAGCCCTGAACGTTTGGCTGTCTTTGACAGTGCAAAGATCATGAACAGAAATTTGAAGAGTCCAAAAGGTTTAATTATGGCTGTTTAAGCTATATGGGTGGGATTTATCAGGATCTGGGTGTAGGTTTTAACCAGATCAGTTGACAAAAATATTGTGCTGCCATAAAATTGCTGGCTGAAGTAATGGATGTGATAGGGGGGGTATTTGTTGTGGATAGTTTAGGCATTGAGATCTTTGCAGGACTGCCAGCTTCTGCCACTCTTTGTAGCTAGGTGTAATGGGGATGCCCATGAACTTTCCACGTGGAATACAGTATCATCTTGAAGCATGGCGCGGAACTCTTTCTTAGCTATGTGGAGTCAATCTGGAGAAAGATGCCATAGAATGCAGGAGATGGGTGGTCCTGAAGTGGTTGGAATTAAGTGTGCACTATTGTGGCGAACTTCATGCGAAACAATTCAGAAAATTCTTGCTGGATGGTGTGGTATTGTGATGCATCAGCAGCAGCTTTAATACTAGTTTGAGTGCTTTGTGTGTCTTGAACTGGCACAGATAATCCTGTGTCAGTGTCCATGTTGCTTTTTACTGCAGTCAGAAAGGAGATGGTATTAAGCAAGGAAGTCGGACCTACATTTACAAACCTCCAAGTGAAATTGTTCTCTTCCAAAGTTTAACTGTAGAGCTAATATACCATGTGTGTGTGGATAGTGGAATTATTCGGCACAGTAACATCATAGTTGGTATATTGACAGTGTTCCCTCAGAAACTTCCTTTGAAAGCAACCAGATCTGACCTAGTGTTTATGAAGAACTTTTATGTACTATTCCTGTCCATTATGAAAAGATAGCTTACACTTGTAAGGCAACCATCCATTACCATTACTGGTTACTATTGCAGCTTAATGGAAAGTTACATGGAAATATCAGTAAGAAATATTGATATCCTTATTTATCATAAATTGAATAACTAGCAAGTTTATTTTAATCACTTTGGCCTATTAATGTTATATTTTAACTAACTCCTTATCATCAGAAGTGATTTATTGAGTTTCTATAATCTGGTTTAAGAGACTGTTACTTGCTTTTCAGTCATCTGGTGATTCAAGCCTGCTTACAGTAATGTCTATGATAGCAGCAGATGCCTGCAATCTCAGGATTGATATTGGCTGTTGAAGATGAGCCTCAGGAACTGCTGGTGTGCTTACGAGAGCAAGAATGTGAACATAGAGAAGACTCCTATGCTTCTATTTGTTTTGCCTGTTCTTGGAAGTGCTGTATGAGTACAGTTATCTCACTAGCTGGCCCAGTGTTGACGGTATTAAGAGGCAGCATTGTGGCAGGAGAGACCTCCATTATTTTGTCTTTCAGCATTTCTACCTTGTCTAGCGGTAGTGTTCCTAATGTCTGCAGGCTGGCCTGAATCTGTGAGGGGAGGCACTGACTCTACAGTTGCCTCAGGAGATTGTCTGGCACTTCTGGTGTTTGAAGACTTGGTTAATGACAGTCAATTGTTGTGGGTGGTGTGTTTTTCCTTTGTGAAGCAACTGCAGTCAGTTTTAGCAATTCAGTTCTACTCAGTCAGGAATGTGTTAGCAAGATCATAATGTATGTTAAGGCAAGGTTGTTTTGAAGTTAGAAGAAAGAAGAAAAGTTACTCTTGAAACTGAGAAAGAAATTTCTGAAAGGAATTTTGCCAGCATTTTCTAAAGTGACTGGACATAAGGAATAATATCTTCAAAATAAAGAAGATATTTAAAATAATGGAAGGAGAACAAACTAAATAGAACAAAAATAAAAAGGAAGTTGAGTCAGGAAGAAATGAACAATTTTGCTTACAAATGGTTTAGCTGTGCACATGGTAAGAAACTGCCAATCAGTAGTGGTGCAATGAACAAGAAAAAGCATGACAAAGAGCCAAAGAATTAAAGATGCATGATTTTGTTGCTTTAGGCACAAAATATATCAAGTACATATGTAGTTTGATTTTATTTATTGTACAGTATATAGATTAAACAAGATCTTAATAACTCAGTGCATACTCATGTTTGTGTAATTCATTTATTATAGGCCCTGCTGCATCTAATCATGTAGTGAGGCAGACCTCTTCCGTGATTTTTAAAATTTCATAATCTGAATTTAGTGGTCACCTGTAAAAGCAGCCAGTTTTTGGAAGAACAACTGCTGACCACTTTAGACAGGTTCCATTGTACATTTATAGTTCTCATATGTATTGTTACTTGCAGAGTGTACTAGATGGATCCTGTACTCCTAAGATTGATCAAGCAAATCCAGAAGATTTCATTCATCTATTCCTCAACAATTCAGAGACACTAGTAGAGTTTCTTGAACATCTTGTAAAGGTAGGTTTTCTTAGTATTAAACAGGCAAATAAGTAACTAGGTTGATTAAATTATTCTGTATATACATTTATCTGTTTTAGTGATGAATAAATTAGAACATAATGAAAGGTGAGCCATAGGAACCTAACAGTATACAGTACATATTAAAATTTTAATACTGTTCCATTAGAGTAGGGTATTGAATGTCATTCTGGAACATTATCTTAATTTCTAAACATTGCATCTCTTAAATGGTCCTTTCATTTAAGGTATTGTATTGCTAATTGCACCATACTGCTTGCTTGGCTGTGATTTGATCCTGTATAGCCTTCTTGAATCCATTAATGTCCCTTGGTTTCCTAATATACTCTTTAGACTTGAGGAAATCCCAAAGAATAACAACTTAATACCTACTGACAGAGGAAGAATGTGTGGGATGGAGTGTCTCCTGTTATAGAAATCACATGATTTGGAATGGTTTGTAAGGGATAAGTTGTCATTATGGGCTGTAGGCCCATTTTGTTGAAACCAGATCCCATTGAGATCCATTCTGTAACAATTATAACAACAACAAAAAGTGGTACATTGCCAGTGTGGGCTATAGGCCTATTTTTTGAAACCATATCCCATTGAGATCCACTCCACCACAACAATAACAATTAGAATAATAAGAAGATAGATTCCAAATATTCCAAAGCTCCCAGTGCCACACCACACTGTTGCACACAGACTATAGAGAGGTAGCAAATAAAAACTGTTAATTTGAATCAGATCAGTACCAAACACTTTGTTGTTTGTTCACTGCGTCATTTAAATAAAGGTATAGGTACTTCATCATTGATTAACAGGTTATGATATGTCTTTATTATCCATAATACTGTACATACATTTTTACAGTTTTCTTATACCTTACTTAGATTTACTATTTTTATTTTTCCCCTAGTCGACCATACACCTGAACACCAGCTTTATATATGCATAGTGGACCTTATTCTTATTTTCTAACCTCTTGGCTCTTCCATCTTCTTGTTGACCATTCTTATCCATTTTTCTCTGACCAACCTCCCAACCTGACCAACTTTTGTATTTTCCTCTCTTTTTGTGAACAAAACCCTCCTTACTATTTCCCCATCCAGTTTTTCATTGCCAAATTGGATCTCTTTGTATCTTTGTCTGATTACAGTATAATATACAATTGAAATCTTTGAAAATTTCTTTGGACATTTTGTTACATCTTCATCATGTCTTGTGCCTTTCAAAGTTTTAACCCATGTTCTTGCCCATACTAATCCTTCTCTCCCTCGTTGATTATCAAGATAAGGTCATTATTACACATTCAGAATGTTTTCACAGAACGTCATTCAATTTGCTGCATCACAATATTTTAATCTTGCTTAATAACTGCAATTCTTAATTTTAACTATCTTGTAAGGATAAAGATTTAAACCTTTGTGCATAATACTTCTTAAACTAGTGTATGTGTGTTCACCATCAATCTACTTTCTTAAGCTTGATAGTTCATTTACTTAATGACCTGCTACATCCATTTATTTTAATTTGATACAAATGCTTTCATAAATTGCTTATTTTAAGTTTATCTTCAAACGTTTCTTTACTACTATCTTAGTTCTGATTGAATCCATTTTTACTTTCACTGCCACTTACCAATAAGATAAAATACATATGCATTCCACCCAAAATTCACCAGAAATGTATGTTTTGAGGCCCCTTAATCCAAAAAAGTATTTTTAGAAAAACGTGAGTTGCACACGTGCATGTGCATGTATTTGTGCGTGTGTGTTTAATTCAAAAACAAAATGTTTAGTATCTTCATGAAGATTTTCAAGTACATCCTCACACCATATGCTACCCTTTAAATAGAAAAGTTTTGGAAAATTTATATTTTCTTAAAAATGGCTCAACAGTTTTGACTAAAACACCAAAATTTTGCTTGAAGTGTCTGCTGGAACAACATTGTCACTAGCATTGAGACAATTTACAAATAGTATTAAAAACTACTTTTCTGCTGATAATTTCTTTTTGAAACTGTCTAAAATCTTCTAATAATTTATACTGCTGTTAACAATTTAGAGAATGTACATTATATTCATCATTCAAAAGTGGCAATGGCATAAACATTTGTTCTGAAGAACAGTATTGTGCGATTAAGAGATATACAACATTGTTATTTTGCATTTTGGTTGGAATAAAATGGTAATGTAACAGTGAAATAAATTGTATTACATTCACAGTACATTTTTCAAGTGAAATTCGTTGCTGTTATTCAGTTTTATTTTGGATTATGTTTTAAGAAAACATACATTACTGAGTGAAAATAATAATATACATACTTTACAGAGAAGAGTTGACTATGAAAAAGTAGTCTACGTCACATGTGATAAATTTAAGGAAAACAATAAATCTTTATAATGCTCCCATTAAGGATGTATCACAGTAGTGTAATGCAATCTATATCAATTTATGCATGACACAAAGCCAAATTTAAGTTACAACATTGTTTCCACCCAACGGATTTGGACACTACAATGGTTCCTCTAGGACATTTGTAGCAGTTGTAGATAGATAAGGTGTCTTTATTGGTGCTGATTTATTAAAGTTATTACACAAATACTTTTTACATGGGTCATTTGACTGTACAGGCATATTTTAGATATAAGTTAAAGAAGACAAAAAGAAACATGTTCAAAATAAAGAAGAAAAAAAGAGGAAAAATAGACAAAAATTACTCAGACTAACTGAATGAATTTGATCTGGCATCATATGCTTTATTCAGGAAATTTCCCATGTTTTGCCAGTTGCTCTGGTCAGCCAGTAGACCCCAAAATGCCAATCTCTTTCCAGCAATACTTAAATATTTAACGGTATGCTGGTCCTCCTACTGCTTTGTGGGAAAGTACATGTGCGCCCCCCCCCCACACACACACATACACACACAATCTCAGGTGGCCCAACAGCACTGTATTTCATGTGTGCAGGTAATCTTTCATGCGATAAAGAAGTTGCCAAATTCAATGAGGCAATGGGAAGCAAACACCAGTCAGTGGTGGGGGAGCACAAGTAAGCAATCTTCATTACACATCCCTTGCCTGTCAGCAAAAATGGAGAGAGAATTATGTTCTTGCAGTTTGTTTGATATACAAGAGACCAAAAACATTAACTGCTTTCCATTTCAGTAACAGAGCCTTTATTTTTGAGAGAATAAAGTCACCTATGAGTGTTCACCAATAGTTAGTTTTGTAACTGAATATATGCTGTTCTTATTTAACATAATATTTTGTGAGGAATGGGGAATAAAAATAAATATAAGCAAGTTCTAAAGTTATGGTTTTCAAAAAAGGACCTAAATTGAGAAAAGAGGAAATGTGGGTATTAGATGAGAAAAGATTAAAAGTGGTCAAGGAATTTGAATATTATTTAATATAATCAGATGTTATACTAGATAAAACCTCAAAAGGAAACCAACACTGGCCAGTAATAGCAAATAAAGAAATCCCAGGTTTGCTATATGTTGGCAATTTAATGGTAAGATCCATAACAACTGTTGGATTACAAAGGGAAATAAACGGTGTTCAAAAATGTTGTGAGGAATGGGGAATAAAAACAAATATAAAGAAGACTAAAGTTACGGTTTTCAAACAAGGATCTAAATTTAGAAAAGAGGGTATTAAATGGAAAAAGATTAGGAGTTGTCAAAAAATGTAAGTACTTGGGAGTGAGGTTGAATGACATGGGAATTTTAGGCACATGGGAGAAAAATAGAAGCAAAAGGGAGTGCTACAATATCAGGATTTAGAATTTACAAATACAAGTTAGAGATGACAACTAAGTGATTGGAAAAAATGTACGAGGTGTTAGTGGAACAAGAATGCTTTATGCAGCAGAGATCTGGGGGGCCACAGACATAAATAAGAAGGTTGATCATATGTATAGAATGTTTTGCACAGAATTATTGGGATTACCGAGATGAGCACAAAGAGAAGTTGCCTTTGTAGAATTTGGGAAAACAAGAAGGAATGGAATAGTAATGGAGAGAAAATATAAAATGTTGGGCTAAATATTTGGTAAAAGAAAATGGAGAAATCTTAAAGTTATGTATGAATCAACAAAAATATCTAGAGAGCACAAATATTTGGTGGGTAGGGGTTGGAAAAATTATGGAAAAAATGGGAATGGGAGATATATGGAGGCTTGAAGAAAGAACTGAAAGTAATACAGGTAAAGTAGCAAAATGAAGGGTAGAAGACATTGAAAGACAGGAGACATGGGGAAGTTTAGAAAACAAGAAATCTGTAAAATTTTATAAACAAATGAAAGAGATGGGATGAGAACTTATGTAGATTGTTGTAAAAGGCAAGAAAAAGGACTAGCTTGGATGAGAACAGGAACAATATTTTTAAGAGAGATAAGATGTTGTGTGAAAAAGGAATATGTGAAATGTGTGGTCACAAAGAAAGTATAGAACCTTATTTGATTGAATGCAAGGAACCAGCAATATGGAGAAAAAATAGAGGGGAAAATTGTAGCCGTAAAAATGTTGACAGAGAAGGAGGAAAAGAAAATGAGAAGCATAGGTGGGTTGTTGCAGAAAGCAAGAGAAAAATGGGCAAGAAAAGTAAGGAATGCCAAAGAAGAAGACAGAGTGGAGGAAAGGGATAACTAAGATAAACAGGGAAGGGTTGACAAGAGCTACTCGGCAGGTTAATGGCCTGGTTGCCAAGCAAACCAAGGTAGCAAGAAGGCATTTAAAATGTGTACATAGCTTAGGTTAGAGTAAGAAAAATGTAAAAAATATTAAAAGAAGCTGTACAAATAAATATTCATATTTAACATTAGACACTAAATCCACTGAAGAGTAAATTAAAGCATTAAGGTACCATTACAAATACCACTTTCTTTGAACTTATTGATACCTTTCTTCATGTCATCACTGAAGAAATTGTCATAACAGCTGTGTATTAAAGTACTGGAATGCAGATATTGTCTACTTTCAGGCACTACTGTAAATTTGCAACAGACCTCTCATAATTTTACTGGAAAGTCCTTTGTGGTGAAGTTTTGCCCAGTGAGCATTCCTCTGCATGCAGTCAAAAGCCAATTTAAAAGCAAAATAAAGTTTACTCTTTCTGCTCAAATTTGAATCAATGTTTTTAATATAAAACTATTATCAGCAGTGGAGCACTATTCCCTGAAATGTAGAAATTATATCCAAATCTTTGGCTGAACCCAAATTGCTCATAGATAATTTTTCAATAAAACTTTTCCAGTATAAATAAGTGTTATTACTCTATGTCTTTCTTGCTCTTGAGTGGTACCCTTGCTCTTGAATATTAGCTGAATAATTGTAGTTTCCCATATTGCAGGATACTTATCTCTGTTAAATAATTTGTTAAAAGCCACCCTCAGTTGTCTGTTGTTACAGGAACTTCTAAGGAGAATTTAATAAATTCACTTAGAACTATTTCTATCCCTTGTGTTTAGCAATCCGTTAGGCTTTTTATTATCTGGACAAATTCCCTGCAAGTAATTTCCTCATCTAGGATTGGTACTGTAGGATTTAAACACAGTTCAGCTAAAGACAGTTGAGATCCTTCCCACACTTCCCACCATTTCAACATATACACAGTATTAAAATATGTCAGCCATGTTTCCAGTTTGACATTTACTTCCCATCTTTGCAGTTTAATTTTCTTAATCACCTTCCACATGTTTGTCAGGTCTTTCTGTTTGATCACTATTCTTATATCTGCCACCATTTTGTTTTGCCATTAGGCCTTTACTCTTACTAATATGTTGTTTTCTAATTTGTAGTTGTCTATTCTATACCAGCATCTATACACTATTTTTTGACATTACACTTCCACATTTCAACAAGAGCTTCTGCTCTTTCCTTTCCTTCATTTTTAAGGATGACGATTCTGTTACTTCCCCTCCATTGGCCATATTTTAACAGAATGTTGTTCCATCATAGCCAAATTTTGATTTTAAATTGCTATGCAAAAGGAGTCTTATCAATGTAAGATGTGGAGCCAGTGAAAGAAAAAAAATTTATACAATGTTTTTTCATGGAAAATAATAGTTTCAGTATTTTACTGGTCAAAACATTGTTCCAGCCAACTCTTGAATTATACTCTATATATTGATAGCCTGTCAGAAGTCTTCTTCATTAAAAAGGAATTTTGTAAAATGGGTAAATCATAAGAGACAGACATAAACATACTACTCAAATATGCGGCTCCTTTTAATATGCACACTTTATTTCAAACAGCTTTTTGTGGCATCAACATTTTTTGCTAAACGGAGCTGCTAAAATTTATTCCCAAATAGGTAAACTGTTTTAACACTCCACTTGCTATTGCCTTCTACAGATTGTTTTCCTCTTTTCCAGGTTTGTTCCCTTTCTTAAAAAACATAAATTTAATCTTTTCTCCATTCCGTTATTATACTAAACTAATCCTTAAGATATCTAAATATTTATGAAACCACATTATTCAGTCCAATCAGGGAGAAGGATGTAATCATTGACATACAATAATTTAAGAATCTCTTGATTATTTATAGGTGGTACATTTTGGTTGACTTTCTTTAACACTATTAATATGTTATTTATTAACCAATCGAGCAGAATAGGACTTAACTTAAACCCTTCTCTCTGACCCCGACACTTTGCAACTTCTTTAGATACCTTATCCTCCCCACATCTAATACAAAAACTTGTTCTAATGGATTCCTCTTAGCAAACTAATTTTCTCTTTACTTTAAAGTTTGTACCATATGTTTTCTCTAAATCTACAAATACTGTTTATACCAGCTGTCCTCCACGGTCTAGGTGTACCATGCTAGCTTCTCAAGGTCATGTCTCCAACCAGGTAGAGGGCAATGGATCTCTTTGGGCATAAAAATCCTTAGCATGGCTTCCTTAAGAAGGGAAGTAAAACTGGTGCTCCTGTGTTACAGATTTATGGCAGGTAGAGTAACCTCAAGGCCTCTGAGCAAAATTAAACAGTGTTTCACGCCCAATATAGAATGGAGTGCTGAGAACCACAACAATTAAACTCAATTTTATTTCACTGTGTAAATCAAGCTGTTGCAACTCGACTCACCTGAGTGAGAATGCATGTGCTCACACAACCACAAAATTTGGAGTACAGTTGGATTGGAGCGTGATAGCCAATATGTCCTGGGCAAAAATCATACTGCAATAGGTGCACCCTGCCTCTTCATTTCCAATACTTGCATCAGCTGTGAGATAGCTTTCCCTTAATGATGAGCTGTATTGCATGTTGACGGTAGAGCTCTGTGAGTCATCAATTACTTGCTGCTCTTTTTGCAGGCACCCAAGCTGAAACAATCCAATGTGCATACTACTTTGACAAGTATTTAATGATTAAGATTTTAATTATCAATACATCATTTGTCCTTTGCACCTATATAAAAACCATCTGATATTTGGATATTAATTCATTTCTCACTGCTTACTCATATATCACATTGTTTTAGCATTTCCGTAAAAATCTTATCCAGATTTGGTAATCATGTAATTCCCTTGTAATTACCAATTTTAAATTTCTCTTGCACATATAAATAGGATGAAATCATTTGCCATGTGTTGTGTGTGTTCCTGTTACTTTTATTAAATTAAGCAATTCAACCAAACTCCACAGTTTTCCTTTAAGCTCACAGAAATTTTCATCTGGTAGTCCATCAGTTATCATACCTTAATTCTTTATTTAGATATATAAACTGATTTAGAACTTCTTCACGTAAAATCAATTTATCCAGATTTTGCATCTGTTGCTCTACTAGCTTAAACCTCCAATTATTCCTTCTCCCAAAATGAATTTCAAGCTGACTAAAATGATCTATCCATTCCTCGGGTTTACAATACTCTCAGTCCTTCTGCTTTGGATTTTGAAGTTCCATAATTCCTTTGCTTTCGCTAACCTAATAATTCTGTCAATTTCCAAAACCTTCTCTTTTTCACATCTCTCCTACCTTTCCAGCAGCATCCTATAGGTTGATTTCAGTCCTGTTGCTGTTAACTTACCCTACTCTTTATTCGTTTGCGTCCATGAAGTTTCTACCTATTTCACTAAGCTTTTAGCATTATTACATTCATCAAATTAATCTTAAGACCTTCCTTTTATAGCCTGCCTTCCTAACCATCTGGTTACCTAACCACAGTGTAACTTTCATCACGTTCGGAGCACATTCACTTTGCTTTAACTCAGTCAGCCAGTTAATGCCATAAATAAACACATTTGACAGTGTGGAATTCAGTATATTTTAATAGTGTTTATTTTAAATGATGAACAATTTTATCTTTTGGGAAGGTAGAGTTAGACAGAAAAATTAAATTCCATAGCCAGAATTATGAACCATGAATTAAGAGATCACCTTGAGGTTTACCAGAAATCATGAGCGCCAGTTGGGGAATTTAATGTCATCTTGACATGTTGCCATGATAGCTTAGTGGTAAGAGCAACCACTGATTTTTGGAGATCCATAGCTCAAATCCCAGTTATGGTATTGAGTTTTCAGTCTGGCCGTATTTTCTCAACTTTTGTACGGCACACAACTTGTGTGGAAGGAACAATTCACCAGTTTTATTTCTCGTCACTTCAATGCTCACACACTCAGATGTTGGTTGCTTTGGCTGTCTTACTAACCCAAAAACACTCTCCAAGCTCTCTGCTTTGAGTAACCTTCTGCAACCCTGCCAGTTAATCTTATTTACCCCCCCCCCCCCCCAACATACATAGCAGGAATTTCCACAGCTATAGGGAGGTGCACACAATCATTTTCTTTTTTTCTTTCCTTGGCTCACTATTGCAAGTGTTTACTTGCAACAATTCAGGGACTATGTAAAATGACAGCCCACATCACTTTTGCCTCCCTATCAATGCTTTCAGTTACACAAACACTCTTCGTTCACACCTGCAAAAATCCAGGTGGGCAAAGTAGAGATGTGACCTGCACATCCATTTGGGTATATAGTCACATTGCTCATTTCTCAGTGGCATTCTAGTCTCTGTAGTGGTTAGCCATTATTTTCCTCAATTGTTCATTCTTCTAGTCTTGGTATACATCATTGCTCAACCATTCCGATTGTAGAGGGAGAGGTGTTGTGTGCATCTTTTGGACTCCAAGTTGCTGTAGGGCTTCTTTCATCAGGTTAGACTGATTGCTATATAGATCCAGTGGTACCCCAAAGCAGCAGAACCGTTTTCTACGAGGCATTCCACAATCATCTAGGCCTGCTGGTTAGAAATGCCATATACCTCCGGCCACTTGGTAAAGTAATCCATAACCATACAGATACTTGGTACTACTTTTGGACACAGGGAATGGTCCAGCTATGTCAATGGCGATGCATTCAAATGATGTTCCTACATTATACTGTTACGTGTAACCCTGGCAAAAAACACACACACACATGTACGCACGCACACACACACACACCACACACACACACATACACACACACATACACACACACACACACACAGCGGCTATCATTGAAAATATAGTACTAAAAGTCAGACAACTAATGGAACATCATTGGACAATCCATTTTGGATGGATTAAAGCCCATATAGGAATAAAGAATGAGCTAGCTGACAAGTTTGCTAAAGAAGCAGCCAAGGATGAAAGCTTGCATATAGTTTACAACAGGATACCGGTAACAACAGTTTCAACTGAGCTCAAAGAGAATACAATCTCTACCTGGCAACAGCATCAGTAACATGCATGCCAAACGTTCTTTCCAAATATTGAACAGTGCTTAAAATTAAAATTCTCAACTACACTTCAGCTTACAGCAATAGTCACAGGACATGGGACAACAAAATCATACCTACACAGATTCAAATTAACAGAAAGTCCAAGCTGCTGAGCGAGAGCAAACCACAGAACAGCTAATTCATCATTGAAAAATCCTGGAAAACGAGCAGAAAATTTTGAAACAGCACAACTGGTCAATCACAAATAGCGAACTAATACCCACAGCGATACCCACAATCTTTTGACCAACATCCATTGTGGTTTTCGATGCCGTCGTTCAGCACCTTGTCTCGCTGTCAACTCAGATTCTTGATGGGTTTCTCCAGAAAACCAAGCAGTTGGGATATTTTTTGACCCCAAGAAGGCATATGATACCTGTTTGCTAGCGAACATATGAGGACGGCTTCCGTTATTCCTTCAGGAGTTTATGTGGGATCGCGTTTTCCGAGTATGGGTCAATTCGGTTTTTTCTAACCTTTATAGTCAAGAGAACAGAGTGCCGCAGGGCTCGGTACTAAGCATCACACTGTTTTCATGGCAATTAATTCCATATCACAATGTGTTCCCCCAGGTGTCTGTTCCTGTTTATTCGTAGATGACTTTGCCAATTTCTGTACTTCTCAGCATACACCATTTTTGGAAAGCTGTCTGTGTTTGGACAATCTTTATGATTGGAGCTTGAAAAACAGCTTCCGTTTTTCCCCTGAGAAGACAGTCTGTGTTAACTTTTGGCACCATAGGTGGCAAATGACACCTACTCCATAGGTTGTCTTAATATTTCTCTTAATATTTTATGGATACTAAGTGGCAAAATTTGGGGAGCAGATTGGATAGTAATGCTCTATCTTTATCATGCACTGATCTGATCCAAGCTAGACTATGGATATATTGTTTATTCCTCAACACGACCATCTGTGCTGAGAAAGTTAGATACTGTCCACAATCACGGTATCCATGTGGCTGTTGGTGCCTTTCCAGCTAACCCAGTTGTGAGCCTTGACACCAAGTAGGTGTAACCGCCCCTTAACTTTTGGTGTGATGTCCTGCTAGCAAATTATGGTAGTGGACTTAAGTGCATGCCTACACTTCCAACGTTTCACCTTTTTAATTCTTCTGAGCTAGACGACCGTTATCGCCACCTATCACTTAGTCCAAAGCTTTCGTTTTAGAGAGCTTCTTTGGAACTACGATATAGCAATACCTAGCATGTTTCCGAAGGGAGAGCGGGTGCATCCACCTTGGTTACATGCTGCCTCCCATGTCGACCTCGGGATGTTGGCATTCAGAAAGTCCATGATGCTTTTGTGTAGTATTCATACTTGTTTTTTAGAATTTTTATCCCCTTACAGTGACCAAGAAGTAACTGCCTTATTCTGAGTGATTCGCTTAACGCACTTCAGAGCCTTCGTGAGCTGTACAGCTATCATCCTTTAGTGCAGCGCATTCAGGGCGCCCTCCACATTTTGCACGCCACTGGTGTTAAGGTGGATCTTGCTTGGCTTCCCGGACACTTTGGGTTGCCAGGTAATGAACTAGCGGATGAGGCAGCATAGTCTGCAACCACGGAGCCTAGTGGCACAATTAGTTGTTCAACAGCTGAAGATTTTAAATATGATTTGTAGAGAGCGGTGTTTTCATGCTGGCATGCCATGTGGACTGCTCTCTGCAACAAGAAGCTAAGGGCAGTAAAGGCTCTTCCAGTACATATATCAACTTCCTTACTTTGCTCGACTCCATATCGGTCACTGCTTTTTTACACACAGCTACCTGTTGGAAAGGGATCCTGCTCCTATCTGTCCTCAGTGTGGACAAGCACTGAGGGTCCATCATCTACTGGTAGAGTGTACTTCTCTAGCCCAATTACGAGCCACTCTATTACTGCCAGCCATTACTAAAGAGATCTTGTTGGACGATACCGGCAGTGGTCGATAAGGTTTTTAGCTGATTGATGTTTGGAGGAATTTAGTAACAGTGCCGGTCAAATTATATGTTTTATTAATTTGTTGAGTTGGTAGACAGCTTAGTTAAGAAGTTCATCATATTGCCACCAGAGAAGAGTGTACAAGCAAATGCAGCCAGCAATGGCAGTTGGATCCGTGAGGTTGAAAATGAAAGCATAGGCTTTCGAAACTAGTCCCTCATAATGACAATGTAAGTGACGTAGTGTTAAAAAACCAACTCAACAAATTAATAAAATATATAAGGTTTTTTAGCTTTTTATCTTCATTGCCTTTAAAGATAACAATCTAGTTTTATTTCAGTTTTTATTGCTTTGGTTCGTTCCTGGAATGGTAGCTGCAGATTTTATCCATTTTATCGTCTCAGGACTGAAACTTTTGTTTTAGTAATCCTTTTAGCTTGTTTTTAATAGTTTTTAGCCTGCCTATGGTTTCCACCATGGACAGTTTTATTCTCAGGGCATTTTATTTGTAGTTTTGCACCCTTAAACTTCAACTATCATCATCATCATCATCATCATCAGATTCCAATATCCGCATATAAGAAACATGATAGTAGGCTCATGATAATTGCCCACATTGACCAAATCTTTCTTTATCAGTTTTAAATTTTGCCGTTAGTATGTATTTGAGCCCATAGTTAGCATAACAAAGCTTCACCAATTTAACAATATGCAGTATAGCTTTATATGTTTCTCTTGAAAGAGAAGAGAGTTTTTTTGCAATGAACCCCATCGTAATAACCACTGTACAAAGCTTTCAAGGTAAGTACATTTTTGATTTGCTTTAACAACACTTTAATATGCGTTGTGAATATTTACTCCTTTCCACCACTTAATTATGATTTACAAAAACTGTGTGGTACCCCCACGTTGTGCCTCAAAGCATGTCAATGTAGCCATTGTTGCTTCATGGAAAACATAATGAGCAAGGTTTACCTTTTGCCTTTCAATGCTGTTTGGAAACACTGTCTTGTGGTTTAACTTTGGGGCAGCTTTAATCAGGGTCACAAATTACTTTCTGACTTATAGATTCCTTAAATTTGTAATCTTGGCTTGCAGAATCTCGTCACTCACAAAGGAAGGAAAAATTACAGTTTTATTTGCATGTGGAAAAAATGGCTGCTGGGCGATTTTTCTATAAGCTTAACAAATAAACTGCAATTAACAGCGTTATTCTCACATATTGTTGTAACAACTGTCAAACTACAAGAAAGTATCAGACCTAAAACTGTGCAAGTTTGTGTATACAAGTCATTACCACTTATGTTCTTTACAGGGTAAAGCGAAACAATTGCTTTCATATTACCAATAGCTGACGACGTATGAAAAGCTTGCACTGTTCTAGCTTCTTCAGTTGTTGAAGTATTATCTGTGGAACCAGTTGCTGTTCCACCTTTGAATTGAAATTCTAGATTCAAGTAAATTTCATCTAATTGCAACATTACTACTTTCTGTCTTTCTGTTAACCTGTTAGAAATCCCTTTAAGAAAATGAAGATTATTTGCATCATTGGTTGGAGTTACATTGCATGCAGACACAAGCTGTATTTGTTTTGGATGAGTTAGGGTCAAAATACCATTATTTCTAAGATCTATAAGCTGCATAAGAATGCTCAAAAATCATGAAAGCCCATAACATCATATTTACAGAATACTTCTTTTTCTTCATAGCATACAACATTAACTATTCTATAAGGAAATTTAATTGTGTTTTATCACCTTCATGTATCAAGTTTTCCTCCAGATATAATACACATATTTTAAATTTACCTAAACAGCATTGCTAGAGCTGTTTTCACCTGCAGCACTAATTACATATCTTATTAATATATTTTCCAGCTGTGATCATCTGTTCAACAAATTATTTGATGGAAGAATCCACTTTAAATCACTGGCACCTATAATATCATGCCCAATGCAGACTTGAGTATACGTTTCAGAATTTACTCTAACACTTGAAGCAGATTTGGAGATTCCACATAATGACATTTTATAAAAGCACATGGTGTCATTCAAAACAATTTTCTAGCACTTATTCACTCCTAACACTTTGGTGGTGAAATTGTCACATAAATAACTAAAACCAATAATGACATCACTTACCAAGCATTGTTCATTTTTCTTGGTCATTTTCTGCTCTTCCTCCCTCCTCCTTTTTTTGTGGATCTTTTCTCTCTACAGAGCTGGAAGACTGATTTAAATAAGCAGGAAAGTAAGGAAACAGTCGAGGAACTGCTCCCACTTGAAGCTTTAGCCCAGAATGAGGGAATTTCTCCTCATTGCCTTGTCCATCTCCATTAACATCATGTGTCAGAATATCCTTCTCTTCAAAATGCTGTATGCATACTACTAACCACTTTGTTGCAGTCCAATTTTTTTTGTGGGACAAACTTTATCCATGTATTATGCAATTCTGGGTTTGATAGAAATTTGAAAACTGTTGTGTAACTATCTTTACTGCAGTTGTAGTTGCTATTGCAACCGGGTATACAGCATTTGTCTGGCATCTCCAATACCAAGGATTATATGATTTATTAGTGGTTGTGGTATAATACATGCTTGTTATATTAGAGGAACAGTTATTTGCTTTCCACCAGTCTGATTAAGATCCCTTCCTAACCCCTTTTGTATATATATCTACGTAACTGAATTATACATTAAATTAACTATATTATTGTACTACAAAGATTACCTTATTAATCATATCATATCATGCTTTATCCACCATTTACATCTTGTACAAAGATTCAGGCTTCATCAAAGCTTATAAAACTAAAGCAACTTGCAAACTAAATTACATACATAAAAAAAACATTACATTAATTATTTACATAAGACAAATTTTTAGTAAGCACAGTCAAGAGCAACTGTAGTTTAAATATTCTTCCATTGAGTAAAAGCAGCTTTCCATTATAAATGTTTTTAGGGCCAATTTGTACCTCTATTCCAAAATTATACTTTTTATACTATCTGGCTAATTGTTGTATAGTAAATACTGTGTTATGTTCAAAACTATATGTAAATAAGGTTGTATTGTGATTTATAATATGTAAATCTGTTTTACCTCTTGTATTGTGAGTATGTACTTTAGAATTTGTTTTGCATTGAAAGATCCAAGATTTTGTCAGGACTAAGACTTCATAGATATAGACACAGGAGAATGGAGGTATTTTTAAAATTTTATAATATGGTTTACAACTGGTGGAAGAAGATATATTTACAACATAGCTTATCACTCTTTTCTACATATTTTGCATTACCCCAGCTAAAATATCCGATGGTCATTACTAGACATCAGATTTATATGCATTAAAAATATTTAAAATATGCGTACATTTATACTGTAAAATCTTTAAAATATGCACTAAAATATGCTCTAAAAATGCTAATATGCACTACATATATAGGTAAATAATTTGATACATGTACTCACATTGAACCTTCTTCCTTATATTATGTCATCCTGGAGGCTATAATTTGATTTGCAGTACAAGATCATCAATGTTTCCAAATGCTCAGGAGTAAATTTATGATGTTTATCAGATAATATGAGCTTGTAAGACTTGGAGCTTTCACGGCGAATGTTATTCATTATGGCTTCACGGGTGATCAGTCGTGTCAGGTATATAAAATCCAAGCTTTCGACTATGGAGTCCCTGATGAAGACCATGGAGTGTGCAATGGTTGAAAGCTTGGATTTTATATACCTGACACGGCTGATCACCCGTGAAGCCATAATGAATAATATGAGCTTGTATGCAGAGAAGGACCTCTCAACATCCACAGACGTGATTGGACAATATTTATAAACACTAACAAGTTCTGGAGGAATTTCCCCTGGAAGTTCCACACTGTCACCTGGGAGATATTTGCCAGCAGTGCATAAAATATTAAAATTGGGATTTCTTTGTAATACACTGCACAGATTTGCACTTAATATTTCGTCATACTTTGAAGGGGCACTGAAGTTCTCTCTTCACTTCCTCAAAGATTGATATAGAGACATGAAGGGACAAACTGCGCATTTCTAGTTTTTGAATTGCTTGAGGTATAATTTTGAAATGCGCCTTTATAATAGCCAAGTCTCTCTGCAATGTTTTATTTTTAAAAATGTCCTGTGAACGTTGAATTGTCAGCATAAAAGAGAGCAGCATTTATCCACGTATCCAAGTGGGTAAGAATTGTTGCTGGGGGTAGAGGATGTTCCGGGAGTTGTTCCCTATAAGCAAACTACTCAGCCTGGGGCTTTTGCAAATATTTTCTTCATGCTAGAAATTAAGGTATTTACTTCAGGAAACTGCTCCTATATGACTTCTGCTACCCTTTGAAGCCCATGCACAATACATGTTACGTGGATTAAATGAGGATAAATTTCAGACCTGAAGCCACTCGCAGCATGTAGGCTGCAGCATCTGAAAGCAAAACCCGAAATTTATATTCAGTACCTGCTTCTGGCCAGAATATTCTTATAGCATTGTTTTAACAATCAATGGTGGAATTATTAGTTTTCTCTAACACCCTAGAAGCGATCAAAAATGGCTTTCCTGGCTCGTCTTCACTGAGCTTACCTACTAGAAAATTTGTCACATGACCTCCACAGGGGTCATTAGTTTCACCCACCATACCCCATATAAGACAATTTTTCAAATCCTCTTGGATTTCTTTAATTGCTGTTTGGTAACATCTTGAAGATAGTTTTTCCTGAGGGTTGATTCATTTGGAATGGTATGATTGCAATATTTATCTAAGAAATTCCAGAACATTGGATTGCTAAGTGAGTTCAATGGGATATTTGCTGCAATTAGCGTGTGGCATAAATCACTGGAAAATTTGTTTCTCAAATTATTTGAAGAGGTTTTTGTTGTTTCAGTAACGTTTGCTTCAAGGAATTTGTTTCTTTTTAGCTGGAAGATGTGTATTCGTTGTTGAATGTTGGCTTAGCTGAAACTTTTTCACTACCCACTTTACAAAAAACTACTTTTCTGCCTGTAGTATAATCTAACTGATCGCAGTCCTTAATTTATAAAATGGTAGTCAATACTGTAAAAACTTTTGATATATATTGTCAAATATGCCATAATCATGAAATATGCAACTATACCTTAAATATGCAAATATGTGCACCATAAAACTACATTCGGAAAGAGCTAAATTTCAAATGTACGTCAAACTTTGTTTTCATATCATATATAAAAGCAGAAAAAACATGCATTTGCATATAAATCCGATGTCTAGTCATAACTAAATTGAATTAAATAAAATATATAATTCTCAACACATTTGTATTTACAGATTGTGTCATATGTTTAATAAAGAATGTAATTTACTTAGTTTCAATGCTAGCTGTTCAATTTGTTTTTCCCATTTTACATCTTCGTCTAACCATAACTTGGTACATAAAAAAGTGGTTTGTGGTTTAAATATAAATTTGGAAATTGTGCGAGTTCTTTAATTCATGATAAAATCCTATAGCAACTGATTTGTCATCAGTAATATTTAGTTTCTTCATTTGGTACCAATTGACAACCATGTTATTAACCCTAGGATGCAAAAACAGGGCCCTGGAAGCCCTTCAAAGTCTTACTTTTTAAATATTCTTGTAATTCTTGATTTGATTTCAAACTCTTTTCCAGTATTCTTTCGCTTGCCCTTTGGTATCCCTCTTATAAAGTCTGAGCTAGACTGTAGTTCAGGGTTTTTGTTTAATTCAAAGTATTTGTCGAGACCCCATTAATGCATATGCAAGGCTTTAGAAGGACCCTTACAGTTATACATGTTTTCATTTCATATTGGCTTCTACATTTGTTCAGGAACAGTTATTAATTCAACAATAACTATAGTAGAGGTAGTGTCGGTGGTGGTGGTGGTGGTGGCGGCAGCGGTGGCGGTGGTGGTGGTTGTCTTACAGGATGCCCCCTGTAAGAGAATTATTTTTGGATGAAAAGGCAAATCTTGCATATAAGCCACAATGTCCGTAAATATATTTGAGAATATAGGGAAAATGGTAAGATTCGATGACAGGCACACCTGTGAAGCTCGATATGTAGATGACAAACTTGCAGCTGTTATATATAGAAACTTTTTGTTGACAAATGTAGAAATAGTATGATTCCTAGTGAGTCACAGTTGACAAACAATTACTCTAATGCCTAGGAAGATGTAGCTTTATCCAGTATATGCCCTCTAAACCTGCCAAGTATGGCATAAAGATATTTTAGTCATGTGATACTTCATCTGCATATGCTTTAGATGGAATAGTGAACATTGGAAGGAAATGTAAATGGCATGTTATTTATGGACGCTCTTTGACTACTGTGGTTCTCAGTGTCCCATTCTATATTGGGCGTGAAAGACTGCTTAATTTTGCTCAGAGGCCTCTCTATCAGGCTTGAGGTTCTTTTACGTGCCGTAAATCTACGACACGGTACCAACAGCTTTACTTCCCTTCCGAAGGAAGCCATGCTAAGGATTACATAGGAAGGAAACCACATGAACCTGTTCAGAAAAATCTTGGATTGAATGTGGTGAAAGATCTTGCTAAAAGCATAGAAGGATCTTCCAGAAATATTACTGTTAACAACTTCTTCTCTAGCATTCAGCTGGCAGAAGAGATTTTTCAGAAGCAAATTACAGTGGCGGGTACAATCAAACTAAATAAACCAGAAATCCCCAATGAGATGTCACCATCCGCCTCAAGAGCAGTGCATTCCTTGTTATTTGCATTCAGAGAAGAAATAACAAGGTCAGCTATGTTCCCAAAAAGAAAAAAAAATCAATCATTCTCATTAGTACAATGCATCACGACAAAGATATTGATCAAGCTCATGCAAAAAAGAAACCAGATATAACATTCTATAACTCCACAAAGGGTGGTGTAGATCAAATGGACCAAAAGGTTCGATATTACACCTGCAAGAGATGAACAAGGAGATGGCCATTTGCATTGTGGATGAGTATGATATTTTATTTTCTGCCCAACATCCGACATATTATACTGGAAGAACTGATAGAAGGCGCTTGTTCTTAAGAGAATTGGTAGAGGAAATGGTAAGACCACTAATAGAGCTTTGAATTCATATCCCTAATCTCCAAAGAAATTAGTTGATGCCATGCATCGATGTGGTGTGCAAAAAGATCGGGGAAACAATTGGTTGTATCAAGAAAGAGAAAAAGGTGCGATTACTGTCCATATAAAAAGCATTGGAAAAGCACCATGATATGTATGAAGTGTAAAAACGTCATCTGCAAAGAACTTAGTGGCATGCTTTGTGCTTCTTGTGCTTTGTCAAAAGCTGTAAACTAAGAAAAAATGTAGATATTGTGAAAAATGCATAATAATTATTTTTCCAAATGTAGCTTATATTTCCTGTTATTGTGAACAGTAAGGATGTAATTCAAGGAATTGTTAATAACTTTTATAACAGGTAGAAGTGCAACTTAAAAGTGTAACAATAATATAATAGTTTGCATATACTGTGCGTAAGTAGTTGTACATGATAAATCGGAACTCTTAAAAGAGTTCTTTAAAGCATAATAAAATAGTTCACAAGCCTAACCAGATTCTTTCAGCACAACTTAGGAACATTACAATATGTCAATAAGTTTAAAACAAATAAATTTAACTCCAAAAACTGAGTGTATGAAGAGAAAAAAATATTAGAATAAGGATAGGGCCTCATAGGCCCTGCATATGCATTCATGTGTGGTTTGATAGCTCATTAGAATTTTTACCCGACATTATATGCTGGTGTCATCCGCGAAAAGCATTAAATTTAAGTCACTATCTATTGTAGATAATGTTTGACCTAGATCATTAATGAATAAAAGAAAAAGAAGTGGGCCTAATATTGAACCTGGTACTATTGAAGTACTATTTTCTCTGTGGATATTTTTCTCTTGATTTTACCCATCTTTTTGTCTATATAATCCAAATATACAAACTGGGATATATTTACTAAATTAGACTAAATTGTTTAATACCATGTGCTTGCAATTTGTTCAGTAGAATATTATGATCTACAAGGTCCAAAGCCTTTAGAAAGATCTAAGAAAATTCCAATGGGCAGCTCTTTCCTTTCTAGTGCTTTATACACATTTTCTAAAAACTTAATCAATGCTGAGGTAGTAGAGCTTCCTTTCCGAAAACCATGTTGACAATATGTTAAGAAATTGTACTTTTCACAAAAGGAAACTATTCTTTTGTACATGATTTTCTCTATAACTTTAGATAAGATTAAAATAGGACTGTAGTTGTTTATTTCTTCTATAGAACTCTTGTCGAATTGTGGTTTGACTTTAGAGAGTTTAAAAATATCTGGTAATGTCCTTGAGCTAAATAACATAGTGGTTTCATAGGGCGATGGCACTATTTTAATAAATGATGTGAGAATCCATCAGCATCAATGGGTTTTTAATTTCTTAGACTTGCAATCACTGAGGCTATTTCTTCTGGGTGCCAGGTACATACTTTAGTTTGTTTTATATCATGCATAAGAAGCCATGGAGATATTGCTATTACTACTTTTTGACTCATTTGATTTTGTATAATATTTGCTTTTTCAATGAAAAACTTTTTGAAACACTCTGCTACATCTCCAGGGTCTGTTATTAGTTTGTTTTGGTTCCTTAGGCATATATTCATTCTTGTTTTTTTAACCTTACTTTTTCAACCTTAATTATATTCCACAATGAGTTGGATTTGATCACTGCTTCTAAAATATTTTTATTATTAAACATTTGTTTGCTATCCTGATTACTTTGTTATAGGTAGCTTTATATTTATGTAATTATGTAATTAGTCAAGAAAATCTGCTGAAACTTTATTGTTCTTTGCATATTTGTAAAGTAACTTAAGTTTTTCACTAGATTTACGAACACCTTTAGTTGCCCGCTGCTTTTTAGAAGATTTTATTAACATTTACTCTTTTAAATGTTAAGGCAATATTAGCATGGTATTTAAAAGTGTTTACAAATTGTGCACAAGCTTTGTTTATGGAATTCTCTTGCTAAACTGAATCCTGTGTTTCTTTTGGTAAGCAGTAATTTAGATGAGGGGTGACGTTTCAAAACTCGATAAGTCCACTTTCACGCATAAATCAGTTTAAAGTGGATTCGTACTCAGAAAGATGCGCTGCATCGAGCTACGGTGTTGGTTTAATTCAAAACACGCATTTTAACCCTTTAAATCAAGTCCAATAAATGGGCTTTGTTTCAAAGCGCAATAAGTCCAGCACCGGCTTTGGTTCAAACTACAATAAGTCCAGCTCATTACGATCGCTAATCGTATGTTGCGCTAAGGTCGAATAATAGTGGTAAAGCTAAGAAAACAAACATTCCGAACCATCACAACAATGTTTTGGTGAATAACTGTGATTGTTGAGGGCAATGTATTGTTGTGTGCGACAGGTTTGTTTTTCAATATTGTGGTTTTGCGCTAGTCTGCAGTTCATTTAATGAATAACATGGAAGCTGTACACGTTGGGGACCACTCTTCGGGATCTAGAAAGTGGCAGAAGGGCATAGTGAAAAGAAAAATGAAGCAGATGGAAAGGTAACTACTTCAAAACACAATTTTTTATTTGAGATTTCTTAGTAAATGCCTTTATTTACAATTATTACTAGCAGCATATTCTTGCTTTACTTATGGATTGAATCCCACTTATGCAATTGCATTACAGTTGTTATAGGTACCATGATATAATTCCTGAAATGTTAAAAGTTGAACCACCTTGTGCACACCAGGAGGGAAGGTTCCAATGCTGCTCCATACCTATCTACCACCTTATCGGGAATAGATAAAAGGTCTACCCATGTAAACAAACAACAGCAGGATAGGATTCTCTCATCACTGATGTCAGTGTCTAGCCCAAAACGGCACCGTCTTCGGAAAGAAAACTGAATACTGTACTTACAAAGTTTTAGGTGAGAGTAAACAATGTGCAAGTTCCTGCATGTTCCAAACTTTTTAGAGTTCTATTTGGCTTAGCAGTAACCACACTTAATAGAATTGCTGTCTCACTAGTTGCTGGCAATGTCATTTTTTAAAAAAAAAGAGGGGGGGGATTATAAAACAAAACAAAGCATTCCAAGGAAACAAAACGTGATTAAGTTTATTTCAAATATGAGGACTAGGGAAAGTCACTACAATAGACAAAAAAGTAAAAGGCTTTATCTTTCTTCAGAAATGAATATCACAAAGCTCTTTAAAATGAATAATGGGAGTGTTCCTGATTCATTAAAGGTAAAAAAAAGTAGTTCCTCAATAATATCTTCTGTAAACATTTTAATTTGGGATTTGATGATCCTGCATTAGATGTCTGTAGCTGTTGCTGTAGAATGAAACATGAAATGAAACTCACTAAAGATTCTGTCAAAATACAAAAAGTGGAAGCAGAGCTTGCTGCCTATAGAATGAGAGCAAATCAGTTTTTTAAAATTATGAATGAGAAACTACCCAACTGCTTGTATTTGTGCTTTGATCCACAGCAAGTTCAACCCTTGCCAAAATTTGCTATTGACGAGGCATATTATGTACAACGACTGTCATATTATGCTCTCAGCATTACAGACATACAAAATAAGTCTCCAAACTTCTATTGCTGGAGTGAAAACCAGGCTGGTCATGGACCAAATGAAGTAGCTTCAGTATTTGATAAATGCTCAAAGTAAGCATAGAAACGATGAGCACACCTCAGCCATAAGACTATTTTGTGACGGCTGGGCCGCGCAGAACAGAAATGCCCACGTAGTTCATTCTTTGTATCAGTGGCTTCTTAAAAAATTCCCTGACTCAATCATCACTTTGGAGCCCAAGCCCGATTATAGTTCAGGCCATCGAAATGTTCAAGACAGCTATTAGAAATTTTAGGATATTTAGTAATATTGGCTGCTCTCGGGTAGTGAAGCCATTTTCTTTGTTACGTTTGTGGTCTAAAGTGTTAAAATGCTGTATTTTCCTCTATTTCTGTGAACTAAAGCTGAAATTCAGGATACAAATGAAGCTGTGGAAAATTCTGATTCCGAGGTAGAGTTTTTCAAACTTTGAATAAATGGAGTGTTAGCAACATTATGCAGTTGTTTTCAAACTCATATTTTATATGTGTTGTAATTTAAAATAAACTATTAATATGGAAGTAATGACTATTTTCTTACTTGTAGAGAAATCCTTGAATGCCATACTTTTAGATTGTCCCAATACTTTTCGGCAGATTTAATTGATGTACTCTAAATGATAACTCAAATTAGGCGTAAAAACCCTGGGTTTCTTGGCACTTCAACTATCGAAACACCCGGGCTTCAATGTGTTAAAGAAATATGCATTACATTCCCAGTGCATCTACTTGCCCGCCTTTTCAGTACAGTGGAGAAGAGTCTTCGGAAACAATCTAAAATATTCACTCCTGAGCAATATCATGAAATTTATGAGAAAATGGGAAATGTTCACAAGTTAGGGGTAGACTGGAATATTTTAAACTTCAAGAGCCTCTGAAACGTATAAGAAATTCAAAGGGAACAATACCTTCATTAAAATAAGAACTGAAGCTTTCCTGGCGATGTATTAATTCAAAATCTTCTCGGGCTTCTAGCCAGATTTTGAATTAATACCTTCATTGTTTTTAAAATTGAACCCTTATACAGACTGGATAATGCCTCAAAAAACTATGGGTCCTTGCTGAAAAGAGGTGTGTCAGCCAATTAATTACCTGACCCAAATGCTCTCAGTTTGACACACACTATAAAGTCAGAAAAAAGAAAGACTTAATCATTCTTCTGAAGCAACGCTTTGGTGTTAGCTGGAAGCAGGATGAAAGTCTGAAATTTTATGTTGATGTACTCTAGAGAGATGCTGCAACAAACAACAAAGAGCAAGAAGTAGTAGTTGAGGATGAATGTGATTGCTTGGAGGAGGACCTGGATATCAAATGCTCTGAAGAAGAAGATGAGAAGGTGTGTGTGAAACTACTTTTGTTGGTTATATTTATATTGTAATTTTATTTTGTAATATCTGCTCTGTATTGTTTTGCTTTTTCAATCTTGACAAAAAACATTTTAACACTTTGCTTTTAAAAACGATAACTTTTACTGCTTTGTTTAATGAATATAAAAACACTTTTTTGAATTATTAATATAGAAACTCCCTGGATAATGTTCCAAGCAAAAACAAAAGCAAAGAAAAGAAAAGAGAAAAATTGCAGGATGTTAAAAATAAAACTTTTATCCTGTTATTAACAGTTATAATATAAGTTATGAAAAGAATTTTATGAATTATTAATAGCTCAGTTTAAGTTGCATAATTTAGTTAAAAATTAAGAAAGGGACACATAATTAAAGAAGAAAGAGTTTGGATTGTATATTTTAAATAATATTTTCAATTGTTCTCCTTGATTATAATTTTAATCATATTGCTTATATAATGTCTGGATATTTCTCAAAAAACAGAATGTAATACTAAGACAAGTGACTGATTTCTTTCTATTGTTTAAATAAATGTTGGAGAACATGTTCTTCAATTTATGATTTCATTATATCAATTAAACCGGTAAAGAATGAACATTGAAGGGTATTTTCTCGCATTATTTTTGTATAAATTTGCTTGAAACACAATATGTCCTTTTGGTTGGTGCAAAACAAAATAAGTCCACAGATTTTCAAAATTCAATCAGTTACAGTGGGTTTAATGAAAGAGTGAGATTTTCGCCACTTATCTTATTTTTCTGTATTCAGAACTCTAAATAGATCCCAGTGTTTAAGTTTACATTATCTATAAAACTTTACTCAATATCAGTTTTTGGCCTCTCCTGTAAAATTTGTATTGGTGGACTTATTGTATTTTGAAAAGTTACTCCTCAGATGGTTTATGGTTTTACAGTTAATCAATTTTATGTATTTGTTAATTGATTTTGAATGATGAGACTTTAAATTGGTTAAATTTTTGTTTATTAAGTGTAATAACTGGCAATAATGATCTAGTAATCCAGTGTCAAACCTCTATTTTGTATTCCCACAAATGAGAGTTTAATGTAATTTGATCAAAATCACTTTTAGCCCCATTTGCTACCCTTGTAGGAACATTTACAACTGCTTGCAGCTCATAGCTCCCCAAAAAAATATTAATATCCTGCTTTTCTTTTTTCCATCCCAGAAAATTTATCTTAAAATCACCAGTGATTATAACATTCTTTTTGGTTTGGTGTATAGAATCTAAGATGGTATCTAATTTCTCACATAGTATTTTTATATCACTACTTGGGTTTTTGTATATACAAATAATTATCAATTTATAATCTGATAATTCAGTAGAGCTGGCTTCAAAATGATCCTCGGCAGCTACATGTTTTAATTTTTGCAAATTCTGAAAGTTTATATTATGATTTTTTATAAAATTACATGGCCCGCCCACCTTTTTTTTTTTTCTTTTCTTTTTTTTTTTTTTTTCCTGCAAAAATTGCTAACAAGGGGGTAATTTGCAATATTGAAGCCTAATATTTCATTTTCAGTCAACCAATGTTCTGTAAGCCATAATGGGTGGTATGACTAAAACTCAACGACTCAAGCTGGAGGTAACCTTGATTGTGATCAATGTATCGTTCATTTACATAATGAGATGTGTCTCAGGTTTTGGAATGAATAAAAAGTAGATGTGCTTAACTTTCATGAAACATGTCTTGTGATTTAAGTCACCTCAGAGGGTGTTGCGACACGCGAGGTGCAGCTTCTTGCAAGAAATTATGGACAGATTGGTACCAGTTTTGGTGTTTTTTGAGCATAGAAGGAAGCTTTATTAAACCAGGAGGGACTTTCACAATTTAAATTGCAAGAACACTAAAGATTAAAACGAAATGTGCAGTGGCTTATATAAAATTTTCTTCCTGAAACAACAGCAGCAAGAGTTGGAGTTTTATGCAAAATAAAATTAGAATATTATTGTTTCTATTTTTTAAACGTATATAGGCCCCTTTAACTTCTGTGATCTTATCGAGATTTTGCTTTAGAAATAAGTGCTGGTGATATCTCACTGAGCTTAGGGTTTCTTATCATTGTTTTTTCAGTTTTGTACCTTGTATTAAACACAAAAGAATAGTTGCAGACTTTGTGGGGATAGAAGAGGATTCTAGTTAAAAAATAATTCCATGCCCCAGCCAGAAATCAAATCTGGGACCTTTAGGTAAGAAACACGAATGCTGACCACTCAACCTTAGGTAGTAAACCCTGGATTTCACAGAAGATACAGAGGCATCAAATGTTGCTGCATTTCGAATGTATTGCACTGTTCCAGTATGACAACTGTGTGATACATTACCTGATGTATTTGGAGCTTTGGATTATTCTCATATCATAATCAAGTAACCGAAATATAATGTAGAAGAAATCATTACCAGGAAAGGTGTTTGTTTACAAGTGATGCAAAATGGCATGGTGTTATTCAGGAGCAAAATTCCAATATCTGCAGATAAATATTAGAAATGATGATAACAACAATAGCAATAACAGTAACAGTGTGAATGTGTTATTTCTTAAGGATGAGGGTTATGGTCAGCATATAGTCCTATGTGAATATCTTGCTAAGGAACGTGTTATAACACAAAGTTATTTTGGCCAGGCAAAAAAGGGTTTTCAAATAATTTAATACAAAGCAATGTTATCTACAGAGTACCTTCATTTATCCTATGTTGTGTGGTTCTGCATAATAAACATTTCCAGGAAGATGATCACAAGATTTTTCCAAGACTGCAGAGAGGAGTAAGATTAGGAAACCCTGCTTTTAATGTTGATAATGAACATAAGGTTGATTAAGATGATGGTGGTGCTGGCGGCGGTGGTGGTGGCATCATCATCATACATGTGAAAGGGGTCCTGAAAAAATGGATTAAATGGCAAGAATAATAAGAGATTTACCACAGTGATTACACAAGTACGCTTTAATAGCCAATGTAATATTATAGTAGTATATTTAACAGGAACTACAGGTAATTTAATAAGTACAAGCCATTGAATTATTTTAATTAAGTTATTAGGAGTGCTATTAAATTATTATTTTTATCGATGCAATTATAAGTTAATACATATAAATAAACTGCTCACTTTCGTCATCTTTGACTTTTATGGCACATGCGACTTCACATTTCTACAAAAATCTGACATGTTCCATTCACATGACTTTCCCTACATCTCTCTCAACAAATTATTATTAAAAAGATTATTCTTCAATCTATTTCATACTAATCAAGATAAGCATTAGCAGAAATGGTGTTATTACTTACTTTCTTGTAAGTAGAAGGGAAATAAGGGAGTACACTAGGCTAAAGCAATAGTCAAATCTTATAAAAGCTGGTTGCCATATGGTTGAAATCCATATCTTTGACAAACTCCTATATGAGAAAAGTTTAAAACTGAAACTAATAACAAGGAATATTTCAAAAATGGTCAACTCTACACAAAAATATATATATAATATGTCGAGAGACAATGCTGGTACCACCAGAGCTCATAGATTCTGTTAGAACTGATGTTTATGAGATGTATGTTTGTATACGGTCGTCTCCTTAGCAGCTGCTTACCAAACGGGAGACCTGGGTTCAATCCCCAGTACCGGCATGGGGATTTTTCCCCCGCTGGGGATGACCTGGCCCAGGGTGCACTCAGCCTTGTAAGGTCCCTGGGGGGCCAATTGAGGAGCTACTTGATGGAGAAGTAGTGGCTCCAGGTCATGAGGACCGCATTAACCAGCTGTGGGGGACTCGAGGTGCTGACCAAGTCTCGCCTTCCAATACTGCACCCCATCCATAACGTCTGTAGTGGACTGAGATGGGGGACGCAGTAGCCAGGCGGTAGGCCAAGGTTCCCCGTGAGCTGTCGTGCCATGGAGTTATATACATTTGTATCACAGATCCTTGGAAACTATATATGTAACATAAATTGTGTGTTTTAATGAGATCTACATTTTTTGTGTAGTCTATCTCTTACGGTTTACAGTTTTGCAAAATTCATCTCCATAAACAGATCTTCGGAGTCTAATTCCAGAAAATTCAAAATGTACATTTTATTTGTCAAATATCTTTAATATAATGTATTTTAATCAAAATTGTTAGCCATTGTTGAGAAAATCAAGATTTGCCAATTTTTTCCATGTAAAGGTTAGTTGGGGGTGGAGAGATTTTCCTCAAAATCTTCATGTCACAACCTTGGAAGATACTAAACTTAAATACCAAGTTGGGCATTTTACAGACTTCTCGTTTTTGAGTTATCTTTTCTCTCTCCCCTCCCTCTCCCTCCCCCTCCCTCCCCCTCTCCCTCCCCCTCTCTCCCTCCCCCTCTCTCCTCTCTCTCTCCCATGCATGAAGGCAGGTGGGCGGGTGGCCACTGAAATCTGTAGAGCCTATTATGAGCTTAGACTCAGATCCCAAACTCTAGGATGTAGATCATGTCAACAATTACATGTATTCATACTTAGTAATACATTTATTTATAAATAATAACTCTGACAATGAGTTTTTAGAGGTGTCATTTTTGCACAATTTTCAATTACATGTCTGTTTCCTAAAGCCTACCCATACACTTGCATTCTTAGTGTATTCTTGTTTATTATATTTACAATGTTACATTATTACAAGTGTTTTTTGATTGAATGAATTCCTCCTCTGTATAGAAGGTGTGTGTAATAAGGTATCTTTTTAATTCTGATCTAAACTTGTTTTTCTTCATTTGTAATTATTTTATAGAAGAGGGAAGTGAATTAAACAAAACTATTCCTTTGTAGTAAACCCCTTTTTGGAATAGCTGCAAATTATTTGTTGGTCTATGTAAGTCTTGCCTATGCCTGATCTCTTTGTTATGAATATCTGTATTTTTTATAAAATTTTCTTTGCTATTTATTAAAAATGTCAATATGGCTGGAATATATTCACAGGCTAATGGTGATATTCCAAACATTTTGAAGAGTGGTTTGCAGTGAGTTGATCGTCTTTCCCCTGTCATTATTATTACCTTTTTTTGTATGATGAATACTTTTTCAGCATTTACTGAATTTCCCCAAAATATCATTCCATAGGTCATCAATAAATGAAAATAAGCCTAATAAGCTGTTTTTAGTATGCACTTATTTATAAGCTGAATTAAAGATCGGATTGCAAAGCATGCAGAGATCAGGTTGGGTAAGATATAATCAATATGGTGTTTCCAATTCATGTTACTATCAATCATATGACCTAGGCATTATGTATTACAGGCTTCTGCAATCTAGTTATTTTCATATTCTATCCTTAGGTCTGCCACGTTTTTATGCTTTTGTGTAAAAATTAGATAATTTTTTCAAAAAAGATTTTCTAACTCATATGGCTATGTTTGCAAAAGTGATTCTGGATGAAGTGGATTTCAGAGGACAAGAAATTCAGGATATACATTTTATTTGTCATGTAAACCTCTTTAGTATACAACAATTTAATTAAAATGTTAGAGCCATTTTTGTAGAAAATTGAAACTGTAAATGTCACATCCTTGGATGATACCTAATTTAAGGCCAAGAGTGGTTTTTAAACAACTTTTTGTTTTTGTCTTATGTTGGACCCACCCACCCATGCACATGCCACACACAACACACTCCACATGCACACTCCACACCATGCGACACAACCCACCCACTTCCCCACACCTTGCCATTCACCACACCACACCTCCACCATATACCTCACACCACAGAACACACCTCACTATACACCACACCCCTCCTCACCATACCCCACACCACAGTACACACCTTACCATATACCTCACACCATAGTACACACCTCACCATATACCCCACACCACAGTACACACCTCACCATACATCCCACCAAACCACATCTCACCCCCCCACACACACCACACCACACCACTCACAATGACATGACACAACGTAACACCACACCTAGGTCTGCCAACTCTTTAAAGTGGAGATTAGGGATAATAGTGAATAACAAGCGAAAATAGGGGATGAATGCAAAATATAAGGGGCCTAATGTTGACTACTTGTACAGAATAACAAATGATAAATAATCTTTATGTATTATTCTCTATAAAAAAAAAAATATATATATATATATATATATTACTATGTTAACGCAAATTACATACATTGAAAAACACGCACACACATGAACGCACGCATGCATTCACACACACACACACACACACACACACACACCCACTCACACCAGAACAGAGGTTTAACACTTGGAAGATTACACTTTTTGTGATTTGAAACCATATCTTTTAATTATTGATGGCTTTCAGATATTTGGCAACAGATTGTGCCTCTTTCTGTATAACACTTTTTACAAAAGAGACAAAATCCTTATAACTATATTCAAAAGTTACACCAGCCTGAAGTTCTACTTTCATTAGATCTATACTGCTCTTGTTTCATGTGTCAGTCCATTTATTATTCATTAACAAAAAATATCCTTTCTGTACTGGCATTTGATCCAGGCACATTGAAAACAAATCCAACTACCTTTAAAAGATAAGGCACTTTGATATATCTCTTTTTTCAAGAAACAAACACATAAACCCTTATTTTTACAAGCATATCCTTCCTGAGAGATGGCATTTTTTAAACATCATGCTAACTGATATGTTCCTCATACAAAGCATCTTCATCAACTTTGATTTGAAGAAATTCCAGAAGTTTTTGAATGTGCTTATATTTAAGTTCAGATATTGCGTAAATATTATCCAAGATTCTTTTGAAAATGTTTAATCAATTTTGAAAGGTTGGTTTAGATATTCAGGCAAAGTGAAATAGAAATCTATAAAGTTAGTCTCAATTACAGCCCTGGAACCAGTCAATCATTTCAACATTTTGTTTGTAGCACTACCAAAGAATTTATCAGCTATTTTTTTATTGAATTTACTAACTAGGTTTCGCTATTTCAAAAGAGTCCCTTATACTTACTTTAGTACAGTGTTACCAATATGAGAAAAACACCGTAATATAACTAATACAAAATAAGGTGTTCCCAAAACTGGTCCCTAAAATTTAATTATTAATAAACTCCATGAAGAATTTAAATCCTTAATTGGATCCACATTCATTTTCATTTCTATCTTCCCTATTGTTTTATAGGTCTATTTCCATATATCCAGTACTTACTAAGTGATGTTTTATGTTACAAAAACTGACTTAAATTCTTTTCATTTAATATTAATCACATCACTGTCACAAGCTTCTTTGCACATTACAAAATTTCAAATTAAGCTGATTAACATGTCATGTGGAAGCACAATTTCCCATGAAACTCAACACATGGTGCATAGTTGAGTCAGAATTAAGGGTTGAAAATGGAGAACAAGTGTGCCCGAAACCAATCCCAGTAAGCAGGTACTAAGTGATGTTTTGTGGCACAAAAACTGACTCGAATTCTTTTCATTTAATAACATATGCATGTTTTAGAGCATTATGTAAAACATGATTCAAACAATGAGCCTTTAAAATATTTCTGTTATCATTGAGCACTTTCATAATTGAATTGTGCCTTACTAAGTTTACATCTGCATTATTTGCAAACATCTAAATGGTGAAACACAAGGGAAGTTTTCAGTAAGTATGGCTGTTTCATCACTTTGTTCTATTAAATCTAAAAATATATGTTATGCTCCAACATCTGGATCAAAACACTGTAAGACTACTGGTAACATTTTCCTGTTTTTATGGTTAGATTCATCCATACAAATACAGAAAAATAAGCTCAATTTAGATGGATTGGACACATTTTGGGTACCAGGACATTTTTCATGAGACTTTCTGCTTTTATGTGACCACACTGCATGTTTTTTAAATGCATAATAACTGAACACTCCCTTAGCTAGTTTCACATTGCAATCCATGCTATTAAAACTGAGGTTATGTGTTACATTGTGATATGCTAATGCTGGCTCTCCTACAGTTGCTCTGCATAACTCTTTTTGTGATGTGCTGCTGAAGAACTTGGGTATCTTATTTGCCTGCTTGACTTCCCTTTCCGTCTCTTTGTGCCTACCAAGACACAAAAATAACTAATCAGTCACTGCTGCATTTCCTAGATTACAAAATAAACAATATAAAATAAATAATGACTGTAAGCCTATCATTTATACTACTTACCCAATGTTTTCAAATGTTGAAAACAGTCTGTGTTGCAATCATGTGCAATACTAAAATCCTTCTTGCAGAAAGAACAATATACGTTATGATGATTATTCTTTGTATGTGCAATCTACGAGTATTTCCTCCCAATTAGTGTGATACACATGTAACTTTTTTTATTTTCTTCCTTGGTGAATACTCTTCTACACTGTAATACTTACCAGCATGACTCTACAAAATATTTCAATGTCTAACTGGTACATGTCCTCTCAGACCACTACAACGATTGTTTTTTTTTACCGTGGAAGGGAAAAATGCATTACGCATTCAACCCCCAGCCGAAGTGCAATGGCTGGGAGGATATGTGGGACTCTCCGCCCTGCTGTGGCATACCCACTAAAAACCCCCTCCACGTTATATCACATAGTTTGCTGTATTTCATCGAAGCTTTGCGCGGTCCCGCAATTGCACCCGCGGTAGTATGTGGAATTTGGGATGCTGCCGCACTATGTGCGGGAGCGGGTAAAGGTTATTTGTAGGCTACAGCCATGAAACCTGACTGCAGCCTAGGGAATTAAAGGTGATATTGGGAAGGAATGCAGGTGAAGGTTTTGCAGGAGTTTTAGGTGGTGAACTTACATGTGAATCTGACGATTCATGTAGTCATGTGCGAGCTTTGACCCCGCTGCCCTGGTGTTCGAACGGAGCTGTACAGGAGCGTTCCGGAGTTCAGTGTTATGTCTGTGCCCCTCAGCCTGTGCAGGAGGAGGAGCGCTGTTTTGCTGGCGATTTGATCTGAATAACTCGGCGGAGTAGGCAGCCTGCTGCAGGAGAACCTGTTTGAGCTGTGCTGAGATGCCTTCTACACGTGCTGACAAGTCAGCTGCTGCAGACTGCAATGTTGTGATTGCTGTGGTGGTGGAAGCTTGTAGTTCCTGAAGCTTCTCGTGTATGACGCTGGAGAATGCCTCTTCTAGCGCAGCTAAGCGGGCGCCGACGTTCAGTATCTCCGCGTGGAGGTCCTGAATAGCATCCCGTGTCGCTGCGTCAGTTGAGGGTTCAGGCGGTGTGGCGTCGGTGTTGTAGTTCTGCGGTGGTGTCTTCCTAAGCCTCGGGTATTGAGGGCACTGGGATTGTCCCGTGAAGTGACCTGTGCCACGACAGGTGGCACAGAACCGGCGGCGGTGACGAAGATCATGACCTCTACAGTCTGCGGTGGCGGAGTTGGCACCACAATAGTGGCACCGCGGCGGAGAGGTACAGGCATCGGCCGTGTGACCGAGCGATAGTGAAAGAGGAATACCTCATCATGCATTGAGATGTTTCAGGCTGATGCAGCACCACAGAAGCCATATTGGTGAGCCTAAGTTCTTTCATAGGAGGGGGAAGGAAAACATAGGAAAGAAATTGGCAAAGAGCATAAAACCAATCATCATCTAATTTAAAAGAATGAATGGTGGGAATTCGGAAAATATGGGCTATATCTTGAAATATATGAGACTCAAGATTTTTTTCAAATTAAGTGAAAATATGGGATAGTTGGCAACCCTAACTGCACCACACATCTCAGACCCCTTACATACCACTTAAAAATGTTTTTTTATAATCAGGAGTCCTCAAAATGTGTAATTCCAGTGAAATTTTGTAATGCCATTTTTGCATGAAATACAATAGCTTCTCAACCTACTATGTACGTTATACATACGCTAAGAATGTAAAAACAACATACAATAAAGTGGTGACCTTATATGGATTATCTTTTATGTTCATTCTTTTTGTTTTTGTGAAATCAGATACCTTAAGGAATTAGTGATGTTTTATTCATAGGTATTGAAAATTAACATGAATGTGTGCTTAATTGTTCTCAAATTGAATGTTTCTGAAAATACCTTTGTAACAGGGAGCAGCAGCTTAATCAAGGTACTGATAAGATATGTTGATCTCCATAATGTGTGAGTAACATGCTTGCTTTCCAACCCAAAGGGTCTCGGTTTGTCTCAGTTGGGGACAGTTCCCTGGTTAAGGTTTACCCATCTCAAATCAAACATATGCCTGTGAATTTTTAGCTCATTCTACCCACTTTATTCACTGCTTCACTGACTTGAGGGTTAAAAAGGGACATCTCTTTTCTACCTTTCTTACTCGCTAAACATTTCAGGGTCAGTATTGCAATACTATAGACAATGCCTTTAATTTTAAGATCAGTGAACTATTCTCTTAGAGATGTTACCATTATAAAACCTAGACACTTAAATCTCAGTTTTATCACAGTTAATTTTTATGTGGATTGGCCTTAATGCACTTTTAATGTTTTTAAGGTTCAGTCAAAATGGAGTACATTGGTGTACAATACCCTCATAGAGCATTATTTACATGTTTGGGCGTCTCAGAAAGATCCAACGAGCAAAACTCAATATGAACAGAAAGTTGTTCGGCTGTTACAAAATTCTGATGCTAATTATGACAAAGATCAGATACTCATTCTTTGTCAGGTACATAGTTTCAAGAGTGGAATCCTATACCTGTATGAGGAGAATAAGCTGTAAGTATGCCAAGAATATTTTTATAGTAGTTCAAATTCAGTAGCTCCAGTTGTGAATGTTTTATATGAAAGAAAAGTTTATGCTCTCCTGGAATTACAAATATACCAAAAATGCATTAATAACCTTTTCCACCCAATGATATATAATTTTGCAGGTTTCATTTTTAAGCAATTGCACATAAGACAGAATATTTTGATGCATAAATATGATATTCATCAATTATGGGGGCTCTGAGTGAGAGAGAGTGAGAGAGAGAGAGAGAGAGAGAGAGAGACAGACAGACAGATAGATAGATGTGCATCTGCGATCTTTGCCCATTACAGCCATCATGAGTAGGGAGCAGTACTGGAGAGTGGGACATTGTTAGTGCCGTGAGTCCCTCTCAGCCAGTTAATGAGGTCTGTGCAACCTGATTAAATCACTGGATTATAAAATGATGTCACACTCATAACCATAACTCATGTTGTCAGGAATATTAGTTTGTGTCAAGTTATTTAAATGGAAAGTATTATTAATGGCACATTTCAGGATTAAAAGTGGACAGCCAAAAAGACAGAAGGAAATAAAGCTCAAAAGAAATAAAAAATATGGGACACAAATAAATAAATAGATGTATGTGATCACAAAAGAAATAGCCTAAAATCCTAAAAAAACTAAGGAGGTAGCAAAGATAATTTGGCATATTGTAGATAAATGCAGCAAAGAAAATTGTGACAATATTATTTCAATGGCTTGCATGTAGAAGGGCTTTGGAGAATAATACTTTTAGTGGATGTAAAGGAGAAATAAGGAATTAAAATAATGCATTCTATAAATATTTACTTTCAAGGAAATAGAAAGATTAGAATAATAGTCTGGCTTTGTTTGGTATGTTACAGTTATAGATATAATTGAGCTCATTTAAAATATTGCATTTATTTTATGAAGTCTGCATGATGCAAAGAATATGCTCCAAGTACTAAATAGTAATGTTTAGCAAATAAAAGTAGCATAAAAGTGATAATAAGTATTCCATAATAAAAAGACTTAATTCCCGAAAGCTCCAGTAGCCATTTTTTCATTTAAACAAACCTATTCTTTTCCAAACACACTTTTTTTTTCTCATTCTCCCTGGAGTCTCAAACAGTGCCTATTACTAAGAAATTCTCTTAGGTTTTTCTTTAGTTGATTATTTTTCCCCAAATATTGCACATGTAAATTTGATAATATTGTTTCAAAAACTGCTGATAATCATTACTCAAAAATGAGTACTACCATGAAATTCAGCTATATCTTTAAAAAGAGATTTGCTGCAATACAGAATGGTGTTGTAGAGTTTATATTTTAAAGGCAGACCCACATTTAAAAATCAATTGAGAGGTATGGAAATTCTAATTTACACAGCTTTGGAAAATAATCTTTGTTTGGTTAATTATCACCGTTTCTTAAAACGTTCTTCCTTTGGGAACTTAAACACACAAGCAATAGGGAACAATCCAGTTAAAATCCATTGCTGGAAACATGTAAACATCATATACAATAATCTCACATCGATCACCCAAACATATTTAATTTTCACTTACTGAAATTATTTAGACAGAGGTCAGTAACATTAGTTAAAGTTGAATTTGTCAGATGGAAGACTGCACATATAGATCAGAAACCAAGTGTATTGAATGTGATCGGTATCTTTTGTCTGTCAAAAGACAAAGTTTGTTTCACGAGATACTATGTAAAAACCTAGAAGTCCATTTTTATGTATTTTGTTCCATATGCTTTCTACATTAACCTTATTCTTTTGTAACTTTAATGTTTAGCCTTATCAAGTTAATTTATCAATTTATTTATCTTTTAATTCTGTTTGCATCTCTGAAATAAATGTAACATATGACATTACAGTCATAAGTTTTTGTAGTAACTTAGTATATTTTAATAGAAGTGTGGTTATACCCTAACCTGCATGGTTGTGGTAGGGGATTTTAGAATAAAGTTGTTAAAGATAGAATTGTTTTACTTTTTTTTTTTTAATTAAGACAAAAGACTAACTTGGGTAAAACATTTACTGTCTTCAAAATCTGGAACAGCTTTGTTACAGTTGAAAGGGATATGTAGATCTATTGTATAAGTATAAAAATGACAACTCTGAAACTCATTTTTAGCACATACTTGGAAATGTTACATGTCAGGTTTCTGTATACATTACAATTATATTAGGCTGATCAGCCAGATCTGGAAGATATTGTGGAATCTATTAAGCAATAAATAAGATAATTTGGTATTACTTGCTTGCCTCTTACTATGATAGCACTTCATTTTAAGGTACCCTCCAAAACAAAATTAACTCTATCAAAGACTCTGGACTGAATAAGGTTAAAACCCTTTTGAAGTCATTACTAATAGACCTGATGTTATATTTAAGTTTGTTTTTTGACTCTTGAAAGGTTGTGGCATATGACCAAGTGGGGTGCAGTACAATTGAATAAAGACTAAAAATATTGATTTTGGGATTAAAAAATGTGTATGCAACGATGAACTGAGATTTACACAAAAATAAATCTCCTAAGAGCTTTTTACATTGTCTGGATACCTCAGTGAAAGTGTCAACTTCAATGTAGCTCTGCAGCAGTGTTTGTTGCAATCATAGTGCTATAACCTTTTAATGCATTTGGAGCCTCTAAAATGCTGGTTAATGTTTTAGTATTTGTAGTATCCATATATCTGCAAAAATTCTAACACTTTTCAGAATCTCAAATAGGCTGCTTAATTATCATTACCACCCATGCTCTCAAAATATTTGAGATAACAGTTAATAAAGTGATGCAAAGAAAATTCTCATCAAAAATAAAAGAAAAAATTACTTGAAAACTAAATGGGTATTAACATCTTTAGTTACAATATCCTTTTATGCCACAGAAACAAGACAAGACACAATGCCTGCACCTTTTCTTGGGTGCTAGTTCTGCTAGAAAACAAGGGCTGATGGGAAGAAGAGAGAGCTTAGCTACCTATCTTTCTGCAGTGTTGTTAACCAAGAAAGTTTGTCAGCCATTATGGCGAATGGATTATCTAATTTACCATGAACTGGCTGAATTATCAAATGAAAAATGGCACACATGCATATGTATGAACCCTGTAATCTACACACAGGATGACACCTTAGCATTGAAGCCACTAAATATCAGGGTATAGCATACTTCATGTTGTCCTGGTTTTATTGTTCCCATGTTAGTGTGCCAATATGTTGTGGTGATATTGTTGGCATCACGTTGGTGTGCCAGTATGTCGTCATTTTGCTTGTGCAGCAGTATGGCACTATCATGTGGGTATACATGGAGTTGGTCGAGGGTTAATGCTCATGTAACACTCTACATTAAGAGTGTACATACCTTGCAGATTCCCTTTGTTGTTCTGGGTAAGCTCATTCTTGTAGACCATGCGTTGTCTCTTGCTCAGGGGGTAAAGACTGACAAAGGTGTGTAACACTTGGTAGACTCAAATAAAAGAGAAATTTCACTGATGACTTCTTTTATTGATAATCTGTTGCTGGTTTGAGGCACTAACCCTGCGAGCGACTCCCGACATAAACGATCGCGAACTTGATGACATAATCTTTATAAGCGCCAGTTCCACTCTGAGTTATAATTTTACGATTGTCATGTAATCTTAAATTTCACAGTCCATATAACATTTACGGTAATAGTTGCCCATCAGTTTAACGTTTACTGTAACGCTTCACACTCACAATTAATGTGTATTTCTTGCTATTTATCGACGTCAGATTTCTTATAACATGCCGATTTCTTATACTGGGCACTGCATGATTTCTTAGACTGTCATCCCACGCGATTTCTTAGACTGTGGATCAGATTTCTTATACTGTCATCCTGTGCGATTTCTTAGACTGTGCACGCACAGTAGCGTTGTCATGTGACTGTCTGGGATTTTTCTGTATTTTCCACCCACGTGACCTTTTTCTACAATGAGAAATTCCCTCTATCCAAAATATAAGGGGCTGAACCTTTCTTCCTCCCAGGGGTTGTTACTTGTGTCCCTAATGCTCTAAAATTCTTGTTATTTTTAACAAAGCATGTAGCCTTGAAGAATACAATGCAAGCTTTAACACCCTAAAGTTTTGCGTTCTGCTGAGCAGATTTTTCTCATATTAAATATGTATAAACTAATGATTGAACTAGTATTTATTTATTTATTTATGCTAAGCTTTATACAGGTGAATATGACCGGTGTTCAGCCCTGCCTCTTTACCGGTCATACTCATATTTTACAATAGTTTACTAATTCTAGGTTATTACACTATTTTGTCTATTTACTGTCCATACCCATTTATTTTTCACTTTGTATAAGAATTGTCCAATCTTCTTACTATCTTTTTAAAACATTCCAACTACTGCTATATTTCTATCTATTTTAAACCATTTCGTATTAATATACTCTTTTCTCCAAACTTCAGTCCCTTTACATTTAAATAAAATGTGTTCCATATCTTCATTTCCGCCACATATAGGACATTGATTTTGTGGAATACCTTTCCTTAAACCATTTAATCTCTATACTCCTTTTTTCAGCCATGCAATACCTTCTCGTTCCTCTTTATTTGTCACATCTATGTACTTTTCCCTTCCCCATGAGACTTTCATTGGTACATAGAAAACTAAAGATCTCTTTTCAGTTATTTCACTAAATATTTTTTGTATTTCTATATCCTCAAATCTTTTCCTTGCCAACTTCCAGAAGTTATTCACATTATTTTCTCTTCTTCTCCACATTTCCCCTAACCCACTACTTTCCAGGTTATTTTTGAGACAGTCTGCCCATCCCTTGTTCTTTAAACTTTTCTCTTGATATACTAAACACTGCTTTAACAAATTCCTTTCTTCCAATTTTAATATTCTATGCCAAAATTTCAATGCCCTTTCCATAATCTTTCCCTTACTTGCCACTGTACCCAGCTCTATTTGTGCTACCTGCCTAACAGTTGCATTTGGTAACCCATGTATTTCTTTGCAAAATTTCCTATGCACCTCATCTATGACTTCCCATCCTCCTTCTAATCCGCATACTTCTATCCCATATAGCATTTTTGCCTCAACCACCATATTGTACACTTTTTCTAACCATCTAATATTTATATTAGGTGCTTTGTATTTGCAACTTCTAATAGCTGATAAAGCTCCTTTTCCTTTTGCCAATGCAAATTTCTTTTGTTTTTCCCAATTGCCACCACTATCAATTTTAACTCCTAGATAAATACATTCTCTCACTACCCTGTACTCTTTTTCATTCTCATTCTTCCATTTTTCATACTTGCTCAATTTCCCCCCTTTTTTGAACACTACAATCTGTGTCTTGTCCTGGTTCACTTTTAAACTCCACTCTTTACAGTAATTATTTAATGCTTGCAAGGATTGTTTCAAGCCATTCACTGTAATTGCACCTATAACTAGATCATCTGCAAACAGTAATCCTGGAATCTGAATATTATTAATTACTGGCATAGAGTTATTATTTCTCCCAATTTCTGTTAATACATCATCTATATATAAATTGAATAGGACTGGACTTAACTTCTTTCTCTTGTTGGATTTCTCTTGTTACAACCCCTTCCTCCACTCTTATACAAAAGGTATTTTCCTTATATAATGCTCTAAGGGTGTCCATCATTTGTTTACTCACTCCTTTAGTCAGCAACTTATGCCCAGCAATTGAAGCTCTATCCTATCGTATGCTTTCTCTAAATCCACGAATGCCATATATAACTTTCCTCTTTTGTCTTTCAAGTATTTATCTACCAGTGTTTATATAATAAATAAATTATCAACTGTCCTCCTCCCTTTTCTAAAGCCCATCGGAAGTTCCGAGAGAATATTATATTCTTCAACCCATGTTTGTATCCTGCTTGCCATAATACCAGTAAAATTTTTTTCCTACATTTGACAATAATGCAATGCCTCTATAGTTGTTTGGTTTATCAACACTACCCTTGCCTTTGTATATTGGATGTATGATTGCTTTCCTTCACCTATCTGGTAAATAACCCTTCACTTTAATTGTGTTAAATAAGTCTACTAAAACCTTAACTCTGTTTATTTCAGTGCACCATTCCTTAAGGAACTTTGTTGGGATTCCATCTATTCCCGTTGCTTTATTTCTCTTCATTATTTTCACCTGTTAAATTATTTCTTCACTTCTTATTATATCATCCAGTATATCTACATAGTTATTACCTATTTCCCAATTTCCTATCTCATTTTTTACTCTTTTTCTCCCCATACAAATTTTTAAAATATTCCATCCATTCTCCTGGTTTTATACTTGGTTTTGTTACATATTTATTATACATTGATTTCATAACCTTCCATGTCTCATTTGCATTATTTTCATTTAGGATTTGTATCAAATTACTTTCATATTTTTTCATCCAGCTTGTTTTCTTTTGTTCCAGTAATGAATTATATAAATCCCTCCCTTGCATATACTCTTTCTTTAATTCTATGTATCCTAATTCCCTCCACTTTATGAGCAGCTGTTTGACTTGTCTTTTAGTTACTCTACATTCTTCATCAAACCAGCCCTCATCTCTTTTGTAAGCCTTCTTTCTCATTTTCATATCCTCCCCAGCCCTTAGCATAATGATATTTAAGATATTCATAGCACTTTCAATTTCTTGTTCCTTTATCATAAAACTTATTCCACACTGACATATCTGGCCATAATTAGAATTTAGTGTCTGCCTAAATTTATTGCAATACTCTTCCTTCCATTTGTATCTACTGTATTCTTCTATGTTACGCTTTTTCTCCCTTAAATTATAGACTATTTGCTCTGTGTGTGTTTTTATGTCTACTATCAATGGAAAATGTCCACTGTTGGAACTTAAATTTAGTACCTTAAAATTACTTAAAATATACCCCATATTAATTGGCCATAATACATAATCAATCACACTTTGACCATTATTACTAACATACGTATATTCTCCATTCACATCTTCCCCATATTTCCCATTCAAAATATCAAAGGCATTCAATTCACAGAATTCTATAAATTTCATATATCCTTTATCAGCTATCTTATCTTTGCTGTATCTAATCTTCTCAGGTTTCTCTAATATATCATTACTCATCCAGCTATTCCCTGCAACATCATCATTTTCGCCAATCCTAATGTTAAAATCTCCCATTAATATAATGTCAGAATTACCATATGTCTCCTTTAAATGTTCTATTTCTATCTCTAGGTGTTTAAGGAGGTCCGGATTATGAAAGCGCGAGGGAAGAGGAGGATTGTATACTATACCTATACATATAACATTTTCAACTATTTGTTTCTCCTCTAATACAATCCATAGTATTTCTTTTCTCCTTGACCAAGTTTCTTTAACTCCTTTACTTAACGTCTTCTTTACAAAAAAGCCTATGCCTCCAGATGCCCTCCCCTTTCTTGCTACCTTATCTCCTTTTATCCCTACAAAATCAAAATCCTTTACGTAAACCTGGTCCTCTTTTAGCCATGTTTCAGCTACCGTGAGATAATCAAGTTTTGTCAATAATTGATTTCAACTCCCAGCATATGTTTTGTTTTTAACTCCCTCACAATTCCAGAATCCAAGCCTCCTTATATTCTCCCTTCCCTATTGTGAGCCTGATCTAAATCTAAATGTTTCTAGTGTTCTTTTACTCCTTAATTGTATCCCTTCTCTGGAAGGAATCACTTTATTTCTGTCTAAAACTAGAATGCCGCCATGTTTGGATGATATAATGCTGTATTCTTCCCGCTACTCTGTTGCCACGCCTTCTTTCCCTTCGAAGCCAAATTACTTGCTGCTATTATTTCCCCTCTTCTCGGTAACACTATTTTCTTGGGTGACGTCACTCCAGTGGCTCCTCCTCCTGTTGCTTCCTATGTTGACGTCATTACTTCGTCAGCTGTTACTTCTCTTGTAAGGATGTTGGATGACGTCCTATCTGCCGTTCTCATGTCCATGCTGACAGGCGGATTTCGGTTCAAACACACACTTTCCCCGTCTTCACTCACATCCATTCCTTTTTGCTTGGACTTTGATCTTCCTGTTGTACTTCCTAAAGTTGGCGTTGACATCTGCTGAGTAATTTCCTCTGTGCCTGATTGGGTTTCTCTTAGCTCCTTATTGTCCAGATGCGATGTCTTTTCTCCGTCAATCCACAATTGGAAATTTCTAGTATAAGCTCTTCTTCCCTGGGCTCTTGCTTCTTTCATTTTTTGTACCAAATTTCTTTGCAGAGCTCTCTTCTTAGGTGATAAATCTTTATTAATAAAAATGTCTGTTCCTTTTAATTTCTTGGCTCTTTTAAGTACTTCATGTACTAATTGGGCTGTTGCAAATTTCACTATAATTGCTCTCTTGCCAAGTTGTCTTCCAACTCGATAAGCTTCAATAATTTCCCATCTATACAATTCCAAATCCAGCTTTTCCTTCATTATTTCTAATATTTCTTCTGCTGGCCGTTTATACCTTCTTTCCTTAACTCCTATGAACACTAAATTAAATCTTCTCTCCCTTTCTTCCAATCTTTCCATTCTTTCCTTAACCATTTCAACTTCCCTTCTTGCTTCCTGCACCTCAACTCTAACATCTTCTTTGATATCTGTTGCCATCTTTTCCAATTGTTTACCTATTCGTTGTTCCATGCCTTCTATTTTGTTCATTTTCTCAGTCAGGTTTTCCAGCATTGTTATTATATCTGCAGGGCCGGGGTTTACCTCAATTCCTCCAATCACTAACAACAAATATATAACACTTGCTAAAACCAATATGTTTGTCATCTTCTCTCCAAAACTGTTTTTACTATTCACCAATTTTACTTTTCTAAACTGTCCAATTCTTGCTCTATACACTGTAATGTCCACTCCCATTGTGACTTAGATCCTTCTTCCTTCACCACAGGAGCACCTCTCAAAACACAACCTTCCTCTGTCACTGTTGGCTTAGCACTCCTTGAACTAGTAATATATGCGTCATACTAATATACTGTTGCATAATGCCCCTATGAAAAAAGTTAAAATTCTTCTTGACAAATTTAAAGTTCTTCATATATTCCTTTGATGTGCCTGCGTTTATTTACACATTTCCACTATCCTCAGCTAATGCCTCGGGTTCACTAACCTACTATTCAAAACAAATCTCTGTCTCTCTCTCTTTTTCTAACGCATGTATGGTTGGAGTCATCAGGTGAGTGCCTCATTACATTTAGTCATATTTTAATTTTTTTTTCTTTTTATATATAACACTGCTTACTAACCTAAGACAAATTTTATACCAAAAACACTTATACACATTCATAGCTTACAGTTCATATCACACTTATTTCTAGATACCTTACAAGTTTACAAAATTACGTAGCCAGGAGATTAAATGTTTTTCATTTGGGTTTTAATGTTCTTCTCCTTTTCGGCTATCATCCTTTAACCCTTATTATAAGGCTTTTTCAGTGTCTTTGTTGTGTCACTTTCACTCTTCACACAATAAGTTATGTAAGTACACTGTGATTATTACCTAATCTATTTACACTATGTTTATTCCTTAGTTTTTATACCTGAACAACATTTTTTTTTTTTTTTTTCCATTTTATTTTAAAACTCCTACGCATTTTCACATTGAAGTTCTTTGGTGCATTTTTGAAAACAAAGTGTTATTTGAAGACAAAGTATTGATTTACCTGCTCAACGACTTTTATGGGTGACTCTTTGTGTTATTCTGAAAAACTTCATAGCAGTAGCTCTAAAAATGTGTGACTGTATGAGGTATAAATGCTACTATTACAGTCAAACTGATTATCAGCTGTCAGAATTCGGGGTATGTGTGAATTACTCTCATTAATTCTAGTGTAACTTTCTTCTCGATGTACACTCATTTCAATATTCTGTGTCTCTAACACAATGCTTACATTATTGTTTAAACTTGCAAGCATTTCACACTTTTTCTGCTCCAAAGAAAAAGCTAACATATTTGGTTCTGAGCTCCTTTTTACCTCAATTTTGTTACTTCATTCATAGTTACTTTTCTCTGTTTCCCATTTCTGATTTTGGCAATAAACCTGCATTTCCCCTTGAATTAACTATATCTGAGTTCCATTTTGCCTCAATTTTATTATTGAATTCATGATTACCTTTTTCTACTTTCCATTTCTTATCTTGCAAATCAGCTTGTATTTCCCCTGGAAATGAAGGTATTTCTTTATTTGATTGTAATTCAATTGACTAAGTTGTTTTTGTATTTGGTTTCCCTATTTTATTAAAACCCAGTCTACCTGTTCTAAGCTTTCACCTTCTTTTTTCAATGTTTTTCCCTCTTAACACACTAGGTTTTCCTTCCATTTGGATGAATACTTTCTCTATCTTAATGTCTAACTCATTAATTCTATTTATTTCCTTGTTCTGTTTTTGAAAATCAGCTTGCGTTTCCTTTCTAAACTTATTTATTGGTGATTCAAAGCTCTCCTCAAAAGATTGCAATTGTAATTCCCTTCTCTCCTGAAATGTCTGCATGTCCCCTAGTAATGACTGCATTTGTGATTCCCTTCTCTCCTGAAGGGACTGTAACTGTGACTCAATTACCCCTTTACATGACTGTAACTGTGACTCAATCTCTCCTGAAATGACTGTAAATTATTATTTAACATATTGATTAAATCAGCCAAACTCTGTGGGTTCAAGCTGCTTCCTTCTCCAGCTGATTATTTTATTGGGCTTGCTACCTGTCTCTGGTCATTGCTATGGGACGTCTCTCCCCCTCCTGCCATGGTTTGGTTTGAAGAACCGTTCCTTAACCTATTTACTTACAAGCTATTCTCTGACACTGACGTCTGTTCCCTTTCTATGTATGATTCACTTTCAGTATTTGTTGCTACAATATTTTGTGAAACCCCTTTTTCAACATTGTCAGATTCCATTGGGCTAAACATTCTTACACCAATCACCCTTTTACTTCTCAGTAGCATTAAAATTACCAAATATCTTTGTTCCCCTCCAAAATATCTATTTTGAAATTGTTAAAAGTGTTATTCTGACCTTTTTGTTTCTTTGTAGCTGGTTCAGCACTTTTTCTTTTACTGATGTAACACTTTTTTGCGCTTCACATAAACTATAACTCACAGTTGATGATCTGGACGTCTTAGTGGCAGTTCTTGAAGCTCTAGTTGTCTATTAACTGGTGACATCATCAATATGCCCCTTCCTTCGAGACCTTGGTTGCCTTCTAGTAGTTTTCCTGAGTTTTGTGGAATTATCACACTTAATTGCTTCTCCGTTGTGTCATTCTTTATAATTCACACTCCACGTTCAGGCTCCAATATGTTGTTGTTTTATAGTTCCCATGTTAGGGTGCCAAAATGTCGTGGTTTTATTTACTTGTGCATCACACGTTAGTGTGCCAAAATGTTGTGGTGATATTGTTGGCATCATGTTGGTGCGCCAATACGTTGTTGTTTTGCTTGTGCAGCAGTACGGTGCTATCATGAGAGTCTACATGGAGTTGGTCGAGGGTTAATGCTCGTGAAACTCTCTACATTAAAAGTGTACATACCTTGCAGACTCCCTTTGTTGTTTTGGCTCAGCTCGTTCTTGTAGACCATGTATTGTCTAATGCTCAGGAGGTAAAAAATGATATTTCTTATATTAAATATGCATAAACTAATGTTTGAACTAGTAATATATGTGTCATACTAATATACTGTCTCAATGTTGTTGCTCTGCTCTGCTTCTGAAATACTGCAAAATGTATCAAATGAAGACCTGGCAGCTGAATGCCCAAGAAAACATGAATGCTAGTGTATACTACCTCTTGCAAAAATACTGATAGATATATACCACTCTAATATAATATCTCATGGTTATGGTGTATATGTTTTGTGAGTGCTCTTCATTTGCCCAGAAAGTATTTTTACTTACATTTGATATAATTAGGACAATATTTCTTAATAGTCTTGTTTCACAAAATATATATCTAAAGAGATGGCTGTGCAATTTGGAAATCATAGATACCTCACTGTAAACAGCAGTGATTAAGACCTGGCTTGGATGAAAATTGTTTGGTTCTGTGATGATTCCTTGGAAGATTGCATTATTTATGTAGCCCCCCCCCCCCAACCCGTGATTTTCCGTTAACCTGGAAGTTTAATGTTGCATAATTAAGCTCTGTTGACCACAGGCTCATTTGAGCACCATTTCACCTGTGTCATTCATTGTCTGATATAACCCACCAGGTTAGATTTGTTAAATTAAAAAAAACAACAACAAAATTATTTGTAAGGGATTAAAATTCTGGCAATCAATGATTAGAATACCAGTTGAAGTCCTAGCACATGTTGAGCTGTTTATCAATTGTTACATACCTAATGTTAAATCATCACCTCCTAATTAATGTAACCAGAAAGGGAGCAACATGCACTGAGGGCCATAATAACCTAACTTGATGACTGTCACAGCTGATAACAGAATGCAACAGTTCTTTTGAACACAGCTGATGATGAGAGTAAGACAGTAGCAATACTTAAGGGGGTAGGGAGAAAGAAAACTGTAGATCAGTTAACAAATATCCGACAAAGAGGATAGAAAAGAAGGATAATTTAAGTGGTTGAATGCTTTCCCAAACAATTGGACACCTTTATTGTTATATACAGGCTACTGAAATTTCAAAAACCTTAAGTTCCTCTTAGCCTATAAATTGTCTGACTCATGAACTCGTGAAACATGAAGCAAAAGAGCAAAGTTAACATTTCAACACTGTTGATGCAATTGAAGAAACTCTACTTTACCTCCTGTGTATCTGATGTACTGCAGTAACTGTCACCTGCTTGTAAATTTCTGTATTAAGAATAATCTTATAGTTAAATTGAAATAGGCTTATTTATCTGCTTCTCAGTTATTTTAAATATTGCAGAATATTTTAAGTTAGTTTTGTGATTGCTTCAGATGGATTATAAGTGTGGTATTTTTGTAAATTGTGAATTATGTGTTCATCTTTGCTACATGAGCATCTTTGTAAATGCTATGTTGTCACCAAAAGAAAAAGTAACAGCTGAAGGGCAGAGAAAATCACACATTTGCGAACTGCTGCAGAATTGTTTAAATAAATTTCAAACAGTGTCAGACTAATAGCTTGGCTTTCAAGAAATGAAATGATACATGCAATAAGTTATAGAAATGACATAATTTTCTGAGCATTAATTGAAAAGAATTTGTGGTAGCAATTAATATTGGAAAATTAATGAGAACACTTGAAAACTATGGCACTGAGACACTCCACCAAATTGGTCAAGAGCATATTTATTAAACAGAGCAATGTGTAGAGGTAGTGCATAATGTAGATAGAAAACTAACAAAATTCAAACATCATTTAAATTTATAACCCATGATGTACCACAAGATTCAGAATCTGCATCATCTTTATTTAGTATATACATAAATAGCCTGTATAAAATTTTTGAGGAGCAAGAAGACTAGCCATTGAATATGCAGATGATATCACAATAACTGTAACAGGTGATACAGTGGCAGATGTTCAGAGTAAAGTAAATCCATTGTTAGAAACACTCAGTACATACTTTGAAGAATTAGGAATGGCATTGAATATATGAATATAAGGAAAACAGGAAGGATGCAAATCAGTATAAGCATGGGAATGCCTGTTGGGTGGGGGGGGGGGGGGGGGTAAAAGGTTTAGTTCATAGGTCTAAGTGTTTAGCACACAAAATTTCAAATTATTACTTTGGATTCATATTTTGAATTCTATACCTCTATTGGAAAGACATGCTTTATGACAAATGACAAAGTTCTTGGCTACACTGGCGAGGGGCCACTGTCATATTGATATTCTATCGAGTTGCAATTTTTCATACTGAAAATACGCCAGAAAGAAAAACACCCTTATTTTGCTTCCCTCTCACTGACAGAAAAAATCTGATGTGTTCCATTCACATAACTTTCTCTAGCTGTTCTACAAATAAATGTTTCTTACAAAAGATTCTTTTATCTACATCATGCTAATCAAGATAAAATTAAAAGGAATTATTTATTACTTGCTTCCCTTAAGTGGAAAGGAAATAAGGGAATACTTATGCTAAAGCGATAATCAAAACTTTTAAAAACTGGTTGCTCCGTGAAACAATTGAGGTTCAGTCCCATTTGAGAAACATTAATTAGTTTAAAATTGAAACCAATAACAATAATTACCTTGAAAACAGTCAACTATATAAGAAAAATATAAATTACATAAATTATGTGCTTTAACGAGATCTACATTTTTTGTGTTGTAAGTTCTCTATCTTTTACAGTTTAACCATTATGCAACATTCCTCAAAACTCAGCCAGAGTAGAGCCCTTCAGAGGCTATGCCCAGAAAATTCAAAATATACATTTTATTTGTGATGTGAATATATTTAATATATGGTTTGGTAATCAAAATTGTTAGAACCATTTTTGAGAAAATATAACATTTTCCATGTAAAGGATAGTTAGGGGTGGGGGAATTTTCTTGAAAATCTTTGTGTCGCAACCTTGGAAAATAGTGAACTTAAATACCAAATTCGGTATTTAACTGACTTTTCATTTTTGAGTTAAGATGAGCACAAAACACACACACGCACGTACGCACAGTGGGCCTCAGAACATTTATTTCCATTGAAATCTTGATATCAATTTTTTGGGTGCAGTACAATACCTTCTCTAAGAGGAAGTAAAAATGACAAAATTACAATTTATAATGCCTGACTTTAGATCTGTCTTCCACCCAACAATCAGTTGTGTTATAATATGTGAGGTGCTGATAATTAACATCGCCTGCACCAAAGCTACAAGTATATGTGCCCAAGACTGCACTAAAGATAATTTACAATCAAGTTTTTATGTCACAAAGAGAAAATCAACCACAATTATGATTTTTTTTTTCCCACTGATGTTTGCCTCCAAGAAAACCATTGAAGAGATAAAAATAGCTCATCTAGTTAAGTTATTATGTTTACTAATAATTATGCACTAATATATGCAAAGAATTAGATATTATTAGTAGATCATTCTAGTTTGCAATAATTTTGTTTTTCCCAATCAAATTTGGCCTAGGGAGAGAAAGCTGAGACATGGGGTATCTTAGTTTCAGTCTACAGAGGTCCTATTGAGAGTAGAAAGCAACAATTTTTAAACCATTTAATATATATATATATATTTTAGAGAACCTAAGTACATCATTGTAATCCATAGACTTTTCTCTCACTTTTCAACATAGTCTCAACTTCTTTGTACACATTTTTCTCACCGTTGTGCAAGTTTGAAGATACCCTTATGACATAACTCTGTTCCAGCTGTAGAAAGCTAAAGTTTCTTTCTTAGAAGCTCAGTAAGGAGGCGTGTGTATGGGTGTGGGTTCTTCTGCCAGTACATGCTATTGCCAGTTTTTTTTTTCTTATTGACTACACAGTTCTATTCTAACATTTACCACAGTAGTTTCCAATGAAGTTATGAAGTTCACTTGTTACCAGGGCCATATTTACAGCAGGGCAACTGCGTAACTGCCTAGGGTGGCAAAATTACTAAAAAGCTGCAAAAAAAAAAAAAAAAAAAAAAAGCAAAGACGTGAAACATCAAGTTCATTTAAATTTGCTGCTCGCAGAGGAATAGCGGAAACAAAGCAAAATGCATTCCAATAGTGAGAATCAATTAACATAAGCAAAAAATTGTAAGATCAAGAAGTGTGTGTTGTCATTGATTAACATTAATTTTCTATATATTGTTAGCTGAGGTAATGAAGAGTAATTATTATTATTGTAATTATATTGAGTTCTTTTATATTTAATGAGCCGGCATTCCGGCATAATACAGTAGTAGGTTAGGTTTGAATCTTTTAAGTTTTTCAACTGTTTATCATATTTTCTTTTGTTTTCTCAGTTTCAGCATCAATTGCCACTAAATAAAATGACAGGAAGAAAGAGACTTAGTGGGGCTCAGTATCGTTCATTGGCAAAAGATAAAAGAAAAAGAGAAGAAGACGCATTGAGAAAAGTTCCCGGGCTTGATGTGTTTATAAAATCGTCCCCAAGGAGTTCACGCCCTCGGCAAGTGAAGTTGTTGAAGATTATGGGGAAACAAGTACCTCAAATTAATCTAAAGATAAAAAAAAAAAAAAATTATCAAACGAAAGTGAAGGCGGAACTTCTATCGTTGATGATGAACCCTTACAATTAGTGCTGATCCTTTTCTTTGCGAAAAAACTGATAAAACATGGGACTACATTGCAATGAATAGGGTAAAACAAAATAAAGAAGGTGACTTTTCTTGATCGAAACATCACTTTACAGATGGTGTTACAATACGTTGTAGTAGTGCATTTTTTCAGAGAAAGCTGGCGAATGATGAAATTATTAACAGAGATTATTTACTATATTCTGAAAATCAGGGAACATTATTTTGTGCACCATGTGCTCTTTTTGGAGGAACATCAGACTTGGCAGGACCTCATGGTTTCTTAAACTGGAAACATCCAGAGCTAATTGCAACTCATAAAAACAGTTCAGGGCACCATGACTGTATTCTTAGTTTAAGAAACAGAAGTTCCATTTTGACAAGGATAGATGGAAAATTATTCTCACAACTTGAAAACTAAGCTCAGTACTGGCATAATGTCTTACAAAGGATTGTTGCTGTTGTGAAGAAACTTTCGTCTTGAGGACTGCCTTTGCATGGCAATGATGAAATTCTTGGAAGTGTTCATAATGGTAACTTTTTAGTGTGCATGGAGCTTATTGCTGAATTTGATCCATTTCTTGCTAGCCACATGTACTGTATAAGGATTCTGGAAGTGGAAAAACTTCATATCTGTCTTTTGCTATATATGAGCAAATAATCAAAATCATGGGGGAAAAGAGTTGCCGAAGAAATAGTGGCACGAGTTACTGCGGCAAAATACTACTGTATAATTGTTGACTCCAGCCCTGATATTGCACATAATGACCAATTAAGTTTTGTCTTGCATTATGTCAACAAAGAGCGGCTAGCTGAAGAGTGGCTTGTTGAATTTGTGTCAAATCCAGGACTTGGTGGCCAGGAACTGTCAAATGCAGTGATAAACTGTCTTGAGAGACATGGATTGGACATAGGTAACTGCAGAGGACAGAGTTATGACAATGCATCAAATATGTCAGGTATTTATTCAGGCTTGCAAGCTAGAATCAGAGATCTATCTCCTTATGCTTTCTATATTCCTTGTTCAGCGCACACTCTGAATTTGGTGGGTTCAAGTGCAGCAAGATGTATCCAAGCAACTTATTTTTTTAACATTTTGCAAGAAATATTTAATTTTTTCAGTGCTTCTAGTCGTCGATGGAATCACTTAAGCACATTTTTCAGTAAAGAGAACTTTAGTGTCAAGTCCCTCTGCATAACGCGATGGTCTGCTAGAGAAGCTTGCTGAAGCTTGAACAAAGATGGTGAGGCAATCATTAGAGCACTGTTGTCAATAATAGGGAATGAAAGGGAGAAGTCGTTGGTGAAATCTGAAACTAAAGGCTTAATGAAGAAGTTGCATAGTCTTGAGACATCTTTTCTGACTGTAGTTTGGAATTTCATTCTTGAAAAGTTCAATGTTGTAAGTAAGCAGTTACAAACAGCAGACATGGATGTAGCCACTGTTTGTAATTTGTATAGTTCTTTGGTTTGTTTCTTGGAAGAAATGAAAATGGGATATGAAGTTTTCAAGAATCTAGAACATAAAAAATTTGAATCTCTTTGAAACATTACTACAATTGATTAGGTTAAGAAATGCATTAAGAAAAAGAAAAGATTCTTTGATGAATCTGATTCAGACTCTGAAGGAAATGATGATTCAGATGACTTACAGATGTATTTCCTTTTGATTCTGGATAAATTGATTGAAGAACTGAATAACAGAGTTTCTTCCTACAAGGAATTCAGTGAACCATTTATGTTTTTGACAAATCTGAAGATGCTTAATCCACTTGAAATTCAGGAAGCATCATCCAGACTTCAGAAAGTCTAATTTCGGATCTTGAAGATTCAGCATTTTTACTTGAATGCTTACACTTCAAAAGCTACATAGAAGAGAATGAAAACGCGTCACACTCTCTTTCACAGCTGTGCAAGATGTTAAAAGGTAACTGTCTAGAGAGTGTTTACCCAAACTTAAACATAGCTCTATAAATATATTTGAGCACTCCTGCTTCCAACTGCTCAACTAAGAGATCATGTTCTGCTCTTAGATGCACAAATAATTATTTAAGAACATCACAAGTGAAGGATTGCCTTAGTTATCTTGGGTTCTTGCAATTGAATCTGACTTAACAGTAAAAATGGACTATGACGAACTCATAAATTTGTTTGCAAATGACAGGGCAAGGAGGAAGCCTCTTGTTATTTAAACAGTATATGTTTTGACACATAATATGGGGTGATGCCTCTTAAATGTAAGTTCTTTCTATTAAGATGTTTCTACTTAAATTTTAATAAACTCATTTATGGTGTTTGCCACTCAAACTCAAGTATCAAAACTAGTGAAACCATTCTCTATGTTGTGAAAATTTAAGTAATATTTGTATTGCAAGTTGGGGGTGCAGCAAATGTTTCCTTTGCCCAGGGGCGTCAGAGGTCCTAAATTCGGTCCTGCTTGTTACTAATGTCATGGAAAAATGCAGTAATTTAAGTCAATACTAGCTTCCCTTAATTCTTATGTAATTGCTCTTTCAAGGATTGGTTATATAGTTTTTGTTACAATTGGTGTAGGTGGAAACGATAAAGATGAAGCTTATTAGTGTTCAATATTCACACTACAGAAGACTGGCTGATGTTCGCCTCTTGAGCAGCCACCCATGTACTAGTATATGGATTGTCCTGGATTGTTCAAAACAGCTTCTGCATTAACACCCGCTGTTGCTGGTGCATGTCTAACAGGAGGCATTCTCACAAGTGACGCTGTTACATGCAGGTGCCTTTCAACATTCCAGAAGGTGTTCGCTTTTGGTTGGCATCTATTCAGATGTCTCTCCCGGTATAGATGTTGAGCAACTTGTGCATTTGTTCTTGCTTATCCGTAGATGAAAATCATATCTACGTACTCATCTGTTGAATACATAATGAAAGACTGGCATGCAATATCTTGAGACAGCACACGTGTGGAGAATGAAGGGGGGTCAGCATTCATAACAACACACTGCATCATGCCAGTCCAATGGGGCTATTGTCACTAAACGTATTCTACCCATTACAAACTGCAGCCAATCAATAACAATTTAACTTATAATATCTTGAACTCAAGGGACTTCAAAATTAGATTACTGTAAATTAAGTTTCCAAGTTTTGATGAGCAATAAAAAAAAATATGTACATTGTTGAGACTCAAACCTGTCACTGGGGGTTAGCGCACAGGATACCTCATAATCCTATTCAGCTATTTCAGGACTTGACTAAATGGATGTTCCACATTCAATAGTATGGCATGTATTCCAGGTGTTATGCCATTGCCACCTCATGAGTTTTCGTGCTTGATTTAGCCTTTTAAGACCGTTTTAATCCTTTGCTGCACGTTTGAATACTATTACTTAATGGCAGAAGCTATTATGCATGTTATTGAGATGCAGGAGATGTAGTCCATGCAAAAATTTAAAAAAAACATTGTTTAATAATACGTGTGCTTTGACTTTACGGGTCCATGATGGATGAGCTGTGTCCCTAATGTTTTCCTAATTTTTGGCAGCCAACCCCTGCTCTAAGTACGAGATTCTGCCATTTTCTTTTTAGCTGACGTTGATAAGTGTCCTGATATAATAGGTCCATTTTTTCCGAGGCATTTACTGAAATATGTTGCTATGTATACTCTAATAAATAGTTTGTAAAATTGTTTGGAAACCGGAATTGATTCTCAGTAAACAAGTCGTATGTTTTTGAGGTGTACTTTAGCAAGGAGTACGTTCTGTTCCTTAAGCCACTGTTTATTTGAATTTTGCACATTCCTCTATCTAAGAATGGCAATCAATACGTTTAAATATGTGCAAAAGTGGACTACAGTGATGAGTGGCCTACCTTCCAAAAAAATAAGGGGCGGCTGACATACCTGGTTTACTAGCTGCCCGCCTCGCCTTCGCATGGGTGGTGTACCTAATCGATAAACTGAGACAAAAATCTTCCATTTACAGTACAACATTGTAATGAAATAGAATTACAATTAAATAATTTGACCATACTTTATTGTAATGCTTTATATTGCACAATATTTTTAGTTTTTCCTTCCAAAAAGAAAACAAATAACGTTGATGGTTTGCCAACTCTCGAGCATTCATCGTACAACTGCCCATGTGAAAAACATGGGAATTCAAGATTTATTCCACACTTCTAATGATTGACCTTGGAATTTATTAATTGTCATTGCAAATGCAAGGTGCATTGGAAGCTGAACATACTTAAATTCAAAAGGAAAGTCGGTTGGCATTAGTGGTATCTTGGAATAAGAACATCCTCGCCTTTGAGCTTTCCTATGATTATAGTAGCTTCAATCAAATTTGTCATAATTTTGTTAACAGCAATTCATGTTCATTGCACGATTTGGGTTGATTTAGATTGTGTAACATAATTATCACCGATCCAACCTTCAGCTGTAAATTGTGTGCCGGTAATCTTGGTAAATTTAATGAGTTTAGGAATTCAATTGTACAACTGACGACTTCATTTGGATTGGTAATGGAATCAATCGACTTTAATGAATGCATTTGTGCATCAATTTTAGTCTGAATTTTTATATGGAAATAATCTACATCCTTATTAATTGCTGCTAAAATGGCTTGTTTGCTCAACCAAACATGGTTTTTGTAATTTACACCAATATTTGGGAACCCTTTGTTATTAATTCTTGACGTTGTGAAGTGACAAAAATTTGGTGGAAACGAAATGAGACTTGTAGAAGTATCAGCAGAAATTTTCCCAATGCCAATGTCTAATAATGCTTTGAAAGCACCTCTGCGGATATGTCATTTTGTAATGACACTTGCATATTCATTGTTAATTTGAGATTTTTTCAAGTATATCCATAAATTTGATGTCTTCAAGCAAGTTATTATTTCATCAGCAGCTGTAGATCTGGTAATGACTGGCATCTTTTGGCAAAAATCCTAGCCAGTAGAATCATCAGGCCTCCGAAGAGATTTTGATTCCTGTCCAAATCTCTTAATTTGTGATCAAATGCTTCCAATGCTAGTCGTGCGACATCATACACTCATCCCAAATTATTATTTTACAATTTTGTAGCACTTTTGCCATTGCTGATGTTTTGGTTATATTTTATGTCACTTCATCTATTGTTTGTAAATTCAATTTCAGTTTGAGTGCAGAATGAGCAGTTCGTACGCCTCCTAATAATGCAGTAGCGTTCCCAGATGATGCTATTAGCAGTGTTACTTGACTTTGTGCCCGAATTGTATCTAAAATTAATGAAATTAAGAATGCTTTACCAGTTTTGCTGGGTGCATCAAGGAAAAAGATTCCTCTGTTGTCATCATCAAGTGCTTTCATTATCTTATCGTAAGCTGGTTTATGCTGTTGATTTAGAAGTGGGACATCACTTACTACGGATTGACTCAAAGTATTTCTATTGTACTACCGTTCTCAATAAAATTCATGATTGAATGCATGGTATAAGGGGCGATTAGGCACAGGCATTTCTAGTTCATACAACATCTTGCCGGATATCACGCACAAATCCTCTAAAGATATCAATACATCATTGTATATCTCTGTGCAAGTTTCAAATTCTGGATTTGCCATTGTTGAATGTACTCAATGCAAAATGTCTTCAGCCATATATTCTTTGTATTTGTCACACAAATAATGTGGACTCAATGGAAAACATGTTAAAATTATGGTAGCAAAAAGTGATTGAATTTGATGTGAAGTAGATGAAATAACAGCATCAGCAAGTAAGACCCTAATGAATATCATCCTCTAGTACATATAAACGTTGACAGGCTTCTCGATATGTTGCACACAATTCAACATTGATGGTTCTTAGAAATTCAAATGAATTTAGTCCATGAATATTAACTATTAGCAAACGCAAGTAAAAACAAGCTTGTCAGCATTGTCGCTGGTGGTCGTTCAGCTCTTTTCTACCGTGAAATAAACTTGTTCATTCTCCAGGTGAACAGCTAAATGGATTCAGTGGGATGACATTCGTGTATGGAAACTGAAAAGATTCTCCAAACCACCTCATTGGTACTGTTATATCTTCCCATCTGATATTGTGAAACTTAATCATTATTATTTAGAGCTGAAGTACCAAATGCAGCGTTGTTGTTTCCTTTTGTGACCTACAAACATATTTGATGGACTTGCAAGTCGAATTGCAGTACTCAACATTGCAATGCATTTTAAATGCATTAAGGAACAGTCAGATGTTGTTGACTACAGCATCCTTAGTTTTGACTTGCAATGTCATCTATGGAGCAACGACATTCCAGGAGGTAACCATCACTGTCTGTAACTGTATCTGCCAACAAAGCATGTGGAGCATTTGTTGTGGATCATGCACGGTGATTCCCAATTATGTTTGCCACACTGTCCATGAATCATGTTCTTCGCTACTTCCTACAATTCTAGATCTATTTCGGGATCGGGAATTTTTGTCCAAATGATCGAGTCAATTTCATTTGGTCTTATTTTTTGGATCATCCACAGCAGAATATGCGCATGAGGCAGTCCTCTTTTCTGTCACTCTACAGAATACATCGAACATCTCCGAAGACATGATATTTTAAAATGAAGTCCATGAGCGCTTTGAGCTTTTGCTTGAATACTCGTGCTGTTGCGCCGTGATAATCGCTGGATGATTGACTGGGTAATAACAGATTAGTGGTTTCAATCAATTTTGGGTTGCACGTGAAAGTAATAAATGTGGTTGGTCGTATTGGCCACATAGGCCATAGCATCTTGCGCTTATTCGTGCATGTGTCTCGGGCTTCCGACACACATTGCCGGTAAAATAGTAAGTCAGCCAACATTATTTCCATTTCTATCTGCGTTCATGGCATCGCGTAAATGAATGTATTCTTCTAAACATACTTTTTTCTGATTTATATGTTATACAGTTCTATAAGAAAAGATTCTACAATTTTAAGAACACGCATTACTTCACTTACTTATTAGCGAAGGAAGACTGATGTGAAACTTTGGATGAACCAAATACAGACAAAAAGTTCCAAATTTTTATCAACACTTTTTCTTACTACTTTAATATAGCCTTTCCAGTAAAAACAGTGAATCCAAATATTAAAAAAATAAAGCAATTAGACTGGACCACAAGCAGCATATGAATCTCTTGTAAAAGGAAGAAGTTACTACACTCTATATATAAAACCTCCAGTGATCCTCTTTTTCATAAATATTACAAGCAATATTATAAAATCCTTAGGAAAGTAATTTTTGAAGCTAAGAACTAAATAATAATAGAAATATATTAAATGCTCAAAATAAAAATAAAGCAATCTGGGAAGTTATTCGAAAAGAAACTAATTCCAATTCCAGTGCTAAAATAATGAAAATTAAGGGTAATTACCTAACATTTTTAATAATTATTTTACAAGTATAGTGGACCAACTAACAATTTCAACAACAACCAATGTAACCGTGTTGACATTTGTTACAGGAGACACTTTATTTCTCACTCCTGTTACTGAAATTGAAATTATAATGGTCTTAAAAAAATTTAAAAACAAATTCTCCTGTGGACCTGATGACATACCAGATGCAATAGTAAAAGCAAGTGCGCAATTAATTGCTAAACCCCTTGCCGATATTTGCACTGCATCTTTTTCAAATGGCCATTTTCCTGAAACTCTAAAAACAGCAAAAGTTATGCCACTATTTAAAAAGGGGCAAAAAGAGCATATTGAAAATTATAGACCAATATCCATGTTATCGGACTTCTATAAGTTTATTGAGAAGTTGATGTACGCTAGATTAGTAAGTTTCCTGGAATCGCATTCCCTTATTTCTAATTCTCAGTATGGTTTTCGGAAAAAAAAAAAAAAAAAAAATAGTGCTTTATTTTCATTTCTTACTCATGTCTTAGCAGCAAAAAGTCTTAAAAATCATTCACTTGGTTTATTTTTAGATCTCTCGAAAACTTTTGATACAGTAAATCATAGGTTATTAATTGAAAAACTTAATTCTTATGGTATCAGAGGAATAGCCAATCTATGGTTTCAATCCTATCTAAAGAATAGGAAGCAGTTTGTAGAAATAAACACATACAGATCAAACCAAAGACCTGTTGATCATGGCGTCCCACAAGGTTCTATTCTAGGGCCAATATTATTTATTCTATATATCAATGATCTCCCAAGTGAATTGCCACATATAAATACTGTTCTGTTTGCTGATGACACAATTTTCACATCCAGCGGCAAAGATCTCAATGTTCTTCAAGACAGTAATAACAGGGCAAATGAAAACTTAAATACATGACTGAAGAAAAATAAATTGGTTTTAAATGCTGACAAAATTCTATGCATGCACTTCAGTACTCAAGTAAACCAACAAGCAAATGTAAATATTACCATCGGACAGTCAAAAATTAAGCAAACAGACACCACTAAGTTTCTAGGGGTATGGATTGATGCTGACCTATCCTAGAAGACTCACATAAATTTTGTAATTACAAAGCTCAGTAAACTAAGCTATGCAATGAGACTCCTTAGTTGTGTATCCTCTTCTGAAGTCCTAAAAGCAGTTAATTTTGGATGTGTACATTCTGTACTTTCTTATGGTATAATCTTCTGGGGATCCTCAACCAAAACAAAAGACCTATTCTTACTACAAAAGCGCATTGTAAAAATCATGAAACGTGTCCCCATAAATTCATCAACAAACCAGTGTTCAGAGAATTCTGTATTCTACCACTAACTTGTGTTTACATTTTGGAGACTTATTTTCATTCGTAAGAATATATCATATTTTAGCAGGAATTCTGACTACCATTCCTATAATACCAGGGGATCGCAAAAGTTGAATTTCAATCATCAAAGCAGTAAAACCTGTCAGCAGAGTACACTACAACAAGGGCTATCTCTTAATAACAAGCCGCCGGGTAACTGGAAACTCTTAAATCAAAAACAACTCAAACATAGTTAAAAACCATCTCTTAACCCACATGTTCTACAGTATAAATGATTTCATGACTACTGCATTTTCCTAAACTTGTATTAACCATTGCGTAAATTATTAATATCTCGTTTAACTTTCTTTAAATTGTACATACTAGTTGTAAGTTGCATTACAGAAATGTAAATTATAATTTGTTGCCTCGCGAAGCCTTTGAATTCATGTAATTCTTTTGGTAAATAAATGTCTTATCTTATACTATAAATTACATAAAGAAATGGTTTTACAACAATGGTTTGAAACTAAATACATCTCAAACATCCATTATGCAGATAAGTGCTGAAAGTAATAGTTATGATAACATCCTATCAGACTCAGTGAATTTTATGAATACATTAAAAATTCTAGGTATTTACTTAAACATATAAAATGGGACAATCGCATACAATACATATCTAAAAAATTAAATAGTGCATGTTTTAATATAAGTTGCATAGCAAACATAACTACCATAGAAACAAGGAAAAGTGTTTACTTCAGTTATTTTCATTCAATAATGAAGTATGGTATTATGTTATGGGGTAATGGCATTGACTGGGAAACAATCTTTAAGAGTCTGAAAAATATAATCTGCATAGTGACACAAACTAATCCTAAGAAATCCTGTAGAAATCTTTACAAAAACCTGAACATTTTAACTCTGCCATCTTAATACCTTTATGAATTAAATAAATATATACATTTAAACTTTGAAATTCTATTTAACTCTCAAGTTTATCATGGTCATGGAACAGGAACCAAGAATAACCTGAAGCCCCATATGCACAGATTGGCACTATATGAGAAAAGTCTGTTTATGCTGGAATAAGAGTATTATCAAATTGCTCAGTAACAGACAAATAAAAAATCCAAAGTGTTTTAATAAAATAGCTAAAAAGTTACTTATGGATAAAGCTTTCTACTCAGTATCTGAATACTTGAATGATGAACTTGAGTAATTCTTTTGTCACTTTGTAACTTACATGTATAATAGTAAACATTATCATTGTATATATTAAAACTGTAGTTATTATATTGTATATTCAAATTTTATTACAAAATAAAATAATATTTTAATAAAATGTTTAAATTAGCTTTAACATGTGAAACAATAATATATATATAATCCCCCACAAATAAAAATCTAGTGGATTTAAGTCAGGCAAGTGTGGAGGCCACAAAATTAGTCCACCTCTACGCGTCCATTTATCAGGAGCCCTGATATTCAGAAATTGACCAACAGAAAGACTGAAATGAGCAGGAACTGCATGGTACATGAAGTACATATCTCACCGTATTGCTAATGGATAGGGGTAGTGATTTTTAGTATTTTGAAATCGGAAATTTAGCATTTTGATTTGTGCATTTAGCATTTTGTAGCATTAATACATTTTCAATTTAACAGTTTATAGCATTTCGAAGAGAAACATACATCTTGAATTGATTCCTGATAAACAGGTATTGTCTCATGAAAAAGCTATATCATAACATTATTATCACAATGTTAGTAAAGGGTTAGTAGTGAGATAAATTTACATAAAATGAATTGTGACTTTATTTTAAATTAATATAGTTTGAAGCAGCAAAGAGAAAAATAGAACAGATTAATACCAGCAAACAATAATACACAAGAAAGATAAATCCATACTGTTATAAATTCAAAATAATAAAAGAAAATACAAAATTATAATGAACTATTTTTTTTTTCGGGGGGGGGGGGTAGTTTAACATCTTTTAACCTCGTTGGTCATATCGGATGATGAATGCAATAGGTGAAATGCTGCTCAGGTGCTCTTGGGTTCCATGGAGCTTAAAGTTACTCGACATTCGTCTTCTCAGGATAAGGGAAGACCCTGGAAAAAAACCTTATCTGGGTAACTCACCCTAAGCGAGATTCAAACTCACGACCTTTTGAATGTGAGGCAGACATGATACCACCACTTACCCAGGCGGGCTATAATTAACTTTGATCAGCAAGTTCATGAATCAGTAACACTGTTAAATGAAATCATAGAACGGAACTCAACATTTGTGTTCTATCACTTAAAATTAAATTATATTTACTGAAATATCTTTCAGCATCTATACTGTTGATAGGACCCCAGATTCATTGCAGATCTTCTTCGGCAAACTCTGTGTATTTGGGCTTAACAGCCAATAGCAGTTGCAGAAAATTTACATCATTATTTTTCGGCATAATTTTTATAGTTGGGAATGAAAATATTTATATCCTATACAAAACTAGCCATATTAATAAGTCGAAAAAATGGGATCTTTCGTTTACTCTCAGCTAAATCTTTCAAATTTATTGACAATACTCGACCAGTAGTGATAGGAATAAATAGCTTACCAACCTCTTCCAAAAAAATATTTGTCACATTTTCTTGCATGTGATTGTTCAACTGTTTGTTGCATATAAGCATAACCTCCATAAATGTTTTTCATTTTATTCTTTACATTCTCATTTGCAAAAAGTCCTGAATTGCAGTATGTCTGTGGGTAACCATCCTGTAGCACACATTTTCAGCACAGTGCATAAAGCTAACAACTCATCCCATAGCTTATGTGCAGAAGGGTAGGAAGAGCTTGGTAATTAATTTACTAATTGTAGCTGAGACCTGAGCTACAAATTTAACCTGATATTGTATTTGAAAATAATTATTTTCATCACTAAAGTATTTAGAAGGGATGAAGAACTGCTGTTTAAAATATTTTCATCCAAGGATTGAAAAAAAATCTTTTAAAGCTTCCAAATACTTGTTGACATATTCCACAAATTGAAACCATGAATGCCAGCATGTGAGTATGGGGAAGGTTTGGATAATTTCCCTCGAGAACATTTGTATAAATGGTTTTCATTTTTCTCGAATCTAGGAAAGCCATCTTTAATTTAGAAACAGAATGGTTTGGTTATGACATTTCTTTTAAAATCACATCTCAAACTAAGTTTATCTTGTGTGTGAAACCCTGAAAGTGCATAAGATGGTCACCAATTATAGTCTGCAGAGCTACACAGCAAGTCCCCATGTATCAAGCTGAGTCTGATACCAAATCAAGTACATTTGCATATCAGATATTATATTCTTTCAAAGTGTCAGTGATTACTCTGCTACAAGTAGTACCATATGCTTTGTCAAGAAAGTTACAACTACCTAGAAATACGTCCTGATTCACTTTATCACACATTGTTTGGAATAAAACTGCAAAAATGCATTTCCCCTGCTTGTCTGAAGTTTTGTCTGCAACTACAGCAGTGGGATTTCCTTGTAGGCATTCTCACATATTCACGTCATAATGTAGTTGCCTTTGACATATCTCCCCATCCTGGCATATAGATAAACGCAAAATTAAAATAAATTAGCTAAAACTGCTTAAGCACAAAATATCTGTTATGCTACAATAATTAATATGAATAACCTATTGATTAATTAATATAGGCATTTAATATGATTTTGTGTTATTTGACACCCCTAATTTAATTCAATTTTTAATTTTCTGACATATTTTATGTTAATTTTTATATGTATTTTAAAGTGTAGACACGGAAATGACCTTGTTAAATTTATGGCTCATTTTAAGAAACAGCTAGAATTAACTTTGTGGTATGCAACATTAAAACAAGTTCTTACTTTGACAAGCACTCCCGAAAAGCTGGATAGTCCACTTTGTGAAGAGGGATGTTAGTCTCCAAAAGCATTCTCAATGTATCTTGAACAAAATTATTTTTTCAGATTTTGCACCTTTCCCTTTATCATACATTCTTTGAATGGTGGTCTGTCATTTTACTCCATGTTGCTCCTCTTCTAATTTATTTTTAAGACATTATTTTGCACTGATATGTCCCCGAATTTCATCATGCTTGTCTAAAACGTCCTTCTTTTGCCACTCTAGGAGCTGATTACACAATTTACGCATTAAAATATCACCTTACTGATATAAAAACTTTCTTGTTTATAATCTTCTACCTGCTGTTTTATACATATTTTCAATCTCCACATCTTTAGCACTTGTTGACTAGACATAAGCAAGATTCGGTAATGTGTGCGATGGTCTTAAACGGGAACTGAACTATCAACAATAACAATGACACTTATACTCACAACAATGACAAAGTAATAAAATATTGTCAACATAAACAATAAATGTATGAGATAAAAATCATGTGTCAATAATATATACATAAGTTTAGTGTCCTCAATTAAGGACATGATTGTTTATTCTCATTTTTTGCATACAAATTTATGCTCAAATTCTTGTAAATAAGGTGGAATCACTTTCTTTAACGTTTGTTAACAAGAAAATATGATTGTTATTTAAATTTGATAACTATTGATTTGTTTCTGTATGCCAAGTTCAGATTTATAATGTGTATTTTAAAAATAGATGTGGGATGAGTTCCGACAAGTGTGCAAAATCCAAGGGTGTAAAAACTCATCAGATGTAATTTCTGGAAGAAAATAAAAAGTAAGTTTTACAAAATTGTCTATTTCACATTTATATCACATTTTAGTATAATTTTTGCATTTTGAGTCAATTTCTCATTTTATCATATTTTCATATCACATAAAATGTGATTTCGAGGTCATGAAAAATGAAAATACAAGAGTACAAGCTCTATGAACATTTTGTGCTCTATTGTATTTGCGAAAAATCACCACCCCTACTAATGGAGTATCTTGCAACAAGAAAGGTAAGTCATTCTATAAGAACCTTCTGTACCTTCATCCATTAAGATGATGTGGTAGTACATGTGGTCCCACCAGCCACCAACAATCCCGGCCCAAACATTAACAGAGAATCAATGTTGATGGTTTGCTGGGACAATTGCATGTGGATTCACATCAGCCAATACATGCTGATTGTAAAGCTTCACAATCCTACCTCTGTGAAATGAAGCCTTGTCTGTAAACAGACACCTGCAGCAAAGTCTGGGTTAGCACATTGGTGCTAAATGCTTATCGTGCTGAGTAAATCAATGGTGATAATGCTTGCACATGTAAATCGTATGGATGCAGTAGGTTCTCATGCAGATAGCCATATGGTCAACATTACATGTTACAGGTAATTGTTGAATGCTGACCCTAGGGTGTTCCTCAACAGTATGAAGAATTGTCTTCCCCTGTTGTGGTGTTCTCCTTGTCTTCCCCAGTCAAAAGTAGCAGGTTTGAAATTTCCATTTGTCCTCAGACAATGATAAATTGATTGAAACGTTCTCCTATCTGGACATTGTCTGGAAATTTTTGTTGGTACAAACACTGAGCGTAACTTGCATTGCTTTAAGGTAATCTGTACATTAAATGATCATCCACCATTTCCACATTATGGTATATTTTCCTGTATGTGAAACACACAGTAATTGCTGAACTGATAAGTACACTGCTGTGTTGCCTTCGTCTAATCCGTACATTAAATGAGAATCTGCCAGGATCCAAATGTAAATGTTACTGCACCTGAAACTCACAGAACAGACACTGATGTGCTTGGCGCTATGACAAGCAAGTAACTGAGTACTGGTGCCTAAGAAGTGAACTACATGTTTTACTATAGCGCAATGACAACAACGATGAATGCATCACCTCCACCCAATTTAAGCAGATGAAAAGTGATTGTTTATTACTGTACAATTAAACAACTGTTCTGTTGTGGGGTTATGGCCACAGGACAGCTATACCTAGCTGTTCTTGGAATGTGAAGTGAAGCTAGCAGGAAGACAATGAAAATTAGGAATCAAAGGGAAAATATAAAAAAGGAATGGTATGATGGAGATTGCCTTGCAACAAGAAACAGGCTAGAAAGAGAGTTTAGGAGATGAAACAATCTGGAACTAGTCAAAAAAGAAAGATTTCTAATAGCGAGATGGGACCATAAATGTTTAATAGATGAGAAAAAGAAAGAGTGGACTGATAAAATTGGGCAAACCATCTATGAGGCAGCAAAACAGAATGACTGAAAAATGATATGGGTGTTGGTAAACAAGGTATCTAAGACAAGGATATTGGAAAATAAAATTGGTCCTAATAAATGGAAGGAGAAACTATTAGGTGGAAGTAATGTGCTAATGCAGACAGAAGTGCTAGGGGAGTTCATAAATATGTCAAAACTCTAGACTAAAAAATATTCTAGAGTAAGATAACAGAGCAGGTTAAAAAATTAAACGTAAAAAAGCTAACGGAATATATGTAATACTAGGAGAATTCTGGAGGGTGTAGTATGAAGATACGAAAGAAGGGTAATGTTAGGAAAACTGTAATGTGCTTCTCGAGGGAGGAAGGTTTCCACAAAATTGGAAAAAGGTAGTTATGCTGCCAATTTTTAAGGGAAAGGGGAAGTGAGTAACCCAAATAACACCAGAGGCATTAGTCTATTATCAGTGATAGGTTAAGTGTTTACAGGGGTACTAGTAAAGCGACCACGGAAATGGGCAGAGAGAGATGATAAACTATCTGATCTTCATGGACAATGGACAGTATTTAGAAAAGGACAATGGGCAATATTTTTATAATAAGAACTATAATAGATAAACATCTAAGTAAGAAAAGAGTTAAGGTTTATTTATTTTTTGCAGATCTGGAAAAGGTCTTTGATACCATTCAAAGGGATGCACTTTGGTACAAGTTGAGAACAAAGGGAGTGGGCGAGAAATTTGTACAACTATTTGAGAGGTTGTATGTATTTAGATAATAAATCCTGCATTAGGCTTGCCAACAAGAAATTAATGGATTGGGTATGAAATAAAATTGTTTTAAGGCCGGATCATAAATTAAGTCCCATTTTATTTAATTTGTTTATCAATGTTTATAAAGAAAAGCATAAACGAAAACTCATAATGCCCAGTAATCGAAAACAAAAATATTCCTAGTTTGCTCTTGGCAGATGATCCAGTAGCAGCAGCAATCATAAGTGGAGATTTAACGAAAGCAAAAGAAGCAACAGAAAAAATAAATAAAAGTAAATCCAAAATCATGGTATGTCGGAATGAGAATAAACTCAGGGGAGTGAAATTGAAGCTGTAAACAAGTTTGATTTCTTAGGAGTAGGGACAAATAACAATGGAAAGTGGTCAGATCAAAGGAAAAAATGCACTAGGTAACTGGAAATTAGAACAGCATAAGAACCTGCTTAAAGAAAATACCAAATATGAGTAATCTTGCTAGAGAGAATATATGCAGCAACAGCGAAATCAAGAATGATGCATGGAATAGAGATTTTTGGGACTGAAAAAGGATGGGAATATATAGATCAATTTCGTAGATGATGTTGGAATTATCAAGAATAGCTCCAAATTGGGTAGCACTAGTTGAATTGGATAGAGCTGGGAGGAAAGGATCAGTGGTCAAATGGATAGAGTAATATTGGAAGAGGATCCAAGTTTTAGAGGCAGGAGCAGCCGTTCTTGTATCTCTTGTTTGTTTCTCAACTTCCCAAATTTCCTGATTGTTCCTAACATTTACACAGTTATCATCAGATCTATAGTTAATGGTAACACATTTCCTGACACCATATCCACAAATTTAACATTATTATCATTGAAAATTGTATGCTTACTATGCATCACAACTTCACCTGCTGCTGCCGCCAAGGTCCAATAATTTGTTATACACTTGACTTATATTTTGGGTCAGGTAAAACTAGAAGAGACTGAACACAATAGAGGTCAATTTTCATTCTATTCTAGGGAGTACCTGTCCCATAAATTTAACTTCAGTTGATTTAAAATTTAGTTTGATTTGAATGTCGTTTGGACATCTCTAATGTGCAGACATAGTCTACTGACCAAGGCCATATTCTGCCTCAGTGCTATCACAAACAATAATATCATTGTGATAAATTACACCTTAGGAATGTCTCTGAAAGGCTCATGTAATTTCTCTTCCAACAGACCCTGTGAATCAGAACTACATAACATAAGGGATCACTGTAAATCTGTAAATTAAAAATTGGGTAAACATACACATTTTCACAATCAATCTTCATTGAGTTTCAAGTGATGTTACCCTTCTAATAAATTGAAGACAGAGTAAAATTCTGTGCCTGAAACTCTCATGTTTGTCTCATCAACAATGGGAGATAATCTGGGTTTTCTGACAATCCGTGAATTTACGTTAGAGGGATTCCACACATGTTAAAAGTTTACTGTTTGCTTTTTCAACAACTAAGCAGTTGATATAAGTTATGGAGTTTGACAGCTGTTTCCCTATTTACTAACCTATCCACATCTTTTTGTAAAAGAATGTTCATTGCAAAAGGTTATCTACTGGGTTGATGACATTGTGTTTTAAAATCTTTAGACATTAGTACAGGTGCCTGAGAAACAACCTGAGCCTTTAAAGATATCTCTATTTGTGTTTAGAAATTTCGTTCTAAAGGGTTTCAATTTCCTTTTTTTATACATGTTTCATATTTGATGATGGACTTTCATTGCTTGTGCTATGAACCAGTTTTACTAAACTTAACTTTTCTACCCTGGCATTCCTAAAATTATTTGGGCCATTTCTGAGACTACAAATTTCTCAGGATTTTCTGTGTCCTGTTTTTAACTGGGAGTATTACAGTATGTTTCAGAGCATTCTAACCCTCTGCCAAAGTTGGCATAGTTTTAAATTTTGGGATTAGGAGGTTTGCAGCTAGAAACCAACCCTCACAGTTTCCAAGTCTTCCATTTACTGGTCGCTTAATTGAGGCACAAATCTCGACCTGCAAGCAGAATCTTCAGGGTCTAAAGGAAACAGAGATTTTACTATGTTGCCTCTCACCCCTAATACAGGGCCGTCTATTGTTTGGTAGTGGTTATTGCCCAGTGGCAGGGGAGAGCAGTCCCATTTGAAGGCCATCATGTTTTGGAGAAAATTAGACTGTACCAATTGGTTTATTCTCACTCAAATAAAATTATTCTTAGTATGATCTTGGTAGGCTTAAGAGAGCACTGGAATGTCTTATTTTCTCAAAGGTTTTATGGGACACTACCCTTATATTAGTATCCATATCAATTTTAATCTCAACTTTCTTGTTTCCTATTATGAAATTCTCAAACCATTTACTCTTGGGAACATTAGACTTTGTTATATCAAGATAATTGAGAATTTTGGTGCTAGGGTTTGGCATTACCTCATTTTCATTCATAAGTTTTTTTAGACATACTTTATATGATTAAACCTACAAGAAATTTCAAAATGAGTTTTAGCACAGGATTTCCCATAAGCAGAACATTGTCTGTGACCATGGACAGTTTGATATCTGCTGCAATGAAACACATCATTATCAGATTTCCTCTTTTGCCCTAACTTTCTTACTTTTATGAGAAACTTGAAACTTAGATTTGTGGAGCCTTTTACTGTCAACCCTCTTTTAGAAAAAGGGGTTACACATAATACCAGACAAAGTTATTTTTGTTGGTATTGTGGTATTTTGAATGGCTCACACTTGTTGCTCCTTGTATTCTTCTACAAAAGTTCAAAGGCTTCATTCAACACAGCTGGTTTGCTCAGACATCACTGTTGTGATCTTATACGCTATTGTCAGGGTTACACGTAACTCCTTTTACCTTCCGTATTTGTAATCTTTTTATATTGTATCTTCTGAAAGGATGTCTTAAGAAGGTAAACTATCTAGATTTATCTAATTTTTTGCTTTGTACTTTGGAGGAGTGCGACACTAACTTTGGTGATGAAGCTTCATCAGATGAAGAAGACAATGTTCCCTCCATGGTGTAATGGTTACCATGCTAACTTCATATATCCAAGGTCACGGGTTCAAACCCAGTGGAGGACGATGGATTTTTTTCCGGCCTAAAAATCCTTAGCAGTTGGTCCCATGTCGTAGATTTACGGCGTGTAAAAGAACATCAAGCCTGATAAAAGAGACCTCTGAGCAAAATTAAGTGTTCTTTCACACCCATTTTAGAATGAGAGGCTGAGAACCAGAGCAGTTAAAGAGAGCCCATAAATAAAACTCCATTTACATTTCCATCTGAAGGAAATTCTGAAGAGCAAACAAAATATTACCTCATAAATCAAGAAATTATTGATATTATTGTAAAACACACTAATGAGGAGATTAATAGAAGAAGAGCTAATTTTAGTACACAGATATATGTATGTCACTAATAATATTAAGAGATCAGTGCTTTTATCAGTCTCCTCTACATAGCAGGGTGCACAAAAGATGGCCATCTGAGCACAGCAGATTTGTGGGAAACTTCATCTTTATACAAGTGCATTATGCCAGAAAGCAGGGAATATATATTGTTTTATATTTGAGATTTGATGATAAGACAAATTGCAATCGTGAAGATAAATTTTCTCATATATGCAACCTATGGAAAATATTCATCTTACATTGTCACTAAAATCACAGTCCACAAATGCTCCTTACTATTGATGAGCAGCCTTTGGGCTTTTGTGGTAAATGTCCCTTTAGAGTATAAATTGCCTCGGAACCTGACAGTTATGGGATCAAAATGGTAACACTGTGTGATGCTTGAATTTGCTACATAATTGGTGCCTTATCCTGTATCATTAAAGAACATTGTAATACATCAGTCAGCCTGCCAACTTACCATGTAAAGCAGTTGGCAGTGTCAGTGGTTCCGGATGAAATATCACATTTGATAATTGGTTTATGCAAAAGGAATATAATCTAATCAGTTTAGAAACCATGAGAAAAAGACATGGCAGAAATAGCTTCAAGCTTCCTGCCTAACAAGTAAAAGCAGGTTCTATCCTCACAGTTTGCATACAGTGTAACAAGATGATGATGGTTTGCTTTACACCAAAGAGGGAAAACTGAGTCACTTTTCTTTTCAATGATAGCAAACTAGATATAAATGCTGAAATAAAGAAACCGGATATAATAGAATTCTATAATTCTACTAAAGGTGGTGGGACATGTTTGATAAAATTATTCAGGCCTACATGGTATACATCACTGGCCACTTAAGGTGTTCTATGGATTATTAGATCAACCCAGCATTAATGCAATGATTATCTCTATGAATAGTAATCCTCAGCAGAAAATTAAACGAAAAGACTTTTTGAAAAATCTAGGTACACAGCTTACAAAGGCTTACATGACTAGCCTCCAGGGGAAACGTTTACTGCAAGGGTTTTCTTCAAGTATAGCTTCATGTCTAGGGCACAAGTGACCTTATGAAGAAGCGCCACCCAGAATTTATTAGCAATCAAGATGTTCCGTATGCCCAAGGATCAAGGGTCAGAATTGTAAAACTGTGTTTAAAGTATAGTAATCCAACTTCTAAGGAACACTAGCATAAAATATGCATTCACTGCTTTCAAGATAAATTATGAAGATATCAACAAGTAAAGTAAGGGTTATTCTTGTTTGTATGTCACTGTAAACATCACAGAGACTATTAATGTATTTATTTCATCAAAACTTCCATTTTTTAATTCTTAAGATAAAAAAGAAAAATCGAGGTTACCAGTAACTTCTGTTACCTTTAATAGGTGTCAAATGTGTCGCCCTCCATGGTGTAATGTTACCATGCTAACTTCATATACCCAAGGTCGCAGATTCAAAACTGGCCGAGGACAATGGATTTTTTTGGACATAAAAATCCTTAGCAGTTGGTCCCATTCGTAGATTTACAGCATGTAAAAGAACCTCAAGCCTGATAAAAGAGGCCTCTAAGCAAAATTAAGCATTCTTTCATGCTGCTGAGAACCACAGCAGTTAAAGAGCATCCATAAAAAAAACTCCATTTCCATCTCCATCTGAAGGAAGTTCTGAAGAGCAAACAAAATGTTAGCTTATAAATCAAGAAATTATTGATATTATTGTAAAACACACTAATGAGGAGATTAATAGACGAAGAGCTAATTTTAGTAATCAGATATATTTATATCACTAATAATATTAAGAGATCAGTGCTTTTATCGGTCTCCTCTACATAGCAGGGTGCACAAAAGATGGCCATCTGAGCACAGCAGATTTGTGGGAAACATGTAGAATAGGGCTTCTTCTGCAGTATTATCTCTGATTCCAAAGACACTTGTCCCAAAGCATCTTATCCTTTGGGGTTTATTCCTCATTGACAGCATTATGTTTGTAAGATGTGATTGGATGATAGCATTCGGTAAGAAAATGTTGAAATATCTGATCATCCACCAGGATCCATTCATACATTTCATTGTTCCAGAGGTTGAAGAATTGTCAATGTTCTTAATTATGGGGGCATGTTTCCTGACATCGGTTTCAGCAGTCTTAAATGTAACCATTAGTTGGACTGACTCGGTGCTGGTCAGGTTACAAAGTAACAATAACTTAATTTTTTCATCATCTTCATGGTTGCCAGCTACAATCAGATAATATTAAAATGTTTTCCAGAATTTCAATTATGATGATGCACTTGATTTTTACGTGAAAATCTGGAGACAATTTAATACTTACTAGGGCAGTAGCCGGTTTAATGGACATTCTGAGGTTACACTTAAATTTGCAAAAAGGTTGAAATTACAGTTCCCTCGGCCAAAATGATATGTTTACTGTTTACCTTGATCCTTAATGGGAATGCACCATGTTTGAAGATTTGGTTTTATATTTATATGTATATGAAACCAATAATTGCATAAGATATGTGGGAGCACATGTTTATTGCAACTAATATGAATACCACATATTGCAGGAATGGCTAGTAGCTAAACTACAGGATGTAATATAAGCAGAGCCTTCTATTTAACACATACAAACTATGCTATAAACTCTTCTCTTGCATATTGGCTGAGTTTTACATCTATAATTAAATGGCTGCATGGATAAAATAATCTGACAGCAGCATTACCATTATGATAACAAAATGCCCAATTGTGGGCAATAACTATGTTAATATCACCCAGATACTAAGTACTTACGAATATAGCTTGCCATTAAGGTGTTCTCTGAAGGGAGACAATAGTTGGTTGACCGGGTAAAAAACATGGATCAGTTGGACGACTGAATTTCATTTCAGGATAGTAGCTCAATGGTTAGAGGAAATGTACTGATAGTGTGAGAATCAGGTTCAAATCCTGCCTGTGACTTTGAATTTTTAGCTGGTTCTAACAGCACTAATATTTTTAAAATGTATTTATTTAGTTTTGCTAAGCTATTATAAATTATTGATATGACTAGACATCTAAATTTAACTCTGTAATGTTCCTTTCCCAATTGCCATTTAATTTCTTTTATCAACAGTGTTTCACTGCCTGTGGTGCCATGTGTAGTAAGAATGGAAGTAAAGCACTACAGAAAAATAATTCTCTTTTTAAAACACGTAATATGTCATACACATATTATGTGTGGCCCATCTTTGAGATATTCCTTGTTATTGGTTTCAGTTTTAAACTAACTTTTCTGAAACTGAAATATGGAAAAAGAACAGAACCTCAATTGTTTCACATAGTGACCAGTTTTTAAAATATTTGACTATAGCTTTAGCATAATGTATTCCCATATTTCCCTTCTACTTAAAATGAAGCAAGTAACAAGACCAATTCTGCTAATATTTATCACAATTAGCATGATGTAGGTAAAAGAATAATCTTTTGGACTGCCTCCGTGGTTGAGTGGTCAGCAAGCTGACTTCTCACCCGGAGGTCCCGGGTTCGATTCCCGGCTGGGGCGGGGAATTTTTCTTTAACCGGAATTATTCCCTATCCAACATATAGTCTGGAAGTATGAATGTGAGAGTGACTGTGCGTGTGTTTAGTAATATAAAGTTTAACCTAATGTTCTGAACCTACAGTTTCACAAGTGAAAGCCCCCGATATGACAATTGATGTTAAAGAGGGCTATACAAATGAAAAAATAAAAAAAAAAATAATCTTTTACAAGAATAATTTGTATTTGGAACAGCTCGAGAAAGTAATGTGAATGGAACACATCAGATTTTTTATTATTTATGTATTTATTTGTTCTGAATCACTACAAATTATGATATCACTAGGTATTCAAACTGGGCTCTTAACTATCATATCCAGTACATACAATTTATTTTATATTACAATTTAAAGTTACTACTTAGAATTCATACATTCATTTCATATAGATACTTTGTTTCTTCTTTTGATAGGTGAATTCCACTTTTTATAATCTTTATTTAAAAAAACTGTGGGATATCCTTCCTAAAAGCTTTTATTAACACTATTTTTCTGTATAATGTAAGCTATTTCTGCTTTAATATCACCTTCTTTCATAGGTCAATCCCTTGGCAGTCAAAAAGTATGTGTTCAGAATCCTCATTTCCTTCACAAATGAGTCATTGATTCTGTCTGATGCCCTTATTCAATACTTTGTCTCCCTATACCTGCTCTTAATTATGCAATTCCTTCCTATTGTTAATTAATTGCTTTGTCTGTCTTACCACATGGTTCTGTATCCCAAGCTTATTTAGATGTAATATAAAGTATTAGAGACCATTTTACAGTTATTGTGCCAAAAAGTTGTTGAATTTGTATATTCTCAAATCCCCTCATTCCATTTTTTAAAAGCCATAATAAATATTTTCTCTGCTTCTTCAAGTTTCTTCTAAACCATTTATCTCCAAATTATTTTGGAGATTGTTCATCCATCTTGCGATTCTGGACTCTTCCCTTATATTTTAAGCAGTGTCATAATAAATTAACTTTTTTCTAGATTTAAGATCTGGAAACAGCATTTTAGAATCTGCTCCATAATCATACGCTTCCTTCACTCTCTTCCCATTTCAATTTGGGCCATTTTATTTTCATATTAGGTATTCTTTAAAAAAAAAAAAATCTTAGGCAGACATGCCACCACCACACTACCCAGGTGGGCAACAAGTTATTGATTGTATAATTGGACCTCTTATCTGTTGTGTTAACAAGCACCTTGCAGAAAGTAAATTCCCAGCTTTATTAAACTTTTCTAGAGTTGTACCTATATTCAAGAAAGGTGATAGGGACTGTCCTGCTAGGCCATATAACCCTTTTTTTTTTCTAAAATTTTTGAAACAATTATGTATAATCAAGTCAGCTTGTATTTAGATAATCTAAATATAATTAGTAAAAACAATTTGCATTTCAGAGAGGTAAATCGACTACAGATGCTATAGACTCCCTAGTTAAGTTTTTTGTTACAAATGTTTGAATATAAGGCTTTTGCACGAGCTACTTTCCGTGATCTAAATAGTGTCTTTGGCTCTGTAGAGCAGACATTACAAATGTTGATCTCGCAAGACAGAGCTTGGCCTGTGACACAACTTCCACATCTCAACATCCCTCCCTTTGCTCAACCCCTTCCCCTAGTTTAGGCAGTGATATCAGTGATGGTTCAGTCTGTTACCTGAATGGTGCATGCTCTTCTGAAAATATGCTTTCAAGACTATGGAAATGTCCATTTAAGGCTGAATGGAAGGAGAATTTTTTTTTTTTTTTTAGCAGTCGTGAGAATGTGAGGTGTTTATTGTGCTCTAAAGTATTAATGGATGTCAACAGCAGTAATGTGCAATGACATTACATGAGATGTCACAAAGATAATGCTACAATATCAAATAAGTTTAATACTGACTTTATATGTAAATTAAAGTAGTTTATATTATGGCATAATGCGAGATACTAGGGAGTTCCTATTCAAATATAACTTACAATAATATGATTTCCTATATAACTATAGTTGTATATAAATCCACTGAGTCGATTATTATGGCAATTTTGTCTGTTTCTTTTTGTGGGTCAGGAATGGGTAACAGCTTTACAAAACTAATGGGAGCACACACTAGCAAATGTGATGTTCAAACTCTGGCTGTGATTCAAAAATAATTACTTGAAAGCTATCATATAACATGGAAAATTGGAGCTGCAGTTAAATCTTTTACAGCTGGGAGTTTATAAAATCTTGTCTATGTGATGTCACTAAAATAAAATGTCCTGAGCAGGTAGATGATTTTCAAAAAATAAGTTTGTCTCCTAACACATCAAGACTACAGTGTTAAAACTTGCAGCTATCATATAGCATGGAAAATTGGAGAAGCAATCAAATCTTTTACAGCTGGAAGTTTTTAATATCTTTTCTATGTGTGATTTCACTAAAATACTATGTCCTGATGAACGGGTAGATATTTTTCAAAAAATAAGACTAGAGTATTAAAACTTGCAGAAGTATTTGAAAACGATATTCATAACAAAGTTAATGAGTTTGTACTACTCTTAGCACTGGATAAGACAACAGACATATATGACAAGACTCAAATAATAATTGTCATTCATGGTGTAAATAGACTCTTTCTGTAAACGAATATCAGCACCACCATCTTCGCCACCAACACCACCTCCACCACTTGGGCACACCGTGGCCAAGTGGTTAGACCACTTGCCTCTCACCTAGATGGCCAGGGTTCAATCCCAAGGGACCACATGTGGACAAAGCAGTACAGGGATGGGTTTTCTCCGGGTTCTCCAGTTTCCCCTGCCATCACATTCCACTGGTGCTCCATCTTCATTTTATATATCATCAGTGCCATTGCCTGCGGTGCCACAATTAGTAAAAGCGGACATTGAACACTACCAAAAATAAACACCACCAGCCATTAGTTTTCACATCATTAAACGAAGAAGATTATAAGACTGAATATGAATGCTTAATATATACAGCAGTAAACAGTGGCTTGAGTTCCCAACTAATTAATAAGAAAATCAAAAACTCAAACAAAAAAATGAAACCTTAGACATCACAAAACTAAGAACTGAAGCTTTCCTGGCGACATATTAATTCAAAATCTTCTCAGGCTTCTAACCAGGTAAAAACTTGGCTTGATACCGATGTTTCGAAGAAGTGCATCTTCCTCGTCTTCAGGGTGAACTGATGGATTGAGCTTGCGGAGACTGGTATTTATAAGAGTTGGAATGAAGCTAACATCCGATTGGTTTGTGTGATATAATGGCCTGATATTTAAGATGACTGAGACATGGGCATGGACTTCGTAGAAAACTATTTATAGCAGTTATACGGCAAATGTTTTGTGTTTGAGTATGGACCTGCTAGAAAACAAGTCTTGGAAGACTGCAGGTAGAGGATTAGGTGTTAAGGCTCTTTAGCATCGGTGTCCATGGTGAACTTAGTTGTAGGCCAGAATTGCGATTTAGATTATTTGTTACAGATGAGATGGCTAACACTTCTTTTACTCTCCTTTCCCAGTAGTTCGAACACTTTGCCACTCTCTTGGTGTTGGTAAAGTTAGCTCTGTGTTAGCTTCATTCCAGCTCTTATAAATACCAATCTCCGCAAGCTCAATCCATCAGTTCACCCTGAAGACGAGGAAGATGCACTTCTTCGAAATGTTGGTATCAAGCCAAGTTTTTACCTGGTTAGAAGAAGCCCGAGAAGATTTTGAATCACAAAACTAAGCCAAACAAGAGGGCTACCCATTTTTAGGAAAATTGCACACCATATGTATCTACATCACAAAATTCAAAAATCTTTGAAGGATTCAAAATCACATTGGGTCCTCAAAATAATTTAGCCTACAAAAACCAGTGTGCACAAACATAAAAGATCCCATCCCAGAACACTCAAAGTAAGGCAAGTACAAAATAGAATAAAGAACACTACATAGGAAAACTAAGAGAAATTTATAAACAAGAGTGAAAGAAAATTTTAGAGCAACCAAATACAGACAGATAAAAACACCATATTCCAACACTTCTAATCATAAAACTATAAAATAAATCAAAATATAACACTTATAAAACCCACAAGATATGCAGCAGAATCATATGTTTGAGAAAAAAAACCAAAACAATATAATAAATTTTGATTTGCTACCATATAATACCCTCTGGATGCATCTAACAACAGCATCAATCATGCCAAAGCCAACTCCTTAAAAAAACAAAAAAAACGCGTAGAAAAGTGCTGCATCAGTTTTAGAGAGCTAAGGATTAGGCAAGCAAGACTAGAAACATGTCCAGGTAAAATTATATGTTATTGATGTTGTAATGTTGTTAATTCTAATTCAAACAATTTCTAATTTGACAATATGTTTGTTTTAGTTAATATTTCATAGAATTATTCAAGTTACTTTGAAGCATACTCTGCAATTTTTCAGATATCAACAGATAGTCCAATATCATATCAAGCAGCAAGAATACAAGTCTGCTTTAGCCAGCTGTCAACGTTTCGGTCATCAAGATCCAAATCTGTGGGTGCAAGCACTTTGGTCATGTGCTAAGGATCCCAACATGCCTAGCAGCTTTTTAGTTGAAATACTCAATGAAATAGGTAAGGTTAATAAATAACAGCATGTATGCAGAAAATAATATACAGCAAAGCATGATACAACCTTCATTCATAACTTGATACAACTTTGCCAACCTAAACTGAGGAGCATCAGAATAAAATGCACTGAAGTCCAGCTGCAGACACAATGCTCTTTGAAATGGATTCGCTCTGTTTCAAAAGTGCTGGATCTATCTGTGTAATCCATTTGTTTCAAATAGTGCTCATTCCAATTGTAAAATGTCTCTAAACTTCAGTATTTGGTTCAAAAAGTACTTAGTCCACAAGACAAATTGAACAAAATGCACCATTTTACAGAAGCAAAGAATTGGTTACACTACATTGTATATATAAATACATACTTTGATTGCCCTGTGTACATTCTGTAGAGCTATAAATCCACTTGTTGCTGCCAAAAACTAGATTGTTTCCTTGAATCTTGTTACCAATATTATACCATGGTAAATAAATGGACAAAGAAAATGAGTATGCTTACCTGAAGACCTGAGATAGGGAGCTATATCAAGAAAGCACTAATAGTAGATTTACTAAAATATTACATGCATGGAGGACATAATTATTGTTGCAGGCAGTAGAGTTACCAGAATGAGAATGAAAATGAAGTAAAGAGAAACAAAGAAGTGAAACTGAAGAAAATATCTTGTCATCTTTAAAATGTATTTATTAGATTTTTCTCTTGCAAATAAATGCAGTGGAATGTCTGCAAAGGATACTGAGATAACTTTCTATGCATATTTTGTCTTTCGTGCTAGTTTTAAAAGAAATAGTGAGAAATATTAAGTTCTCTTCTTTCACTATCCTTCAGATACAGTGTTGAGATCCGAACCTATAGAACCTTTTACCACACCTCTAAACTATTCATTGAAATTGGGATTTATGTTTGAATGTATTACATGGGTTCAAAGTAAATTCCAAGACACTGACAAAGCAAAGAAGTAGGATTGGGGTTACTTTGGTGTCCGATGTAGGCCACATCTTTTCTCAGGCTGCTCTCTGCTGACGTTTCACTGCAACGTGTTGGGCTTCTTCCTTGGCCATTGGTGCTGCAAGCCTTGCTGAGCTGATATATATACTCGTGTGCTGGTGGGCCCCTCATCTCCTCTCCTTTTGGCTGTTGGTAACCAATCCCCTCTCACTCTGTCAGTAAGGCATTCCAAATGAGTTAAGCGGTTTACCTCTGTCTCTGTTGAGTTTGCTGTTTTCTTTAAAGATGTTAATGCTCTCTTTATGTATGTAACATCCACATACTGTCAGAATTTTTTTATTGTCAAAAATCTATGTGATGTCTGGTTTTTTTACATGTGTTCTGCGAGAGCAGATTTTTCTGCTTGGGATTGTTTTATATATTTGATGTACCCATTTCTGCAGGTTTGGATGGATCTGCCAGTCTGTCCAACATATGACTCCCTACAATCACAGCTAATTTGGTACACCCCAGGATTTAGTAGAGGTGGTGCCTTATCTTTCACAGCTGGCAAGGTTTGCAGTGCCAGGCCTGAGGAAGAAGCCCGACACAGGTTGCAGCAAAATGTTGGCAGAGAGCAGCCTAAGAAATTACACAGCCTACACCAGAAGCCAAAGTAAGCCCAATGGAATATAGGTATGGAAGTGTGCAAATTATCTAACGAACCTTTATGGGGTGGATGTTTATTGGAAGACTCAATTTCTCACCAGACTCTGAAAATGGAGAAACTCAAGGTATGCCAACTGGCTTTTCTCAAACACTGCAGAGACTGCAAGGTCACTCCAGTCTACATCAAGCTAAAATTTCACATAAACACCAAGGCCATGAGGAACATTCTACAGAAGATGCCACTTTCCATCCCACAAGAAAAAATTAAAACTACAAGTGGAATTACATAAATCACACCTACTTACTTCCACACAACTAAACAAATCAGATTGGCAAAATGTACACCGCATCTCATCCACACTAGTATACCAGACTACCCTGACAGCAAAAGAACACCAATGGATATTTGAAACACTATACAAGAAACAGTTTCCCCCAAAATCGCACCTGGATGAAGTGGGGAATTTCTCGAGCACGGTTTTTTGTGACACTACCAAATCCATTTTAGACAATGGTTAAAATTTGTACCAGCAGTGCAGAAGATTCCGTATGAAGAAATCATCCAGCATAGAGGCGGCCACTGCAGGTCTCCCAAAACAAATAGCCAATGAAATGCAGGTAAATTGTACAATATCCTCAGGAAGGCAAAGCCACCCACACTCAATACCACCAAGGAAAAACATCCAGTTCTTAATGACTTTGTCTCAAACCCAGGTTTGGTGGTACTTCCAGCTGACAAAGGAAATGCAACAGTCACTATGGACTCTAAGGAATACCAAGAAAAGATACAAAACATGTTTCAGGACCCTGCATACGAGATAATCACAAAAAAATCTTACAGGAAGGTTAGGGAGGGGCATAACAGTGCAGCAACTTAACAGTCAATCAGCTATTCTCTATCACTGCTACCATCTAACCTACAATCATGGTTAGAACTTCAAAATCATGAAGTAAATATAAGTGGATACAACTGCCTCCTTGACTAAAACCATGTGAAAACTAGTCAGCTTCTAGGACATAAACATGTATTCCTCATCCCACAGGGCAAGCAGCAGATTTAAACATCTGCTATACACTCTGTACTATCACACTTGGAAACATACTTTAGGATTAGTGGATCTTGGAGAGGAACATTAAGTAAGCTTTTTAATGATAAGTCTGGGTAACACGCAGTGTTAGTTTAAGATCATATATTGCAAATAGTAAACTACTTACATGAGTAAATACAACCTGGTTCACCATTGAACTATTAGTTTAATTAAAACATTAATGGGAATGCACAGTGAAGTAACTAATCAATTAAGTGTAAAAACATAAATTAAACTCAAACTTCACTCTTGAAATAAAGTAACTTATTTTGCTCATGTTTCGGCGGCTGTTGCCACCATTTTCAACGGTGATTCACCGATGAACTTGTAGCGGCCTGTGGAGGTCTCTCTCTTCTGGATAGATGCATTTTTAGAAGAGTCTGTTTGTTTGTGGTATGTCAAAATTTATGACTGTTTTTGTTTTTTAAAATTAATAGATTTTCACAAACTGTTAATCCAATTGGATTCTGCACTAATTTTAATAACTTGGGCTCACTGTGAAGGTTATGTGCTACAACTGACTTATCTGTCTATTTATGCTTTAAATGTCTTATGTGTTCTTTAAAACTTTGTCCAATGTTTCTTTTTGTTTTCTCTATATACATCTTTTCACATTCCTTGCAGCTGATTTCATATATCCCTGATTGTTTCAATGGGGGGATCTTATCTTTTGTGTTTGTATGGAGGAGGTTTTTTTAGACTATGCTCATTAACAGGGGCTAAGTTGATGTTCCATTTTTTTGAAAATCTTTTGAAATTTTTGGTGTGTCAAAGGGTGGTAAGTGAATGTTTTGAAACTTGATTTCTGCTTTTATTCTCTTTAGAGTGCTAATTTCTTTTACTTTCTTCTGTTTCATAAGTCCATTAATCTTCTTCTCTACCAAATGTTCTGTGTAACCATTCTTTTGTGCAATTTCTATGATCTTATTAAGTTCTAATTTGTATTCCTTCTGGCTTAACGGTAGGTTTACCAGTCTGAATGCAAGGCTGTTTGAATGCATGGCTGTTGATCATGGTGTTTGTGTGAAATTGGATTGTAGCTGTTGTTAATTATATAGTTTTTCAGCTGTGTTTCTTTCCTATAGATTCCAAATTCTAGTTTGTTGTGGTTCCTGATTATTTTTAGGTCCAAGATGGGAAGCATGCCATTCGAATCATTTTCTATTGTGAATTTTATGGAACTATCCTGAAGATTTAGCAGCAGATTTACCTGCAACATAAAGTGTGCTCACGAAGGGTATAGGGTGTTATTGCCTTACCCGAAGCTTCAATAATCAGCTTTAACTTCTCATCCTCATTTTGAAACTTGGAAAATTCCCCAAATTCTAATGGTGACTGGTTAAGTATCATAAGAACCAGTCCAGTCAGTCTTCAGTTCCACACTTATTTCAAACATTCTAGATAATGCATCAGCGCTACAATTAATGCTACCACAATATGGTTGACTTAAAATTTTTAGGTAGTGATGAGAAGAGCCTACCTAGCAAACTTTCCATTTTAATGTGGGGAGGCAAGCACCCATGATTATGCTAGGTTATCAGTTTCAAGCAGAAACTCCTTGTGCTGCAGGTAAAATTTAAACTTATTCAACCCATACAGGACCACTAATGCTTCTAATTCATAAATAGAATATTTTGACTCAGTTGGGGAAAGTGCCCTCGAGGAATAAGCTGTAACCCTGCGTCCTTGCTCTTCTTGTAGAAGAAGCACATTCAAAATTGCTACTGCACTCACATCAGATTGCAAGATAAACCCCTAGCTAAAATCTGGAATGACAAAAACTGGTGGTGACGTCAGTACCAGTTTGAGCTTTTCGAAACTATGTTGTTGCTCTGAGTCCCATTTAAACGCAACTCCTTTTTTTCTGCAAAGCATTAAGTGATATTGCTTACTGTGCACAATTTGGGATAAACTTTGCAAAATAGTTCACCATACCTATAAATCTTAACTCCTTGGCACGACAGCTCACGGGGAACCTTGGCCTACCCCCCCGGCCGCTGCGTCCCCCATCTCGGTCCACTACAGACGTCATGGATGGGGTGCAGTATTGGAGGGTGAGACGTGGTCAGCGCCTCGAGTCCCTCCTGGCCGGTTAATGCGGTCCTCATGACCTGGAGCCGCTACTTCTCCATCAAGTAGCTCCTCAATTGGCCCCCCAGGGACCTTACGAGGCTGAGTGCATCCCAGGCCAGGTCTCCCAGCGGGGAAAAATCCCCACGCTGGTACTGGGGATCAAACCCAGGTCTCCCGCTTGGTAAGCAGCTGCGCTACCACCGCGCTAAGGAGACGACCACCTATAAATCTGGACACTTGTTTAACATTAGTTGGAGGAGGATATTCCCTTATGGCCTTAGTTCTGTGAGAATCAATGGAAATACCGTCATGAGAAATATCATGACTTAAAAATTTTAAAGTGAGGGAAGCAAACTTTACTTTATTTGGATTTACAGTAAAACTGGCTTTATTCTGTCTAGACAAAACTTCCTTTATATGTTATACATGATCAAATGTACTAGAATAAATGCACATAACATCCATGTAGTTAAATAGCAATTTATATTTTAAATCATGGAACATTTTGGTTAATAAACGAGCACCCGTGGCCAAACCAAAAGGTAAAACGTTTAATTCAAATAAACTGAAATCCATAGAAAATGCTGTCTACTTCCTATTTTTTCAGTTAAAGGAATTTGGTAATATGCACTATTAAGAGCTAGGGAAGAGAAATAACGTGCCTTGGCATACCAGTGAAAATTTTCGTGCAAATCCTGCAAAGGTGCCTGGTCTATAGATATTTTAGAATTAAGATCTCTATAATGTACAACCACTCGTACTTTATTCTGTGTCTTAGGGACTAAAAAGGCGGGTATAGAATAATTTGACATAGACAATCATATAAATCCCTTCCAAATCATTTCATTCACCTCAGACTTCAATAAGCCCTGTCTATGAGGAGGTAACCTATACAGAGGCACCCTAACCAGGGATTTATTTAATAACTGAATATCATAATAAATCAAGTTTGTATGCCCTAAGTTCTCGGTAAGGACATCAGAAAATTCATCTATAATTTCCCAAAGACTACAATCTTGATTATGCTTCAAGTGTAACAATACTTGATCATTTTGACTTTCTCCCCTAACACCATTTCAACTTGCTCATTGAGAAACTATGCCCCAGATTTCCCAATAATACCCGAATCTACTAAGTAAACCAGAATTCGTACATTAGAATAGAAATTGAACTATAAGAGACAATTTCACACATCAATAATCATGGAGGTTTTCGCCATATCACCCCCTAAAATTATTTGGGTTGGCAGTTCAGGTACCACTAAAACCTCTACATTCCAACAAACATTTAAAATTCTTATTGGTAACACACATTTACCTATTACTGCCAACAGTTCTGCATTTATCCCAGCACATTTAACGTCGGTAGGAAAAATTTTTACTGATAAGGACTTGGAAAACTTTTTACTGATAAGGACTTGGCAAACTTGGCATTAACTAAGGAAACAATACTTCCCATATCTAACAAGGCCAAAGCAGGAAGCATAGCAACTTCCACTAACACACAAGGTATTGACAAAGCTTTATTTGCCACTAAGTTATGATGCGCAGAGTTAGGATCGAAATTAACTGTTGCTGTTAATCGTCATAAATCCAAAGCATTACTCAATTTCTTACGCTTATTGGCATCATGTGCTTTCCTCTTAAAAGCAGTCCTGTTGAAGATGCCCAACTTTCTGACAATGTTGCTCACTCTAGCCACCTTAATGGGCTCAAGGTCGGTCAACATTTTCTTATTTGAAAATTGGTGAAACTGTTTCATAAGATAGACAAGACGAATTGTAATTTCTTGAAATTCTTCAAAGGTTTCCATACCATGGTATACTAAAAAGAGAGTACATGTCTCAGAGTGTCAAGAATTCATCATGACCAATTTAACTGTCTCCTTCTCTGAATCACAAACGCATAAGGCAACAGCTTCCTCTTGAATATTCTCAACGAAATTACAAAAATTTTCTGTTTCCCTCTATTTCCTGAAGTAGTACTTATTAACTACATTATTGTATTGTCCCAGAGAAAACATTAGCTTAATCACCTGTTCTTGAAACGTATTAAAAGAGTGTTGTTCTTTCAAGGCTTTCAAAGCCAATTCGGCTGACGAATTCTTTAAATGAGAATGAATAATCTGAAAAATAGTATTTTCCTGTACATTAAATGTGCATGCTTGTTGTCTTAATCTGACTTAATTGAATTAAAAATTAAACTTTAGATTCCACAGTATCTGTTTTAAAATCCAGGATTCTATCTATGGATTTTTGCCAGGGAGTAGGCAATTTTGCATTTGCTATCTCAATTTTGAAATCATGAACTGTTCTATCATGAGAATTATTCAATTGTTCTTGGACATCTTTCCTAACATGTTCACTGTCAACCTCCCCAGTAATAGTAGCACGTAACTGGGCAGTACCCAATTCAATGATTTTCAATTGTTTAGCCTATGTAAGCATGTCGTTCAACTGTGACAGAAACTGGGTTGCTTTTATCTTACATTCACCCCGAATACAATCTACTAATTTACTGGTTCTATAAATTCAATAAGTATTCCTTGCTTTCAGTCTATGTAATTGGAAAACTGTGGGTCTTACCTTACCAAAATGTTGGATACTCTCATGGAAAGCTTTACAAGAAGCCTGTATAAGTGTGATTTCATGTTGGAAATCCTCAGCCAAGCTCGCAGAAGTAGATAACTCCTTTGTTTTCAGAAGCGCCTTTAAACATGCTAGCAGCTCCTGCTTCTGTGATAGGAACATTGCACTGATGTAACTCATATTTAAGTTCCTCGCCCATAAGTATTTCTGGCTGAAATTTCAAACTCATTTGTATACTGTTATCTTTACAAATAAATCACAAAATTTATAAAATATAGTGTGTTATAAAATGATCCAGTAGAGTTCAACATGAGTGTAACAACTTTGTACTGACCCTAAAACTTGCTGTACAACTTATTGATACCATCAAATATTTTCTGAAGTATAAACAGCCTTTATATAATGAACTGAAGCTTACTATCCATGCGCATCTACCCATTACTCATCATTCTATCTCCCAATAAAAGGAATGAAATACAAAGCTTACAACCTTGAATTTCAGTTTTGAAAATGGAACTTAAATGTTACTTCCACCTCAATGCTTTAGCAATCTGATTTATTTAATTTCATGAAAATTACCGTGCTCTGCTGCACCACTTCTCCCCCAGAAGTAATACATGCCATTCTTCATCCCACAGGGCAAGGATTAGATTTAAACAGCTGCTATATATTCTCTACCCAAGGAAATGTACTTTAGGATTAGTGGAGCTTGGAAAGAAATATTAAGTAAGCTTTTAAATAAGTCTGGGTAACATACAGTGTTAGTTTAAGATCTTATATTATAAATAGAAACTTCATGCATGAGTAAACACTACCAGGTTCACAGTTGAACTATGAGTTTAATACCTATAACTTAGTCTGCGAGAAATGCAAGACATGTACATAAAATTTGACTCAGAATGCAGCAGTAATGAACCTGTGTAAATGTGTAAATATATATATCTGTTATATAATAATAATTTATAAAATAATGACAAGTGTAATTAATAGGCCATTAGTGATATCTACAAAATTTAGAGCACATGTATAAGAAAATTTAACGCTTAGGGTTGGTAGCTAAACCAATAACCTCACTTAGACAATATATGTAGTTACAAATTTACATTACTCTGAACTATACAGAGAAAGAAATGTAATATGGGGTTTAACCCCACCCCTTGGTATTCAGCAATAGCTGCCCAAGGCGTATAGCATTCAAACAGAGTCTAACATGTACTTGAAAAATCTTCCTCAGTTCATAAGAACAATTTAAAAGAATAGATTTTCCAAATGTATATCAATCCTAACTTTGTGTCTTCTTATATAGGTTTCTATAATAGGTGCTAAATAATTAAAAACAGTCTCACATTTTTAGGTCTACCATATACCATAACAATTACAAATTATATCACAGGCGGCTGCTACATATACGTAAAACCAGAAGTATGTTAAGCATGTCTATAAACTCAGTCTAATAGTTTTGATACTTATAAAAGGTAGCTGGCATTTCTTTATATAAGAAAACCTCTGCAAGACCCCAAAAGAATTATACACATTACTGAGATATCTTGAATAACGTGCACTCAAAGATGCCTAGCATTGTTGAGATAGTTCATGTCTGACAACTTGGAAGTATGGGTGGATGTCTCGCTCATCATGATGTCACCAACAGGAGGATGCAGGTGAGGTAAGGGATTTTCATTCCATTTCTAGTGTGCGTTAGAGGAATCTTTATTCGTGCTACAATATGTAGCGAAGATCAGTGGTGATTTAATGTATGGATTGACACAACTGATATTGGCATTATTTGACCTTATAGTAGAATAGCGGCATTAACGTGTTCAGCACATTTAAACGTGCAAGCTGAACTGCACCATCCCTGCTGCTGTAGTAACAAGTCACTTAACATACCAGTCTAAATAGATGTTCACCAACCACCCAAAGTAGTATTAATGCCTTAGTCTCTAGTTGTTAAATTTGCTATAGTGACTTCATGGTGAATATTGCCTGACAACCAGACCTAGAGTAGCCTTGTATATAATAGTGTCACCAGAATGAAGAGACAAAGTGAAGTTGGAAGTCAGCTGTCAAACTCTTGGAGCAAAACTCTACTCCAATTTTCTTGCAAAAATGCAGAACAGGGAAGGAGAGGAAGACGGACATGTGCACGACATGCAGAATTGACAAGTCCATTCCAAGCAGAAGGGATACTGGAAATGAAACTGTACAACAACACTTAAAAAGAATTCTTCAATTCCCAAGACAAACAATGAGCAATCATACCACATGACTCCATAACCTCAACTATCTATGGCTTACCAAAAATACACAAATTCAAGGTCCCCTTAAGTACAACAGTAAGTGGCATAGCATATCCAACACATATACTGGCCAGATTTCTCACTGGAAAGCTGCAAGAATTGGTAGGAAAAACAACCTACGTTGAGCACTCTGGACATTTTGCGGTGCTACTCAAAGACTTCAGACTAGAGAAACTTATATTAGTTATCTTTGACATACAGTTCCTTTTCACCAAGATTGCCATACAAGATGTGTAGTCATCATTAAAGAAACGTTGACAACTAATAACATACGGGATAATTAGTTGGAGAACATTGCGCACTGTCTATCTTCCACATATTTTATTTATATAGTAGAATTGAACGAGCAGGTAGAATGAGCATGCCATGGGATTGGCTCTATCCCCAGTGGTGGTAACTCTATTCCTGAAAGATTTCAAAACCACAGCGATTAATATGTACATCCTGAAGCCTTCCATCATCCTGAAGCCTTCCATGTGGCTATAAATGTGGACAACACTTTTGACATTTGGCCACCCGGAGAGCACAAAATAAATGAATTTCTGGCACACCTGAACAGTGTACACCAGAATATCCAATTCATAATGAAACTTGAAAATAATGGCAGGTTACCCTTTCTTAACATTCTGGAGGAAAGGGACATAGTAAACCAAACCTTGCACTATTTGGTCTACAGGAAACCAACACATATAGGAAAGATGCACACCAACGGACTTGCACCACCCCTGAGCAGTTAAACAAGGTATGAAGAACACCTTGCACCAAATAGCGAAATGCATATTTCACCTGGACTATCTGGCCAAGGAAGCCAAGCACCTCAATTATATACTCAGAACCAATGGATATTCAACATAAGGAATACAAAGCGCCAAAAACAGAAACAGAGAAAAAGCACTCAACAAAAACAGCAACAAATGGGCTTTCTTACTATATATCCACCAAGTCTCCTAGAGAATATCTAAACTATTAATAAAACACATCAAGGTCAGGTACACAAAAAGCAGGACACTACGATCTAAAATGCGAGCTGTGGAAGATAAAGTACAACCTCTACTAAATCTGGGATGTACCAAATTAGCTGTGGTTGTGTGGGGAATCATATGTTGGACAGGCAGGCAGATCCATCCAAACCTGTAGAAATTATCACATCATATATATATATATAAAACAATCCCAAGCAGAAAATCTGCCCTCACAGAACACGTGGAAAAACCGTACATCACATAAATTTTGACAATATAAAGATTCTGGCAGTATGTGGATGTTGCACAGACACAATAACAAGAGAGGACATTGACATCTTTAAAGAAAACAGCAAACTCAACAGAGACAGAGGAGAACCACTTAATTCAATTCGGAAAGTCTTACTAGTGGAGTGAGAGAGGAGGGACCTGTCAGCACATGAGTATAAATATCAACACGGCAAGGCTTAAGGAACTGAGGAAAAGGTCAACACAGGTTGCAGTAAAACATCAGCAGAGCAGCAGCATAAGAAATGAGTAGCTTACACTAGAAGCCAAAGTAATTCCAATGGACCAAGGCCATGAAAGCCTGCAAATATATCCAGAGAAGTAGGATATTTACACACTCTATTTCCATAAGAATAAATGGAAATTTGAGACTGAGCTGTGATTTTATGTGAAGATTCAGTATGAGTAGTTGGCATTCTGTAGCAAAAACCAAAATTAACCGTGCATGACTCATATTCTTATAACTTACTTTTTTGGATGTGAAATTATGCACTGTATCAGGTTGTTCTCAGATATTTCTGTTTATTTCTTATTCTTTTGAAATGCAATTTTATTATTGTTATTTTAATATCTAATTTTATATGTAATGATAACACAAACCAACATTAATACTACTACATAGTAATCAATACAATACATGTTTATCCAAAGAAAATATGAAACATTAAAATATTAAATACAGAAAAGTTACAGTAAAAATAATATTATGTTAATGTGTTTACAATTATCACAGTTTTTAATAAAAGTACACTATGTAAATCATTCTATGGAATACACTAAATCCATAGTGCGACACATAGTACATGAGTATTTTGTTTTGATATTTTACTTTCTAGTGCAAAAGAAACATTGCCCAGATTCTGAAATTGTTTTGCGCTTAGTGGGTGGCTCTTACTGCACTCATGCCAAACTCGTAGTATTGGCTTCCAGGCTGCAGGGAAGATTTTGCATAGATAGCCTGGCCATCATTTGATCTAGACAATGTTGTTTTGCCAGATCCCATTTTCTGTGTGTTAGTCTGGCAAAAATGTGATTGAACACCACCAATATTTGTTAATGCAATTAGAAGATTAAAAGATTCACCCTCCTTGAGATGGAATGTGCTGCTTACATTTCTCCATGTATCAATACCTCCCTTGGTGAGGTTATAGAAAGTTAGCATCTCTGGTTTTTGGTTCTCCAGAAGATTCATCTATGGCACCAGAAAAATGCATAGATGAAAGCAGAACAACCTCTTTTCTTATTTGATACATATGACAATCATGTCATGTTTTCACCAAAATCAAAATAACTGATGCATTCTTCATTATTCTTTCCTTTGCTAAAAACCATTTGGATTTTCCTTATAATTTTTCTGTGTGTGGCAACTAAGGACAGGCTCTGATGAAGTTCTGCTGTTAGTGGTGTTGAACTGAACAATTGGCAGTTGTGGCATTTCCTAATTCACTACCAGGATGCTGCATTTACTTAATATCTGTTTACTCCAACAGGGGAATACTAGTAACTCAGTGTACAGTAAGTAACACAGCATAAATGGGACACTGGAGCACTTTGGAGGTGTGTTCATCTTGCTATGAAATGTTATGTGTTTAATTATATACACAACTGTAATTATACAGGTACATAATAGGAAAAAAATAGCTTAACGGTGGTATGTACATTCCACATCTATGTAAACAATTATTGTAATTAACTAAACATTACCTTCTGCAATTTCCATCATGTAAAATAATTTTGTTGTTACATTCCATTACCTCCCCTAACCAATGTCACTTAAACGTTATTAGATACACCCATTATTTTTATAAAATTCTATTTTCCTATCTACTTCATTTTAATTGAGGTAGACTTAATAGCTGCTTTACTTATTTTGTTACAGATACAAAAGGAATAGTGGTAGTTAAAAGATATAGAACTGAATGCTTTATGCTGACTTTAAAATGACAATGTCTCTCCATCACATAGCAAGAAAAAACTGATAATTTAAAGGAATGAATAAGAATTGAAAATTTATTATTAAAAAAAAAAAATTGTACATAGTGGAGCATAAATTATACATTGAATACAAAATGAGTCAAGCTTATGGCTTCAACAAAACACCAATGTACCAGTATGCCTGTTTGGTGGTGACAGCAGCAGCTTAGCTGTAACAATGATTATGGATATGATTTTCAATTAAGACAACAAAATTAATATAATATATCGTAAGATGTTTTACCTAATTCAAATTTGCGCATAAATTCATGTTTTGAGCGGGAGAGACAAGAGGTAGTATGTAGATATACAGAATGTGTGCGATTGATTATAGGACATGGTGGCCGTACATAGCTATAAGGACGATAAGGTATGATATTTTCTATTAAGACAATATATTTAATATAATATATCTTAAAACGTTTGATCTAATTAGAATTTGTGCGTAAATTCACATTGTGGGTGGCACATAGAGGCAGAGGAGAAACTAGAACTGTACTGGTCTAAGTGCGACCCAAGGAGCAGAAATGGGCTTCTGCTGGACCGTTGGCTTTCATTACATTACATGCAGCCACCAATGAGAAAGAAGGTCCTCTAAATTTGTTTTAGTGTTGAAGAGTAATCTTTTTTCGAATGAGAATGCTGATAGACCTGTTAACAGATACTTTTTGGCACAAAATCAGTTACATATGTTGCAACCTTTGCAGTAATGTATATAATTTCCCCCAGATTTCACTACTGCTGTACCCGAGAAGTTTGAAACTTATTTTTTCCCTGCATAGTACTCGGAAAACATATGTCGCAAATGCAAGATGAACCCACCCTCCAGTTCTGAACATTAATGTTTTGGAAAAAAACATTGTCTTGTATTTGGATAAATACAGTGTATTCTGCCATGTTGAGTATCTGCTGTAATAGTCTATTATCTGTTCCTGGCTATCTTGGACCTGGGATAGAATGCCTCCAAACTGGCATCAGTGTCCACAATAAAGTTGCTACCAGGTTGTGAAAATCCTAAAATAGTCACAGTACAGAGTACTGACTTAAGCACCTGAGATGCGCTTTGTGCCTCTTTTGACCATGAGTAAGGCTGGTGCTCTTCTGTCAGTTAAGTAAGGATTTGACTGTGTTGGAGAAATGTCTAATTGGCAGTAGTGGCTGCATAGGCTCAAGAAACTTTGCAGCTCTTGTTTGTCTTTCAGACAATCTCTCACTGCTCAAGCCTTCTTTGGGTTCATGGCTACCCCATATGATGAGACTATGTGGTCCAAGTAGTTAACCTCCTTGCAGAAGAGTTGGCATTTCTTTATATTCAACCTCAGGTTAGCTGCCTGCAGCCTTCACCACATCTTGGTTAAGTTCTCAAGACGGTCTTTGAAGTTGTTGCCCATTATGATAATGTCATCCAGATAAAGTAGGCAGGTTCATAAGTCAAACCTCTTATTATAAATTCCATGAGGTGCTGCAAGGTGACTGGTGCATTGCAGAGGTCATAGGCATAACCATAAAGTCCCAAAGATTACCTGTTGAGAATGCTGTTATCTCTTTGTCTCTGTAATCTAAGGCCACTTGCTAATATCCTGATTTCAAGTCAAAAGTAGGCACCAGGATATCGTCAATCCGGGGTTAGGGGAAATAGTCCTTTTTGATGACAACATTGAGCTTCCTGTAGTCCACAAAGAAGCATAGCTCAGCATTCTTCTTCTTCTTCACCATGACTACAGCAGAGGACCAAAGTTGTCAAACTCGTCAATTAACCCATCAATGCATACGGTAACGCATGTAACACATTCTTAAAGTTGTTTCTGTGCTTTGAACAATCATGCTGAAGGAGTATTACCAGTGCTTATTGCTCTATAAATGAACAGCACTTATAATAATGCAGTAGTTATTGTTATGTCTGTTATGATAATAATGCATAGCCAGTTTGAAAAATGCTATTGCTGAATGTGGAGCAAAAATGGACATCCATTTTGAGTAAGTATGATTATATATGTTCTAAGTTATAATATGCATTATTTCTTGGAAGAAAGGTAGTTTATATACTACAATACATATATTCCCCGAGAGTTACAAATAATTCTGCTGAAAAAAGGCATAGCTGTGGCTTCCTAATTTCAATGTTACCATACGGTAACACTAGGTGGTTATACTCAGTAACATGGATATTTGTGTATATTATTATAGGAAAGGGCTCTCACTAGCTGAAGCACTGGAGATTATTATTAGTGAGGATATTGATGGTGATGTGTTTATTGAGCCACCAGTACCGAGTGTAGATATAGATGAGGATTCTGGAAATGAAGATGAAGGCGGGTAGGTGTTAAATAATCATTACATAGGGGTATTAATATATTGGTTTTGAAGCACATTGCTATTTTCCAAGCATTTTGTTTCATCATTTATAATTACAGATTAGCTGACAACCTGATGTCTCGTCAGTTGCTGGCTAATGCAGAAATAAAGTTACCATACAACGAAAGAAAAGGTGTTGACCAAAGTGAGTACGACCCATCAGTACATCCATCCGCAAAGCAGCTGCACCTAAAACTATATTTGACACAATATCTGAAAATGTCATCAAATGGGCCGATGAGAGGGAAACATCTGAAAGGCTATGGGGAAAAGGAGCTGATTTTGACATTGGTAAGCTTACTGCATTCCCAGTTCCAGATTATTCAAGATATGAGCACATGTCAGTAATTGACATTTTCGAAACGTTTCTTGACTAAGAATTCATAGAACATTTGGTAGAGGAAACCAGATGCTATGCATTATTTTTTAATTGTCAGGACCCAAAGATAACAGCCAAAGAAATATGCTGCTTCATTGTCATTCTGTATGTCAGCAGATGCAACAACTTGCCTTCTAAAAGGCATTTTTGGAATTCTAATGATGACATGAAGAACCTGGCAGTTTTGCAGGCGATGAGAAGAGACAGGTTTCTTCAAATATGTAGGTTTCTACACTTTGCAGACAACACTAAAATTGATCATAATGATAAGGCATGGAAAATATGACCTATAATGGAAAAGTTGAAGAAGAGATGCATTGATAATTTTATACCTGAGGAAAACCTTTCATTTGATGAATGCATGGTCAAGTACTTCGGGCACCATGGGTGCAGGCAATTCATTCGTGCTAAGCTCATTAGATTTGGCTACAAGATCTGGAGTCTGAACACCAAGGACGGATATTTAATGAATTTTGAGATGTACCAGGATAAAGGACCAAAATCCAATTCTGACTACGACAAGTTTTTTGGCAAGGCAGGAAGTCCATTACTTGTACTGCTTGAGGAAGTCCCAGAGGAGAAGAGGAAATTAAGCTACAGCTTCTTCATGGATAATTTATTTTCTAGTGCACCACTTGACTCATTTCTCAGGTATTGTAGCTATTCTGCAATTAGTACTATTAGAGAAAATAGAACACCTAAAGGAGGCCCCCTGGAAAACAAGCAAATATTTTCCAAAAAAAATTGTGGGTATTTTGAGACAGCACTAGAGAAGAATGATGGACTTCTTTATGTCCGATGGATGGATAACTCAGCAGTTACAATGAATCTCTTCATGTGGTGTACAAGAAGTTGGTCAAGTAAAGAGATTTTCACAGCAGCAGAAACGTAATATACTGATTCCAATGCCAAGGCTAATCGCCAAATACAATAGCTATATGGGAGGTATTGGCCAAATGGATCAGAATATTGCATGCTATCACATTGCGATACAAAGCAAAAAGTGGTATTGGCCTTTGTTTAGGGGGTTGCTAGTTGTGGCCTTGCAGAACAGCTGGGTCTTGTACAACAAAGTGGGAAGACAAAGAATATCTCAGCTGGAGTTCAAAAGAGAAATGGGTACCGTCTATCTAAGGAGTTACAAGACTGAACCACAAGGAGCAGGAAGACCAGCAAATCCATGGATATCGTTTAGCGGTCGCATATCAGATGCTGTAAGATTTGACAGAACTGATCACCTAGTCCAGCAAACAGAAGAAAAGAAAAGGAAAAGCTGCATAAATGAAAACTGTAAATCCAGCGTGAGAACAATGTGCATGAAGTGTAGTGTGGAATTGTGTATTGAATGTTTTATTCCCTTTCATACTCACTAGATCTTTTGTGATTGTGATCTGAATTGACAAGCACTGATTGACATTGATTTGTGTATATGAGAAGTGCACTTTTGTCAATTCGCAATTGTTTTTGTGTCTAGCTTAAACCTAAAATTCAAATCGCAGTATTGGTTGTAATAGCGGCATTAAACATAATGATAAAGAAGTAGTAGTCTATTGAGATATAAGATCATCACTTATCATTAAAATGGTACTTAGAAAAACTAGGTAGTGGAAGCGCTTAGCATTACCATCTGGTAATGGCAAACATTTTCAAAACTGAGTGACGAATAATTTTTTGGGTATTTTATTCAGTGCATATGCGTTACTTACAGAAATAATTACCTAAAAAGAAATAAAAATTATGAAAAAAATAATTCAGGCATTAATGGGTTAATAACCTAGATGACATCTCCTCCAGCATGTCACGCACTTCCTCCTGTTTTGCCAGAGTAACCCATCTTGGTGGTTGCCGAATAGGTTGATCATCTCTTTTGTCAATGTTATAGAATGCTCAGTCAGTGCTGTCATAATTGCTGTTTTCATTGCTGAAGTCAGACTAGTATTTCAGTAGATGCCAAACTCTCTCCAATTGTGAAGTTGTCAAATGGTTGGCTAACCTCTTCAACAAGTTTTTCAGTCAAGGTCCCAGGTGCTGCAATAGTGCTGGCTGGTGAGATTTATTGCATGGCAATACACTCGCTGCTGGCTTGCACTTCCCTAACTCCATCCCAGCCTGAATATCTGGTCTGTATCCAATGAGTTCAGCAGCCTTAATGGTACTTCCTCCTGACAAGGCAACAATGCCTGGGCAATGCATAATCCATTCAATGGTGTTTTACAATCCAGTGCCAGGTTCCTGGACTGTTGGCCCTCCAGGTATACCTTCACCACCACCTGTTCTTGCAGGGACCTCTGGGTGACCCTGCATATCTCCAGATATTCATGCAGACTCTGGAGCAACACCTCATCTTGCCCAAGTTGCAACATCTTCCAGCCAACTTTTACCCTCAACTCGCTGTCAACTGAGGGCATCCAGTCGCAGTATCACATCCTCGGCTAGCCTTGTGACAAACATGCACAGGCTCACAGTACTCCATCCCAGTGTTCACTCCTCCTTCACAGGTAAGTTGTCGCCCAATGCCTGGTTGCTAGAGGCAATTGGAGTTTGTATCGGCAAACCCTTTGCCATGTAAGGTGTGATTACAGTCATGGCTGCACTCATGTCTACTAGTATCTGGCACAACTTGCCTTATACCCAACTATCTGCAATAAGGCTATCTATCTTTTGTCGTAGGCATGCAGCGTCACTCAAAGAATTGGCAATGCCCTGATATACTCCTTACTACACCAGTCCTTATTCGTTTTCTCCCTGATGTCTGTCTTGGTGTAGACAGTCCTACAGTTGGTGACCTAACCACAGCACCAGCACACACCACTGAAAGATCATTGTCCTCTCTAGGTTGTATCTCTGTCCCTGTTGTAATGAATAATCCTTGTTTTCGAGGTCAGCGCAGCTGTTATCTTGGCTCCATCCTTAGTGCAGCCATTAAAACCTGTTTTGTCTTGTAGTTACTGAGCATTAGGTGCTGTCATATCTTGGCATCACACACCCCATCAAACAAAGGATTAAGTAACATATGTTACTAGGTGACAGGCTCATCATGGTTTGATCATCAGCAATTCAGTCACCAGGGCAAATTCATGTATCATCTCCCTTGGCTGTTGCATACTCAATTTAAATTGACCGGTAGGCTGCAGGAAAAGCGATGGTTCTCAAACTAATTTTGAGGACCTCTTGATGTCTCAAGACATCTACAATGTCAGGATGGTATTTAGTATTTCTGCTGTTCATTTCCGGAGCCTTGCTATCAACTACACAGCTTCCTCTTCCGTTGAGCATCAGTTGTGAGTTGCAACAACAGTGAATTTACAATGGAAGACTTTGAAAGTTGATGTTCTATCAAACTTGACACATGCAGATGTTTCATATCCTGTCAAATTGGCCTTCAAGTCTTTTAGCCTTCCATCAAGCATTTTTTGCACCATAGTTTTCTTCTTCTGTACAGATTCCTATAATTTACTTTAGCCTAAGCCTTATTGTGCTAACTGCATTGTTTAAGACAAACCCATAAAAAGGAATAGAGTCTTCTAGTGTGTATGGATGCTACTTCTTTTGGTTCTATAAACATTTCCCCAAAGCATTATATCTCCTGTGAGCTAAAGCCTCACAAGAGCATAGAATATGTTATGGCTTTCCATCTCTCTCCTGTACAGTTGCAGTCTAAGTTACCCTGATACACCCCTATTGTTTTAAGGTGCTTTTTCACAGGAGCATGCCCTGTGAGAAAAGTAGTAATTGTTCTCAGCTGAATTCTGTTACATTTTAATAAACTTTCAGCTCTCTTCTTACATGGTTCCCTAATAAATAGAAGAAACCATGTAAGAAAAGAGCTGAAAGTCTATTAAAATGTAACAGAATTCAGCTGAGAACAATTACTACTTTTCTCACAGGGCATGTTCTTACCATATCTGTTTCCTGAATTTTTAAGCCAGGATTTGTAATGTTCTGTTTTGGACCAGTTCTTAGTAGCTTCTGTACTTCAACTTCTAGAGATTTCTAGAGTCAATTCTGGTCCAATAAATTGTAAAACTGCTCCTTTTCTAACAGATTCAACTTTTTCATTACCCTCTGTTCCTCTATACCCGACACTAAAATGACTTGAACTTCATTCTGTTCTGTCAAGTCATTGAGAATATGTAGGCAGTTTTGGACCTCTCCTGATGTAAGCTTATGGCTACTTAGAGCCCTAAATGCAGCCTGGCTGTCTGAGAATCTGAGGATCTCTGTACCAATTTATTTTCTCCTTATATTTTTATGTATGTTTTGAAAAATAGCATGAATTTCTGTTTCAAACACAGTAACATATTTACCCAAGAGAAAGAATCCTTTGCACCTTGGTCTTATGCCATATCCCTCAGAACCAATTGCTGGCCCATCCTTTGATCCATCTGTAAACCACATCAAAGTCTTTTCATCTGTTTCAAGAGTTTCATTTTCCCAAAACTTTGGATCAATAATGGACTGGAATATCTTGTAAAATTGCTTAATTGGAATTATATAGTCTGAATGCATTTCCAAGAAAGCATCCCCTATACATTTTCCTTATCTTCAGCAACCTGAGTCTCTCTCAGTAGTTCTCAGATGCTTAACATGGTGCAGTCTATAGAGTGCCATTCTTGCCTCTTTTGTTACAACTTAGTGCAATGGAGTCAGGTTTAAGAGTGTTTCCATTGCTGAAGTTGATCTCTTCATGGCTCCTGTAATAGCCAAACAGGCTGCTTTCTGAATTTTATTAAGGTGGATTTTGGAGCCCGTTTGAAGGACTTTAGGCCACCAAATCAATGCTGCATAAGATATGTTTATATTTGTTTATATCCAATGTACCATCTTCATCATGGAATCCAAAAGAATTATGAGGGGCATACTGAAAGTCATGAGCAACACTGTTTTACAATCTTAATATTTATTTTTAAGCCAAACCAAATACATCATCATAATCTACAGACTTTCTTTCACTTTTCGACATAGTCTCCATTGTTTTGCACACATTTTTCCCATCGTTCTACAAGTTTGAAAATGCCCTTGTGATAGAACTCCGTTCCAGCTGCCCACAGACCCTGATGCACTGCTTTCCGAATATCCTCCAGCGTCTCGTAGCGTTGGCCACGCATATGCTCCTTCACAGAACCGAAAAGATGGTAGTCGGAGGGTGCCAAGTCGGGACTGTAGGGAAGATGTGGAAGAGTTTCCCACCCTAATGCCCTGATCTTCTCCATAGTGGCACGGGCAGTATGCGGACGCGCATTATCCTGTTGAAGAATGATCCTCTTTCCAGGGCGTTTATCACGCAAAGCCCGACGGAGCTTCAGAAGTGTCTTGATGTAGCAGGCAGAATTTATGGTTTGTCCAGGTTCAAGAAAGTCAACCAGAATGCCACCTTGTGCATCCCAAAAGACACTTCCCATAACTTTTCCTACACACTGCACTGTCTTCGCTTTCTTCTTCGATGGTGAGTTCAAGTGGTGCCATTCCATACTCTGACGTTTCGTTTCTGGCTCATAGTGATGGAACCAGCTCTCATCTCCAGTCACAATACGCGTCAAAAATTCATCACCTTCACTATGAAATCTCTGAAGAAGGTTTTGTGCAATGGTTCTTCTCTGAAGTTTGTGGTCTTCAGTCAATAAACGGGGGACCCAACGGGCACAGACCTTTCGATAACCCAAGCTGTGGATCATTTCTTGCACTGCACTATGTCCTATTCCAAGTTGCGCAGCAATTTCATTCACAGGGAAATGCCTATCTCCTGTAATGAGCTCATCAACTCTTTCCTTGTTGCATTCTGTAGAGGCAGTTCGAGGACGCCCGCTACGAGGCGCATTTTGCAGACTCGTGTTTCCATCTTTGAAATATTTCACACATCTTCTAACAGTGCTGGCACCCATGCACACACCTCCATATGCACGTTGAAGTCTGAGATGAATTTCAGGAGCAGATTTTCCTTCTTTCACAAGGAATTCAATGACAGTACGCTGTCGAAACGAAACATCAATGTCAGCCATTTTTCAAACACCGTCTGTGGTCACGTGATAGAAGCTAATGACGTCACAATATGTCAAGATGTGGCTTAAAGTCTGTAGATTACGATCCTGCAATTCCTTTCTTTACATTGTTGAAATTTAAATTTTTACAATGGGTTGTTTGTGACTTTCAGTATGCCCCTCGTACCAAGTATTTGACTTACTCAGACATTTTAATTTCTTACCTTGAAGGCACAAGGGTCCTAAACCTTCTGTATCTTTCTTCCTGGTAAAAGGTACTATGGCTGAGTGCTAATTCCTAAGCCCTCTCTACAGCCCATTTGGTCATAGTATTCAGGGCCAACTGTATGAGTTCTCTGACAATTCCTGTGTATTTACTTCAAACTATGATGACAGTATTGTCAGCATAGCCCATAATATCAAAACCTAGGTTACTTCTTAATTCAGAAGCCCATCAGCCACTAGATTTCACAGTATATTTGATAACACCCCATACTGTGGCTATCCACTCTTGACCTTAGCATTAAAGCTACTGTCTATGAGACTTGTATCAACTATTCTGCCTTACAACATGGATTGAATCCATCTTATACAGGTTTCATAAATGCCATGCCTCCATGAAGCCACAACTATTGCATTAAAGAAGAAGAAGAATATGATGATGATGATGATGATGATGATGATGATGATGATGATGATGATGATGATGATGATGATGATGATGATAAACCATTTATTGTCAGTAGACCGCAATACAGTTTCTGACATTGTCAAAAATTACTTAAATTCATATTTACAATTACAAATTTACAGTCATTACAGTTCATCCAGAGTATACAATGCCTTATTTATTAAATAGTTCTTAAACCTACACTTAAAAGTATGTGTTATATTAAATTGCTTTTTAGAATTTGGTAGGCATAAATTTCTGCTCTCTTTCATGTAGTATTTACACTGGAAAAGACAGTAAAGGAAAAGGAGATAGTATTCGGTGCCTTCATTGATATTGATGGCACCTTTGATGTCTCAGAAGTGTGTGGAACAAACTAGCACCTTAAGTCTTTTAGGTTGGTCCTTGTAGTCTACTAGCTTTAATTCTACATGCTACCAAGATCTCTAAGTCCACTAACTATTGTCTGGTTGAGCCAAACTTTGGTAAGTTAATTTGTACAGTTATCTGTAGGACTCCCTGCACAAATTTAGTTCCAATGAATTGCAGAGGTGGTCCATACATAGAAGCCTCCTCATTCAGTGCCTCAATTAATTTGGCCTGAATTAGCTTGTTCCCGGTTCAGTTTAATGTCAGGATAGTGCTAATTTATGATTGCCATCCTGATTCCAACTATGGCATCACAAAAACTGGAACTTCTGTGCTTTCTCTTGCTCCACAGATTTTGGAGTGCTGGAGTCTGAGTGGGGCCTTTTAACTTCCTCACTAAGCCCAGCACTCTCCTTTCCTGGGGAGGTCCTCTCTTGGCTGGGTTTTTAATCCTCTTTAAGTTCTCTCTCCCATTTTTCTTTCTCTTAGGAGTTCCTTCTTCTGCACACCTAAGAGTTTTTTGGCTTGCAATGTTTTTGTTTGTTTTTTGTTTTTCAGTACTTACAGCCATATCCTTCACAGATATTTCAGAAGATTTTTGCTCTGTCATGTTTGCTTTAAGAGTTCCTTGATTAGTTTTTTGTTTTAAAGTTGACTCTTTTTCTTTACTTGTGCCTATATTGGTGTCATGAGTGTGAAGTAAACACTGTCAACCCCAGCAGAGTCCACCTTACTGGGGCAATTATCTATGCTCTGGGAGGTCGCCTGGTATCCCAGAGGCTTAGTTAGCAACACATCTCTTGTGTGCCATGCACACATTCAACATGGAAAGACATTACACCTTGGGGCTGGCGATTTGGTTCGAGATCTGCTATTCAGTATTTTTGTAGACAAACCTGCACAGTGGAACCCCCATGTAAAGACCAGCTCTACACCAACTGCTGACGTGTCCGGTACCCGCTCAGGTCTAGCTTTATGGGCTTGCAAGCAATAATGCCTTTCCAGAGGCCCCCGCTGTGAACACCATAGTATTCAGTTCTTTGACCCTGCTGTTGGCTCTTCCTTCCAGGGCCTTAAGGCATTGGTCATGGTATTTTATTGTTCCACCAATATTTTTGTACTTTCTCCCTAGGATCTTGCATGTCTCTATCCATGTTGGCCAGTCATTCATGGATTTTGTCGCCGTGGCCGAGTGGTTAGACCACTAGCCTCTCACCTAGACGGCCAGGGTTCGATCCCAAGCGACCGCATGTGAGATTTGTGGTGGACAAAGCGGCGCTGGGGCGGGTTTTCTCCGGGTACTCCGGTTTCCCCCGCTATCGCATTCCACCGGTGCTCCATCATCATTCATGTATCATCAGTGTCACCGCCTGCGATGCCATTAGTAGTTAAAGCGGGCGTTAAACACTACCAAAAAAAAAAAAATGGATTTTGTTGGCTCTCTTCATCTTCTTTCTCTCCATTGTGAATTTCATTACTCCAGACCAGATTTCACTTTCTCCTGCAACTTTTTAATTTCCGTGTCCATCTTTATATTTCTAACTTCATTTCCTCAATTTTGGCAAGTAAAGTTTTCAACATCTCCATCATGACATTAAATCTCCGCTTCTGACACTGATGTAATGAAACTCCTCTTTATTACTTTTACAATAACTTTTTAGTTCTTTCACTGATGACAAATAAAAATTTGTTCTCAATGAAATGCCATTATTTGGTGCTTTTGCAACAATTCTGCTGTACTTGAAATTTCCTTTCAAAACTGACCCCAACTGCTGCATGCTCTGCATTCCCAGTTAAAACTGACTGATTGGGGCTATTTGTCTTTTTATATCTGTCAATGACATGGCAAGAAACTTACAGAAGCATTGCTTATTGTCATACCTGTAAACCATCAGGTGTCACAATCTCGCACACAGGTGCAACAATTGGAGCTTTTAATGTAAAGTACTTGCCGACAGCACGCTTGTCCATTCATGCAGGTGAAACAATGTATGACAACAATTCGCTAAGACTTTGGAAGCAAACTGCTCATGCTTGTGCAGCTGTTACGGTAACAAGGCATAGTTACAATATCATCATCTAAATTATGAATTTCTTAAGATTGAAATCTCATTCATTTGAGAAAAATATGTGCTGCAGCAGCTAAGTTCTTTACTTTGTTTAGCTTACATTTTATATAGCTTTGGGGCTGTACTTCTGTTGCCTAAATATTTTATTTAAGACTGTTTTAAAGCAATATGTGCTTGGTTTGATTGGCACTAACAGACATGTTCCTATCAACCCTTCCCTCTTTGTCTTAATTATCCCTCTCCTCTGCTCTGTTTTTTCATTTGCACTCCTTGCTTTCTGCAAAAACCCACCTTACTTCAATCCAATCCCTGTTAACATTTGTATAGCTTGAATTTTCCCCTATATGTTTTCCCATTTTTTTCTCCTAAACCTTGTTTCTCCATAATGCTGGTTCCTAGCATTCTATCATATAATGTTCTATACTTTTTTCTCTTCACACATTTTGCATATTCCTATTTCACTGGCTCTTATGCCTCTTAAAAATATTGTTCCTGTTCTCATCCAAGCTATTCCTCCCTTTTCTTGCCTGTTATAGTAATCTACATATGGTTCTCGTCCCCATTCTCTTCTTATTTATTTTTAAAGTTCTACAGATTTCTTGTTTTCTAAGCTTCTTCATATCTCCTGTCTTTCTGTCTTCTTCCCTGCATTTTACTAGTTCACCTACATTATTTTCATTTCTCTCTTCAAGCCTCCATATATGTCCCATTCCTATTTTCTCCATAATTTTTCCAACACCCTGCCCACCAATTATTTGTGCACTCTAAATTTGTTTGTTGCTTCATACTTGGCTTTAAGATTTCTCCATCTGCTTTTACCAAACATTTATATCAAAATGTTATTATTCTGTTATTCCATTCCTTCTTGTTTTCCCAAATTCTACCAAGGCAACTTCTCCTGGCGCTGATCTCAGTAACCCCAATAATTCTTTGTAGTACATTCTATATGTATGATCACCCTTATTGTTTATGTCCATGCTCCCCAGATCTCTACTACATAAAGCATTCTTGTCCCACTAATGCCTCATACATTTTTCCAATCACTTAGTTGTCATCTCTAACTTGTATTTGTAAATTCTAAATCCTGATCCTTTTGCTTCTGTTTTTCTCCCATGTGCCTCAAATTCCTATGTATTATTCAACCTCAGTCCCAAGTGTTCAAATTTTTTTGGCCACTCCTAAATCTTTTTTCATGCACAGTACCCACATTCCCACTTTCTAACTTTGGATCCTTGTTTGAAAAACGTTACTTTAGTCTTGCTTAAATTTGTTTTTATTCCCCATTCCTCACAACAGTTGCTATGGATCTTACCATTAAATCATTAGCGTAAAGCAATTCTGGGATTTTTTTGTTCACTATTACTGGACAGTGTTGGTTTCCTTTTTGGGTTTTATCTATTATATCATCTGAATATATTAAATAATATTCCACTCAGTTTTCATCCTTGTCTCAGAACAATTGTTTGCCCAGTTATTTCAGAAATCTCATTTTTTCCGCATACAGAACTTTATCCCAGAATATATTTTTTCTATTTCCATTATGTAATTTTTACTCACTACTTTTGTTTCCATGATAGAGCTTTTCTGTTTATTGTCCGGATGTCTACCAATACTAAAAGTGTCGAAAGTAACAAATTTCTCAAGTGCTGCCAAAAGTACCAAAAAGTAACAAATTTAATGGTTTGGAGAACATAAAGTAACGAATTCACGTTCAAGCTTGCACTGCTCTCGAAAAGGAGCAATCTAGCGGCCGCAATTTGCCGCAATCAGGAACTCTGATATGTGTGGTGTCTAAAAAGGTTCCTAATTTTTATTTCACATTCGCAGAAGACACCCTGAAATTATAATTTTTTTTGTTGTTGTTCGACTTCCCACGAATTACTTCCTGTTACCTCCAAAACTCATATTAATAAATTTTCGTTTTAAATCAGTATCAACTGCTTCCAATGTTGTTTCCTTTACTTGGCAATGTAGCCAATCCCGATTGTTGATGGCCATTAGTTTGCTCCTTTTGGAGAGCAGTGCAATTATGAGTGCCAAGTTTGAATGTGAATTCGTTACCTTATATTCTCCAAACCATTAAATTTGTTACTTTTCAGTACTTTCGGCACCCACTTGCCTAATTCGTTACTTTCGACACTTTTGGTACTTTCGGTACCAGATTGTATGCCTTCTCAAAATCTGCAAAGAACATGTATACCCTTCCCCGTTTTTTTACTGCTCACCCCGGCTTTGTACGGGTAGTGTATGTAATGAAAAGACTTAGAAAAAATTTTCCATTTACAGAACAACCATGCAATGAAATAAAATTAGACTTAATAATTTGACAATACTTTATTGTAATGCCTTGTAATGTACAATTTTCCTGCCAGAGAGAAAAAAATAACGCTGATGGTTTGCTGACTCTAACGATAGACTTTTGGGATTTATTGTCATTGCGAATGCAAGGTGCACCAGAATCTGAACACCCCTAAATTCAAAAGGAAAGTCGTTTGGCATTAGTGGTATTCTTGGAATAAGCTCATCCTCACCTTTGAACTTTCCTATGATTATAGTAATCACCGAGTCAACCTTGAGCTGTAAATTGTGTGGTGGTAATCCTAATTTAGAAATTCATTTAGATAATTGATGACTTAATTTGGATTTCTAATGGAATCGATCGACTTAAATGAATGCATTTGTACATCAATTTTACTCTGAATTTTTATATTCAAATCAACTACATTCTTATTAGTTGCTGCTAAAGTGGTTCGTTTGTTCAACCAAGCATAGTTTTTGTAATTTGCACTAATATTTGGGAACACTTTAGATATTAATTCTTCCTTTGACGTTTTGAAGTGACAAAATTTGGTGGAAACAAAATGAGGCCTGTAGAAGTGTCAACAGGAATTTTCCCATTGTCAATGTCTGTTAATGCCTTTGCTTCTGAAAAGTGCAATGAAGTGCAATATAGTGTATATATTTGATATTGGAGAAGGACAAAGTCAGCGTACCCTTAAGGTAGTGTGGAAAGGAAGACATATACCGTTAACAGTGTGGGTAAGCAAGGATGCCATTGGCATAATAACAGTAATGGCAGCGCTTCCATGGTGTGGTGCATATATGCTGGTAATGAATTACATTAAGGAGAAAGTCACAAAGTAACATTCATGCTTCTTCTGAATCCCTTTCTTTCCTTTACTTCTAATGTTTTCCACCTCTTTCTGTATTTTCTTCTATGTCAAAACAGCCATTTTTAAGGTTAATAGTGACTTAACTAAAGAGTAAGTAGATCTGGTTGTGCAATTGATAGGTTTTTATTTGATGATAGCTGTGTGTATCAAATTTCTCCATTTAACCTAAAATATTACTTGATCAAATGTATTACAAGCTCTGCAGTTGCAGTGTAATGGTGAGAGTGGCATCTTCATGTTCTGATGAAGTCACCTTTAGCTAGCTCATGTACCATATAACTTCAAATAACTAAAATCTGCAATAGGAAGTTAACTTAAAACTGTTTATTATTCGGGTCTCATCATTTCTCCACCATTTTCAGAATCCAAGGAGGGTTGTTGGCTATGTGCATAGCTTATAACATCTTCATTTTAAAAAATTACAACAAATGTAAACTTATTTCTTTATTTAAACGATATGACCAAGGGATCAATAGTACATAAGAAATATATTTGATTTAACTATTATCTTGCGCCATTGACTCCATAACTGAGTGCATTCTCTTAGCATTGAATGGGGAAGAAAAATAGAGCAGTACTACGGCCATATAGCGGCAAATAAATAAATACGTACTTTAGGTTTTCATCGCCAGCAAAGCTTCTTTGCTTTGTTGCTTTAAATGAAAGGAGTAAGGAGGGACAGTAAATACATAAAAATATATTTGAACTTCACTGTTACATTGCGTCATTGTCTCGATAAACTGTTGCATTACCTTAACATCGAATGGGGAGGAAACATAGAGCAGTACCATGGCCATCTAGCTGCAAATAAACATATACTTACTCTAGGTGTTCGTTGCCAGGAAAGCTTCTTTATTTTAAATGATAGGAGTAAGGAAACAGCAGTTGATGCTTAAAAATATATTTGAATTTCACTGTTGCATTGTGCCACTGCTGCATTACTTTAACATTGGCTGGAGAGGAAAAATACAGCATTACTACTGCCATTTAGCAACAAATAATCATGATACCACTGCCATCAGGTGGCTATTAACTGATTGCGTTCCCTTGCCACGGTATGCTGAATCATATTATGAGACTTTAAAAACTTTCCCATACAATTTTTAAACATTTTCTTTTACACAATAATGTCATCACAATAACAAGTACTACAAAAAGGAATTGTTCAATTTGGTGCAGTCGTTTGGAAGTGATGTACGTACCTACATTTTGGCGATTCATTTATATATATCTTCTTTATCATAAACACATTATCTATTATAATTAACTAACATTGATTTGACATAAACACTCCTATGCTTCACAAACCTTGTTTTCCTTTAGCACAAGGTTTGTGAAGCATAAGTGTGTTTATGTCGAATCAGTGTAGTTAATTATAATTACCATGTGAGAATTCTAATAAATAATATGTTATTGTTTCTACATTATCTATTGTTTGCCTTCCTTTTCTGAAGCCTGCTTGAAATTCTGACAGCTTCCTTTCCTGTCTTGCCCGATTTTGTAATCTTTCATTGACAGATCCTAAAACTTTCATAATAAACTTAAAAACAAATATTCTAAGAATGCAGATAATATGGCATAATGAAAGAAATAGAACATTAAAACTATATGGGGATTTTCATTGAAGAATGATATATAATTCATTCTTTCTGGTAATAGCCAATTTTTCTGCACATAGATTTATATAAATGCTACAAAGCTAAAATATATCCTTACAGAAAAAGAACAGCTGCTCTCCCCTCTGCTAGTGATAGATGCACTATCAAATTCATCAAGTGCTACTCTTGGAGAGGTGCGTAACTATCTACTGAGCATACTGCAGTCTGAAAATGAATTGACGGAGAAGGAGCAGGAGCTGATTGACAAGTACCGGCAGGAATCAGAAAGAGCACGCATTCAAATAAGAACTATTCAGACAAGGTATACCTTTATGTGATAGAATTATGTGGTGCTAGGTTACAGTGCTTATTGGTAACAGTATGCAGTATGTCAGTGGTATTATTAATTTAGTTTTAGAAACATTTTGTAATCCTGTGATGTCATTAAGACGTACAATATTTGTCAGTTATAGTTGTTATTTAGATTTTTATACTGTTAATGCAGATCAATATACATTATGTACAGAAGTTATTATATCATATAGTATCATGTCATCCATTTGTGCATTTGCAGAAGAAAAAATGTTTTTACACCGGTATTTTTAAGAGCAGTTTTGAACAGTTCACAAATTTTAAGTTCTGTATGCAAAAGTGTGAACATGGAATATATTGTAGTAAAACTCGCAGCACACAAGCTATAATATAAATGAGGTGATAAATTGTGTGACATGTTCTTTTACCTTAGATAGCACTTCTATTCCAGTGTTAGATTGTTTTAACCAGCCTTATATCAGTCACTGCTGGTTTGAAGCTTTGTTTTGCTAACACTTATGTAGCATTTTTTGCATTGATTTTCCCAATCAGCTGTTCCAAAAATAGTAATATTTCTTATTTCAACAGTTTACTGTACTGTGAAATAATTATGTGTGCTCCCAAGCATATTTGGATGCAAAATTATAACTTTACTAGTACATTACACAAAATATAAACTTTGAAACTATGACTTCTTATAATAGGCTATATATAAGTAATGGAGTAAATAATCTCACTTTTGTGCAAAGTTTTATGTCATTTTGATATTTTTCAATTAACCAAGTTTACACCATTATTTGTTTTCTATGTTCAAAATAGCTAATGCATTATTCCTTAAAGATACTGAGATTGTAAGTCTCCACTAGGATATGTCATCTCTAAGTAATTTTAGAATGCCATTTGATTTACCAGGGAAAATTGGGGAATTTAGTGTTTTATTGGCATGTTACCATGGTTAGAGCAGGGGTGGGTGAATTACAGTCACTCGTAGAGGGAGGGTGTTGAAGGCATACTTGAACACCTTTACTGGAACGTTGGTGTTATGCAATTTTTAGTTTTGAAAATTTAGAAAATAATGTCTGATTATAAAAATACAAGGTATGCATTAAATGAGAAGACAAAAATCAAGTGTTTTATTCATTATTAGTTGTACAATAAAGATTTGATTCTCCTAATATCTCATACTTCTTATTAAATGTAAGAAATAAATATAATAATGCCTGTAACCTTGCAGGAAAAATCACCAAACACTATTCAGTACCTATTTACAGTTTATAGTAAATATAATCGTGCTTCAATTGACATTACCTTACTAATTCAAACCAGATATACAATCCCATGGTTTCTTATATAATTTTGCAGAGGATATACATTATAAAATTTATCTAATGCAGTGACCCCAGTTTTATTAAAGGGGCACTAGTTTTTAGAAAATCATTTTCATGGTACAAAAACTAAGTTATTCTTATGTGCAAATTTGGTTTAAGTAAGGGTCATTTCCATATATGTTTCAGATTATAGTTGTGCTTTATATAGTTGTAACTTTATTAAGTCATTTGTAGCTCTTGCTTATGATTTCAGTTATGTGTTGCATCCCTTTTATTTAGTACTTTTTTTTATGCCGACCTCAAATTATGAGAAGTTGAATATAGTAATTAATTCTGTGCACTTATACATGTTGTGCACTGCAGTATTTTTGTATACTACAAAATCCTGCTATATCTCTGACTCATAACAGTAAACAAAAGGAAGCAGTTGAAGGTCGCATGGTGACCTACATGATCAAGAATGTACAAACCTGGATTACAGCAACTGTTTGGGAACAAGTACTTAGGAGACTGAAAGTCATCATTGTGATATGTCATCTCAAAATGAATTGAGAACCACTTGTTGTTTAAAAGGAAAAGTGTGGGTCAGTTGTGGAATTTAATGTATTATTAGGTTTTGGCACATTGCCATGGTATATCAATTGGTTAAAGCATCAATATAAAGCTTGATCTGAAGTTCAAATATTGGTGGTGACTTTAAATTTTTCATTCTGATTCTATCTTTCCAATCTTAGTTTTCACATGCCATTTATGAAAGAATAATTAATTACTCTATGTATTTGTCTTTGGGTAATAACCACTATTCCTCAATTGCTTATGTCTAAAAGCTTGAAAAACACTAAATTTGCACATTGTCATTATTAAAAATTAAACCATTTAAATAAGTGAAGGCATATTATAGTTGCAAGTATATCTGGTTAAGAATTACAATATATAAAATTTAAGAACAAGTACAAAAACACACTAATAAAACCTCATAATGCATTGAAAATAAATCTGTCTTCAAAATTTATGGCTGATTTCTAAATTATTTTCACAAATGAGCCCCTATATATAGTCTCCCATCATATTCTCATCAATCTGTCCTTAATGGTGATGTTCAAAGTCCATTATATCCTGGTGAAAGGGCTCAACTTATTCTTCTGAATATGCTTACATGTTTTCTTTGTATTTGTTCAGATGTGCATCAGGAATATGGTCTTAAGCAACATTCTGTTTCCCAAGTTACCGTAGCTCTTTGTCACAGTTTCAACTACTTTTACACAATTTTTCAGCCTTTTGATTTCTTAATGACCTTTTAACAACTGCAACTAAGCTGCTCCAAGCAGATTTCTCTGTTTTAGAAATCATCCTGACAGATTTCTTACTTTCGACAATTCTCTCTATCTGTGGCCTAGAGAGTACATTTGTGGCAATTGTTACTTTATATTGCTTAGGGAACAAGATTTATAGACACTTGAAGACTGCTGATTATTTAGGACTTTCATAAATTGCTTGATGATTTCCAATATATAGAGTGTTGGCATGAGCACCTTGATTTTATACGAGGGCGGATCGAAAGTAACACACAATAATTTATTTCTGCTTGGGTAATCAGCTAGAATGTTGCAATTTCACACAGATATAGTTTGAAGTTTTCACCTCAGAGGTATTTTTTTTTGTTTCATGTGCAGCTCTAGCGAGAGAAGCATGGACTTCGCATAAAGATGGGGTGCATGCCACTATCATTCATGTGTGAAGAGCAGAGACGTGTAGTTTGATATTTCTGGGCCAAAGGGCATAAACTGAGTGACATTTACAGGGACATATGTGGCATGTATGGGGATGTTTTTATGGATTGCAGCAATGTCTCCTGGTGGTGTGCATTCTTCCAAGAGGGCCATGCGAATCTTAGTGATTCACCATGCTCTGGTAACAGCTGCAATCCTGCAGAATGTCCGAAGAATTTAGGCAGCAATTTTGAATGACTGGCGTGTGCAATTGCAAATGTTATCGCAACAGTTCAACATTTCCTACTGTGCAGTGAACGATATTGTTCATGAAATTTTGTAAAGGTAGTGCTCGCTGGGTGCCTAAAAACCTGACAGACAACCACCAGGGCCAGCAAATGATGACAAGCTTGGATCAATTAACATGGTTCACAGCAGAAGGGTATGACTTTCTGAAAGGAATCGTCACTGGTGATGAGTCATAGGCATACCACTACATGCCAGAAGCAAAGCAGGCAAATATGGAGTGGAAACATGCTGGTTCCCCAGTAAAGAAAAAATTCAAGGTGACTCAGTCTGCTAGGAAAGAGCTTGTAACAAACAGTGTTCTGGGATATGCATGGTGTTTTATTGGTGGACTTCGCTGAACATGGGATCATTGTGAATGCTGCAGCCTATATTAAAACTTCGGTGAAGTTGCATCATGCCCTTGTGACAAACGCCACAACATTATTGCTGATGATGTCAAACTTCATGACAATGCTTACCCCTATGTTGCTGCTGCTTCGTCAGAAAAATCGTCAAATTTGGTTGGGAGGTGCTCCAGCATCCACCATACAGTGCGGACCTTGCACCGTCAGACTTTCATCTGTTTGGTCCCATGAAGAAATTCCTGGCTGGCTAACGGTTTGTGACAGGGCATATTCAAACTGTTATCAGGGTGGAACAAATGTATTGAGAAAGTTAGTGACTATGTCGAAAAGCAGGTAAGAGGTGTAAGTTCATTTGTGACTTTTTTTTTATAACTATTAAAATTTTTTGTTAAAAATATTGTTGTGCATTACTTTTCAATCCGCCCTCATATTTTCCTACAAAAAATTGCGTTTAAAGTGGCCAATATTACCTAGAGTAGCATGCTTTAGTACTCCTTACTTACTTACTCGATTCTTTTGTACCTTCCAATGTCAAGGTTTTTGAAAGAGCCTTTCATTTTACACGGTCTCTTGCAAACTTCTTTGCTCCATTCATATCCAATCCTTTTCCCTTCAAAATCTCTTCAATCCAATCTTCCCAGGAACGTCTAGGCCTTCCCCTTGATCTCCTTCCCTCCAGTCTTACTTGCCAAGCCTGTTTTGAGATCCTCTCTTTTTATGTTTGAAGATGAAATTGATCTAGCTCATGTTTAACCATACCTATTAAATTAATCAGTATCCTTTTCTGCCAAGGTTGCCATTCTTTTTTCCATGTTCGACCGATATGATGCTTTTCTTGAATTAATTGCAGAACATGAGATGGCAAGTAGAAATTTGGTTTTCTTCCATTAAAAGTTATCGTTGATTCCTTTACAGATATGCAGATTTTTTCAGTGAATGCCTTAACAGCACTATCAATATTATTTGACTGTTTTAGGATGAAATGCAGATTGAAGTTTCAAATCTAGTGCTGCTTGAAATTTATTCCATTGCACATAACCATTAATAAGTCTGGGCATGTGCACTGAAATGTTAGTTGTTAAATGAAAGATAACTAGAACTGGGTAGTGATCGGAATCAAGTGCTGTTAAACTTGTGATGTAAGTAGGTAGCTGGATATTTTTATGAATTCCAGTATCAAGTATATCTGGAGGAATATTTGCATTATATGAGTAGAAGGTTGGTTCATCTGGTGCAAAAATATGTAGTTTATTATTGCTGATGCACTCGTAGAGGCGATGACCATTTGGTTTCATGGTTCTGCAACCCCAAGAAACATATTTGTAGTTTAAATCACCTAAAAGCAAAGTTAAAGCAGTTGCTGGAAACAGTAAGGAAAGGTAGGTTACATTGAGCAGATAAGACGGCAGTTTATAAGTGCAGTATAACACAAAATCACTTTCACGACAATTTACTTGAAGGCCAACAGTTTCTAGTTCCTTTAAAGTTGGTATTAGTACTGCATTGTGACAATATTATTTTTTATTAATATGGCTATTCCTCCGGAGGCAGTTGAGGCACTTCTATCGTTCCTGTAGATTTTATATCCTGGTATTTTAAAATATTCATTTGGTAGAAAATGAGTTTTAGTGATACAAGCTATATCAATATTGTGAATTGTTAAGAAGGATATAAATGATGCTCGTTTAGAGCGAAGACCATTTGCATTCCAGTTAACTATTGTTAACTGATGAATTGATAAATCTTTAAGGGTTGCCATTTTGAGAAGTAATAGAAGATAGACCAGATATGAATTGTTGAACTGCTGGCAAGTGTTGTGTTACAAAGGAAAGAATGTGAGGAATAGCATTAGTTAACAGAGTGGTGAGAAAAGAAGAGAATGATGAGCTTGAGTCATCTGTTGTCGATTGTTGTGGTTTGTGAGTTTGGGTGCTTCTTACTGCATTTGCATATGCTTGAGAAGTCGAGGGTATCTTGGGAGCAGTATTTGTGTGCTGTTCTGCTTGATTTGTACTTGCTAATTGAGATGGTATTGGAGTAGTTTCCCTTTGTTGTTAAGCCTGATTATTGCAGGATGCAGATAATCGATCTTTCATCTGTAAATAATTTTGACAACCTCTATAGATTGCCGAGTGTTCCTCCTGACAATTAACGCACTTTGGTGGCGTGGTTTTTGGGTTTGGGCATTTAGAATACTGATGTGTTCCCGTGCATCGCTTACAACGTGGTTGAAGTTGGCAATAATTTTTTGTATGTCCAAAATATTGGTAATGTGTGCATTGAAGTATGTCCTTGTTTTGCCTGCATGGCTCTACTTACTTGTTCTTTGTCCATCATTCCACCATACTGTTTCTTTCTTCTTTGTTCTTACTCTTTTGTTGCCACATATTTTTTCTGCTTCTGTTGATATTACCACTTAAAATGTTTCCAACTATCTTCCAAATCTGTCATTATCGTCTCTTCTCTTAGGTTTTCAATTAAGTCACTTATTTCCTGTTTGTATGCATATTGATTCATTTTGTCTTTTAGTTTGCAAACTTAAGTTTTTCTTATGTCTTTCTTTTTGTTTTTGTTTTATTCTTCTTGTCCCCTTCTATTACCTTTTCCATGGCAAGTAAATAGTGATCACTGCCAATTTCTAGGCCTATCCTTATTCTTGCATCTCTAACATACTTCATGTGATCCTTTTTAACAACGATATAATCAATTATGGACTTCTCATTTCTCATAGGTTCAATACGTATGTATAGTGTGTATAGGTGTGTGCTCAAATTTAGTATTTATAATTATGAGTCCGTTTGCAATTAAAGCACTAAGCAATCTTTCTCCATTGTCTGTGAGAAATTCGCCTCCATATTTACCAATTGCATTTCCAACATCTTCTGGCTTATTACCTACTCTTGTATTTAGGTCACCAAGTATTATAGTTGACTCTATTAATATATCATCTAAAATATTCTGTAGTTCTTATAAAATTGCCTTTCTACTGCATATGAAAGCAGCAGTTGTATTACAGCAGGCACAAGTGTGTAAGACCATAAAGCGTTATTCATTTTCTTTCCCAATGTAATCATAAAAAATGCGAAAATATAAAACCATGCGAATATGAAGTGACGAAAACATAACAAACTTTAAAAATTATTCTCTGACATAAAATGGTCCTTTGGCATATAAAAAACTGTAGATGAAAACTATAATACACCTAAATCAATTTTTTACCACTTAAAATCATTGTTTTCCTAAAATAACATTCAAACAAATACAAAAAATGTGCTTACTAGATTGGTGTATCTCGTGCATTAGTGTGTCAAGTGCAAGGAAAAGACTATTGTATAGACTCACCAAAGAATCTAATAATTTAGAGGTAAAACAGCACTATTTACTTTATAGTAAACTTTACAATAAAGTTATAATGAAAGCAAAACAGAAACATATAAAAGAAAGTCACAAAAAAAAATAAAGCAACATGGCAGTTAACTAAATATGAATTAGGTTTTCAAAATAAACAAAAATTTGAATTATTAAGCAGCAGTGTAATAAAAGAAATGGTAGAATCACTAAACCAATGTTCCGCAAATATACCAAATGAAACCCACAAATCACCTCCATGCCTGCATGAGGCTCTTAAAAAAGCACAAACCAGTAGCTTAAATTCACTATGTTTTAGTCTAGGATATGTAATGGCTAATGATGTAAAAAATATTATCACTGCTTTGAAATCAAAAATCTCGAGTGACTGGAATAAACTGCCATCCAGGCTAGTAAAATTAATTAAGGATTTAATAAGCGAACCACTTTCAAAAATATTTAACCAATCTTTTCATTTTGGAGTATTTTCAGAGAAAATTAAATATGCTTTGATAACCCCCCTGCACAAAGGAAGTACATATGAATACAAAAACTATTGCCCTATATCAGTCTTGACCAATTTATTAATGATATTTGAGAAATTAGTATATGCTAGACTAAAAGTTTTTCTTGAAAAAAATAAAAGAGTAAGTAACTGTCAACATGGCTTCAGAAAACACCTATCTACAATTACCACAGTAACCACAGTAGTAAATGAAACTGCGCTAAATTTAGATCTACAGAAAAATATACTGCAGTATTCTATGACATTTCAGAGACATTTGACTGTGCAAGGTATAAAATTCTCCTAAAAAAGCTTGAGCATTGTAACATAAAAGAACAGTGGTTCAAATCATGCTTATCAAATTGCAAACAAAGTGTAATCATAAAATGCAGCTTGCAAACTCGCAAATCTCAATGGAGAACTAATGCAAACGGTGTTCCACAAGGTTCAATGTTAGGTCCTCTGCTGTATATACTATATACTAATGACTTACCTCACAGTATAAATGGGAATCCAATATTGTATGCAGACGGTACCGCAGTTATCTTACAAAATACAAGTTGTCATAAATTACGAACTGATATAATTAAAACATTAAATAACTTAGATGAATGGTTCTCATGCAATGGAATGAACTTCAATAAATCAGAAACTTGTATTTTAAAGTTTAATACTATTGTAAATGCAAATTCAGGACAAGATAACTCATTAAAAGAAACAACAAAAGGATGCAGTAAAATATTAGGAATATACATAGATTAATGGAGCACACCTGCTATTTTTCTGAATTCCAGCTTCTTTTGTGAATTGCTGGTTTCAGTTTGAAGCCCATTTTTGTCAAGCTCTTTACATCAAGCTAATTTCAGAAAAAACTTGAAGAAAAAATTCAAACCTTTTCACATGTAATAGTTTTGCAGCATCCAGATGTGGTGGGTGTGACTTGAAGTGGGTGTACACCTTAAATATTATTTGGTCACACACTTCCTTAGCTTCAGTTGCTAGGTTAGTTTCCCTCCTATGTCTTTTATAACCTGGACATTAGATGAATCTGGTGTGCTAGATCAGCTGCTCTATTTCACTGTCCAATGATTTTAAATATTTCTTCTGTACTTTAGATGGAATTACATAAATTTAACTGAGGCATACTGAATTCATTTGTGAAATCCAAAATCATGTACCGACATTTTTTAATACTGAAATCCAAAATTTTCTATCGCCAACCAGTTTTTTAATGACAATTTTTAATTGTACAAGTTATAATGACAAATATAACAATTGCAAAGCACACCAAATAATTTGAACATAGACAAAGGTCTGCAAATAAGCAAAACATGGCTATCTGTAATTCCCAACTGCTTGCCCCATCCTCCTCAACCCCCATTGGCCATTGTTGACCAACGACAGTGCGTGAGTGGTCCTTTGGCCTTCCCCTTCAGGTATAAATACTGCCTTCAGTTCCCTGATGATAGCGACAGAGTGTATCATTGAATACTCAGAAATTAATCCAACACTTACCTGACTGACATCCCAAGAAGAGATTATTAATAACAGTATCTCCTTCCTTAATCTGTGCATCACTAAAGTTCGGAAATTTGTTTTTGAGATGTATAAAACCTTGTCCTTCTCCACCTTCATAAGTACTTGCATCAGTCTGAACAAGAAACCAACACCACCCTGAAAATGAAATATCATTAGTTACAAAATCCTAAATTCAGATGGCAGCAGAAGATGGGATGTATTTGTTGTAATATTTATCATCAGATGTTGAACCATCTCCTAAGAAAGAAAGAAAGAAAGAAAAAAAATTACACAGTATGTTGAGATTCAATTAATGTAATACATATAGGTTAAAATAATATTTGTAAAGATTTTATTTTTGTTTTCGAAGTTCTCGGGCTTCCAGCCAGGTGTAGATATAGCGAGGCACCAACGTTTCGGGAGCACACATTGTTCCTTCAGGGTTACTGAATGAATTGAACTGATGTGGTCTTATTAATATAGATATGTTCGTGGGTTCCATGCGGGCCAATGAGGTGGAATGGAACACGGATGTGAAAGTAAACATTGTGTTTCAGGAGAATATTCTAAGGGTCTGATTTGTGTTTCTCTGCTGGCTTTTTTGCAGGTCCAAGGCCAGTTTCCAAGCATTGCTCAATTGTAGTCCTGAATCTCTGTTGAGATTTTGTCTTTCCGAGGTGGTAGCCAGTGCTTCTTTTACCCTACGAGGCCAATATCCAGTCTCCTTGGCAATAATTGTGGTGTTATCAAAGTTGGCCCTGTGGTCATGTTCAAAACAGTGTTCTGCCAGACCAGTGTGTTTTACATGCTTTCTTGATTTAAAGTGTTCAGCTACATTCTACCCTTAAAATATAGTCAACACTGAATATTTGAACATTAATATGGTACTAAAATGGTTTTGTTCTCTCTATATACTTAACTAGTGCTACTTGTACCTATTATTTCTTAGTTCGGCCAACTTGGCTTCACTAAGTGTTGTTGCAATGTGACGACAGACAGTATATAGACGATTAGGTGAGTCTACCATACTTGATGCAGACTTTAAGTAAGCACATACCTGGTAAAAGATGATGTTTCTCTGCCTCGGCTTCGCTGTAGTGAGTTCAGAAGAGTACTTAATCTAGGGGTGGTGATAGGAAAAGTACACAGGTCGTTCTACTGGATAATTAATAAATAAGAGAAATAGAATTCTTGTTCACTGTTGAACACCAAGTATTCTTAGCAAAGTCACCTTGAAAAAACAGTGTATACAGTTAAATATAAGCATGTTGAAACCCTTAGAAACCTTAATAACATATGTTAAAATACCAAAGAGTTCACTGTTTTAAACTGTTACATTTCACATGATCTTGCAGTAAATACATATCACGCACTTAAAATCTTTGGCATGATTTTATTATGACGAGTTGTGCTGATTTTGCCTCTGAAGAACAGAAAGCACTGTGTAGATTTATAAGAAATACATATCATGCACTTAAAGTTCCAAATAGCACCGTGGTTCTGGAGCTTATGTCTTAAAACTTGCAACTTTCTCCAGTTTCAGTAATGCTTAATGCTTTATTTATAATATCTCAAGTTTCTATAATGATGTCATTAAATTTTGGGATAGTAGCTAGAAGAGGACAAATAATTGTAGATTGTATTTCTCCTTTAGACAATTCCACTGGCTTAAATCTAGTAGTTGGATTTATGGTTTCATTTAAAATAGCCTCTATGAGTTGCAGGTAGTTTATCCAGCTCGATTGTTTGTGGTGGGCCAAAATACAAAGGAAAATCCCTTCTTTTTTTGTGTGTTTACACAATTCGCATTTGGTCTATATTGTGAACAAAAATAAAGGGCGATTCCATGTTCTACAAGTTTGTTCTCAAAATTCTTCCCTTTAAAAATCGTTGCATTGTCTGTAAGTACAGTGGTCATTTTTCCTTCTTGCAGGATATATTTAATAAGAAGTACATTTATACATGATTTATTCGTAGCTGCTTTGATTGCAAAGAAGCAAAAATGTTTTGAAAAAATATATTCTTGTGTCATAATTTAGCTGTAGGCATAGGACAGTGAGTATCTATACACACTATTTGTCATGGACCAGTTTTTAGTGTATCATGTGTATTGAAATAATATTTTACATTCTTCTGTTTACATTTCTGGCAGAGTTCACAGCAAGAGATATATTTACATACCTTTTCTCTGGTTTTACTGAAATACGTTACTTCAAGAATGCTGCAAGTCACTCGGTGAGTACCTGAATGCATTAACTCAACGTGGAGGTCTTTAATAATTTTTCTCTAAACACCAAGGTATCATTATCTACCATTTAGGTGCCTCTCTGCCATGCAATTTATAAATAACATAATCCTTTTGCCAATCGTTTCTGTTATACATTTATCAATATCTGGTGCATCATCAACATATCTTCACAGTTTCTCATCTTCTTGTTGAAGTTCAGCTAGCTTATTAATCATTAGCTTTGTATCTTTACTTAGCTGAATCTCTATCGTCATAAGTTGAATTCCACGGTGAGATCTAGAGTTATTTTCTGGAATTCCTTGAGTTATATCAGCATTAAAGTTGCAGACAGAATGGACATAACATGATAGCTTTGTCTACAGTAGCTTACACTTTTTAATAAACGTTAAGCTGATGTCCGAATAAATGGTTACATGTTGATTGTACTTAAATCTTATTATGACAAAAAGGAAGAACATTTCTATGTGAAATGTGTGAGTATACAATTTACTTAGTCCTGGGATGTCTGAAAAGGTGTTCTGATTTTATAACAAAACAGTTGTTCATTACATAAATCATGAGCCTGTTTACATTTATATAAAAGTATTCTCTTATTATCTTCGGGTTCAGAAAATTGGTTTTGCGACTGCAGTCGGTGAAAGCAGGTAGTTTACAGACATCTTTGAAGTATCTCTTTCCATCCTCGTTCCTTTCGTTTCCTCACAATTGTCTATCAGCTGGTACACTTATAAAGCATGAATAAAAATATTACTATGAAGCAAATCTCTCTCTTCCTTTGATATATTATTAGTTCATTATTTTCAAAAATAAATGGCGTACACACAATTGAGTCATCATGCTTAAGTCTTAATTCTTTCTTGCCATAGTCAATTTCTACATCATTTTCATTGAAGAAGTCCGAGCCTAGAATAGTGTGATTAACAATGAGAAATATATTATATATTTTTTGACCCTCAGTGTTGAATTCAAGGAAGTATTGAAGTTTTATACTTTGTGTCCCTTTTGCAACTGCTAGTTTACATACTAAATCACTAGTACATAAGGTCATTGATTTGCGATTTTCACTAACCCATTGGTCATGGTGTGCCAATAACTCACTGCAAGAAGCTCCGGAGTCAATTAACGTCTTTATCAGGCTGTTAAATTCATTAATGGTGATGTGAGGTGTCTCGAAATTTTCCAATTTTTCTTGGTTGATAGCATTATGATTCATAGTGATTGCAGTTAATTCTATTGCATTATTGGGATTTTAACTTGGAATGAATAAACTCGCAACTCACTTCACATCCCTCTCTTGAGAGTTACTTAACAGTTTCCTAAAAGCCATGAACCCCTGACCGGTTCAACTCGAATTCGTTGTCCTTGAAATGTATAAGTTTCTTGACTGTCATTATCTACACCATTGTTGTACTCCCTATGCTGCTCATCATCTGAAGGGTAAGAATGAGGTCTGCCTTGATATGCTCTGCATTGCCTCCTAAGATTTTGATTTCCTGTGGTTCTATACCTGCAGAAATGTTTTGGTTTGGGATCATTGTTGTCTGGTCCATTTTTGTGATTCCGGAAGAACCACTTCTCATAAATATTTTCAGCTCTCATGTGTCTTTGGATTCTATCATGTGCTCTTTCAAAATTTGTAAGAGTGCGCTCTGTGAATGTCATTTTGATTTTGAAAATTTCTATTTGGCCTTCCACGAAAATCAGATGTTGAGACTCGAACTCTATTGTTGCTGTGAGTATGTCTCTATTCAATGTCTGGCATTTCTAATGCAGACAATAAATCCACCATTGAAATAGTACTTCGAGGCTTGGCAATTAGTAAATAGTTTTGTATCCTCAGCCGGAAGTAATTAGTTAGCAGTTCAATGAACTCTGTTTAGCAGTCTGGGATCTTATATTATTGGGTCATTCAATAATTAGTGGCAACATTTGAATTAATAACAATAAAACATTATTGCAGTGCATAGAAGTAATCTCCTCCAACATGAACTCGCCTCCACACATCTGGAAGATAATACATGCCATCCACAGCATCTTGTCTTATTATTTGAACAGACCTATCTACTGCTGCTATAATTTGCCCATCTCGTTCTAAAGTGAACTCCCCTAAGAGGTAAGTTCATTTTCTTAAAAAGGTCAAAATCACATAGGCTCATATCTGGGGAGTATGGAGGATTCTCCAAAATTTTCCAGTTCAATCTGCGAAGAAAATTAACAATAGGGGCAACCATGTGAGAACGAGCACAATAGGATGAGAATTCAGGAGATTTGTTTACGATGTGCAGCTTGTCATCAGTGGTGGTCAAGAAAGTAACTAATATGCACCATTCACACAATTTCTTTGAGGAATTGAAAAAGTGATAAGAACACCGTCAAAATCATAAGCAACAACGAACATGACTTTAAGTGATTGCAGTCTGCCAGCTCTACGTTTTTGATGAACATCTTCCCTTCCTCTATGAAATGCATTCGCCCACCTAGTCACAGTACAATATGGTGAAGTCTCTCCACCACAAGCTTCCAATAACTCTGTATAGCATTGTTGAGCATTGATACCTCTTGCAACCTGAGGTTTAATGAAGAATCTTTGTTCATATTTATTAAACATATTTAGAGCACTATAGGTAACAGTCTACAATTAAACTTACTAAAAAATGTCTTAAAAATAAAATTGTCTTCAAACTCACAGCTATGAAACATTAGACGCTCTTCTGTTTCATTGTTATCAGCTTACACCATTTACCGCTTATGATGCCAAATGCAGGCAGTGTTGCCACTAATTTTTGAATGATCCAGGAGAATCGCCATTGAATTCATTAAGTATAGGCAGTGGAAGCTCCATAAATGTGTTACTAGTGTTAAACATACAGTTATTCCCCCCATTTGACATATTAGAAATAGGAACATTACTATCATTATGCACTGTGACCTGGGCAAACTCTAAACTTGCAATCCTCACATTATGTTAATTGTTTCTAGGTTCTGAAAGACATTCAATTGAATACAAAATTATAGAGAGAGCGAGCGGGGGGGGGGGGATGTGTGCATGTTGGATCTTTTGTTTCTGATACTGATTTAAATGCTGCATTGTTAATACATTTGCAGAGTTCTCTATGACCATCAGCTAATTCTTTGTAATATCTCTCTAACTTTGCTGTAAATTTCTATTTCTACTCTCAAGATCGGTCTTTAATAGAGCCAGCTTCTCTCTCCGCTCAGTTTTAAGTTTAGAATTAGATAATTCACAATTCTCTTTCAACTTACAATGAGATAAATTCATGCACTCAAGTAGCCTGTCTATGATATTTATGTCTCCCTTAAGGCAAACGTGAATTAAATCTAACTCCTCCCTATTAGATTTAATAAGGTTATTAAACTTCTCACTTTGCTTGCGCAAAACAGAGTCAAGAGTCCCAAGTAAAGACTGTTCATTTTTATCCATTTCCCCTTGAAAATTTTCTAAATATGAGTCTACATGAGAAGAAATGTTTTGAATTTTAAGAAAAACTTCCTCTTTAAACTTATCTAGATGAGTCCTTTGGTTCTCAAAGTTTTCCTTCATTTATTACCTAAATCAACTTAGAGGTCCTTTCTTTGCTCATTAAGCTTACATTGGATTTGCTCAGTTTGTTCTGCAAATTTGCCCACAAGTAAATTAAACAATTCCACAAAATTCTGAGCTGAAATGGGAGGGTTATTTTAAACACTACAAGGGGTGATGACCTGTCCATCTGTTGCTTAGTCCCCAGTAAGAAAAAGTTCCATTTCTGGAATGGCCAAGCCTTTACTAGAGATTCCTAAGCCTAGAGCATGCTGAACAATAGAATTGGGGTTCGCTAACTTGTTCCAGTTCCCCTTCAGTAAAAGAATGCACACTTGTATTTTCTACAGACATTTTTCTAATAACTAATTTGCTACTACGTAAAAGCATAGGTTGGTTCCCCTTTCCAAAATCAACTAAATTGTCTAAAAAACTAGATATAAAGAAGATTGTCTGACCTGGTTGAAGTCTTTTATGTAGAAACAATATACGCTGAGGAAATAAAGCTAATATTTACCATAAGCAAAAAAAAGTACCTATACTGCACACTTAAAAAAATTTGCTGAAGTTGTAGATGATCCTAGAAGAATGGTGGAAATAGTTCTGGCAGTTCTCACAATATTCAGTAGAAATGTAGTTGTTAGCGGAAGCTCGTTGTGCCCCTTCCTTCAATTTTGAACTTTTACTGCCATGAAGAAATAGGTAGTGGTGTTGTGGATTTGTATCTGGTTTTCGTCTAGGTTTGGTTACAAGATGTTGAACATCAATTTAAGTTTCTTTGATGTGGCTATTTGGAATTAAAAAGGTTTCTCTACCACAGAATTTTAGGTAGTGGATGCTGAAATATTTTCCTTATTCATGCCCACAAAGTTGGTTGCACCACATTTGTTGTCATTCTCTCTCTACATACTTAACTAGTATGACTTTTAACTATTATCGGCCACCCTCAGCTTCACTAAGTGTTGTTGCAATGGTCGCATCTGCAGGGTGAAGACAGACAATATATAGACGATTAGATGAGTCCACCATACTTGATACAGACTCTGTTTACGTAGGCACATGCCTAGTAAAAGCAGATGTTTCTCTGCCCTGGCTTTGCTGTAGTGGATTCAGTAGAGTACTTAATCTAGAGGTGGTGATAGGAAAACTACACAAGTCGCTCTACTGGATTAGTAATAAATAAGGGAAGCAGAATCCTTGTTCACTCTGGTAATTATTGGCTACTATTGAACACCAAGTACTCTTTGGAAGTCACCTTGACAAAACAGTATACACAGTTAAAAGTATGTTGTTGAAACCCTCAGAAACCTTAATAACACATGTTAAAATACCAAAGAGTTCACTGTTTTAAACTGTTACATTTCACACAGTCTTGCAAGAAATACATGTCATGCACTTAAAGTTTTTGGTGCAATTTCATTATGTCGAGTTGTGCAAGTTTCGCCTCTGAAGAACAGAAAGCACTGTGTACATTTATAAGAAATACATATCACGCACTTAAAGTCTTTAGTGCATTTTCGTTGCAAGTGGTGCAGATTTTGCCTCTGAAGGACAGAAACACTGTGTCGATTCTCAGTTTTTTGCAGTTTAAATACACATCTAAGGAAGATGTCTTACTTAATGCTTATTGGCTGACACATGGTGCTAAAAGTTACACCCTTTGTCATCAGATCACGTTAGTCTGTTGTACTGATACCATGTGATAAACTATTACAAAGAAAGATACCCTCTTTACAGAATATTTGCGACTTTTCCCAAGTTCACACTTATACTTGGAATATATAGAAATACTTTATAACAAGACAATTGCTTTTATTACACAGTGATGTCAAAGAATTACCATCTCGGAAAGCACATATAAATAATATGCAAATTCTATGCCTTTTTATGATAATATAAGTTCATGCTTGGCCATCTTACCTTGGGCTTGCTTATCTTGCAAGCACCACACTAAGCGTACCATACAAAGGAATATAAATATACAACTGCAGTATTCCATGCTTTGGCTATGGATCTAGCATCATATAATTACATAACTTCTAGAACAAATATTTGCAACATATCCATATTCATCAAGCCAGGAAAGTTTTAGATCCTATTTAACTACAGAGGCATTGCATCTATGAAGCACTTCAACAGAAACTAAATTTCATGATCAAAAAGAATAAACAAGTTATGGTCACTCCATACAGATTTGTTAGAAATTAAATTTGTTGCTAGTGACAGAGACCTCATAAAGAGGGCCAAAAGTGATTTTATTTCTTGAATATAAATGGCTTTAATGTTACTGTTAGAAATTGTTTTATTTCACACTTTAAATTCACAGCATATATATTACTGAATATTCCAGTAAAAATGTACTCTTTAATAGCTTAAATGCCATTTGCAGTTTTATTGTCATAACAAACACCTCTATTGGATGGTCCTCTGGTAAAGATTTGTTGTTTTACAGAATGTTTGCTCGGCTAATATTTTCTGCTTTATTTTCTAAATTCTGTAGTTAACAATGAAACTTGGCTCATAAATTGGAAACATGTTAGCCAAGTACAATCTAAGATGGAATGCCTATTACATATTTTATGTAAACAAAGGGATATTATGTGTAAAATATATTTGTGGAATCAGTTTGTAACACTCACTTTTTTTATTTATGAGGGATTAGTTTTGGAAGCCATTGCTTTCATTTTCAACTTTGTGGGTCCAACTGTCACTGCTGGTTGCTGTTGTTTGCAGTCTCCTCTCTGGCTGTTGAATGATGAACGTCTTCACTAGGCTGTCAACTGGTGGGATTTCAAAGTTTATAGGGTGATTTTTATGTTTCCACATTAAGATGTTTTCCCATATTGTGAGTTCATTATGGGTTGAGATGCTTTTTAGTAGTTTTGGACTCAGGTCTAAGTTATGGTTTTCATTCCAGAAGTGAAATGCTACTCCAAATTGTTCTCTTGCTTGAATTTAAAATTTCTGAAGTGTTCTTTGAATCTGGTTTTAAATTTCTTTTTGTTTGACTTGAAAGTACTTTTCACATTCTGTACAGTTGAGATAGAACACTCCAAATTGATTTTCTGTTGGAATCTCATCTTTTGTTTTCAAATTAAGCAACTTTATTATGGAAAATCCATGGCTTCCATAAACACAATTTCTATAATAAAGTTACTTAATTGGAAAACAAAAGATGAGATTCCACCAGAAAATCAATCCGGAGTATATCAAATCAAGTGGACAGACTGTAAAAAGTTCTACATAGATCAAACTAAAGGAAGTTTAAAAATCTTAAATTCAAACAAGAGGACAAATCTACAGATGCATTTCACTTTTGGAAAGTAAACCATAACTTAGCCCCTAATCTGGAAGGAAAAAAAAATGACAAGCCACTACAAACTCACAACATGGGAAAGCATCTTAATATGGATCATAAAGACCATCTCATAAACTATGAAACCCCACCAGTTTAGAGCCTATTGAAGTTCATTGTTCCACAGCCAGAGAGGAGACTTCAAGCAACTGCAAGTAGCAGCTGCAATTGGATTCCAGAGGCTGAAAATGAAAGAAACTACTTCAGAAAGTGGCGTAGTGTTAAAAACTGACCACAAAAATATACTAGTATAATTTGAGCATCATTTATACTAGATTCCTCTAAACATCACTCAATTTGATGTAGTTTAGTTAATAGTAATGTCAAGCTCAATGGTAACGGTGTAAGAGTTTTTTATAAATGTTTCAGATGAATTTTCATAATATTTTGCAATTGCCTTGGTAACAGAACTGACATATTGTTTCAGGTCTATAATATTCCAAGGCTCAAGATGTAGTGCATGTCATCATCAACTTGAGTTACCTTCTATACACTTCTTGTGCCAGCATTTCTATCATCAGCAGTAAGTATTCAAATTTGCAAAATAAAATATAGAAATAAATTGGAGAAAGTGTCCTAAGAGGATAAGTCCTTTTTCTAGAGAAATTAGGCGTCTTGATTGATCAGTTTATTATTTTAACATTTTGATAACTGCAGGGTGAGTTTGAAGTCCACCACATTTGTGGGAGTGGTTCCTGACTGGAAATGGAACAGAAAAGTTCATATCACTTTGTGTGCAGAAAAGCAGTTCACATGGTAGATGGCCTTGAAGAATGACATCAAACAAAGAGCCCTGGTATAGAGTACATGGCTTGAATCCCATCCATGTAATAACAGATGTTCAAAGTGGCCTCCATGTGTTGCAGTGCATGCATTCACATTATGGATTGCCTCACTTGTTTAAATGTTCCAGGCTATGCCCAAATATCATCACAGTCTACGTGGATATATAGAAGGGTCTGAACATCAGGAAAAGGCTCACAGTAGAAAATGCTTTCCCCACAAATAAAATTCCAGAAGACATAAGTCCAGTGATCTAGCAGGCTGTGAAACAGAGCCTTCAAGTCCTATCCAACATCTGAGGAAAATGTTGAGATGTCAGCAAACATTAATGCAGAAGTGGGCTGACACTCTACATGCTGTGACCTCATTGCCTGTCGTATTGCCAAGAGCACATTCTCTAGCATAAATAAATAGGTAAATAATTTATTTACTTTTCTCAGTTACAAACTTCATCCCATCCCGTCCAATCCCGTCCACATTGAGCATTCTCAATGGTTAAAAGATTAGTCTCCGAAATTAAAATAAAATTACAGGACTGCCTTTCACATCACTGGTTGCACATAATGTTCTATTGGAAGTCAACAATCATGCAGAAACAGAGAGTTTATGTGCAAATTCAATTTAAGCAAAATGCTTTATGATATACTATATTATGTATGTTGTCTTAACAGAAAATAGCATCCATAAATAATCGCCGTTTCAGTTATGCTGCCGCCCACACATTCTATCATTGCATAAATCGTACATTCCCTCTCCGTCACTGGCACTTACAACATGAATTTCTGCACAAATTCAAATTAGGTAAAAACATTTATGATGTGTTATATTAAGTATTTTGTCTAAATACAAAATCATAACCAACGTCGTCGTTACAGTTATGCTACCACCACCACCGCCACCATCACATTGTACTATTTCACCAACACCATGCATTCCGAAACTCCCCTCTCCAGCAACCGCTAAGAAGGTGAATATCCGCGCAAATTTAAATTAAGTACAATAAATGAATAAGAGACTTAATCAGCTTAAGTGCCCATTAGTTTGTTCAAAATGTATGGCAAATCTTTAAATTTCAATTAAAATTCTTCTTTTTATGTACCTATGTCTTTTAAACATGTGTTATGTAGATGATGTGCTAAATTCTAAAATTAAGTTGTGAAAAATTGGCGTCATCTTGCATTTGAGGTGGTCTAGTGTTAGGGTAAATATGATACTTTTATTTAGATAAGATACAATATTTATTCACCAAAAGAATTACATGAATTTAAAGGTTTCGTCAAGTAATAAATTACAATTTACATTTCTGTAATACAACTTACAACTAGTATGTACAATTTAAAGAAACTTAAACAAGATATTAATAATTTACACAATGGTTAATGCAAGTTTAGGAAAATGCAGTAGTCATGAAATCATTTATACTGTAGAATATGTGGGTTAAGAGATAGTTTTTAACTTTATGTTTGAGTTGTTTCTGATTTAAGAGTTTCCAGTTACCCGGTAGCTTGTTATAAAGAGATAGCCCTTGATGTAGTGTACTCTGCTGACAGGTTTTACTGCTTTGATGATTGAAGTGCAACTTTTGCGATCCCCTGGTATTATAGGAATGGTAGTCAATGGTTTTGTTGATGAATTTATGGGGACACGTTTCATAATTTTTACAATGCGCTTTTGTAGTAAGAATAGGTCTTTTGTTTTGGTTCAGGATCCCCAGAAGATTATACCATAAGAAATTACAGAATGTACACATCCAAAATAAACTGCTTTTAGGACTTCAGGAGAGGATACACGACTAAGGATTCTCATTGCATAGCTTAGTTTACTGAGTTTTGTAATTACAAAATTGATGTGAGTCTTCCAGGATAGGTCAGCATCAATTCATTATTTTTAAACCCCAATTTTTGCAGTATTTCTCTGTTGTTTCTATTGCGTTCTTTAAACCTCTACTAGTGATTGCTGCTGCATCTAGATCATCCCCAAATAGCAAACCCAAAATATCTTTATTTTTGATTGCTGGGTGAGTTTTCCTTTGCTTTTTCCTGGAATATGTCTTCAATAAATTAAATAAAATGGGACTTAATTTACAGTTGTGCCTTAAACCAATTGCATGTGGTACCTGATCCATTACTTTTTTATTGGCAAGCCAAATGCAGGATTTATTATCTGAATACAGCCTCTCTAATAGTCGTATGAATTTCTCGATCACTCCCTTTGTTCTCAACTTATACCAAAGTAATGGTATCGAAGGCATTTTTTAGATCTGCAAAAAATAAATATATCTTACCTGTTTTCCTACTTAGATATTTATCTATTATTGTTCTTATCATAAAAACATTGTGAGTTGTCGACTTTCCTTTTCTAAACCCCCCTTGTAGACCAGAGAATTTACCTTCTCTCTCTGCCCATTTTTGTAGATGCTTTGCTAGTATCCCTGTAAACACTTTAACCTATCACTGCTATTCAATACCCTTTGTAGAACCTTAAAATCTAAGTCATAATCTAAATTCTTTGAATATAACATACAATCGATAACACTTTCTCCCCTTTCATTGGCAAATGTGAATTCCCTGATTTGTCTGATCCTTTTTCCGCATTACACATAGATAGATTATTAACTTCACAGAATTCTGCTAACTTTTCCCTTCTATGTTACTTATTCTGTCTTTACTATGCCTGTTTATATAATTATTTTCTTTTATTTAGCAATTTTCTAAATCAACTAAATGTAATTGTCCTTCCCTTATCCTTGCATTGAAGTCCCCTAATATCAAGAAATCTAGATTATCGCACTCCTGACACAAAACTTCCATGTCATTCTCTAATTTATTGTAAAAGCTTGCATCATAAATGTCTTGACATCCCTGGCAAATTATATACCACACCCAAACCCAAGTTTTGGCACCTTTTGTCCCACTTTGTAACATGACTCACATCGCTTTCTCAGTACCTATACCCTTTTATTTCCTTTGCTCCAAAATCTCTTTCCTTTCTAATAAACACTCCTATTGCCCCCTTCCTTTTCTTTTTCACTCCATTTTTTGCAAAATAGCCATAACCCTCCCTATACTCCATTATTTCCTTTTTTGATATCCATGTTTCCACCGCTGCAAACATGTCACCCGACTTCAACACTTGTGTTAATTCACCTTTGTGGAATTTGTCTATTAGTCCTTCGACATTCCAACATAAGACTGCCAGGGTTGGCCCACCCTATATCGAATCCTTCCTATTTTGTCTAAATTGTTACAGCTTAGCTCTTGTACTGGTAAACCTCCCTTCCTGTTATGTCTTAAATCTCCTATTGTCTTCAATTGTCTTGATCCTTCCTCCTGGCATTGATACAATTCTGATCCCTTCACCCTCTTTCTATACATCTAAACAGGCTGTGGCCACTAATGCATCACTTCTCGCATCTTCAATCAGCTGCTTATGTGGGCTGACCTACCTTGATGGTGATATCACAACCTTAGCTGAACAGTTGCTTGCTGATACCCCTCTCTGTGGCATGCGAGTCCCTTCACCCCTCCAATCTTCTCCACTGACCTGAATTTTTTTGGCAGTTTTCTGAGCTGTAGGAATTCTATCCTAGTATAGCTACAGGCCTCGTCATTATGCTCTCCTACCTGCATTTCTGGCTATTTTCATCTATTTTAGTAATTCATGTCTTATTTCTTATTCTTTATTACCATATGCAATTTAAATAAATATTCTCATGCCTTTCAGGACTCTGATGTTGCTTAATATGCACCATTTGACATTATTGGTTGCCAATTTTAATAGAATTGGTCTTGGTTTCCATCCCCATCATCCTAATCTAAAGGAGTCAACAATTTCCTAGCCTGTGAGTTTGATGCTGAGTTTCCCATCTGTAATTTCCTCCACTTCCCATGTTTTTCTTCCTCTTTGTTCTTCTACTCCAAAGATCACTACATTCAACTTCCTATTGGTGTGCTCCGATTTCTCCAATTGGGTTGTCCTATTTTTACATTCCACTAATTTTTTTCATATTTCTTATTCCATCTGGTTTATACTTCTGTTTATTTCTTCCACATTCTTTCCCATTTTTACTTTCTCTACACGTACTATGTACATAGCATATAGAAAAGATCTTGCATTCCACCCAAAAATTTGATACCGGGATTTCACCAGAAATACATGTTTTAGGCCCTGTGCCCAAACAAAGCATTTTTGGAAAAAGGGCCTTGTGTCTGTGAACATGATAACTCAAAAACGAAAAGTTGATAAAATACCAAACTTGGTATTTACGTTTAGGATTTTCCAGGGATGCGACATGAAGGTCTAGTGCATTCCCTTATTTTTCTTCTACTTACGAGGAAGCAAGTAATTAAGACAAATTTTGCTAATGCTTATCTCGATTATGATAAATTAGATGGAAGAATGTGCTTTTTAACAATAATTTGTTACAGATGTAGAGAAAGTTATGTGAATGGAGCACATCAGATTTTTTCTTCTATACTCTTCTCTTTTCATTTCATATTTTTGTTGTTGTCTGCTTAACACTGCCATCGCTTCATCCATTCCCAGTCCTGGATTGAGTTCTACACCTTCTAATACTTTCAGACCATGACGGGGAACTCATCAAAATTGATTATTATACTCCCAATTCCCAGAAAAAAAAAAAAAAAAAAAAAACCATTGTAACCAGCTTTAGAATTATAAATAAAGAAAACATAGTGTTTTAAAGCTAAATTCTCTGAGGAATCATGGGAAGAAATGTATAAACTAAATAATGTAAATGATGGTTTAACTCTTTAAACACTTTTGTAAGAATCCATAGCTCCAGTTTTCCACTCCACATAAAAAAAATAATAACCATTCTAAAAATGACTGGCTAACTCAAGCTAAAAGATATCATGTAGGCATAAAAGAGAACTTTATTTAGCAATTAGAGAAAGTAATTGTGGTAGACGAAAAAAACACTATAAAATGTACTGCCGAATTCTAGAAAGGGTTGCAAGTGCAGCTAAAAAACTTTGTTATGAAAAACATATACAGTCCTCTCACTATAAGCCTAGCAGTGTATGGAATATTATTAAAAAAGAGACTGGTATATGTCAATCGAAAAATGATATAAAAGAAATTAAAGCAAACCAAGTGACCATAAATGATCCCCAGCAGATAGCAAATGCATTTAATGAATATTTCATTCAGGTGGCAGAAAATTTACTAACAAAGAAGTAGCCTAAGAGAGATCCAATTTTGTACCTTCAGAAATCCTGTATGGAAAAATTTACATCCTTAGAGATGGTGTCCACAAGTGCAGCCGAAATAAAAAAAGTAATACAATCCGTTAAAAGCAAGAATTCATCAGGATACAATGAAATAAGTACTAAAACATTAAAGATATGTGCTGACATTATTTGCAAACCTTTAAGCCATATATGACACATATCCATCTTAAGAGGGACATTCCCAGACAGATTAAAATATTCAGTCATTAAGCCATTATACAAGAAAAGGCAAATCTCAGAAATGTCAAACTATAGACCAGTATCTTCACTTACAGCTTTTTCGAAAATTTTAAAAAAAATTATGTTTAAAAAATGTATCACCATCTAGATAGGTATAATATTTTAGCAAAAGGGCAGTTTGGATTCAGGAAGAGCATATCAACTACTAATACCATTTTCAAGTTAACTAATGAAGTTCTCAAGTCATTGGAAGGAGAACTTAACACACTAGGAATATTCTGCGATCTATCAAAGGCATTTGACTGCGTTAATCATGAAATACTTCTAGCAAAAGTATTACACTATATTGTTAGGGGCAAAGGGTATTAATGGATTACATCCTACTTATCAAAAAGAAAGTAAAAGGTTATAATAAATACTTCAATTAATAGCAATGCATATTCTGAATGGTGTGAAATAAAGCATGGTGTCCCACAAGGTTCATTTCTGGATCCCTATTATTTTTAGTGTATATAAATGATCTACCTGCAGTAATAAACAATAACACCTGTCCAGTTCTCTTTGCCAATGACACAAGTATTATAATTAAAGAACACAATGTCAGTCAGCTCCCAGATTCATCTCATAAAATCTTCAACACACTAAATGATTGGTTTGAAATTAACAAAATTCTCATAAACTTTGAAAAAACTAACTACATTAAGTTTTGCACAAAGCATAAAAACATCATAGACCTAAGGATAGACTATGAAAATAATAGATTGCAGAAGCCTATAATACAAAATTCCTAGGTCTTATGATTGACCGTAACATGAATTGGAAACACCATATTGATTATATCTTGCCCAAACGGAGCTCTGCACGCTTTGCAATCCAATCTTTAAATCAGCTTATAAATAAGAGCATACTGAAAACACTTATTGTGCATATTTTCATTCATTGATGACCTATGGAATAATATTTTGGGGAAATTCAGTAAATGCTAAAAAGATATTCATTATGCAAAAAAAAAAAAGGTGATAAGAATAGTTGCAGGGGAAAGACGATCAACTCACTTGAAATCACTTTTCTTTTCAAAATGTTTGGAATTTTACCTTTAGCCTTCAAATATATTCAAGCCATATTGTCATTTGTAATAAATAACCCAGAACAGTTTACAAAAAATGCAGATATTCATAACAAAGAGACTAGACATAGGCAGGACTTACATAGACCAACAAATAATTTACAGTTATTTCAAAAAGCAGTTTACTACAAAGGAATAATTTTGTTTAATTCACTTGCAGCTTTTATAAAAGAATTACAAACAAACAAAAACAAGTTTAGATCAGAATTAAAAAGATACCTTATTTCTCATACCTTCTGTACAGAGGAGGATTTCATTCAATCAAAAAACACTGGTAATAATGTAACATGGTAAATATAATAAAACATGAATATTCTAAAAATGCAAGTGTACGAGTAGGCTTTTGGAAACGGATATGTAACTGAAAATTATGCAAAACTGACACCTCTGAAAATTCATTGTCAGAGTTATTATTTGAAAATAAATGTAATTATTGATATGACCTACATCCTAGAGTTTGGGCTTTGAGTCTAATCTCATAATAAGATCTACAGATTGCAATGTTATGTCATATTGTGTGCGTGGGCGTGCGTGCGTGTTTTTTTTGTTGTTGTTTTTTTTTACCAGTAGGACTACCCGCACTAACGCAATCCAAAAGCTTGGTGTTCGTAATGTATTTTCTTTGTTACCATTCAGATTGCTTTTTTCATCCTGTTAAACAGTCCAATGCATGCCTTATACAGCTGTAGCACTATACCCATGTTTCTGCTTTAATGAGCGTTCACCACACACATCTGTCCTCTTCGCACTCGCATAAGCAACTCCCCACATTCTCTAGCAATGTAGGCAGTATGTGTTGCAGGATTTCCAGGTATATTTCTCCATTCAGATGTTGTGGAAAAAGAACTGCTCCTAGTAGGTGATCCCAATAATCCCTGCCTAACATAAATGCTGAATTGCTACTGATGAAATGCTACAACCACTCCATGAGGTTTTTCTGTAGCCCACAGATGATGATTATACAGGTTAATGATGCCATCTCTACGAAAGTTACTTCATCAGTGAAGAGGACTGAAAACAGAAACCCCATAATGCTGCTGTGCTGTTGCAAAATCCAGTGACAGAATCTTTCAAATGGAGGAAAAATCAGCCAGTGATAATCTGTGCACATATTGGAGGAGGTAATAGAGATATTAGCACCCGTCATGTAGGGTAGGATACAGATGGCAGTATTTTGGTTTCTTCTTCTTCTTCTATTTCAATAGAGATTCCCATCATTTCTCCAGGTGAAGTATAGCATAAGTCTTATTGTGCTACCTGGTGTTTAACACCAGCCCACCACACCTGCATTCCTTAAAAAGGAATTCAGTCTTCTAATGGGTATGGATGCTACTCTTTTTGGTTGTATAAACATTTCGCCAAAAGCATTGTATCTCCTGTGAACCAAAGCCTGAGTAAACCCCTATTTTGTTAGGATGCTTTTTCACAGAAAAGAAGTAATTGTTCCCAGCTAAATTTTATTATATTCTAATAGAATTTCAGCTCTTTTCTTACAGGACTCCCTAATAAATAGCTTACTATATCTGTTTCCTGAGTTATAAGCCAGGATTTGTAATGTTCTCTTTTGGACCAGTTCTTAATATTTCTCTAATTGAACTTCTAGAGGTTGCTGGAGCCGGGTCTGGTCCAATGAATTGTAAAGATGTTTCTTGTCTAGCAAGTTCATCAGCTTTTTCAGTGCCCTCTATCCCCCTGCTGGCACCCAGATGAGTTGAACTGTATTCTGTTCTGTCAGGTTGAGAATAATACACAGTTTAGAACTAATCCTGAGGTAACCTTATGATTACTTAAAGACATAAATGCAGCTTGGCTACCTGAGAATATCAGGATCTGTTTACCAATGTATCCTCTCCTTATATTTTCATGTAAGTTTTGAATAATAGCATAAATTTCTGTTTCAAACGCTGTAGCAAGGGAAAGAATCCTTGCACCTTGGTCTTACGCCATATGCTCCAGAATTAGTTCTTGATCCACCTGCGAACCACATCAAAGTCTTATTAGATGTTTCCAGAGTTTTATTTTCCCAATGCTTGGGATCAATACTGATGTAGAAGTTCTTATTGAAATGTTTAATTAGAATTATATATTTCAAATTTTCAAGAAAGCATCCCCTATATATTTCATAATCTTCAGCACCTGAGTTTGTCTCAGAAGCTCTCAGTTGCTTAGCGTGTTAGTGCCATTCTTGTCTCCTTCTTCACAACTAAGTGTAATGGAGTCAGGTTTAAGAGTGTCTCCATTATGGCAGTTGATGTCTTCATGACTCCCGAAATAGTCATACAGGCAATTCTCTGAATTTTATTAAGCTTTTTTGGAGTCTATTTGATGGACTTTAGGCCACCAAATCAGTGCTCCGTAGGTTATAGATAGTAAGATTGTCCTGGTGTGTATAGCCAGGGGATCACAGCAGGCCTTAATCCCAATCTTTTACCATCTGTGCATCTAACTACTTAAAAAATAGTTTTCACACATTTTCTTACTTTATTAAAATGTTGATTCCAGTTCATCTAGGGATCCGAAAGGATTCTCAAGTGTTTGCCTCCTGCAGACAGTTTAAGTTTGCATCCACAGCCCATTTTGTCACATTATTCAGGGCCGACTGTATGAGTTCTCTGACAATTCCTGTATATTTACCTTGAACTATGATGACAGTATCATTAGCACAGCCCATTATATCAAAACCTAGGCTACTTACTTCATCAAGTAGCCCATCAACCACTAGGTTCCATGGTATGGGTGATAACACCCCACCCTGTGGACATCCACCCATGATGTTAGCAACTAAGCTACTATCCATGAGACTTGTATGAACTTACTGCCTTTCAACATGGATTGAATCCATCTATTACAGGTTTCATCAATGCCATGCTTCCTTATAGCATTAAAAAAGGTATTTTCAAAGACGCCATCAATATCAATGACGGCAGCTAATACAACTTCCTTTTCTGTGTTTTCCAGCCTAAGAACTCTCTAAAAGAGAGTAGTTTCTGTTGATCTTCCTATCCAGTAGGCATGCTAATTCTGATGCAGAGAACATTGCTCCAAAGCTCCTTCTCTTATATGCCTAATTGTTAATATCTCAAGAGTTTTGAGAATTACTGACATTAAGCAGATGTTTCTGAGAGACTTCGCCAGGGTCAAAGGTTTCCCTGGCTTAGGTATGAATATCACCCTGAGATGTCTTCAGCTCATTGGTGCATATCCTACAGCCAAATTTGCTCTCAGAATTCATATCAAAACATTTGATAATTCATAAACTGCTATTTGTAGCATGATAACCATTATCCCATCGCTTCCAGGATATAAGATTGAAATGAGAATTCTGCCCAATCTTTCATAATTGACTTCCTTGGCTGTCTCCCAGTCTGCTCTGGATCCTTTCTTCCCAGGAGGATCCAGTCCCAACCTGTCCCATCCTCCCTCAGGATCATCAATTATGATTGATCCAGGGAAGTGAACCCAAAGTAGTTCTCCCATTGTCTCCTCTATTTTGGTATATTTTCCATAATCCAATTGAAGATTGCTGATGAAACTTTGTACATCTTTGCTAAGGGCCTCTTGGGTCTAGCACATTCTGGAGTCATCTCTATCTCCTCAGTGCTTTCTCCAGAAGTCCTTAGCCTTCCTCAAAGTTTCATTTTATTCTGTAAATGATCTGTTATAAGCAGTCAATTATTTAGTTATTTTGGCAACATTATAATAGTTTAGAGACCTTCCTTTTACTACCAAGGTCTTAGATCCACCACGGCACATTCCTATTGGCTTGCCTAGTTTTCATTGAACAGTTGTTATTATAAACTGATATTACCGCATCCTTCAATGGCTCTGCAGCAATTTCCAAATCCAAGCAGTAACAAACATTATTGTCCATCTTACTCAGATTACTGACTAGGTGTTTCCTAAGGGAATTCCAGTCAGCTCTGTTAGGATCCTGATAAGTTCTAGGCTGGTTGGATTTTTTACTTATCACCTCAAATTGGATGTATCTCTGGTCTGAACAGATCCATCCATCATCAAATACATGCCAATTTTTGATGGAATTTTCAAAGTAGTGGATGTTATGTGGATAACTTTGCACCTTCTTCTTTTTACAAATGTAGATCTGTTACCCACTTTCATATTTCAAAATATTTGATATAGTAAAATTATAGAGTCTCACCTCTGTCATTTGTGTTTGTGCTTCCCCATGTATCTGTGTGATTTAGCATCACAGCCAGCTACCAACTGAAGTCCCTCAGAGTTAGAGAAGTTTGGCAGCTGTTCTAATTGCTTTATAATAGGTGAATTGGGGTCATCATAGGGGAAGTGGACTGACCCTAGTATAAACTCCCTCAGCCTTAATTTCCCCCCCCCCCCCTTGGTTTTAGCCTACATGCTGGCAAATCCCTTGAAGAGAGGTTCATTAACGGCAGTACATTCATGTCATTTTTAACTAAAATGTATGTTCTAGGAGTCTTGACAGTTCTATAGTAAATTAATTTCCCACCAGTCGCAATAAGCCCTTTTATTTCCCCTTTATAGCATTGGAGTTCCTGAGTTCCATATCACAGGACTTCATCTTTATACAGAGTGCAGCAGAGGCTACCTACTTTGTTGAAGATTTACTTGCAGTAGGTACCGTCATCTTCAGTTTTCCTGTCTTTCAGAGGTTTGAAGGATATGCTTCAGGACTCCAGTAGGTCTTAAAGTAGACTTTCTGGAGTTCTTTGTTTGATTTGTGGTGGATCAGGAAGGCCAAAGTTCATCCTTTCTGGTCCACTTTCGTGCTCATTGCTAGCCACTCTTCTGCCTTCAGTAAGGGATTTCATCTTTGAGTCTTTTGAAACAAACGTTTGAAAAGAGTCTGGAATATAGACTAGCATTTTAGGTCTTTCAGGCAGGTCCTTAGAGTCTACTAGCTTCAACTCGTACCTCCCACAGAAGTCTGCTAATTGTCTGGTTGAGCCAAACTTTTATATGTTCATTTGCACAAGTTATCCTTAGGACTCCCTGTACAAATTTAGTTTCAGTTAATTGCAGAGGAGGTCCTTCCATAGGAGCCTTGTCCACTGCCTCAATTAATTTGGACTGAATTAGGTCAGCTTGTTCCTAGTTTAGTTTAACAACTGGATGTTGATAGTTTATGATCACAATCCTGATTCTAACTATGCCATTGTAAAACGACCCTTGGAACTTCTGTGCCTTTTAGCTTTTCAGAATTTGGAGCACTGGATTCTGAGTGGGTCTTTTAATTCCCCTACTAAGTCCAGAACTCTCCTTTCCTGGAGAGGTTCTCATGGCTGGTTTCTCAACCATCCAAGTTCCTCTCTCTTGTCATTTTCCTTTCTCTTAGGAGTTTCTTCTGCTGCTGCACAGCTGAGAGTGTCTGGCTTGCAGTGCTGTATTTTCATTAGTTGCAGCCAAACTTCCACAGATGTTTCAAAAGTTGATGTTTCTGTCAAGTCTGCTTCAATTGCTCCTTGCTTTTTGTTTTAAGGTTGACTCTTTTTCTTTACTGATGTCCATATTGATCCCACAAATATGGAGACCTCAGCAGAGCCCCTTATGCTGGTGCAATTTTATATACTCCAGGAGGTCGCCTGGTATCCTAGAGGCTCCGTAACAACACATCTCCCATGTGCCATGTATCCCTTGACATGGATGCATTTACATCTTGGGGTTGGGGAGTTATTTCATAATCTCCTATTCAATATATTTGAAAGCGTACACAGTGGTGTGGTGATCAACCACTGTGTAGTGATCAACCAAACCCTCATGTAGGCCCCCAGTTATCCACCAACTGCTGATACATCCATTACCCACTCAGGGTCCAGTTTTAGTGGTTTTCAGGCAGTTACGTCTTTCCAGAGACCCCTGCTGTAGAGTCCTTTGGCTCACACCATGTTGGCAGGAACTTGTACCAGGGCTGTTCTTAATATCATGGAGAACATGTTCCTCTACATCTGGTATATACACTGTCTACAGCAACTCTGAATGGTTATCTATCTCAAAGGACCCATGGTCACGTAAATGCTGAAAAATGACTTTTAATGTTATGATGTGGGTGGGGCTGCCTCTCAGGGTATATGGCTACATAAATATATGTTGCCTCTTGACCATTTCCACCTGCTTGGCCATACATGAACAACATCTCAGCTTGTTTCTGAAGTGAGTACTGGATCATTGTGCTTCTACATTGCTTAAATCAGCACACAAAATGCACAATGTGCATTATGAGAGGCTTGTCAGTGCCATCTACTCTGGAAACTATGCATTTCTGGACACAAGGTGAAAGTATCTTTTGTTCTCCAATTCCCATTCAGAAGCTATCACTGAGGATTGTCATCGGATTTAAAACTCACTCTGTATAAATGTGGTATTCTTGTATTGAAAAATGAATGAATGTAATTCAAGGTGCAAAACTCATCATGTCCTTTGATCCATCTCCAAGCACTTTACCAAAAAAGAAAATAATGTGACAATGCCACTCTTGTAATTGATCACTTTCATGTTTGCTGGAATTGAGATATCACAGTTGGATGTGTAAATAATGGCGCAGCTTAACAGGAGGCTTTGGAACATTACTCATCAACATCTGGTGCACTCAATATTCAAGATGTTTCTCCAGGCTTTGACTTCTAGTAGCTTCCAGGAAGATCTATGATATTTTCTATTTATAAAAGGAGAAGGGATTACAGTGCAGTGTTATGTTCTGTTGTATAGTGAATTGTACTGAGTCATGAGTGACTAGTGTGTTAGCATGCAGTGGTGCATGAACCATAGATGGCAGGCAGCCCCAAACTGTCTAATGTCAAGTGAATTATTTGTAGCAGTGAAAAGGAAAGGGCTTTATATGTAATTACATTTTGAGTTATTAAAGACATTTGTGAGAATAAAGATATTTGTTACAATGGTATGAGGAGTGATACTTATCCTGAAATGGAGGAGATGATGAAACATTTATGGACCGAATTGAAAACTGGGATAGAGCAGATGATGGAGGAGAAACTGAAAACCAGAATAGAAACTGCATTTGAGAGACTATACAACAAATTGGAATCCAAGATAGAGAGGATGGAATCTGACATGGGGAAGTTGAGAAATGAAACAATAACAGTAAATTCCTCATAATAGAAGGTGCAGATGATCATAACAGACTGGAAACTGCAGTGGAGAAGATGGAAGAGAACATGGAATCCAACATGGAGGTGATGAGAAATGAAATGTCTACAGTGAAAACAAAGCTTTCTACCAGATTCAATGAACAACTGGACATGGAAGAACTTGGGGGAAAAAGTGAAAGAGCTTGATGGAATGATGAAAGCCCACACTAAAGCCTTAATGCCGTGGAAGACCTCGGGGAATGCTTTAATGCCCTAGAGGGAAGAGTCGACAGCAGCACTAAGGAGCTAAACACCATGATGGAAAAAATGCTTAATAACTTGAATTTTGAGATGCCCAGACATGACACAACATCTGCGCACATCAAGCCACCCAAGTACGACAGGACTTCAACCTTCAAAGTCTTCTGCCAATAAGTTTGCCAGCATTGCTACCCACAACCAATGGTCAAGAGAAGAAGCTGTACAGCCGATAGCAAGCCTCCAGGGATGGGCAGCAGAGGTACTGAATGTGATCCTGACATCAGCAAAGTTAGGGGAGATCTGAGAGGCCCTCGTAAACTGCTTCAGGGACCATCATCTGGCAGCAGTCTTCCACAGTCAGCTCAAGGCGAGGCTGGAACAGCCAGGTGAGATGATAAAGGAATTTGTTCTAGCCATCAAACAGCTTGTGCACAAAGCTCTGGTGAATCTGCCGCCTAGCTACATGTCCCTGGAAGCTGCCATCTCCGTCATCGACAGGGTACGAGACCCCAAGATACAACAATGCATTAACGACAGCACTTAGACTGCAGAAGGCCAAGACCACAACTGCACCCACCTTGAGGACCAGGTGTATTTGCTATGACAGTGAGAGAGAATCAACCCAGATATAAGAGAACGGCAACCTTCAGGTGATGTGTGCTGGGGGTGTGGCAAGCCAGGTCGCCTTGTGGACTGTCTACATTAACATGTCATCTGGCTGGGAAAGTACAGGCCTGAAGAGGGAACAGTCAGCATCTGGGGTAATCCAGAAGAACAAGAGTACTCAGAGCTACATAGAAATCATATCAATGCAAGGACAATGACAACAACCTTTAAAAGATTTGTGTTGGGGATGTGGCCCACTTGGGCACCTGTTGAAAGTCAAAGTCGAGACAATAAGCGGCAAACACTATGTGTTGGTGATGTGGGTACCCAGGACACCTAGTGAAATGCTGTCTGCAATCTAACTTATTGGCAGGTGGTGCATGTCGAGGGGTGCACCTAAGTCATCATTGCCATCTCCACATTTAATGCTATGTGCTATAGAGGGATGGAAGACAGCTTCATCACGGATGGCTAGATATGAGGGAATCGGTGCCGGATACTAGTGGACACCGATATAACTGTGACCATAATCCGACCAGACGTGGCAGAGAGTTTGCCAACAAGGAAACCAATTCAGCCCTATGAGATAATGATGGCATTGGAAGTTTCTTGCTGGCATTGGCCCTGGGCGGGAGCACTCTAAATCATTTGTTGCAAGGGTGGCTGAAGGTGTTATATTGGGACTGCATACCCTCAGGAGCCACGATGCGACAGTCGACAATGGCTTACGTTTTGGCAAAGATAAGATGGTGTTCAAGGAGTCTGTAGGGTGGCCCTGAAGGAGGATGGGATGGCTGCTGGGGTGCGCCTGTATGACTGGCTGTTGAAGGACCCCCATGAACTGCCGGATTCTACACACCCTGGGTGTGAGCAAGAATGCAGAGACCTGTTACGACCAACAAGCCAACAGGGAAGGTTCCTGGCAGAAAGTTCAGGTGTGGTTGTATCGCCAGACCCAGACCAAGGTGTATAGGCTCTGGTGCCAAGAGTTATGGGCAGGACTATGCCATGTGGTGAAGAGGTTCAATGAGATACTTGACCGCACCCAACAGGAAGATGGGGATAGTGCATTTGTATTGCAGAGCCCACTATGATGGAACAACCAGCCCTGAGGAGGGAGCAGTGTGACATTGGCATCTGTGTATATGATCACTCTCGTGTTCGCTCTGGTATGTAGCAGTGGAGCTGGAATGTGAGATTTGCAGTTAGATGTGTAAACAATGGCACGACGTAACAGAAGGCTTTGGAACATAATATATTGACATCTGGTACACTCAATATTCAAGATGTTTCTCCAAGCTTCAGCTTCTGGAAACTTCCGGGAAGATCTGTGACATTATTTTCTAGTTATAAAATGAGGAAGGATTGCAGTGCAGTATTGTGTTCTGTTGTGTAATGTATTTTACTGAGTCGTGAGTAACTGGAGTGTTAACGTACAGTGGTGCATGAGCATGGATGACATGCAGCAACAAGTGTCTAACAAGTGAATCATTTGTAGTAGTGAAAAAAGAAGAGACTTTATTTGTAACTACAATTTGAGTCAATGAAGAAATTTGTTTCAATAATTATCAATGTAATGTACTACAAATCAGTACTCAAGCATATGCCATATTGGGCCACCATCCACATGAGTAAAATAAATGCTGGTCTCAGTCAGAGGAAGAGGTAGAGCACATGTAATTTTGTATTTTAAATATATCTTTGCTGATATTTTATCAGGATTGACTGAAAAAATGTTTACAGTATCCTGTAAAGTGAAATAAATGTTCTGATTTCATATTAATGACTATTTTACTTGGGAAATGAAATTATATATTGGCATAAATTGTTGGAAAATGTTTTCAAAATGCACTTTTCTTGAGAATGCGTATTCTATTCTGTGCACATAACATTGTTGTGAAAATTGAAGACACCATGCTTCATTAGCCAGTAGTGTCTTATAAATGAATTCTCGGTCTTGATGTAGTAGACTTTGGTAAATCCTATCCATAGTTCAGATCCCTATTATTACTGTACTGCATGTGTTAATAATGTGAAGTACATTTGCTTTCTTCACATATTTTATGTTCCTAATATTCTTAATGGAACTTCAACTATCCAAACTATTACATTCATAGAATATGGTTCAACCCTACTCCCAGATAACAAGCATTGTTTAAAACATACCAGGACCAACATAGAGGACAAAATTTAAGTGGATTCAAGAAACTGGATGTAAAGATTACAAGAAATTATATATAGGGAGGACAAAGAGGAAATTAGACACTAGATTTAAAGAATATATGGGAAAACACGAAATGTAGACAAATGGACAAATCAGCAATGCAGAGCACTTTTCATCTACAGATCATCAGCTGAAAGAGGAATATAAGGTTTTAGGAGTCCGTAGAAAAGTGGCATGCGGCATAAATTTTCATTCCAGAAAAAAATTGTTTACACTGTGACTGTTCACTTTTCACTGTCACTTCACTCGTTTCATCAAGTTAAACTTTTACTTGACTTCACATATTTCACAATGTTGCTGCACTAAAGTGATGTAGTTCAATTTTCCCTGTCAAATTATTTATCGTCATAAAATAATCATGTACTGAAATACCGGAAAGCAGCCTCTTTTTTGGAAGATTTATTGTTGTGGAATTGAACATAAGAAGTCTTGCAGTTTCTCTGACAGAAGCAACACTCACTGTACATCAAAGCAACACAAATTCACTTGTAGAACCCAATTCATAACACATCAGAAACATACTTACCAAATCATGTACACTACTGCTTGTGAAAATTGCAACACCATGAAAGAATTCTCCAAATGCATCCAAACTTGGTAGAGGTATAGACAAGTGTGCAAGCAATAAGCGATTATGATTGCAGAGAGATGGGGTACACATAGGCCATGCAGGGCTCTGTTGTATTTGTCCAACAAGGTCAGTGTTACACCAAGTGTAGTCAGTGCAGTGCGGTCTAACAAAGTGAAAACTTTAAAGTGAGTGCCAATATACCTTGTTGATGTCAAAGGGAGCCACATTGACATGTGAGCAAGTTTAAATGGGGAAAATAATCTGTCTCCGGGAAGCAGATTTATGATATTGTGACATTTCAGATTGTACAGGGCATGCTGCTATGACAGGGGCGCATGTGTGCAAGCAGTGGATAGACGAAGTCATATGCAGCAAAGAGTGGTTTACTGGACCATGGAAGATGACCACAGCATGGGATGACTGCCACCCTGTCTGTATGGCCATAACAGTCTGTACAGCTTAATGTACAGTGTTGGCTCAATGCTGGAGCTCTGCAACAGCTGTGAACCTGTCTGCATGGATATTTGTTGCTGTCTGCTGCAGATTGGACTGGTTGCACACATGTCATTACATTGGCTTCCATTGTCCAGAAAACATTAATGCCTCAGACTGCAATAGGCACATGAACACTGTCACTGGCATACTGAGTGGCAAAATGTAGTCTTTTTGGATGAGTCCCACTTCAGCCTGTCCTGCAGTGATGGCCGCATACATGTTCAGCAGTACCATAGTGACTGCAACCAGGAGACCTGCATTGTTGAGTGGCATAGTGGACGAACACCAGGCGTGATGCTTTGGGGTATCGTAGTTAGAATAACTGATCTTGCCTCTTACGAATTTAGATAACTTGGAACATCAACCAGTATATGAGGGGAAACTGTTGAGCCCAAGTACTCCCCCTGCTTCAGGCATCTCTACAGGCCACATTTCAGCAGGATAATATGTGATCATGTTGCAAGAATTGTACATGCCTTCTTCAAAGAACGACAGGTACCATTGCTTTCCTGGGCCTCCATGTTCACCTCACATGTTGCTCATCGAAAATGTCTGGGATATGGTTGGTCGGCAACTAGTTTGTCACTGTCCTCCAGTAACCAGTGCCATGGATTTATGGGTTTGCATACAAACTGCATGGAGGGAGATCTCCCAGGAACATATTCAGAACGTTTTTGATTCCATGACACAGTGTATAGCAGCTCTAATTGCAGTGTGTGGAGGCCACACCAAATTCTGAATATTCAGGCTCAAAGATCATGTAGAGATTTGAAAAGTTAATCATTTGTTTATTGGCATATGCCTAATCTGTGGTATAAAATCCATTGTGTTCATGCGTTTCCTTCTTGGTGTTGCAATTTTCACAAACAGTAGTGTTTAAGAATGCTCAGTTATATTGCCACTGAAAATGTCTAAAATGTATCTCTTGACAGTGTTTATGCTGTTTGACAGTACTATTTATCTCTCTGTATCTCAGCTAATTGATATCATCCAATTCACTCCTTGGTTTGTAGCTTTGTCACTATAAATAAGTATATACTTCATTAAGCTTTGATGTCCCATATGAAATGGATGTCATCGTACTGTAAGCCCAGCCCAAAAAAGGCCATTTACAAGCTGAAGCACAGCAGTGGGTGTAGACTGCTAATGGAGAAAGTCTCAAAAAACATTTTCCGGTAAGTTCTGGTATAGAAAGTAAAGCTAGAATAATAAAAACTCAATTTGTGCATGTAAATTTCAAAATAACCACTGTTTTTTCTTATAATGAATTAAAATGTTGTTTAAGCATGTTCTGACATTGGCATACACATGAAAAGGGGACTTCTATGGACGGATCAGTGAAATGGCAATGGATTTTCTTTTGCCACTTACATTAGTGAATTTTTTTTTTATGGTTGCTTTTGAACACAAAGCCCACACACCCATGTCCTTGAAAGAATTTAAACATCTTAAAATCAGCAATTTACTACAAGCTTTAGTATTCCTAATAATTCATTTTAAATGATAGCAATAATTGTCATTCCTATGTAAACAAAATGTACCCATAAGAGACCAAAATTTTACAAGAAAGATAATGCAAAAAAGAATAAAGAAAATTATAGTTGTATTACATGTTGTAACTTATGTGGTCCTGTTCTCGGGCACATGCAGTTTAAAAAATATACATTTTTAAAACATTTTAAATACATGTTGGCTAAATTGAAAATGTGACTTCTCCTTACCTTGGTGTTAACAAAATTACAAATGGATTCAATTTAAGTCCAATTTATAACCAATTTCCAGTTCAGCTGAAATAATTGCAAGTCTTTCTAAGATATTAGGACATAGAAGACTGTAATAAATTTTAATATGTTTTAATCTACAAAAATCTGCTCTCTACTGGTAACTGTTATTGGCAAAAACAGCAGTATTGTTAAAGCTACAGCCACATTAGAGTCAAGGTTTTTTAAGAATATATCACAAAACTTCAGCTGGCATGATATTTTCTAATACCAAGTGTAAAAGCATTTCCAGTTAATCAGATAATTCAATGGCGTCAGTGTCTGTATTTTCTCCATCTTTTGTTTAGAAATTCATTTAACATCTCAAATTTTAAGTTCATGGACAATATTATAGCATACCCAGTGAAGGGGTAGATTTCACTCTTACACTGGACAGGCTAGGGGAGTAATCAAGAGTCACTTAATATTCTTAAGATGAGTTTGGGATATTTGAAATTATAGCTCCCAGGGCTATACTTATAAGAGGTAACCATGCTGTTGCAATCCACATAAGGGATGCAATAAATTAATCACCAATTTGTAATTTGAGCCAAGCTTGATTACACTCAAAGACTTCATTTACACTTTAGAAAAACTCATGATTTTGCCATGTGTTCATGGCTTCTTCAGTTCTTTTGCACAACTGAATCATCTGACTTGAAGGCATCTTCTTCCTTCAATCTACTACACTGCCGACTAAGGTTGAATTGACGAACTTGAAGATCAACTGGTTGTCAATTTTCAAGTCAAAGTTCATTAATTCTTATTTCAATTTGTGTATAAATACATTTTCCCACGTATCAATTCTGATGCAGTTTTAGCTGATTTTACTAAAGATACATTCCAGTTAATTTCATGATTTGTATCCCAAAAATGTGATGACACCGCTGCTTTGTCTAAATGTTTATTTTGTGTATGGCTTCTATGTTCTTTCATGTAGATATTTATTTTGGTAAGACCTATGTATATCTTTTCACATTGTAAGCACTCAGTTTTGTATATCCCAGATTTTTTATTGTGTGTTATTTGAGCAATATATTTTGACTTTAACTGATTTTTAATATTACAAATGTTTTTAGGAGCCAGTTTTCCAAATTTTTTGCAGTCCAAGGATAAAATGTAAATTTCTTATTTATGGGTTTTTCTTATGTTGAAAGTAAGGTGATTTTTTTTTTTTTCATTTTCTTTTTTACATTGTGAAGAATCCATGAACATGGGGAAAATCAAGATTTTCAGGGGCGTCGCTTTAGGGGACGCTAGCATGCAGAGCATTCCCCTTATTTTTGTATGTTTAATTGCTTTATGTTTATTTTGTTTTGTAACAAGTTTAAAGGAGGACAATATAGTATGCAATCCCTTAGTAGTGATTTTTTTCGCAGATCATACTGTGAGTAGCTGTAATAAGTTTAACCAGCAAACACAAGATTTACAAGTCAGTCAGTAACAGCAGCGTACGCTGAGACGAGTCAGCGTTTCACTGCCTGTATGTGATATGACTAGCCGGATCTCCCCGCAAACCCCTGACCTACCTCCTGCCTGCCCCTCTCACTTCCGCAAACTCGCATCCCGATCGTGCTAGCATTCAGCCGTGTTTCTGTATCCGGAGTGCTGTTGAGGTAATGTCAATTGTGTTTCTTTGTGAATAAAATTGTAGTACATGTTTTCACCACAAAAATGATTGGCATACCACACCAGCTATAGTGTTAGTGTTTCCATTGCACATTTTAATTTTATTTATGAAGTGTAATAAAGTGTATGTGACATTGTCATAACAATGAGTGAGATACCTGAAACTTTAGATTTGTTAAACATCTTACAGCCAAAGTCTCTATCAGATTACACTTACGAAGAATGATGGAAGCTGAAGGTGAAACGTCCTCCAAAATTAAATATTAAGGAGGTTAACAAAAAGCAATCACACCAATTTCAATCTTCATAGTATGATAGGCTCTCCTGGCTCCAAGTAGCTGTGAAACAAAATAAAATGTGTTATGTTTGCATAATGTTCGGTGAAAAAGACTTGGAGTGGTGCTCAAAAGGCATATCTGATTTGAGTAACTTTATTAAAATACAATCAAACATCAAGAATCAAAGGTGCATTTGTTAAATAAAAAAATTTCAGCTCTTAGGAAGACATCAGATTGACATTGTTTTTTCCGAAGCTGCACGTCTTCAGGCAATCAAACATATTAAACAGGCAGCATTAATTATACAGGTTCTGGGACGTGTAATTTAAACTACATCTGATGTGGTCACCGAGAAAATGACAAATCAAATAACAGGGGCAATTATTTAGAACTTTTAAATTTCCTTGCTCAAAATGAATCGGTTATACGAGACCATTGAAAGGGACTCCACATCAACATTGAAAGGTACTTCACCGGAGATTCAAAATGAACTTATTGAGGTCATAACTTCAGTTGTTAAGGACAAAATTAGGTCAGAAATTCAAGAGTTCTTTTATTTTAATTCAAGTCAATGAGATTTTAGACCTGTCTTGCAAGGGCATCATTTTCTGGTACTGTGTTCAAGACAGGGTTGAAGAATGGTTCGTAGGTTTCTAGGTGATAAAAATGGCTCAGGTTTGACAGTTGTTGTTCTTAAGGTTTTGAAAGAATGGAACATAGATAAAAACAAAGTGATAAGTCAAACCTACGATGGTTGCTCCATAATGGCAGGCCAACAATGTGGTGTACAGCATACAGTATAGGAGTTTTGCCCTCACGCAATCTTTATTCACTGTTACGCACACCAGCTGAATCTTTTGTATGGTTCAAAAACAATCACACGGTACATTAGTTTTATCTAACTTGACAGCATTTCACAGTTTTTTCAGCAAGTCGTCCAAACGCATTGCACTGCTTACTGAAAAAGGATTTAAGTTGCCACAGGCCTGCACTAAAAGACGGAACTTCCTCAAGGGCCGTCACAACTATAATTAAATGTTTCAATGACTTATACCAAGTTTTAATGCAATAATCGACAAAGAACACTTACTGGGACTAAGACAGCTTAAATTGTGCACAGGGACTCATTAAGTTCATGGATGACGCAAATTTTTTGTACCGCTAAGAGTTTATGAGTCATGTTTTGTTCACATTGAACTGTGTTTAAAGTTCTGCAGTTATGGTTAATATAAATGCTTGCCAAAATGAAATACAACTCACCATTGCAAATATACAAAACCTAAGATGTGAGGCTTTCATTGAAGAGTGTGTGCAAAATAGTATCCAGTTGAATGGAAATGTAAGTTTCAGTGACTCTCAAAAGGCTAGATTGAAAGTGCTGACATATAAAATCATTGACTGCCAAGTTCTTCAAATGAAATCCAGGTTTGAAGATTTTCCACAGCTCGAGTTTGTAGAATTACTGCATGAAAAAAAAAAAAAATTCATGGAGCATAAGAAAGAATTTCCTCAGACGAAAATTTCCAAACTAATAAAGCAGTATCCTGGTTATTTTAATTTGGATCAACTTGAAAATGAGCTCTTCAGTTTTTATCCAGATGATCAAAAGCATCTATCACAAGAAAATGTACTGAAGTATTTGGTTATAAATGGCTTAGACTCGGTGTACAAGGAGGTGACTAAGCTATTGCATTTAGTTGTAACATATCCTGCTACAACAACAAGTATTGGGAGATCATTGAGTACACTCACGAGAATTAAAACATACTTAAGAGACTCAATGACCAATCACCATTTGTACAACATAAGCATTTTAGCTGTTGGTAGAACTGTTCTGTGATGCTACATCCTAGAGTTTGGGACTTGAGTCTTAGCTCATAATAGGATCTACAGATTGCAATGTTATGTATGTACGTATGTATGTATCTATTGGGAAGGTAATTGACACGTTCACAACAAATGACAGATGGATTTGGTGTATAAGTCAGTTTACGCGAGTGTTATTGTTTTCAATATAACCATTATATTAGCATTGTTATTTGTTGTTTCATTGTCAATCTTAAACCTAATTTATAGGCCAAATATTTGATAAAATGTGCAACTGTCCACCTCCACCTTTTATTTCCAGCAGTAGGGCATTTAAGGTATAGCGTTCCCATTATTTTTATTTCAAGCTACGCCACTGATGATTTTCTTTTAAAATACAAGTGAAGTCTTTGGGTATTAATCAAGCTTGGCTCAAATTAAAAATCAGAGAAAACTTCACTGTTTTAATTCCTTTGGATTTAAAACTTTAAATATCTGTAGAAATATAAAAATGATTTTCTTTTTTTTTTCTTCAAAACCAGAACAAATCTAAGTCCCACCAGACATTTAAGCAGAATGCAGGATAAAAGTCTTAAGTCCAATACCTACTCTCGTGCCAAAATTGGAATGTCTGGGATTCCCAATGAAATAAAACTTTGCATAAATATTTATCAGTTATATTGTATATTTTTTGTTATTCTATGACACTATTAAATTTATAGACAGCATAAAATTCATATTTATTTAAGTTTTATGTAAAATATTATAAGATTTCACATAAATATGAACAAATCAAGTGTTCCTATCCAAATTTAATAACGGAGTCTGATTAGGACTGCGATACTGTATCCCTATTTACATTTCCCCCCGTAGGTTTTACTGATTACTGGTTTACTGGTTTTACTGTTTCTTTTACAAACATATACACATTGCACAAACATATAACACCTATGCCCAAGGTGGGACTCGAACCCACGATCCCCTGCCCACGAAGCACCAAAACGAGACGCTTTAGCGAGCGCAGCCATGGGGATCGGCAGCAGCATATTATTGGACAGAAAATCATGAAATAAACCTAAGAATTTCTTAAGCCATTCCTGGTGTCTGTATCTTCTTCATGAAAAGGGAAAATTGTAAAAAAATCCACTTCAAGCAGATGGTCTCTCGGGAGTTTGATTTCTGTTTATCATTTTTGCGGTAGTGCACAACTTTATTGATGCTCATTTCACATTGTTTTCTGAAGGCACATTTTGTCTTATTATCCAATACCATTTTCAGTTGCCATATACAGTATTGGTGTCTAATGTAAACTCATTTTGCCAAATACATTTATGTTTGGAGGATGTGTTCTGTGATAATATCAATCAATAGCAATTAAGTCAGATGAGATGCACAGTACATTACTAAGTACCTTTTGTAATGGGACATGTTTCAAAGCATTGCTTCCACAATCAGCCAGATGCCAACTTCTTCTGGATGTGAATGTTGAGGTGCTGCTGTTCTGCGGTGATGTTTTAAGAAATCACCTTATGTGGTTGTGTACAACAGTATTGATGTTTAAAAACCAATACGTTTTTCCATGTTGAAAATTTCCTGTTGTTTGTAATATATTTTAACTCTTCTAGTTCTTAGGTTTATTTCATGATTTTCTGTCCAATAATATGCTGCTTACTAATACTGATTTTTCTTGTATACTTTCTGTTCCTGAGATGTTCCTTTCTGTTTGACAATGTAGCATTTGTGGCCCTGATTGTGGTTTATTACATATATGCTTGGCTTGTTTTTGACTATTGCTTTGAAGTTATGAATTCAGAAGGTAATTGTGCTTTGATGTTAATATTATGTTGTGCCCCATAAAGATATTCTTCAATTTATATAGAATTTGTACCTAGTGATTTCTAAATGACTTTCTCTCTGTGTTGAGAGAGTGGCTATTTCCTTTACTGGTTCCAATTCTTAGGTATTTGTATCTTCTATGATATGGTTGTATTGTTGAATTCATTGATTGCAGCAACTTTCATGATGTGTGACAGATTCTACTTCATTCTTCAAAATATGTTGACCAGACTGTCAAAGGGGTTGTTGAATCCTGCTTATTGGTAGGGTTTCTGGTTTGAAGCTACTATGTTCAATGTAATTGTCAATATGATTTGGTTTCCTTTATATGCCAAAACTAAGATTATTGCCCTGGTTGATGATTCTGAAGTCTTAAGAAGTATAGCTCTTCATTTGTAGTAGTAATAGGTTTTGAATATCCATGCCAGGGCTTTTGTGATTCTGATTTTGATGAAACTGAACCAGGATCCAACCTAATTTTTGTCTAGATTGTTCCATTGAAGGAGTATTAACTAATAATTGATGTTTAGAGGAGTTTAGAATCGTGATGACCAAATTATTCTTTTATACTTCTGGAGTCAATGTTTCAATACTATGCCATCTAAACTTTTGATTTATGAGGGAGTATTTTCTGAAGCTGTTCCTTCCATTTTCAACTGCTTCTGACTGCTTTTGCTAGATGTAGTTGGTGCAGTCCCTCCCTGGTAGTTGGAATGATAAACTTTTTCTCTAAGCTGTCAACTGGCAAAGGTTCAATATTTATTACATGGTCTTTATGTTTCTATATTAAAATATTTTCCCATGTTGTGAGATCATTGTGGCCTGTCATGCTCTTTAATAGTTTGGATTTCAGTCTAGGTAATGGTTTTCCTTACAAGAATGAAATCCTACTGCTGAGTTCTCTTTTTTGAATTTAAGATTTTTGAAATGCTCTTTGGATCCGATTTTTAAATTTCTTTTACTTTGTCCTATATAAAATTTTCCACAGTCCATACAGTTAATGATAGATATATTCTGGATGTATTTTCCATTGGGATGTCGGCTTTTGTTTGCTTTAGAGTTAGTAGAAAATAATCAAATATCTATAATTACTGTATTATAGTTTGCTCTGGCACCATATGGCAGCGGTATAAATAAACCCATAAACATTGGAAATGTTATGCTGGAGGCTTTAGTTGGAGGAGACAAAGGGATGTTGGGCAATATGAATGCAGATTGGCTATCATACACCTAGCTGCAGTGATTTGATTGTCACTGAGCTTTCTCGAAGGACAAATTATAATATAGCCATTATAGAAAGACACAAATGACACATTGGTCTCATTTGATATAACAGTACTATTCCCATGCATTCCAACAAGGAAACTGCAAGAACTATTTTTAAAAATGGCTCAATACAGTCAAGGTGGAAGCAATGGAAAAAGAAGAATGCATTACACTAACAAATCTATACATTGAACGATATTGTTTTTTCTTTTTTTTTTTTTTTTTTTATTTATTTATTTTTTTTATTCAATGGGAAATGCTACAGATATGAATTAGGTATATGCCAGTCCTCTCTCTCTTTGCTTTGGCAGCTTTGTTTACGAGTTCGTTCAAAGCACAAGAGAGGTCAGACACCTGAATGTAAATAGTGTAAATAAGCTTAAATATAGTCTGACATTAATAATTTGGGAACAAATACTGGAAATAATACAAAAACAGATAAAGAAAATTTTGATTTTTTTTTTTTTTTTTTTTTTTTTTTTTACAGTAAGTGCAAAATGAGAAACATGGAACAAAAATAATACAAAAGAAAAATAATCAAAACAATGATTGGTATAGTTCAGATTTAAGGGGTGAGAAAGATAGGGCTATGTTTTTTTAGAAGTATGTATAAAAGTAATCCAACAGAACAACTCTTAAATAACATTAGGGAGTATAGAAAGTAATATAGAAAGAGTATAATAAAAGCTAAAAAGGAAGTAAATCACCATTAATAGAGAATTCGAAAATGAAGTCAAAGCAGCATGAGGAATTATCAGTTCTATAACTGGGAGAAAGAGCAATAAAAACACAAATAATGTTGATGAAGGCATTACTCCTGGTAATTTTAACAACCTCTTTATAGAATCAGTTTCATTTACAGATGTTACAGGTATAGAAGCTGTAAAAGAGTGGAAAGACTATAAAACTCAAGAACGAGAGAATTTTATGTTATGTCCAATAATTTTATTAAAGAAATAATTATTTTGTAGTTCATTTGACTTTTTTTATAAAGATGCTTTATTAAGGAATCCTTCTAAAGCATTTAAAATTTTCAAAGGTAATACCGTCTATAAAAAGGGTGGTAAGCTAAAGGAAAGCAGCTATAGACCAATTTCAGTAATCTCAACAATAGCCAGATAGTACAATGATTAATCAAAACTCAACTCCGAAAATATCTTGAAGATCATAATTTATATTTTAATAATCAATATGGGCCAACCATACTTGCCGTTAGCGAGTATGTGGAAAAGGTTAATCAGACTCTTGAAGAAGGAAGCTCAACTCAGAGCACCTTGTGATCTGAGTAAAACTTTTGACTGGGTTAAACATTAGCTATTGCTGTCAAAACATTTTTAAATCATATCTTAAGAATCACAATCAGGTAGTAGCAGTAATGGAAAACAATCCAATATAGTTGAAGTAGAAATAGGATTGCCACAAAGCTCGGTACTAGGACCTTTACTCTTCTTGCCATGATAAATGATATATTTGGGTGTTCTTTGGCTTATACTATTGTATATGCAGATGACACCTCATTTTTAAATATCCTTATAGATCTTGAAATAGTATCACAATTAGCGTGTAATACGATGGAGCAAGCACAAATTTTGTTTAAAATATGGCTTTACATGAATGAAGCAAAAACACAAAATAAACCCTTCACACAAATTCAAATGTTCCAAGTGAGACCACAAATGAAGAGTTAAATTATTGGGAATAATGTTAGACTAAAGAAATTGTCATGAAATTTGCATATAGATCTTGTGTGTAGTAAATAATTGTGTTGGGTTGTAATTTTAATAGCAATACTTAAAAAAAGTCATCTCAAAGGATTTTTTATGAACAGCATACTTTTCTTTCTTTTAGAGTATATTTAGGTACTGTAAGATGGGGTAATATTGGGCAGAATTTTAATATTCTTTAAGGTAGCTTTGCAAAGAATATTCAATTAATGCGACAAAAAAATTTGAGACATTTGAAATAGCATTGAAGAATAATCTGATCAAAGAACATGAACTGAAAATATTACATAAGTAACCGTATCCTAATGAATAAAACTGTCCAGTGTTACCTCTCAGATGGGGTAATTTCGGACGCTCATTGAATTTCCATCCAAAGTTCCATATTTCCCTTCAATGTGTTGATTTTGGACACATGCAATCTTTTTGAAAAAATAAAGATGCATGAAATTATTTTTACATGCTTAGAAACAGTTTTACACATGCTTACAAAATATTTACACTTTAGAAAACATGTGACTCATGTTTATAAAAACTTTGACATACATATTAAGAAAATATTTGATTGATAATGATTACTCATAGCATTAATCTTAAATCTACAATATGTTCTCAGTGAATAAAACTTCCCCGTTTCTTCTCTAGGGGTTGGCAACACTTTTACAATTTGCTATTTGTCTATGGTATCATCATCTGCAATCTCAGGAAAAAATAAACACAGATTTGCAGCCTTAATATGGATGCAGAAATCTGACTGCACTCTTTTTGCACCCACGATTGCAACAAACTGCCTGTTTAGCTGTTTCCTTCCAATCATGTATGGATAATCATCAAGATCAAAAGCCTTCACTTCTAGAACTGCTTCCTCTATTTTGATCATTTCTTCGCCAGTGGGTGATGCATCATTATTCACAGGCAATTCAGGCACTGATTCAGCATTATCTCTATTTCAAATATCGATGCTCAAATTGGATTTTTCTGAAGCAACATCTATTTTTCACTTTAGTTGGGCATTTGCTTAATTTGTTTCTCCACATCAAACATTCTGAAGTAGCTCTTCAAAACTCTAAACCAGACCTCCAGATAATTGTTTCAGAATTTTCTCCTCAGGCAATTTTCTGAGACCTCTTTCAGGGTCAAATGGAATTAATCCCACTTTCTTCGGTAGGGAAGTAAAGCCATTGGCCCTAAAAGAACCTCAAGCCTGATAAAAAGGCCTCTGAGCAAAATTAAGCAGGTTTCATGCCCAATATAGAGTGGAATGCTGAGAACCACTGTAGTCAAAGAGCATCCATAAATGAAACTTCATTTCATTTCTTTTAGCTGCTGATACGTTTAGAAGAGTTTCCTTCAAAGGTGGGGAGAATGCATTATTTGATATTAGCCCATGGGAGCATTTCTTCCATTGGGTAAGGATTGCCTGCCAAACAGCTTTCGAAGGTCTGAAGAAATCTACATCTAATAGCTGTAAGTGATGAGTGCTGTTTGACAGCAACAAAATGAAAGAGATTTTATTCTGCTCACATTTATTAATCACTCTTCTGAGAGGTTTTCTCTTATGATTACTTTCTTCCTCTCTATTGACTTCAAGATTTTGAGGGTCATAATTGCACCTCAGAAGAGCATCAAGCCTCCTTTTATAACTCTGCAACATTGTCCGATATTCCCCCAATATATGCAGATAACTTTAAATAGTTTACTAGATATTAGTACATGTGAGATAAGTAGATAAACTACATTCCCATTTCCTTCTTGACATTCAAATATGTAAATTACGAGGAAACTATGCTTACTTCTTTTTTCTCTTACAGTACAGTGGCAAAAGTATTAACGTAAGGATAACTAGCAGTTTTTAGTGCAGTATACAATTGTTGTACACCACAGTCTAAACTTCCAAATGCAACAATTTATGTCTGAATCTGCTCAACAATGTGTAAGGTGTAAGCAGCACAACATGCCCACTGTATAGGGCTGGCATTCAGTGATACTAACAAAGGAAAAGAAATATACTGTTCCCATCCAAATATACCCCTGTGTCCGATATTTCTCCATCTTACTGTATGTGTTAATTTTATGGAGTAATTGTTCACGTGTATCAGATGTGCTAAAAATAAAGAAAAAGGTGATCAGAACTCTATCAGATGCAAAAAAAATGAATCATTGTAAAATATTCTATAAAACTAAAAATTCTTACAATTGTAAATTTATACATTTATGATGTTCTTTACATGTAAAGGAAAGTAGGCATAATCAAGAAAAGCAATGTATAATTACAATACTAGAAACATAAACAAATTGGATATGACCTGCCATAGACCAAGTAAGACAAGTAAATGTTATGAAATAATAGGAATAAAGTTTATAATGCATTACTTTATAGAATAGTAACCTCAATCTTCAGAATTTTAAGAACAGAGTCTATTCATGGCAAAAGGAAAATCCTGTATATAGTATACAGGAATTTGAAGAGCTGGATAAGAATAATATATGAGCTGAATTTTGTTCTACATATCCATGGATAAGGAGAAAACTGTAGTGTACGTAGCTGTAAGTGACAAAGTCTATTGAAAAATTGTATTTTACCCAATGACTGATAAATAAATTTAATTGAATTGAAGTGTTTCAAAAAGGCATTCCCATGGTTCTTCAAGATGTATTACTGTTATGCTGATATCTGTGCAATAGCTCCAAAAGACATTTAGAAGATGCCATAAAATTATTAAACCTACAGAAATGAAGACATAAAATTCATGCTGGGGAAAAAAAAAAAAAACATTAGAAATGACACAAAGTTAAATTTTGGAATTTACAGGATGCCAACCCAATCTCAAAATGTCATTAAAAGTTACAGCTATAAGACAAACATGCAATAATAAACAGCCACACACATAGACTAGTGAAAGTACACATGACTCCAGCAGAATTCTACAAAGAACTAAAAACCATAATGCATATTGCAGAAAAAAAAATATATATATAACAGCCTTGTGTACAAGAAGATAAACAAATCAAAGCAAAAGATAGCCATAAAAGAAATAACCATCCTCACCAAGAAAGAGACAATAATAACACATTCATAAGTTCCTTATCACTCTAGGGCATTTAGAAAATTAAAAAAGAACTTTAAAACAAAATATCACCTTGAATTCTATATACAGATTTTTGTAATAAACTGGCTAAATTTTAAAGCAAACAATGAGAATCCACCAGAAAATAAATCCATAATATATAAGATTAAGTGTATCAACAGTGAAAAGTTCTGCGTATGACAAACCAAAAGAAGTTTAAAAGTCAGATCCAAAGAAATTTTCAGAAATCTCAAATTCAAACAAGATGACAAGTGGGCAGTAGCATTTCACTTTTGGAAGGAAAATCATTACCCAGACATGAATCCAAAACATTAAAATGTATGACAGGCCACAGTAACTCACAACATGGAGAAGCATATTATTATGTAAACATAAAGACTATTTTTATGGTTTTAATATTTGTATTATCGATAACTGTTTTTAATTATTAGTCCTAATTTGATCAGAATTTTACTAAAAATAAATCTTACTAAAGATATACATATTAGAACAAAAGTCTAATAAAACATAACGGCAAATATATCACAAACTAAGATAATTTCTTATATCTGTGACACATTTAATAAATTTTGGAATTCTGGCAGTTGACAGCTTCGAGAAGAAGTTAATTGTTCAACATCTCAGAGAGAAGTCTGCAGTAATTACATCCACCAATGTCAGTTGGAACCCTGAGATTGAAAATGGAAGCACCGGGTCCCAAAATTAACTTTCCATAAATCAGTGGGCTTGTTGACATTCTGTTAAAGAACTGACTCCACAATTATGAAGGAAATAACTGTTTGATGCAAAATTTGGTTAGCTCCAGAGTTCACCAATGTGATTTTGTTGCATGCCTATGTTGTGAGTTAGTGTGGCAGTAGTCAGTTTAGATTTTGTGTAGGGATGCTCAGGAAGAATCCTGTGATATTGAAGGAAACTAGGGTATTTTCAGTTGTAGATAGTCATAATTTCTATTTTTGTCCACAAAATTTAGGGACTTCTTGAAACTCAGGCTAACATACCTTCGCCTGGAATTGATCCGTCTACTAACATTTTAATAATTTGCACATAATTTGGAGAACCAATACTTGGTCTCCTGAATATGCCTAGTTTTTGTAATTTGGTAATCTGTAAATTCAGGGCAAAATTGAATTTTCAGGTTTGATTCCAAATGTGTATTTACAGAACTATTCTTTGTCTTTTGTTGAATTGCTGGCATAAGATTTTGATGGAATCTTGGGCATATTCCATATTCATGGCCTTTTCTTCCATTCTGCCAACATAATCTGACTTATCCAACTCAATAAATAATATTTTGTTCTTTCCTTTTTTCTTCCATCTGTTATACTATATATTGCTAATTTTCTTTTAGAAAAAAATTATATATGTATAATATATTATTCTATGTTGCATTTTGTATATCTAGAATGTATGTAGTCTTCTGTTCATTGGAATATTGTATGCATGTTTTTAATCTCATATTAACTACTCAATTTCTGTATAGTGAAACTTTCATTGGATAAGTTGACTATTCTAGGGGGGACTGTGTGTGAGACTATTGATCTTTTTTCTTTGACTTTAAAATTAGCTTCAGGTGTATTTGAAAGTGATGAACACCATAATCTAAAAAGAACAAATTAAGCATGCATAAAATAAATACAATTAGTCTTTAATATATCAGTAACTAAAAAAGAACTGCACAAACATAGAGCAATAAAAAAATGCTTTATTCAATGCTTTTGCAACAAGTCAGCCATATAGGTTTTTTTTGACATTTGATATGGCTGCTGCAATGACTACACAGTCAGAATTTGCTGTCAAAACTGACTCGACTACTGCAGGCTGTGCATTCCCAGTTGAAACTGTTCCTCACCAGGGCTTGCTCTCACCTTTTTATAGCTGTTGATGCTATGGAAAGGCACTTCAGAAGCAGTTGCACATACAAACCATCAGAGGGGCAAAACTTGCAACCAACATGTTAAAGTACTCGCCGACAGCACATATGTCTACTATGTAGGTGTAACAAAGCATGGTAACAATCAGCCGCAAGGCATACTCACATTGCTCCCTCCTCAATTCAGGTGTACTACCAGCCTCTGGATGAGTAGAAAACATCATCTACCCTCTTCACCACAAAGTATGGCCCTATCGTATCCTCAGTCACCCTCACAATGAACACCCACAGGTTCACAGTTCTCCATCCCATTGTCAACACCAGCAGGGCTTCCTTATCCACAGGCAAAATGTTGCGCAATGCCATCACTAGTTGTTAGAGCCAATTGGGTGTTTGTGTTGACAAGTCCTTCACAACATCAGTCTGATTACAGTCACAGCTGCACCTGTGTCTACGAATAACTGGCACAGTTTCCCTTGTATCCAGATGTCTATGATGGGGCTGTCATCCATTCATTTCCCAAAGGCATGTGCATAGCATCACTTTATTGGTGATGACAGTCTTGACATGCCCCTTCTTTGTCTTCCGCCTGCTGGTTGGCCTTGTTGGGGACAGTCTCTTGCTAGGTGTCCAAACCCCCCACACACACACCACTCGAAAGTTCTTGTCATCTCAGGCTTGTTTCTATTTCCTTATCATATTGAATATTCCTCTCCTTTAGGTCATCACAGCTCAGTGCTGTCATTAACACCTCATGGATAAGGTTGCAGTCACCACGCTTAAGGCACTGTCATATCACATTGTTGCACACCCCATCAATGAAGGAGTAGGCAGCTTCCTGGGACACATAACTAGGTGGTAGGTTCACCAGGGCTTTGTTTACTAGCTGTTCAATCATCAGGGCAAACTCCTGCATTGTCTCCCTTGGCTGTTGCAGCCTCTATTTAAGCTAAGTAGGGTGCAGCCAGGCAATGGTTCCCAAAGCAGTTTTCTAGAGTCTCTCAGATCTCTGAACAGAGCCGGTATCAGAATAGTATTCAGTACTTCTACCACCCATCCCTGGAGGCTTACTATCAGTTATGCAGCTTCTTCTGCTGACCATCTGTTATGGGTGACAATGGTGGTAAACTGATGGTAGAAGACTTCAAAGATGGATATTGCATCACATTTGAGTAACTTGACGTATGTAAAGTTTGTTTTGCGATCTGTTGGCTCAACCTTCACATCTTTCAGCCTTCTGTCATAAATCTTTTTTACCATGGCATTCAGTCCCTTGGCACTGCTGTCTGCTCCCTCCAGTATAATAAAAACTGCTCATATATACTTAAGCATCTCTTTATTTCTTCCACTGATTACAAATAAAAATCTGTTTTCAAATAACTGTCTTTATTCCTTATTTTTGCAACAATTCTGCTGTATATTTTTCTTTCAATATTCGATGCAGCTGTGACTATGGCTGCAACTGCACACTCCAAATTTCCCATCAAAACTGACCTGCTGCACACCATGCATTCCCAGTTGAAACTGACTTTTGCTGGGGCTTGTTCTCTCCTTTTTATACCTGTTGATGTGGCAAGAAACTTACAGAAGCAGTCACATGTGCAAATCATTGCAAGTGTCACAAACCCATGTAGGTGCAACAATCGCAGCTTTGATGTTAGAGTACTTGCCGATGGCACATGTGTCCAGGCATGCAGGTGTAACAATGCATAGGAGCAATCATCTGTTACTTTCAAAGATATATGTGCGGCAATTTGGCCACAAGGCGTAGTCACATTAGGTCAAAGTAATTTAAGGAGCATTAAATATAGACAAGAAGAAATATTTGCAGTAGTAGTAGTATATTTTGGCAAAAAAATCATGAAATAACCCTAGAATCAAGTGTTTAAAATATCACGGACAACAGGAAACACTCACTGTGGGATCAATTCAAGACAACCTCATATAAAATTTCTTGAAACATCACCATAGAGTAGCAGTCTCCATGTTCCATACAACAGCAATAAGCATACAATTGATGATGGAAGCAAACATTTCCAAAACATGTCCCATTAAAGAAGAAACTTATGTATTGTGTGTCCAATTTGACATTATTCATTAATCATTTTGTTGTCCTGAAATTGGGTATTCTTTTCAAGATAACACAGCAGTATGGTCCATTTTTAATTCATGTACCATTAAATTGTATGCATAGAATGATCTTGTGAATGAGAATAGTTTTGACGAGGGAGTAGTTGGTAGAATGAGTTTTAGATGAAATCAGAGCGGCCAGAAGAACTTGCCCTAGTGGTGCTTCAACACATATTCTATCTGAAACCAACTGAATTAAACCTCGGTCACTACAGTGATAGGCCAGTAATTTTGCCCTTTTGAAAAATGTGTCTGCAATCATTGTATGAAATAAGGTAAACATTTTATTGTTTTTCAAATTGTCCATATACTTCCATGCCATTAGTCACAATAAGTGCACAAGATTTTTCTTGCCAAGATACCAGATAACTTCTACAGATGACAACACTAGACTGATCTTCATAATAATTAAATAGTGTCATTCACTGTCTTCAAATATGTATAACAGCTGACTTGAAAGAATTCAATTTTCAACTTAATGCACCATATTGGTAGAAATAATCCATTTAAGCACAAATAGAAGGTTAATAGGTATAATTGACAGGAATCTATCATTACCTGGTATAAGAAAAGTCCTGTATTTATAAATTGCATATTATCATCATCATCATCATCATCATCATCATCTTCTTGTTTGTGATGGTAATAATAGTCACATCATTTTAATTTTTCCCTTCTTTTTTCAGTTGCTTTCAAAGTTTTGCGGAAAATGAGAATGAATGCCCAGCCTGCCTTCCAAAAAATAAAAAAATACTGGATATGATAAAATCTCAGGTAACTCAAATATAAAGATGTAGTAACATTGTAATCAAATTTATTCAAACTTTATTGCAAAACAGTTTTAATGGATATATATTTGCTGTTTGCTACAGCAAACAGCAAAGCGTTATAAAGGAGCATGTATATGGTGACCAGACATCCTATATTATATGAAATCATTCCTTATTTAGCTTAAGTGCCCTGTTGTCCCGACAAAATATACAGGGGATGCATATTGTCCCGTTTTTCATTAATCAACCTGTTTTTCAGTAACCTGTAGCAAAGCAAATGGAGAACAAATGTTATCATACCCACAAAGAAAACATGCTCTTTGAGGAAACCAAACTGAACAAGACACAAGTTTAGAAATTCTTTGGTTGGCAGTATGTAATGCTTTCACATTCCAAGCAGTTATTCATTTCCATTTTGTTTTTGCAATGTTTATTATTCATACTGCTGATTGCCCATGCAGAAGTATTGTAATTACTACATACGATATATTGCAATTTCTTATAGCAATGCCAAAAAGAATGTGTGCTTTTACTGATGAAAGTAAAACAAAGTTTCCATTTCTGCAGTTAGAACAGCAGGGCAAGAAATTATATTGCATGTTATATAAAGTAATTTTTCAATTGACCATTGTGGTCGATCTGATGTCTTGCAACACATTGATGTGAAGAAATACAAGCTAGGAGTTTAGAACAAAGCTTTTTCGCAAAATATATCTTTTGCTATGAAACGGGAGAATAGTGTCATAAACTATGCAGAAAAACATCTTGCTGAGGAAGGTTTGGTAGCTTTCCATGCAATGAAACACAGTCATTCCCTCAGGTCAATGCACTGCTGTGATCCTCAGAAAGCTGTTTGAGAAGAAATTTACCTGTTCCAGAGCAAAGTGTGAATCCATAATAGTGAATGAGTTTGCTCCATATACATTCCATCAAATTTGTGCGGAGCTGAAGGATGTGAGTACATTTTAGTAATGGTGAACACTTTAACCACAAAAATGCAAAATTGATAACAGTGCTTGTTAGACAATTTGTGCCAAGTAAAGGCATTCAGGTAAAGCGATTGACTTCCAGAATATAACAGATGGAACTGCTGAGATTGTAGCAAATCTCATCATGTAAGGTTTTAGTAAATTTCATCACAGGGATAAAATTGCTGCATTCTGTGGCAGTAATTGTAATACAAACTTTGGAGGTTCAGAGAGAAAGGGACATAAGTAGGCTTAGGATTTTTATGCTCTAAAAACAGTTAAAATATGCATGTATCTATGATACTAAAATATGTAAAAAAATGCTCTAAAACTGTAAATACAGGGTGGCCCGAAAGTTTCTCACCCCCCAGACATTTCAGAGCGCCATTTGCTTTGCTTCTCAGTTTTAAATTCAATCGTCTTTCGGCGCCCAATATACCTCTCATAGGACAACAATGTGTGTTGTATTGATTCCAGTTACTGTTACTTCCATTGTTTACTCAGTATGAGTGTGACCTTTAGATGTGCTAGACAGTATTTTTGATATATGTTTTTTCTTACTCTCCTAGGGAGGCTGGTTATTATGAAGCTTAAAGTGAGTTAAGGAATGAAATTTCAGGTGATATTTATCTTCAAATATCTGTGATCTGCATTCAATTAAGAAATATTTACAGAGCTGTTGATTTGCACATCACAGCATGGGTTAAAATAAACCATAAATTTCTCACCCGTGAGAGAAACTTTCAGACCCTTTAGATTTCCTTTGTCTTTATTACTGTTAATTAATTTATCAAGAATATAGGGTCTTAAATTTTTTTTTTTTTTTTTTTCAACAGATGTCGCCCACAGAAAGGGAATATTTAGGCACAAAAATTCAAGTTCTTAGTGCTCAAGGGGTGTCAATAAAATAAATTAAACGACATCTGAAGGTTGACAGAAACATTGTGAGAAACTGGACTAGAAAAGAGGAGGGTGATGTCAGGGACGAAAAACAAAGTGGTAGACCATCTAAAGTTACTCCAAATACAAAAAGAAGGATCAGAGGGATCTGTAAGGATAAAGTTGTGGGCATATGAAGCATTGTCAAGAAACTGAATTTTTCAACTGAATTTCAAGACAGTGGGAAGAAAGTTGGGGTCAAGGCGCTATGTAAGGTCCACTGATTGGCGTGAAACTGCATATAAGGAACCACTCAAGCCTTTGCTCAGTGAAAAAAATATCAATGATCAAATTAAATTTTGTGAAAGATTAATCTGGGAAGGGTTTGTTGACGACACTCTGGAAGGACGTGTAAAAGGGGCACATATCCTTTTTACAGATGAAAGCCCCATTAAACTCAACCCCAAACGAAACAGACAAAATCGTAGGATCTGTACGAATGATCCTTCCAGTATTTCACCAGCCCTTGTTCCAAAATTTTCCCTGAAAATCATGGTCGCAGGTGGCATATCATGGTATGGGAAAACAGAGTTCCACATTGTCCCATAAAATCAGACTGTCAATGGTGAATATTATAAGTTGTCAATTTTGCCAATTTTCAAGAAGACTATGGATGACCCCTTCCAGTTTCCCAAGGGTAACATGGGTGTTTTGATGCAGGATGGAGCAACAGCTGATACTGCGAAGACAACCATGAAGCTGATAAAGGAACACTTCAACATTATTTGGAATAACTGGCCAGGAAATTCGTCTGCTCTCAATGTCATTGAGAACTTGTGGGCCAAACTTCTAGATAGTGTTTTTAGACAACCGAGACCACGAAACAGGGATCAATTAATCACCAGGGTTCAAGAGGAATGGGAAAGCATCGACCAGAATACCACCAAGGATTTGGTGGAAGGTTTTGCTTGACACATTATTGCATGCCATGCCAACAACAGCAGACATACAAGGTTCTAAATTTGGTGTGTGTTAGACAGATACATGATGTTTATGATGTTGAAAAAATAAATTGCCTAATTATCATTTAAAGGGTGTTATTTCTTCAAGCTGGGGGTGAGAAACTTTCGGTCCACCCGGTATATCCATTAAACATGTATTAATTCCAGAATTGCATTTAAATGTTTCCAATTATATGTCCTCCTCCTGGCTGCAATTGAATTGCAGTAGAGTATGACAATCTTCTCCAAGTGTTCCATAGTAAGTTTATGACACCTATTGGAAGTATGTGTTTGTAAGCAAAGAATGACCTCTCAATGTCCACAAATGTCATAGGACAGTATTTTTAAGAACTAACAAACTCTGATGAAATTTCTTATGGTAGGTCAAAGCTGTCACCCTGCAGGTATTGGTTCACAGAGTTTAAAATGTTAAACCCAGGATACCTTTGTAAAATTCCAGGTAATTTTTCACTGAATTTTTCCGCCTACTTCACAGGTGCTCTATTAGGCTCATTTTTCACTTTCTCAAAGATTAATAGGGCCCCATGAAGGGGCAAACCACACTTTACCAATTTCTTAATTCCTTCAGGTAAATTTTTGAAATGTACTTTGATTAAATCCAAATCTGTATGTGATGTCTCACTTTTAAATATTTCTTGTGAATGCTAAATTGAAGCTTCATCATTTGGATTAAGTATGCAAACAAATTCTTTAACAGCACTAAAAGTATCTGCATAAAATACAGCTGCATTTATCCATGTGCCCCAACACATAAGAATAGGTTCTGGAGGAGCTTAATGTCAATCCGGAAGTGATTCTCTATAAGTGCTTATTTGTGCAGGAGCTTTCAGAAATATCTTTTTTGTACTTGAAATCAAAGTGTTTACTTCAGGAAACTGTTACTGCACCTTTTCTGTTACCTATTAAGTGCATGATATAACATGCATTAGATTGGGAAAAAATGTTTTAGTGCTGAACCAGCACTCAACATATAGGGTGCAGCATCTGAAAGTAGGATACAAAACTTGTCGTATTTATCCCCTTCTGGCCACAATACTCTTAGAGCATCATTCACGAAGCATGCTACAGTGGAATGATTGGTTTTTTCAAAGACCCTACAAGCAATCAAATAAGGCAATCCTGACTCTTTGTCAATTAGTTTACCAACAAGAAAGTTAGCGATTTGACGACCACAAGCATCTGAAGTTTCATTGACTACATACACCCCGTATGTAGTAACGTTGTCTCTAATTTCAGTAATTGTTAAATTGTAGCATTCATCTATGTAGTTTTTCCAAACTATTAATTCATGTGGGATGGAACGATTACAATATTTCTGAAAGAAATCCCAAAAATTCTTATTGTTTAGTGAATTGAAAGGTATATTTGCCGATATTAGAGCAAGGCAAAAATCACTGAAAAATTCATTACTTTTAGATGAAGTAGGACTTTGTTGGATCAATAATGTTTGTTTTGAGGTCTGTCACTGTTTTGCTGCAATATGCTGGTTAGTCGTTGAATACTATTAATTGAAACTTTTTCACACGCTATATGTTTGTTGTACAGTTGACAAAATACAACTTTATCATCTGTAGTGTGATCCACTGGTCCACACACACTTTAACCCACAGTTTTTAAAGCACACTTCTATTTGTTTTATCTTTTGGTATTTCAACACACTCCAATAAACATCTTGCTCACAAGAAAATCAATAACTCACTAGCACTGCACAGTCTGATGTCACTCTAAACAGCTATCTCTTGTTATTACCTGAGATCACGTCACCATCGCATGACTTGGTGCAATCTCAGCACATATCACCACCTTCTACTGAGGGGCTCATTAGGGGCTTTCTGACTAGCAAAGAGTACTCAAAAAGTATATGTTAGGACTGATTTTTATAAAAATTTGTTAAAACCGGTAGTTGAGGATTACATTCCCATCTTTAAAACTGCTTCATGTATGCATGGTTCATGCAAAAGTAGTTTCATATATGCTTGGTGCATATGGTGCATAGGAAAATAGCCAAATATGCAATAACACCAAAAATATTATATTATATGCGCTATAAAACTTAATATTCTGAAACAACAGATGACAAAATGTACTTATAGCCTCCTTTCCATATCCTGCGTAAAAGCAGGTAGAAGATGCATTTCCATAAAAATCCTACCCCTAGATATAACAATGATTTTGCAAGATTTAAATCATTGCTGAAGAGCAATATTCATGTTGTAGGTTGTGCAGCACACAGTGCATAATGCAGTATAAACCAGTGCTGATATTCCCCCAGTAGATATAGAAACCATTGTAAAGAAAATTTGTCAATATTTCCATATTTATATCGTTCAGGTTGAAGAACTGAAAAAGTTTTTCCAGCTTGCTGAAGTGGAGTATAGACAGGTGCATGGAATTGTAAAAGGTGGATGGCTTTCCTTGGAACTGGCTGTTAGCCAAATTATTAATATTTGTGAGAAGATAAAATGGTATGTTTTTTTTTCCCAAGAAGAGAGAGAGAGAGAGAGAGAGAGAGAGAGAGAGAGAGAGAGAGAGAGAGAGAGAGAGAGAGAGAGAGAGAGGAGTTTCTAAAGGAGAGAGTTTTGAGTTGAACCCATTTAAATGGTTCAGAATCAATTGAAAATGCTTTCATTGAAGTAAAAACTTTTGAGGCAGCAGATATGTCAGCAAATGAAGTTTTGGAGGAGCTGGAAGTTAACTATTTTTTAATTAAAGTAAAATTGAGGAAGGAGGAAAACTTTCAAGCTATAAAAATTCACTCTAAATTTTCTCAGGCCTCTAGCTAGGTAAATACTTGGATTGACTCCAGAGGTTCAAAGATGTACATCATTTTTGTCTTCTGGGTAAACTGATGACTTGAAAGTCCACGTTTCCTTATTTATAGTGCCAGACTGAATCTAGCATCTGATTGGTTGGCATGATATTTTTTTGTTTCGAAGCAATTGTTATTTAATATGACTAAGGCATGAGCCGTGTAGAAAACTATATCTGGTGGTTATACACCAAATGTTTTGAACTTGAGTACGGACCTGTTAGTAAACATTTTGTAGTGCACGCGTTTTTAAGCATAATCTGTTATACAAGGATACCATGAAGTATTCTAAAGTCTTGGATGACAGCAGTTTGGGAATTGGGTGCTAAGGCTCTTTATCATTGATGCTCATGATGTACTTAGTTATAGGTCTGAATCACAATTAATATTATTTACTTCAGATGAGATGCTAAGGCTTCTTTTACTCTTCTTTCCCAGTAGCTCGAATATTTTGTTACTATCCTGGTGTTGCTAAAATTGGCTTTGTGTTTTACAATCCAATGTCCAACCAGTCCAGATTTTTCAGGTTGCATAAGCCTGATGGTTCTTGGACATTCACTGACGCATGTGATAATAGTATGTCCTGTTTGGCTGATGTATGCTGCGTGGCATTTGCAAGGAATGTGGTAGACACCAGTTACCCTTAGAGCTAAATTATCTTTTACTGGCCTGACGAAATTTCTGATTTTAGGCAGTGGCTTATGGATGGTTTTAATGCCATATTTGTAGGTTTTTTGCTTGTCTTATAACCATGTTTAACCGCCATATATAGTTCTCTATGATGCCCATGCCTCAGCCATGTTAAATATCAGCTGCTTCACGGCAAAAAAAGATCATGCCAATCAATCAGATTCATTCTGGCATTATATATACGGAATACAGACTTTCAAATCATCAATTTACTCTGAAGACAAAGATGATGTACATCTTTAAAATGTTGTAGTCAATCCATGTACTTAACTTACCTGGCTAGAAGCCGCAGAAAATTTAGACTTAATACATCCTCAGGAAAGCTTCACCTCTTACTTTATGAAAATTCAGTCTATGATTAGTAAATTTTAAGAGGATGGCTTGTCTATAGATTCTTATTTTGTGGACATTTTAAATTTATTTTATGACATGTTAATTGCATATATTGAAAAATGGGCCCACCCATTTAATGTGCTGAAATCATTTAAAGGGGTAGAGCTCAAAACTCCTCTCCTTTGGAACTCAGTTCGGCAAAGTATTACAGCTTTGGCAAAGTTTGATAAATATTTTCTGAAAGAAATATGTGAAGATGAGTTTTTTGAGGAGGTTAACTGTGTTAAAATGCATGTGAAGTGAAAAACTATGAAGCTGTTAAAGTGTGTTGGTGAAAAACTGTCTCATTTTCAGCTTCCTTACGTCCCAAGGTATCTGATGCAGAAAAATCATTTTTATCACAAATGTTCTGTGGACTGATGAAAATAATAGGTTAAATGTGGAAACTGTTAAGCAAATAATTATAGCTAAGACTCAAATTCAGGATACTTCATGTGTTGATTTTTATAAAATTTTACTGGAAAATGTCAAATCACTGAACCATTCATGTATATTCTTCTACAGAATAAGACAATAAAGATATTTCAGAAACTGCCCACAGCAAAACCTCCAGGCGAATTGTGGGTCAGAAATAATAATAACTTACCTAAATAATTAGAAACAAACATTGTCTATTTCCACTTTACATGTGTAAGCAATAAAATATTTACTTTACGGATATTTTGATGTTCCTTTTTTTTTAGCATAAGTTGTAACAAAAAGATGTACAATCTAATTGTAGCTTAGACTAGGCTACTTACTTAAACACAGTATTAACGAACGATTTCTCGAAATGTTGATTCATGGCAAAATTTAATTTGTGCCCATATTTTGATTTTGGAAATCTGGTCACCCTAGCAGAGTAGATGAACTAATGTGTTCACACTGAAAATTCAATGGCATATTCGGGATTCAAACCATGAATCTCACAATGTCCATTTGGTTGCCTTAACCAACTGAGTCTCCATGGCAGCATACCAGCACAACATTATACTCTCATTTGACTCACAGGAAACCAGCAGACATGGAAACTGGGAGATGTGTGGTTAAAATATCAGCTATGGCATTGAATTTTTCAGTCTGATTTAACCTTTCCAATCTTGTCTTACATTTGGTTTATGTTAAAGAATAATTTATTTCTAATGTGTTCAACTTTAGAACCATGTTAGACATTCAATTTATTCATTGCTAACATCATAAGCAAGTACACTGTTTTTAAAATTATATGTTGTTACATAAGTTTAAGAAATTAGTGTATTATAGTATCAACTACTCTATAGATGAATCTCTTGTTTGTCAGCATCATTTTGACTTCCCAGACATTACATTGCAGAAATGTAAGGGTTCAGCTCAGATTTTTCAACAAATTGTTCTAAGTTCTGCATTAACCTGCTTAATATCAGAAATGAGCTTTGAACTGAGCTGTTATAAAACAGACTAAGCAGATTTAAGGAATATTATATGCCAGTGATTTGCTGTCCATTCGTTTAGTTTTCCCAAAGTGAAATGATACCATGTGACAACATTGAGTCATAAAATGAAAAATTGTAAGGCAATTAGGAATTAACAAATCTTATGGTTTAATATGTTCTGTCTTAATTATTATATATTTAAACATTTTATTAAGTATAACATCTTGAACAGTTTTAAAATATTTACTGTTTTTACAAAATTTATTTAAAACATAGTAAAATTGGCACATTTGTATAAAATGTAGGTAAATGTAAATAAGTGATTTACTCCTATGTGCATTAGCTCTCAAAGCATTTAATGTAGAGACCAAAAATACATTTCTGCATGCAGTACAGCCAACTGTGGAAGACATCTCTCCTGCAAACTTTCCTAGTATCCTTTGGTTGTGACCAATGGTTCAGCCAATATTAACATAATGCTTCTTAGAAATACCTTCTAGCAGTGGCATAATATGGTTTTGAAAGTTGGGTAATATTTTATTTTTTTGTAATCACCATACATCTTCTTGTCACATATTTAGACCCATTTTTAAAGCATCAATTTTCTACATTCAAATCTGTGGGTTCAAATCTGCCTCTGCCTGGTGGCACAATGCATTTTTATCATGCATAATTAATAATAATAATAATAATAATAATGCATTTAAACGGCATTGGAGTTCTGTATATTATCTGTAGCTGTCACCATGTGTGCTATAATTTCATCCAGCAAGGGTTCATTGTATGCCAGTAACTAGTGACATAAAGCAGTCACATTTAAGCACTCTTAAAAATGCCACTTGCCCCAGCCAGGATTGAATTTGACTCTTAACCATCTGTGGCACCGAGGTCAAAACTTAACTTGCATAATTACTATATGACAGTAATAAGTGGCATCATCCTTCAGAAGCACCTATGTACATGTAATAGCAGTACATATCAAATTATTAACAGTATTTTATTCCCATAAGCTTTTATAGACTGGCCTCAAAATGTATACACTAAAACAAAATCACAAGAGCAATGCTTTAATTACATTAAAATTGCCTTCACATAAAATAACAATTTCTAGACTGTACATATTAGGAGCAATTTGTACTATCTCTAGTACATATGCACAATGTGCATAGTAGGTTGGGAAGGTATTGTATTTCACCCAAAAATTTGATGCTGTGATATATCACAATAAATGCATATTTTGAGGACCTCTGAATTAAAAAATAGAAAAATGCCAGAGTGTGTGTGTGTGTGTGTGAGAGAGAGAGAGAGCGAGAGAGAGAGAGAGAGAGAGAGATAGATATATTCTTTGATTAGTACTGCTGCATGCTCTGGGATTAAAAAATATTTGTTTGTTAACAATGCTGTCAATTGCCAGGATCATATCAGCACCACTGGTGTGCTGGAATTTTGTCCTGTAGGAGCTTTCACATGCCAGTAAATCTACTGACATGTGGCTGTACTGCTTTTAAGCTCGCTTATAAACCATCGGTCTGAGGCAGGTTTGAATCTGAAACCTTGAGATCAGAAGGCTAGTGCCTAACCAACTGAGTTATCCAGATTGATTGCTGCTCTGTAATACACAAGTTACAAATTTACAATATCTTAATGCTTATAGTTGATAACATTATTGTTTGACGGTTTATGGTATTGTTTGTTGTACTTTTTTTTTTTGGTAGTGTTTAACACCCGCTTTAACTATTCATGGCACCACAGGTGATGTCACTGATGATATATGAATGAAGATGGAGCACCGGTGGAATGCGATGGCAGGGTAAACTGGAGAACCAGGAGTAAACCTGCCCCAGCACCGCTTTGTCCACCACAAATCTCACATGCGGTCGCTTGGGATCCAACCCGGGCCATCTCGGTGAGAGGCAAGCGGTCTAACGACTCAGCCACTGCGCTGCCGTTTGTTGTACTGGTCATCAATTTATATGTACACAGTATTCTCAAAAAATTTTTGAAAAGGTAATGCAAAGACAATTGATGTCTTTCCTAACAAAAAATTATATAATAATGAAAAACCAAAATGGCTTCCTGAAAAGAAAATCAACAGTCACAGCAATAACAGATTTTGTAAAATGCATATATGAATCTCTAGACAACAAGGAAAGAAATGTTTTTTTGTCTCTCAAAGTCTTTTGATACAGTTGACCATAATATCTTATTAAAAAAATATTTTTGTTAGGAATAAGGGGTGTTGCTCATCAGTGGTTCAAATCCTACCTAATGCATCACCAACAGGTAGTAGAAATAACAAGCATTGATGAATAAAGAAGCAAATTTAATATCTCACAAATGAAACACAGCATATGGTGTTCCCCAAGGCTCAATTCTCGGGCCAATCCTGTTTTTGATATACATTAATGACCTAGGCATTCTGTCGAAAACTGTAAGCCCACTTTGTTTGTACATCATACTAGCATATTTGTTACTGGTTGAAATCTTTGTTCCTTGGACAATAATATAAAACAGACAATAAATCAACTAACCAAGTGGTTCAAGTTGAATAGATTAAAACTAAATACAGAAAAGACAGTGGCTATTTCATTTCAAAATATACATGGAATCCAAAGTGATGGCACTACTATAATTCTAAATGAAACATGCATCACCTACTCAGAAAACACAAAAGTTCCTTGGTATATGGCTGGATAAAAACCTGAAATGGAACATCCACGTAAGCACAATCGCACAAAAACTCGGCAAAAGTCATGAATATAAAAGCGCTTTTATCTCTTTACTATGCATACTTTCATTGTATCATATCATGTGGTATAATATTCTGGAGAAACTGTGAAAATGACAATATTATATTCAGGTTACCAAAAGGAGCTATTTGCACAATATTAAGGATTAACAAAAGGACTAGTTGCAGAGTACTTTTCAAAGAATTAAATGTATTGCCTCTATCTTTTTGTATATCCAGGAATCAGTTACCTTTGTTAAATCATTTGGTAGAAGTTTTTATGTATTCTGGACTTTGCCTTTATAATGGCCTACCAGAACACTTAAAAAGCATATCTGTACTACATAAATTTAAATTATCTGTTAAAAAGTTCCTGTTAGAAATTGTTTTTACAGCCTAGAGGAATTTCTTGAAAGTGTCAAATCAACCTGTATAACAAAATGTATTCTTAACAACTGGTGTGTGGGGGTGGGTGCGTGTGTGCGCACGCGCACATAATTTTGTAACACTTTTGAAAAATAGTTTGTATATAGTTTTTCTTGCTTCTAATCTTTTTGTATATATCCATCAATGTGAATCCTAATTATAAGTTTTTGAAATGTCCTACATCATGTACTATGATTGAATGGATGGATGAATTTCTAATCTTGTTGTATATATCCATCAACGTGAATCCTAATTTTAAGTTTTTAATGTGTCCTACATCATGTACTATGATCAAACGGATGGATAAATTTCTATACTATTCTATTCTAGTGGTAAACTGTAAATAATTTTTGATCCTATTAATTGATGCTGCATTGTAGTTCATCAAATTTTATTTTGTTAACAAACTGTAGACTTTTGTGATTTCTAACAACGTTCTTTTTTTGAACTGGCCTTGATTTTCCTTCCTTTTAAAACTGTGGTCCAAAGTGTGTTTCTTTCTTTTTCCAATAAGCTGCAATCTTACAGTAGGTTGTCAACTGGTTTTTCTTCTCTTCTGCACAGCCACTCCAGGTTATCCTCTAGTTTGAAACAGTAATAACACCTTCTGAATTTGCTGTGTATAGTGATGAAAAGGTGAAGTTTGGAGACACTGTTTTGTTTTATTTTCAGTTGGGAATTCACTGTTGGGAAAGAATTTTTTTTTTTCTTTCCTTTTTTAGTTGGTTACCTCACTTTTGGGTATTTTCTGGTACATCAGTTCTTTGATTTCTGGTTTCTGGATAGAGTTTAAAGTTATCAGACTATCCGTAAAGATTGGTACTGTTCTGTTTTCATTGTCAGAAATGTTTTATTTTCCCCACAGCTGTGACAATTACATGGTTGCTCAGCTTGGTTATTAAGGCATTTCTCATAGAGCCTTCTTCAGCTCATGGTTAGGTCTTCATAAGCAAATATGGTGATTCTAAATCCTACTCCCTTTTTTTCTCCTTTGGTACCGTTACTTGACAAATGTTTATAATGTCAGCAGGATGAGGCCAATGTCTTGCTGGTACTGGTCCCTCAATAGGTAATTCTATCGTTCCTTTTCTAAGTGTGCGATATGTCTACTGTTCTTTCTATTTTATTGTCATTATGTTTCACATCATGTGATGCAGTGCAGAAGGCTTTAGCAACTCTTATGTTTATGAATCTCTGCACTCGCTTGTGTTTGGTTCTGTTGTTTGTTTCCTCAGTGCTTCTATCCGTATAGGGTATCCATAGGACATACAGACCTCCTGTAAAAGGAAAAACATACTGCACTCTATTTATTAAACCTCAAATGATCCTCATTTTCACACAATACTGTAGAATCCTTAGAAAAGTAAACTATGAGGCAAAGAAACTGAATAACAAAAGACATATACTGAATGCCGAAAACAAAAATAAAGCAATCTGAGATGTTGTATGAAAAGAAACTAATGCTAAAATAAATAATATTAAGCTAAATTCTTAGGGAAAGGTTGTAAGTGATAAATTAAATTTATCTAGCATCTTTAATGATTACTTTACCAGCATAGTAGCCAAACTGATAAGTTCAGTAGCGAAAGCCAACCCAGCCTCATTGGCAACTCATATAGGAGACACTATATTTCTTACCCCTCTTAATGAAGAGGAAATTAAAATAATTTTGATTAACTTCAAAAATAAATCTTCATATGGGCCTGATTATATACCTGATGCAATAGTAAAACTGTGGGCAGACTTAATTGCTAAACTTCTTGCTTATATTTGTTACACATCATTTACTAATGGAGATTTTTCCATCATCTAAATTCTCAGCTTCAAAAATGTCATGTGTCTCTTGTTCTCATCTGTTTCTCAATCTGGTTATTCTTGCTTCTTCTTCCCTTCTGCGGTGATCCCTCCCTGAAACTCAACTCTTTCTGTTCTATCATTTATCAATAATTCCTTTGTAGTGATAGAAATCTTCAATGAAATATCAGTTATACTTTCAAAATCTTTCTTTACTCCTATCATATTCCAGATTTACTTCCCTGTAATTTTGTTCTCATCTCACTCAAATCTTTCTCATATTTAAGAACATTCAAAGAATACGCTCTGAAAATCCAACTTCTCACAAACCTCAAATCCTTCAGTTCTCTTCATTCCAGTCATACAAGGTAATTTTATATGGTCCATGAACCATTAAATAATGTATAATTCCTATCTACCTGTAACGAAAGGTAATGGAAGTAATATAAAGGTACTGAATTTTCCCTGGTGATAACAAAGTACCTAAAAAGTAAGTTGTATAGGCCTGTCATCGTGAATGTCTCAAAACAAAGTACATCAACATTGCAGATTGCTTTGATCAGTCAGCTTTGCTAACCTAATTTGCTGCTTAGTTACCACTTCTTTGTTATGGCTGCACTGTAACGTGCATGATGTCATATGGAGACATCAAGATTTTGACAATCACCATTTTGTTTTTTGTGAAGCAGCATTCACTGTGACCATTTTAAGCCAGGTATACAGTGAACTTTCCACAATGTAGCTTAATTTAGTGCAACATATCATAATAGTATAACATATATATAAAATGAAGCTATTTAGGGTTGACTTAATGTGACTAACACAACATAAGTGTTTGACAGTGGCATACTTTTCCTTCTTCTTATGTTAAGTTTGCTATCTGATAATAATTAGAACTAATTGGCATGAAGCAGTAGCATGAAGTAATAAAGGAATTAACAATCAAGGGTCATTTCTGTAATGTTAAAGTGCTTCCTAATTATAACTTCAGTTTGGCAGTATTTTTAACTTTATGTTACCACCCATTATGTTAAGTCACATTGTTACCATAATCCTGGCATTATAGATACATTTCCCCCCCCCCCCCCCCGAAAACATTCTTGATTCAATCAAATTATGCACACTAAAGGAACCACTTAGAAAATGCCTTCCAAAAAACTAAACTACACACATGTGATTAAGTTAGAGTAATAATACTAGTAGTATGTAACATGAAAAGCAGGACAGGTCCAGTTAATTGAATTCCTAACAATGATACTTAATGCATTTGTGAATATCAAATGTACTTTCAAGTTCAATTAGAAATTTATTGTGATGTAAACTTCTTTATTTGGAAAGAGAGCTTTATTGAGTGTATTTGTTGATGCATCTATGCACCAGCCAATAAAAATCATGTAAAACAAATGAAAGTGAAGCTGAAGTCATGTTCCATAGGTAACTAGAAAGAGGTTGTATGTATAAATAAATGTGAATGAGAACTAGCTACTTCCAGTTTTCCAGTTTGATTTCTTTGGAGGCGAAATATAAATGTGTGACTGCCAGGGGCAGCCAGCCCCTAAGGCAATAGAGCTGTAGCTCATCAGTTAATGTTTGATAGATATGGTGCAAAATAATTGGCTAATAATTGTTAATATCATAATTTCCATCAATATGCTCAGTCAATATCGTTTGCTGGCACCTGAAACTATGCAAACCTTACAGTTGGAGTTTGGCCCTCACACAGGAGAATTTATTGACTGTGCATATGTGATTGCCATCTACTTTTCTCTCTTACACCTGGAGATTTCTTCAGAACTAAGGGCTGAAAAACCTGCAGCCCTGATCAGCGACAATGCAGCAAGAACCAGGGACTGAATTTGTGGTTTGGTGGTTAGCATACCAAATTCAGAATAAAAATCATCAGGGGAAAAAAAAAAAAAAAAAAATGTTAAGCACCATAAAAGGAAGTGCATTGTTATAATCATCACAACCATCACAATACATAGCAATAGAAGGAAAGCAAAGTAAACAAGAAACATTCATCAATTATGAAGCAAATTTATACATCATACAAAATACAGAAATACCTAAGAACAAAGAACACTACCATCACACATCATAGGTGATATGGATCTGTTGGGATCATAGTGATAAATATGAGAAACAAGTGCAGACTGTTTAGTTCTTGGACTTTTAGGATATCTAACCACATAAGTCATTGGCGTAATCTGTTTAACAATTTCAAACGGACCAAAATATGTGTGCAGGAGTTTAGTACACTTTCATTTATTTTTAATGAGAGTAAACACTTTAACCAACAGACCAACATTAAAGGTAACATCTCTAAGTTTAGCATGTTTAGCCATTTGTTTTAATTGTTGTTGATTAATATTATGAATGGCAGTTTCAAGAGTTTTCTGAATATCCTGCAAATTTTTTTCTAATAAAGGGATCATTAGAGGTAACCTGCATCTGTACTTCATTGGGCAAAGGGAGTTCTCAAGCATAGATCATTTATCATAGAGAAGGGAGTATATTTGGTAGTTTTCTGAACAGAGAAATTATAGGAAAAGAGGACATAAGGTAAAATAACATCCCAGTTTTTCTGATTGGTATCAACAAAATGACAATATATTGAGAAGCATCTGATTAAACCATTAAGTCCATTACAAACAGGGTGATAGACATTAGTGCAGTTTGGAGCTACTGATAAAAATGTCAACAATTCTTGAGTAACCCCAATAAGAAAAACTGTACCACAATCAGACAATAGCTGGGGCAGAGCACCATGTCAACAAATGGTAGAATGCAAAATAAACTTAGCCACAAGAGGGATAGCGGCAGCTGGCAACGGGGCAGACTCAGCATACCAAGTAGCATACTCTGTGGCAATAATGATGTGTTAATTAAAGATTTGAAGCTTTCTCAGCATTGATTATTACAGATGACTACAAGGGATAGCAACCAAGTTAGATTGGAATCAAAGAAATTCAAGCTTCGTCAGGGAACTGTTCCCTGACGAAGACCACAGAGTCAAGATGATCGAAAGCTTTGATTTCTTTGATTCCAATCTAACTCGGTTGCTATCCCATGAAGTCATCTGTAATAATGATGTGTATTTCTGACCTAAATTAGAATGAGGGAAGGGTCCCAAGGAATCTATTCCCCAGTGATCTCCAACTGCTGTAACTGGAACAGAATGTAAGATATCAGCAGGTTTCTGATTCTTTGGAGCTTTAGGAGACTAACAACTTGGACATGTTTTAACAAAATGTTCTACATCTTTCTTAGTGTCAATCCAATTATATCTAGGATTGAAACTTACTGAATGTTTTGGAAAAATCCAGGTGACCTGACAAAGGAACATCATGACAGGAGGAGAAAATGTTGTGCTTAAGAGCTTTAGAATAACAAGCAAATGAGGTGAACCAGTGGAGCAGGCATTCTTCCTATATGGTACTTTGATTAAAGTATGTAGATGGATGCCTGATGCTGAAGTTTAGGCGAAGCTGTAGCAGAATAAATCAAAGCATCAATAAGAGGGAGTAAAGCAGTATCAGCTTTCTGTTTATACCTCAACTGGAGGTAACAAACATGTAATTACTTCATTGGGTTGCTCAACTGGGTATTCCTGAGGTTGCAACACAGGAAAATGAGACAAGATATCAGTAGCATGATGTACCTTCCCTGGCTTATAACAAATATCATAATTAAATTCCACAATTTCAAGCTCCTTTTAGCCAACTGACCTGTATGTCTTTGTCAGTACCCAAATGACAAAGGGAGTGAATGATGTGAAATAATGTGATCTTAGGACCCATAACCAAATGTTTAAAACACGTCAGCCCAAATATAATAGCCAACAATTCTAACTCAGGAACACTATAATTTCTTTCACACTTAGTGTCCTGGAAGCATAAGCAGTGGGTTTAAGAACATCATCCATCCATTGTAATAAGTTACTAACTCCACCAGCATCCATACAGAGTTCAGTATAAGCAACCATGGTATAGTAAGCCAAAATTGATGCAGAGAACAAAGTCAGTTTCAATCTATGAAAAGTTTGTTGTTGTTCTGGACTCCACACAGTATTGATTTTTTGTAGTTAACCAAATGAGTGGATGTGCAATGTTAGCATAATTTTTAACAAACTTCCTATAAAAGTGGGAAAGTCCCAAAACTTTCCTTACTTCCCCAACATTTTTAGGGGAGGGGGCCAACTTTTGAAATACATTAATCTTATCAGCATAATTTGAAATACTGTCTTTAGAAACTTCAAAACTTAAGAGTTTGATTCTATTCATTGCAAAGATAAAATTAGCAGGCTTTAGCTTGAAATTTAATGTCTATTCTAAGAGTTTGATTCTATTCATTGCAAAGATGCAATTAGCAGGCTTTAGCTTGAAATTTAATGTTTCCAACTGTTTAAAGACAGTTTCCTAAAGATCATTGAATGATATTGCATAAACTGCAATGTCATTCAAGTACGCAAAACCTTTTTAAATTTCAAATCATCCAGTAATTTATCTGCACAATAGCTGAAGTATCTAGGGGTATTACCTAAGCCAAACAAAAATTGATCAAATTCAAACTATGATTCAGGAGCGACAAAACTATTTTTTATAATATTTAGATTCTCTGCATTTGGGACCTGAAAATATGCCGGTAACAAATCAAGAGAGCAAAACCGTGTACCATCAAGAAGATAATCTTAAAGGCTCAATGGGCATAGTGAAAGTCAAGGTCACTATAATAGATTTTAATTTTGTAAAGTCAACAGAGAATTTGCATAGAATCATCTTTCTTTTTAACAAGTACCACAGGTGAAGCCTAAGGTGATTGTGATTCCCAAATAATACGCGAATTTTGTGTGTCTTGAACATATTGAGTGATAACTTCTTTCTGTTTATGGGGACTTTAATGGGGACTATGCTTAAAAGGCATAGTTTCAGAGACTTGAATATCAAATTCAGCAGCATTAGTGGTACCTAAATCTTGCAAAGAAGTAGTCAACACATGTTTGTACTTAAGCAAGAGAGTATGGAATTGGATAGGTAGAGTCAGACTGAAAAATTCAATGCTATAGCCGGGATTTGAACCATGGATCTCCCAGCCTCTAGCTGGTTGCTCTACCACTGAGCTACCTTGGGAACTTGCTAGCATGGCATTAAACCGGGAAACATGCAAGTCAGTTGAGAAGTTTAATGCCATTCCGACAAGTTGTCATGGTAGCTCAGTGGTAGAGCCACTGGCTAGAGACCAGGAGATCTGTGGTTCAAATCCCTGCTATGGCATTGAATTTTTCAGTCTGACACTACCTATCCAACTCCTGTCGTACATACGACTTGTGTGAAAAAGCAATTAAATTAAATCTAAAGAGAGTATGGAGTTTCTTTTTTGAGCGTCAGACAAGTTATGATTAGCAAAAAAGTCAAAATTGTGTGCTTTCAAAGTGATAATATCTTGTAGAAAAATAGTGGCTTTGCAGTAAAGTGTTGGCAGGTACAGTAGGAGAAAACGGAGCTTTAGGTTCAGCAGAGTGATTATGCACAGGGATAAAGTAGGTTTACTCAGTTGACATCTGTTTCTTTTGCATAATACCCTGAACAGGTTCAAACATAACATTATGCTGAATGTTACTAGTCAACTGAACTGCCATGTGAGCAACTGCAAATGGTGGGATTCTAACACCCTCTTTCGCAAAAAAATGTAATAGGGGAAACGTTTACAAGAAGATTCAGGGCATTATCAAGCATTGGAAAAACGTCCGTCTTTGTAATTTGAACATTACACACAACACCATATTTAGTTTGCTTCACCACATTATAAGCAGAATAGTCAGTTACAATATTATGGACACTCAGGAAATCATTACCCAAAATAAAATCATGAGCAAGTCTTTAACAACAAAAGCATTCTTGCTGAAAAGTCAAGACATTTAATGAAAAAGTAACTTATTTCTGCAGTACACAGCAAAATATCAAATCAGGTACATGGGCAGCATTGGTGGATACTAACTGCACTTCCTGCATCAAGTAAAACCTGTATATTCGTATTGTTATCACTAGCAAGAATCTGCAGGAGATCATCTAATGGTAAGGACAAAGTTGAAGGTTTAGTAGCCAAAGGTTGTTGCTGTTGTTGCACCAGGGCTACATGAAATTGGTTTGAGGCTTCATGCTGGTTGTTTTATTGCAAATGCTAATGTGGTTGTGGCAAATGACACTAGCGAGCCAAATGTCCAAGTTGATTACATCTATGCAAACTACATCAGAATTAGATGAAAAGTGGCTTGACTGCTATGAGTTGCAAATACTCTGAGAGGCTGGCTGCCTGTAACTATTGAAGTTGCAAAGACAAGGGCTAAAACCAAAAGTTGACATTGGTTAACATAAAACTCAGGTTTATTTACATGCCGAATAGCTTGCAAAACTTGATCATCTGTCTGCAAGTATATAGGCAGAAGTGTCTGCACTTGACTTTTAAGTCCTTTGAAGAGATTTTTAATTTATTCAGCCTCTCACATCTGGGGGTTTACCTAATCACCTAAAAGCAAACATCATATACATAACTCAGCTCTGGTTCAGTATTCAATAATAATCTTTGTCTTAACTTAATTTCCAGTAATTCTTCCTGGTATACAGATGGAAAGGCAGACAAAAATGCAGATTTTAATACAGCACAAGAATTGGGTGGGTACTCAATGTTTAATGTTAAGAAAGAGCAGTTCCTTTAAAACAGCAAGGGAAAAATCAAAGTTTTTGTGCAGCTTACCAAGAGTTTGCTGTAGCTACCATATCAAAATTACTCATGAAATCATTAACAGGTTTGGTTTGCAAAGGCAAAATAAAAGGGCTGAATAGATGGCATATATCCAGAAGCAGGCAAAGAGTTAACACTATTAGCAATGATAGGTTGCATAACAGCTAAAATATCATTAGATAAAGTGTCAGTATGCCCAGAAACTGAGACTGTAGAAGCCTTATCATGGTGTTGCTCCACAGGAAGAGCTGATATTCATTGGGTTTTGTAGTTTTACACATTTTAGGTGACATGTTGGCAAGCTTTAACCAATTTGAAGTTTTGAACAAAATATGTGCTCACCAAACTATACATGTGAAAAGTGGTCAGCTCTCAGCAGAAACAAACTCAGAGTTGTGAAGGACCTTCCAGTAAACTGGATAACTTCCTCTCACAGATCTCATTATGAGGAGGTTATTTTGGCTCCATTGCATATTGATCACTGCAATTTTACATATACCTTCTTAAGAGGGAAGTTGCCCTATGTGGTGTAATGGTTACCATGCCAACTTCATATACCCAAGGTCACAGGTTCAAACCCTGCGGAGGACAATGGATTTTTCAGGTGTGAAAATCCTTAGCATGGCTTCCTTCGGAAGGGAAGTAAAGCTGTTGGCCCTGTGTCATAGATTTATGGCATGTGAAAGAACCTCAAGCCTGATAGAGTGACCTCTGAGCAAAATTAAGCAGTCTTTCATGCCCAATTTAGAATGGGATGCTGAGAACCACAGTAGTTAAAGAGCGTCCATAAATAACATGCCATTTACATTTTTTTTATTTTTTAAGAGGGAACCAACACCTATCTGTCCACTCTGTAGAGAAGACTTGTCGTTTCCATCATGTGTTGCTAGAGTGTGCTCCTTAGCACGTATTCGAGTAATTCTGCCATGGCTGGTCAGTCTTATGGAGGTCCTGCTGGATGATAATGTAGCAGTAGATAAGATTTTTAAATTTTTATAAAAAGTAACCTTTGTGATAAGAATTTAGTTTTAATTTCATTTATCCTGATGACAATGGAGCTATAGGTAAGGTTTTTAAATTTGTATCAAGTGACTTTTGCAATCAGAATTCAGTTTTAGATTTATTTATGCCTTTTTTCATCCCATTGTTTGAAATACTTTTGTAGATTCTCTATCTCAAGGATAGCTTTTTTACACTGTTTTTTTATATCAAACTTTGTCTATTGCTGCATTTCAGATTTATTTTTGTATTGATCTTTATCTCTGGCTTTTGCCACAGTTTGTTTTATAAGGGTGCTAATAGCCTAGCAGTTGAGCACCCTTAAACCCCAATCATCATCTACACCAAAGTACCTAATCAGTAATCTAGTCCAACGAACAAAATTTAGGGTTCAACAGCCCTAACCTAAACTTGTGAACTTGAAGAAAAATTCCAATGTTCAGTGTTGCTCTTAAACCACAGTACACACAGAAGTATTACTTCACTAAGCACTCTTATAAGCACCAAGGAGAACAAAATTGATAGCCTACACAAATAAATTATTAATTGTTAATTGTTTTTTCTACAAGCTGTGTGTAGGACAAGAGTTGGATAGTTGAGTCAGACTGAAAAATTCAGTGCCTTAGCGAAATTTGAACCACATATCTCCTTGTCTCTAGCCAGTTGCTCTAGCCACTGAGCTACCAAGGCAACATACTAACACAGCATCCAACTCTTATCCTACACAAAGCTTGTATGGAAAAAAACAATTAATATTAATTGACCTGATAGTTGGCTAAACTATGAAGCCCAGGGCTTAAAAGTACTTGCAATATTGTAACTTCACCATTGGGGTATGTTATCTCAAAATAATTTAAGATCACCTTGTGTGATTTACCAGGAAACATGCGAATCAGTTGAGAAATTTAATGCTGTGTTGGCATGTTGCCATGGAAGCTCAGTTATTAGAGGAACCAGTTAGAGATGAGTAGATCCATGATTCAAATCCCAGCTATGGCATTGAATTTTTCAATCTCAGTTATTAGAGGAACCAGTTAGAGATGAGTAGATCTATGATTCAAATCCCAGCTATGGCATTGAATTTTTCAATCTGACTCTACCTATCCAAAATACTAAGAATTTGGTAGAGAAACCAAGCTTATATCAAATTTAAGCAAAATGTTTAGTTACTCAAACACAGCATCAAGATATCTATACAATAATTACGAAGTGGATTACAAAAAGAATAAAAAATAGAGCAAAATTGAAGCCAGACTAACAGCAGTGGTGTTATGGGCAAACTATAAAGCACACCTTCAGTGTTTATCCATTAAGTTGGCACATAAAAATACAGTCACCACAAAAATCAAGAAAAATGCAAATAACTATATAACACTGATAAACTAGCATACCAAATATGCATGAACTATGATTATAACAAATTTCATGGCAAAGAGCTGCAACATTGTAAAAGCACTCTTAGTACAGGCAAAGGAATAAGGGAAGAATATCACCCAGAATAAGTTTACAACAATCTAAGCCTTTTTCAGTTGGATTATAATTTATACAGATGATAAAATCCTGTAAAAGAACTAGTATTAGCCAATAAGATATACTATGCACTAAATGCTTGCATCTTAAAATTTCACATAAGCAACCATATGGTGAAGCATTGCATTCACTTCAAAAATCAGGGTTACATTAATACATTATTAAATATGCCAAAATTTACAGAAGAAGGATAAACTGTATTGTTGAAGACATTTAATACTGGTCATAATTAAAAAATTATGCAATATAACTTAACAAAGATAGTAAATTTTAGCACATGATGTAATATGAAATTGTATTATGTAATTATGCTGCTTAAAACAGAGAAAACAATCTTTAAGACAATGTGCAAATTAAGAATACACCTTAAAGCTCATTAATATATGCAACTTATCAATGGCAGATTAATAAAATAGGCAGCAAACCAACTATGTAGTAACAAAGACCAGATAGCGGCAAGGTATGTGCAACAAAGTTCATGTTAATGAAAGCAAGAGCAAAATTAATTTCTGATTAAAAAGTTTGGAATTTAGTACCTCTGCCAATTGTGTCACAAAGTCCCTCATTAGTTTAACTCAAAAAAATTGCAAGTTTTCCTCGCTTCCCTAGCAAGATGGAAATAATTACAAAACTAATACAGTTGAGGAACTTGGATGAAAAATTAAATTAAAGATATTAAAGTTAAGCCTAAAAAATATAAATCTTTTTGGAGCAATAAATTAGAAACATTAAAACTGAAAGAAATACTGCTAGAGATGTAGCTCAAAACTAAAAATAAGGAAGACGTAATAGAATGGGAAAAAAAAAAGACACTACTTATAGAAGGGAATTGGTTTTATCCAAATGACAATGTTATGATACATTTTTTATCAGGGCTGGATTACAGGAATATTGGCACCAAAATATATAAGCATATTAACAATGTAAGTGGAAATTAGGCAGCAAAATATATAAGCATATTAACAGTGTAAGGAGAAAGTATACCAGTAGCAACTAAAGCACATATATTAAAAAAGGTAACAAAAATAAATACAAGAGTAAAGATATAGCCAATGAATTTAATCAACATTATAAGAAAGTTAATATACTAGGAAAACATTTGGTAAAAGGCACCAGAGCATTAAAAAAACTATCTAACATGATAGAAGTAGAAAAAATACAAACAGTATCTCTTGATTCAAAGTTTCAACTGGAGGAATTAGAACAGGCAATGGAGACACTAAAAGCAAAAAAACAGCCAGGACCAGATCTTGTACAACCAGAGTACATTAAAAATCTTGAAATAAGAGCTAAAAAGACATTATCAGAAATTATTAATAAAATATGGTATGAACAAGAGAATGTGCCTTAAACTGGTGCAAAGCAATAGCAGTCCCAATTCTGAAACCAGGAAAACCTACAAACGAAACAAAAGACTTAAATTCTGACAAAAATAGCTGATAAAATGCTTGTCAATAGATTCGTGTATTATCTAGATATAAACAACTTATTAGCAGATGAACAGGCTGGATTTAGAAGACAGTACCCAACTGTTCACCAAGTATCTCGATTAATAGAAGATGTGAAAAATAAATTAGCTGACAATATGCAGCAGTATTTGTAAATTTTCAAACAGCATTTGATCTTGTATGGAAATAAATATTAAAAAAAAAAAAAAAAAAACTAATACAATTGAACTGCCCAAAATATATAATTAGATGGTATAAAAAATTTCTACAATAAAGATGGACTGCAGTTGAATGGAAGAATACACTATCCAAATACACCCAACTTAAAAGTGCTGTAGCACAGGGTGCACTATCCAGAGTCCTATACTATTTAATATATATATATATATATTAATGATATGATCGTAAAGATGGAGACGGCATGTGGAATGGTTACTCATAGCATGCAACAACAATCTGTAGAAAGTTACGTTAATTATGTAGTAAAACCAACAGAAAACAATGACAAGACATATTACAGCAAAAACATGATTGTGGAAATGAAGGTAAAACAAAAGGTAGAATAATTGACAGAAAAAGGGCTAATAAATGTGAATGCGAGGGTACATCTGTTGCAGGAAAGCAAAATGGCGGTGAAGTGGTGGTGTCACTACATATGATTATCAATATTCTTAATCAGGATTTAAAAGCAGCACAGGAAAAAATAGTAAATCTGCAAACAGAAAATGAAACACTAAAAGCACAGCTGCTACATACAAAAGCAATAGAAAAGAAAGAGGATGCAAACAAAAATGAAGAACTCATGCACTTCATATCAAGACGCAAAGTGCAAAGGCATTCTTAAATAAACATGGTAAGCGAAAGGAAATGTGAAAACAGATTAAAACTGACGAACAGATATGAAGTATTGAATGGATCTACCGAAGATACTTACTCAGAAGCAAACATTGAAATCTGATAAGAAAAAATCAGAAAAAACCACAATGCAAAAAGGTGTAATAGTGCTTGGGGACTCTCTACTCAAATTCTCTGGAGAATTGTGCAGGGAAAAAGGATATGATATTTACTGTTATGCCAGAATACACACTACAGAATTTCAGCACAAAATAGAGAGCATAAACCTGAAGAAAATGGATCCAAGGGTAATCGTTCTGCATGGGGACAAATGACATCCATAAAGGAGTGATGGCAGAAGAAATAATGGGCAACACACAATGGACCTAGTGAGATACATAAACAAAGAAGTACCAAGGGCAAAAGTCATAGTAAGTGGAATAGTACAACAACATGATATAAGTGCTAGACGTGTATCCATAATAAACAGCAACTTAGACTGGATGTGCGGTGTGAAACAATGTGTAATGGTGGATGATAATTGCTGGCTTAAAGATAAACATGATATGCATAAACATGAACATTATGCATTTAAACCGTGCAGGTTCATACATATTCAGTAACCTATTGTGTAATGTAGTGTCTTCCATCAATAAGGGAAACTGAAAGCCATAAAAGTGGATGAAAAAGCAAGTGTATCATTGTCAACTAGTGAAACAAAGGTAACTCATGTTACTAACTTGCATGCAAATCATGATAAACAAATACTTAATGTCTTTCACCTCAACATACAATATATAAGGACTAAGTTTACAGCACTGACTCATACTTTAAATGAACTAAATGCAGATATATGCATCATAAGTAAACATGGCTTAGGTAGGGAAGATATTTGTAAAGTGGACAATTACAAAGTTGCTAGTAAATATTTTAGATTGAATCATTAGGGTGGCGGGGTTATGATACTTACAAAAAATAACATAAAAACTACAGAAATAGATTTAGAACAGTTTTGCATAGAGAAAATATTTGAAGCATCTGCTATAAAGATAGGAACAAATCAAGGGAATATACTCATAATTGGATTTTATAGGTCACCTTCAGCTTCTTCGAAAGATTTTATTTCACAATTAGAATTATTGCTACATACACACTTGAGCGAAGATGTTAAAGCTATTCTTGGAGGTGATTTTAATATAGACCTAGATAACTCTGACAACTCTAATAAAGAATTAAAAGCTGTAATAAATATGTACAATATTAAGGATATAATCCAAGAACCAACACGAGTAACTTTAAATACATCCTCAACTGTTGATCATATAGCATCCAATATACCAGAACACTCGTATTCCATAATTAATACTCACATTTCAGATCATTATGCTCAATTTGTCCAATTCAGCATAGCTAAATATGAAACACAGCCAAAAGAAGTTAGGGTATTTCTGGATCTAAATAAAGAAAATATATCTAGATTGGTGTATAAATTAAATATTGAAAACTGGGATTCTATCCTTAGCTGTAATAGTATAAATAATAAATGGAATACTTTTTATAAGGTTTTTAAATTACACTTTAATGATTGTTGTCCACTTAAGCAGGGTACACTAAATAGGATAAAAAAAAAGAAAGAATTGTATTACCATTAGTATAAGGCTGTAAAACAACAATATTTAAAAGAACTAAAGAATGTAAAAGCAAAAACATACTGAGAGAAAATGGAAAATTCGAAAAATATTAACAAATCAGCTTGGAGTCTGATAAATGATACTAGAAAGAACAAACAGTTGCACAAAAATATTCAGCTTAACATAGATGAAAAATTGATAAAGGACCCAGTAATTGTAAGTAATACATTTAATGACTTTTTTTTATCAATTTGGCCTCTCAAACAGACCAAAATAAGTATTCAGATATTACTACTATTACTACACCTCCAGTCCAGTCCTCATTCTTTATTAGACCAGTAACAGAAAGTGAAATCAGTAAATTAATTAGTAGCTTAGTGAATAAATCAAGTAGTGGATAGGATAAGATCAGTGCAGTGGTAATGAAACACTGTAGGAATGTTCTGGTTAAACCACCAACATATTTAATTAACTCCTCTATAGAAGAAGGAGAATTTCCGGAAATATTATAAATAGGACTAATTAAACCATCATTTAAAAAAAGGAAATGGTGGTGATGTTAATAATTATAGACCAATTTCATTAACATTTGAAGTAGCCAAACTTTTTGAAAGAGTCCTATTGAAAAGGTTAATTCCTTACTTTGATAAATACCAACTTCTTCAAAACTTTCAACACTGTTTCAGAAAAGGGAAATCTAAATCCACTGCTGTTAGCCAGTATATTCATGAAGTCACAAAAAAAATGGAAAATGATGACAAGGTTAGCTCTTTATTTTTTGATGTCTAAAGCTTTCAACTGCGTTGATCATAACATCCTATTGAGTAAACTGGATAACACTGGGATAAGGGGTTTAGCTAAGAAAACAATAAGTAGTTACCTTATCGGAAGAAGTCAATTAACAGAAATATCCCATAAAACAGGTAAATTCATCAATAATATACACTCAAAAGTAAAAATCATTAAGTATGGAGTACTCCAAGGGACAGTACTGTGACCATTATTACTGTGACATATTATATATGTTAACAATATCGTGCACCCACTCAATACATCAATTGTTACTTATGCAGACGATACAACAGCCATCTGCTGGAGTAAAAGCATAGAGGGATTAAATGTAAATATGAACAACTTTGCCTCAATGAATGCAAACTACTTCAAGGCTATCACCCTTAAATGTAATATGAAAGAAACAAAAATGATGCAATTTAACTCCAATCTCCAATTTGAGCCTACAATTACAGGGTAATGCTATCGAAGAAGTGCAAGCTTACAAATTCTTAGGCATAATAGTAGATAATCTTAAAATGGGTAGAACATATTAACCACATTTGCAGTACCATCAGCAAATCAATTTTTCTACTAAGGCATTTCCAGACGTATGGGGATTTATATATTTTGAAACTTATTTATTTTGGTTGCATTTATTTCCAACTTGTATATGGAGTAGAAATCTGGGGCTGCTGTGCAAAAACACACAAGGACAGATTATTTATTCTTCAAAATGGATGCATTAGACTTATGTTCAAATTAAAACCAAGTGATTCATGTAGGAATACTTTCATTAATAAAAAAATATTCACCACTTACTCTCTGTATGTTTTCAGGACTATATTATATGTAATAGACAAACAGAGCTTAACAAGGAATAATGACTTACATGAGTATAACACGAGGAGCAATTCTGATTTCCACAGACATAATGTAAATAAGGGTATCACAGAAAAAGATGTTAGCATAAGAGGAATCAAGCTGTTTAATAAGTTACCATCACAATTAAAATATATTGCTAACATCTCAAAAACATGATTTAAATCTAAACTACAAGAATACTTAATAAATGAGGCTTTGTATAACTTAAATGAACTATAAATGTATAATAATGTAAAATATTGTAAATAATTTGTATACTCTAGGAATAAGGCTGACATGTCCAAAGTCAATGTAAAGTTGATATACTGGATGCTATAAATTACATTATGTCAAAGTTTATAAAACAAAATGGAATAGACATTACAATGTATGCAGATGAGTTAGTTGTATGGATGACAGAAAAAAAAAAAGGACAAGGATGTTTGCACCACATTAGAAGAAAAAATGAAACATGGGTTAGTTAAATTAATTGGGCAAAACTAAATAATATGTCCAATAATTTTGCAAAAGCTAAATAACAAGTCCACACCATGAAACATTTTGATGACAGCAAAAAAACTTAAAACTGGAAATTAATGGAAAACAAATAGGATATCCTGAAGAAATTAAATATCTGGGAATTGCACTAAATAGTAAATTAAAAATGAAAGATCATGTACAAAATATCTCACAAAGGGCTACGAAAAGAAGTAACATATTGAAGAGAATATCTGGATCTAAGTGGGGCAGTTCAATAGAAGTTTTAAGTAAAACGTATAACAGCTACATAAAACCAGTATTAAAAAATGGATGTGAACTGCTATTAATTGCAACTAAATACAAAATTAATATGATTGAGAAATGTCAAAATCAGTGTTTAAGATTGCTAATGGGAGCAGTGAAAACACTGCCAGTTAGTGCACTTCTCGCTGGAAACATAATAACCCAATGAAAGACAACATTGAAATACAAGCTGCACAGCTATATGTAAAATTAAAAACAAGCTCAAGTAAACATCAGTGGTTTCAACAACTACCTAGAGAATACAAGCTAAAAACACAGATCACAACTAAATCCTTTTTAGAGAAGAATTTTAATCACTTAAATTTATCAGAAAAATGCACTCATCCTCCTAGAACTATTCCAATGGATTTTATTAAGATAGTAACAAATAAAGAGCTGATAGAGCAACTAAATAAAAACGAAGACTTACCAGAAGTATGCAGAATCATTATGCTTGAACATCTACATAATCAATTCTCCATAACGGAGTGGCTCATAATTTACACAGGTGGTTCTGCAGATAAATTGAGAAATAATGTAGAGGGTGGTATATATTGTAAATACTTTTCACATTATTTTACATTGCATGGACTATCCACAAATTTTGATGATGAAGTGGTTGCAATACAATGAGCATTAGAACAGATATATTATAGGACCAATATAAAAGAAAATAACTAGTAGTTCTCACAGATTCAGTTTCTGCCATGCAAGCAATAGAACAATGTGATAGTCTATATGAATTTTGTAATAGTAAGGATGAGAGATCTTAATAAGGACAATCATATGCTTACAACAAATAAGTACAGTAATTACCTGCCGGGGTTGTACAAGAATAACAAATCAGATTTGTATAGGCAATTGTACTCTAAATACGACTACAGACAAGCCATTAATGAAGCTAGGAAAGTGTATAACACAACCAGTATTGAGAGGTCTAAAAATAAATGTAAGAAAACTTGGAGGGTAATAAATTCCATAGCACACACCAAAGAAAGAGATAATATTGCCATAACTCCTGATGAGTTTAACAAATTTTGCATTCAGTCTGTTGAGGAAATATGTTGTTCAATAAACAAGCCTACAGAAAATGCAATTACTTTACTAGAAAACTGTCTCTTAAATCCTTCTCAATGTAATTTTGCCTTTGCAGATGTAAGTATAGATGCATTTCTGAAGATTGTAAAAAAAATTATAGTTTCTGATAGTGTTGATTATTATGATTTGTCCTGTAGCTTGTTAAGACAAGTTATTGATTGTATAATTGCCCGTCTTACCTATTGTGTTAGCAAATGCCTGGCAGAGATTAAATTTCCAAATTTATTACACATTTCTAGAGTTGCCACCTATTTTCAAGAAAGGTGATAGCTATAGGCCAATCTCTATAAACCCTGTTTTTTCTAAAATTTTCAAAACAATTGTGTATAATCAAGTTAGGTTATATTTAGATAGTTTAAGTATAATTAGTAACAACCAATTTGGATTTAGGAGAGGTAAATCGATTACAGATGCTATAGACTCTCTAATTAGGTTTATTTTACAAGTGTTCGAAAATAAGGGTTTTGCTTGAGCCACTTTCTGTGATCTAAGTAGAGCCTTTGACTGTGTAGAGCATAAAATACTATTAAATAAACTATCTTATTATGGCCTGAGTGTAACAGTTTAAACGTGTTTAAGTCTTTCCTTGAAAATCGCCAACAGTTAGTGTAAATTGCAAAGAGAGATCAAACTTAATGAGTATTAGATTTGGTGTGCCGCAAGGGTCTGTGTTAGGGCCCCATTTATTTATATTAATGATAAATGATTTGCCATCTTTTGTAAATTCTCCAATAATATTGTACGCTGATGACACCACTTTTCTAAATGAAAGTTCAGATTTAAACTCGGTTCAAACCTTAGTACAAAATACACTTTCTCAAGTTTCCTTATGGTTCAGAGCAAATGGTTTTCTCTAAATGAAAGTAAAACTCAGGAAATGTATTTTGGTGTAAGAAATATATTGAATCACCATGAAATAGAGACTCTTAAATGCTTAGGTATTCTTGTTGATAGTAAATTGTCTTGGGAACCACATATAAAAAATATATCAGCAACGCTTTCTAGAGTTATTTATTTGATCAAGAATTTAAAAAATAAAATTTCAGATAACTATGTGAGATCAGCATATTTTGCTTTTTTTCAAAGTATTATATCTTATAGAATTTTGTTGTGGGAAAATAGTGGACATGTACATACCATTTTATTGTTACAGAAAAAAACTTTTTAGGATAATCACTGACTCATGTAAATTAGAGCATTGTAAACCATTATTTATTAGCCTGCAGTGTTTGACAGTAGTTAACTTATACATATATCATGTATTGTTGTATGTTAGAAATGATGTTTCAACATTAGCAGTTAAGGAAGATGTGCACAAACTATAATAATAGGAGTTGCACTTGTATAGAAATACTGTATCAAAGATTAACCAAGTCTCATAACTCTCATGAGGTTCTGGGATTAAAGATGTACAACAAACTGGGGTTTGGTCAGAAAGAATTACCTATAAATATCTTTAAAGCTAAATTCTGTAAGCTGCTAGTGAATAATCTTGTTTATACTATTAATGAATTTCTTGAAACTGAATATACTGTATTATAATTTGACATTGTCTATTGCTGTACAAGTTGAATGACGATAAAATGTATTATTATTATTATTATTATTATTATTATTATTATTATTATTATTATTAATCTCCAAACAAGATTTCAACAGATAATGTTACAGTGGACACCAGCGCATGTGTAACGAGACTACAGACTTTCTGGCCAAAAAGGGTGCAGTACTACACTCAAAACCTATAAAATCTTGTAGATTAGATGAAAAGCTAAAAAATATCAATATAGAACAAAAATATGAACATAATATTCAAAAGGAAATTTCTAATAAAAATTACTCAATTATAAAAGAAATAGTACAAAAAATAAAAAATGTCCCAAGAAAGAAGCAGTTGCTCACTTTAGATTAGCCACTAGGCATGACTTTGACAGTCATGGCATTAATTCTGGACATTTTTTTGGTTAAATTAACCTTTGAATTTGAATGTTTCATTCAACTCTCATTGAGGATTACTAACTTATATATTATTGCCTGGAAGATTATCATAATACAGTGTTAAACCTTTTACAATAAACTGGAGATAACTTGGCCCTTAATGAGTTACTTTGACTGAGATTTGGAAAATATATTACTTTATAAATATACATGTATTTATTTATTTTATATTGCATTCAATGTGAAAATCAGAATTATAGCTCTCATATTACATAGAGGTGCTCAAATTTTGGAAAATCTAGTAATTTTAGGATTGTGAAATTTCAATACCATGAGCAACACATGAACACCATAATTTGAAAGATACCAGATTTCCCTAATTTTGAGCCCCCTGTTATACAAGGGTGGTCTGAAAAGTTTCCGACTTCAACATGAAGATGGCAGCATTCATAAATAAAAACTAGTGACTTTCGTTGTTCATCTGTTGACAGTTGCTCACCAAAGTTTCAGCCATTTCGATGCTCAGTTGTTCTGTAACAGTTGTTTGAGTGTGGTGATGCGAATGTTTTTATGAAAATGGATAAAATTGAGTATCGAGCTGTCATTAAATATTTGTTTTTGAAAGGCAATACGCCTACACAAATCAAAGATGAGTTGGATTCTGTGCATGGGGACTCTGCACCATCATTTACCACAGTGAAATTTTGGGCAGCTGAAATTAAACGTGGCTGTAAGAGCTTGGGAGACGATGAACATTCGGGACGTCCAAAAACTGCAACTACCAACGAAAACATTGCCAAAGTTCACCAAATAGTGCTAGACGACCGCCGAATTAAAGTGAGAGAGATAGCAGAGGCTATGAACATGTCAAAAGAATGTGTTTGTCACATATTAAATCAACATTTAGACATGAGAAAGTTGTCCGCGCATTGGGTGCCGTGTTGCTCACATTTGACCAAAAACTGTTCGATTGAACATTTCCATTGGCGCAGTTTAAGCGCAATAAATCCGAGTTTTGGCGCCGATTAATTACAGTAGATGAAAATAAGATACACCATTATACACCCGAAACAAAAATACAGTCCAAACAGTGGACTGCAAAGGGGGAACTGGCTCCAAAAAAAAGCAAAAACTGTTTTTTCGGCTGGGAAAGTGATGGCAACTGTTTTTTGGGATAGTCATAGAGTTATTTTATCTTCAGAAAGGAAAAACCATTACAGGAGCATACTACACATCATTACTTGACAAGCTGAAGGCAGAACTTGCCACATTTGCTGAAAAAAAAAATCGTGTTTCACCAAGACAATACAGCATCTCCCACCTCAACGGTTGCAATGGCAAAAATCCACGAATTACAGTTTGAACTGCTTGACCACCTGCCTTACTCACCAGATCTAGCCCCAAGCAACTTCTCTTTGTTCCCTCATCTGAAAATTCCATTCGGAGGACAGAGATTTTCGTCAAATAAAGAGGCTTCATGAACCTTCGTGAACAATTATTTTGCAGAAAAAAATGCTGAGCACCATCTGGACGGCTTACAGAGATGGGAGCATCGCTGGGAGAAGTGTGTAGAGTTATGAGGAGACTATGTTGAAAAGTAAAAAAAAAAAAAAAAATTCTGAAAAAATGTCTTGTATCTTTATTAGGTCGGAAACTTTTCAGACCACCCTTGTATGAGAGTAATCATGTATTATATTTCATATTGGATGCACAATAACATGAAAAGTATATTTTGGAATTATTCCTTTTATTGTATATTGCATCCAAAATTTTATATATATATATAAATTATTAATTGCATAAAGAGGGGGGGTACCCAAATTTGGGGAAATCTGATATTTCTAAAATTATAGTGTTCAAGCTGTTGAATTATCATAATCCCAAAATTAATAAACCTCTTCAAATGTTGAGCTTCTCTATGTAACATGAGAGCAATAAATCCAATTTTCACATTGGATACAATATAAAATAAAATACAAGTATATGTGTATAATTAAAAATAATAGTTTCCAAAGTTGGGTCAAAGTAACCCATTAAGGGCCAAATTAGCTTCATGTTAGGGTAAAGGATTCGACACTGGATTATTATAACACTTGCAGGCTATAATTTAAGAGATAAGAATGATCCTGAATGAAAGTTGAATGCAAAATTCTAATTTGAAAGTTAATTTTAGCAAAAAGTGTTCAGAATTAATGCCACTACTGTACATAGGTTTGGTTTTATGAATGACAATGCATGTAAGATCTACAATACTGACAAATTTTAAATGGAGAACACTTACTAGAATGCACAGAATTGAGGAAAGCTGTACCAGATGGGAAGATAAACAATTTATATTGGCTGGCAAGGGAAAAATTGATGGCTCAAAATCCTGCACATTAGATCAAGAAGAAGTTAAACCTTCAAAAGAATCAAAAGAGTGAAGCAATTCAAGTGTACATGCAACTCATTTTATCCAAAGTAAAACCTTGTTAAGATTATATCTTTATTAAATGATGAATACTCACATAATTAAGATACTTGAGCAGCCAGTAGGAGTTGCATCAGACTGGATTCTCCTCCCAGCAGAGCTCTGGAGGCTACACACTCACTTCCTGCCAAAGCTGCCTCAAAATCTTTATGCTCAGAGCTAGCTTCCCCCATCCTAATAACCCAAGCTTCTAGAAGCTTCTCTAATGCAACACCCTTGCATCATACATATAATGTTAAACTTAAATATAACATCCTGTCACAGTATATTATTAAGGACAACTAAGAATTTTATGCCAGTTATAAATAACATAGTAATTCCTGGTCTGCTATTTGTAGATGTTTTTTTGTGGTGGAATCAGTTACAGTAAATGGCTTAAAACAATCATTTCAAGAAATAGATGAATAATGTAATGAATGGAAGTTAAATGTTATTCAAGAGAAAACACAAATAGCAATATTTAAGAAAGGGCAAAATTGAAGAAGGATAGCATAGACTGTAACGTAGTGTAAGAATATATTTATTTAGGAGTAAAATGGGGCATAAAATAGAAGTAATAGAAGCAACTAACATTAATAAAAGGAAAAAGACTGTAAGTTTTTGAGATTGGAAATACAGAATACCTAATATAAATGTCAAATATTGAGAATAACTTTATAATATGGTAGTTGAATCCAAAATATCATACGATATTGACTTACAGAGACTGGATGGAGGAAAGGGAATCACAGAAGTAAACTGAGAAAAGAATCGACTAAGCATCGCCATCGGAGTGAATCATTTCTAACAGTTATGAGAGACAAATCAAACAAAGCTACGAGAGAGACAGAGCCATGTGGGTTCGAAATCCAAACAAATAACAGATTCAGCGTTCTATGCAAGAAAAGCAATACCAATTATGAGGAAAAAAGAAATTGGCCAGCACAAGAATCGCAGGATATCGGTAATGGAAACAGAAAAAAGGTCATGGTATTTGGGGACTCAATCCTAAAATTTGCCGGGGAGGAGTGTAAAAAAAGCCGGATGTGAAGTGTGCTGCTATCCAGGAATTCGTGTGGATGAATTAGGTAGAGAGTTAAAAAAAGTAAGACTAAATGCAATAAAACCGCATGTTGTGGCCATACATGTGGGGACAAACAATATAAGAAGAGGGGTAATGGCAGAAGAAATTATGGGAGATACCATGGACTTAGTGGTGCAAATCAGGGCTGAAACGCCAGAAACAAAAATAGTGATTAGTGGAATATTGTGTAGAAGGGATGTGATGATACGAAAAGTGAAAAGAATAAATGAAGAATTGGACTGGCTATGTTCACGAAAGTGCATGATGCTGGACAGAAATTGGTGGATAAGGGACGTGGACAAAGCCAGGGATGGTGTACACTTAAACAGAAGAGGAGCTGCAAGATTTGGAAGATTGCTCTGTGATGCAATTAGGAAATGTCAGGGAAATATGTAAAGCAGGGGGTGGATGTACCAGTGGAAGATCAGATATCCAGAGATCCTGAACACACTGAAGAACAAACCAATACGGGCACACCAAGATCAAAGGAAGCTGCTGAGAATAAAACAGGAGGCACAAGAGGATTCGAATTCAAACACATGCAGGTGAGGTAAATGATTGTATAAATATGTGCTCAGGTATCAATCAGGGGACAAAAGGTACATTAGTTAAAACTCAAATGCACAATAAAAAACATTTTAGTGTCTTTCATCAAAACATCCAATACATAGCAAATAAAAGAGCAGAAATTGAACAAACAATTCTTGACTTACAACCAAATATAAAAGTATTTTCAGAACATGGGTTAAGAGACAACAAAGTAAGGGCAAATTGCTATGAAAACTATTATCTAGCCTCTATTACTGCCGGGAAAACCATAAAAGTGGGGGGTTGCAATATATGCTCAAAGGGGTATAAAACTTAAGGAGATCGATTGTAAGCAATACTGTGAGGAAATGTGTTGTGAATTGTCTGCAATTCAAATTACGCTTAAAAAAGCAAGTCTTATCATATTAGGTGTCTACAGTCCACCAAGTGCTGACCAAAAAACCTTCTTAATAAAACTAGAAACCTGCTTAAATGCTATTTAAAAAAAAAAAAATCATTATAATAGGAGACCTAAATATAAATATCTTAACAGAAAGCAAGAATAAAAGATTACTCTTAGAATTACTAAGAAAAAGTAATCTGAAACTAATAGAAACAGGGCCCACTAGAGTAACTCGATCCATCTCATCCTAAATTGATCATGCCTATACCAACTTAAAGAGGGAAGATTTGAACATATCACTAATTAAGGGGCTTAGTGATTATTTTGGACAACTAATAGAAAGTAAAACCATAAACACAGGGACAGTAAAGTGTAAAGGCTTAACAGAAGTGAAGAGAATTATAAATAAAACAACATTAAATTCATGTACAAGTATACAAAGGAAAAAAAATTGATGAAAAATTTGAACACTTTATGAATATTTTAAGGACTTGTCTAGAGCAATCAGCACCATTACGAAAGGTAGTCTGTAACAAATTTAAATGCAGCAATTGGTCTACCGAAGGAGTAAACAAATCAATAAAGAGAATGAATTTCCTAAATAGTTTAAAAGCTTTCAAATTAAATGAAAGGTCTTACAGGTATAAAGAGAACTACAAAAAAATTCTAAATACGGTTATCAAGGAAACAAAAAAAAAGCCACAGTCAAAGACTGCTGCAAAATGCTGAAAATAGAATTAAAAGGACGTGGAATGTTATTAAAACTGTACATAAAGAAAATACATCAAAATGGGTAGATAATTTAAGAGTTGTCAAAAACAACCACCAAATTCTAGACCCAATAAATATCAGTAACACCTTTAATGATTATTATGTAAATATTGTGTCAAATCTGGGAATAAAGAAAAAGAACCAAGAAACAAAGGAAATAAGTATATGTATTAAATCAATTAATGGGAATGCACAGTGAAGTAACTAATTAAATAGGAGTAAAAACATAGATTACACTCAAACTTCACTCTTGAAATAAGGTAACTTACTTCGGACATGTTTCGGTGACTTATTTCAAGAGTGAAGTTTGAGTGTAATCTATGTTTTTACTCCTATTTAAGTATATGTAATTCCATGGTAGTAAGAGAAATCACAAAAGAGGAAGTTATCAAACAGATAAGCACACTAAAATGCAAAACATCTTGCGGGTTAGATGAATACTCTAATCAAATGGTAAAATATTGCAAAAATGAAATAGTGGATTCCTTTACCCATATAATAAATGAAAGTTTCAATTCAGGTACATTCCCCAGTAAACTAAAGGAAGTAATAGTTAGACCAATTTACAAACAGAAAGGTTCCAAACAAGCTATGGAAAACTATCACCCAATATCTCTCTGCTCTTTTTTCTCAAAAATCATGGAAGGTCTCTTCTTAGAACAACTTCAGAACTTTTGCAATAAATTTAAAATCATATCTGAGAATCAGTTTGGCTTCCAAAAAAAGAAATCTACTATACATGCAATTAGTAAAGGGAATGATATAGTTGTTAGAGCAATAGACAGAAAGGAAATAGTGATAGCAATCTTTCTTGATCTCTTCTAAGCTTTCGACTGTGTTGATATTAAAACTTATTGAGGAAACTAGAAAACTATGGAATAAGAGGCACACCATTAGAATGGCTAAGCTCATACCTATTAAACAGGAAACAATGTGTAGAGATAATACATAACACAGATGGAAATCTGGAAAAAATTAAGTCACAGTTTAAACAAATACTACATGGAGTACCACAGGGGTCTAAATTGGGGCCATATTTATTTATACTGTATATAAATCACTTGTTCAAAAAAATACAGGATGCAGGAGGATTAGCTATTGGGTACGCTGACGACACTACTATATTAGTTACAGGTAAAACATCGACAGAGGTACAAAATAAGGCAAATGGATTATTAGAGGCAGTTAAAACACACTTATCAGAGCTAGCAATGATACTTAATACAAATAAAAAGGAATGGATGCAAATTGGAATAAATAGTAAAACACAGACCAACATAACACTAACCATTCCAAATGAAAAAATTTGACAAGTGACGCAGACAAACTTTTTAGGACTAGTGATAGATAACAATCTAAAATGGAACAAACATTTAGAAAAGATCAGCAATAAAATTAACAAGGGTATATATGTGCTAAAACAAATAATACAAATCATGGATGATGATAGTGCTCTAAAAGTATACAGGTTGTATATAAATGAATATCGGGGTTTTAACTCTTTATAATATTTATTACATTCAACTTACAGTTATAAATGATATGTCAAATGAAAAAGCAACTCAAACAGTTCTGTTTGTTGGCACAAGTGCGCATGTGCGTGCAATGTTTCTGCCGCAATCTGCTAGACAGTGGTAGTAGCAAAGATGGCGACCAGTAAACAGAAAGCGTTTTGTGTTTTGCAGTTTGTAAAGATCGAATCTGTAGTTACTGTGCAATGTGCATTCCATAGTAAGTTCGGTTGTGATCCTCCTAGTGATAAAAGCATTCATATGGTATAATCAGTTGGAAGATACCGGCTGCCTTTGTAAAGAGAAGAGCATGGGACGACCAGGAATAAGTGAAAAGACTGTTGAGCAAGTGAGAGAGTCGTTCACTCGTAGCCCAAAGAAATCAGTCCGGAAGGATAGTCGTGAATTACAAGTTCCTGTGTCGAATGTTTGGAAAGTTGGAAAGTTGTAAGAAAACACTTACAGCTACGTCCTTACCGTTTACAGTTATTACAGGATCTAAAGCCGACAGACCATGGATTACGTGCCAAATTCGCAAACATGTTTCATGACGATTTTGTGGATCGTGTTGTCTTCAGTGATGAATCGACCTTTCACCTTAGTGGACATGTTAACATTCATGATGTGCGCATCTGGGGCCCAGAAAATCCTCACGAGATGGTACAAATGCAACGAGATTCCTCTAAAGTGAATGTTTTTTGTGCGGTATCCCGACGAAAAGTTTATGGGCCTTTCGCTTTTAGTGAACCTACTGTAACTGGCACTTCTTACCTTGATACACTAGAGCAATGGTTCTTCCCTCAGTTGGAAGAAAATGAGCCAGAGAACTTCATTTTCCAGCAGGATGGTGTGCCACCTTCCTGGCATAACGAAGTACACGATTGGTTGAACGTCACTGTACCCGAGCGCTGGATAGGCCGCAAGGGCCCCAATGACAGGGCTTGCTATGCATGGCCTCCACGTTCTCCTGACCTAACGCCATGCGATTTTTACCTTTGGGGCTTCATCAAGGATCGTGTGTACATGCCTTCGCTAACAGCTGACCTCCCTGAATTAAGAAGCCGGATTGAAGCAGCTGTTGCTACAATTACTGAATACACACTTATCAATGTTTGGGAAGAACTCAGCTATAGACTTGATGTGTGTCGTGTGACAAAGGGTAGTCACATTGAGCATTTATAAGCTTCTTGGTAAAACTGTTTGAGTTGCTTTTTCATTTGACATATCATTCATTACTGTAAGATGAATGTAATAAATATTATAAAGAGTTAAAACCCTGATACTCATTTATATACCCCTGTGCTATGCTTTCATAACTGTAAGTTGAATGTAATAAATATTATAAAGAGTTAAAACCCCGATATTCATTTGTATACACCCTGTACTATGCTTTCATACATCCACATCTGAATTAAGGGATCATCTTATGAGGAGTAGCAGGAAAGAATCAGAGGTTAAAAATATTTAGGTTACAGAAAAGAGCAGTAAGAATAATTGAAAAGAAGCAAAGAAGAGATTCATGCAAAAGTAGTTTTAAAAGACACAAAATCCTCACAGTATCATGCTTATATATTTATGAATGCCTTAAGCATTTAATAAGAACTCACAAAGAGGAAAAAAATATAAATATTCATAAACATAATACAAGAACAAAACTGATCTATTTTAGGGACAGACTAAGAGGCTCATGAAGTACAAAATGTATTATAAACAATGCAAAAGATTTAAACAATCATCTACCTCACCAGATCAAAGTAATAAAGGACAATGCAAGGAAAATTAAGGCTGTTAAGACGTACCTGATAAATAATGCTTTTTACTCTCTTCAGGAATACAAAAATGTAAATAGTAGTTTAGATTTATAAAAACATCTGTATATAATTCACTCTAAAATGTGTACTATAAAATTCATTCTAAAATGTGTACAAGCATAGTTTTTAGTTTATATCTTTTTTTGACAAAGCCTTGTAAATGTATTATTACAAATGGTGAATAAAATCTGAATCAGAAATGACAAATACAATGTTTTGTAGGGAAGCTGACCACTATGTATAACTGCAAGGGAAGTAGCTTAAATTGAGCCAGAAAGAGTTTCAAGGGGAACATTATTATGGAAAAGGCTCTTAAATATTGATTTACGATCTTGAATTTAGAAGAAAATAACATTGTGACAATATTTAGAATATCAAGAAACCTAAGAAATTCTGAATGAATTAACCTTTTCACGGACATGGACGTCATATGACGTCAATTTTAATATGCAGGAGAACCAATATGGATGTCATATGATGTCCTGTGCATGCATGCATTTAACTTATTTAACCTTAATTATTTTAATTTATATCTTTTATAATAGATTTAAATAAATTCTAGAATAAATAAAAGTCTTACTTTTAAAGGTTCCTTTTTGAATGGTACATCTCAAAACATGAATAGACATATAAGGGCACAGCATATCATGTTCATATTTTTATGAACTCCTATTTTGCGGCACAGTAAACACCTTTGAAATGGATGCAACTTTTTTGCTGTCGGCGGTATCCTTTTAGGAAAGCATTTTCCTTCAAGTCTAAGGGGTGCAGGGGTTATAGATTTCTTACAGCCTGTATGAAGACGCCTCTGAATGTTACTGTGCTCAATTAGGCTACTAGCTATTGATATGCTGAAGTCCAGGTAGGTCATCATCTTGCGTGGGTTTAGAGTTCTCCAAATTACTGAACAATAGTATATGTTGATATCCAGCTGGTGCAAAAAGAACTTTTTATACCATTTAACTGTTTATCGTAAAGAAGGATATGATTGCAATACCGGTTCTACTAGATCCACACCACCCATATGCATATTGTATTCCTGGATAACATCAGGCTTCAAAATTCACATTTTGGTGTGCGCATCTATTTTTCCAATGTCAATCATCAAAATCTTAGGGCTGCAATTGGACAACGCCGTAACCACCCTCCTATCTTGCCAAGTAATGTAAGTCAAGGGTGGGAGCTGATGCACCTGCATTTCTCCTCTCCTTAGAGTCTTTGTATTCACATTCTTTGGCAAACCAATACGATTTGAACGTGCTGTTCCAATTGCATTTGTTTTCCTTTTGTATAAAACCATGTTTAATTTAGGGGAGCTGTACCAATTATCTAAATATACAGTCCTACCCTGGTCAAGAATAGATTCCATCTGGTGCATTACTATGGAGCCAGATAACCCCAAATCTTTGTTTTCAGTATTATCAGTTCCTTGACCAGTGTAAATGCAGCTATTGTAAAAATATCCCATTTTACTTTACAAAGATCAAAACTCTTTATGCCAAATCTGACCCTCTTTGTTTTGATGTATTCCTTCCAACCTAAGCGGCCCTTCAAAATCATCAAGCTTTCATCTACAGTATCACCAGGCAGGTAATTTTCTTTCAATTTTGAAATAATATATTCCAAAACTGACCTAATTTTGTGTAGTTATCATTTACATTTTCTGTGCCGGTGAAATGAAGGAACTGCAAAATGGAAGTAAACCTGTTATTTGACAAGCATTTCCCAAAAAATAGAGTATCTCACATGTCATCTGTAGACCAGTACATGTCTAAAGTGGGTTTACGAATAACACCCATGAGCGTAATTAGACCAATTCACCCATGAGCGTAATTAGACCAATTAGCCTGTAAATCTCATTCAGTGTTACTTCTGTCCACTTCTGAATTCTACTTTTAGGCCCTAAATTGCCTTTAGAAGTCAGGTCTTCCTTCACCTTACTCACATATGCATCTGTTTCTGTAACAATGAGAGACACTAAGTCAGCAGTAAAAATTTTTGTGAAAATGTCAATTGGTTGGCTGACAAGTCAGCTGAGCTTGGGGTTGTACTCCAGAGGCTGTGCTCGTGAAGATATGTCTAGTTGTTTTGGAGTAATTTTGATTACCCCACAATGTTGGTTCTTACGAACACCTGAAGGAAGAGAGTCACTTTCTTCCTCACTGATGCCTATATCCTCGTTGCACCCCTCAGAATCTGAAAACTAGTCGTCAACATCAAAGTCACTGTCATATAGCAAAAAGTCCTCCACATTAACTTAAGCAATTTCTGAAGCCCATACACTGCCTACACAAGGTAATTTGTTAGCTACATTGCTAGTCATAGCCATGGTTAGAACTGAGATATAACATATTTTCAAATGTGCTTTTCTGATAGCTAAAACAAAAAACTGTGAACCCTATAGCTACACAGCTCTACCATAAATCTGCACTGTGTATTTATTTTAAGGAATAGGAACCCCAACAGGTTTGATTTCTTTGCAGCTTGGGTGTTCCTCACAAACACACTTACGTAATTACATCGTAGCAATAAACCGAATGATAAAACCTTGAAGCGAGAATATTGTGCTTAGCTAGCTGTACATATATACACTTATACGTACATAACACAAGCCTGACTCACAAATTAGGTGTGTTCGACATACAGAATGACTTTTGCTACAGCGAAAAAATTAGTGATATTTAAACTTTTGTGAATACAGTCTCTCTTTGTTTCTATGATAGATGTATAGTACCTTTAATGGGCCTTAAGCCAGTTTTTGTTTCATTAAAATATCTTAATATATACCAAAGATACAAATGTTTATGTACAAAGCATATTTACCTACATTTAACAATTTAAATGCCTTGAATTGTGTATTGGGTATCCATTACCAGCCGTGCAGCATTTACATGTCCATCGCTCAAGCGATTAATAGTGATCAAAATAATTTGGAATATAATGGGTTAGGAGAAATTTGGGGAAGGTAAAACCAATATACATGCTTTTAGAATGTAGTAAGAAGGAAATGTGAGGAAAATTATTTAGTGAGTTAACCAAATAAAATAATCTCTAGTATTTTATATTTTATTGAAAAACAGTAAGAAAATGAAAATGTGTATAGCTGAAACTGATAAAGAAGAAAGAGAAGTATTGCATGATTTGAATTGACATATTTGAGATTAAAAGAAATGAAAACAGGTGTACTACAGTATCAGTGACCCATTTGAGATTGAAATTAAGAATGCAAAAAGAAAGAGAGAAAGAAACTAACTAATCAGAAATGGTATGAATTAGATACAAACATGGCTTGGACCAACATTCCAGAAAATATAGGAGTTCATAAGCAAAATGGGACAGCAGTGGAATTGATATGTCTAAAGAGTTGTAGCATAGACATAACTGTGCGGTAGTTTTTCTTGTTTTAATAATCTTGTACTTTAAAAATTGAATTACAAATATTATAAGATAGGTTTGTGAATGTTTGAACATGACTAACAGCCTGTGCTGAATTCCTAGTAATATTAACATGTACAGTTCAGCATAAACAAACAAATAAAGAATACTATTTACATTTTATTAACTCCTAAAGGACAAAAGCAATGTTTTCCTTCTTGTTTACTTCCATGGACTACTTAATAAAAGAAAATTGGTATTATTTTGCATATAATTTCTTCATGACTTGTTTTACATTTTCGTTATAAAAAATATATATTTCATATTATTTCATAGCTGGGCCGCTATCTATATGAGGGTGATAAATATATAAGCAGTACTTGAGCCAGAATACTGTGCAGGCAGGTTTGAGTAGGATGGGCCTGCCTGAGTAGTGTGGTGGAGCATGTCTGTCTCACATTCTTGCTTAGGATGAGTTACCCAGATATCCTTTCTCTAGATTTTCCCTTATCCTGAGAAAAGGAATGCTCCATGGACTCAAAGATCATTTGAGCATCATTTCACAAGTTTCATTCATCGTTAAGCTACAAAGGAAAAAGAAAAAAAAAAAAAAAAAAAAAAAAAAAGAGTAGGATAGTGGAGAGAAGGGTTGAAGGTCAGTGTGCTATTGAGGGGGAACTAGCATATTAGTTGTTTTGACAGGTTTCAGTGTAAGTACAGCCATGAGAGAAGAACAGGTTCCTTTGTCTATTGTGCAACACATTATTATAAAATTTTAAACTAATGAAGGAGTTAAACCTTCAGAGGTTTTAACTTATTTGATGGCACAGTTTGAGGATGCTACACTGTACCAGAATTGGGTGTTTACTTGAACCAGATAATTTAAGAGCAGCTGAGGGATTGTATAAAACAAAGGTCATGCTTATCACCAGGGTCAAATTTCACAGATGACGTCTGTGCCATTCCAATGCTTATTGAAGATGATTGTTTGCCAATGCACTGTTGAAGAAATCCCATCAGAAGTGGGTGTCAGCTTGGGAGTACTCATACCATTATCAGTGTCTTGGATTTAGAAAAATTAGTACTTTGTGCCTTCTAAAGTTGTTAACCTAGCAGCAAAAACAGGTTAGGTTTGAGATTAGTGAGAGATTTCTGAATCAATTCCAGCTTAAAGGTGAGGATTTTTTGAGGTGCATCATTTCACTCCAGAATCCAAAATGGCGAGCAAGGAGTGGCAAAGAAAGAATGAAGCCTGCCCTGTGAAGGCAAAACCCATATCTCAGTTCTCGCTGCTGTGTTTTTGACTACAAAGGAGTTTTGTTCATTGATTTTCTTCATGATAGATGTACAGTGAATGCAGCTTACTGTTGCCTATTGTTAACATCAGCAAAAGGTGCCTGCGGAAACAAAAGATGTATGCCCATCAGAGATGTCATCCTTATCCAAGACAATGCTAAGCCTCACACTACAAATTTGAAAAGGGACACATTGGAGAACATACATTAGAAAATCCTTGAACACCCTCTCTACAGTCCAGACCTATCCCCCCCTCCACCCCCAGACTATATATATATTTTTTTTTTTTTATCGTAAAAAAATTGCTTGGAGGAGAATGATTCAAAACCAAAGAAGATCAGGAATGTGTGTGAAATTTGCTGATAACACACCCAAAAAATTTTCTGAAAAGTATATTCAAGCTTCCAAATTGTTGGCAAGATTATGTAGAGCTGAAGTAGGCTATGGAGACAAGTAGAGGTGTCATTTGTGTATATGCTTAATCAATAAATATATTTTTGAAAACTCACCATTTATATTTGAATTACCCTTATATTTGAGTGATTTTAGAAGATTTTGAAACTTTTTTTGGTATTAATTTTTTGGCATATAAGTATTGGTTAATTTCACTTTCACTGTTGTCATAGTCGTTCCATTGAGAATTTAAACAAGATGTTCATTTCTAAAACTTGAGCTGTAATGAGTGATGCTTACTAAATCTGCCTATGGAATAATGTCCAGTGACGTGCGCTGATTGTCCAGGCAGCCGAAGCACTTCACATTATTATTTTTAAGTAAACGTAAATTAAATATGTAATTCCCCTTCATAAAATGAGAATTGAAGTTAGTAATGAATTAAATTAATTATTGTTAGGAAAATTTAATAAATTATATTAGACAAAACCTTGTTTAAAATAATAAACTTCTAACTTTGACTCAACTGTGGACCAAATTGCTGAAAAATCAGTGGAGTAGAAATTCCATCCTTCAGTCCTGAGATGAAAATTCCTCAAAGAACTGCTCCTTTTTTCTGAGGTCTTTTAACAAGCGCACTTCAGTTGAAATAATTCCAATATGTGATAACCTCTTCTCTCCAGCAGAATTTCAAGAGCCACTTGATTCTCTTCAGCACTGAAAATGACCTCTCTACCAAAGAAGTACTCAATGAAAATATACACAGTAATGACACTAATAAATTAATCTGTCAAAAACTATTTTTATGCGTTGAATTTTTATGCTGAACAGTGTTGCAAGTTCACTCATGGTTTTATTTTCAAATTCTTCGCTACTATACACCTCAAACAGCTCATTTTTCAACCAAATGGCATTGAAAAATGTTCTGTAAGTAGCTCCCAGAGGACTCTTTAGTATACTGCCCATAGTTTTCGTGCACTAGTAAATTTAAAAATCTCAGTTTAGTATAATCTTGAAATCTCATTTTCCAAGTGGTCAGTAATGTTATCAAACACTTTAAAGTAAATGCGTTTATAGTTTACATTTCTTCTCTTTGAAGGTTCTCCTACTTGAGAGAAAGGTTCTTGAAAAACTTCAAAATCGTCACACAATGCGGCTATAGAGCGACAAGTTTCTTGAATTTTCTGCTGACAGTACAGAATATCATTTGCATAGTTCTGGAGGATGTTATATAGTACACCTGTGAAGGAAAATATTTTGTTGAATGTGTTGAGAAGGAAAGCAAATATGAAATCCACCAAAAGTGACAAATAGCCATCAACTGGTGCTAAAGTGTCTGACTCAATCTCTGTGGGTGTCCTAATGTTGTACAAAATACATCACACAGTAGAGTTCTGTTCCTGCACATCGGTTTACTAATCTGGAAGGATAATTCCATCATGTTGGGTACACGTGAGGAAGTTGATGCTGCAAAAATTGGTCCAAAAATGTTGTATGTTTAGGGATTTTGAAAAAAATGCTCCAAATCCATTAAGGACTCTCAATAGAGATAGAGTAGCAATTTCCATGAGGAACCTCAATGAAATGTATATTAAGGTTTCTTGAAAACTATACAAGCTATGGAAATTTTACCACTTAAAAAAAAGCAATTTCTTCTAATTCAGAAACCATAGTCAAATCATAAATTAGGTAAATGGTGCTAACTTGTGTATATTTTAATAAACAAGAAAATTTACATTTTTCACAAATTTTCTTCTTTAGGTATGCTTTTCTAAAGAGCTGTGATTTATTTTTTTTTTTGTGTATGCAATATGTGTTGCTCTAAACAGTGGTGAAAGTTTTTATGTCTATCTGTGTATGAAGATCCTAAAATAATTATAAATACTTAAAAAAATAAATTAAAAATAAAGTGTACATATTTTAATTATTTTTTCACAAAAGCTGTATGTAGGACAGGAGTTGAATAGGTAGAGTCAACCTGATATATGGTGGACTTTGTGACAGTGATGTGTTTTAACCATTGAAAGTTAGATGAGTCGAATTTTGTAACACTACATCAGTTACTTTTTATTTCGGAAAACATGTCTCAGAAGCCATGTGCTTCCATTGTCAATTCCTTTGGTCGACTGCCAGCATTGCTTGCTGTGGTGGTTGTCTCTGTCCCTGGTGGTGGTTTGATGAACCTCTGAATCAGTAGATTGCCTGGCGGGATTTTAAAATTGAAAACACGGTTCTTGTTTTTTCAAACATATATGTTTTCCCAAACTTTTAATTCTGTCTTCCTTGTGATGTTTTTGAGGATTTTTTGGGCTTCTATTTATGGTGTGTTTCTCTTTCCAAAAATGCCAAGCTACTGCAGATTTGTCTTCTTGTTTGAGTTTAATATTTCTGTGGTGTTCTTTTTGTTTGGCCGTTGTAGATTTTTTCACAGTCATTACAGCTGAACTGATATATTCCTGGTTTGTTTTCTTGTGGGATATCATCATTTAATTTAGAATTTAAAATGTGTTTTATAGAGTAATTGTTTTTTGGGGCTAGAATGATGTTATGTCGTTTGAAGATCCTCTGGAATTTGTAGATCTTGTTTTCTTTCTGGTTTTGTGTGAGTGTGCTGACTTCTTTAATTCTCTTCCTATTTTTGGCCTTATTAACTTTTTTGTACACCAGTTCTGCCTGGAATCCATTCTCTGTAGCTATGTCCAATATTTTAGTAAGTTCATATTGGTATTCTGTTTTGCCCATTGGTACATTTACCAATCTGTGTGTAAGGCTGTTGAGTAAAGCATGCTGATGGGGAATGGGATTGTAACTCTTTTGTTTTATATAGCTGTTGATGTGGGTAGGTTTTCTGTGATGCCAAATGTAAGGTGATTATTATTTTTTTTTTTTTTTTCATCAAAAATAATAATCACCTTACAAAGGCTGAATTGTTTCACTTTAATTGTTTTGGAGAAAAATGTACCTAAAGAAGAAAATATGTGAAAAATGCTGCATATGTTCTTGTTTATTGAAATGTTAACAAGTTAGTAATTATAAACCTAAGGTATGATTTCTCTATAGTTTCTGAATTAGAAGATGATGATGTATATTATGATAGCTTGTATAGTTTTCAAGAAACCTTAATATATATTTCATTGAGGTTCAGCATGGAAGTTGGTTGGTATCTAATGTTGAGCAGTTGGCAGTGAAGCCATTCGCTCTCTTGCATTCAGAAAGACTTTTGTTACTAACAGGTAGGAGATCCTTTAATAATTAACTGAAGGCTTAAAGGAACCGACCTGGACAAAAGCCTAATGTGCAATCCCTCACCTTCATGTGGTGAAGCTGTTAGTAATCACATATTAATTTTGTTATAATAGAAAGGAGTCCCTTTAATTGCTTCTAAAATCTGAAGACTTATAGGAACCAATCTAAACAAAATTATGTGATGAACTAAAGGGGAAGGCTGCTCACCAATAAGCACTGGTCAGCTTGGTGAGTTGCTGACCTGGACTGGTACTTCTTCCTTTCCACATATCAAATCCCCTCTTTTACATTTCCTGTCCAGTCTTGCTTAACTCAACTCTTGTTTTCTTCAACCCTGATGGTATTAGAGTATTCGAGGCCTAGGGGATCATTTCATTTTCTTTCCTGTCCATAACTTTCTTTACTTGGGTGATGTAACCGCCATTTATGGTGCCTAATTTTAAACCATTACAAAAAATTAGATAAAAACATTTCAGATAAAAGGGTGCTAAAAGTAACTTGTATTCAGGTATTTGGTAGGTACTTTAAGGCAAAATAAGGTTTAGTATATGGGCATTAATGAAAAAATAATGCTTCTGGATGCGTGATCTTGATTAGTGCTCGAACTCCATTCAAATTTCCGACCATTGTTGCTGCATTGTCAAAAGTCTGTGCAATCTATTTCTCAGTACACCTGAATTCTGGTAAGTGCTGGATAAGTTCTACAGTAGCTTGGGCATGTCGGTCGCTATTTATATCACAGAATCCCAAGAGCCTTTCTTTGAGCTCTCCATCGTATACATAATGCAAAACTATAGAAAACTGTGCCACATGAGTAGTTTCATCAACCATAACTGACATAAAAGGAATATTCACTATTTTTTGTTTATAGCTGATGAAATGGCTGAACTAACAGCCTGGATTAGATCATTCTGCATATGATTGAAAATTCCTTTAAAAACAGTTAAAAGTTTATAAATGATCTGCTAAAAGAGGATCATATTCTACAGTTTACTTTAACAATTTAGTACAATTACCTCAATTAACAGAATATTCTGTTTCATCATGCCCTTAGCTCTTGCTTTCCTAGAAAACTTACTGCATTATTAAGTAATTTAAAAGCTATCCCTGCTTTGCTTTACATTCAGATTGTGCAGAGAAATTTCAGTTTTTAACTAGTCATCAAACGCAATGTCTATTCTACTTTTTCCAAAACCAGTTATATTTTCAGAAGATTGTAGATGACAGACAGACAATTCATGCTTGGCTATAGACTTAACTAAATTTCCCAGATGTATATATCCAGTTTTTGCCCAACTAGTGCTCCTATTACTAGCAAACAACAGGCAATACCAGCAAAACAATGCATTTAGTTCAGCACAACCAGCTAAACACTCACATTTACTATATGTTTTTGACTGAAAATGTCTAGTACATTTATTTTTATGTTGGACTAAAGTTGGTAGTTGCAGTGTTGGTCTTTCATTTTTAATTAATTATAATTTGTTCGAGAATGAACTTGCACTCTCTTCATCTATATGTTCTACCAGAGATTGGTTAGGTTAACTGGTGCATAGTGAAATGCAATTGTTATGTACCTTTTGGGCTCTTGTAGTTGGCTCCGACTAATCTCGGTCGCTCTTCAACAAATTTGTCTCTCTCTCTCTCTCAGCCATGGGAAAAGATCATATGAAGGTAACGTAACTGGGTGGTAGACATGAAATAAAACAATTCACTACTGTTGTTAAGTTGAACACATCAAATGTATATTTTCAATTAATTATTAGTTCAATTCAACTTCCTGGTGGCACTAGTTATTACCTAAGCAACTAGCACAAAGAAGTATCGCACACACTCGTATACATAAATTAAGCACCAAATACTCATGTAGCTTAACTTAGATTGCTAAGCACACTTACAATTATACTGAAGTTGATCCGACATGCTAAATGTTGACTCTAATTCTCAATTTAACACTTTAATTCTTTGTTACATAGAGTGCAATTTCTTAATACAACTAGCGTTGATTTATTCAGCAAAAAGTAACTTTGATGGAATCTTCACCTTCTTTTATACTCTTTTGGTATGGTTTTATTGCTCTAATGTCATTGGTTAACTCTTGGTATCTAAGTTGTAGAATCAAGTGAACTCTCATTGTTACTAACCCACGTGATGCAGTAATAACAAAAAAATAAACTGATTCCTTATTCAGGGAATCCTCTCAAAAGTGTACTTGGATCCCTATTGCACGTAGCAAAGTGGTGCATTACAAAAGGCTGTGAAGAGGTCAGCATTTCCATCTTACTATGGGTATGGGAGAATAACCTTTTGTTATATAGCAAGCAAAACAAAGAAGTTTAGGTTCTAGCATCTCATGTACAACATAAATGTTAACTTACAAACAGAAATTAAACAAATAATCATTACATACATACCGATAAAAGAGTTATGTCCTCATATGCCCCTATGGAGAAGTTAGAGTTTCTTAGAGTAAAGAACTCTAAATTCTACATATCCTTCCTGCCATACTGAAAGAAATAGGGTTTGTTTATATGGAGCCTGCCCAGCCATTTCACCAGATCAATGATGTTATACTACTATGGTTGAGTGTACTCGATCATCACTTGTTACTGTGGACTGCTGGGTTGCTTATACCTGAGGTTACCTTATATAAATTCACTCACCTATGCACACAAACAAAAGATTACATAATTTAACGTGGAACTAGTGTACACCTTCTTGAGTAAGATTTGTTGACACAATTAAAAATATTAGAAATGTCATTAGCACAAATTATCTGCTTGAAATAACAATACATACAATAAAGAGTAGAAAAATGTACATTTTACAAGACCCTGTGTTCTGCACGTTGTTTCATTACACATATAATGCAACTGCCTTTTAATCTTCCTTTTTCTCCTCTTTTCTTCTTTCACAATGAGATATTTTGACACTGTTAAAACACATATACAGTAACAATACACACAAAAATCTTATAAGTGAAATATAATTTTATTTTTCAATGGCCATGACCTTGAACACCTTGAAATAGGCGACAAAGAAAAATAAATTAAATTTTACCCCTTACTAAAATAGAATTTCTTAAATGACATATAAGCAAATTTTCTATTTGTAAATTGACAAGTTTCCCATAGTACAATAAATAATTTGAATAATTAGGTTAGTTCTTTAGTGGATAGAAACAAATTCAAAGTTCTTCAATTTACCTGACATCTCATCTCTTATTTCACTCTTTTATGTCATTCTCTGGACATTTCTCTTTTCTTTGTATATCCATGCATCATCATCATGAATAAATAGTTTCAATATGTCTTTATGGTTACTACCAATTATGTTACTGCTGCTTGGATCGGCTAACTCATAAGTATCTGTACTAAAGATTTCTTTGACAACAAACTGACCCAGAAAATACTTCATGAAACGTTGATTCTCCCTTTTCGCTTTGCTTGACGTCTTATTTTGTCAAAGAACAAGGTCACCTTATTGTATGCTCCATACGATTCCTCTATTTACTTTTTAATGTCTCTGACATCTTTCCACAGCTTTAGTAATCCTATCTATAGCTTGGTGATACATATCTTGGCTTTCAAGGATGATGCTTTCGTTGACGTGCATTGTTGTTGGTGGATTACAGTTTATTGTTTTCATTAATTTTCCTGTTGACAGTTCTATGGGCTTATATTTTGTGACTTGATTAACAGTTTCATTAAGAAGTGTCTCAATGGGCTTCACATAGTTTATCCATCTAAGATTTTGTGCCTGCCTGTATTTGTGTCATTAATGGCATCTCTAGGTGACAAATGATTTCTGTCAGGTGACTGGATGGAACATTCATCATCTGACCTGTAGCTCCTATAATTTCCTCGGTATGAACCATGTCATCCTCTGGAATACCTGTTGTGGTGACCCATTCCAGAGTAATTGTTGGTTTCATTATTCTGGTTACCATTGGCATCTCTGGTGATCCGTAAGGTGTTTATTTGTTCATGGCAGTGGTTGGTTCTCACTTGATCCCTATCTTGTCCAAATTGGGGTAGGATATACTTGTATCTTTCACTTACTGGTGGATTTCTTCCCTGACTATGAAGCCCTTGACCACGATATCGACCATTGCTGTCGTGAGCATTAATATTATGGTTCCAACTTCTATTGGATTCAAAATCCTCCATTTCTAAAGCAGACAGCAGATCTACCATAGCAATAATATTCCGTGGTTTTGCGATTAATAAATAATTTTGGATTCTGAGTGGAAAGTGGTTTGTTATGACTCAATAAAGACCTGCTCAGTAATTTGCAGATGTAGATTCTTTTTGTATTTTGAAATTTGTAAGACATAGTCGACATTGAAACTCCATCTTTGGATGTGTATTGCCATTAGCAAAGTTTATCTCTGATTTTCTGCTGCTATGAAGCATTCCAATAACAATTAAGAAACAAATGCTGAAAAAAATCATATGAGTCTTGCAGAGACCTTGCAAGTTGCACCCAATCTAGTGTTCGTGCATCTAAACATTTTTTTAAGATAGTCATTTTAAGTTGCTCTGGGACAATTTTAAGTTGAATTTCCTGCAGAAAACAGTCGCTGGACTTGGATATTACCCTGGGTGAGTCTAACATTCCCCGCATATCCAAGGTTTTCTGTTCGATTGGAAGTTAGGTCATCATTTACAACATCTGAATGCTTATCATTAGTGACAACACTGGGTACATTATTGTTACACTTTGGAATGGAGTCAGAAGCTGCTTCTTTCAGCTCTGAGTTAACTTAAGCATCTAACTATTTATTTTAAGGCATAGTTCCTTAGGAGCCTCAGATAGCTCCTTGTGACTTTTCACTAATCTCTCTGTAATTTCAGCATTTTTGCTTTCTATATCTGCCTTGATAAGAATTGGTTTCTCGCTCCACTCATTTATTGCCTTATTGCTAGAAACAGAAAAACTATGTACCTTGCAGTCAAGCAAATTAATATTCCATTTTAGACTAGTATGAATTGGAGAAAATTCATCTCAGCTGTCTTCAGTTTCGTCATGAAGTTCACTCCTTTGCTTAAATAAAGCAAGATCAATGTTACCTAAAATTTCCTGCTCTTTCTTGCTCATTTGTGAGTGCACCTAACTAATTTTGATGTCTACATTTATTGCAAGTTCCTGAAGTTGTGAAGGTAAACCTCTCTTACATTTTTCTAACTCCACTTTTTGATATTCAAAGTTAGCTTTGATTTGTTGGGAGATCTCGGTTTTGATTTCTACTTTTTGAGATTATAGCTCACCCCTCATTTCTTTTAGCTCACCCTGCATTTCATCCTGGTGTGTCTGTAATTCCCCTCTAATTTCGGCCTTATGTTGATTCAACTTTGCTACAAGCATTGAGAAAAAGGGGGCTTTCTACCTGCAGAGACAAATTGTTTTGAGGTCTAGTGTCTGTCATAGCAGTGCTCTCTATACCTGGCAAGGTGGAATCATCACTAACACTTAAATTAATGCTTTGAGTTCCCCTGCTTTGTGACACATTCTGTTCAGAGTCAATGCCCTGAGCATATTGAAAATTAGAAGTACCTGTTAGATTATCATACTCAGCTACTATACTTTCCTTTTCTACAGGACCAGACATTTTTCTGTGAAAAATTTTACAATTTTGTAAAAGCATACAACCCTTCCAAAATCTTATTCTAAAATAAATGATAACATTTGATGTTCTGGAAGTTCTACTGCTGTTGTTAACAATGCCCTCTCTGATACTAGATAACTGAGATGTTCCCTGGCAACAATGGAGGTTCATAATGATATGGTTGTCTGTCTAGTTGACTTCTGACTGGCCCCTTCCTTTTGTAGTTTTCCTACCATATAAAACTCAGGTAGTGGATGATGTTATCAGCTTCTGCTTTGTATTTACATGCATTTATATGTAGTTCATAGCACTTTATTTTAATTGTTGTGTGCTTGGTTGCTTTTGGCCTTTTTGTCTAAACTTTGATAGACGATATGAGTTTTCTATCTTCAATTTGTTCTTTATGTTTGTTTTTACATTAATTGCTCTTAACATTGGTTACCTTTCATGTTGATTACCCTTAACATTGGGTGCCAATTTGTGCTCAACTATATACATGGTGTACCAGAGATTGGTTAGATTAACCAACTTGTAGTGAAGTGCAATTGTTACATACCTTTTGGGTTTTTGTAGTTGGCTCTGGCTAGTCTCAGTCAGCTCTTTAACAAATTTTACTCTCTCAGTCATGGGAAAGGTGCTTATAAAGGTAACTTAATTTGGTGGTAGAGGTGAAATAAAACAATTCGCTACTGTTGTTAAGTTGAACATATCAAATGTATATTTTCAACTAATCATTACTTCAGTTCAACTTCCTGATGGCACTCGTTATTACCTAAGCAACTTACACAAAGATGTAAGTTATCACACACATACTCTTATACATAAATACATAAATTAAGCACCAAATACTCAAGTAGCTTAAGTTTGATTGCCAAGCACACTTTCTACTGTACTGAAGTTGATCCGACGCACTAAACTTTGACTCTAATTCTCAGTTTAACACTTTAATTCTTGGTTACATAACACATGATTTCTTAGTACAATTAGCATGGATTTATTCAGCAAGAGTAACTTTGATGGAATCTTCACCTTCCTTCACTCTGCATGGTATGTTTTGCTCTAATGCCATTGGTTAATTCTTGGTCTTAGTTGTAGAATCATGTGAACAGGTCATAGGTTCTCATTGTTACCAACCCACATGATGCAGTAATACAAAGAAAATTACCCTGGTTCCTTACTATTTGAGGAATCCTCTCGAAAGTGTACTTGGATCCCTATTGCACATAGCAAAGTGGTGTATTATAAAAGACTGTGAAGTAGGTCAGCATTTTCATTTTACGATGGGTACAGGAGAATAACATTTTGTCATATAGCAAGCAAAACGCAGAAGTTTAGCTTCTAGCATCTGATATAAAAGATAAATGTTAACTTAAAAACAGAAATAAATAAGCAATATATGCATACAGATAAAATAGTTAAGTCCTCAAGCACATGTAAAATGGATTGCATGGAAGTTCTTATGCTTTTAGGATGAAACATTATTGTATAATAATTATATTGTTAAAACAATCTTTATTTACTCATTTCCACAAACTGTAAAACTTCAAACTGAGTAACATGCCACTGTTATAAATTCACCTTACATAAGGTACTTCAGCACCTTGAAACCTTATCAGAAACTGACCTAAGCTTGTTTTGTAGGAGCCATAATGGAAGCTTGTGTTTCTTGTAAACCTTCAGATGCACATGCATCTTTTCTTGCTCGTGTAGCTGAATCAACTGGATATTTTGCATCTGGTTTGGGTATGCACTAACATATACATTTGAGTCTCAGCAGCACAGCCAGCCCAGTATTAATATACACATTTGAGCCACCGGAGCACAACGGTACACTGCTATTAAGCATAACCATGGTGCAGTGAAACTTGTTATTTCTATGTTTCGAAGAAATGTAAATATGGATGCCTATAGGCTTTATCAGGTGATTACTGAATAAATTAAGAATAAATGTTTACAGAAGCAATGCTTCGGTTGCTTCTGCTGAATGCATGCCACTGATAATGTCAAATTTATACAGGTGTACAGATATGATATTCATTAATTTTCTATGCAGTCAGCAAGTGTCATATTCATGAGAGTTCAATATCAATTCCAGTTGCCCATTTCCTTGGGAAAATTGTAAACATGAAGTAGTAATTATATATATTATTGTAAAATGTCAACAGTTCTGAATCTAAAATACTTATGTTTTTCACTGTTTATATTAAACAGCAATATTTTGTTAATTTTTTAGGAACAAAATCGGGACTTGCATGAAACATTCCATAGCCAACTAGAAAAGGCAGAAGATGGCTTCTCCTTAGTAGCAGAGTATTTTGGACATGGTGTTTTCAATAAATTGACTGTCATCACTGATTCTCCAACTTCAGAAAGTATAACAATGGGTAAGTATGCAAGTATAAGAGAAACGAGCCATCTAAATACATGACCACTGAGAGAGATGGTATTTCTATTAGTTAAAAAAAAATTTATGTGACTCACTACAAATAGGGGCAGACCATATTGCTTGCCCTTGCTTTGCAAACCATATTCAATTCTTGTGCTATGTTGCTGTGATATCATTACCTACTAAGTTTGCAATTATCATCTTGGCCCATATACATCATTCTTGATAAACATTTCTATTCTATCTTCTTAGTGTATCCAGCTATTTGCTGACAACTCGAGTTCCACTACACAATCCTTCTTTTCACAAATGATGAATATAATGTCTGATGCTAGTAGTAATATTCCAGCTGTTGATAAACATTTGTCTGTGGCCATTTTGACATTTCACCACCTTCAATGCCATTTTTTGGTGCATTGAATATGATCAGAGTTAAACAAGATAGTTGACTCTGGCCATCTTTGACTGCTGGTGCTGGACCAGTCAATTCCATTGATTGCAGTCAAGTTACCAAAATAATTACCAATTTTGATTTTCTTCAAGGTATTAATGACAAGATAATGTACCTGGATTACTTAAATCAAAACCAATGTCCAAACCAGATCATTGTAGAAAGAGCCAACACTTTTGAAGAGTACAGGGGCAGGAAAGTGATTCCACGTATCAAAGCATACAGTATGATGGCTAGTAAATGAAATGATTGAGAAGTTAAGAGTTTCCTATGAACCACGGCACAGAAAGTTTTAAATCAGATATCATATGCTACAGGGGCTTTAAATATTGTGATTTTTGGTATTTCTAGCATCCGTCAAACAATGGATGTGTAAACTATGATATTGCTTCTTTTTCTCCATAATATATATGAATTCTCTTGAAAGAAGAACTAAGGTCTGTGATGGACAGATTTCATCAGTTTGATGGATTTCTAGATGTCATAGAAACTGTTATTTATTATAGCATTAGCATTTGTTAATACATCAGTCATTATAATAAGGTAGTTGAATACATCGTTTTTGATGTAGTTAAAAGTCATTTAACTGGATAGTTTAGAGATGATGGGTGAAATACTGCTCAAATTAGCCGTGTATCCATAGAGCTTAGAGTTATGCAACATTTATCTTGATAGGAAAATCTCCAGGGGAGGAGGAACCCTTATCCAGCTAACTGACCCTAACCAAGATTTAAACTCGGGATCTCTTAAATATGAGGCACAATTTGTTATCCCCAAACTGCAGAGTCGGGCACAAGGCAATTCAAAACCATAATAAAATCAAATATTAATATTACATTTCTAAACCTGTAATGTTTTATGATGATTATGAAGATAATCACCAGTATCATTATCATCATTATTAGCATTATTATAGATAACCAGTTCTGCTATATTACCAAAATGCTAGGTATAATGCAATTTACAATAAGCTATTATTTAATTTCCCAAAAAATCATAACTCACTTTATTTTAGCAAATAGTGATTTATTATTTATTTGGTTAATGGAACCTGCCTGGTTTAATGGTTAAGTACATCCATGCCTCCTGCCCATCCTTTAATGGTACCTGGTGTGCACTCTCTGCTGAAATCGCAAAATATAGTCCTATCACTTTTGCTAGAACCACTTAAGATTTAACAATGAAATGCTTGCATTATACATCACTTTAATTAATATAAGCAAAATTATCATGTGCAGTATAATGTAAAATATCTAGATAAGTACAGTGCAACTTTCTATTCATTCTAAATACAGTTGAGTCTCACTAATCTGAGACAATAGAGGTAAAGGTATCTCACATTTGGAATCACTCTAGATAAGCAGCACCACAGGAAAATTCATTGACAAAATTTCACCAAATATAAATCAAAGTGAAGTTATTGCCTTTTTAAGTTTGAGTGTCATACACCCTCCCCCTGAAAATTGTTTCTGGCTAAGGTACTATCTACATGCCTGATTCACATATGAAATTTAACAGGGGTGAAAATATGCCATTGTTTCAACTGCATACTAATAACTGTAGCCCAGCAGAATGCATTTAACAGTAATTTATTATTGAAAAATGTTTACCAAACATGCACACACATATGCACATGCGCGCACATGCGCATACGCACACATGCTCACACTCTCTCTCTCTCTCTCTCACACACTCTCTCTCTCACACTCACAATTTTCCATTAACCTTGCAAAACAATTGAATCAGTAGGAGATGAAAGGCATTAAGTCAAAATTGGGCTTTTTTATTTTATTTAGCATTATGTACTGCTTAGGTAAGACCGATCGTTCAACATAAGAAAGAATTAAGTCAGCCTTCTCCTTGTACAAATACTGTTGCTACTGGCAAAACATGAGGAGGAGCAATGCATTAAGTCATTGACTTACTGCCATTCAGCACTGCAGCGCATGAGGTTAGAGGTACTGTGTTCTTCATATTTTGATGAAATCTCCTTTAGCTAGCTCGTGTACCACATAACCTCAATTAACCAACATCTGCATTAGGTAGGTTAACCTAAAGCAGTATACTATCAGGGTCCCATCATTACTCCACCATTTTCAGATTCCAAGAAGGATTATTGGTTAATGTGCATACTTTATAACTTGTTAATTTTAAAGAATTATGACAACACTAATATACTTTATACGTGAAACAAGTACGTTTTTCTTTATTTCAACAATGTGACCAAGGGAATGATAGTTAATAAATAAAAATATATTTGATTTTCACTATTATCTTGTAACATTGACTCCATAACCTGGTGCATTCCCTTAGCATTGAATGGGAAGAAAAATGTAGTAGTATTACAGCCATCTAGTGGCAAATAAATAACTATGTTTTTGTTTCTTTATTTTAAGTGATAGGAGCCAGGAAAGGACAGTTAATACATAAGAATATATTTGAATTTTACTATTGCATTGTGTTATTGTCTCGATAAACTGGGTGTTACCATAACATTGAATGGGGAAGTACTACTGCCATTTAGCAACAAATAACCGTGCTACTACTGCCATTTAGCAACAAATAACCTTGCTACTACTGCCATCTACTGGCTATTAACCCGTTGTATTCCCTTGGCACTGTCTGCTCATTTCTACGGCACTTTTTCATATGGATTTGCGACATTACGCAGTAAACACCCCTAGTTGGCAACATTACCGCATGTTCTTTGATAATTGTACTTTTAAATTTAGTAGATCAAAATGAATCGGTTATATGAGATAATATTTCAGAGTCTGCATCAATATTGAAAAGAACTTCATCAGAGATTCAAACTTCTGTTGTTGCTTGTTATAACTTGTCATATTTTTTGTTGCTAAGGACAAAATTAAATCAGAGGGCTTCCATTGAAGAATATGGGCAAAAAATATCCAAATAATGGAAAAGTAAGTACAGTGACCCTCAAAAGGATAGGTTAAAGTGCTGACTTATAAAATCATCAACTGCTAAGCTATTTATTATTGAGCGTTGTATTTAATCACAAAATATCAGTACAGAAATTTTAAAAATTAAGATAGTGAAGCTAAAGAAGGAAGGTGATATAAATTTTCACAGGAACTCGTGGAAAGAGCAACATAAAAATGATACAGTAAAACATAAAGAACATGAACTAAGCTAAGGTTTACTATACATAAATAATCATGGTGTTAAAGTGTATGGTGGACTATGGAATATATACAGTAACTCAAAGTAATATATAAACAGGAATTGTAAACCTCAATATGCACATAATGGAAATAAAATACAAATACAAATTTAAATACAATTATGACTCAGTATATGTTTACTATTACACAGCATTTGTTTATGTATGATTCTTGTATTAACACAGTTAGTTCATAAAGTGCAAATATGATTTTCAGAATGATTCCTGGGTGTAAAATTTCCAAGATTCACAACAATCCATAGCATGTTTAATAAATTTCAGGCCACAGGTACTGTTCAATCTAAGTCAGCATCAGGGGCGGCTGGCACTTATGTGCTAATGTGCTACAGCACATAAATATAATAAGAGAGAAAATTTTTTTATCAGTTTTAAAAAAAAATAAATATAAATGTATTATAATCGAAATTTAATGCACTTCTGTTGACTCTTGCATCCCTTACACTTGAAAACTTTCTCCTCAATCCTGCACTTCTGGAATCTGGACTCCTGGCTCTGAGCTGTGCACATGATACAATTAGAAGGAAGAATTACGCATGCATTAGGCAGACTTTTCACCCCCTTGCAATATCCAAAATCCTACTCAAATTGTTCCCTTCTGTGCTGTGCAGAAGAGAGCCAAAATCACTATTACTCTGACCAACCCTTGTATTTTATACAAAAATTTCACACTATTTTAACATTGCTTCTAATTTCATGACATTTACATTTTGTATTCAAAACATACAGAAGTTTGCTGGTCTTGTATTCTTCTTGTTAATTTAATTCTCGGGCTAGACTTACACCAGTTAATGTATGCAGGTTTATTAGTGGTTTAAAATATTGAATTGGCTATTTTTCATCTATCGTGTTTCCAACAGTGAACAGTTCAGTTCACATGGATACAACATTTTTAAACTGTGTTAGTTCATGTAGAGATATTCTCGTGCATTCTGTTATTGTGATAATTAGTGTTGCTAAGTGCAATCTTCCTTTCTGAGGTGAGTGGAAACATCACATTATAAACATGAATTTTGTTGACAGTTTATTGAAAACACCATTTTCATCTAAAAGTTTGGAAGAGAAAGTGCAAATTAAACAGTTAGGCAGGTCAGTTCCGATTATAAATCTAACACAAACAAGGAAAGGAAGTGGGATTAGAGAATATGCAAGTCAGTTCAACAAAAGAGTTTATGATGAATGCAACTGGATATGTGCTTGTGATGTTAGAAATTCTCTTTGTTGCTTTCTTTGTCTTCTCTTTGGGAATAATAATGCATTTAGTAAGACAGGCATTAAAGATCTTGGTCATCTGAACACATTAATAAGAGCTCATAGAAAATATATCAACAATTATTTAGACCTTTCTATACTTGGCAGCGTTAATATAGTAACAAAATTAAGCAGAGTTTATCAGTATAGCATTGCTAAGTACAATCAACAAGTAGAAAAAAATAGGCACATACTAGGCAGAGTAATTGACTGCATAAAGTTTTGCAGAGTATTCAAACTCACTCTCAGAGAGTATCGAGAATCAGAAGAGTTGGATAATCCTGGTGTATTGTTGGGACTTAAAGATTTTGTTAGTAACTTTGATATGGCTGTAAAAGAGCATATGGACTCCAGTAATGTTTTCAGAGGGCTTTCAAAAACAATTCAAAATGAGCTCTTAGACTGCATGCTCAAAGTTTGCTGCGAAAAAATTGTAGCAGATAAAAAAAGCAGATTATATAGCGGAAATGTCGGATGAGGCAACAGATTTATCAGAACATACACAGTTGGTATTAATATTCTGGTATGAAATTGACAGATGCCCAGAAGAATGATTCTGGTGATATTTTAATCCCGGAGGAAAAACTGACGATGTAATTGCTGACTGTATAATGAAACAGCTGGGTTCTGTATGGAATGACGAACGTAAATTGATTGCACAGACATACGATGGAGCAGCTGTTATGAGTGGAGAGAAGGCTTCCAAGCTAAAATCAGGCAACAATATCCTCATGCTCACTATGTGCATTGTTACGTGCACCAGCTAAATTTGGTAATGGAACGTGCTGCATCACAAAATTGAGCTGCTAGAATATTTTTAGTAATATTTCAGCATTTCCAGCCTATTTCAATAGATCCCCACAAAGAGTTGCTGCTCTCAAAGCAATTGTTTCTAAAAAATTCCCAGTGGTTCACCGGTGGAATTTTAAATCTCGAACTGTGAATGTCATTCATGAACACAAAGACGTGCTTGTTGAATGCTTTTTTGGAGTAAGAAGAAACTCTTTCATCAAGTATCGGAATTCAAGGTGCTCGTGGACTTAGACTAAATTTAGAAGATTGAATTCTACTACATACTTTCATTTTTCCAAGTAATGCCACACATGGACATTTTGTACAGTCGGTTACAAGCTAGAAATATTGATATAGCCAAGGTAAAAAGTAATGTAGTGTGTTTCATTGAAGCAATAAACACTATAAGGAATTCTCTGGAAACTACTGACAATGACACATCGATGTAGCCACCTCCAAGCATCAAAGAAATTCTTGCAGAGTGAATGATGCGAAGGAAATATGCAATTGCATCACAGAAGAGGCTTGTAGTCATTTTCAGTCTTTAGACCATTTAAACTGTGAAAAACTTTGGTATTGTGAACTTTTTTTTGAATTTTCACAAAAATTCCCAGACAATCATCTTGAAGTGATACAAACTTATCCCATATTTTATTAAAAAAATACTAAAAACCGAGCAGTATCTGTACTCGGCCTGACTTCAGAAATATCACAAGTGCTGTTACATTGCTGCAACTAATTATAAAACAACACTTAGCGCAAGACACATTTTGTCAGTTGACCAAACTTTTGAAAATAATGGTAACAACACCAATGACTACTTCTGAACCTGAGCGATGCTTCTCTACCTTGAAAAGGTTAAAAACCTTTTTGAGGAATTACAAGACTCAAGAATGTTTGACTGCCCTGGCCATGCTGTCCATAGAGAAACATCTACTGCTACAAACGAAAGAGTTCAACACAAAGGTGATTGAGAAGCTCATCAGTAGGAAGGAAAGGAGAATGGAATTCAGTTTTCGTCATTAGTGTGAGTTTATTGTCATTAAAATTTAGGTTTATTTTTATTAGTTTTAATTTTTATTGTTACTCTTGTTGTTGCTATTTAATAATGATGTAGCACACTGACTGAAAAAGTGAGCCTCCACTGGACAGCAGTGTTCTTAGCGAAGAAACAGACAACATCAATCATTGGAAACATTTGCCCAGAAATCACCTTGGCATCTTTCACAAGAGGCAGGCATTTCATGTTGCACTGTGCAAAGAGCTACTAATTTAAATGAATTGAGTCACCCTTTTTTACACTTTTTGCTCCAACTTTGCCTTTGTCTGGGAAGACCAGTTATCTTCAGTTCAAGGGTTGACTGACACTACATACTACAGGTGGTTGTGCAACCTGGTGTTGGGCTACCCTCTACTCTTGTCAACTGGATGACATCATCAACGTCGGGGACCTCAAAATTCTTCAGGAAATCTTCTTCTTTGGTGATAAAGATGTTTTCCCAAATTTGTAGTTCCAAAGGTTTTTTTATACATTTACTCGACTCTATTTCTTCCTTTATGTTGTGTTAATTTGCAAAATTTCACTGATGGTGAAATTTCAGAGTGGTGATTTCATGTAGTCTTTTATTTCTTTTAAGTATGTAAATGGTTCTGTCTATGATGTTTGTATTGTAATTGTTCAGTTTGGCAACCTAATGAATGTGTGTATATTCTTGTTCATATTCTGTTTTATTCAATGGGACATTGATAAGCCTATGAAGTTAGACTATGAAAGATGGCAAGTTGATGATGTACTGGGTTAAACTGGTTCCACTTTATGTAACTGTCAACATGTGTTGCTTTTCTGTATATGCCAAATTCCAAGCTTGTTTCTCTTCTCATGATTTTCAAATCTAAAAAGGGCAAAAATCTGTCTTGTTCCTCTTCCAAGGTGAACACTATAGATTTTCTTGTAAATTCAGTAATTTTATTGCATCATCCATTAGTTTTTAGGAACGATGGCAAACACATCATCCACATATCTGTGCCAAGATTGGAAGATCTATGGGAAGGCTTTAGTGATTTGGATTTCTTAGTTGCTCATATATAAATTAGCTAACATAGGTGAGAGAGGGTTGCCCATAGCCAAGCCTGCAGTTTGTCGAAAAACCTTGTTGAAAAATGTGAAACTATTTTGTTTTATGCAAAGATCTCTCAACATGATTTATTCTTCAATTTTTTCTGGTGTCATGTTAATTTTCTTGAGCGTCTGTTTTAATAAGTTTGGTATTTTTTCAACCAGGATGCTCATGAATAAAGTTGGGATGTCTAGTGATACCATCACCTCTCCAGTTTTTATTACAGGTTCAATTTTCTTTTCTCCAGTGTTTATTACATGTTCAGTCTTCTTTATAAAGTCCAAGGAATTTTTTATGCTTAATGTATCAGATTTATCAACCTGTTCAACTTCTTTCACCAGCCATTTTGCTAATTTGTAAGTTGGGGCATCTATGTTGTTGATGATTGGATGCATGCTATCATTATTTTTATGGATCTTTGGTAAGCAGTATAATTTGGTAAATCTGGGTTGGTTGCTATTAAATTATTTTTCAACTTATTTGGAATGATGCTACTTTCTTTAATAGGTTTAATATGTTTTCAATATATTTGTGTAGTGGATTTTTGGTTACAGTAATGTATTCTGGTTTTTGGAGTAACTTTTCAACTCTTTGGTTATAGTCAAATTTATCTATGATTACTATCTTGTTCCCTTTGTCCGCTTTTAAATATAAAACTGGTTTATTGTTTAATTTATTAACCATTTGTCTATAATGACAGTGTTCTTCCTTAAGAGGCATTTCCTTGAGAATTTCCAAACATTTAAATTTTGCCAAAGTTTTTCAGTTCCCATTGTCCAGAAAGTGTGAGGTGATGGATATGTCCGCAATATATTCATCTAAATTGTGAGAGTTAGTGACACAAGTTTTGAAGCCTTTACTTAAAAATTTAATTTCCTTTTTAAACACGTTTGTGATGAACTGCTTTCTACGTTGTTTGGAGGTAATATTTCTGGTTTTGCACTGTGAGAACAGAAACAAACTTGGAATTTGGCATATACAGAAAAGCAACTCATGTTGACAGTTACATAAAACGGAACCAGTTTAACCCAGTACATCAACTTGCCATGTTTCATAGTCCAGTTCATAGCCTTATCAATGTCCCATTGAACAAAACAGAATACAAAAAAGAATATGCACACAATAATCAGGTTGCCAAACTGAACAATTACAATACAAACATCATAGACGGAACCATTTACAGTTGCAAAAAAAATAAAAGACTACATGAAATCACCACTCTAGAAAAACTGGATAAATCATCAGTGAAATTTTGTAAATTTACTTTTCACCCAAAAGCATTCTGGAAAATGCAAAAGGATTTTTAAAGACTTTAATATAAAACTGGCCCCTCAAAATAGATATAATATCCAGAACTAATGAACCACCCTCTAAAAGTTACAACACCAAACACTAAAGCATCAGGGATTTATAAAATAAGCTGTCAAGACTGCAATAAGGTTTATATCGGAAAAACAAAACAAAATTTGGAAACTAGGATGATAGAACACTTGAAAAGCATTAGGTACAAGCATGTAGACGAGTCTGCAGAAGCACATCATTTTTAGTCTGAAAATCATAACATAAAGGAAGAAATAGAGTTCATTAAATGTGTAAAAGAAACCTTTGGAACTAAAAATTTGGGGAAACATCTTGATCAACAAAGAAGAAGATTCCCTTATGAATTTTGAGATCCCTGTCGTTGATGAGTCATCCTGTTGTCAAAAGTAGAGGGTAGCACACCACCAGGCTGCACACAACCACCTGTTGTATGTAGTGTCAATCAACCCCAGAACTGAAGATAGGGTTAAAGTACCATGAAACTGGTCTTCCCAAACAAAGGCAAAGTTGGAGCAAAAAGTGTAAAAAGGTGACTCAATTCATTTAAATTATGGTGCTCCACTGTCTTAAAATACTTCTTTTTATTTGATATAGAGCTACTAATTTAAGTAAATGCATATAGCTGTGGAACATGCTCTTTAACCAGGTGATCTTGTATATAGGTACACATTTTGTAAGTGGAATCTCAATAGTGTGTATAGTTATGAATAGACTCATAGGCATTTTTCTTGGATGAAAAATACATAAAACTAATAGACAAAATAATCATAATTCGTGCTCTGACAAAGTTAATATTTTCCTGATGTAACCTACCATGATGAAAAAAAAATTGTTCGTGATACACCATCAGCAGAGAATGAATTATGAGGCCCATTTTTCCAAGCCAAATTGTGTCCCCTTTATATGAGAACGCAGACTTGTCCCAGTTTCTTTAGTTAATTAACAGAGAGGACGTGTGCCTTTACCTTTCTTCAACAGGACTCTGCCACAACCCTTACAATTGGAAAAATTTGAAGTGTGTTTGAAGAAGATAGAACTACTAGTAGGATTTGTTGACCCCTTTGGGTCTGTGGCAATGTGGTCTGCCATCACAAAACAGGGGTGGCATAACGTAAATATCCATAATTATATTTAAATAGCCTATGTAAATATAATCATATTTGGAAGTGTTAGAATGAGTTTTTCTGTTGCCTATTTTGCATGTGAAGTCTATCTAACAAGTTTCAATATAAATGCCAGTTTTTGCCTTTTTTAAATCAACTTCACCTTTTTCAATTTATTTACATTCAGGGAACTCTAGATGATAGAGACCCTTCTCTCCTGGAACTTGGACATTGTTTACTTTGATATGTGTGGTTTACTTTGTGTTGTGATGATCAATTGCTGTCACATGAAAGCAGACATAGCATGATTTAGCTTGGATGCCTTAATTCAATCAACTAATGGAAAGCAAACTTTAGAGTATGTTAGTGAATTTGGTGCCCAATAATTTTCAGCTGATGCAACAGTTTTAGTGTATGAGGTTTATGAAGAGAAGTTAATGCTGAAAAAAGTATCAACACACCTTAACAGCAAAGCATAAACTTTCTTCTCCTGCTTTAAAGAGTGGTAACAAGAAAAATTTACTTTCAGTAGTCATTGCTGCTCTAGCTGACATTCTCAGTTTCTATTAGTTTTTTTAAATAATAATGTATGTTTTTTTTTTAAACTAAATATTCGTTATCAAATATATAATGATTGACTTTTTATTTAAATATATATGTATGTATAAAATTTTTGTTTGTTTGTTAAATATACTGTTCCTTTTAATGTTTCTATTGCCTTTTTTATTTATATAAATGCGTAATTATCTGGGCACTAATTATAATAAATAATTACAAAGATGTAAAATAGAAAATGTTAAATTGCTGTCAAAGAATTTCTTTGTGGAATAGTTTGAAGAATGAAGTGATGCGTTATTCAATAAATAGGGAATATTGATATTCCTAGGATACTTAAATGACCTCTGTGTTCAAATTGGTGTTGGTGAAAACCTAGGCACAGACAGGAACATAGTGTCAAAAATATTTTCAAAATAGTGGAAACAGTTGAAAGCATAAAGCTGCTAAGCCTGTAATGTACACAAAATCTCATAAAGATAACAAAATTGTGATTCTCAGAGGGGGGGGGGACTGAACATATAGATAGGATGGAAAATCTCTTAAAAACGAATACACCAAGATAAAAAGAATCCCTTATACCCGTGCATAACAGCAGTAAATAAAGTAATTAAAGACATGTCAATCATCAGTAAAACAGAAGCGAACATAAACGTAGATAACTCATTATTACCCGGAATTCTATGGTGTACCAAAAATTCATAAACCTGTAAATTACATGAGACCTGTCACAAATACTACAGACACACCATCCTTGAAGCTTGCAAAATGGTTGATAAGTTCCTTCAAGAAATTTGACAGCCTGACTCCCTGGATCTGGTAGAGAAGATAAAACATGTCAAGATAGCAGAAACAGACATCTGGTTTCCTTTGCTGCTACATCACATTTCCTGAGCATCCCAATTAGTAGCCTTAATCAGGAAATGGCTGGGTTACATAAAAAAGATCCAAATGAAACAGAAGAATATATCAAATTAACCCACATATTCATTGAGCAAAATGACTTTACTTTTAATGGAACAGTGTTTCACTAAATATCTGGTTTGGCCAAGGGAAACCCCAGTATTGCCTTTACTGGCCAGCTTATTGGTGAATGAAATGAAGATAAGGGTTACTAAAGCATGAATGTTCAAAGCATAGTATACACATATGTTGATGATATTTTTGCCATAGTTCCTGGGAAATGCATAGATGCAATAAAAGTTGTCAATGTACAAGAAGAGACAGTAACCTTCACAAAGGAAAAATAAAGAAATGGACAATTGGCTTTCCTAGACTTGAAAATAATGAAAAAGTATAATAAATTAAAAGTTGGCATACACAGAAATCCTACTCATTCTGACAACTACATCAAATGCAACAGCTGCATCCCTATATCCCATCAGCATGCAGTAATTAACAGCCTTGCACACAAATTAATCAACATACCAATGGATATGAAAGAGTAACAGCGAATTAAAAAGCATAATTGGAACAGCAGAAACAAACAAAATTAATGTACTACTGGTTGACAAAAAAAAAAGTTAGACACCAGTACCCTCACTACAAACAAGGATGAAAAAATCATTTAAGAAGTTCACATACCACACTTTGGCATACAAGTTAAAATCTTCAGAGATTGATATATTATCCTAGCACCCACAAATAGTTTTTCAATGAAAAATCTTTTAAAGATTCAAAACTTAAAGATGAAATCTCAACAGTAAATAAAACGGGAGTGTACCAGAAAAATTATTCAGACTGTGAAAAATTGTACATAGGGAGAACAAAAAAAATTTGGCAACTAGGAACAAGGAACTTCTGAGGAATATAAGATTAAAATAGGATGATAAATCAAAGTGGCATGGGATCTTTAGAGAGAACATCACAACATAGACAAGACCCCAAATTATTAAAAGGCACATACAACGTTAGGAGTTGGAAACCTGGGAGAATATCCACATCTGGAAGAACAAGGAATAATTGATAAATTTTGAAATCCTGCCTAGACATCCTTGTCCAGGAGTTCTTAAATCCACCACCAGAGGCATCTACCATAACACTGGATAATCACAGCACTGGCAGTCGAGAAGTTGATGATGGAAGCAATGGTTCTTCCAAAATATGTCTTTAATAATAAAACAATGTAAATGGTGGAAAAGTTCTACTCAAATCAATACTTAATTTGCAGTATACAATACTGTCCCAAAATCCATGTCATTTAAAGAAAGTAAGCAGTCTTCACAGTTCATTTGGTAAATGCTAGATTTTGATTTGTTTGGTATGGTGTATTTTAATGGGTGGTTTAATAGGTTCCTGAGGTTGTTTTAGGTGTATGCAAATCAAATCTTGGCATTTACTAAATAAATTGTGAAGACTGCCCCTAAATTTACATTGGAGAGAGACATTCAAACAATATTAAAAGAACATCTTAGGAATATGAAACTCAAGCAAGCAGACAGATCTGCAGTATCACATCACTTATGGACATCACAACACATCAAACTGGTCATCAAACTAATAAAACATATAACTACAGCAGAAAAGATACACAATTGGAAAAATGCATACATAGTAATGAATTTTGAAACATCACCAACAGACGACATTTTAAGATTACCCCCAAGGAAACCAGATGCCAGCACAGATGAAAGTATGACAGGAACTTCCTCTTCTGTAGCCAAGCACCCGCCAATGATGATAATGAACCTCTTTGAAATGCATCCATGAAAAATTTAAGTGAAACTACATTGCTCATAATTGACTCAAATTACCTTTGTAATAAATTAGTAATTAAAGGTAATTGTTTTATATACCAAAGAGCTTCTTTATTTCTCAAAAAAATGCTTATGTATGCACTTGACAACTATTATGGCTTGCCCATAAAATACATTGGACTAGAGGACTTTCTACAACTTTATGGAATGGAGGCATTTTTATGGTTCTATGAGCAGTTCAAAAGTGTTTCAAATTTTCACCACATACATGGTAGAGCATTGAATTTGGTTGCATTATATTGTAATTTGTTGATAATATAACTTTCTCACTAAATTAGCCATCTCATATATTCTTTTTATTAATGCTGTCAATTGCCAGCACGCCACCAACATTGTGCCAAAATTTCATTTCACAGGAGTTCTTTTACATGCCAGAAAATCTACTGATATGGAGGTGTCAACCATACTGGACTGAGTTTGTACCTGTTATCTTGGTATGAGAAGGCCGGTGACACTTGTCACCTGTAAACCCCTGAATAATAATAATAATAATAATAATCTTTATTGATCATAGATTTGTCTTTACAAATTTCAAGCATTTTCAAGTTTTATGTACAATTTGTTTACAGTTTTCTTTTTTACAAGTGGTTACAGTTTGTTTATGGAATACATACATTTCTTAATTAGGGACATTCACATACTACCCTGAAGTTCCCTCTTAAAGGCACTGGTATGTGTGGTTCTGGGGTTTCCTCCAAAATAAGTATACTTTACTAAATTTAATGTGCTGATTCCAAAACTGTAATTTGTTTTTTTTTTTTCTACCATGTACCATTCTTTTACAATTAGCAGTTATATCCAGAATGTTTGAATGTAGTTCTGTGCATAAATATTGTATGAACTAAAAAAGAAACTACAGAACTAAGACTACTAATTTCATTGTTGAAATTAATCTGTTTCACACCAATGTAACAGATGTAACAGACAACAATAGATAGATACCTTATAAGTTCAATCCCTGCAAATTTAGCTCAGTCTGCTTTGCTTTTCAAATAGTAAAGATCTATTTTTGTGAGTGGCAGGTGTATGTCATACATTTGTGCAATTTGAAGCAATATATCTTATAGAAAATGTAAAAAAATAACCATGTTATATTTTGCCATATCTGTGGCAATTTTTTTTATTTGAAAGAGAAGACAAAATATTGCAATCTTTTTTTTAAAGGACTAGAATGCCTATTTTTATGTGACGCTCTGAGATCTTGACAAAAAATGGGCTCCAAAAAAAAATATGTCATACTATGAAAAAAATCATTTATCCAAATTTATTGTGAGCAAAAAGACCCATATCACATGGTCCTGGTCTTCCTGTGGCTTCTCCATTAAAAGCATTTGGAAAGAAATCGTTATCAGATTCTGAAAAGAATTCTCTAGACAGCAGCAGTGATTTAAATATCCAAGATCAGGATTTTCATCAACCTCAACAATTCACACCTCAATGATTTGGTTAGAAACTAAAATCTTCCTAAGAATTTTGCTGCATTATTTGGATCCAGGCTAAAAGAAAAACATCTCTCTCAGGAAGAAAATCTTACATATTGTCACAACATTCCACATTTAATGATTGCCTTGGCAGCTGCTGAATACATTCCAGGTGAATGGTGACTGTTTATAGGCTCCTCTAAAAACAATCTGAAAGGTGTGCTCTTGTATAATGGAGATAAATATGCATCAGTTCCAGTAGCTCATTTACTTCACCTCAAGGAAACCTAACATAATTTAAAGTTACTAGAAAAATTCAAACATGCAGAACATAGGTGGCAAGTATGTAGAGATTTAAAAGTTATTGGCATGCTACAGGTTAGCAATCAGACTACACTAAAATGCCATGTTTTATTTTGAATGGGATAGCAGAGCCCGATCCGATCATTGGACAAGAAAAAATGGGAAGCAGAGAGTCTTGTGCCAGGAATAAAAATGTAATTCATGAGTGTCTTATGGACTCCAAAAATGCTCTTTTACCACCTTTGCACATAAAATTAGGTTAATGAAGCAATATGTTAAGGCTTTAAATAAGGACGGCAATTGATACAAATATATCTGCAAGAAGCTCCCTGGAATATCTGATGCTAAAGTTAAAGAGGGAATATTTGTTGGGCCATAAATTAGGAAGTTAATTTCTGATACCGTATATAAAGAAACAATGGCATGGATTAGTTTTAAGTGTGTCAAAAACTTTCTGGGAAATTACAAGGACACAAATTACAAAAATATTATAGAAAATATGCTTGAGAACTTTTGAAAACTGGGCTGCAATATGAGTGTGAAAGTACATTTTCTTCACAAATAATATTGCCTTGTATGTGTATAATGACTAGAGCGTAAGTACATTATTATTTATGAAAACATTTGTATATGATTCAGTGGGTAGCATATTTATAACTCTAATACATCTCTTATGTAGAATGAATAGTCAATCCATTTGCACCTTTGCTGCTGGTCCGCATATCTCAATACCATATAATAAATGGATGGGAGGGATGGACATTTTATTTCATTTTTTCAGGATACAAACTTCATACATATATAGTTACTTTCCATAATTTCTCTCTCTCCTAATTTTAGTTTCCTCACTCTCAATTAATTATACAGTGTAAATTTTTATTGACATTGCCACATAACTGGCATAGATCTTTGTCAACTTTTTGACCTTTTAATAACCTGGTTTCTCTTCTTGCCCATGCCAAACTCTTTCTAAACATTCCTATATAATATTAAAAGTACTTTTATCCCTTAAGCTACCTATTATTTCTTGTTCCTTTATATCGGCTAGTCTAGCTTTCATTTTATTCCATAGTTTCTGTCTCCCTATTGTCTGTTGATTGGTTAGCTCCCCCAGTCAACTTTCCTTAGAATTTTCTTTAATTGGCATGTCTAATTTCTTTCCCATTTTGCTGATTCTTGTGCCCTAAAATAGTCAGACAATATTTCCTTCCTCTAGTACGTGGATTATGTTCCAATACTTCACTATCCATTTGACGACTGATTCCTTCCTGCCAGCTCTACCCAATTCAACTAATACTACTGCATTTGGAGCTATTTATGGTAATCCCAATATCATTTTACCAAATGACCTATGAATTTGATCTATAAATTTCCATCCTTTTTCAGTCCCCCAAATCTCCATTCCATGCATCATTCTTGATTCCATGTTGCTGCATATATTCTCTAGCCAGTTTAATCTCATATTTGATATTTTCTTTAAGGATGTTCTTATGCTGTTTATAGCTAATTTCCCCTTAGGTAGCACATTTTTCCTTTATTCTGTCCATTTTTCATTGTTACTCCCAAGTAATCAAACTTACTTATGACTTTGAATTCACTCCCCTCTAACCACCATCTCTCTTCTGTGCCGAGTTTATTCCCGTTCTTACAAACCATAACTTTTTATTTGCTTTAATCTATTTTTAAACCAAATTTTTTGCAGTATTTTTCTGTTGCTTCTACTGCTTTCTCCAAACCTCCACTTGTCATTGCTGCTACTAAATCATCCACAAAGAGCAGACCCAGAATATTTTTATTTTTGATTGCTGGGCATTGTGAATGTTTTTTGCTATTTCTTGGAGTATGTCATGGATAAACAAATTAAATAAAATGGGACTTAATTTACAACCTTGCCTTAAACCAATTGTATTTGGTACCCCCATTACTTTCTTGTTGGCAAGCCTAATGTAGGCTTTATCATCTGAATACAATCTGCCTAATAGTCCTACACATTTCTCAACTACTCCCTTTGTTCTCAATTTATACCAAAGTGCATCCCTTTGAATGGTATCAAGGGCCTTTTCTAGATAGGTAAAAAAGAAATATACCTTACCTCTTTTCTCACTTAGATATTTATCTATTATTGTTCTTGTTATAAAAAACATTTGTCAATTTTCTTTTTCTAAACCCCCCTTGTAGATCAGATAATTTCCCTTCCCTCTCTGCCAATTCCTGTAGTCGCTTTGCTAGTACCCCTGTAAACATTTTACCTATCACTAATAATAAACTAATGCCTCTGTAGTTACTTGGGTTATTCACCTCCTCTTTCCCTTTAAAAATTAGTACTATCACTCCCCGTTTCCAATTATCATACTTCTGACACAAAACTTACATGACATTCTCTAACTTACAGGATAAAAGTCTCATATCCCTGGCGGATTATATACCACACCCAAATCTAAGTTTTGGCACTTTCTTGTCACACCTTGTAACATGATGTACATCACTCCCTCAGCACTTATACCCTTTATTTCCTTTGCTCTGAAAGTTCTTTCCTTTCTAATAAACACTCCTATTCCCCTTTAGATCCTACATTTCCTTTTCTTTTTCACTCCATTTTTTCCAAAATATTCATAACCCTCCATACTTATCACTTCCTTTTTTGACATCCGTGTTTCGGCCACTGTTATCACGTTGCCCCACTTCAACAACCTTTGTGAATTTTGTGAATTAGTTCTTCCATTACAACATAAAACTATAACAAATCTGCCCTATTTTCTCTAAATTGTTGCAACTTTGCTCTTGTCCTGGTTAACCTCCCTTTCTGCTGTGCCTTATATCTCCAATTGTTAATAAATTTGTATAAATATTACCATAGTATATCAACCAAAGAATATGCTTGTTAGTAAATGATTTAAAATGCCTTATGAATTACATTAAATTAATCAATTTTATTAATAACTGATGATGGTCAAATTTTTTACATTATTTACATGTATTCTTTCAATGTACAAATTAGATATTCTAGTACCTTAGTAATCCAATTTGTATGGTAGGCTTCTAAACATTCTTTCAAATGTAGTGGAAACTGACATTTCTTGCTCAAGCAATGTACTGCTACTCTTTGCACAATTTGCAAGATGTTGAGGGAAATATTTTTGATGCAGTGGGTGGTATGGGGATGGGAAAATGCACCAAACTTCTGCCCTTCAGGATGTACTCAGCAAAGGAAGGTATACTTGGAAATCTTCCACTGAGAAGCTCTACTCTCTGCAAAATGTCCTCTGCTACATTTACCTTGAAGTTGGTAAAATGTATCTTCTATAATTCTAGGTAATATTGCAGAAATTAAGGAAAGTTTTTTTTTTTCTTTTTTTTTTTTTTTGCAATCAGATTGATTTCATTAATAATAAGTATGCATTCTTTATTTGTTCTCTTTTACTTGTATTTTGGTACAAAATTATCCTTCAGAATATGTACTGGGGCAATTAAATAATAACCAAATTAGTATTTACAATTCAAAAAAGAAGTTACGAGAATCATGACAAGACTAATCAGCAATTAGTAGCTCCTTCTGTTTCTGCTTTTATTGTCCTCTATGGAGGACTTATACCTCCTCCTGGGGTAACATGCCCATTGAGTAGCAGACAGACAATAGATTAGAGAGAGTAGCCAGAATGTGTGATCAGCCCAATTCCTGTTATTGGAGTGAGGTGCTCGGCTATGGTGCTGCCCCCATTAGTAACTATAATAGAAATGATTTAAGATGCTACATATTTAACTATAACATTCCTTATATGAAGTTTTACTCTATGTTAAAAACAATCTAGATACACTTCAGCTCAATTCACAAGTATTATGCATGAACCTTTTCTTAGGAGCTCGGCTCCTTGGTCTTTATTCAGTAAGTCTCATGCAATTTCGGAAGCAGAGCAGAATGACAATATTGAGACATTGCTGCTATACACCTTGACACTTATTGGTTTCATTCTGTCTGTAGATCCCAGAGTTTACATATATGCACTGTTTTGTTTAATAATTAAGCTAGTGTGCAGTAAATTAGATAACCTATTCACCTTAAAATTTAGTTGAGTCGATTTTGTAACACTACATCACTTACTTTTTTATTTTTATTTCGGAAATAAAAAAGTAAGTGATGTAGTGTTACAAAATCGACTCAACTAAATTTTAATGTTAAAACACATCACTGTCTCAAAGTCCACCATATATCAGGATAACCTATTCACCATTAATGGCTGAGGGCCAAGAAAACATGTGCGCATAGTACACAACCATCATACACAGTAGCATACAATTACCAAGTGTACACAGTATTACTTTATATGCGGCAAGCTTAAGATACATGGGTACTAATCAATTTAATTTTCTACTAACCAGTATTAAAAACCTGACCAATTTTAATGCATTTAAAAGTAGATTGACAAATTTCATATACAATCATTATTTTTCTGCAAAGATGAATATTATATGACACATGTAAAAATTATCCTAATTAGGTAGTAGAGTGATACATGTAAGAACTATCCTGGGTAATAATACACTGTAGATACTGTTTAATTTATGTACATATTGTGAATACTGCCATATCTATAAACCTGTAGATTTAAATTCCACATGTTCCACAATATGTACTTATTAAAATGGACTAGATTAAATAAATTTAAAGCAGAATATATGTCTCATCTACGCATCTGAAAACACTTAGAGCAAAGTAATATTAAGACACACACTCTCCCCCTCCCCCTCTCTCCCTATATCTCCACCTCCCCTTTCTCCCACCCTCTCTCTCCCTCTCCCCATCTCCCTCCCTCTCTCCCCCTCTCCCTCCCTCTCTCCCTATTTCTCTCTATCTCTACAATTATAATTTATTCTAAATTCACTATTCCAAAACAGACCTATTTGATTTTCTAAAATTAAACCTCCAGTTACATTTGCATAATACGAATTTGATGTTAACATTTTGCTGAGGAACTGATTCTCCCATTTGCCCAAGAGGCCATGGCCAATATAATGGACAGAGCAAGGTGCATTTGATGCAGCCAGCATATGGGTGGATACAAATAGATAACATGCATGAATCTGGTGATGCGAATAGTCTTTGTGTCATATAGCAACATAAAGCATTTGTCTTCACCTACAAGACAAGGTGCACACAAGGGTCGTATAAAGGAACAAACAATTGAAGTATTTTTATCTGCAACTAAAATTGTAAAATGCCAAAATACACCACAGTGGTAATCAGAGGCAGAATATTTGGGATGTGGGAAGCTGGCCGTCCCTTTTCTGAAATTTCTATTGCAATTGGAAGAGGAGAAGATTGTGTCAGACATTGGTTACAGTGTTTCAAGAAGAGGGTGAAGATGGGCTGAGATGTCATCCAAAAAGTGGCAAGTCAAGAAAAACAACTGACGAGCAGGATCTAGCCATAAAGCAAGCTAACAAAAGCAATCCTTTCTGGTCAGCAGCTACAATTGTTCGTCAATAAGGTCTTCCCTTTGCAGCATCTACTGTGCAAAGACGCCTGCATATCACTGGAGTTCATCATCGAAGGGCAGCTAAGAAAATAACTCTAACACTTGCTCATCAAGAAGTCAGAGTGAACTTTACCCTTCCATATCTTCCAATTCCATGTGAATTTTGGAAGAACATTATTTGGATGGGCGAGAAAGTGTTCTGTTCCGATGTTGATGGGTTGTTCATGCTTTGGTGACCAGACAACACTCGCTACAGTCCCGAGCATGTAATCGCTACTAAGAGAAGTGGGAGAATCGCTGTAGCATTCTGGGGTTGGATGTCAGCTGCTGGTGTTGGGGAATTTGTGCAGACATTTACCAGAATGGACTCAGAAGAATACACCACCATACTATGCTGCTCACTGTTCGAGCAGTGTATTCTGCCAAGGACATGCCTCAAATACATATGGTGCACAATAACAACAGCATGTACACCTCAAATATCACCAGAGAGTGGCTAAATGAACATAAGGAGGTTTTAACAATTCTTTGGCCAGCTAAATCACCAGATTTAAATGTGATAGAGAATATATGAGCTATAATGGTTAGACAATGGGAAAATCAACAAGAAAGATCAGTAGCAGCTCTATCGAATCATGTCACGGAGGTATGGGAAAGTTTAAGGCGATGCCCAAGAATATGTCCGAACCTGCTGGCATCTGTGTCAAACAGATTGCATGAAGTGCTGGACAATAATGGGTGGTGGACTGCTTATTGAAAATCTGAACCATCTTCCCCTGTAGTTGACATCGCATACATAGTTTCTTGATCAAACGGAGAGCCAACCTGTAAGCTTCTGTGATTATGATAATTACAATAACAATAATTAATAATGTTAATATCAATAAAAATGTCAAAATATGTTAATTATAATTACAATAATTATTATTGTTATAATTATTTTCACCTTAATTCCTGAATTGATATTTTCGCTAACAATTTAAAAAAAAAAAAAACAAGGAATTGAACAAGTCAAATTAACAGGTTTTTTTTAGCTCTGGTACCCCATTTTGGTACACATTTTAATATATTACAGAATTGTACCAAAATGTGTTGTTCATTCTAGCTGTTTTATTTGCATTTTTACCTAAGGTTTTTGGGAAAATAAACAAATTAAAAAACAAAAAAGTTACAATGTGGAGGTTTGATGCCAATTTGGTGCATTAGAAATTAATAAGCATTTATAATAATAATAATAATAATAATAATAATAATAATAATGTTATTACTAATAATAAAAATGACAATACAATAATGTTACTAATAATAGTAATAATAATGATAGTGATGATGATAATAATAATAATAATAATAATAATAATAATAATAATAATAATAGTAATGATGAATGATAATAATATTAATAATAAAATTGATGACAACAACAACAATAATAATAATAATAATAATAATAATAATAAAATTGACAACAATAATAATAATAATAATAATAATAATAATGATAATAATAAAATAAAAAATCTGATGTGTACCATTCACATGACTTTCTCCATATCCCTGCAACAAATTATTCTTAAAAAGCTTATACTTTTATTTACTTTCTGCTAATCAGAAAAAAATAGCAGAAATAGTCTAATTACTCGCTTCCTTATAAGTAGAAGCGAAATAAGGGACAACTGTAGGTTAAAGTGATAGTCAAAAGCTGGTTGCTATGTCATGAAGTTCCTTTGTCTATATGGATAGGAGTTGACAAGTTCCTGTATGAGAAAAGTATACGTTTTTCATAGCAGAAACCAATAATAAGGAACGTCACAAAAACGACGAACTCCACGAAAAAAATGTATATAACATAAATTGTGTGTTTTAATGTGCTCTACATTTTTTGTGCAGTAAGTTTTTGTCCATCTCTTACGGTTTAGCAGTTATTCAAAATTTAGTAAAATTCATTCAGAATAAACTACTCTTCAGAGGCTATTCCCAGAAAATTCAAGATATACATTTTATTTGTCAGGTAAATATGTTTAATATCCGAAATTTTAATCAAAATCGTTAGAGCCATTTTTGAGAAAATCAAAATTTTCGAAAAAAGTTCCATGTAAAGTGTAGTTGGGGGTGGGGGGATTTTTCTCAAAATCTTTGTGTCGCATCCCTGGAAGATAACTAAACTTAAATACCAAGTTTGGTATTTTACCAACTTTTCATTTTTGAGTTATCGTGTTCGCACGCACACGCGCACACGCACACGCACACACACACACACACACACGGACCTTTTTGTGAAAATGCTTTTTTTGGATACATATATTTCCGGTGAAATCTCGGTATGGAATTTTTTGGTGGAGTGCAATACTTTTTCTATACACTATGTACATAGTGCGTATGGAGAAAGTAAAAAACTTGTAGCTCACACTGAACACTGCGATACTCATATTTGCTATAGATAATCTTCTCTTTTTATCCCTAAATAAATGTAAAGAAATATCTAGAAACAACAGCAAAATATCTAAACCATTTCTCAGGGTGCTATGAACGTTCCACCTTGTAATGAAATTTGTTGCCCAGTTAGGAACAGATTGGTTCATACTACCAGACAAATAGAGCGCACTGTTACCAACTGAAGAATAGATGAGGAGGTTGCGTGGCTATCCATTGAATTCAACAGCGCCACCTGTCGTGGGTTTGAATTTTATGTCTCACATGCTTATTTTATGACATTGAACAATAACAATCTATTTAATACTTTGAGATTGTTATTATATGGAATAGAGAATCAGGTTAAAGGCGCTATTCTAGACATTCAGCTAATTACAACTCCGTTGTGCTGTGTTTAATATACCATTTAATAATTTATTCGCTGGAATCTGGTACTTTTAGGAATGCCTTTTTAACCATTAATGTCGTCTTTTATGTTATTGATTTCTTGTCTGTGTTATGTAAAGTACTAATCATGTGTTTTGAATACTATGAGTCCTATTGTCACGTAGTGTTGAATTTGTGTTTCATAACTGCATAGTTAACTATATAAGGAGTGTATTCATGCTGAGCTCACTCAAAATTTCTAAAATAATTATTTTCGTGACTTGTGTCTGAAACATTACAATTTTGTTCTTATCTAGCGAGACTTTCTAAGTTTTCTTAGATCCACTTTGGGTTAATGTAAACATTAACAATGTATGACTGAAGTATTTCTTTAACATGGCAATAAAATTTGAGATTTATACAGATGCTGTTGAATGTGAATATTAAAACAAAATATTATCAATTTTGGGAGGATTGATTCACAGTTGAGGTAAGCATATTTTCCTTTTCATTTGCAGCATTTGCAATTAATATTTTATAAAACATTCAGTTGTTAAATTTTGACGGTATTGAAGCATTTGTATGTAAGAGGATGGCAATATTATAGAGGAAGGTGAGGTTGTATGGTACAAGGAGGGTTACAACTTATAGCCGCCTGTAGCAGCACTTGTCAAACCATTAACATGTGTACTAAGGTATAGAATACTGCCGCTCTCGCCATTTTGGTTCGAGCAGCCAAGGCATTTGCAAATGACAATCAGATATTTGTTTTTTGTGAGTTTTCTAGTGCACGAAGATAACTTTGGAGCTATGTAGTTTGTCTGAAATTGAGTACAATAATGTTTTTAATGTTTTGTTAAATGTGTGGGTTACTATTCTTCATTCTGTAAGCAATAAATACGCCTAGGCCTGACAATGCATATGTTATAAAGCAAAGCTTTGGAGTGCAGTGTTCGGGTTGTATGGACAAACAATCGGAGGGCTGTACCGGACAATATTTACAAGTTTAAAAGGTTAAATTCTGAATATTATAATTTTGTCTTATTAGGAGGAAGAAAAAATGTCATAATTGGGATGAAAATCACATGATGGAAGCCGTAGAAAAAGTTTGACTTCATGAAATGACAATTAGGGAAGTTAGTAAAAGATATTGTGTACCTAAAAGTACCTTAGGTGATAGACTTTAAGCTCTTGCCTTTGAGTAGAATTGAGTTTTTAACTCTAGTTTATCAGTATGCTGAGAAACTAAAATTCAAGCATAGGTTCAACAAAATAATGATGAAAGCTGGAAAAGACTTTTGCTATGACTTTATGCAGAGGCATACAGACTCATATCTGTCAAAGGCAAAAAGCAAGTGGGCAAACCTACCTCAGAAAGAGGTAGGAAAATCACATTACTTCTATCAATAAATGCTTCAGGGAATCTGTTTATTCCTCCTTACTTGTTCTCCCGCGGGTAAGATTAGACGAGTTAAAAACTGATTCACCAATAGGAAGTGTATTTGATGCCCATCCAAATGGGTGGATAACAGAAGCTGGATTTCTAAAGTGGCTGAAGGTTTTTCCAGAACGGGTCAATCCAACTGAAAAATATCATGCTCTTTTGATTGCTGATGGTCACTCAAGCCACAAAAATCTAGCTGTGATCACATTTGCAAAATAAAATCACATCCACATGTTGAGTTTGTGAAAAGGACAAAAGTAGAGTCAATATAAATCAAGTAAAAAAGACTGGTAGACCTGAAGCTGAAGAAAGAGATCAAACATCTTTGAACTTTAAGGAAGAATTGCAGGAAGAGGATGGATGGATGGACTAATAGTGTTATCTCCAACAAAACTTTTCAAGAGGACTGGATACAGTGCAATATTTGCAAAGGTTGGGCCCTTGAAAACTGCGCAGATCTTGAAATTAATAGCTTTTATTTGGAATGTGAGCCATGTCTTTCTAAAGAACCACAAATATCTTCGATTCAATTAACATAATATGCTTTTTCTATTCTTATAATAAGTAATGTATAAGAGATTACTTCTTTTGATATTATTTTGATAACCATGTATGTTTAGCAGTAAAAAGTTGTTTTATGATTTATAAAAATGACGCTATTTCAAACACAACACCATGTCCGATACAACCCTCCAGAAATCAAGAAGGTCAAAATGCAAGGTTTATAAAACATCAAAGAGAATCCATTAAAGAGGACTCTAACATGAATGAGCTTCTAAAGATATTGAAATAATATGTTGAAGTTTTCTTATAGCATATTCCATTTTAATCGCTAACAAATTTTATAGCTTTGGAAAAGCTTAAGTGTCCGATACTACCCGACTTTCCCCGAATGCTATGCAAAGTAAAAATCCTTGTAATTTGCTTCTATTTAGTTGTTTTTTTTTGTTTTTTTTTTTTTTTTATCAGAAAGAGGCTCCATTAAACAGTAAAATGTTATATTTTGTATAAGTTACATAAATAATGCAGTTCCGTTAAAAAGAAAAAAAATTAGTACTCAAAGGGATTCAATCCACTTTCTGACTCCTTTGTTGTTTACTAGTGTCCCGTTTTGACGACTTCAGCCATCCTAATCAGATGTAGGCATTCTTGCTAATTAAGCTTACATTTGAAAGTAGGGCACTCAACACTGGAGTCATTCTTACTTCTGCTACACTACTTAACGGAAACACAATACCAGCTCTATTTCTACAGATGCATTGAAATAGCATTTATAATATTTGCCCATTAGTTTACAATGATTGCTGAGGAGGGCTCTGTGAGTTGGGCATATGGCCGTCATTAGCTCTAAACAGCAAAGGAGCATAGTAGCATAGTATGACAAATGTTATTCTCGTATCCTCTATGCAAGAATGCTCACCTCGTGCTCCTAACAGAACATGGCTATTTACTTTTGTGAAAAAGTATTTTGTCGTCAGTTGTCACATCGTTTGAAGTGCCTGTTATCTGCTGGTGATTTGCAGTGCTTTGTGCTGCCACCTAGCGACAAGTCTTGCCTAAAAGGAAAAACTATCTTTGGAACGAATCGATAGAGCATGCAGTGGCGGACAAAATGCGAGTCAGTTCCATTACGTACTGCAACGACCCGCGATACAAATGGATCTGACTGTACATAAACTGTTTTTATGCCAACCTTTTTTATTGGAAGGCTGTTTTTGGCAGCAATAAGTAGTTTTGCAGATAAAAATATTTCTCATTGGAAAAATATTTAAAATGAATAATTCTTAATTTTTGTTCTCAATGTATACTTTCTTAGTTTTCTGTATTTTGGTAGTTGCATGACACATAATTTTCGGAGAAAATACTTAGCCCAATTGCATTAATAAAAAAAAAACATACATAGAAGGTTATAAATGGAATGTTGGTATAAAGTTTTATAGTCTATAAAGTGATTTAACTATAATAGTAAGTCTACTTTTGTTTTCACTTTTAGCAATTTAACATTACTAGGCAATTTAATAATGTAACATTCTTAAACTAATAAACACGAAATTTTAAAGGATTAATTTTGCCTCATAATGTATTCCTATAATGGAGTGCTTAAAGTAGCAATGAATAGAGATTGCTTCGTATATTGTCTCTTCTGACCTTTCTAAAAGCTAAGTTAGGTTCTCATCTTTATTTTTCTCTTCGAGACAATGTTCATTTTCTGCATTCCTGAGGACCCCAATACTAGGGGCTGAATGAACTTTCACACAACTTGTTTCATGGCATGCGGCTGACCAGTGAGGCTGGCTGGTTTGTCATCAGTGTGGTTGACGGGAAGTTTACAGTAAATACAGTACAGTTTGTCATTTAAGTTACTTTTAAGGTATATAACATAAACACTTAAAAAGAAAAATGAATACCTAAGGTATGTTAAGCAAGAGGATTCTGGAACTGGCTCCCTTTGTTGTTCAAGCATATCCAATACCTGTTTCGGAAATTGCCCATTACACTTGGCAGTCCCCTCTGAGAAGTAGCAGAAATTCTTAATGAATGTTAGTTTTAAGTTCAACAAAAGTGTGTGGATTTGTTGTGTAAACTTTCTCTTTTATTGCAACAACAATAACAAGTTGTTAGTGATAATTCTTTCTTGAAACACATCATGAATCTCCTTTAATGAGAAAATGGATGTATGTGCCATTGCAATATCCTGCTGGAAGGTCACAAAGACATATTCTGCCTTAGTTATTTGGTCATAAAATTGCCACAAATTATTTTGCACATACCCATCACTGTTTATTGTTTCCAGAAACAAATAGAGCAAATTATTCTCTTGCCATTAACATTCTTATTTAGTGAATTAACATACCCACATAGGTGGAGCCATGATTCATCCAAAAATAAAATTAAATTAGGGTCAATTTCTTATTCATACAGCTTATTCAAAATTCATTCACAAAACTGCAACCTTTTTGCAGGGTCAGCCAGTTTAAGCTCTTAACTGTAGTTTAAAATTTAGTATCGTCATAATCATTTGAACTCCCATTTGCTGAGAAGGATGAACAGATTTTCCAGAACAGCTTTTCAGAGCATATCCAATGTTATATAAAGTTTCTTCTGTTGAGTATTGTATGTGATTGTCTGTGTTTCCTATCAAAAACATTTTCTGTTTCACTAAATTTATTTACTAATTAATGAGTGGAACTCTGAATAGGAGCATGAACTTCAGGAAACCCGCCTGCAGTGCCATAAGTAGTTAAAGCGGGCGTTAAACACTACCAAAAAAAAAACTTCAGGAAACTCCTCTTGAAATAAACTCCTTATAGCATGTCTTGATTCTGTATACACATATGAATCATACTTCAGTTGAGGAATAGAATTCTTTTATTGCCTCATTTCACTTGATACACTTTCAGTCAATACACTGTATTGTGTCACCTAATATGTAGCACTTGTGCAAGATTTCAACTCAACTGAAGCCTCGCACAGTGGAGCGGAAATATACTCTCTACCTCTGCCAATATAGCAGTCAGTACTGCTGGCTAATCTGGTGGTTGCATCAAGCATTGCTTGCTCACTAATTAGTGGCAAACTCTAATGCTAAATCTGAGAACAGAAACCTTCTTTGTTGCAGCAGCGTAAATATTGTGCTCAGCCACAGAAACAGTGATGCTTCATATGCCTTAAAAACTTACTCCACAAATTATTAAAACATTTTCATCTTTTTTCTGATGCTGTATTTAAAATTCATAGTTTGCTTTCATTGACTATCCTTTATGGGTAGATGGTGAGCTGTGCTGTTTCAATTACATTTGAGAAAAATAAATTTCACGTGATGCTGTTGAGTTCATGCCTACAATGGGTGGCTCAATTAGTTATGTGCTGGCCATGTGATTCCAAAGTTGCGGGATCAACATGCCCCATGCCAATGGTTTTCAAGTGTGCTTAAAAGCAGCAGCCCTGTGGCAGTACATATAATGGCATGTAAAAGAACTCCTGTGGTACAAAATTGCAGCACAACAGTGGCACTAATATGATCCTGGCATTTGACAGCACTTGTTAACAAATAAAATATTTAATTATTTCCTAGCATGGGCAAATGACTTGTGATCCTGCCACAATTCTTTCTATCATGTTGATAAAAGGAATTAGACAGGTAAAAGCACTTTACATTACCAAGTTCTGCAAAAGTTCTTAGGTTTCACTATTCTGTATTTTAATTCAAATGTTAATCTGGTTTCACAGACTGATTCCCAGCATAAGAAAGGAACAGAAACTATGCATAACTCATTTTCTCAAAAATCTGCCCTTTTTTTTTTTAAAAGAATTCCCTCATCATTTGTTTTCGTCCACTTTATCATGATTAAAACCTATGATAAGCATATAGTGATTAGAGTTATTAACACAAATGCAACATCATCATCACCTACAGTTTACTTGTAAAACATTATAATGCTGTAAGTTGTTCCATATTTTGTTTGATATTCTCCAGGAAATGTTCCTTTATTACAGATTCAAGTCTTGGAAAGAGAACAATTATTTCTAATGTGCTGACCTATGGCCCAGGTGCGGAAGAAAGGTTGAAGGAAGGCCAAAGCATTTGTAAGTATGCTTTAAAATATTTTATAGCACTAAGTGAGTACTGGGGGATGATTTTAATCCTTCTATAGTCGCATGAATGCATTTACCTCTAATGTTTTGTCAAATAGGAAATCTCCAGCAGATTCATTAATTTCACATATATTAAATACATTTTATCTTTATTTTTGTGAATCTTAATACATCTAAGAACAGATTATAATGTCTGTGCAGATAATTATCATGCTTAACATTTATGAAATTTTATCCATAAGCCCTGTATTTAGTCAATGTTATGTCCATGATCCCAACAATTTTTTTCACCTCCACCCCCAACAATAAATTTAGGCAAATTTGAAAAAAAATGAGCAGCAAAATTGCAAACAGGCTATTTAAAATAGGTATATATTATTTAAAGAAGAAAGCTTCAAAAAAAGAAAATGTTGTACAGACTTATGATAACTAACTTTCAGTTCAGAGTAAAAAGATTTGTTGCAGCATGTCCAAAATTTAGGAATTATTACCCCCCCCCCATACATACACACACGTATACATAAATACATACATACACAATAACTTAGTAGAAACCAAAAAACAATGAACATTTCAACAAAGAATGTTAGTAGTTCATACTTCAATGGCTTTCTTCTTACTTTGTTATCAGCAAACACATTTATCACATGTCCAAAATCCAGTATCACAGTCAGACCGATTTCTATTGCTAGTACAGCCAGGTGATTCAAATGCTCCTGAGTCTGAGAAGCACGCAAGTAGTTCTTAACCCTTCCAAGAACTGAAAAGGATCGTTCTGCAGTACAGTTTGTTGCTGGTGTACTTAAATAAATTTGATGAGTGATCCTGATGTTTTGATAAATATGAAAAAAGATATTTCTCTCTTAGTATTTCATTTAAGACTGGCAAAGGAAAACATTTCTCATATCCAGAACTGAAAAGGAAGCTTTTAAGATGGACACATTCTGTTCCAAAAGACTCCTCTATATCCTGTGAGTAAACCTGCTGCAGCTGTTCTGCAGTGATATAGACTTCATCAAGGTCCACTTTCGTCAAACTGGATAAGAATGAGAACTTTTCAGAAAAACTCTTCACAGACACCAAGATGCTTCTTGAGCTGTGTGGATGATCTGTTCAGTATAATTAAAAAAATGGTCTTCAATATGTCATTATCAGATTTGCAAACCACAGTTTCATTTTCTGATTCAGAGTCTGAGTCATCAAAACATTTCTTTTTTTTTAGTCACACATTTTTCTTAAGTTTCACTGACTCATTCGAATCTCAAATTTTCTGTCCTCCAAATTTTTGTACACTTCAAAAGACTTTGGCATATCATATATGAAAGTTAGAAATGAAGTATAAAGTTTCACTACTGCAGATGTCAACTTCTTCTGACTGTAGTGTTGTACTCACTGCGTTGAAACATTCCAATGTTCCCCCACACTGTAGCCATGAATGCAATTTCTTTAGAGTTAAGCTTTTGCAATATCCCAGTTGCTTCTGATTTAATCACTGCTTTGTCACTTTCCGCTTCAGAAATGTACTTAAGAGCTATATTGACTGCATCCCAATTAGCAGTTATACTTTTGCAGGCATCTTCTCAAGCTGAACATCTTGTAATACAAAGATCTTTAAACTCAAGTTTCCATCTTCAAAATTGGACTTTAGAATTTTTCAGCGTTCTGTACATGCCAAAAAAAAATAAAAAAATAAAAAAAAAAAAAAAAAATTAGCAAGTTAAAAATGTTGTAGCCATTTTACAGCACTACATCCATCAATTCTTTCCCAATATGCCCAGCGTTTCTCATAAACTCTATAAACCACTCTTGGGGTATGCCATCTTTATTCACATACCTTATAATGAAATTTAACTGATCGCAGTGTGAAATATCAGGGGTAGAATCCACAATAATGGAGAAATACTTTCTTCAACTACCTCCTTTATGATCTCTTCTGTGACAGTCTTCCCCATAATATTTATAATTTCTTCATAAGTGATAAATGATAAATATGACATGTTTTCTTTGCCCGGATTTCCATATTTAATTATAGGACCTGCTAAGAATGGATCAAATTTAGCTATCAGCTCTAAACACATCATGAAATTACCATTCCTTAAGGAACCAAATTCTTCATCTCCATGAAAAGGCAATCCCCATGAAGAAAGTTTTTTCGTTACAGCCACTACCCACTGTAGTATATTTCTCCAATACTTTACTACTTCTTTCAAGTAATAAATCGTTTATCAACTCTATATAGAGTTTTCCCTCTTTAATTGAAACTTGCAACACAATCACGATGTGCACTGGAATTTTCATGTTCAGTTACCCTTTGACTAGCTTGTTTCCAATCACTAAAGCCACTTGTACCGAACTGAGAACAACCCCCAAACAGTTTACATGGTACACAGTAAAATGATCCCTGACTGGGAGAGTAAATCAGTAATCCTGTTGCACAATATCTTCATTCAACAATTTCCTTTCAAACAAATCCCTGGAAAGAAATCTTTGTTTATCAGGATATGTGTACTCATACTTTGCAAAATTGCAGTTTCTATCCTGGCTAATTCCATTTTGTACTAAGTAATCTCGTATTTTTTCACTGATTTCCCAAAAGAAATTATATTTATCAGCTACAAAGTCTGACGAAACTTCCCTAGGCCTAACTCTGGTTCACTTGCTGTGGAGTTGTTCATATGCTGCTTATCAATTTCAGATCCACTAACAATGCGCTTTTCACCACAATTGACGCTGCATGCTTTCAAGATTCAATCACAAAGTTGACTTGCTGCTACCTGACTAGAAAGGGATTGGCTGGAGATACTGAGGGTGACATTTCCATCCTCACAACAATGCCAAAACTATGGCAAAGTAATTGTTGAGCCTGAGAAAACCTCTGGCTTGCAACTAAAGGATTAATTATGAAAAAATTTGTTCAGGGTATTTCTGCTAGAATATTGAGCAGCGTTTAACATCTAAAAACTTATTTCAAAGCTAATGTTGAATGAATGTATGACTAATCTCTTTGAAATACTTTTGAGCAAAATTTCGGCTCAGTAACAAACTGTAATTCAGAAATAATTACAATTTGTAATCAGCATCACTTTTTCAATCCTGTTAAAGTCACCTTGTCCATAATTGTGTAATTGCTTGGCATTTCTTGCAGTTATTTCTATGGTACTGGATTAAAAACAGAGGATAAGTTCTTCTCAAGAGTTTCCTGTTTTGTTGTACCAAAATACAAAACAAATATATTATTTTCTATTCCAGTATCTTCCCACTAAAAAATGCATTTTTATCAGCTAATAGAAAGTTTTGTGAACTCATATTGTGAAAGTAGGTCTTGTACATATGTGTGTGCATGTGTGTGTGTGTGTGTGCGCGCGCTTTTTAAACAATTTCATGGCTTTGTTACAGCTAGTTCTCTAGCAGTGTTTCTTTTTCCAGTATCTGTCTGAAAATAGAAACTGAATAGTGTGTAGGATAGTACACTAACTCACATACAAAACTGCTGTTTAAAAGCATGACCATAAACATATGACATCAGAGAGTCATTAAAATCGAATAGTGTGTTAAATAACAAAATATGGACAAAATAAATGACAACAGCAACTACTGTGATTAATAAGCCCCGTATTTTTAGGTTCTAAAAAGTTAAAATTAGGTTCTATGTATCAGTGTATTAGGATTTTATAGGATCTTATGTGTTGATTTTAGGAATTTATAGGATCTTTGGCATATATATATATATATTTTCATGCAAATCACAGGACACTTTGTTGAAAATGCTAACTTTAAATTGTAAATGTTACAATTTGTAATACATCTACAAATAGTATGGCACTGAAAAGCAAACTAATTTCAACCACTACTGTGCAAAAGTTGAAAAACACATAATTTAATTTCCAACACAGCATGTGTAAAAGTACTGAGTATACTCATTTTGCTTTAATTTTATGCTTTAAAAACACACAACTAATTTTAAACACTACAAATGCAAATGTTTTCAGTACTCATTTTGCACTCCTAGTATGACACTGAACAATGAAGTACTTGGAAAGATTGTGAGGCATAAACCCCCTTCTGTCTTCTGTTAAAATGTGCTTGAAAGTGGAGGAACTGCGTTCCACTACACACGAGGTAAGAGGTGCAAACTTCATCTCGGCTATTTCCTTAGGATTCCAACTCAATGATCCCTGCAACTTTTCATCACAGCTCAGCCAATTGTTGCTACGACCTAGAAATCTGGACTGCGCACCAAAACAGCTTCCAACTTCTTTTTTATAAATTCTCCACTTGGTCCAGGTACCACTTTGTTTCTTACCTTCTCTATGACTTGCAATGCTTCTGGCATGGGGAGAGATGATTCTTCCAATTTTTTTATTGCACTCTCAAAGTGAAAGCAATTTGCTTTGATATAACTCAACTCCTTTACTGCTGCTCCTGAGTGCAATGCTTTCTTTGCCTTTATGGTGGCTGCATCAAGTTCATTTAATGAATCAATTACCTCTACAACGCTTGTGTAGTTTTCCACATAATACATTGCTGCTGATAGCCACGTACCTCATCGTGCCACTAAAGGCTGTGGAGGCAGCGGTATCGAAAGATACTTCTCTCTGAATGTCACCACTCGATTTGGTGCTTTCAAGAAAACCTTGTTCACCAAAGAAATTATTTTGTTGACTGTAGAATGCTCTTCCCAAATCTTTTCAGCTTCCCAGTGGAGTCCATGTGCAAGACAGGTGACATGGAGCATACGAGGATGGAAAGCCTATAGACATTCACCTGCTTTCAACATGTAAGCTGCACTGTCGGTCACTAATAATCTCAATTTTTCCTCTCCTTCTGCATCTGGCCATATGACCTTTAAAGCATCCCTCACTGCAATTGGTATTGTAGAGTGGATGGTTTGTTGAAGCTCCTTGCATAGGATGATATGGGGCATACTGGGTTCCTCAGAAGTGAGTTTGCCCACAACTATGGCAGCAATATATCTACCACAAGCATCCGTTGTTTCGTCCACACTTAACCAAATGTTGTGGTCAGCAATGTCTGCCTTTATGTCTTCAATAGCTTTCTCATACAACTGGGGCAATGCATTCTTTCTTAAGGTGGACTCATCTGGTACTTTATAGAGTTGCAAAATTCTTGAAAAAAGTTTTTCAATATTGGGGTTTGTAGTGTAGCAATTGGTATATTGGTGGTAGTAAAAGCTTCACATAAACACATGAAGCTTTGGCTTCATTAGAACTGCCTGGCTTTGATGCTAAGGAACTCTGCTTCTTTTGAGACTCATTCTTAACAGCATGTGCAGAATGAGTTACTGGTTGTCAATGTTGCACCAAGTGAGAACGTTTTTCTGCTGGCACCTGTAAATTAAATGTAAACAAGAAAATTAGTCAATTTAAATACCCACCACCAGCAAATAAGTATTAAATAATTTTGGATGTGTGATAGAGTCTAAAGAGAGCATACTTTAAGTTGCACTCCAGTATTATTTTAAAAAATAGCAGGGTGAAGAATTACCAAAATACGAAAAACACAAGAAATTATTCCTACCTGCTTCTGACACGTGTTACAATAAATAACCTTTCCATCTGTAGAAAAGCTTTTGTCGATCAGGATCCACTTGTGGAGCAGAGAACTTCTTGATGATTTGCTTTTGGGCATGGTGCAAACAACTGCTATCGTCACCGGTAGCAAGAAGACTGAATATTTTGCCACTGAATTTTAAAAATGTTGTGTTAGAAACTCCCTATAATGCATACTATTCATCAGTGCTATTAAAATGTTTCCCTCTAGTTTTCACCTATTTTTGCAGCATATAAACATCACACATTTCAGAAATGCCACGAGCTACTGACCACCTCTTTCGACAATAGCTAGAAAATAACTGAAACCTATTGTTGCGGGGGATGTTTTAATTAGTTTATTATTGTGGCAGATGGTTTAATTAAAGTTTATTATTGTAAGGTATTGTGCAAGATTTCATAATATAATTATTTAATAGTTTCCTTATTTGAACAGCTTCCCTTCATTTTAAAAATACTTTTATGTTCATAAATCTACTCTTATTTGCTTAAATAACCAAATTAGGCACTTTTAGGTTCTATCATGAAAAATAGGTTTTATTAGGTCCTAACATAAAATTACCTTCAATTTGGGCTCTATAAAATTGAAGTATATTACTCATTGGAAAGTAAAACATTAAAATAAACTGAAGTTTGGAGTGTAGGAGCTCAGGAATAAACTAGTCAGAACTTAAGAATCCGGGGCTTAGTGATTAATAAACTGCCCCAAGACATAAGCAGCCTAACAACACTATCTAGTTATTTTATGTTGGTGATATTATTAAAAAGATTTTATTTATTGTTAAAACCAGCTGAAAAATTCAATACCGTTGGTGGGATTTGAGCCTTCTCTCTGTGTGGTTGCTCTAACCATTAAGCTAGTATGACAACATGCTGGTAGAGAATTAAAGTCTCCAACTTATTTGGGTTTTAGCCACTTGACCAACCAGTTTGTCTCACTTCTGAGATAATACCTTAATGGCAACTTACTATTGTAAGTACTTAGTATCTGGGTAATGCTGACATAGTTAGCTCAACTATTTGGTAATGTTATTATTTTATATTGATGATATTATTAATAAAGGTTTTTTTCTTGTTGTTAGAGCACTGCCTCATGCCAAAAACGTGTATTAAAGAAATAAAGGTAATATTGAAATTTAAGATCAATCAAACTCATTGAAATGAGAATAGAAATTAGTACACTCAGAAGCAGTGACTACTATTGAAGGGGGCCTCAAGAGTGGCACCCCTTTCTATTAAAGACTTAGGCAGAATTCTAAAATAGCCTGTGCCACTGGCACGAATGCAGCCTGAAGGGCGAGTTTCAGGTCAGTCCATTCAAGACTGGGATGATGAAGGGAATAAATTTTAAATCAATTTGCTCCTGCATCTTGTAGTAGCATGGCAGATATTGCACCTTGTGCTGATCCTCCCATCCATTCACCATAGCAGTGGTTTTTAAGTATAGAAGTAGTTTCCAACATCCTGACCGGGCTTACTGTCAAATTTTCCAGGGTCAATGAAAGGTAGTTCAAAAGGTATGCACTGGGTCCTTTTGGGAACTGAGTGTGCTGTCAACGTGGAGGCCATAGTCATTGCTATAAGGTCTTCTGTCGAGCTGGAACCTGAAGATGCTAATGTTTTTAAATAATAGTGAAGCGAACTGTGCTGCAGAGATCACCCACGCTCAGGCTACATTCTCTTGGAGCAAAATACTGGATCGGGGTTAAACCTTGGAGTCTTCTATTATACCTAACTCAAATATTGGACATAGATGCTTGGACCTGATGCTGGGTGTTCTTATCCACAATAGTTTGATACTCATGGATTACCATCCGGACTTCGGTACTAATAGGACTTGGGTAACAATTCCATGCATTTAAGTGTGTGAAACCCATTCGTACTAACACCAAGTAGGGGTAACGATAAGACCGTCCATGCGGAAAATAAGATGCAAAATGGTACACTGCACTGAGATTGACACTAAATCCAAAATAGGTGTGTCGCAACTCAAAAGTATGCTCATCAATTTTAAAAGAAATATTGAGAAGAGGACACATATAACACTAAAGTAATACTGAGATACCAACCCAAACATTTCAAAGGAAAGAGACTTAAAAATTAGAAAAATTTAACAATTACTTGGCCAGCATTGGGAGGCCATCAAGGAGAGCCTTAAAATTAAGAGGCTAGAGATTGAACTATACCTCTCAAAACAATAATTCTGAAAAGCCGGCACATCCACCATATTGTCACAACCATGGGGGTTGGTGCTTAATAGTGTAGTTATTCAGGGCAACTCAAAGCTTGGGGTAATCACTGGGTTTATTTTACGGGATTGATGCCTCATTAATATTAAGCAGTGTTGAGTTTACAATTTTAAGGGAAGCAAGCCTAGAGTATTTATTAAGTCTTACCTTGAAGAATTGTCGTGTAATATCAAGGAGGAGCCATGGACCACATCGTTTGGACTTAGTGAGTCGAAAACATTGATGGCGAGCATCTCTGCCCTTGTCCCAGAATGTGTCTGTCTACCCCTGATCAGCACTATTGCGCTTGCTTATATCAGGTCAATCTGACTCAATCTGATGTCTGTTTCCTGTGTGTGGTTAGTCGTTGCTTTACTTGTGTGTGGGATTGAACGGAAACGCGTGATTGTTCTACGTTGTCTAATGCAACATTGTTCTAGAAATGTCCATGGAAATAACATTATTTGATAAGTTCCTTGGGGCAATCCTAAGGAAGTGCATTATGCTCACATACGTCCTGTCATGAATGAATCTTAACAAAGCCTCTAAAGTCAGAAAACATAACCAACCAAACCAAAAGAATTTAGGAGAGTGTGACAGGGCAATAATATATTTCAAAGTATTGTAAAATAAAAATACTCCTCCTACACATACATGGGATAATATTCCCATGCTGGTGACAATGGGAAAGCAGAATGCTATTGAAAATCTTAACATTTTTGATCAGTCTCTCCAGTTGGCTAGCAACCTGTGAGAAAATAAACATTGTGATATTAAACAAGTTATGGAATGCCAAATAACAACATACTTGTGAAGAGCAGATCTTTAAGCTTAACAAATAATTGTAGCCACCTTCTTAATGAAGTTGTAGATTAGTCCTGAATATTGTGTTACTGTTTGGCACTTTCGTTTATCAAAATCTTATGGAACAGTGTAATACTTAATGCTTAATAATTCCAATGCAGCATGAACATTGAAGATGCCTTCTTTATAATATCTTCTAAAAGAACAGAGAAAAAGAAAAGAAAGGAAGGGAAGGAGGGAGTGAAGGAAGGAGACCTGTTGAATTTGCATATTAACAAAACTTTTACGTACCAGGTTTGTTTTTCTTGACTTTTGAAAAAAACTTGGAGATTTTATCCATTTATTCTGATACTGTAAATAAAATTTGATAATCAAATATGTGCTTAAAAATATAGAGTGAATGTTAAAATTTTAAATTATTTCCCTACCCATATTCAAAGAAATATTTTGTATATATCTAAAAATGATAGTTACATCAGCCTTCATAAATTTAGCAGGGAGTACAATGGAGTGAAATTATCATGCATGCCTTCCATATTGGTAAAGCAATGCTGATTGTGGTTGACGATCACATATTCCCTCTGTCAAGTGCACAGTCAATTATCCATCTAGTCGCCTATCATATTGAAATGGGTCTCTAATTTAAGGTGTCAGATGTATCATCTCCTAAAGGATATCAGAATAGTTCTGGCCTTCTTGAATGTGAATGACACTATACTAGATTTTAACATATGTGAGCCAATTATAGAAATTATTTCTTTTGTGATGTTATCTTTTAATCCTCGGACGATGACATAATCCGGTCCAGGAGATGTGTCGACAGCTGTACTATTTAGTGCAATTTCTATTTCTTTTTTATGAATTTCTTCCTTAAACATTTCATTCATTTCAACTCTATCTACCTTGTTAATGCCAGGAGGATGCTTTTCTCATAGCATAGCATGTGGTAAACTATATGTTCTTGAAAAGTAGTGAAACATTTCGTCTGTCGGAAATTTGCATTTTTCGGCGTTGAAATTCAGAACTGCTCTAATTATTTTGCTGAACTGGTTATATAAAAAGTTATGTAGCATAATTTGACACCTGTATTTTTGCTGCTGCTGCTGCTTCTCTCTATATTTAGTTGCTCTTTCTGTATTTGTAGTGTGCTTATGTTTTTCTGGACATCGGCGCTTTTTTGTTTTTTCTAAACTGATAATATTTCCTGATATATGCTTAGGATCTGGAAATAAATCAATAGTTGATGATAAATGTTTGCTCCAACCTTTTACCTTATTAGGTTGGTAATCATTCATGTCATATGAAAATATTGCCTGCCATTTAATCATATTCTGCTTGAATTCTGATGATAATGAATTCAAGTCACACCCTTCGATAATGGATGATGTGTTGGGTAGTGTCATTTTATCAGTCTCAACTTTTGCAGTTATTGTTTTGATGGATGTTACCAATGATGATGCTGCTAATATTCTGCAATGTTCATTAGGGTGACCTTAACTAATGTGTGTTTACACACTGTGGGAACTGGAGTAAAAGCAGCCACAATGAGGACATTTTTAACTAGAATCATTCTTTTCAGGAGGTTCAGCTTCTATAAATTTGGTTTTACTAACATTTTCATCATTAGTATCATTAGATAAGACAATCGCATTGATAGAGGACTCCTGAAATAAAGAATAAAATACCCTCATTAAATGTATGTTAATGCTTCATCTTGTGAAATGCTTATTACTAGAGCCCAGATTTTTATGTAATTACATATTTTAAATCCTGAAAAATATTTCAATGAGAAATAAAAATGTTGGCAAATTACTTCATTTGGGACTCCCTTACAAATTTTTATTTTACATATTTTGCACATTTCTACATATTTTAATGATGTTACATAAAACATATATATTTTCTGGGTTTATTATTTTTTAAAAAATATTGTAGTCACATTATAAACTACTGTTTTCGTAAGTTTTGCTGAAAGCAACAAAAATCAATATGCAAAATAGGTTTTAAATTAAATTAAGAATGCGATAATAACCACCTCGCCTCATTCTGATGGTTGTCCGTTTATATCAAAGCAGGTGCCTCTCGACAATGTTGACCTCCAGTGTCACATTTCTCGTAGTGCTTTGGGCATTTACAAGTACTGGAGAGATGGACTTTTACCATTGTTGCGGTAGTCGGCATATTGTAATATAATAGCTGCAAGGAAACAAAGTGAGCGCTGCACAACCATAAAAATATAGCAAGGCGATAATGCTGCGGTTAGTTTCTTGCAAATCTTAGTAAAATGGCACTAATTGCATCCTTGCTATCCTGCAAGTTGAATTCATGGCTGAAATTAGATAGCGCCTTTACAACCAATGGAAAAATAATAGTCTGTCAAGCATGCGGTAAAAGAACTGGCTGTTCAATGAAATCTCAATTGGAACAACATATCATGAGTGCTCTTCACACACGCAACAAACACCTACAGAGTTCTAGAAAGCAAGTTCTGTTGACACAAATCCAACCGAAACCATCTGGAAATGATTTTTTTTAAAGACCTGTGGAGTGCAATGGTTGCAGCTAATATTCCGTGGAATAAGCTTCAAATTACTCAATTTCGCTCCTTTCTAGAAAAATATTGCAAGAAAGTTAATCCTGACGAATCTACTCTGAGGAAAAAGTATCTTCATGCGTGTTATGAAGAAGCAGTTGCTCATATACGGAATGAAATTGGAGACTCCTGTATTTGGTTTGCCATCGATGAAACTACAGATGACATGGGTCGATACATAGCAAAATTTAGTAGTAGGAAAACTAGATTCCGAAAGTCCAGCAACAGCATTTCTAATCTGTTGCAAGGTGTTAGAACAAAGAAATCTTTCTACAATTGCAAGATTAATAAATGATGGAATGAAGATTCTGTGGCCAGAGGGTGTGTGTGAGGAAAAGGTTTTAATTATGTATTCAGATGCTGCAACATACATGATTAAAGCTGCTACTGCTCTTAACGTTTTCGACTCAAATGTACTTCACTTCACCTGCTTGGCCCATGCATTGCAACATGTTGCTGAAGAAGTAAGAAGTAATTTTTCCTGTGTGAATAAGTTGATATTGGCAACAAAAAAGGTCTTCGTGAAAGCACCACACAGAATTCAGTGTTATAAAAATCATCTCCAACATGTCCCTTTGCCTCCTGAACCAGTACTTACAAGATGGGGTACGTGGTTAGAAACTGTGAACTTCTATTGTGAACATTTTGAAGGAGTCCAGTCAGTGGTGAATATGATCTCTTCAGCAGTAGCTGTTTCTATACGTGAATCTCAGGACATCTTTAAAGTTCCAAAAGTGGCAAGCTCCTGTGCTTACGTCAAAAGTAACTTCAGCTGGTTGCCTAGCACCATCAAGCAGTTGGAAACATCAGGTTCCCTTCTTCACGAATCTATGGATTTAATGGAACATGCATCACAGAAGCTTAGATAGTTGCAGGAGATGTAGGAAGGAAGGTAGATGGAAAATTCAAAGCTGTGCTAAACCAGAATCCAGGGTACTCTACGCTTGTGTCCGTGTCTAAAGTGCTAAATGGTGACAGTGTCGATTTATCAAAACATTTCTCTGCTTATAAGAACATTGTATCCAATAGAAGACAAACATTGACCCCTGAAAATATGGAAAAGTATATGGTTATTCCTGTATGTTGAAAGAAGCAAAAGACTCAAAATGAAAATGCCTGGTTGTTCATTGTATGTTAAGAGATAGAAAACTGAAAGTGCATCCCATTAAAAAAATTTAATTATTTTGAATTGATTGTTTCACTCATTGATAAATTGGTTCAGTATTTCAATATTGCTTTACTGTCTGAAATTTAAGTAAAATAATTATGTGAAATGAGTAATTTTAATAAATATAATCCAAATCACATATTTCTTATTTTTTAAGTACCTACTTGAAAATAATTTTAGGTAAATTCTGCATAAAACAAAACATTTTCCCTATAATTATTTCTATAGGTAGTCTTTAAATTTTAACTCATTGTAATTTATATACTTACAGACCCATCAAATTACAAAATAATTTGCAGTCTGCATTTAGATTTGAGGTAGTAATCTTAGCATTTAGAATATTACATCATTTTACATATTTTTTTGATATTACATATTTCATTACATATTTTGATGTTTTTTGTTACATAAATATGTATATATTTTGCACCTTGATATTACATAAAAATCCGGGCTCTACTTATTATGTACTCTACAGTTTACCTGTTTAGTCGTCAGATTCAAGGATGTGCTGGGATTTTCCATAAATGTCAGTTGTGTCAGATTTACATATTATTGGCTTCTGATGTTTGTAAACAGTTAAAGAGTATATAACCTACAAGTTGGCATCATTTTAGTGTTAAGATCAGTAAAAGCTCATCACAGCTAATATCAAAGAATCATAAAACAAAATCATTTTAAATACATCCACCAATGCACAAAAATGAGGAAATCTTCCATATTCTTCTAATGTATATCTTCTTTATATTCACTGTGATTCACTAAACACTTAAATATTTAACTAAACCACAAATATTCAGATTTCTTGCTACAATGTGTTATTTTTTCAGAATTAGTGGAATAGGATGAATGTTAAACCATTACTCAACTTCCATGGCCTTCTTCTGTGATGTGTAGTACAAAACAAAGGTTTTGTAAATCAAAACAATTTTCAAGTTGTAAATCTTTCTATTCTATTATTAGTTTAATATTATTTGCACGTAAAGTGTAATGCCATTAGACCCATTTACTGTAGAGAAAAGGGTACGTGTCACCAAAATAATTTCTTCATATTTTAAAGTTTCAGAATTTAAATATTTCTGTGTATTTTACCTTGTAATTATTATTTTAATCCTTCAGACATTTTCATACAACAAACCATACTTTAGATTGTTTTGGAAAACCCATAATTATTTTGAGCTACTGAACTCAGCATCTAATCCAAACATTTTACACTTTCTAGTACCCTTAAATTTTAATATCTCATAGAAGATCAATTTTTTTCTATAAAACTATGGTGTTTTAAAATATTGTAATGAATTTGCATTTTAAACTAGGTTGGAATGGTGATTGCCATCCTCCAATTTTGATTATAAAGCAGATTAATTGAAATGTAAATTCAGATCTAAAACAGTACTATAAGATCCCTTGATCTGTGCCAAACTTTCTTTATGGACTGATAACTTCAGCTGTAGAAAAAAATTTAAGCATAGAATATCAGGAGTTCGGGGGGGATGCGCACGTGCGCATACACCCACCCCCACACCCACACAAGCTGTGCAAATAGATGAAGAATCACATTGTATGTAGCTTTTATATTTAGTGATTCTTTTGGTTGTTGAATATCATACATTAATCACAAAAGCATGTGGCATGTGTAGTACACTTAGTTTAATTTTTAAAACATGTGCAATTGTGACAATTCTTTTAAGTGCAACTACTTGTATGTTAGTAGTGTTATTTATTAATAGGTTATAAGTAAACCATTGTAAAGGAGTATTGTAATGATTATAGCAGTGGTTTCCCGTTCAGCATTAGAATGGAGAACTACAGCTCCATATAATGGTGATATGCAGATTACCCCAGAGGGCAGACTGAGACTGGAAGAAAGTCATCGTGTGGACTCATATGGCTCCTCGCTTGAGGCAAATTTAACTCGGGCAAAATCTGAATCGAGTACTTTCCAGGCATCGCCATCTCCAGCACATGGTTCTCCAATTTCTATTTCACAGCAGTCCAAAACAATACCTCATTCTCCTGTGTTTACCCAAGCTATTCTTCCTAAAAACAAGCAGCAGGTTAAAACATCTAATCCTTTTGAAGACGACTATGATGAGAGCAAAAACCCATTTGCTGATGATGACAGTACAAATCCTTTTGCAGAGAATAATGATGAAAAAGAAAAGGATGACTATGACAAAAATTTAAATCCGTTTGCATAGGTGATGAATACTTCATGTTAGATATAGTATCCATAGGGCGCATATACATAATATTTGTGTTATTCAGGAGCTATAAACATGTGGAAAATATCTAAGCACCAGTATACTGGCATAGCTGTTCCTGGTTATTCTCTAACTTTTTGTTTTGCCTTAAAAGCTGTAAGAGCTTAAGTTCAATTTTTAGTGCTTTCTTGTAATTTTTAACTGCATAGCCAATGCAGAATTTTGCTGGAATTAAAATATTAGTTAAACACGCCAAAACGAGAGACTGTATTGTTAATGTATTTGTATCACAGATAGAAGATGAACGTCATTCTGTTGCTGCCAGAGCAAGAATAAGTTGAAATAAGTCTGTTTATCAGTGCAGTGATGTAGTTAAAGTAAAAAATTTGTTTGCATGTGTGGGTGTACATGTGTATACATGCATACCTTTATGGTTTAAGTAAGATAAATATAAATGAAAATATATGAATAGGTCTATAAATAATATAAATAAATATAAATGTGTAATAGAACTGAACAGTTTATTCATTCTGATGTATATCTATTAATGTACAGTTCCTCTATGTTAAACAGGGATTTTGCTATGAAATATTCTGTCAATTTTATTTTAAAGAGATATGCATTGTGATGCTTTAATTATTTAGGAAACTTATTATGCAACTGGATTCCTATCACAAATAAATCTTCATTAACTGAGTTAGTGTTGTAACACTCTTGGTATTATTCTTATATGTTTTATTTGATCCTAGCATCATATTTGTGATGTATTATTTCTTATGAATATAGCCAGTTTTTATTTGGTTAATACTAATACTATGAAGACATATAATGACAGTGTAGGGAACTAATTTTTGTGCTTGAACCATTTTAGTGCCAATCACAATCTAATTGTTATCAAAAAATTTGATGAGAATTGCCAGTCATTATGTAATCATGATGCCAGTTTCATATGTTTTAGCTCTTTCCAGTAAGAAAGCTCTTTCTACGTCATAGCCATAAAGAAAGGCTTTGTGGAGCATTTCACAGCATTTTCTGTATACCTTCCAAAGCACTAAATTTACTTCAAATTTAATTTCTCTAGCCTGTGTTTGTTTATGTTGGTTGAAAAATGGCATTTTCTAGCAAAGGTTGTGAACTGAAGAGGAAATAAGAGCTGCAGTTTGCAATGTCTTAGAAGAAAGTGAGAGTGATTTTGAATTTTCAGATCTTATTGAAAGTGTTTCTGGTAACAATATAAAAGAGGAGGATATATATTCTAGCTCCAGCAGTAAAAATGCATCCAATAACAACGACCCTTGTATGCATGCAAATAATCAGTGTACTTATCAAAATTAATTTACGGACGACCAGATGACACAGGAAATGTGAATCATCCAGTCAGCTAATCAGAATTATGAGGCCCTAAGCAAATACCGGCTAATGCATTCCCCATTGATTTTTTCAGTGTTTTTTTTTTTTCTTTTTTTCACCTTGCAGCTCCTTACTACAATGTGGCTGAAACCAACAGTTATGCTAGCCAGGTTCTTCAAACTTCCTAGTGTATCACCCATGCTAGGGTGTAACAATGGGCATCTACTACAATGGCAGGAATGAGAGCCTTTGTAGCTGTTATATTGAATATGGGAATTAAGTCCATAATGTACAGTTACTGGTTGCAACACTCAAATATGTACACACCTTGGTTTTCTAAAATGTTTCTTCACAATATATTTCAGTTACTTCCAAAATTCTCCCATCTTGGTGACAATTTCAGACTTTCTCCTCTCATAATCCAACTGGGAAATTTCAAGTATTGGTTGTTCATGCTAATAATGAATTCAAACATCACTATACACCCCATCAGGAACTTTGTGTGGATGGGAACCAAATCACATTCACACCTACTTCAATATCTGCCTAATAACTCTACAGATGAAGAGTGAAGTTATGGATGCTGTGTTACTCAGTAGCGAATTACTGCCTTGGTTTCTATGTTTAATGTGATGCAAAATCAGATATTAACAAGGCAGATATAAAAGAACATGGCTTAGGGTATGTTGTTATCACTAAGCTTCTCAAACTTGGCAATTACCTCAACAAGGGTTATCATATTTTTTGTAACAATTTTTTACTTCAGTCCTTGCAGAAAAGTTGTACTCAGTTGGCACATTTTGAACTGGTACAATCCGTGGGAACAGAAAATTTCTTCGTCAAAACATACTTTCAAAATTTTCAGTAGGGCAGATAAAACTCTTTAGAAAAAGCTTTATGCTTCTTTGTGGCTTTAGGGAAAAGAAATCACAAAAAAATGCTGTTATTCTTCTCAGCACCTCTTTTTCTGTACCACTTCTGAAAAATGAATTTGTAACCAACTGGCAGTGAATAAGCCAGATATGGCGATTCATTCATATTTAGATGAAAGAAGAACAGTAAAACTTTGGAAGAAAGTTGCTTTTAACATAATTGTTAGGATGGTGTTAAATTCTTATACACTGTGCAAGGACAGTCTCCCACCTAATTCAAAACCTATAAACTTGTCTCATGTTCAGTTGTTCAATAGTTAATCAATTATCCCAGGAATGGATGCAAGAAAAATGTGCAAGTACTACCTGTTCAGCATGTTCTTACTGCTGCAGTTTATGGAGTGGAAACTGCCAGGAAGAAAGGAATGATATTGTAGTGTCTGCTGTCAAAAAGAGACAAAAAGTGGTACACAAGAACAATATGTATTGATAGTAAAAATGGACTATATCCTAAAGGTATGCAGCAACAAAAGTTCTAGATTGTACAGTAACCTATGTTACAGCTGTACCATATGTTTATGCCTTTTTCATTATTAGATGCATGCTTGTGTGGGTGGGTGTGTGCGTGCGCACAGGGGTGGGTGAGTGTCTCTATGGGTGTGGGGGGGGGTGTTTTTTTTTTTGTTTTTTTTTTTCCCCAGATTGTAGGTTATATTAATTCATTCTTGGTATTTTAAAGAATAAAACACCAGACCAAATCAGTTTGCTGGTTAGCAAACAAATATCTGCATTTCATTTCACTGGTCTGAACCTTCTGTGTAGTAAGGTTTTGTATGACTAAATATTGATTATTTTGGGATTTTTTATTTTATTTTCATATTTTGCTTTTGTTTTTACTTTTAAAAATTTGCAGAGACTTCTCATCCATATAATACATATACAATAGACAAAAGGCTTTATTTAAATTAAAAAAAAGAGATTCAACTTTCAATGTCATTTGGTACCCATTTTATTAGTAATAATATAAAACCCTGAGTAAATGAAGGAATAGAATCCCTTTCACTTTGTTGCCTCCAAACAGCACTTATATGTAGGTTGCTTCAAGCCTTTAAAAGCTGCGTGGCGGGCAGTCTATACCCAATGGAAGAAATGCTCCCATGGGCCAATATCAAAAGATGCATTTCCCTCACTTTTGAAGGAAACTCTTCAAAAAAATCAGCAACTAAAGAGGACAATATTAAAAAATACATTCTACACAGCAGGACTATTCTGTTTGACCCTGAAAGAGTCCTCAGAAAATTGCATGATGGAGAAAATTCTCGAAACAATTCTCAGGAAACTGGACTTCGAGTTTTGAAGAGATGATTCGGAATGTTCGATATGGAGCAAAAAAATAAAGCAAATGCCTCCAACAAATGCGAAAATTAGATGTTTCTCCAGGAAAATCCATTTTGAGCATCATTATGAGAAATAGAGATAAGGCTGAATCAGTGTCTGAATTGCCTGTGAATAATGATGCACCCATTGGCGAAGAAACAATCAGAACAGAAGTAAGCAGTTCTAGAAATGGAGGCTTTTCTACTAGTTGATTATCCATGTATGATTGGAAGGAAACAGCCAAATAGGCAGTTTGTTGGAATCTTAACAGAAGTGGGTGCAAAAGAAGTGGGTGTCAGATTTCTGCGTCCATATCTATGTATATTTTTCCTGAGATTCCAGAAGATGATACTGAGGACAATTACCAAATTTTAAGAGTGTTGCTGAACCCTAGAAAATAAAACAGGAATATTTTATTCACTGAAAACATTTAGGTTTGATATTTATGCCATGAGTATTGTCATTATTAATCAGATATTTTATGAATATGTGTGTCGAAGTTTTTCTAAACATTTGCAAATGTTTCTGAAGTGTAAATATTTTGTAGGCATGTATAAATTTTGTTTTAAACAGGTAAAAAGGGTTTATTTTTTTAAAAAAGATGGTATGTGTCCAAAATTATCCCATTACAGGAAAATACAGAATTTTGAATTTAAATTTAATGAGCATCCAAAATTACCCCATCACAGGGGTAACATTGGACAGTTTTATTTGTTAGGATCTGGTTACTTATATCATATTTTTGGTTCATAATCTTTGGTCAGATTATTCTTAAATGTTGTCTGAAATATCTTGCACATTTTGTTGCATGAATTGAATATTCTTTATGAAGCAATCTTAAAGAATATTAAAATTCCATATGATATTACCCCATCTTATGTTACCTAGTACAGAAAGATTGCCTCTATAATAAGCAATCTTGAGCATGCTTTTATCAAAATATTTTGATAAGCTGCTAATGAGGTAGACATCCCATGCAGTTTTTTACAATTACTCTGTTACCTCACAGTCTTCAAGTTCTAGTTTAATCTGCTCTGCATTGATAGGACTCTGTAAATCAAATTTAAGAATGGCTGTTTCATTTGTATTGGATATTAGATTAGTGGATTTAAAACATTCAAAGGGTCAGTTAAATTAATTTCTCTGTTCATTACCTGTGTAACTGTTTTGTTCCCATGTATTTGTAATAATGTTACCTGGATACATAATTATTTTATACTTTTCTGGTTTCGAAATATCATTAATGTACACTAAAAGCAAAAATGACCCTAAAACTGATCCCTGAGGTGTATCACACTATGCTGTACCTTTATTTGAGTTTATTTCTGGATACATTTTTTTTTTTTTCATCTACGTAATCTTTTATAATCCTTGTGTATATATATAAAAAAGATCTGAAATGCTGTAGTTGCTGATTTTCCAGCTAGAATCTATGCTGAAACAGATTGAGTACAGTATTTACAAGAAGAATGTACAGTACATTTGTTACAAAATTTGGCCACAAAACTTAACCTTCACTTCATTTCTCTGCATGCACATCCTACATGTCGTCACATGTGCTTCAGTCTTTCTTCTGTTCTAGTCCAGTTCACATGTGAATGCACTAAGAATGTTTAGAAATGTTTGGTTTTGCTTGAAGAGATTTTAAAATGCAGTATACAGTACCACAAAGAATGTTTACTACGATATGCTTACATCATCTTGCAGGGAAGTTGTAAGGCAATTTGAAACTTAAGTTCAAGGCAGGCGTGTTCTGAGTAGAGAGACTGTTGCTTTGCTTATGAATAAACTCAGGGAGCGGAATCAACTTGTGATAGGAAAAGAAAGGTAAGCAGGCATGTGCTTACAAAGCAGAAATTGGAGAAAGGGTAGAATGGTCACCTTAAAAATCTCTTAGCATCTCTGACATTTTGAAAGCTTCAACATGTAAAGCAACTAAACATTAAAAACTCAAACCATACAAGGTTACTGTTGTCCAGGAATTGCTACCATGTGATCACCATGCAATTTTTATTTATGGGCAATTTGAAAAAATATCAGGACAGAAATTAATGCTATTTTGGAAGCTGAGCTAAAGCGTGTGAATGAAAATTTCCTCAGAAGATTCCGTAGATGTATCGATGCAGATGGATGGCATTTGCAACATCTCCTGGGATAAGGTATGTTTTTGAGTTTATTCTGATAATTGTTAATGTGATTTGAGATTTTATTTGATGCTTATGCATGTGTGACTGGGTGACGAGCTGTATGACTACGAGCCAAGTGTACAGTACATGACCGGGAGATGGACCAATGCACCTGACAGCCAAGTTTTATAGTATACTTATTGTATATAGTCTGTTTAGAATAATTTTGTCCTAAAGTATGACTAATATGAAGGATGATACAGTTGGTCTATAATTCTTATTATATTTTTTGTTCATTTATACTATTAGTGTAACTATACTTGTTTTTAGGTACATTTCCCATTACCCTTTGATTAATTTACTAAGTAACTTTACATGTTTGCAAGTACATGTTGTGATACTGACAGCACTAGTGAAACTAGTACCATCTAAGGTCTAAACTATGGAGTGGGAGAACCAAAGTACATCTTACCCCTTAGGGTGCCAAGATTCATTACAATTTGGACATGTAAATTGCCAAGAGCAAAGCCAATCAAATTCACAAAGGTTGCTTTTTATGTTTAAATACTTAACAATTCATTAAACAGAAGCTGTAAATGTCATACCTATAGCTAATGCATGATATTTAAGCTGACTGCATGTGGTAGTATTTTTCCTGTTTATTTCATTTTACTTTTAAGGTTGCCAATGCAGCATGTCCTTGAAATGCATCAATGCAAAAAACCTCAACTCAACAGCTTGAGTTATGTAAAACTATGTTTTGCCTTACTTAGGGTTGGGAATTTCAACAGTAACATAGCATTTTAACTTGGCAGCAAAAGGTTTAAAAAGTGCATCCAATCTCTGCTGCTTGAGGGACAGACCATAGCTTGCAAGTAATGATCATTTAATGATGAGAGCAACAGCTATTGAAGTGTGTTCTAAGGCAGAGGCCCACTAAATCAGAATTCTGTGATGTCTTAGGAATATGCTACACAACAGCAGGTGGGCTGAGAGGGAGGTGGAACTAGATGAAGCAGCTTTGATATGCAGTGCAGCAGTGAAAATATCTATAGTAAAATGAGTAGGTTACAGTGTGTGCATTTATTTCACTAAACTACCCAGATCTACAGAAATATCAGAGGTAGATATTTTTAATTGCAAAGAAAGATGTTCGTCAGAAACATGAAACCTTATATTTGATTTCACTGTTTTTAGTTTGGAAGAAAGCCTCACATACAAATTTGCTGAGCCAGACATGACTTCAATATGATAGCAAATGATCTGAGACATGCATACTCTGAAATTGGTAAATTTTGCAAACTTTCTATGTCAATTAGATCTTAACACTTGTTTTTCAGAAACATGTAGACGTCTACAACTTCCGGTTGCAATCCTGGCTTAACTTTCATGGTCTACTATGAGAACATTTGCAAATAGGCTGAAGTTATTTTCCATTTTTTGAAAATCTATACATCTTTTTCTTATTCAAGACTGTAAGATGTACAAAATGACAGAATTGTCCTTTAGTTTTAAATTCCATTCTTTGGTCATGACAAGAAATGATCTGACTTTATCATACATATTAACAATGTTTTGATTATGTTCTTGCATACTGATGATTAGCTTACTTAAGTGCTCTGACAAATCAATAAGAGATCTAAATTGTTTACCCAATGTTCATCTTCCAGTTCTATAAGCTTTGTACCATTACAAATATAATATACATAGGGTGTTTCAAAAAGAAACCAAACCAAGGTGCGATGTCATTGCTCAGGTCCTATGTGATATGAAAAGATAATTCTCAGTGCTTGAACAAAATGCCTGGCAATCAGCATGGATTAGGCAGTAATCCAGGAGCAAGGCTACACACCAGGCCCTGCTACCGGAAGTAACGCAGGTAGCTTGGGAAGCTCTGCGTTGCTTGCTTTCACAGTGTATTTGAAATATCTGCAGGCTGCACAGTGGTTAGCTCACATTAAGCTGCTGGTCTTATGAAACCCTGCTAAAAAACCTGTACATTTAGTTGTTTATTCATCCAAAATATTTTATCATAACAGATGAATGAAAGGAAATTACTGAGAAAATAAGCAGGGATACGTATGCTGCTAATACTATGTTTTACAGGCCATGTAAGGGACATGCACATATGAATGACTTTTCGAGGTCCCACATTTTTGTATAGGTTCTTTTGAAAATTTTACTGCAATTGCATTACTGTTTAGTTAATATGTATACAAAATTCATTTATATTGGATATATACTCATAGGGCTTTAACTTATTTTATAAAGTTTATTGTGTAAATATGTCGCCTAATCATAATGTCCCACACATCCCATAATTTTAAAAAAATGGTTTAAATTTTTCAATTGTAGCTTTAAATCGCAAGCAAAAGTAGCATGGAAAGATATTTTAAAAAAAATATGGTTAGTACATTGTAAGAAAACTTAATCCTTAAAATAAACCACATTTTCAAAAAAAAATTATTATTGGTGTTAGAATGTATTTTCTACTGCAGAATGTTACTGGGGATACTTATGCACTTTCTGAGAAATTGTGATGGAATTTAAACAAAAACTGAGACAGCATATTGTAAGTGTGAGAATGTATTTTTGAGAAACGCACTGTGTTTACTTTCTCGACATGTACTATGTACATAGTGCTTAGAGAAGGTACTGTAATGCACCCAAAAATTTGATATATAGATTTCACTGAAAATACACGTTTTGGGACCCCCTGAATCCAAAAGAAAGCATTTTAGAAAAAGATCTGTGTGTGTCTGTGTACAGCATAGCTCAAAAACGAAAAGACCGAAGTTTGGTATCTTCCAAGGATGCGACACGAAGATTTTCAAGAAAATCCCCCCATCCCAAACTATGCTTTACATGGAACATTTTTCGAAAGTTTTAATTTTCTCAAAAAGTGCTGTAAAGATTTTGATTAAAATACATTATGTATAAGATATTTTTATGATAAACGAAATCTATATCTTGAATTTTCTGGGAATAGCCTCTGAAGATTTCATTCTGGATGACTTTTATAATACTGGCAAATCGTAAGAGATCTACAAAAACTTACTGCACAAAAAATGTATATCTCATTAAAACACACAATTTATGTCATATAGATTTTTTTGTAGAGTTAACCATATTCTGGATTATTGGTTTCAATTTTAAGTCACTTAAACTTTTCTCAAACTGGAAGACATCTTGTTTCTCATTTGTTTACTCCTTGTAAGCAAAGAGATTGGAATTTCAATTATTTCACATAGCAACGATCTTTTAAAGTATGAGACTATCGTTTCAGCTTGTGCATTATCTTATTTCCCTTCTACTTACAAGGAACCTAGTAATAAGATTAATTCTGCCTATGTTTATCTTGATTAACGTTATGTAGATAACAGATTAATCTTTTGGATAAAAGGTTTGTGTTTACCAAACAGCTGGAAGATATCATGTGAATGGAACGCATTAGATTTTTTCCCTTCTACCAAGTAATAACAATTTCTGCTAATATCTCATTTGAATCAGTCAAAGCTGAAAGGAATTAAGTAAGATTTTGCAACTTTTCAGGAGAAGGAAAAAGCATTATGTCATCAGAAAGTCAAATAAATTGTTTGACTGTTTATGTTAATCCATAAAATAACTCCCTACACTGTGTATGTCTTGATAGAGAGACCATTTTAATACCTCATAAACATCTGAAAAACTGTTTTGACAAATTGACTTAATGCTTTTCAGCTCTGTGTCTGCTCTTAACACTTCATAAATGCATTAGATATTTAAATTTTGCATGTTATTCTTGCTTTATTTGTCTGTAACCACCCTCATTCAATATAAAGATTGTTAGCAAAATACAAGTTACTAAATTACAAAACACGAAGTCATTTAGGCATTTGACCTTATAAGGATTCCCCTTCCTTTTGTTTTATTGGCCATTTTAAAATGTTATTGTAAAAATGCAGGGCATCATGTGGAACATATTTGACAACCTTTACAATGTCTTGTAACTTTTTTAAGTTTATGGGTACCTTGGCCTTATATGCTTGTTCCAAAAGCATGTGGGGTTTGTTAACAATGAAGGTTTACCAAGAAAAAAAGTGTGTTTTAATGGAGAGTTAATGTAGAAAGGTGCTTCGACCTCTCCAATCTTGTCACTGTTATATGGAAATTGCTTGAATTTTGAAGGAAAAAACCCTTGTTTCATATTCCTGAAGAGTTTTTCATTTTTCCTAGATACAACAGTTTTCTTAAGAAGCACGGTCACTGTTTATCAAAATTTATAGTCTTGGAAAATTCCACCACATGAACTTCCAGTTTCTTTCTGCAGTTGGCTATAATTTCAACATATTCTTTTGGAGCGTACACTCTGTCAACAATGGTAATTTTCTGTCATTCTGTCAAAATTTCTATCACATGTAAATGTGAATGACCACGTTCAGGAAAATTATGGGTAATTGAATGAAATCTACCTGTTGCAGTCAAATCCATACACATTCTCACCACAGTATGAGTTTTGTTTTGCCCCAGACATCCGTCCGAAAGTAAAGTAAGATGTTTCACTGATTCTTAAACATAATGTTTAACATAGTGATAGAGAAAAGAACACCCCATTAGCACCCTCATGATAAAGGTACACTACATAGCTGTCTGTTCTTAAGTTGTGAATGTTGAACACATTTACTTACAACTGACGCCTATAAAAATTTCTTGCGCTGGGACTTCATCTGGCCATATGAGCATTAAAGCATTCCTCACTGCAATTGATATTGTAGAGTGGTTGGTTTGTTGAAGCTCTTTGCATAGGATGACATGGGGCATGCTGGGTTCCTCAGAAGTGAGTTTGCCCACAACTATGGCAGCAATATATCTACCACAAACATCCGTTGTTTCGTCAACACTTAACCAAATGTTGTGGCCAGCATGTCTGTCTTTTATGTCTTCGATAGCTTTCTCATACAACCGGGGCAATACATTCTTTCTTAAGGTGGACTCATCTGGTACTTTATAGAGTTGCAAAATTCTTGAAAAAAGTTTTTCAATATTGGGGTTTGTAGTGTAGCAATTGGTATATTGGTGGTAGTAAAAGCTTCACATAAACACATGAAGCTTTGGCTTCATTAGAACTGCCTGGCTTTGATGCTAAGGAACTCTGCTTCTTTTGAGACTCATTCTTAACAGCATGTGCAGAATGAGTTACTGGTTGTCAATGTTGCACCAAGTGAGAACGTTTTTCTGCTGGCACCTGTAAATTAAATGTAAACAAGAAAATTAGTCAATTTAAATACCCACCACCAGCAAATAAGTATTAAATAATTTTGGATGTGTGATAGAGTCTAAAGAGAGCATACTTTAAGTTGCACTCCAGTATTATTTTAAAAAATAGCAGGGTGAAGAATTACCAAAATACGAAAAACACAAGAAATTATTCCTACCTGCTTCTGACACGTGTTACAATAAATAACCTTTCCATCTGTAGAAAAGCTTTTGTCGATCAGGATCCACTTGTGGAGCAGAGAACTTCTTGATGATTTACTTTTGGGCATGGTGCAAACAACTGCTATCGTCACCGGTAGCAAGAAGACTGAATATTTTGCCACTGAATTTTAAAAATGTTGTGTTAGAAACTCCCTATAATGCATACTACTCATCAGTGCTATTAAAATGTTTCCCTCTAGTTTTCACCTATTGTTGTAGCATATAAACATCACACATTTCAGAAATGCCACGAGCCACGGATCACCTCTTTCGACAATAGCTAGAAAATAACTGAAAGTGGCGGATGTTTTAATTAGTTTATTATTGTGGCAGACAGTTTAATTAAAGTTTATTATTGTAAGGTATCATGCAAGATTTCATAATATAATTATTTAATAGTTACCTTATTCGAATTGTCTCTCTTCATTTTAAAAATACTTTTATATTCATAAATCTACTCTTATTTGCTTAAATAACCGAATTAGGCACTTTTAGGTTCTATCACAAAAAATAGGTTTTATTAGGTCCTAACTTTAAATTAGGTCAATTTAGGTTCTATAAAATTGAAGTATATTACTTGTTGGTAACTAAAACATCAAAATAAACCGAAGTTTGGAGTGTAGGAGGTCAGGAATAAAATAGGTCAGAACCTAAGAATCCGGGGCTTATTAATCACTTGATGGGCACATGCCGAGGGAGGGGGTGGTTTCAGATCCTTTCATTGTCCTTCCTCTCTTGAACTCGCAGGGGCTGCAACCACAAGTGCTACTTTTTGGATCACTGTCCAAAAGTATAATAAGATAAAACTGAACCGTATGCATATAAATATTTTTCAGCATGTAATGTTGATTAATTGCCTGCATCATCTGCTCTTTCTGAATACATATAATTAATTTTCTGTTCAGTATGCATCAGCCAAAATTACAACACTAGCCACATCAGTTTGTAATGCACAGTTCAAAGTTTGCTACATTTCAGTTTTATGGTTAATAAGAAAGCAAAGGGTTTTCTGGGCTCACATTGATACCACATGTAACCTTTTATGGCACAGATTGTTTGGTGGGCAGTCACTCAGTGTCCATCTTCCATCCATTACCACTTTTATCACCCTCTCTAACTCAACTCTTCCATAACATATAGAGCATGGAAGCAGTATTGACCAAAGGTGTATGTTACCTTTAGCTAAAGAGTTTGGTGCAGCCAAAAAAAAAAGGAACAAACAAAAAACATTCCACAAGGAATGAGAATTTGATTACTTTTGTATTCAGTAAAATGAAAAGGCATTCTTTTTACTATACTGGTTTGCGTAAGATGGCACTTTCACATGAAGCATGCATAAAAATATGACAAAAATATTATTTCAGAGGCTATTTGTTTATAAACTGTAATAAATTAAGTAATTTACATATTAGTCAGTGATTAATTGTGATAACTGATTATATGCTAATAAACTCTAAAACACTGTTTAGTTTTAGCTGTAAATTTGCTAATAGAATAATGGAACTGAGTCCTGATATAGAGAAACAATTAATGCTATGCTGGCATGTTGCCATGGTAGCTCAGTGGCAGAGCAACCAGCTAGAGATCCGTGGTTCAAATCCCAGCTATGGCATTGAATTTTTCAGTCTGACTCTACCTATCCAACTCCTGTCCTACACACGACTTGTGTGAAAAAACAATTAATCCAATACCCAATTGACCATAATAGATGGCTATACTATGAATCCTGGGACTTAAGTACTTACAATATTGTAAGTCGCCATTGGGGTTATAATCTCAAAATAATTTGAGAACACCTTGTGGTTTACCAGGAAACACACAAATCAGTTGAGAAATTCAATACTATGCCGGTATGTTGCCATGCTAGCTCAGTGGCAGAGCAACCGGCTAGAGATCTGTTGCTCAAATCCTGGCTATGGCATTGAATTTTTCAGTCTGATTCTACCTATCCAACTCCTGTCCTATACACGGTTTGTGTGAAAAAACAGTTAATCCAACAATTAATTAATATAATACAAACTATGAAGTGGTATTCCTTGCTATTAGATGAAAATATGCAAAGTAAAGGTAGCTCAATTAGTTATATTTATTAGGGCACTGATGAACATATTTATTTCATCTAGTTTATCAATACATTTGATTTTGGATATATACAATACAATATACAAAGTTTTTTTTTTTTTATATACACATACTAATACAATTTACAAATTATGTAACAGTTTATAAATAACTTACTCAATATAAACATATAGTGATCAGGAACAGTTTTAACTTCCTTTCAAATTGCTGTTTTGAAGTATCATCTTCTGTTCTAATTTCTGTTAGCAATTCATGAATATGACAAAAGAGTTGCCAGATATGGTACTACTTAAAAATCAAGCAATGACAGTGATGTTTTCAGGACAGTTTTAAACTATCATGGAGTAAATTAATTACAGTAGCCAGCCTGGAGAATGGTTTTTCTGAATGTTTGAAAAAAAATCTAAATGAAATAGGTGTGGAAACAAGAGAATTTAGACATACATTGTGTGCTACAGCAAGAGAATCTAATTGCTGTGTCTGCAAATATATCATATATGTGCCTTTGTTTTATGCCCAGGCCAACTGCCTTTTATGTGTATCAGTTGAAGTGGCAATGACCTTGGTATTTTTTCACTGTGTAGAAGTGGTATATCAAGGGTACACTTACCAGCTGTCAGCAGTTTCAGTCATTTTGAAGTGTTTCAAACCATGTATGTGTTGTGTGTGATTTCCTTGGGAATGTTATTCTCTTATTAGTCCATGGAAATGCCTGCCAACAATTCCACGCTTGAACAACATATTTTTATGTACAATACATATAAAGTGAAAACTGAATCAAGTGGACAGATGTTTAGACAATTTCACCAGCAATTTCCTGGTTATGCAGTTCTTGGTACATATAATGTGAGATGTTTGGTTAGTAATTTACAACAACAGGGTTGCTAAATCAAAGAAGTGAAAACAACTTACTCTTACAGATTAAAGATTGATAAATTGGTGCTGCATTCAAATGTGCACCTAAGAAGTCTCTGCCGCATTGCACAGCAAGTGGGTGTTTCAGAAACCCCTGTTCATACAGCTACTTAAATTTTAGAACTGAAACCCTACTTATGATTATAGTGCAGATATTAGGAACATAACGCAAGAACAACTTATGCACGTGAATGGTAATTTCGTGTGGCAATGTCATTGTCTTCACAAAAATGGACACTTCACAACAAGGTTACTACTCATTACATACATGTTACTATGAGTAAGTAATGCAGGAGTTGCAAAATGGAAAACCCTACAGTATAGTAGACTATGTATGAAACACACATTCATGCAATCTGCAGCCTTGGTGTAAAACAAAGGCATTGCATTATGGACGTGGCTGTAAAGGTAGTCAATTCCATTAAGTTGCATTCATTACATAACAAGCAAATCTCTCAGTATTTTTAATTACTTGGTATGGAATATTCACACACCCTGCAAGCAAAGTTCAGTGGTTCAGTACAGGGATAATACTAAAAAGGTTTTTCATAATACACAATGACATATGTGCAATTTCTTGGAATCACAGGTGAGTATTTAAACAGTTGAATGTCTGTGAAGATTTGTAATTTTCTAATACAAATGTTATTGAATTGTTCCATGAATATCTGATTTACAATGGACTAATGACTTTATATTTTTAGCAGATACAACACTTAAGCATAGCCTAGCGTATTCCCTTATTTCCCTTCTACTTGGAACTAATACAAAAATGTTTACTTATGTATATCTCAACTAGCATGAAATAGAGAGAGAAATAAGCTTTCATAAGGATAATTTGTTGTAGAATAGGTAGAGAAAGTCATGTGAATGGGACACGCAAGATTTTATATACTTTTATCAATGTTTCTTCTCTTTTGTCTTGCATGTTCTGACTCTTTACTGCTTCATTTTTCATTCTTTTGTCAGAGCAGTATTGGCACTATTGAATATTCTCAACAATCAAATGTATTATGATACCAGGAAATGACTATCAAATGATTAGGTTTTTCATTTGTATTTAAAAGCTGTTTATTTTTGCAAAATATGTAAAGTAGTAGCATAAATGAGTAAGTACTAAAGTAACCAGTTTTCATTTGATGAATAGGTGTTCTAGCCCTCAAGTAATTAAATAAATTTACATTATTTTGCCGTATTAAAACACATAATTGCTTGCATTTATTCTATTTCTATTTCTTTATTATCTCCATTTGTAATACATAATATACAAGGATCGTCAGATTGATTACAAAACTAAACAGATATCATAAATATATCATGAGTATATACACTTTACAAAAAAATACAGGGGGTACCATTATACAACATAACTTATTTAACTTTTCTATTTAACATTTTATACTTCTCTATAGAGTAAAATACATTTTCTGAGAGATACTTTATAATTGCTTTAAGTTTACATTTTTCTTCAGTTATCTGTTTTATTTGTTTAGGCAAATGATTGGACAAATCTTTGGTTTTACTTTCTATATTTTTGTTACTTAATGTGCCTCTTAATCTGTTTATGAAATAATTTTGTTCTGTTCTCGTGTCATGTTTGTGTATGTGCATGTTTTTACTTTGATTGCTAAGATTTTTATTGAGTATTTAATGCATTCTTATATATATACAGTGCCGGAAATGTTAATATATTTAGTTTTTTATAGGAATCTGTCTTCTATAGTTTACATATTATTCAAATGGCACGTTTCTGTAGTCCTAATATTCTTTGCATTATTTTTTTCTGTGCATTACTCCATAACAAAACCCCATAGCTCAAATGAGAATGTATTAAGGCATAGTATATTTGTATTAAGCTATCTCTATCCATTTGTTGCATTGATTGTTTTAAGATATATAGTCCCTTTTTTTTTTTTTTTTTTTTTTTTCAACATGCTTTTTCCAGTTTAATTTGTTATCTATTATTAATCCTAAAAAGTTTGTTTCTGTTACGTGTTATATTTGCTTATTTTCTAGGACTAATTGGATATTGGGTGGGTTTTCATTTTTAAAGCTTATTTGCAGCCATTCTATTTTATTTGTATTTATTACCATCCCTATGTTTCCTAGCTCTTCCCTGATTTTTTCAAGTAGTATATTTGATTTATTTTGTTCAAGATCTGTATTTTCCCTTACTATAATTGTGGTATCATCAGCATATCCAATGGCTATTTCACCTGCTTCTTTTATTAATATGGATAAGCAATTTTATATATATAAGGAATAGATACAGCCCTAGTTTTGGTACTTGTGGGACACCATGAGTCACTTTGTTAAAAGATAATCAGATTTTGTTTAGGTTATCATTTGAATTGTGTATAATTTCCACACATTGTTCTCTGTTTTGTGGATAAGATTTTAATGGTTGGCCACAAATGCCATAATTTTCTATTTTAGTTATTAATTTATGTATAGCTATGCAGTCAAATGCTTTAGTAAGATCAAGATTACATATTCTTTCCTGTGTATTACATTTATGAGGATGGCATTTCCTTTACAGATAGCTTGTATTGTTGATTTCTTTTTTTGAAAACGAATTGGTATTCTGATATTATTTTGTACTTGCTGCAGAATCTATGTAGTGGAGTTAAAAACAATCTATCCCTATATTATTTTGGAAAATGTTGAACATAATGATATGAGTCTATAATTTTTCATTGCATGTTTTGAATCTTTTTTCTTATATATTGGTCTTACTATTATTTTTTTTAGAGCATTGGGAAATGTACCTGTTATAAAAGATTGATTAATTATATGCGCCATTATCTCTGCAATTTCAAATTTAGAGTGCTTAACCATTTCATTTGTAAGTCCATCTAATCTAAAAGATTGTTTATATTTTAATGTATTTATCTGTTTAATAACATCTTCATTTGTTATTTCTCGTAACACCATTGAGTTACATATACTATTTTCAGCTGTTTGCTGGTTTTGACCTCGTCTGAGACCTAAAGTTTTTACAATATACATGTAATACTCATTAAATTTTTCTGTTATATTTATTGAGTTTTCTATTAATCTATTGCTCACTTTAATACACATGTTTTCTACCCAATTTTGTTTCTTTTCCCTATGTGATGCTTCTATTATATTCCATGCTACTTTAGTTTTAATTTCTTCATTTTGTATCAGTATTTTGTTGTGCTGCTTCTTTGCTTCATTTATTACTTTATTAACCATTTGTTTGTAATGTTATATATATGTGTACAAATTATCATCTAGTTTTGGATGTTTTAAGCTATTAAGGAAATGCATTTTTTGAGATATTTATACATTTGGTTGACCCGTTTTTATTTTTCTGCATACCACAATTTATTTTGCATATAGGTATTAATGTGTTTAAGCATTTTTGTAAGAATTTAGCAAAATATTCAAATTGTTCATTTATTTCATATTTTTCATAGATCTCTTCCTATTGTGCTTCTTTGATGTAGTATCTTAATGCTTCTAGTGTGTTTTGTTTACTATTCTTTTGGCCTCTATTAGTTTGTTAGTTTTGGGTTTTAAGTTACCTAATGTTCTACTTGCAATTTGTTGGCCATACTAGTCACTTATTCTGTTTTTTATTGTTTTAATTTCATAACATTCCCTATTTAGGTTTGAGAACATGAGCTCCAAATACTTAGTTACTCTTGTTGGTTCTGTCTCTGCCATTGTGACATTATTTCTTATTAGCATATCTAATAATAGCCTTTTTTTTTTTGTTTTCTACTAGAACATCTATATTGATATCTCCTATTACTATAGTGTCCCTATTTTTACTTATACTGTTGAGACATTCTTCTAATCTTTCGATAAAAAAAAATTATTTGCATTAGGGGGACTGGAGATCCCTATTATTGAGGTTTTTACTTTTTTGCTTTATTTTGATTGCTGCAAATTTGCTGCACATTTCTTCACAGAATTTTTTCCAATCTATTTCTTTGTATTCAATTTCTTGTTTAATGTAAATTACCATCCCACCACTTTTATGGTTTTTTCTGCAGTAACTAGCCCCCAATGAGTAGTTTCCATAATTATTTACATTTAATTCCTCTATTTTCAGTCCATGCTCTGAAAATATTATAATATCGGGTTGCATATTTAGTACATTTTGCTCAATAAGCATCCTTTTATTGGTAATACTTTGAATGTTTTGATGATACACACTAAATTTATTTTTACCCCTACTTTTTGTTACCAAATTACTTTTTTGACAGAACAGATTTTTTGTGGTGAAGTTTGTACAATCGTTTGCCTTACCTGTAGTTGTGCTTTCTTCTAAGTTAGTTGTACTGGACACGTTTCCTGTACCCCCCATTTCAGTTAGTTTCCGTGATCTATGAACCAGTTATCATTGCTGCACACCTGTAGATGGTATTCTTCATTATTCTCTGTAGATTTGCTGTTCCTTTTCTGCTTAGGTGCGGGCTGTCTCTCCCGATACAGTCAATTCCCATTTGTTTGTCTACATCCACAAATACACACTTTAATTTCACATATCCAGCGTATATTTTCATTTACACTGTTTATAAATCTGAAATGTATGTCTCTCCTTTTCAGTACACCATTTATAAAAAGTAGTGTTTTTGGATTCCCTTTTTTTATGCTCTTTGCCTCACAGTATATATCGCCCATTACCTCTTCTGGACAAGACGCTTGCATCATTGTATTTATTTCCACGTGCAGATATATTGCCTTTGGTTGGGTTTGGATTCCTGCATTCTTATTTTCAATTAGGTTTTCTAGTTCCTTTGTCTTTATTCCACTGAACATGTTCACTTTGGCCATTTTTGATAAGTTGACATGCTTTATTATTGAGTCCCCTAGCACTATTACGTCTTCTTTTGTCTTCTCTATCTCACTTTCATTTTGCCTCTCATTCATGTTGTTTGAGCGTATTTCCTGGTTAGTTTCTGCTCCACTTGTGACTACTTCTTTTATGGTATCTTTTTTCCTGTCAGTGTGTGCTTGTGTTTCCTGGTTATTTTCCAGGTAGCCAGATCTGTTCTTTGTTTCAATCGCTTGTGATTCTGTAGGTTTCGCTTGGTTTGTCTTTATTCTGTGAGTTACAGTTTTCCATTTTGTGCTGGCGTTGTTTTTTAGCTCTTTTTCCAGTGCTGCTTTTTCTTTTTTTAGCTTTTGGTTTTCTATTCTTGCTTCTTTAAGCTCTTTTGTCAATATTTCAATTAAAAGCTATAGCGATGCTACGCATTCCTTGTCTTCTAGTGTGCTGTCATTCAGTTTCTCTCCCGCCATTTCATTGTTACCTGCTTGCTGTTTTGAGATTTTCTCCTTTACCTTTGGATTTTTACTGCTTCTTTCATTTGTACCTTCACTTTAAGGGTTTTTGTTTTCCCGGTTGCTATTTTCCTTTGCGATTTTAACTATTGCTGTATAATTCTTCACAGTTTCAGAGCTTTGCTTTATAGTTGCACTATTCTGCCGCATCTTGTCTCCATTCCCTAATAATTACTGTGATAATTCTTCAAATATTGGATTGTGAAAGCATGCTGCTTCTCAATCAGACTAATAAATAGAACTCTGTAAGTATTTCTATATCAAGATACATCAACAAATGTATCTCCATTTTTAAGGTTATCTACCTGTTTCAGAATAATAATAGTAATAATAATTAATAATAATATTTTTATTATTATTTATTTATTTATTTTGTATCCGTTGGATTTGAGATAAAATAAATGAGCCAAAGATTATTCCCTAGCAATACTGAGAGGCCTTGATGTAGGAATTAGTTCTTATTATGTATTTGTATACTCATTTTACTTTCTATATATGCACTATGTACATAGTGTATAGAGAAAGTATTGTAATGCACCTAAAAATTTGATACCCGGTTTTCACCGGAAATAAATGTTTTGGGCCCCCCTGAATCCAAAAAAAAACATTTTTAGAAAAATGTCCATGTGTCTGTCTGTGTGTATTGTGTGTATGTGTGTGTGTCTGTGGGCAGCATAGCTCAAAAACGAAAAGACCATTAAATACCAAACTTGATATAAGTTTGGTACCCTCCAAGGATGCAACACAAACATTTTCAAGAAAATCCCCCCACCACAAATTACTCTTTACATGGAACTGTTTTCGAAAATTTTGATTTTAAAAAATATGGCTCTAATGAATTTGATTAAAATATCGTATATTAAAGATATTTACCTGAAAAATAAAATGTATATCTTGAATTTTCTGGGAATAGCCTCTGAAGACTATTTTATTTGGGGTGAACTTTACGGAATTTTGCATAACTGCTAAACCCTAAGAGATGGACAAAAGCTTAGCACAAAAACATGTAGAGCACATTAAAACACATAAATTATGTTATATACATTTTTTTCGTGGAGTTGATAGTTTTTTAGATATATCTTGTTTTTGGTTTCAGCTTTGAAAAACATACTTTTCTCATACAGGAATTGGTCAACTCCTGTCCACAGAAACAAAGGAACTTCAGTCACATGGCAACCAGCTTTTGACTATTACTTTAACCTATGCACTCGCTTATTTGGCTTCTACTTACAAGGAAGCATGCAATAAGACTATTTGTGCTAATTTTTTCTCAATTAGTATGAAGTAAATAGAAGCACAAGCTTTTTAACAATAATTTGTTGCAGAGAGGTAGAGAAAGTCATGTGAATGTAACACCAGGTTTTTTTTGTCTTATAACTCTACACCAAACCAGATATACCCTTTGAACCAAACGTTTAAACTTAAAAGAAAATGAAAGCACATTAAATCGTTTTTGAGATATTCCTTGTTTTTGGTTTCAGCTTTGAAAAACATACTTTACTCATACAGGAATTTGTCATACAAACAAAGGAACTTCGGTCACATGGCAACCAGCTTTTGACTATCACTTTAACCTATGGTACTCCCTTATTTTGCTTCTACTAACAAGGAAGCAAGTAATAAGACTATTTCTGCTAACTTTTTCTTGATTAGATGAAGTAAATATAATAATTTGTTGCAGAGATGTGGAGAAAATCATGTGAATGGAACACATCAGATTTTTTAAATTTGGCTTTGGGTTATATTGAATGCATGGGCTTATTCTGTGGGCTAGCTAGGCTAGCTAAGCTAGCTGCAAAGCCCAGTAAATTTGTGAAGAAGGAATATCCATTAAATTTATAAATAACAAATCTATTGCTTATCTATTGGCTGTTTGCATTCTAGCCTATTATTAAGATATTAAACAGGCTCCTTGTGGTAAAACTCGATTCTGTTACAAACAAAAAGGTGATGAATTAAATAAAGAAAATTACAGACTGATTACACCATGTAACTGTTACTCTAAGATCACTGAAGGCTTATATTTAAATCAATTGCAAGCTTACTTTAAAAAATTAAAAATTATAGCAGAAGAACAGTATGGATTTCAATTGTGCAAATCCATGATACAAGCAGCACATAAAGTACATCACACAATAAAAAAAGGCACTAAATAACTAAGAAACAGTAATTGCAGTATTTATAGATTTTGATTGTGTGAATTTAAAAATACTAATAGAAAAATTAAATAAATTTTGGATTCACAGAATTGCACAAAATTGGATTGAATCATATTTAAAACATTGAATGCAAAGGGTTGAAGTAAATTATAGATATATAAGTGGAAGTACTGAAAATGTACATTCCAAAAAGGAAATTGCTAAAGGAATAGTGCCACAAGGATCAAAACTGGAATACTTTTTTTTTACTTTACATTAAAGAACTGATACATAGATATGATGCTATTGCAATAGGAATGCTGATGATATTACCATTATATTTAAAGAATCTTCAGCCAAGGAAGTCGAAGGGAAAGCAAATGAAGTTCTGAAATAGTAGAATTTCAGGTTACAGAAGAAGGCTATTAGAATCACTGTAAATGTTGATCAGACAACTAGCCCCGCACATGCATTAAGAAAGTCAATATTATAAGTGCTCCATGTATGTTCTATTTTATGCTGCAATAATTGCACATTCCTCATGGCAAGCATTACTTAAGACACGGGATTTTTAATTATATTTTTTGGGCACTCTGTAGGGTTGATTTTTCGATTTATACACCATGTTATTTAATAGTGGCTTTAAAATAATTAGTTGTTTTTTTTTTTTTTTTCAAAATAATGTGGAGATATGTCTCTTTTCCACAAAAAATATCAAAATGTCCAAAATTTTGGTATGTCCTCTTCTGAACAATAGAATAAGATATCTGAAGCTTCTAAAATTTCTAAATGTATGTATGTATTCCCAGCAGTTAACAGTACATACAATATATTTGTAATAACTTTGGCCGCACAAAATAATTTTTTTCAGGAAAAGATTTAAATTATATAAATTGGTTTACGTGACTCATAACTACAATAAAAACAGAGTTATGTAATTTTAAATTTCTACAATAACAATTAATAAATTCTCATCTGAAAGTCAATCTCTTTGGTTTTTGTCATGTGGTAAGCTCTGTAAAATGCAGCACATAACACTGGTAACCATTTGGTTATAGTCTGGAGGTCTGCATATTTTAAGGAGCTGATAGGTTTAATTCTCATCCAAATCAGTGGTATTTCATCTAGCAACTGTAGAGGAGTCCTGCACTGATGTACAAGATCAACCTCTTGAAACGTAGTATCAGAGAAGCCTGACTAATTGGAAACAATTCCAGGCTTGTGAACAGAGACCTTAAGCCAAATTGCTTTTGAAACATGAAACATTTCACCAGTTATGGACCTTTTGTGTTGGACAAATGGAGCTGAAGAGTTTGCCAAGAGGGAAGAGAAGCCTTGGAAATCTTGAGTTTGCATTTCGTGGACCATTAAGGGTTGTTTTACTTGACATGTTCAGATTAATTGACCCAGTTATGAGGTGTAGGCCATGCAAGTTAGGAAGCTTCAATCTTTTTTATTTTGTAATAGAATGGATGTTGTCGACTTCATGTGCGTATGACCTTTAAAAGATACTTGTGATTAATCTCCTGAAGATTTGGAAGCTGTGAAAAAGCCAAGTTTACATTTATGCTAATTGCACATTTCAATTTTGTCCAGTACAGTTGTCTTCTGACTAAATGGTTAATGCCTCCATTTGTTCATTCAAATGTGTTAGAGCCCATTTCAGCAAACAACATCTACTTCATTTCCTCCTCTTCTGCCAATGGTTTCGTCCCACAATACACAACAGGTACCCTTCATTAGTTGCTGCATCATGGATTGTTAAATTCAAAGTTTACAGCTTTCATAAAATGATTTGCGGTTACTCAGGCTAGGAGTTGTAAGGCATTTTTGCAGGTCCATAGTGAGCACTTTCTTCTTTTTATCTCTAACTTGTTTCCTCTAACTTGTATGTGTTTTTCAAAGTGTATCTTTTGTCAGCTTCCTTACAATGTTCATCAAGCTTTTCTCTGGCTTCAGTCTTTGCTTCATTGTTACTGGCATCATTAAGTAGTTTCTGGAGGTGACTACACTCATCACAAGTATTTTTGTGAGGGAGTTTAAAAGAAAAATTAAAATCCTCATTGAAAAATTTCCTGTACAACCATTCCTTAGCTATGTTTATCTCAGGAATTTTGCTCTCCTTACAAGTTATGTATGCTCTGTACATGATAGAAAGGTTGAGATCTGATCCAAGGTACTTTTTCTCAGTTCTTGCTTGTGAATAATGATTTTCATAGGTTGGGAACCTTGAAATATGTTCCCTGAAAGATTCCCTTATAAACGCTTGTGTTTTATTAACTGGGTTCTGGCTTGCCTGTTTTATCAGATGATGCTGTTCAAAATTTGTTTATTGCAAATTAAATTCTGACAAATTTATCTGTTATGGACAAAATGCTCAGAAATATTTTTTACACACTGGGATTACTTTTTGTCTAACTTAAGTGTATAAAGTTTTGTCATCTTTGTAAGTATCTTCTAAAAGCTCTTCTTACTGTGTACAAGAGCTCTGGTCTGGGATAAATTTTTTCCAGGTTCACCTATTTCAGGAATTTCATATTCTGAAAATATTAAATATTCTCATAATAATACATATGTAATTATTAATAATTGGTATGAAAAACTTTTGGATAGCTTCCTTAAATTAAAAGGTTTCCCAACATGACACATTATACTAGGTAAAGGAAATACATTACTAAATTTACCAGCAAAATTAGCATATAAAATAGAATAAATAGAATATACAATACATTAATTTTGATTACCTTTTGTACCTTATTGGGCAAGATGCACTATGAACTTTGCTCTTGAAAAAGACTCATTATAATTCTTGTATAATGTAACTCACTTCCTCAGTAATAAACTTCATTAATATTTGATTTGATGATTGGTAAGAGTGAGCAAACACACTAAACAAGAAAACAAAACAATAATAAACTGCCACTCTGGTCTATTCCAGTAGTTGAACTCAATATTTTAGGCAGAAATACTTAGGCTTCACATATGCTCAGCAAAGTGCAACTACTTATTCTAGAATTGAGGTGAAGAAAGGCAGATGTGCCACATGTGCCTGTTTTCTTCAAAATGCTTTAGGACATCCGTAATAATAATATGACAGCACCAAAAAATGTAGTATGTGAAGGACATCACCTTGTTTCTGTATTTCTGTATTGTGCATTCATTCATGTTTGTCACAAAAGTATGAAGACCTTGAAATTGACAAAATCGAACATATGCCCTTTCGCTTCTCATAAAGTATAAAATATGTAATAGATGGGGACATATATATAAAAAAAAAATTGTACTATGTATTCATATAATGTAAGAAATAAAGCAGATTATTTTAGGACCACACTTAGAGGAACATTAAATAACAAAGACTTGTACAACAGATTGACCAAAAAATAAAACACATTAAGGTCGTAAAAAGATACTTAACAGAGCAAGTTTTTTATAATATTGTTGAGTACAAAAATGTAATTGATCTATAATGTAATAGATTTCTGAGCAGTTTTAAATAGTAATCTTTATATATTATTATTGTATGACATAGCTTTTGTATATAAATCTAATGGATGGAATGAAATGTATTGTAGCCTGTCTTTTTAGGCGGGAGTAGCACAACTGACTGCATATAAGCAGGAAAAGACGAGAAGGAGGAAGTCGCTACAATAAACCTCTCAGGATATCTCTCTTGCCATGTGAAGCCTAGCCAAGTCTCGAGAACAGCCAAAGCAAACCAATATGTGTAGTATGGCCAGCTTAGTGATTTTTATTACTGAAGATGGATAGGCAGTGTAGTGATGTTTGTTTTTGAGGGTAGGAATTCTTAATATGCCTAATGGACACAAAATCAAAAGTTATCCATTTCAAAAATGGATGAAGCTGATTATTTTTCATTTTTTTTTTTTTTTTTTATTTTTTAAATTAAAGTTCTAGTTAATAATTGCAACATTCTTCATCATCATCAGCTGTATTTATTAAATTCCATTGAAATTATTTACATTCTGAAGGATAACTTTTATTAAAACCTGAATTAAAAATGTACATAATTTGTCAAGTAAAAAAAAAAAAAAATTGCTAGTCCAGAGCTTGGTTGCAACCTATGCCTCTAATTGAATATGGCCAACATTTTAAACTCCAAGTGGGTATGTGCTTCTTGATTTTAATACACAAACAGATTGGAAGCTACAATTGATTTTGTGGCTGTTAATTAGCTAGGAAGCAAAGTAGCAATGTTACTACAATTTAAACTTATCCTATGCAAAAAAGAGGTTGTGTTAAGATTTAAAATTAATGTTTTGATTTTTATTTATTTATGCTAGGCTGTATACAGGTGAATATGGTGTTCAGCCCTGGCTCTTTATCGGTCATACTCATATTTTACAATAGTTTCTTATATCTAATTTGTCACACCATTTTTGACTCTTATTTACTGTCCATACACATTTATTTTGCTCTTTATATAAGAATTGTCCAATCTTCTTACTGTGTTTTTGAAACATTTCAACTACTGCTACATTTGTATCTTAAACCATTTCTTATTAATATACTCTTTTCTCCAAACTTCAGACCCTTTACATTTAAATAATATACGTTTCATGTCTTCATTTCTGCCACATATAGGACATTAATTTTGTGGAATACCTTTCCTTAAACCTTGTAACCTCCATATACTCCTGCTTTCACCTATGCAATACCTTCTTTATTTATCACATCTATATACAAGGTGTATTCCAAAACTAAAGTCCATTTATTCATAATAAAAACATTGCTCATAAGACAAGGTTTTTATTGACAGTACTATTGACTAGATATCTAATTCACTTTTCCACATAATCGCAGTTCACGTCTATGCACTTTCTGTAACACTGCACCAGCTTCTTGAACCCCTCGGCATAGAAGTCTGCCACCTGGGACCTGAACCAATTGGTAATGCTCATCTTGAGTTCATCATCAGTTTGAAATCATTGTCCACCAAGCCACCATTTCAAATGCAGGAAGAGGAAATAGTCACTTATTGCAAGATTGGGATTGTACAGAGAGTGGTCAAGGAGTTCCCAATGAAACTCTTGAATCTTCACTTTGTTTTGGGCAGCATATGTGGGCGTGCCTTGTCATGCAGGAGGATGATACCAGACGACAGTTTCCCATGGCGTCGATTTTGGATTGCATGTCTCAGTTTGATGAACATTGCACAGTACCTGTCAGCTGTAATGTTTGTCCCACGGTCCATGAAATCAATCAACCAAACACGGTAGCCATCATTTTGCGATTCGTGTACAGCAATTGCTTACACTTTTTTGGTTTGTGTGAACCGGAATGGCGGCACTGCATTGACTGTTGTTTTGATTCTGCATTGGTGTACGTTATCCTGTAATAATGTGGGAAGACAAACCATCTCCAGCTTGTCTATAGTGCTCCAAAAACTTGTGCACTATGCATTTGTTGCTCTTAGTGCTAACTGGTGAGCAGCTATGGCACCCACCTCACACAAAGTTTCTGATATCCAAGCTCTTCGGTGATAATCTTGTAAAGTGTGGTTTGAGCAACATTTGGGAATTCAATAGCCAGACCACTAATCGTCAAATGCCGATCACTTCAAAGTTTTTGGTTCAGTTGATCAACAGTGTTGTCGGTCCGAATACTGGGTCTGCCACTCCACTGTTCATTGTGCAATTATTGCACTACTCTTCCTTCCATTTGTATCTACTGTATTCTTCTATGTTACACTTTTCCTCTCTTAAATTATAAACCATTTGCTCTGTATGTATTTTTATGTCCACTATCAATAGAAAATGTGCACTGTTCAAACTTAAGTTTAGTACCTCTTCTTTCCTCTACACTTGTGAATACCAGATTTAGTCTTCTCCTCTCATCTATTCTCTCCATTTTTTCCTTGATTACATCCACTTCCCTCCTTATTCCTCTCTCACCTCTTTTCCAATATCATCTTTTATTTCACTGGCTACTTGCTTCAAGTTGTTTCTTATGCATTCTTCCATTCCATGCATTTTATTTATTTTTTCCTCTAGTTTCTCTAACATTCTTTCAGTTCCATCAGGTCCTGGGTTTAATTCAATCTCTTCAAACATTAGTAGCATAAATATCATGCTTCCTTTTACTAACAGGTTCATTGTTTTGTTCCATTTTACTTTTCTTTATTTTCAATATACCAAATAGTCCTATTCTCATTCTATAGATGATGAGTTCTACCCCCATTGTTACTTATTTCGCTTTTCTTCTCAGTGACAGGCCTCCTGCTTACACAACCTTCTTCTTCCACTGCTCACCTAGCACTCTGTTTTTATTTACAAAAACAACAATCACCAGTCACCTCCTCCCACCAATCAGCTGACACAAAATGGCGACCTCTCCGGCAGTATTACCAATATCAATGCACATGTTTAGAACACATTATATATGTTCTAGTAGACCTTTGCAAGTTTTATATTTCTAGCTTGGTGATTGGTATGTAACATTCTTGAATGTAATGTTTATGAAGAATTGCCAAAATTATTAAGCAAAGAATATAAAACAGTAGATACTTTACAGTCTTTGGAACGTGGTTGGCACTGCATCTGTTCATCAATGAAAGCAACTGGGGGCCCTTTTCTTGATTGGGGAGTATCAACTGTCAAGCAATTAATAGTATAGTAATATTTTAAAACCGAACACTTGAGTAACAATCAAATATCTAATAGGCAGCAATCAAATAATTTGATAGCTTTCATTTGATAGTGCTCAGCTCTAGGGGATGTTAGGCAACTTATTAATAAATGATAATACATTGAATTCTGTTTTGCCAGTTGTCACACCTGATTAAAATATCTATCCTAACACTGAAACTTACAGGAAATTAAAACATGGGAGAAACAATTTATGCATGTGATAGAAAAAGGCAGTAACCTTACTTATACCCTTACTGATCACTTACCCTTCAAATTTTTTGGCATTTCAAATTTGCGATCTGATATTCCTGTTCATACTTTTGTTCACTGTCCTCTTGAAAAAGCCTTAATTTCTTCAATAAGTAGAGTTCAGTTTATGTATGCTTCATGTAAGCAATTAAAATATTTTTTTCATTAGCAATGATTTTGCATATAAATTCTATTGATAAGTTGAGCCATTGGCTATGTTATGTAGTAACTCTGTGTAATTTATATAATTGTCACTAGGTAGCATTAAATATTACCTGTATGGACTGCATCCAGACACATCAGAAAAACTAATTTAGGGTGCAACTTAAAATGCATTTTCTTCTGTCATGACCTGGCATTGTTGTAACCATAGACTAGAGCGGTGGTATTCAGCTTTTTTCTCCATGTACCCCCACTGAGAATTTTCCATTCCAGCCTGTACCCCTAGGCCTAGCCCTAGAGTTTTCCCTAATTTAAAATATACATAACCATATCTAAAATAGATTACATTTACCATTTATTAAATATTACAGAAAGGAGGATTAATGCTATGAGGCGATATATCAGACTGGCCAAAAAGAAATAGTTAGGTAATAATAATTAAGCAATAATTAATGAAAAACCAAAAGCCAAATTAATATAAATTGGTAATTTTTGGAATAGAAACAATATAATATATACCACTGGAAAGCCAGTACAATACTGAGCCTCTCTTTTAAGTTTGACCTATATCGATGAATAAGTAGCAACATAATTTGATATCTGTTTCTTGGTAAAGCTGTATAGATAGGCAAAATATAATTTTCTTGGAGGGTGTAGTGATGGTAAGACACCTCTGTATCCTCACCATGCTTAGCCAGCTTTCTGACATTACTTTTGGGCCAATGAGAAAATAATATTTAAATTTAAACAAAAGTGTCTGACAATCATCGCCCAGCATCAATTTTTCTAACTGCCGAGATTAGCGTGAGTTGCTGCTCATATAAATAGAATTTTCATCTAAGTTTGGGGCAGTCACAAACCAACAGGACAGTCAAACCATGGCAGACAAGACAAAAACATGCAAGCAGTAGAATTAGTATGTCGTAATATGTGCTGACTCCGCATTGCTCCTACTAATGTGATACACTATTATGATTAAGTCAGGCACGAATAAATGTAACCATAAATAAATCAAAGATTAAAGAAGTGCAAGACTCACGACAAGTAACGTAAAAGGAAACAGATTTTAAATAACTCATCGCTACGAAACAATTTTTGTATTACTTAATTTTCACCTACAACATCCAAGTTCCCACGTATATATAGTAAGCTAGCCAGAGGAGAAGACACCTGCAATGAGATTCGACTTTGAGATCGCCTAATCCTGAATCTCCAACAATCATCAACTCGACAAAGCATCTTGAACCAAAAAGATGTGTTCACCTTTAATCATACACCATGGATGTGTTGCCTCAAAGTGTATAAAATAAATACAGGGACTAAGTAAATACGTACCAGATAGCACATAGACACAAAATTGTATGAAGTTGTTTCTGACCTGTTAATGAGATGGTTGAGCTTGATTTCTGGACACCAGCTCCCCTATTTGTGGCTGATCTTCGTTAGTGCGAGTATCAATGGGGATTCTGGATTCAAGCGATTTCTTTGTTTCTGTTTCATTTTGATTGCTGTCAATGCAGAGAAACCCTGCTCACATAGATAAGTTGAGGGGAATGAAAGAAGGCACATAATGGCACAGTCACTAAGTTCAGTGTGCTCTTTGCATGCGTAACACCAGAAATCACAAATTGACGTGTTTTCAAATTTTATTTTCAGTGAACTGTCAATGGATATTTCCAAAAGACTTTGTTGTAATTTTATGGGAACATCAGAGAAATTGATGGCTGTGGTGCAAAACGGATTTGTAATCCATTCTTGTGTAACATCGTCTTTCTCAATTTCTGGGAAGTATTTTAAACGCTGTTACCTGAGATTTTGTAGGTGGAATTTGATTATTTCCAAAATTCCATCAGCAATATTTACTTTATTTTGTCCACTGTGTTTCCTTTATTTTCTCGTGAGCTTTAAAAATGTTTCTGTCAATATCTTGGAGTTGAAGATTCAGCTTATTAAATTTGTTGAATATATCCATTAGATAAGTTAATTGGCAAATCCACTCATCTTCAAAATGCTTCACCCGATCAGATTTCAATTTTGTAAGGAAACATTTTACTTCATTTTATAGTTCAAAAAGACGAGTCAATATACATCCTCTTGATAACTAGTCCACCAAACAATTAAGTGGCTGCATAGCTCCCATCTCCTCACTCATTTTTTTGAATAGATGGGAGTTCAGTGCACTTGACTTTATTAAATGACTACTTTTATAGCAGTCTTCAAAGTTTCATGTAAATCAGGAGTTATTTTTTTTCACTTCCAAATTTTTTATGTATATAATGCAATGTTGCCTAATTATTTGGTGTTAATTTTGCAAATATGAGCAATAAGACCGCTTATTTTACCTGCCAATGAAGCAGCACAATCTGTGGACAAACTTACAGCCCCATGACAAATTTAATTTTAATCTTATAAAATTCTCAAGAATTTTAAAAACATTCTCACCCCTTGTATGTTCTGATAATTGTTTACATCCTAGAATTTCATCAGCAATTGCAGCACCCTTTCAAACGTCAAAATCCCAAACGTGTATATGTAGCTCAACATCATCAGACACACTGCCAATTCATAGATTTGAATGGCAAATCTTTTGTCTATTTGAATATTTTCTACTATTTGGTCAACAATATCTTGTGCCATATTATGAATTCTATGCCCTACATTTGTGTCCAAATTCGGAATAAGTTTTGATTACTTTAGCGGAATTTTGTGTAACATTTTATCTGCTATAATCAAAGAATCAGGAATAATGAAAGATTCAACTGCAGTATAAGGTGATTTATTTTTTGCAACTAGCAATGCTAACTCATACAATGTCTCCAGTGCCACCTTAGTTGATTTTGTAAAACTGTGTATCATGTTTGAACTTTTATTCAAATTTTCTGTTTTGTACCGGAAAAATTAGACTGACTTCACTTTACATTCACCGTGATTGGTTACCAAATGTCTGTGAAGTGTGAAGTAGGGATGGTTCCATAGAATTATTTGACAGAGTTTGGTTGCAAATAATGCAGAGGGGAAGAGGTGGATCACAAATATTTGACACGAATCCATATTTAATGTAAGATTCACTGTAATATCAGTATTTCAAATTTCTCAGGTTTTTTGACTTGCTTGTTAATGGTTCAATTTTAACACTATTTTCACCAATTTCCCATGGTGGAACAAGCATTGTTTCACTTTTCACTTGCAGTGGTTCAACATTATCAACACTATCACTTGTTTCACTGAGCTTATGTTTTCCTCTTATAACAAATTTATCCATGCAACAATAAAAGTTAAAATAGCGGATTATCACAATACAGACATTCAACAGTTCACAAATATAAAGAATGAGATGTGAAACTTTGAATAAAGAAAATGAACCTGCAACTAACAACTATGAAAATATACTGAGTACTGAACTGATGGTAGATTAACAGTTAACTAATGTGCATTCTCAGACACTGTTATTCTTTTCGCATTTGAAACAAACAACACAAATTATTAGCGAGCGCAGCTGTATGTTACCACTGTTGGTTATACCGGTAGGGCAGTTCAAATCTCTCTGGTTGAAATATTTTTCGTTCCTATGTGATCATTCGGGAAACACCTAAGAAGTCTTTGCACGCCCCAGTTTGAATATGCCTGGACTAGAGCATGCCATAAATGATTCCATCACAGAAGTCCATGGAATATATTATTTTTGACAAGTATTCTGCTTGGGGACCCCATTTGATACTATACCAAAGAGCAATAATAAAGTGTTTCTTAGCCAAATAAATGTTGTTGTAGTATCCCAGGATCAGATGCTGACAGTTTGAAAACCTTTTAACTCACCCTGCCCATCTCAAGTAGCATATTTTTATATCAAGAACAAAGACGCCCATCAAGGTAAAACCATGTTGCCAGTAATATGTATGTCCCAGTTAGTTGCCAAAGCAACAAGGGGATTCATATATGCTAGAGTGGCCAGTGTTTTTGATAGTGTTCTAAACAAGAGAAATAAATGGCTGTTAAGTGCATTAGTGCAATTATTTGCCATACTGGTTTTGCAGTACTTTTCCTCAATGCTTGTCTATTCAGAGTTTTAAGTTCTCATATCCCTTGGCTACATTGTAGTTCATTCTTAGGTTTGATAGGCATGACGATCCTGATATCGGGCAGATGATTCAGCTAACAGTGGTAAGGTTAACAAACTGTCAAGGCAATAATAATGAAAACTGGCTGAGAAGATAATGAAAGTTATTTCTTTAAATTCATATTATATTATTCCACAAATAGCAGTAAAGTAAATTCTGCAAGTTTTAACATTAGAATCAGTAAGAGATCCAGAACAAGAAGGCATAAGATTTTTGGAAAAGATGGGGAGAAAATTTGAAAGAAGCTGCTGAATACACAGTTGTTATTACCATTGTAAGGAAAGAAACAAAAGGTGAATAAATTATTTTTGTAATGGATAACTTCCGATTTTGTACCCATAATGAAAATTGGCAATCCCTACCTTCAGTAATAAAAATCACTCGACTGGCTTAATAAACATATATTGGGTTCTGCTTCGACTGTCCTTGAAACTTATCAGTTATGCTTCGCATGGCAAGAGAGATGATCAGAGAGATTTATTTTACTGACACCCTCCTTCTCATCTTGTCCCACTAACATGCCCACTACATTATTTCAGTCAGTCAGTCAGTCATGTTACTGTCACCTGAGATGGCAGGCTACAGCACATTGTGAACAGAATCATGTTTTATTTCACGGGGCCCATTTTATGCTGTAACAATAGGCTAAAATACCAGCCAACAGATTAGAAATAAATTATATATAAATTCTTTCTTAATAAATTTACTGGGCTTCACAGCTAGCCCACAGAATACGCTTTCCCCTGCTGGCCTTGTAGTGTAGGATTTGGAATGTTAACAACATCACTGTCCGACCAGAGAATAGAGTATACAGAAAGGAAACTCAACTGTAATCTGTGTGCCAAAATTCAGTGTGCAGGCATGAATTTTGCCATATTGGGATCAAGTAAACATATGTGTTGTTGAAGTTACAGACTTCATAATATACATTTGATTAATGTTATGAATTGTGTATTTTAGCTGCTGGCTTGATACTACTCTTTTAGAGCCGGTCAAAACCCCTGCCACTCTCGCTCGTTACACTTGAGAGTGTGGCAACGATAGTCTCGTGTCTCGAGAAATAGTGCTCACAAGCGAGGTGACTTGAGAATTCTCGTAACTACAGGTGGAGTAGTATGATTTGTGGAATAAATTGGTTGCGTAATAACTAGGGACCGAATTTTCCCCCCTTGTAAATTAGAAAGCTTCAAAGTACTTTTAAGTTTCAAGCGGTTTGGGTGCTAATCTTATTCAGCCTAAACAAGCTAAATGTAACTCGTTAAACTTAATTTTTTTTCTTCACTTTTTTTTAATTAACAATTTTTGTTAGTAATTTGTTTAGTTTTGTTTTGAGTGTACATGTGGGGTTATCCAGGGAAAGAATGCTCTTGGTGTAGAAATTGCGCAAATGAAGTATGCACCAATGACATTTTGCGATGTTGAAAGATCTTTTTTTTGCCTATAGGAATATGTTAAAGAACAGCAGAAAATTTGCAAATGTGGCTGGTTGTGTATAGCAAAAGTGCTACCCAGCAAACTTTATTTTATGTGAGTGCTATATATTAAAACATGTGCTCGATATGTTAATTACAATGTTCTAGCATGCGTTTACTGAGTAATGCATTGTTTTAAATTACGGTTCATATTAACAGCCTGCTTCCGTGAAGTAAAATAGTTTTCATATTTTTATCTACATTATGTTTAAAAGGCTTTTGTTGTAGACTTGCTGAAATAGCTAGGAAAACGGCAGGAGTATTGTTTAAAAGGCTAGAAAAATTGTTTATAAACCTAAAGAGGTTAAAAGAGGATAATAAAAGGCTAAAACTGCATTTATAAAAAGCTAAAACTCCGGGCTCTATTAAGGGGAGACAGTGGCAGACTTGGCACTGATATCTTTGAAAATTCACATCTCCTACATTTTTTGCTTAATCTCACTGAAATGTGATACACCTATCTATAGGAAACCAACATGCTCTAAATAAAATTTTCAGAATGTTTAATAAATTATTAATGGTGTAAATTTTTTTTTTTCATGTTTTGTTAAATTGTTATTTTCTGGTACACTTTTTCACTATTTCCAAGCAAAATTTTCTAACTTTTTGTATAGCAAAGTAAACTATACTAATAAGTGTACATTTAAGTGGAGTAACTTTTTACTAAATTATTGCAATTATTTTCTGTGATTTTTTTGATTTGAATATTTTTTAAGAAAAATTTTCCAAGTTTTTTCAACCACAAAATTGTTTATAGTCTATAGATTAAAATTCTGTTCCACTTAAATATGTCTTAGGTTAAAAGGAATAACTGTGCTAAATGTTATCAAAATCCTTCCAGTCGTTCCTGATATATGTATTCCTAAAGGATAAAAATTTTAATTTCCAAAAAAATAAATTTAAAGTCTGGATGAAATTTTCCTTTATCATACCTAAGCTAAAACTGCCCATATCCATATTCCTGTTGTTCTTCATGGTCCTCTGCAGCTCTTTTACCTCCTCTGCCTTAGCGATGCATTGCCCATCGATGATTCGTAGTATCTGCTCAGTGAAGACCCCGGGTGTAAAGCCCAACTTCCTCAGAATGTGAAGTCGGTAAGGGTGTAGGAAAGGTATATTCAGCATATATTATATTCTCGGGGCTTCTTATGTTGGCTACGCGTATATGACGTAGTCCAAAGGCATGGCTTAGCTATCCTACAGTATGACCGTGAGGGTGTAGGAAAGGTGCCGTCGTCGCTAGTAAGGCAGTGACGTCAGACGGGATGGCTGGTGCCAACCGTAATGCCGTAAAACTAGCATTACTCATAGTTGTTACCAACACAAACGCAGTGTATACCGCCAAATAATGTACACCTGTATATTGTTGATACGTATTATAGGTGCTATTATCATTATTGTTATTTTTAATTAATTCATTAAGTAGGTGTGCAACACATTCAGGTAACTTCATTGTCCGCTGGTCGGATTTCAGAAATCGCCTAAAGTTGTTTATAGGCGAAGTTAAGAGTATTTTATCACGGCGCATAAAAGTAAAAGAGTGACTGTATATATAAAATACCAAATCCTGAGTGTTCTATTTTCTCCATTAATTTATTCATTTTTTTTATTTTTAGAGCAGCATATAATATGACTTTATAAACGAATAGGCCAGATAAGAGAACCATAGCACTTAGTGACCAAAATAAAACTTTTTTGACATTTTTCTTAGTCTGACTTAAATAGCAAGTAATTCACCTAATTTATATGACTTAGTGTTTCACTACAGACTTAATGTGGTAAAATGCTTCAACAATGTGTGTCTCCTGGCTCAAAAACAATGATAACTTGCAGCCCGACATTCTGCGTTATTTGTACGCAGCTTATATTTCACCTAATTTACCCGAGTGCGTCAGAGTTTATTATGGTTAAGTGCTTCAAGAATGTGTGTCTTCCTCTTCAAAAACTATGAGAACATGCTGCCCGACCTGCTGCGTTATTTGATGCAGCTTCTTTATTCACTACAAACTTATTGCAGTAAAATGCAGGTAAACTATACAGTTTTAATAATAGCAGTAACTTTTTTAATGTTTAGGTTGGCAACGTTGTATTCAGCATATATTATAAAATAAGAACTAAAGCTTTCCTGGCGACGTATTAATTCAAAATCTTAGATTTTGAATTAGCATATATTATATTCTCGGACTTCTTATGTTAGCTACGCGTATATGACGTAGTCCAAGGGCGTGGCTTAACTAGCAGACGACGGCATATATTCACATTACCGTGAAGTTGTGTTCAGTGGTTCAGTGAACCCCCGGGAAAAAAAAAAAGTTGCATTTTAAAATACATAAATTTATAATTTACATAATTATTCTTTCTCGTAATATTCCTTTCATTTGCATTTTCAAACTATTTTATCGTATGAAAAGCCTTCAATTCTTTGCAATAGCCGCATACGTTCCAACGCGCTGCCCGGGTCCAATCTCTCTTCTGAACCTCCGAGAATAAGTTTGAGGGTGCTTCTTCGGCGGAGAGGGCTAAGGGGAACGTCGCTAACAATACTGGATTTGAGCTGGAGTGATGACCAGCTCTGCTGCGAGTCGGCTCTGGCGGAAACGCACGAATTAATCCGAAATGAAAAGCTACAGGACTGCAATAAATAGCACGTGTGTTTTCATTGTAATAGAGTTGTTTACTGAATAATATACATATGTAACAGTGCATTCGGTTATATACTTGTGCTTTGGTGTTAATATGCATATTCATCTGTTCGAGTTTGTTTTCGAAGAAGAATGAACAGCGTTCAATACCTTTTAAAAACAAACTTCACAGCTCTAAGCTTGGAAGAGAAGTGTAAAGTTAAGAAGCTTGGCAGGCTAATACCTCGGCTCGAATTAAAACAAGCGCAAACCAGCCGAGGTAAGACATTATTCAGGTCTTTCAATGTAAATATATACAAAAGAAATAGTTGGATTTGCGGTTGCATTACTACAAATAAGCTATTTTATAGTCCGTGCTTACTGTTTGCTAAGGGCAAAGATACAAACTGGACATGCCATGGCGTGTCAGATCTAAGTCATCTAACACAGAAAATTAAAAAGCACGAGGAATCTATTGCACATAAGAATGCTTATTTAGATTTATCAGTCCTTGGAAAAACGGAAATTAGGCGGCAGCTTAGCTCGGCTTTTAGACAGAACATGGAAAGACACTATGACAACGTAAGGAAAATTCGCTATGTTCTTTCCAAAATAATTGATTGTATTAAGTTCTGTGGTGAGTTTGAACTTGCCTTACGTGGACATGATGAAACAGCAGAATTTAACAATCCTGGAATATTCAGAGGACTAATAAATTTTACTTCAGCTTTAGATGCAGTTGTAAAAGAGCACATGAGCAATGTTATAGTCTTTAAGGGCACATCCAAGGATATACAAAATGATTTACTAGAATGTATGTTTCATGTGTGTCGTGAGGAAATTAATGCTGAAATAGCCAAGGCAGATTTCGTGTCTGTGATAGTTGATGAAACGTCTGATGTACCTTCTAAATTTCAATTGCTTATAGTATTTCGTTATCTGTTATCTACTGGAGAGCCTGTTGAAAGATTTTGGACATTTTTAAATCCACCTGGTAATGACGCTTCCTCCTTAGCAGCTTGCATTAAAATGTCCTCGCGATGTTGTACAAGAACAGAAAGAAAAATTAATATCTCAAAGTTATGATGGTGCTAGCGTCATGCGCGGCCAACGTGCAGGGGTGCAAACAATCGTAAGAGAAGAGTATCATTTCGCGTATTATGTGCATTGTTATTCTCACCAATTGAACTTGATTCTTGCCCAAGCTACCAGTCAAAATAAACATGTAAAACTGTTTTTCAATACTATTGCAGAAGTGCCAATATTCTTCTCTCATTCACCTCAAAGAGTGGCTGTTCTAGATGCGATTATTAAGAGTCCCTCAGGGATCAACCACAAGATGGAACTTTAAATCCAGAACAGTTCTTACAATTAATGAAAATAAAGAGGACATTCTAGAATGTCTCCAACAAATTGAAGACACCAGCAACCAAACGACAACTGTGAATCAAGCCTATGGTCTAAGGTTGAAACTGCAACAGCCAAAATTTTCCTTTTGGTTAGAGGTATTTTATAAAATAATGTCCCACGTGGATATCTTGTACAGCCAATTACAAAAGCGCACCATTGATCCTGTATCAATAAAGCAAGCAATAGCAGCATTCGAAAATGAAATTTCGAAAATTGGAGACAATGTTGATAATATAATCAAGGAAGAACCAAATGTAGCAAAAAGAAGATGCAAGGAGTGTATATAACGAGGAATGTAGCAGCTAAAGAAGTATGTGGGATAATAATTCAACAGAGCAAACAAAGGTTTGAATTCTCCAGCCAATTATTGGCCTCTAATTTACTTGACCAGCACTTATTCCCTACACTGAAGAATAAATTTCCTGAAAAAAATGTTTTCTGCTGTTGTGCAGTCTTATCCATTTTTAAATAAACCTAAGTTAAAAACAGAACTACAGGTCGCTTATTCTCGAGATGATTTTCAGGAAATGAAAAGTTCAGTGGCATTTCTGAAGTTTTAATTGAAAATAGCCTTCAAGAACCCTTTGGAGATGTTATGAAATTGCTGAAATTGGTAGCTACTGTCCCAATGGCAACGTGTGAAGCAGAGAGGTGTTTCTCCGATTTGAAGCGGATCCAAACGTGTCTTAGAAGCACCTAGGATGAAGATAGCCTGTCTGCTCTTGCCATGTTATCCATTGAAAAGGAAATGATCCACAAGCTACCACATTTCAACGACAGAGTCATAGACAGATTCGCCACGAAAAGGGAAAGGAGGATGGATTTTCTCTATAAACATACCTCCACAGGAAATTCAACCTATCAACGTCTTCAGGATCATTTTATGGTAATTTTAGAACTATAGATATATTTTAAATAATTTAGTAAGTCAAATTATTTGGAAAGGTAAACGTGGTGAACCTGAACCCCCTGTCATTTAAGTCACCAGCCACCACTGCGTGAAGACTTGCAACATTCCCATCATTAAACACTGCTGCAGCTTCCACAGCAGAAATCTTCACCACTAAATTGGAAACAAATACAGTTTTTGCACATGTCTTCCAAATAAGAGCATTGAAATCTTCATTTGGATTCTGTGTTTTGCCATGCAGACAGTGTTTTAGTAGTTCTGGTGAAGCCAGTGCTCAAAAAGTTGGTTTAATTACCATTGCTACCTCATAATGAAGGCTATTCTTATGGCTACAAGCTTCCCCAGTTTCCTTGCTTTTCAGGAAATTACACCATTGATTGGAACATAGGCCATGTTGGGGTGAATTGTCTGTCGACAAGTAATGAAACCAGATAGCCCACATTGCCTTCCTCACGTTATCTAGGTCTGTGAAATTATTTCTAATTGCTCCACCATAATATACTTGTAGGCTGTTTATTCTCTTATTTGTTAGCCTGTTTTTTCCTCCCAGGGCTTTGCATCCTTCAGTAGTTTGCCTTTATTATCTGCGACAAGTTTTCTGAGTCGCTCACCCATCCTCTACTAAACATGGCCCAAGCACTCCAATTTTTCAAAAGTGCAGTCTTTTCCATAAGGCTACAGTCTCTCACTAGAGTCTCCACTAGAGTCTCCATCTCCTAGGTACTCTATGTATCTTACTCCATACTTTTGTAAAGATATATGAAAAATCAGTTTCATGCCTGCAGGTTCCATCCCACCACTGGAGACTACATGATTTCTGCTACAAACAGCTTTATGTGCTTCTTGCCATTCTAATTCTTTATTTGCATCATATTTCTTATGCAAAGAACATGTAGAACAATTTTTTTTGACATTACCTGCAAAACTAATACTTTTCCAGTGTCGACACTAATGACTGTTGAAACTCCATACAGTGAAGTATGTCCCCTCCTCATTCATGAACTTTCACAAAAAACTGATACATTTTTTATATTAGTAGCAATAGCATCACAATTTTCTTGAATAACCCCCTGAACTGCCACTTTCATACTCTCTTCACTTACACTGCAACTGCATTGAAGAGCGCAGTATTCATTGCAGTAAACTTTAAAGGAGGACCAGGCATGTTCATATGCAAACCTCATGTTGGTTTCATACATTCTATTGCTGGCCTTTGATATTTTGAATGGCAAGTCAGTATCACAGTTTTCACATAAAATGTGTAATGTACAAACTAAACCTTTTCTCTTTCCATCATCCACCAAATTCACATTTCCTCCACAAACAGAGCACTTGCAGGCTTTTGTAAGTGCTTCTGCCAGCAATTCCAGATCCACAATTCTGTAACCTGTATTTAGTTCTTGTTTTTCTTCTCCTGGCAGAATACTTGTCCCAAGTTTTACTTCAGATGCACTTGGAGGCAAGTTTATATCACATTTGCAGGCCTAACCCTAACCGCAACATCATTTTGCCTCTTCCTATTGGTAATATGAGACCTACCATATTTTTTAAATATTCTACAGGCCTTGGCATTGTAAGAAAGTGTCAATATATTCAACTAACACAAAGAATAACACAATAACACACACCACTCAAACTATACTCTAATTCCACTAAACAGCATAAATATTGTTTGTGAAGCACTACAGCCTTCTATATAACACTGCTCTGACCACAAAATGGCTGGTTCAACTACACAAAAATATTGAAGGCTTCTAAAGATATAGTTTCAAGATTCATAAGGAAAATTAAGCAATAAATAATTTTTTTCCTCCGAAATGTTTAAAAAGTGGGCGTGGCTCATTACATTGTTTTAGTTAACCATTAATTTATAGCACTTATGGTTCGAATTTCAAAGTAAAAATCTGGGATCACAATCCCAATTATGTGTACTATCAAATAAAAATATTTTGTGATTTTTTCACGATTTCTGCCTTAATAACACAAGATGACTCATCGTTTAACAGCACATATGTATATCCAAACGCGTTTATTGAATCAGCGATATTAATGTTAATGACACATCACACACATATCATTTGTGTTGCTATGTATATTATTTATACTCGGAACTTCAGATAAAACCGAAAATAGAATTACTTCATGCAACATAAACTTCGTAGGAGTAATACAATATTTAAATAATTATTTGTAGTAAAAGTGGACACCGCGTACATTTATATCTGCAGATTCTGTGATACCACATTTTGTTTTTAGCTCGTTCTCTAGCATGAGTTATTTAAATGTCATCCCTGTCTTGGTGGGCTATTTAAATCTCAAATCATTTAAACAGATGAAATAACAGACGTTACATTTATTAGGCAAATATTGCTTTATTATATGTTCTTGTTTAGATAAACGTGCATAATTGTATCAACTTTTAACAATTTTATAGATAATTTCCTAATCACCTAAAGGAATGCTATAGATTTGTCATTACTTCTGGTATGTTATATCTCGATGCGTTGGTTTGCACCCATCAACACAGTTCGTAACGTATCAGTTTCGCATATTTCTGCAGCTGTTGTGATCTTGAATAAAATGAAACTGTCTAGCGTTGCGATTTATAAACGGAATAGCACAGCTTCATCCTATACAAAAGTTTTAGTGAGCAACTGGGTTGCTAAGTTATATGACGGGCAAAATTTAGTTTTCACGGATATTATTCGCAATTGTTAAGTAATATTATATTGATTTTCTTTAGAAAAACTGTCACGGATGTAAATCTTTGTGTACCTACAAGAGAGTGTCTGTTAAACAATGTAATGCTATATTTTATTTAGAACTAACAGCAACAAACTTCTCGGATAACTGAACAATTCCGCAAACATGGAACTGTGGTATATGGTCGTATGTTTATTATCAGAGTGAATTCTGAATTCAGCATAGTGAACGCAGTGCTAATGCGTTCTCTCTCTCTCTCTCTCTCTCTCTCTCTCTCTCTCTCTCTCTCTCTCTCTCTAATTACCTAATTGAACAGAAGGCTTTGCGGCATGTACGACATTTTAGTACAAAAAGGTATTAAATAATGAATAATAAAAGGAATGGTAGTTAGAGATGCCCAGGGAACCTGGTAATGTGCGGTGTCAATATTGCCAATGCAATGTAAATGTGCTTTTGTCAGATTTACTTTTTCATGGAAAAAATAAGAAACATCTAAAAGCAGCTGAACCCTTTTTAACTTCACAGTCAAAAGTACCATTTAAAGACACGTATGAACGTGCAGCTTGGTCATCTTTTAGACCTGACCAAGAAATTGTTCAAAAGTGCTGGCCTTGAGTTTTAATTTTTATTTTTGAAAGAAAATACGGAAATTACTAATTTTGATGCATTTTGACGAATTTTTATGAGCTGGTCTGACGGAAAAAAATAATCATGTGTTGGCAGCTCTGGTGAGCAACGCACTCAACCTGATCCAGCGGAATATGCTTATTGTAATAAAATGCAGGTCAAAATAAACACATGCACTGCTTTCGGCTATTCAGTTTCATTTGATAGCTGAAAAGTGAATGTAAGTCTCAAGATCAAGGGGAGATGTAACATATAATTACAAGAGGTATCTCTTCTTTCTGAGTAACAAAGTAACACAGAGGTGAAGCGTATACATACCTACCATAGTGTTCAAAACAAACCAGCGCCAGGGAAAAAGATTTTGTTCTGCTCAAATAAATGTTCTCAGATTAGAACGGATAACAGAATTACTGCTTCAAATAATGTTTATATGCTGATTTATAACAAAACTATAGATCATTTGCATTCTGACTCTGCGAGTTTCCGCGCATTACACCGCAGTCTTGCTATTAACGAGACTCGTGAATCTTGCAAGTAAACGAGAATCTCGCAATCTCGTTAGTCAACTCTCTTCCTGCCAGCCATAAGCTCAGCTACTCGACTGGCTGCGAGAGGCGTGGTTAACGGCAGCGAGAAACGAGCGAGACTGAAGGCTGTTTTGACTGGCTCTATACTCAACATTTATACTATACACTGTACAAGTTAGAACATTTGTTGGCTCTTAAAGCTTTACTGCTGTTGCGATGAACAAAAATAAGAGAAAAGGCAGCCAATGGTGTACAGCATCTAACGCAAAAAATAATTCAAATACAAATAAGGTTTGCATCAAGCTTCAGTTTTGTATTTATTTATTTCATGTAGTGACAAACATTATTAAAGAAAGTATAGCATATGGTGTAGAAACATGGAATGACTCTTATAAAATAATGTGGTTTATCATGCGTTTGCATTTTTTTTTTTTTTTTTTTTTTTTATTCTGTGTATGACAGGAGTGATTCATTTTGTCTGATCATATTTATTGCCCATTCTGATTAAGTGTCTTAAGCGTTTGATTATTATTTTATTAAATAAAACTTGGCAGGGCATTGAATCATTGGTTATTTACTCCTACCTACATCTTTTCCTAACCATTGTTGCATGTTGCTAGGGTTTGTTTTGTAAATAAGAGTAGCAAAAGGAACAGTCTCAAAAATCTGATGTGTTTCATTCACAGGACTTTCGCTAGCTGTTCCACAAACAAACTTTTCTTACAAAAGATTATTCTTTTATCTACATCATGCTATTCAAGATGAACATTATCAGAATTAATCTTATTACTCGCTGCTTTGTAAATAGAAGGGAAATAAGTGAATGCACAGGCTAAAGTGCTAGCCAAATATTTTAAAAGCCAGTCGCTATGTTAAACAATTGAAATTTGGTTCTCATTGCGTGCTAGGAAAAGTATCTTAAACTGAAACCAAGAACCCAAAATATCTTTAAAATGGTCACTCTACGGAAAAAAAAAAAAAATATATATATATACAACATAAATTGTGTGTCATAATGAGATTTACACTTTTTGTGCAGTAAGTTCTTGTCTATCTCTTACGGTTTACCAGTTATGCAAAAGTTATATAAGAGTCATCCAGAATGAAAAGGTCTTCAGAGGCAATTCCCAGAAAATTCTAGATATACGTTTAATTTGTCATAAAAATATCTTCGTGTTATCTTTTAATTAACATTGTTAGCGTCATTTTTGAGAAAATAAAAGTTTTCGAAAAATTGTTCATGTAAAGTTTAGTTGGGGTAGGGGGATTCCCTTGAAAATCAATGTGTCACTTCCTTGGAATATACTGAACTAAAATGCAAAGTTTGGTGTTTAACTGACTTCGTTTTTGTGCTATGCTGTCCACACGTACACGTGGCCGAGTGGTTAGACCACTCGTCTCTTACCTAGGCCGCATGTGAGATTTGTGGTGGATAAAGCGTTGCAGAGGCGGGTTTTCTCCGGTTTCCCCCACCATCGCATTCGATCGGTGCTCCATCTTCATTGCGTGTATCATCAGTGTTATTGCCTGAGGTGCCATGGTAATAAAAGCGAGCGTTGAGCACAATAGAAAACACACACGCACACGGTCCTTTTTCTAAAAAGCTTTTTCGGTTTCAGGGACCTCAAAATTCATATTTCCTCTGAAATCTCGGTATCGAATTTCTTGGTGGAATCAATACCTTTTCTGTAAATTACGTACATTGTACATACGGGCTAGAGAAAGTAAAATTTTCTGTAGCAATTTTATTAAAATACCACATGATTAAAACTTGTTTTGATAAATGAAATGTATATCTTGAATTTTCTGGTCATATGCTTTGAAGTCCTCTTCAATCTGAATGACTTTTTAATAACTGGCAAATAGTAAGAGATAGATAAACTATTACTACCAAAAAACGTAGATCCTTTTAAAGCCCACAACTTATCAGGTACATTTTTTGTGGAGTTAACAATTTTATTACCATTCATACTTTTTCTTTTTTCAAGTTCATGCAAATCGAATGGTATTTCAAAGCATCACATAGCAGCTGGCATTGAAAAGATTTGACTATTGTTTATACCTATAACGAAATGTGCAATTAAAATGTATCTGTATTAATAATAAACACAAAAATAATCAGCCGTGTAAATAGTTTGTAGGAGAGCAAGCTAAGAAAGTTGTGTGTATGCCACACATACAACTTTTATTACATATGCTCGCGCTTTATTATTTTAAACGTTTTAATTTGCTTAAAATCATATGTAATAAACAGTTTTCGCTTTGCGTTTATTAGGTCTCAATGTGGCGTTTAGGGCAGTGCTTGGCGTTATGCAAGTCAAGGGAGTCGGCCTCAAGTTACCTCTCTGAATACACTCTATTCTGTGGTCCGACGGTGACGGTATGTCTATCATATGTAGTCTTTTGTTGACATGCCTAGGTGGATGACTACCTGCGAAGGAGGCGCTACATATCCTATGCGTGTTTGCATTTCGAAATGGGCTCCCCATGCTGAAATTTGCCAACATATTTTTTCATACATACCTAAAAGCAGTTATTCACTCTCTGATTTCATTTGAATTTGTTAAAGTGTATAAAAACGGGACACTAACTGCATCATTTACAGCCAGAGACGAAACGCAGAACATTCGCGGGAGATACGCCCAAGGTTCTGCCCAACTAATCTAGATATCGTTGGTTTGCCTAAAGTAACTGAAAGACATGTAACACATCTTAATTCCATAAAATATTATGATTTTTGTTGGCAGCTTCCATCAAAATTGAATCGTAAAATTTTGGAAAGCAATAAAGCTGGGCCGATTGCTAGACATGGCTTTGGCTCATGGATTTCAGGACATGATCGGAGACTGAAATTCTGTTGGCTTGTTAAAACGAGATGGGATGGGCCAGTGAACAGACCGTGTCTCTGATTTTACGTTTGGCAACACGGAGAAGTAGACGGAAAAACAATGGCGTTTCAATATGCGCCGAGGATTAAAGTAAACAAATAAGTAGTGGTTATCAATAGTGCAATATAAATTCATCAATATTATGCGCCGAAATTGGTAAGTAATGATTCGAATTACGTCGAAATGGTAAATAACCTTGTAAAACCAAACCTAACCTGTGGTAACGAGAGGAAATATATTACGGCGAACCAAAAGAGGTGCATTTTGTAACCAGTCCATCAGATAATATAGGTGTTTCGGAATAAATCGAGTGCTTTATTGAACAATAAGATCAATTCTTATAGATTTTAGGTAATTTTAGTGTTGCAAGGGATCGAGTAGTTTATCTATTCAACAGAATTGTTTTTGATAATGTACTACCATGGCACAGCAGGCGCTGACACTGGTGTTACTGGAATGAAGAGATGACGGGGGAGACCGGAGAGCCCGGAGAAAACTCGCCCCTGCGCCGCCTTCTCCACCACAAATCTCACATGCGGTCGCTTGGGATCGAACACGGGCCGTCTAGGTGAGAGGCGAGTGGTCTAACCACTCGGCCATGTCGATGCCCATTCTATAGAATGAGCACCTTTTGCTTAAGTCTTGTTCGGTGTTCGAGGATATTTTAAATACACTGCTGTAGAGGAATCAATTTCGTGCATTAATCCAGTAATGCAAGGCGAAGCTTCATTACCACAGTTTAGGTTTAACAAAGCGAAATGCATGAGCTTCCTTCATTTCCCATACCTAACGATTTTATAAGTAAATCAGACTTTATGTGTCCTTGTTTACATTAAAATTCTATTTTTATTTTTCAGATGTACTGTTAAAAAAGAGAAGTTAGCATTTGTGTATAAATTGCAGTTAACCATCGTTAGCTAAAATCAGCCTAGAGAGTACCACAAATCAGTTACTGACCGAATTGGCAAACTACTCCTACGCTACAACATCGACACGATCTACAAGCCCACCAAACAAATCCGAAACACACTTCATTCAGCTAAGGATTTCAGGGACCATCTATAACAGCAGGTGTTTACAGAATACCGTGTTCATGCAACAAAGTATACATAGGAACCACACAGAGAAGCATAAAAACTCGCCTTATCGAACATAAAAGAAATTGTCGCTTGGGCCAAACAGAAAAGCCAGCAATAGCAGAACACCTATTCTTGAGAAAGGAGAGCACATCATTTAGTTTGATAATACAGAAGTACTGGCTTCAACTTCACACTATCATTCTCGTTTATACCAAGAAGCCATTGAAATATACAAACATGAAAATAACATGAACCGTAAAGAAAAAAGGTTTGAAACTAAACAGAATATGGACAACAGCATTAACAAAGGTCAAAACCAAGGATTCCTCCCACACCAATCATACGTCAGCAGAACGAAGCACCGCCCACTATCAGGTCCAGCCCACCATCAACCCGAACCATTCATAGCCAGCTCTCTCTCTCTCTCTCTCTCTCTCTCTCTCTCTCTCTCTCTCTCTCTCTCTCTTTTAACAGGCTGGCCCCGCCTCCGCCAGACCTGGTGACGATCATCCTAAAGGGATCTACATCGCCTCCCCTACCATGCACTAACTACTCTAGTAGGATGGATGGGGAGGTGGTAAGGTGAAGTCAGGTACCGCCAAAGCAAACCTGATGTTAGTCGGTGACTACTAAAAAGATGCCTGCATACAAGGGAGTATGCAGGCAGGGTGGGCTTAGGTACAGAATATATACCGCAACCCATGGAGCTAACACCCTTGACAGTTAATGCTCCCTTCAGGCCAAAACCAGAACTCTTAAGACACAACTTCAATAAGGTGGACTGGGAAGAGTTCAAGGTTACGGTAGATCTCTGCCTACCAGAACTCGAAATTAACACGAACAAAGAACAGGACGAAGCGATCCAAAAACTAGAACTGGCCATAAACACAACCATTAATACATGCGGATCCTTAAAAAGACAATACACGATTAATTCCAGATATCTCCAGGATGTAAAAGAGATGCAAAGAGCTCAAAATAAAGCCAGGCGTAAATGACAGAGAATAGGAATCTAATACATCGAACCAAATATTATCATGCGCGCGAACTAGCAAATAACAGGGCCAGGACCTACATTAGAAATAAATGGAACGACACACTCGAAAATCTCAACCCCCAACAAAACACAGTATGGCGAATTCCGAAATGTTTAACGCGCACACGCACTAATATACCGCCACTACAAATTAATAATACCGTAGCAGAGACCCCCCAGGCTAAGGCCGAACAGTTTGCGGTCAGCTTAGGGGAGGTATTTTCTCCCAATCCCGCGAATGGGCAAGGCAATTTCATTCAAGAAGTCGAAGATGAAGCCTAAATCTTAGGTCAGAGAAGAACATTCAACAAACTGCGAAAAACAAATGCAGGAGAAATAAGCTGGGTTATAAAACACCTGCCAGCAAGAAAAGCACCAGGCCCAGACAAGATACCAAATGTGGTACTAAAGAATTTACACAAAAGGGCAGTAACACTGCTTGCCAAAGTATACAACTACGCGCTCTAGCACAGCAGGTTTCCACCTGCATGGAAAGAGGCAAAAATCCTACTTTTCCCAAAAGCAAACAAAAATCTACCACTACCGATTAACTACAGGCTGATCCGCCTATTAAATACCATGAGCAAGGTATTAGAAAAAGTGATACTGAAGCGAATAAATTCACACTTGCACAGAAAAAGTATACTTATACCCGAACAGTCCGGATTTCGGGCACATCATTCTACCACAACTGTTAAGAATGACGGAGCAGATCACCAAAGGTTTCAACACAAACAAATCGACAGGTGCCCTCTATTTAGATATGGAACGTGCCTTTGATAAAGTATGGCATGCAGGGCTACTCAGAAAAATGAAAGTCTACGAATTTCCTGACACTGCGATAGCCCTAATTAGGGACTACCTCTATGACCGACGATTTCACACCTCAGTAGAGGATGCAGTCTCAAGCTCCAAACAAATCCGAGCAGGAGTTCCACAAGGAAGTATCGAGGGACCAACATTGTTCAATTTATACATAAATGACATGCCAGAATTGATAAGAACCAACAAGTACAGATGACACTGCTATAACCACACAATCCACTCAGCCTCGAATTTTACACTTACGCCTACAAAATGCTTTAGGCTCACTTGAACCATGGTTCAAGAAGTGAAGAATTAAAGTAAACGCGAGGAAGACACAGGCTATAGTCTTCACTAAAATAATACAGCACCGTAAAGGCAGAAACATGCTACAACCGCTTAACTACCAAGGCGAAATTATCGAGTGGAAAGATCAAGTGACCTACTTAGGTCTTGTCATGGACCAAGGCCTAACCTGGAGTAGGCATATAGCTAAGGTCAGAGCCAAGGCTAATGGTCAACTAAATAGACTATATCCCATCATCAATCTCAATAGCCAATTAAAATTAAACATGGGAATTACCCTATTTAAAACGCTATTAAGAACGATCATTACGTAGCCTGTATGGGGCTACGCTGCAAAAATGCACATACATAAACTACAAACACTCCAGAATAGAATAATTAGAATAATTGCCAAACAACCCCAGTAGCGCCGGCTTATCTCCTTCATGATGAGCTAAAACTGCATTCAATTGAGCAGTTCATAAAAAGCCAAAGTTATAACATGTACAAGCATAAAGTAAGGGACAATAATGAACTAATACAAGAACTAGGCACCTATGAAGCAGAAAATAACAAACACAAGGGACCGCTCTCTCTATTTGACAGAACCCTCGACCTGGGGGAACCCGATTTAAATGTACAAGAATATTTAGAATCGCTAGTAAGAATTCCATAATAAAATTACCCATGAATGTGTCTACGACATTAGTTTGGTGGCCCTTGAAGTCCTTGCTTTCTGAGTCAAGGCGGCCCCGGGGGTTTGAGGGACCCCCACACTACAGCGACCTGGCAGACCACTAACGGACCTTCTCTGGTATATAGCTAATAGAATGTAACTAATAAATGATTAGAATAAGGTGTTATTACAAGTTAATGCAGCATTGGGCGTGGCCATCACTTGGATGGGTGACCACTCAGGTAGGCCACGAGAAACCAATGAAGTCTCTACTAAATGACAACGCCCTTTCTCTTACAGGGTTGAACACAACTAATAACTAACGACTTCGCCGGACAGGGCAGCAGTAGTTGTAAAAATATAACTAGCTAAGAATATATACCAAATGAAGTATTTTAAATGACTATGTCTTTGTGTTACAGTGCTGCAGACACAACGAAATACACCAACGACTTTACCCGAAAGAGCAGCAAATGTTATACTGTGTCCTTTTTGTTTTGTTACAGGGCCGCATATATATACACATGTAATATGTATCTATTCCTCACCACAAATCTTCCAAGGGCGCAATCAGGGCTCCGGTCATGTTTGCGTCCTGGCTTTCACTCTCTCCTGGCTATGGCCTCTGGCCAGCCATAACACCCGCTCCTTGAATCCGCAGGTGCAACAAGCGGTACTGCTGCATTCCTACACCCGAATTCTCACCGGTATAGTGGTTTTTTTTAGTGGGTATTGTCAGTTTATGGCGACCCTCACACTTGGCAGAGTTATCCCCTCTGTCACCTGTAGATTGGGTTTTTCCACTCCACTCGAAAGAAAAAAAAATGCTAACAGCACAGTCGCTGTTGAGACCTCCACCAGGACACTTCGATCGCACTGCCACTGAAGATGTCTGCCGCAGCCGCAGACGAAACGTCTGGGAAGATGAAGAAGGAGCCCAGTAGACCACGGCCTACAAGCCCGGATAATTATTTTTCTTATAATGTTTACATAGCTGAGAATTTAATGATGCCAGAGAGGGTCATCAAGATTGTTTTAAGGTAACGTTACATAATATGGACAGAAACAATATTACCAATAATTTTGGTACGCATACTAAAATATAAAGTTTTGTATTTTTATTAACACTTCATAGTTGTCATATTTAATTTATGAAACATGTGTTAAAACGGGAATCCTTTAATCGTATTCCTTTTATTATTAGCATAGGTTATGGAAAAAAATCTGCAAGCTCATGCGGTAACACAAGCATTGCACAGTAGCTAAACATGCCTGTTATATAATTTGTCTTGCGATTTTCTTTACCGTATCAAGTTTTCAGTCTATGAATGTTACATGTACAGGACATTCATGATGTTTTCAAAATTCAGTATCCAGAAAATGTGTTGCTATACATCTTGCTTACTGCAATTCTATAAGTTTTTTATTATTATGCAACTATTTATGGTTCATAAATGGCAATCAGTTAATCACGGACCAAATTTTTAAAGCTATGCAATTAAAATATAGGAATGCTACACGAAAATTGCATGTTAAAAACAACTAATGTTTAAGCATTTGGTATTTTGTCTGTTCCATTAAATTATTTCCAAAAATATAACTGACTAAATGACTAAAGACATTAGAGTATGATAGTTTTACATATTCTTTGTGTAAACAAAATGAGTCTTAAACATATAACTTCTGTTATTATTTGTTATTAATCATAGATTATTATTATTATTATTATTATTATTGTTTTCAGGAGAAAATGTGCATAACCAAAATTAACCTTTTTAATATAAGACAAAACGTTTTTTAGTCATGCAGTTTCAATATGTGTATGTGTAACAAAAGATTATTTTTAAATCAAAACCAAGAAGCAAAATATATTGAATTTAAGAGTAGTTAAGTTTCTAGTATGTAAGAATATGCCTATGATGTAGTTGACATCAGATTCCAAACAACCTGTTCCGTAAGGTCCTTGCCGCGTTATTTTTAAAAGCTGTTCATTAATTATTATATTGTCTCCATTTTCGTAGTGAAACTGTATTTGGAGCAGGTAAAGTGTGTAGTATGTATCTTTTAATGCAAGAGGGGAAACGAATCCAGTCGAATGTTCTTCTCTATGGAGGTATGTGTGTGGTCAGAGCACGGTGACTCCAAAATGGCATCTTTAAAAAATATGTAACAGCTAATATTTGTGAATTTAATCAAGAAAACTGCCAGTGTATGTTATTTTCATTCTAGGTTTCTAATTTTGAAAATTTAAACTGAAAGGGAAGTTGCTGAATATCAGAACAAGTTTATTTAGGTATGTTCTGACCAAACATAGAATGTATTATTATTATTATTATTATTATTATTATTATTATTATTATTATTATTATTATTATTATTATTATTATTATTATTATTATTATTATTATTATTATTATTATTATTTTGTTCTTGATCCCTCGGTGAGCAATGCTTGGGAACACATCATATAGCACACACTGTTGTCAAATTTCTAATGTCTAAAGACACACTCTCAACTTTCGTTATGTTAAGAAGTTGCAAAGAATGTGTATAATGTTCAACATACAAATTACAGAAATACTATGTAAGTCTGAAGCTGAAATGTCACAATCCTGTTGAATTTCATTACTTATTTAAGGTTATAGTGTGTATTTAAATAGCATTAGGATATTGCATTTCTTATAGAATGATTTTTTTTTTGTCTTGGTTATTATTTTGTTGTATGAAAATTGTATTTATCGCCTAAAAAGAAAAAGCTATACAGAGTTTGAACATCCGGAACTCTCCTTGTGTGCGCGTCGGTGAGCATACGCAAGCACACCTCAACCAATTGCCGGCCGCGTATGCAATCATGTGAGCAACCCATCAGAGTTGGGCCTCTAATTGCTAGGATGAAAAAGAACGGGGGGTCACTGAGAAGATTGAGTGACTTGGCGTCGCATCACTTTTTGAGAGACTTCGTGGTATAGTTTAGCTGCCACCTAATTGTTCAGACACTGCACCCTAAACCGGAATATACAATCATTAAAATAAAATCTCTCAGCATGTCGGTGTGCTAAGAGCCCCCACCCCAACATTCAAGTGTCCATCCTCGATTACAGTAGTTACGAGGTGAGGCTGCATTAAGGAGGTAAGAATTATACAATTTAGATCTCCAGGCACGCTCAGGAAATCAACGGCCAAGGGACCACGTGGAGCAGCCAGCAGCGCAGTTCCCGCCGAAGCCAGACTCATAAATTGATGCCAGCAACGCGGTGGCCAATACCGTACGGAGGGGAGACTTTTTTACTGAACACACACACACACAATCAAGAGGAAGGTAAGCAGCGGCAATGCTTGCAACAGAAGTAAGATCTTTTAATTTATTTTATGAGTTTGCTTAACGGCAAAATAGTTCAGAAAATGGAGAATAACGCAAGCCAGGAACGTGCAAACAGTGAACCGGAGGTAGATAGATTAGATTAGAAAGCATTCTGTAGGTTCGTTTAGGCCAAGAAGCCACTGAACATAGAACTTGTCAAGACATGTATGCATATGTTTATATACACTGGAAAAATAATCTATAAAGCTCGTGCTTAAAGCTTGGGTTACAAAAACAGCAGAATAGACATATAATCACACCATTTGTATTTGAGGCCTCTACTATACTTTTTTTTTTTTTTTTTTTCCAATCGCATAAAACAAAGAGTATAAAAAATAAGTGTTAAAATGTATAAATAAATATAATTTCATTATATGTAACACTAATGTAATGTCAGATGATAGGCTTCTAATTATCGACATAGTAGTTACTGCTAGTAATTATATAAAACTCAAATATGATTATTGTATTATGTACTCTTCATAAATGTCAACAAATTACAATACATATTTACAAATATGTTATGGAATTTCCAATGCAAAAATTTACAATTATGCACTAGAGTGTAAAATATCAAAGCATCGGGTTTTACAGACTTTGTGTCATTGCTAAATACTAAAACTTCATTTGACACATTCGTGCAAGTCAAAGTATACATCAGTTTAATTTGAATATAAAACACACACACATTAATATACACAAAATGCAATAAATTATAATACTTATAAATACAATGATTGTTGACACTATTGTCAGACAGGTTTGTCACTTAAACATTCATCTACAGAATAAAATGATTTGTTGCAAAGTACTCCTTAAGAGAGGTCTTAAAAGCCCTGACATTTTCAACATTTTCTTTGAAATTACTGGGGAGAGCAATAAATATCTTGATTATTTCATAATATACAGCTTTCTGAAAGCAACGAGGATTGGCATTGGGACGATGAATATATCCCCTTTGTCTAGTATTAATGTTATGCGTTTCCATGTTTGTTATAAAACTATGTCGACTAACTGCATAGAATTTTAAAATGAATAATATATAAACACAAAGTAAGGTAAGGTGAATTTTTAAATAGTTCTTTGCCTGACTGTCTGCTATAAGCATTACAGGTTATTCGTGAAGCTTTCTTCTGTATCCGGAATGTGCATTTACTGTCCACTGAATTACCCCAGAATATTATTCCTTACTCGATGATGGAGTTAAAGTAGGCAAAGTACACCAATTTAAGTGTATCGATTGAGTGAAATTTAACCAGTGCTCGGAGAGCAAAGCATGCTGAGCTAAGTTTTGGTGTGATGTAGCTAATATGTGACTTCCAGTCCAAATTCTTATGTACCTGAAGGCCAAGAAATTTGACTTCATTTAGCTGTTCTAACAATGTATCATTAATTCCTATTTCTATTGTGTTTGTGGTGAGCGAGTAGTTATAAATGTAATTGTTTTTGTTTTTTCAAGGTTTACTGAGAGTTTGTTTGCTTTGAACAAATTTGGCATACAATTTAGAAAATAGTTTAATTTTACTACACAGTCATTGAAATATTTACTTGTTACTAGAACACTAGCGTCATCTACGAATAAGTAAATACTTGCAATACTGTTAACGTATAATGGGAGGTCATTTATGTAAATAAAGAACAAGAGAGGCCCTAAGATTGATCCCTGAGGAACACCATGCTCTACTGATTTCCATTCTGAGGCACTATTTTGATACCCATTGGCGTTATTAATTTAAACCCTTTGTTTTCTCTTTTCTAGGTATGAAATGAACCAATCTAAAATGTTATTCTATATTCCATAGAAATGTAGTTTTGCTATCAGAATCTCATGATTCACACAGTCAAAAGCTTTCGCTAGGTCACAAAAGATTCCACCGACATGTTCCTTTTCATTTAACGCTGTTAACACTTTGTGCGTGAGCTTGTAGGTTTCATTATCTGTCGCTTCTCCTTTTCTAAAGCCAAACTGTCCTTGGCAAGGAAGTTGTTCTTTTCTAAGTAATAATAAAGCCTACTGGATATTACTTTCTCAAACGCCTTTGAGAAAACAGACAAGAGAGATATAGGTCGATAATGTAGTGAAGAACGTGAACAAATTATATATATTAGGCAAGTAAACTCCCAGTGAATAGTATATACATCTTTGTAGTACAATTACAGGTCACACTATAAGGCAACAGCTTAGCAAGAAAATAGATAACTGTAGTCGCAAAATATATAATTGCACTCAAGAAACAAATAACAAGATAGATAGCTCCAAGTAAGAAATCCACAAATTGGTAGAGAATATGGCAAAAAGCTTTAAACTAAGTATGGACTCATTGCTTTCAGAAATAGAGAAAATGAGGACTGATTCTCAACAAAATAAGAGATAGTAATGGGTATGTACGTAATGAAGCTAATTTAGAAATATTACATTTTAAAGAGAAACAAAACTAACTAACCCAAGAGGTGCAACAAGGACAGGACTTAGCTAGTCAGAAACACAGGGAACTAGAAAATAGTGTTAAAAGAGAAGTTAAAGAAATAAGAGACGAAATTAGTATAAGGCACAGGGAACAGAACACAGAAAGTGATACTATATAAAAAAAATTATAGTCCCTTCCTTGACTGCAACCCAGGCTCTTGGAGACGCTAAATTGAGCACATTGGAAAAAGAAGTCCAAAATCTCAAGGGTAGTATAAATACAATTACAAATGCAAACACACATCCGGCTTGTCCAGTTCTAGCGCCACCGGCAATTGGCAATGTGCTGATTGAGCAATTTTTTTTCTCGTTTTCTGCTACACGTTAATGCAACGCCCTCCACATCTGGTTCTGGGGATAGTAACAATATTTCACTTGTGCATGTAAATGGTGATCCTACTATGCAGAATGTTAACTCTCAGAACACAAATTCAGCTACATTCCACTTGATAAAGGAATTAGTTTCGCCCACATTTTCTGATGAAGCATATTAATGTCCGTGGAACTATATTATGAATCTGCATGAAAGGTGATCCCAGCTCATGTCAACATGGTAGTTGTAAGGATATCTTTGAAAGGTAGGGCATTAAATTGGCTTCATGTCAGGCTAGGTGACCAAATTAATTTTGAGGTGCTCAAAACTGCATTCCTTGCGCGATATTTTGGATCGACGCATCAAAGCAAAATTTCAGACGAAGTAACAAATGGGAAGTATAGTCCAAAGCTAGGAATGTCGAGAGCTGACTATTTTCTCCAGCTAGTGAAGAAAGCAAAAATGCTAGAGCTACCGATGCCAGAACTTGCGCTAATTAGGTTGGCTACTTTTCATTTCGAATCTATCCAAGCTAGCTTAAGTGTTACGTGACCCCGAACTACATTCCGTTTATGGAATTATTGTCAAAGGAATGCTAGTCATACCCAATCTTCTTTACGTGTGAACGAATATGTGAAAAATCCACGTGATAGAGGGAACCGAGATCTTTTAGGGCGAGGGTCAAGCAACAATACAAACTCAAGATTTAACAATGACGCAAGGGACAGATATCAAAACCCTTTGCCTACATTCCAGAATAACGGTAAGAGTGTTAATCAAGGTGAGAACTCGTATAATGCAAGGAGCAATCATTCAGGACCTGGAAATCCTCACTTATTTGTTGTAAGATACCAGAAGGGAAATAATGTCCGGTACCACAATAGGAGACCCAGGTACAATTACAGATACGATTGGAATCAGGGACCTACCTAGGTAGATATGGAAGAAATTATAGTTATAGGGAGTCAGAAAACGGTAGTCCGACACAGTCGTGCCTGTAAATGATGGGTCGCAAACGGATGAACAACCAAGACCTGAACCTGTACAAGTACGAAGTGCGAGTATGCTGCTTCAAATCCACAGGGAAGCTAAGTACAGAGTTTTCTGGGGCCGACGTGATGACTTGAAAAGTTGACAATTTGGAACAAGATAGTGGAGCCAACATTTCGGCTTGTGGAGAGAATTTTTATAGAGCACTAAGGGAAAGTAATGCTTGCCATAAGTAATGCATGTTGTACACTTGCAGTAAGAAAGGTTAGAGAATGTTTTAAGTTTCAGGTGATGTTTAAGTTGGAATTAGGCGATCAGCATATTGAAATAATATTTATGGTAATGCTTAAGGTGAATTTGGAGCTGATAATTGAAACGGACAGTTTGTATATGCTACAGGCGATACTTTAAAGAAAAATGCATGGAAATTGTGATAGAAAACACAGAGCTTACTCTACCGTTCACTAACTCAAATAGTGATACAGAAGCAAAGATATCTAAATAAGAAAGTGAATAGGAAGAGGAATATCTTTTCATACACGCTATAAATTTAATGTAAACGGTGTTGAACCATATTTCGTAGAAAAAGCTCTCCAGGGAATTAGGAAGAGAGCAGACCAGATAAAAAAGAAAGTCAAGAGAGTAAACAGAAAATTGTCCCCTTCAATTGGTGATTTAGTATTAGTCAGAGACTATGACAAATCAAGTGCTTAAACGAAGGGTACCATAGGATGACATTGCTGTACAAAGGACCTGCAGTAATCGAATCCAAACTTGCGAAACATACTTATCCGGTCAGATCAGTAAATGATGGTAAATTAATGGGTAGATATCACAAAGAGATGTTATGGCCGTAAAAAAACTTAAGATTCTATCCAGATTTCTACATAGTCAATCGTTGAAAAGTCACCAGGTCATGTAATATTTGCATAAATTGTACTGTGTATTGAGATTTTTAATAACATGCTTTGAAGTTTGAACGTAAAAGTTCTTTGTAAAGGATAAAGAGTAATTTATTGATTTATATACAGAGTGTTTAAAAAATACGAGGCATAATTTCAGGTATGTATTTCCCACATGTAGACAATCAAATTAGTTCATTATAACATGTGTCCGGAAATGCTGCATTTCCGAGTTATGGCCTTCACAACATTGAAATTCACTGGAACGTTTTTCTTTCCGCAGGTTGTTGTCATTACAGAAGATGTTCAAAATGTCCACCTCCTGCTTGAATACAGACCTCACATCGATGTCTCATTGACCTGCGAACACGATCCCAAACTCCAGGAGTATTGCGTATGTCCTCACAACTTGCCACAATTCGATTCCGAAGGGATTCCAAATCCGGCACCGGAGACGAATAAACCAATGATTTTAAATGGCTCCACAAGTAGAAATCGAGAGGGTTCAGATCAGGTGAGCGTGGAGGCCAAGCAATTGGGCCACCTCTACCTATCCATCGATCAGGAAACCTTTGATCCAAGTACCGGCGAGCCGTAAGACTGAAGTGTGCAGGAACGCCATCATGCAAGAAGTAATGTGTTGATGATTGATCAGTGGAGTGTCTTCGAAAACGTCAGGTATGGTGTTTTCCAGGAAGTTTGTGTACGCCTGCCCCGTAAGTCTGTTTACAAGTCCATGGGGTCCAACTAATCGATCACCAATGATACCGGCCCACATGTTGAGGGAGAACCGCACCTGGTGATGATATACAACAGTTGCACGTGGGTTTTCATTCGACCATACATGCTGATTGTGGAAATTTGTTATGCCATCTCCTGTGGACTGTGCTTCATCTGTAAATAATACGACGGCAGAAAAGTTCGGATTTACACTACACTAATGCAAGAACCACTGACAGAACCTAACTCGTGCAGGGTAATCTGCTGGTGACAGGGCCTGTACACGTTGCAAATGATAAGGATACAATTGATACTCGTTCAACAGTCTCCAGACAGTCGAATGAGGAACATTGACTTGCAACTTTAACCGTCTTGTGCTGATAGAAGGAGTCCTGTCCACAGCCTCCAGAATCTCCTCCTGCACTTCTGGAGTTGTAGATCTTGGTCGTCCCCTTCCCAAACCAGGAGAGGTGAATGTTCCATACTCGCACAGACGGGAATGGAGACGTACAAATGTCTTCCGATCTGGACATTTTCGCTGTGGGTACCTCTCCTGGTACAAACGACGAGCCAGCGCAGCATTGCCGTCCGCCTTACCGTACATGAAGTGTATCTCTGCCAGCTCTTGATTTGAATACATGTCGCACAGTCTTAACGCCTAAAGAACACTGAATGTAGCCTTCCTCAGAATGAACTATCAGAGCGCCCTCCTAATGTCTCCTTTGACGGCAAAGATCTGCGGAAAGACATGAACTATTTTGATTGTCTGCAGGTGGGACTTTCAATGTTGTAAAGGACATAACTCGGAAATGAGGCACTTCCGGACACATGTTATAATGGACTATTTTGATTGTCTTCATGTGGGAAATACATACCTGAAATTATGCCCCGTATTTTTGAAACATCCTGTATATGAATTCATTTAATTGTCTGTTTAAATATATGCTTTTTAATAATGTATTTCCTTTTCCCATAAATGTTTGCATCCATAGCAAAGTCAGGAACCACAAAGGATTGTGTAATGTGGAATTACATTCAATTTCCGTGGAAGGAAGACCATATTTAAAATTGTGTAAAACAGTTAATATGTAAATAGATATAAGCACTGAAAATTCTCGTGTGCAAGTGAAGTTAAAATTAAGTGGAGTGAAAAAGTGAAAGAGCAATGTTGTACTCAAACGTGTAACACCACCATATATGTGTTGCAAAGAAAATCATGGACCAACTAAAGTAGTTTGTAAATTTTGTTCATGTTATGTCTTGTTTTATAAATATGTGTAAGTATTTAGGGCTATTTATTGCCATTAAAAAGGGGGGGGGACTTACAATCTTTATTATATGCCAATGAGGGCATTTGAAACTGAAATTTCACTATCCTGTGGAATTTCATTAATTAGTCAACTTTATATTTTTGGAATATTTGTGTATTTAAATAACATTGGGGATATTGTATTTCTTATAGCTTGAGTTTTTTTTTGTATGTCTTGTTTATTATTTTGTTGTATGAAAATTGTATTTATCGCCTAAAAAGTAAAGCTTAGTTGGAACATCCGAAATTCTCGTTATGTGCGCATCGGTGAGCATACGCAAGGAAACCGTAGCCAATCGCCGGCTGCGTATGCAATCACGCGGGCTCGCCATCAGACATAGGCCACTAATTCCTAGGGTGAAAAAGAACGAGGAGATATTGAGAAGATGGAGAGACTTAGCGTCGCATTCCTTTCCAAGAGACCTCGTGGTATAGTCTAGCTGCCACCTAGTAGGTTCAGGATTCTCTGGGTAGCTTTAACTATTCAGACACTATACCGTAAACCAGAATAAACAATCATTAAAAGAAATCCAAAACTTGCCGGTTTGCTAAGAACCCCTATCCCAACGTCCAAATATCCATGCTCGATTTCAATAGCTACATGTGAGACTGTATTGCTGAGGTAGCAATTCTGCTACGATTTAGATCTCCAGGGACGCTCAGGAAATCTACGACCAAGGGACCACGTGGAGGGCAGCATTCCTGTTCCCGCCGAAGCCAGCCTCAAGTCCCATAACTTTCAGGATAAACCAAACAAAACGGTTATGGCTTATGTAACGTAATGTTGTCCATTTAGTTGACTACAAATATATTGCTCTGCTTATATAGATTGCTCAGTAGGTCAGTATGAATATGAATAAACTTGGTATATAGCTAAAGTCGGAGAGATCCATAGTGATCCCTGAGAGCTGCCTTATCTTGTGGTCACTCCGTCACCCGGTTGCTACTTCGTCCCGTCCACGGCTGCAGCAGGATAGTAAGTAATTTTCAAACTAAAACACTAGCACACTATCACACAGCAAACACTACATTACAATATGTAAACAAGTCTTTAGCAAATCAAAATAGCGCTGTACAAGCGGATACTCGCGCCAACTGAAACTGCATTGAGGAATGTCCGTTACATCTTCCAACAAGGATGACATCATTGCTGACGTATTGCCAGAGAAGCAGGCACACCTATTATCAGCTGAGACAGTGCACTAGCCGTCAGGGATCACCGTGGATCTCCCCGACTTTAACTTGGGTGTGTTCGGTATAACTTATATAATTTTATTCTTGGTCACTTTTAAAACAGTTTTAGAGTACTTTCTGGTCCATGTCAATCAACTGGATAGTGTTTACTGCCATTTGATTCAGAATTTCACTATTGGTTCTTCCATTTTATTGGATTTTACCATTATTACCTACGTACAAATCAAATTAATAGGTAAACATACATTAGGTCACAAACATACTTAGCATATTATGTCAACTTGTGCTGTTCTTTCTAATTGGCTTGGTTGGTAGGGGTGAACTGAATAAAATTAAACAAAGGTCCAATGCATTTACTTTTATTAATGTTATACAGAATTGTAATTTAAATATGAATATGCTTGTTTTAGCTCTGATATTTTGTAAGTACGGTCATTATTCTTGAAATGCGATATGAGCAGAGATTAAAATTGTCTAATTTAATATCTCTGAAGATGAGGATTCTAATTAAAATTACTAATTCATAATATTCTCTATAGTAGTTTCAGTTGATTTTGAAGTTCTGCGGCATGAAGGTTGCCCATTTTCGTTACTTTAAAACTTATTTGCATTCCAGGACTGGGAAAGTGTGTCATAGCTGGTCATATTTTTCTCCCAGAATGTTATGTATAAATACACATGGAAGCTAGGCTGTATGGTTTTTCATGACTAATGAGTAATAACTGTATGCTAATCATTAGAAATGAAAACTATTATTATTATTATTATTATTATTATTATTATTATTATTATTATTATTAATATTATTATTATTATTATTGCAACTGAAAGCTGCAAGCAGTCAAGAGAGGTCACGGTTTTACATTAAATGTATGTTGGGGTTTCTCATTAGTAATCCCATATGACATTTTCTGTAGTTGCAACCATGTTATGTATTATTGCTGATGTAATAAGCAATATAGTTTAAATTGTTAATTGAAGTTCTAGAAACTAAACACTGAGCTGTGAATCGTGTAAACTGTATTTTCTACACATTTGGTTCATACCTAGTTAAGTTGCTCCTTTAGTAGGTGTCTAACACAGACATGTTTTCATACTCTTGCATAATTGTTTCTGATTTTGTTCTTCTAGTGTGTGGTTCAATATTCCTCTTATATATGATGGTTCTCCTGATAAAATAAAAGCACACAAGGATGTAAACTGTGAAATATGCTCTAAAGTCAAGATGGTAAGAAATCCTTTCAACACAGTGAGGTTTAAGGCAACAAGACCACTACAGTTAAAACATACTGATAAATGTGAAAAGATCAGCCCTCCTACACATGATGGAAAAAACTATTTCATGATATCTGTTGATGATTACACATATTTTTTAAGTGCATGCTTGTTGGAAAGAAAGGATGAAGCTGAAGAATAACTTAAAAGATATATATATGAAGCATAATCCTATTTCAATCTGAAAAATTTTAAAATACGATGTGGCCATGGAGGAGAATGTCGAAGTAATAATTTCAAAGTTTGGTGTAGGAATAGAGGAATAATGCTGAAATACACCATTCCTCTTACACCTGAACATAACGGGACTAAAAAAATGAACAGGACCCTAATAATAAACAAAATCAGAGCCATATTATTCGACCCTCATCTGGAAAATGAAATGTGGGGTGAAGCTCTGTATACAGCTGCCTATCTAATAAACCGAATCCTAACTATAAGAAATAAAATAACACCGGCTGAAGCATGGCATGGAAGGAAACCAAATTTTTCCACCCTACAGATTTTTGGCTCAACTGTGTATAGAAAAATACTTGGTCATCAACATAAATTGGAACTCAGAAGCAAAAAAGGCATTTTTGTGGGAGACTCTGAAAATGGTTATCGAATTTGGTATGAAACTAAACAAGAAATATATAATTCAAGAGATGTGGTATTCCTAGATATACAGACAGGTAAGACAAACTAAGAATCTCTATACTAGATCAAAACATAGATGATGCTGTTAAGGAAGAAGCTCATGAAAACCAAGGAAGAAATGAAGAAAATGAGCAAAGAATTCCAAGAAATGAAGATGATGAAAGCATTGACATTGTGAGCAATCAACGAGATGATCAAATTGAATATGAAGATCAAAATATAGAAATGAACAACATTGACGAAAATGTGAATGTACATCTAAATAATGAAAGACCAAAAGCGAGATAAAAATGCCACGAACATTTCAAGACTATTAATTACCTAAAAGGTGGTGAAAATGTTGCTGTGTTAACCTATAAAGAATGCATGGAAAGTGAAGATAGAGAAGGATGGTTTGAGGCAATCAATGAAGAAAAGAATAATCTAGAAGCCAGCAATGCATGTGAACTTGTGGCTAAAAGAGAAACAATGGGGAAAACATGTTCTTACAAATCGATGGGTATTCAAAATAAAATATGATGGAAAATACAAGGCACAATTAGTTGCAAGAGGATGTCAACAATAAAGGACAGTTTAAATTTTGAAGAAATATACAGCTCAGTTGTTCATCCAAACTCTTTAAGAACACCGTTTGCTGTAGCAGCAATAAAGATAGCGAATGTATGTTGCCATAGTAGCTCAGTGGCAGCACAACCGACTAGAGATCGGGAGATCCGTGGTTCAAATCCCGGTTATGGCATTGAATTTTCAATCTGACTCTACCTATCCAACTCCTGTCCTACACACGGCTTGCATGAAAAAACTGTTAATCCAATACCGAATGTATGGGCATTGACATAAAATGAACATTTTTGTATGGACAACTCAAAGAAGAAGGTATATGTATTTTCCTGAATATATAAGTATGCAAACAAAATATGCAAATTGAAGAAAGCATTAAATGGTCTCAAACAATCTCCACTACAGTGGAAATAGAGACTGACAGATTTCCTGAAGTCTGAAATCTTAAACAACTGAAATTTGACATGTGTATTTAAAAATGCAAAATATAAAAACTCGACGTTTGTTGTAATACACATAGATGATGGAATAGACATAGTAGAAAGTATTGAAGACATGGAAAAACTAGTGAAAAGACTGAATGAAAACTTTAAAGCAACGGTCAATATTGAACCACAGAATTATATAGGAATGGAAATAAATGTGAGTAAACATGGAATTCTTTTTACTCAAACAAAACATGTACATAAAGTTGTAAGAAACCATGACATGGAACCTGCAAGACCACTAAGCAGTCCTATGTGTCATCAAGATAAACCAAGAGAAAAGGAAAAGGATGACAGAGGAAAAACGACTGAGAAGGAGAAACAAAAAGGAAATAGTGGGAAAAATTGACAGAGAAAGATCATCAAACTACAGTGAAATTTCTATATCGTGAAGCAGTGGTTAGGCTCCTATATCAAGCCTACCATTCATCAGAGAGTGAAGATGAAATCCAAGTAGAAGCATACTGCGATTCAGATTTTGCAGGGGACATGACGGATAGGAAAAGCACAACTGGTTGCATTATTATGATTGGAGGAGGACGGTCATATGGAGTTCAAGAAAACAAAGCATCGAAACACAATCTTTCACTGAAGCAGAATATGTTACTGCCGCACACTGCTGCAAGCAATTAAAGTTGTTGAAGAATCTCATAGAAGAAATCGTCAGTAAGAAGCCTAAAATTGTATTGCATTCAGACAATCAAAGCTGCATTAAAATGATCAAATCTGGTCCAGCATCTTGCAACACATATCACATTGACATAAAGTATAATTTCGTACATGATGAACTAAATAAAAACTTATTTAATTTAGAATATTGCCCAGCTCATAAGCAAATTGCTGACATTTTAACAAACATTTTGCAATCTGCAAGATTTAAAGAACTGTCAAAAAAGTTCGCAAATCATTTGTAATACATATTCATATAAAAACTGTTCTTTTAGGCAAAAATTTATTTGTATTGTTTAACATAAAGGTTTTAAAACTTGTTAAAATAGCTTTAATGTAAACGTGTTTTCTCTTTGAGGGAGTGTTTACATTCTGTTGTGAAAAGAAAGCGCAGGTTATTCATACAACATGAGTATCCATGTTAAGGGAGTATGTTGTGATAGTAACATTGGAAAATTATGTTGGTAATTTAAAGAATCGTATGTTGGTGACAGAACAAAAAAAGATATTTTAACTCTGATGGACGCCAATTTAATAAAAGCTACCTAAAAGAAATTGCTATGTGCAAATTATTAAAAACGTATGTTGTATTACTTCAAAACATAAAATAATAACCGAATACAATACCCAATAACAAAAAGTTACCACCAAATCCAGATCACAAATTGAAGTAATGCCAAGAGGTGTAACCAACGTATATAAATAATCCTTTTGCCTGACATAAATAATAAATTATCACAAAAATGAGGTTAGTTCCCAGCTTAAATTTGATGTTTAAAATGTGCCTAAAAATAAGAACAGTTAGGTAATTGTTGCTCTCAGCACATAATTGTCTGAATTCCTTTGTTACATATAATGAGCAATAATAACATTAACCGATAGGGAATGAGATTGTCACATTTTGTTGCAATTGATCGTCTGACAAAAATAATAAATTAGACTCATGATATGTTAAGCTAAGGAGGTTAGCTGCGAGCATTAATTTTGTTGTTGTAAAGGGTTCCCATATTTCTGAGGCCACGGTTTTATTTGACATCCGGTAGATGTTGTTTGGTTTTCGCAGAAAGAGAGCCAGGAAGCAAATATTTGTCCTCACATTTATTCCGAAGTTAGTTTATGTTATTTCTCGACTTTAATTGTGTTACGTTAAAAAAACAAACAAACAGAGGATGGTACCTATTGGTAGACGAATTTTAACAAGGAAAATATCTTCAATGCTTTCCACCCTGGAGTCGTGAAAGTTGTTTCAATTATAATCGTATATTTTGTTCCCTAAGTATTGAGAAGAACAAGCTTAATAAAGGAAACTATATGTGGATCATATTATCATACAAATATGATCTGGGCCGCGCCGTTGCCGGGTGATTAGATCACTCGCCTCTCACCTAGACAGCTAGGGTTCATCACAAGCGACAGCATGTGAGATTTGTGGTGGACAAAGCGGCCAGGGGCGGGTTTTCTCCAGTTTTCCCCTCCATAACATTCCACCGGTGCTCCATCTTCATTCCATATATCACCATGTCATCGCCTGCGGTATCACAATTAGTAAAAGCGGGCGTTGGTCACTACCAAATACACACACACACACACACACACACACACACACACACACACACACACACACATACATTTATAGGCTGGTAATGAACTATACCAAAATATTCTCACAGAATATATAGATTATTTAAAGAAATAATTTGAGATAGACTTATGTCCTGTTTATTGAAATTTCGAAGTAACGGCTATAAGTTTCTGAACTGCCAGTACGCCATGTATCGCGGCTTTTCGTCTGGAATGAGAAAAATAATAATAAAAACATTTACTCTATGACAGGAATCGAACTCATGACCTTTGGGATAACAGCTTCACGCATTACGCATTAAGTCACCAGAGCAGTTGAAAAAACGCCACCAGAGCTGGCTACATAAATCAAGAACTAGTTAATGAATGCTCAGTGTCACATTGTCAAGTGAGTAGTTCAACATTTTACAGATTTTTGCGACATTAAATCTTTAGAACGCTAGTAACGATCTGCTAAAAATAGATGTTTCTATACTCGAGCAGCAGTTTTAAAGACATTCTAAGCCATTTCTTCAACCTGCTTTGCTTTAACACTGACTTATCAGCACCTGATACCCACACGTATAAACACTATGTAGTTGAGTAATGTTTATCCGGGGACGATGCATCGCCGATCTCAAATTACTTAGATCAGTCACGTGCACAATCTCGCAAATTATTTCGGTGTAGTTCATTAACACCGTGTGTGTGTGTGTGTGTGTGTGTGTGTGTGTGTGTGTGTGTGTGTGGGTGGGTGGGTGGGTGCGTGCGTGGGCGTGTGCGAGCGTGCGTGCGCGTGTGCGTGCGTGCGATCTGAAAAAAAACATATTTAACAGCCAGGATAGATGAAAACTTGATATGCATTTTTCGCGAAGTAGACGTCCTTTATACCTAGGAAACTTTACACGCCTGCTGAAAACATGTTTTTACATTATTAGTTTGTACATCTTTTGAAATATGTGCTCAAAATTACAATATTTTTGCGTCATTATTTAGGTCGAAAATGTGATTATATAAACCCAAGTTTTAGAAATATTTTTGTATGCAATTGTTTTCATTGTTAAATTAAATTGCATATAGTCTCCATATATTTCTCCGTAATTGAACGAGTAAGAACAGGATTACGGTTAGTCTTTATATTTTATCAAATATTTATTTTAGAGAAAACTTTCTTCACGTTTCAGCGTACGTTCGCAATCAATACACACAAAAAGAACTCGAATTTAATGACATCACTGATGGTAAAATAACTGTTGTTGGAAGAGGGTACAAATATAAGTACACTGCATAGCGATCATTGAAACGTAATTTGCATTGGGGTTTTTAAAAGGAGGTACAAGGGCTTTGCCAATCGTAATTTGGTATATGCTAATATTTATTCAAGGAAAATGCAATAAACTAATTTTAGTTCAGTTTACTTTCTTTTGAATTACACATGTACATATATCGTGCCAAATCGGCTGAAAAGCTCATCGAAAGAAACCACTATTTTTTGAGTAAATATTGGGGAATGAACATAAATACAGGGAAGGAAAAGATGCAGAGCCCCTATTTGACGACCTAAAAATATTTATACAAAATTATTCAAATTTTTAAAAAATAACATAATAATTACAAAGAGATGCCCTAAAAGAAACGTATTTAATTTCTTAAAATTAGGTTACAGAAAGTCACCAAAGTATATATATGCATATAATTGATAAGTTGGTGGAGAGAATAGATATAGCAATAGTGATATTATTTAGTAAATCGGTTCTGAATATATTTGTTCTCTAATCATTTTACTTTCTCTAGCACGTATGCACAATGTACTCAGTAGATGGGATTTTAGGGTCTCCTGTACCCGAAAAAAATCCTAGGAAAAGGTTCGTGTGTGTATGTGTGTGTGCAAGTGCGTGTGTGTGTCCGTGTGCATGTGAACACGATAACTCAAAAACGATAAGTCGGTGAAGTACCAAACTTGGTATTTAAATTTAGTATCTTCCAGGGATACAACATAGAGATTTTGTCGAAAATCCTTCCACCCCGAACTACCCTTTACATGGAAAAAAAAAATTGATTTTCTCAAAAAAAAAAAAAAAAAAAAAAGTCTCCAACGGTTTTGATTGAAATACCATAAATTAAAGATATTTACGTGACAGATGTATATCTTAAATTTTCTGGGAATAGGCTCCAAAGACCTCTTCATCCTTATTTATTTTTGCATGACTGGTAAACCGTAAGAGATAGAAAAAAAAAATACTATATAAAAATATAGATTTGGTTAAAACAGAATATGCCATATATCTTTTTTTTCGTAGAGTTGAACATTTCGGAGATGCTCCTTGTTATTGGTTTCAGTTTTAAAATACCTAAACTTTTCTCCTGCAGGAGTTTGTTAACTTCTTGCTTGGCCAAGAAACGAATTTTAATCTTATAGCAACAGCTTTATTTGAATATCACTTTAGCCTATGTATTCCTCACATATATCTCTTCTACTTATAAGGAAGAAATTAATGCGACCATTTCTGCTATCCTTTGTTTATCTTGATTAGCACAGAGTAGAGAGAAGGATAAGATTTTGTAAGAATAATCTGTTGCAGAATAGCAAGAGAAAGTCGTGTGAATGTAACGCACCAGAGCTTTTAAGAAAGTAGCAATCTCGTTGCGGCGAGAGGTCGAATAAGTATTGAGGTAAGGTTGCTCTTGAGTCTGTGAGCTGTTTACACTGCGCTACGTGTGTAAGGGAACGTGTTTTCCTGCATTTTGGTTGAAATTTAAGCAGACTACACTTACGGAAAAGTAAAAAGGTTTAATTAACGATGATTGTGTAAAGGAAAAATCGATAGTTATTTCTTTTGTGCATCGAGATGTGCCGAAGCCATCGCCATACGAAATGCATGAATGGAAGTATTTCGTTTTGAAGAAGTTGAGTTAGACATGATACAGATCAACAGTTTCACACGGCAGGTGTTCATTAAGTGTAAGTCAGAGAAAAGGCCATCACGGAAACCAATGGTGAGTCCATTTTCCCTCTTAGTAATGGGCATAGAAGTAGGGTAACTATAACAACAGCTGGAATGGGTTTTCGAAGTGTGAAGTTGTATCATGTGCAGCATGAACTGGACCCAGGTATTATTAAAGAGACACTTGCACAGTACGGGACAGTGTTGTCACTAACGATTGATTCTTGGGGCTTGAATCTATGTCATAAAATTTGCAGTGGAGTGCGAACGGTTAAAAGGGATTTGAAAAAGCATATTCCTTCTTATATTGACATTGGTAATAATAAGAGCTTTGTAAGCTATGAGGGGCAACTTAGTGCATGTGCATTTTGTAATAGTACGGGTCACTTATGTAATGAATGTCCACGACGTATAGTAATTATTCAGACACCCCGTGGTAAGGATCCGCCATCGTGGGCACAGCACTAGGTTCCTTCCCCATTAGACGGACAACAAACGGAGGTGCTACGAATAAAGTTGGCCGCATTAGACTCTGTTTCAGCTCGAGAGCAACAACAAGATATTGTACATAGCCCGGTCATCGAGGGGGCCAATCAAAAAGTATTTCACGACCGGATAAGATTACGAATGTGAAACTGGATCTGCCTACCACTGGAGAGGAGGGTTCAGAGCAGGCTCAGAAAAGGCGGTTGCCGCCATTACAGGAGAACAAGAGCGAAAACACGGAAGTGGTGGAAATGGAAACACAGCCGGCGTCTATGATCGGTGCTAATAGCCAATATTTGCAGAAAAGGCGTAAAGAGAGGGGCGATGGAGTGTTCGAATCAGTAACAAAAAGGAGAAAATTGTACCAGTGCCAAGTGATGGGGATACGGTTGAGATAGCCATACCTCCATGATTTTTATTTATCTTGTCAAGGTGTTTTGTCAACACATTATATCTTTAAGTGTGAATTGTTTGAGGAATCCAGTAAAGCAGATGTTATTAAGAGAGTTTATTTCTAATTATGATCCGGACATTGCGTTTTTGCAGAAATTAATATTGATAATTTAAGTTTTATAGGTTCTAACTATAATTATGCCACAAACATTGGAGAGAATGAAAGAGTTACTGCTATCATTTATAGGGTAGGGTTGCCAATTCAGTTAATAGAAAAGCACGAAAGTTGCAGAATCCCATCTTTGTTTACTGCAGATAACTTATACTTAAACCTTTATCTGCCATCTGGAACAAATAAGCGCAAAGAGAGGGCGGAATTTCTTGTAACGCAAACAATTTCTTATTTACGTCAACGTTACCACCGCCTCATTATTGGAGGGGATTTTAACTGTGTTCTTAAAGCCAGAGATCAGCGTGGTGAGTTTCATCGATCCCTTGCCCTGGGACGATTGGACATAAAACTACAGTATGCTTGGGAGTTTAAATATGGAACCCAGACACAGTACACCTTTTATAGGGGACAGGCTGTCTTTAGGATTAATCGCTTTTATTAAATATTCCCGAGCAAGTTCAAGATGTCCAAGTTTAGCCCGCCCCCATCAACGACCACCATGGGATCGCGCTAACGGTCGAATTAGATTGTCCATTTCCTATTTATGGTAGAGGATATTGGAAACTCAATAATAGGCTATTAGAGGCTGACAAGACACAAGAGGACTGCCGGGACATTTGGCAAGCACTGAAGCATAGGTTGCGACACAGCAAACTGTCGTTTATGCAGCAATGGCTTTTAGTTATGAAACCACATATCCAGTTCTTTTTTTAAGAAACTGGGCATAACTAAAGCGAAAGAAAATCGTATGAGCTACTATTATGTACTTTTGCATGACTTGCATAGATTGCAAAGAGAAGGAAGAGCGGTTCATGTGGAACTATCTCTAGTTAAAAACTTTTTTCTCTGAAAGAAGACGCCCTTGAGGAGTCAAAGATACGATCTTGTGCTAAGTCGATTATAGGGGAGGAGAAAAGCTCTTTATTTCATATAGCCTCAGAAATGCAGGGTGCTCAATCCAGATATATCGCTGGTGTGACGTCAAATGGGACAATGGTCTACGACTACGGATTGTAAACAGGCTTTCCAGGCACATTTTAGGTCTTTGTTTTCTGCAACCCCACGTGCAACTGCAGCGACCGTGGAGCTGCTGAACATCGTAAATAAACATCTCGCCGGACCAACAAGAATATATGACACAAGCAATAACGGCCGAGGAAATACGGTATGCCATACAGCATGCTAGTTTGTAATCTGCACCCGGACCCGATGGGTTGACCTATGGCTTCTACAAAGTTTTCTTCCCGGTCATATAAAGGAGCTACTCCAACTCATGAATGACGTGTTGAATACTGCTGGTAATGTGATAGGGTTCAGTGACGGAATAATAGTTTTGTTGCTGAAAGTGCTTTCTTCAGCCACCGTACAGGACTACCTGCCAATAACTCTCTTAAACACAGACTATAAACTATTTATGAAAGTAATGGCTCATAGATTCCGTCAGATTCTACCAACAGCGATTGAGAATGGCCAAACTTGTAGTATACCTGACAGGAAAATAACACATAATCTTGCTGCCATTAGAGACACTATTTCATACTTTGAAAGACAACCTGAAGAGAGTGGAAGTCTTGTGTCTATTTACTTTGAAAAAACTTTTGATTATATCTATCACGATTATTTGTTTGCGACTTTGGAACGTTTTGGAATCCCAAGTAACATAACTGCTAGTATCCAATCCTTGTATGAAGTGGCTCACTCAAGAGGGCAAACTAATGGTTTATTCACGTCACCGACACCCATAAACCGTTCTGTGCCCATGATATTGTTTGCCTTTTGCCTGAAACCACTGTTACGGAAGCTGCACAACGGGTTCTATAGGCCCTGCCCAGCGAACAGACTCTTTACTGTTAGAGCGTATGCGGACGACGTCACGATTTTGTTGCGAACAGCAGAGCACCAGCAGATGCTGTGAGACGCACTACAATTGTATGCACAATACTCAACAGGCAAAGTCAATTTTCAAAAATCAACGTTGATGCCGCTTGGGTCGTGGAAAGGCCATGTGCGTTATGGCATTCAGCAGAAAGATCAAATGAAAGTGTTAGGCCTGCAGGTCTGTCAGACACTGCTTAGGATGATAGAGGTAAACTGGAATGGTTTTGTGACCCGCGTTAAATACGTACTTGTGCGACAACTTAGCAGGAGACTGAATTTAATCCAGAAGGTTTGGTACCTTAACACTTACGCGTTGTCGAAAATTTGGTATCTGGCACAAGTTCTACCAATGCCCGAGAAATATGCACAATTAATTGAACGAGCTATAGGCTGCTACATTTGGCGTGGTTACCTTTATAAGGTGGCCAGAGATCAACTTCGACAACCACCCGGGAAAGGAGGGTTTTTGCTTTGGTTGCTGTTCATTTGAAAAGTAAGGCACTTCTTGTGAAAGACTTACTGGACGCTCAAGTTGGAATTGGAAATGAACAGGATATTGCGTATTGAGCTGCTTTTCAACTGTCACCGCAGAGACTTGGAGCTGTTCCAGTAAGTTTTCGTCCCCTGTGGGAATTGCTGAAAGAGTTTCCTGCTTCCCTGAGAGATATGGTAGCTGTGATACGGACGAGGTTACTGTATAAGTATTCACTCACAAAAAAGGTGAACTTATCTGTCATTCAGGCAAAGTATCCGAGTAACATTTGGAATACAATTTGGAAGGCGTTCATGACCCCGTATATTCCAACAGAATGGAAGGTGAAAGCATACGATGTGATCCATGAAATTGTCCCGACCGAAGAAAAGAAGTACCGGCATAATCTGTCACAGAGTGCATTGTGCCAGATGTGTGGAAGGCTTGACACACCGAGACACCGACTCATCCAATGTGTGGAAGTCCAACAGCTATGGAACTGGACAATAAAATAATTTGAAAAAACTGTTCCAAACGCAGATGCGTACCGAACTATTTGGTCTATTTCTCCAGTTGCAATCTAGTGCCACAAAAATTAATTTCTGCAAATATGGTTTGCCATGAGCTACCAATATTTTGTATTTATAGAGACAGTTAAGAACGTCGTCAGTTTCAAAAGGCTATTGAGAAAAGCGCGACTACACCTAGCTAAATTACAGTCTCCCATGGCGAAAAGGTGCGTGGCACAGATTGCTTGTCTCGATGTATGACAAGGAGCGAGAATTTATGACTTTCTTACAGGTAGATTGCGATTAATGTTTTGTTCTTGTATTCTGTACAGAAAAGGAGAACACATATTACTAAGCTCTAACGGCAGACGCCCAGTGCCGTTGTTTCTACCGCTGGAGATGGAGCATCCAAACCAGGGAAAAGAAATAGAGGGCAAGCGACCATTTAGCGACCAGTGTAACTCAGTGAAATTATCATGGTTGTCTGAGACAATTATTGTTCAAGTTTATATCCTTGTTTTTATACTCAACATTTTGTAATTTTATCTTTATATAAAAATAAAAAACAGAAAAAAATCTGTAAATAGCAGGTCTTCGTTGCCACGCTCGTTCAAGTGCTTCGTGGCGCACTGGATTGTGGGTTTGAGACCCGCCTTGAGCATGGGTATTTGTGTGTTTGTAAGTGTGTCTATGTATGTGTATTTGTAAGCAAAAAACAAGCGTAAACAAATACGGAAACAAAGGAAATGTAGGGTAACTGGGATGTATATATATATATAAAGTGTTTTAAAGCATGTATATAAAACTCTTTTGAGTTCTCAAATTATAAAAATGTTGTTGTGAATGAAGGGTGCTTCAGGTTCTATGGCATATGTAATTTAAGAGCAATGGCAACCTTGCGTGTGCATTCATTAACGAAAAAAATCTGATATATTCCATTCACATAACTTTCTCTACCTGTTTCACAAATAAACCAAACATTAACAGAATTGGTCTTTCTACTTGCTTCCTTGTAAGTAGATGGGAAACAAGGGAATACGTTAGGCTAAAGCGATAGTTACATCTTTTAAAAGCTGGTCGCTATCTGGAACTATTGAGGTTCGATTTGCTTTGTGTGGTCCTTTTGAGAAAAGTTAATTTGTTTAAAATTGAAACCAATAACAATGAATATCTCAAAAACCGTCAAGTCTACAAGAAAAACGTATATGACATTAATTATATGTTTTAATGAGATCTATATTTTTTTCTGTTTTAAGTTTTTGTCTATCTCTTACGGGTCAACCGTATGCAAAATTCTGCAAAACCCAACCAAAATAAAGAGCTCTTCCGAGGCTATTCTCAGAAAATTAAAAAAATGCATTTTATTTGTGATGTAAATATCTTTTAGCGAAAATCGCTGTCATTTTTGAGAAACTCAAATGATCGAAAGATGTTCCACGTTAAGGGTAGTTGTGAATGGGGGGAGGCTTTTCTTTAAATTCTTTGTGTTGCATCCTTTAAAAATACTGAGCTTATATACCAAGTTTGGTATGTAACCGGCTTTTCGTTTCTGAGCTATGTCCACAGACCACAGAACCTTTTTCAAAAAAACATTTTTTAGACTTGGGGGACCGCAAAACATATATTTTTGGTGAGATCTCGTTATCGAATTTTTGGATGGAACACAATACCTGCTCTATCTATTATGTGCATTGAATATACGAGCTAGAGAAGGTAAAAAGGGAAAACTTGACTCTCTCTGATTACCTTCTCCACACTTACTGTGTACATTGTGTACAGAGAAGATATTGTATTCATATGGGGAGATTTCACAAGAAATATATGTTTAAGGTCCCCTGAGTAAAAAAAATTATAAAATGCTGTATGTGTCTGTGGTCAGCATAGCTCAAAAACTAAAAGACGTTTAAATACCAGACTTGGTATTTATGTATGGTATCATACAAAAATGTGACACGAAAATTTAAAACAAATATCCCCACCCCAAACTACCATATACAGAGAAAATGTTTTTCTCAAAAATAACTAAGGATTTTTGTCAAAAGACCGTATATTAAAGTTATTTATTTCACAAATAAAATTTATATATTCAGTGTTCTGGGAATAGCTGCTAAAGACCTGTTCGTTCGTAGACGAATTTCGCTGAATTGTGCATAACTGTTAAATTGTAATAGATAGACAAAATCTTTCTACCTTTGCAGATATCGTTAAAATACACCATTTATGTCATATACATTTTTGTTTTAGAGTTGATTGTTTCCGAGGTATTCCTTTTTATTGGTTTCAATTTTTAGGGATCTCAAACGCGTTCGTTACATCTCTCTTTTCTATTTCTGGAAATGTAAAGCGAACCGAACTTTAATTGGTCACATATCGACGAGCTTTTGAAGGATTTGAGTGTCGCTTTCGCCTAGTGCATGCTTTATTTCCTTTTGGCTTAATAGGTAGCAAATAATAATGCAATTCCTACTAATGTTTATCTGGATTTACATAATGCAGATAAATGAACAATCATTTGTAGGAATAGCAGGTTTGCAGAACAAGTAGAAAAAGTCATGTGAATGGAAAACATAAGATTTTTTTCCTGGTAATAGCCACCATTCCACCCACAAGCTACCCTTTCCAGACTGAGCATTAAACTTATAGAATTTAATCCCCCCCCCCCCAAGAATGCGAGTAAAGTAGATACCAATACACAAAGTTACTCTTGTTTCTATGCTCCAAAACACGCTAAACCAACACTGCTTGCACATAAGTTTTAATCATTTACGGTAATAATGTATTCCAGCATGTCTGTTTAACATAATCTTTGAATACTTGTAAATTGTCCTTTTTCCTCTTAAAGAAAGGCACGTCCTAAATCTCTTGTAGCACCTACAGTTCACGTTCTCGTACTCCTTATTCCATTCGTTAGATATTACTAACATAATGGAGTTTTCACGCACTTTGATTTGCGGTATGTCTATAATGTAGTGAAATAATATGCCTTTTAAAAAACGACAAAATGTGTTTTAATAGTTGATAATTACTAATTAGTGAGAAATGAGTGCGTTTGTTGCACTGTGCATTTATTCCGGGCGCTTGGCTTCTCTCTCAGGTACGTCACAAGCAGAGAGCCAATGGGCAGCTTCTGAACTCGGAGTGGATCACCTGGATTCACCTATATTCTATAGCCACATTGAGTGGAAGTTAAAACTTACAAGTATTATGTGTGAAAAAGTTAATAGGGAGCATGGAAAATATGGTTGTCATTTTTATATAGAACGAAAGAAGCGATATTGTAATATGACAGTGAAAAAGGACAGGACATTTTGTGGAGAACACTTAGGTGGAGCAAACAATCAGGTAACTGCTTGAAAGGTTACGTTAGGTGGTGTGTAGTTAAAGTAAAAAGAGCTATTTGAGGCAGTAATTCTGACTTCGGTAATTACAGAGTCTGAGCAGGTTATGGAGTAATTGGTAATTTTCCGCGAAGACTATTGATTTCTCAGTTTGGTAAACGGAGTGCCAACTTCAGAATAATGTATCCGCTGTATGCCAGGCACTGCCAACGTTATGTTTAACAACATTGCTAGACATTAACAGCTTGTCGGTGACGGGAAATGAAAGTAAAATGTTTGCGCAAACACAAAAATTCAAAGCAATAATACCGGGAAATAAAACACGTAGTTTTAGCATAACAAACCGGCTCAGTAGCCGTGGTCATTGGCGGGTTTGACGTCGTTTTCCGTTCTGTGTGTTTCTGCGTTTGGTATAGGATAGATGCCGTCGTCTGCTAGCTAAGCCACGCACTTGGACAACGTCATATACGCGTAGCCAACATGAGAATATAATGTGCTGAATATAACACTGCCAACGTAAACATTAAAAAAGTTACCGCTATTATTAAAACGACCATAAATAAAGCGTAACAAAAAAGAAAAAGGTCAGATACAGGAAGAAAAATATCAAAAAGTTTTATTTTGGCCACTAAGTGCTATGGTTCCTGGCGCCCTATTGTAAAGGTGTCATGAGCATCATTTATCAGTCTAGGGTATCTTTTACATAGCATAAGTATGTAGCACGGGACCAAGGCTCTACTTCTCTTTCAAAACAAGTTTTGTTAAACATTTTTACGATAAAAAAAATACACCGCTCTGCGTCGGATTTATACCCGTGACCTTGGGAATCAGATGCTAAAGAATGTCATTAAAGAATGTTCCAGATTGCTACTATTATCTGGCCTATTCGTTTATAAAGTCATATTATATGCTGTTCTAAAAAATAAAAAATAAATGGATAAAAAACACTAATGATTTAGTATTTTATGTATACAGTCACACTTTTACTTTTATACGCGGTGATAAAATACTCTAATTTTACCTATAAACGACTTCAGGCAATTTCTAAAATTCGACCAGTGAACAATGAAGTTATAGTCTGTGTCAAGTTAGTTCAGTCCTGATGTCAACAACAAGGCGGAGCTGGCTCAACTCGCCGCGTGTTAACGTTACATGTGCGCACATAAGTTTTGCAACACTAGCGATATATATCAGCAGCCTGCGGAGAGAGTGGCAATTCTGTCAGAATTTTCTGCATGCAAAATTGTATTTAGGGTCGATGATTCATTTCTGAAAAAACAATCATAAACTTTACCGCGAATAGCACTTTTCGCAAAATCATCGTATTTCTCCGAACGTTTTTTATATTTACGCGATTTTCCCGGTGTTCTTAGGCTTCCGGATGCTTGCTGTTCCATTCTAACACTATGCACACTAAATGCAGAAACGCCAAGGAGATCACCCGTTTCTTTTTCGATATTCTTTATGGCCGGTTCGGCGTTTCTTTCTTTAAGCACCGCGAACAATGCGGGACCATTCACCTCTCGACACTTTTTAAAGGCTTGCCTCGGTTGTATTTTATTACGGCTAATCATCCATGATCAAAAGCTTACTGCTTTTAAACTGCATATAGCAAGTCCCCTGGGCTTGTGAGGCATGCGAGATGTACAGAAAGTGCAGCCTTAAATAACACATTATCAGAAGCGACCCTGCATTATAAACAATAACAGCTTAATCAGCATTCACCTCGAGAATTACCGGTTGTTTAAGAAAGCTGTCTGGTACAGGCTTGTAACTTATTGTGCATATAATACCAATGTTCTTTAGTAATATAAGTTAGCTGCATTTTATTTAACAGTAATGAGTTAATGAAGTCAATATATAATTTCGCCGGTCTTGTGTCTAATCTATATGTTTTTTTATAGAATGTGTACGCCTGTTGTAAATATTCCTTTCAGAATTCACGAACCCATAGCCATCTGGTTGGTATGTGTCGGATATGGATAAAATGTCGGACTAGTACCTTTTATAAGAATCGAAGCATTGCATGCTTTTCTCTCCGAAACTAACTCGCGCAGAGCAGTGATCTGAAAAGTATTACAGTACTGTACTTTTAGGAGTCTGTTATAATATGCATCCACGTAAATGTTAACACCCATTACCTTCCCTGAACCAATCAACAGCCTAACGCTCTTTTGCTTCAGTATCTCTCTCTCTCTCTCTCTCTCTCTCTCTCTCTCTCTCTCTCTCTTCCCTCCCATGTGTTGACATCAGGACTGAACTAACTGGAGACAGATAATACCTGAATGTGTTCACACCTACTTAATGAATTACTTAAAAATAACAATAACACCAATAATAACAATAATGATAATAACACCAATAAAACGTATTAACAACAATATACAGGTGTACATTATTTCGCACTACACACAGCGTTTGTGTTGGTTACAGCTATAAGTAATGCATTTTTATGGCATTACGGTTGGCGCCATCCATCCCGCGTGACGTCATACGTCATCGCCTACCTAGCAGACGACGGCACCTTTCCTACACCCTTACCACGATGTTAAACATAACGCTGGTTGTGACTGGCAGTCAGCGATATCATAGATAACTATAAATGAATAGATGGTTAACTCAAATTTAAAAATTTGGACTCGCATTCCACTTCCGGTGAATCGACGCGAGTCCGAGTGCTCTCACACTGCAGGGCATCGAAACTTGACCGACTACGGTATATCAATCACCAAAGTAGCGTCCTGCCCGGACCACTCACCAAACCATCCACTCCAGGATTTCAGCCAGTTTTCTCGAGTTTATAGCCGGATCAGAAATCTTTCGAGCAGTTCTAGCTTTTTCTCAAGAAATCTACGTACGACTCTAAAGCTTCTGGTCTGACTGCAACCTCGAGAGAAACTTTATGTGCCGTTATTATTTCATTGTTTACTTGAGAATTCTTGGTTTGTTTGTCAGTTGCCTTTTATTCTTGTGTGCAATATATACATACAACAACGACCAACAGTGGTGATGAGAGCCTATTATATAAATAGATATTCCCACACATTTGTTGTTCTTCTTTTTCTTTCCTTATTTGTTAAAAATGGAGAGTGCATGAAAGGAGAATTTACCAACATAAATTACACTACAGTGAAGATAAAACAATATGTTTCGAAAGCTAATGACAATCAGAACTATATAATATTACTTTAAAGCTATGCATGATAAAAACCCAGGGAAAATTATACAACTTTAGGAATTGACTGTCTCCAAGCTTGAGTGGTCAGCGAGCTGTCTTTTCACCCAGAGGTCCCAGGTTCGATTCCTGGCTGAGGCGGGCAAACCAATGTTTATAAACCTACAATCAACAAATTGTTTCATTTGTTAAAGCCCCCAACATCACCATAGACATTAAATGGGGCTACATAAATGAGACAATTAAAAGAAAACCTTTAGAAATTACAGATGTCATGCGAAATATAACAAGAAAGGAAATATAAATTTCCTGCTCACAGCTTAATTAACATCGAACAATTAGTTTAAAAGCAAAATAAAATCAATACAACCACTTGTGGTTTACATCTGCAGATATCTTTATATTAATAAGATACATTTAAATAGCTACTTATAATCATACACAATCATTTTATCATTTGGATAGTGTAATTTAAAGTGTCTGTAAATTTAATTTGGAAAATCTGTATTTATGTAGGCCACTTGGGAATTCCTAGCTTGGATATAAAATTATCACATAAACTGTTGAAATGATTATGGTGGGAAATTTTAATCAATCATTAGCAACTTTTACTAAATGCAAAGTAAAACCACTATAAATTTATAAACTATAAATTGGTATTTATTTTACTAGAATTTTTGCATTAATATAGCTACAATTAAAAATATATGTTAACACTTAACACATTTATAGGCATGTTACATGCAAATACATGAATTGTGAACTGAAGTATTAATATTCAGGACATATTTTAACACTACTTCTGTTGCATCTGTAGCAATTATTTTCAGTGTTAAAACATCTACTTTTGGAGTGGAAATGTCTAAGCATCTCAGAGAAGCGTATGAACTTGTAAGGCAAATAATATGATTCAATGAATGGATTGAGCTAAGCCTATAACAAGCTAAAGAGCCACACAAAAACATTTTAGGCTGAGATGCTTAGTGTGCTAAAACAACAAAGAGATGTTGACAACTAAAGTTAAAAAGAGCATGTAGTACCATACCTCATACATGTAATAACTACAGCAGAATACAAGAACATGGAGTAGTGTGAGAAGGAAATGAATGAAAGTAGCAAATAAATATTTATGAAAATGCTACATATTATAAAGTACTAGTTGTTCTGAACTTATCATTTTTCTGCAGAGAAAAATGAAACATTAGTCCATAACTTTTTCTGTTTTTATTAAATATTAAGTGCTAATGTCAATATTTCCTTCAAATATTTGGAGAAAAATTAAACCTCATTAAGTTTCACACTATCAGTTCTATTTTGATTAAAAGCAAATTGAGATACCTAAGGGTATGTTAAATTTTGATAAGGCTCAAAAGAACCATTGCAGAGAAAATATTATATGCTAAATTTAACATTTTTCATAATGAATATTATGCATCAGGTTAATGGCATAAATCACATAGAGCCTGAACAATTAATCATCATATAATCTTTATTTATATTAAAAGGGCAATAATTAAATATTTTCTACGCAACATGTAATTAGGTGGCTTTCATTTTCCTCCCATTTTCACACCTGGATTTTAAAGCTCTATGAAGATGATACAGTTATGTTGGTAATATTACAAAATATAATTTACTAAAAAGAGAGAGATCTATTCACTGTAATATTTAGATATATACCTCTTTTTTCTATAATTTTTCTATATAATTAATTGCCTTCATCAAATAATATAACAATAATAATAATATAAATATAATAATAATAGTAATAATTAAAATAATGGAAATTTCCCTATAGTAATTCTAATTACTGCAACAAAATTTGTGAATATAAAACAAGACTTTTAAAAATATTTCAACTCATAAGTAATTCAAATTTAACATTTGATTTTATACAAATTGTTTAGAAAAATTAATCCCTACACAAGGCTCACAATTTTCTGGTTTCACTATTCCATACCCGTGTAGACTCTTCCCATTTATTGCTGCAATGACAGAGCAAATTAGTTCATATACAAAAATTGAGCAATTACATTTAAAGTTTGTGCATAATATTATGTGTTCTATAAAACAGATCATTTAAAATTCCAAAAACCTTATGCTATTTTAGATAGTGTGTAATATGTAACTATTTAAATGTAAATTGTTGTATGTTTTTATTGGTTTACTAAATAAAGTGGAGTTCTTTCTGTAAAAAATCTAATTCTTTGAATAGAACATTTTTTAATAAATTACTTATGCGTATAATTATAATGGCATAATCTCATATTTTTAAAGTAATTTATCTGATATTATTAGGGCTTGGATGTGTATGACCTAAAAGAGTTAGAAATATGCAGCATAATATGACTTTAAAAATAGCTAAATATGACCAAAAAAAGACAAAATACGACCAATGAAATGTGCATATTTAATGAATATTTACTAATTAACAAAAGAAAGCAATATCTGTTTTGCAACAATCTTATCACGTAATAGTGCCTTCTGTTATCCATGCGTTTCACATTTCTTGTTCCTGTAAAGAACAAAAACCATATCAAGCCGTGGATATAAATAATATTTGCCCATATTAATTAGAGTGAAATCAAGTTTGAAATACTACATACCTATTTTCCTGTTCCATTCATGGCAGCATTGTAGTCTATTACCACATGCATCCTTAAATTATCGAAGAGGAAACTTTTCTGTTTGTCACTCAAAATAGTCTTGAATCGTGAGAAGCTCCTTTCAACATCGCAAGATGTTACAGGCACGTATTTAGATAGAATTAAGTCACTGCACTCCAATGTTGGGTCATCTGCATCCAAAGTAGCTTTACCACCATTTAAAATATCCCCAATTCTGCATATTGTTGAAAATCCACACTTTCCATTCAGTACTTTGGTAAGTTTGTCCTTTATGGAAACCGCTACAGTGCCCCTAGTTTGCGTTATTTCCAATTTTACATTTTTGACAATCGCCAAACTTTCATTTAATTCTAAACCTATTGCTTCCAGGCTCAAAATTGATTTTGCAATGCCTCCAAAATTTGATTTTATATAGGCCAAATCCAGCAACAAACTGCTGGAAAACAATTCCTGAACAATTTTGACTGAAGACGCATCACTGCTATCAAATGTGGACACAATTTTCTTCATGTCTTCATAGTTATTGCAATAATACACAACTGCACCAAGCCACATGCCTCACTGGGTAAGAATTGGTCCAGGAGGAAGAGGGAGGGAAGGTGCAACTTCTTTAAACTTTTTCACCCTCAATGGAGCCTTGACAAATATTTTGTTTACATTTGAAATCAATCTATCCACATCAGAAAATTTTGTCTTATTTCCTCGGCAATCTATGCAAACTGTGAGCTAAGCAAGTTAAGTGTATCATTTTCGGATACAGAATCTTTAGACATTTTCCCGCTTTTACCATGTATGGCTCTCCATCAGTTAGAAACAGTAATACATTTTCCCGCTTAATTTCACCACCCCACAACAGTTTCATGGCATTGTCATATAATATGGCAATTGTAGAATTATTTACAGAATCAAGAACTTGTGAGTCCAACAAAAATATATCACCAGGACGGTCAGAGAGCGTACCAATAACAACATTGGCAATGGATCTCTACAAGCATCCGATGTTTCATCAATCAACACCCAAATCTTATTTTCCCCTACCATATTTCTGCTTTTGTGCAAAATATTTTCATAGCATGAAGGCAAATAATTTTTCCTCAAAGTTGCTTCATCTGCAATGTGGTGTGTTGTGTATTTCTCCATAAAGCTTCTGAAATGAACATTGTTCACTTTGTTGAGGGGAATGTTAGCCGATACCATCATTTCACAAAGATCTTTTGAAAAATCAGACCATTTGGAAGACGGCGTTGTTTTAACTGTTTCCAACAAAAGACGTTAGGTAGTTTGGTGAGCAGATCTCCGACTGATATTGTTCTTGTGTTTTAATGTATCACAATGCTGTTGCACATTAAATCTCTTTCCTGATATCACTTTAACTTCACACACTCTACAGAAGAGGACTTCTCCAGTGGTGCTGTAAAGCTCCTCTCCAAACTCTTGAATGAAACTTCTTAAGTTTGCACTTTCACACTTAATGTTTGGCATGTCGATATTCACTGATCCACTACAATTTAAAATTTCTTTTCTTCTGAAATGTTATGGGGAGGGGGGTAGCTACCTGCACCAGAGGCTCACGCGCAATGCCAACTACACAATAGGCAGTAGGGTATAACACTGTTTCCTATAAACCCACATTCCATTGACAGTCAAACCAAAATATCAGTAACTCTTTCTCAGAATTGATAATTCTTGGAATATCTTTTAAAATATAGAAACATTTAACATATTTCAACATAAGATCGTGTCTGCAAATATAACCAAAATATGACTTAAATGCACCAAAATATGTAAAGTATGACCAAAATTGAGGAAATGACCTAAATATTAAAATATACGAGGTGTGATCAAAAAGTTTCCGGAATGATGTCATAAATACTACATAACAGTTTGTTTTGTCTAATCTGTACTGTCACCCTTGAAGTAGTCTCCTTGGGAGTTGATACACTTGTCTCAGCGCTTCTGGAAGCCCTCTTCTTTCAATGTGTTCAGAGCCTTCTGCAATTCGCAATGGATGACATCAATGTCCTCAAAACAGTGTCCTCAGAACCGCATTTTAAGTCGCGGGAAAAGAAAAAGTCTACTGGTGCCAAATCTGGAGAATAGATGAGATGGGGAACAGTATTCATTCTATTTTTATCAAAAAATTGGAGAACAGAAAGAGCTTTGTGCGTGGGCGCATTGTCATGATGCAGGAACCAGTCATCACTCCTCCATTTCTCCAGCTGTTTGCATTGTACATTCTCCCTTAATGATTCAGAAAGTTCTCTTATTGTAATGCACCTATCATTTCTTTCACCAGATTGATATTTTCATCAGGTTTGCTGGAACAGGGTCGACCCAAATGATCTGCATCTTTTACTGATGTCACATCACTTTCAAATTTCGAAAACCGCTCAAATGTTTGAGTTTTGCCCACAACTTCCTCCCCATAAGCTGTTCTTAGTGTTTCATAGGCTCCTGTTGCAGTTTTAAGCAAAATTGTATGTTTATTTTGTGTTCTTCGTAATCTGACATTTTTGCTACTCGGAAAAATCGCACGTGCAAAACACGTGTTCACTTCAGAGGGTCTACCTCGTCACTACATGGTCACAGGAAGTCACGTGTCCTCTCATTTTTATCGGGAAGGAATGCTACATGTACCGTCTGGGTTAGACTTAAAGAAATCTCAGCATCAGCATTGTTGCAAAACCATTCTGGAAACTTTTTGATCACACATTGTATGTCACATAACTCATCTCTAAAAGTAATCAGAAAGGTTCAATTCATGTTTAATCAAACACAGTGACTGAAATGGAAGCAAGGAAAAAAATATGACATGTTATAAACATCCAAGCTCTAGATATTATGATAGGTACGCATACAATTAATTTTAAAATCACTGAATATACATATGGTTGCAAGATCCCCAAATAATACTGTGTATCTAATAAAAGAACTGTATGAGAACTTTGTCTTAGTTTCAAAACCACAGAACAGAGCTTCTGAAATTTCATACATAATACAAAAATGTGCCTTTTATAGGCTGGAAGTTTGATATTTTGTCCTGAGATTAACTATAGCTATTTTATGACCATACTATTTGAAAATATGCACAGTGAAGTACTTCTGCATTCCCATGTAAGGCAGAAAAATGACACTAAATTAATTTCAATTTTCATCACTATTTTACAAGGTAGCATAGTACTAAAGTATTTCACTTGTACCATGCTCTACTAAAGTACTCCTGATAACAAAGAGTTTTAGTTTTAACAACCTATAGGCACTCCTAAGACCACACTAATCTTCACAAAAAGTAATTTATGTGTTGTCTTCCAACATAGCAGTTCACCATGTGGTATTTTCTGGATTCTGATAGCCACTTCTGTATCTGAAACCAGTTTAATACAGTGATTAGTCCATAAATAATAATGATGATGGTGATGATAACCATACTGCTAGAAAGACTGACAGAAATACTCTAGAAAATGTGTGAGAAATTCAATCTTAGAATGCCAAAACGATAATAAACTTTTTAAAATATTAATAATTAGAAAGTAGTCATCCATGGCTTCCAAGGTAATTGTTACCTCCATAAAGAAGAGGCAAGCATGTGAAATGGAAATAGAGCATAAGCAACGCATAATGTGCTTAGCAGAAAAGATTGCAGGTAATGCCATCCCATTATCACCATCATCAATTAGAAATTCAGGAATGTGCTATAAATATAGGCATTATACTAAAATGTTTATATTTGTATTATAAAGATACTTTTTTTCTCAAGCACCTGTGCTTGAGAAAAATATTTAATTTGCCATGCATTTAAATTTGATTACCACGAAAAATATTTTATTACCAAATTCTCTTTACTTTTGATTTCAGTCTTAACATTTTGCCCATTATTTTAAGATCATGTCTATATTTTAATCAGTTTGCAGTATAAAGGAAGGCAGTTAGGTGGGTTATGTTTGATCATCTAATATACCAATTTCTGCATCTTCTGTCATTAATGCGTGCAAACTTTTAAACGTTTAATGATAAATAGGTATTGTGTATTGAACTATATATACAAAAAATAATGCAGCTTATAAACACTTAAAATTGTCTGCCATTATTTTCACAATATAACAGCAGCAAAAGTACTCAATTTTGATGTAGCTTATACATAATGGTGAACGAGCAGGTAGTGTCAGCAGCAATCTATATGGAATAACACATAGCAGCTTATATTTTTAATATAAATAGGTTTCACATGAGCTTTAACAAGTTTAGATATTGACAGTAATCGTGATTTGTGTGGATACATGCACATGTATACATTTATTATACAATCTATACTTGCACTGCCACTTTTGCTTTTAAATATGTATTAATGTGCAATTAATGTAGGATTATGGTAGTCCTTAGGGTTGATCTTGATACTTTTCCTCCATTTCTTTGATGCTTAAAAATTTTTCTCAACATTTTGCGACATAGTTTTGTTCTCGTCATATTTATCATAGCTTTTGCGATAGTTTTTGGAGTTTCTGAGCCTGGGGCAGTTAAAACTACTACAATTATATGAACAAAATTGAAATTTAATAAAAATAAATTAGAAATTAACAGAATGGCAAGAATAAAATGAAGCAGTTCAACATTGAAATTGTATATAAAAAATAATTTCACATATGGCACAGCATCCACAGAATAGCAGAAAACAATGACGAAGAATGATGAAAATGCCCTTGGGTAATTGTGGGATGTTCTCTCATGCACACTAGCGTCTCCAAATGTTCTCACTCAGGGTCGCCCTCTGTGGTGTAATGGTTACCATGCTGACTTCATATACCCAAAGTCGTGGGTTCAAACCCAGCAGAGGATGATGGATTTTTTTGGGCGTAAAAATCCTTAGCATGACTTCCTTTGGAAGGGAATTAAAGCAGAGGGTCCCATGTCGTAAATTTATGGCATGTAAAAGAAACTCAAGCCTGATACAGAGGCCTCTGAGCAAAATTAAGCAGTCTTTCACATCCAGTATAGAATGGGATGCTGAGAATCACAGCAGTTAAAGAGCGTCCATAAATAAAATGCTTTTATATTTTTTTTTTTTTTTTTTTTTTTTTTTTGTTCTCACACAGCAGCCAGCGGAAACGTATACAAGTCCAATTCGGTCAATGGAGTTGGACGGGAATGGCAAATATAGTATTCTGATGTTGGCGCTCCTTTTAGCAGATGGCAGAATTAATAAACCTGTTTTTTTATAGTGTTAACGCCTGCTTTTATTACTATGGCATTGCAGGTGACTATACTGATGATACATAGAATGAAAATAGAGCACAGGTTGAACTAGATGGCGGGGTAACCAGAGAACCTCGAGAAAACCTGTCCTTGCGCCGCTTTTACCATTACAAATCTCACTTGCGGTCGCTTTGGATCAAACCTGGGCCATCTAAGAGAGAGGCGAGTGGTCTAACCGCGCAGCCACATGTGAGAGGCATAGAGAGTTGTGCAGGATTACGCCATCTAAGTCATTTTATCTTGATGGCCAAATAGGTGACGCCTGAAGCTCAGTATATGTAAAAAGAAAATATAACTAACAAATGTTTAAAACAAAGTATACATAAGCTGCTCAATGAACTTCCAAGAAGTGATTGAGAAAGCAATAATCAATATGGAACTTGGCAGAAAACATTAAACACTGTGATTAATTTTTCACATTTACACAAAATGTCTCATGTGGAGGTTCTGGGCGGTGAATTGTTCTTTAACTAGAATCGTACCCACAGAGTCTGGAAGTATACATGTGGGAGGGAATGTGTATATGTTTGAAAATATGAGTGATTAGAAAACTAACATTAAAATGCCTACAGTCAATAAATAAAATAATTAAAGAAACAAATCTGCTACAATCATATGACTTACTCTAAACCCACTATTGTTTATCTTTATATAGCTATTTCAAAATATTTCTAAAAAAAGTTCTTCTATTAGCTTCATGGTTTTCTTTTTCTTTTTGCAGTCTAGGGTCCTTTAACCTGATCAGTCTTATCGGACGAAGCATGAAATGATCATGTGAGCCTAGGGATGGCCTGTGTCTGTAGAGCTTAAAGTTATCTGACATTTATCTTTTCAAGATAAGGGAAACCATGAGAAAAGACCAGAAAAGAAAAATACTTTATCCAGATAATTCAACTGCACTATCGAGGCATCTTCACGTTAGTCGAAATAAACATTTGCAGAAATAGTTTCATTACACATTTCATTGTAGGCAGTAGTGCCTCATGGCTAAAGTGGCCAATGGGTATAGTGATTTTATTACTGTTATTATATACTACTACTACGATGACGACCGCCACCGCCACCATTGCATACTCTGCTGCTGCTTTGAGGTCCCCTGAGTCCAAAAAAAGCATTTTTAGAAAAAGGTGTGTGTGTATAAGTGTGTATGGGGGCGGAGGGCGGGCATGGGCGTGCATCCGGGTGCAGGCCATTAAATACCAAACTTGGTATCTTGAGAGGATGTGACAAGAAGATTTTCAAGAAAATCCCCCACCCCAAACAACTCTTTAGTTGGAACATTTCTTTAAAGTTTTATTTTTCTCAAAAATGGCTGTAACGATTTGATTAAAATACTGCATGTTAAAGCTATTCACATCAAAAATAAAATTTATATCTTGAATTTTCTGCGAATATCTTCTAAAGACCTAATCATTCTGGATGAATTTTGGATTACTGGTAAACTGTAAGACATTCACAAAAACTTGATACACAAAATGTTAAAACACACAATTTATGTCATGTACATTTTTGTTAAATAGTTAACCAATTCCAAGATATTCCTTTTTATTCTTTCAATTTTAAGCCACGTATCTTCTCAGGCAGGGTCACCTTTTGTTTCATCTCTCTCTTGTTTTTCTGGAAATGCAAAGTGAACCAAACTTCAATTGTTCACTCATGGCTTTGATTTTCTAAGATTGGACTATCGCTTTAGCCTTGTATATTGACTTATTTCCCTTCTGCTTATATGAAACTAGGACCAATTGTGTTAATGTTTAACTCGTTTAGTATGATGTAGTTTTTGAGTAGTGTTTTATGCCCGCTTTAACTACTTAAAGCACCGCAGGCGGTGACACTGATGATCCATGAATGATGATGGAGCACCGGTGGAATGCAATGGTGGGGGAAACCAGAGTACCCGGAGTAAACACGCCGCTTTGTCCACCACAAATCTCACATGTGGTTGCTTGGGATCGAACCCCGGCCGTCTAGGTGAGAGGCAAGTGGTCTAACCACTCGGCCATGGTGCGGCGATGTAGATGGAATAATAACACTAATATACAACACTGTCCCAGTTTTGATGAAACTTATATGGAAGAAAACATGCTGATTTCCAAAATGACAACATTTTTCACATAACACGTATAGTTTTTATGTAATTCAATATTTTATTTATGTTTTTAATATACTGTGCAATATATATAACTGTGATTATAAATTTATTTTTGCAGCAAAGGATGAATAATAAAGTAACATATTATGCATCTTCATGCCGTATATATATATATATATATATATAAACCACCCCTTGTGTGTTTCCCTGTTCTGTATCCCTTATTTTCCTAATGCAGCTGATGACAGACGAAAGACAGCTTTAGTGCCAAGCGGCTGGGGTTTATTTATCAATGCGTGACCCTGTGCAGGCAATAAAACTATCAACCTTGCATGATAAACAACCACCTGACACTCACCCTTCAGGGGCTTATGCGTCTCAAAATCTCAGAACTTTAGTTGCTTTCTATAACTCACAGTGATTGGTATTGCGGTTTCCGGAAAAACATTCATTGTTATTTTGTATTGTTAGTACGTGTGTGTAGTTATATACTGTTCACAATGGCTTCTACCTCTTCTAGGAGGAAATGTGTGAACAATCCAAATAACTTTCGTTACATGTATGGTTCTTTCTTGTTGCGGAGACAGAAAACTAACATTACACCATTTTTGAAGAAAGTGTATTTTGTATATTTTAAAGTTAAGCTAGGAGATCAAAGTCAAACATGGGCTCCTCATACTGTTTGCAAAACATATAGTGAAGGGCTAAGACAGTGGTACCATGGAAAGCAGAAATCAATGAAGTTCGGGATTCCCATGATATGGCGTGAACAAAAAAATCACTATAATGATTGTTACTTCTGCATTTGTAAAGTATCGGGGTACAATAAGACAAATAAAACAAAAATTAAATATCCAGACGGCCTTGCCTCAGCTATTAGACCTGTGCCATATGGAGCAGATGTCCCTATTCCACCAGCTCAACTAGAGGATACTGAGAGTTCAGTCTCTGGGTCAACAGAAAATTCCAATACAGATGAGGATTTCTCAGCACACACACTGGTGAAGATAAGTCACAGCATTTTACACAAGAAGAGTTGAATGACTTAGTAAGAGATTTAGGTCTTACCAAAGAGAAGAGCGAATTACTTGGATCAAGGTTGAAAGAGAAGAAAATCTGGCTCCAAACACATTTTCCTGGTATAGGAATAGAGAGGAAGAATTTACAAAGTTCTTTAAGATGCAAAATCTACTTGTTTATTGTTGTGATGTACCAGGTTTAATTCAACAACTGGGAATACCAATATATGATAGTAAAGACTGGTGTTTATTTATTGATGCTTCGAAAAGAAGTATAAAAGCAGTTTTATTGCACAATAGAAGCGAATTTCCTTCAATACCTGTTGCATATTCTGTGTTTCTGAAAGAATCATGTGAAAATCTTCAAAACATTTTAGAAAGAATTAATTACAAGGAACATCAATGGCTATTGTGTGGAGCCTTAAAGGTATCCATTATCATACTACGGCAACAAGGAGGATATAAAAAATATCCATGCTTTTTGTGCAAATGGGACAATAGAAACAGGGTTGAACACTGGACCGTGTGAGAATGGCCTAAGAGAAAAAGTTTAATGCCAGGAGAAAAAACGTCTTTCGTGCCAGTCTAGTTGATCCGAAGAAAATGTTATTGCCTCCTTTGCATATAAAATTAGGTATTATGAAACAATTCGTGAAAGCACTGGACAAGAATGGATCATGTTTCAAATTCCTGAGCAGTAAATTTTCTGTGATGTCCGAAGCTAAGATAAAAGAGGATATATTTATTTGATGAACATCAGATAAGTCAATTAATGAAGAATAACACATTTTTGGACAATATGAATGATTGAGAACTGTTAGCATGGTGTGCTTTCAAAGAGGTAGTTAATAAGTTTCTTGGAAATATAAAAGATCTGCGATATGAAGAAATTCTGCGAAATATGCTACAAAAGCTGCGAGCTCTTGGATATAATATGAGTTTAAAGCTTCACTTCTTGAATTCTCTCCTAGACTATTTTCCTGATAATTTGGGATCCCTCAGAGATGAACAAGGTGAAAGATTTCATCAAGAAATCAAGGAGATGGAGAGGAGATATCAGGGTTGGTAGAACATTGCGATATTAGCGGACTACTGTTGGTGCTTGAAAAGGGAAGTTTCTCAATCACTACATAAACGTAAATCAACGCAGCCATCCTTCCGGCCAAGGAAAAAGTAACTTCATGCCTTCTTTTGCAGGTATGTAGGTGTTGTTATGCATTTATTACAGAGAAATTTTACATTATGTATTTATTTTATAATGCACGTTTTTTACATCAGAAACATTATTTTCAAAATTTTTAATTTGTGAGAAAACCTTACGTGATAGAGGAAAACAGAAAGCACCATTCAATTTAGCACATCAAAGTTAGTTAATATTACCTTTCAAATCGCAAACCAGCGAACAAAATATAAATTTTGCAGGACAGTGTATCGTCGTCGTCGTCATCATCATCATCATCATCATCATCATTTAATTATATTAAAATAAATAATTAATCTGCAGTGATGATTTAATGATTTTCTTAACTTGTAAGGCTATTAGCAAAAATTCATTGCTAAGTCTGCATGGTTTGATCATGGTAAACAATCTAAAAACATGATATGAAGTAACCAAACTTGTTGAAATGGTAGTGTCTCTTCTCCCACTTTTGTTGTGGCTGCTTGTTTACAGGAGGTAAACCAACCTTGGGTTAGTAAGCCTATTGTGTCAAAATTTTCATGCTTTCACAGCCTAGCCCAGAGGAAGACAATGTTGTTGTAGTCTAAAATCATGATTCTCATATTCCATTGAGGCTAACCAAACCATACCTTGTATAACATATTGCAGGTTTACTGCTGTAACACAATAACTATATAATTAGTAAGAAACTGTAAATTGTTCGCACCTTAGGATGATTCTTATCCAAAATACCAAGTTTTGTGTTTATACATTTTTTTGAATTGTGAGGTATGCTGTTCATAGGCATATGTACATGCATACAGTCTTTTCTAAAAAAAAATTTTTTTTTGCAGTTCAGGGACTTCAAAATGTGCATTTTGCATGAAATCTGCACATCAAACTATTGGGTGGAATATAATACTTCCTCTGCTTACTTCAAGGATGTAGTAGAGGAAGTAATTAAAATATACTTATATATATATAAATGTAGTGTATTTTATACACAGGGAAACTTGTGAAATGTATGAATACTGGAAGCAAAATATAAATTTAACACCTTCCTCTGTATGTGGGGGTAGCATGTCTGCTTCACTTTCAAGAGGTCACAAACTCAATCTCTCTTAAGGGGTTTTCTGGGGTTTTATATGCAGGGGTTGATTACAAAATATAAATTTGAAATTTACGAATGTTCTAAAGCCAAACAAGAATAGAAGAAACATGTGCAGATTATATGAGAATACAGAAAAGCTTTCTTGTATTATATAAAAACCTGCAAGTAGTTACAACTGAAACACTTTGATTTTTGGGACAAATAAATAAAATGCCATGTATCTATTCCGTTTGTGAATACAGCATGCTGAACTTGTGGGGATATGCGAATGACAGTAGCAAAATTGTACTTGGTAGGTATAGAAAAAAGTGGAGCTGATATAATTACACAATGTAATATAGTGCAATTTCATTGCACTGTCCCTTTTACAAATATTTCATGTTGCAAGTTCAGACATAAAAGATATGATAGAAAGTTTGCTAGCTTTGCTTTTGCTCATCCATACCTTTCTTTTCAGAGCAAGGGTTCAAAATTTTACTGGAAATGCATATTTTGAAGCTCTATGATTAAAACATAGTTTTAGGAAAATGTCCTTGTGTGTCTATGAACAGCATAATTAAAAATAAAAATGTATGATAAATACTAACGTTCCTTGTTACTTAAGTTAAGCATCTTTCAGACATGAAAAATGAAGCTTTTCAATAACACTCCCAACCTCAAACTACCCATTAATTTTTGGTATTTTTTTTTTTTTTAACTCTCACAAATGGCTTTAATGACTTTAAAACATATTTATGTTGTTGGGAGATTCTCTTGTTCTTTCAGAAGGAATTTTGTATAATGTTGATAAATGGGTAAACCATAACAAATAGATAAAATTGTACTACTCAAAACCTTTAGATCTAGGGGGGGGACAGTTTATTGTAACTTTTTGCATTGACCATTTCCAAGGCTATTTTTGATTATGAGTGTTTCAATATTTTTGTTATTTTTAAAATGTTCCTACTGTCACTATTGAGTTGTTTCTCATGATATCGAAAAAATATGGGTGTTCAGGAACAGTAACTAGGGATTTGCTTTTAACTAGGGATATTGATGATTCAGTTTCCTCTATTCATCCAGTACCTGCAAAAAAATGTATAAAGAAACTATTTCTGCAAAAGTTTATCTCAATTTATATAACATAGTTTTTAAAAATTTGATGTGTTTGATTAACAAAACTTTGTTTACCTATTTTCCAACAAACTATTTTTACTATTTATGTTTATTTTTCTATCTACTTCATGCTAATCAAGACAAACATTAGCAGAAATTGTCTTATTATTTAACTCTGTAAGTAGAAGTGAAATAAGTGAATACACCAGGCTAAAGCTATAATCAAATGTTGTAAAAGCTGGTTGCTGTGTGATGACATTTAAATTCAACTGTATTTATATGGCTGGTAGTAAAACAACAGTAAAGTGGATAATGTCTCACTGTTTGAAGAAAGATTAAGTACTGGAAAATTTACAACCAGGAATATCTTAAAAATGGTTAACCGCAAAAAAATATATCTGACATAATTGAGTGGTTTAAGAAGCTCTACATTTCTTGTGTAGTAAGAATTTGTCTCTCTTTTACAGTTTACTAGCTATGCAAAGTCATCCAAGATGAAGAGGGCTTCAGAGGTTATTCCCAGAAAATTCAAGAAATACATTTCATGTGTCAAAAGTACATTTCAATCAAAATAGAGCCATTTTTGAGAAATAGAAATCTGCAAAAAATGTTCCATGTGAAGGTTAGTCTGGAAGTGGGGGGATTTTCTTGAGAAAGTTTGTTTTCATCCTTGGAAGGAACTAACTTAAATATAAAGTTTGGTGTTAAACAGGTTTTACAATTTTGAGTTATACCTCATGCATGCACGCACAAAAATTCTAGCCACATAATTCTCTCTAGCTATGGTGCTGAAACTTGTCTTACATAAGTTAATTCTTCTAACTAGTTCATACCCATTAAGTTACACATTAGCAGAAGTGGCTTTATTACAATTCAAATGCTAAAGCGATAGCCAAATCTTTGAAAAGCGAATTGCTATGTGATGGTTTTGAAATGCCATTCCTTTTGTTTGACCAGGATGAAAACATATGAATAACAACTTCCTATTTGAGAAAAGTATAAGTGTTAGAAAATCTAAAACTATAACAAGGGATATCTCAGAAGTGGTTAGCTCCACAACAAAAATGTATTTGACATAAATTTTTGTTTTGACGAGATCTACATTTTTTTTTGTAGTAAATTGATGTCTATCTCTTAGATTTACCAGTTGTGCAAAAGTCATTCAGAATGGCAAGAGCCTCAGAAGTTATTCTAAAGAAACTCAAGTATTTGTCATGTAAATTTATTTAAGATAGAGTATTTTGATAAAAATATTTAATCAGTTTTTGAGAAAATCAAAATTTTCAAAATTTGTTCATTGTAAAGGGTAGTTCGGTTTAAGGAATTTACTTGAAAATTTTTGTGTTGCATCCTTGAAGGATGCTGAACTTATATATCAAGTTTGGTATTTTGCCAACTTTTCGGTTTTGAGTTATGCTGTACACACACACGAACACATACATATATATATTTGTTTTGTGTATTCAGGGGACTCTAAAACATATATTTCCAGTGAAATCTCAGAATCTAATTTTTTGGTGGAATGCAATATGTATCTCTTCTACCTAAGTACTGAGTACAAAGTAGAGAAAGCAAAACTGCTTTTTGATTTTTATTCGTGAAACTTAAAACAGCCATATCTGGTGTAATCTTGACATCAAATTTTTGATTTGAATGCAATACTTTCTCTACCTACTATGCAGTAATAAGCTCTCATAGGAGAGATGTATAAGCAATATGAGCAGAGAAACTGATGTGAATGTACTTTATCCGTGTTTAACTCCCGCTCTCATTACATATTGCACTACAGGGGTTATCACTGGTGATAATTAGGAATAGAAAATAAAATTCGAGGCTCAAATTTAGGCTACTTCTACTGGTTTTTACCTGTTATGAATACATACAAAAAAAAAAAAAAAAAAAAAAAAAAAAAAAAAAAAAAAAAAAAAATCTGATGTTTTCCATTCACCTGTTTATTTCTCTACCTTTTCTGCAAACTATTATTACAGAAGTTTATTTTTTATCTACATCATGCTAATCAAAGAAAACATCAGCTGTATTACTTCCTTCTAATTGAAAGGGAAATAAGGGAATACATCATACTAAAATGATAGTCAAATCTTTTAAAAAGCTGGTCAATCTTTGTAAAATGTAACTCCATGGCACGACAGTCCACAAGGGACCTTGGCCTACTGCCCAACCACTGCATCCCCCATCTCAGCCCGAAGGCGTCATAAATGGGGTGCAGTGCTGGTGGGTGAGACGTGATCAGGGCCTCGAGTCCCTCCTGGCCGATTAATGCGGTCTTCTCGATCTGGAGTCACTACTTCTCAATTTGTGCAGTAAGTTAAGTTTTTGTCTTTCTCTTCCCTAAAATAATATATAAAGCAATGTACTACATCATAAATAAATCATAAGTTGATGTTTATGATTTAGTAAAATTAATGTGAAGCAAAAGTGTCAGCAATTTCCTTTGAATTCTCATGTTTTGTTATTTTCTTTAAATGTCAAAGCAGTCTTTATTGTAGTGGAAAAACTATTTTAAAGAATGATGAAACAGTCCACCTTTGCAGGTTGGGGTTGTATATCTGCCTCAAATACAAGAGGTCCCAAATTTGAATCTCAAGTAATGTTTTTTCCTGGGGTTTCCCTTATCCTGAGAAGATGAATATTGACTAACTTTAAGCCACATGGACCTTGTGCTCATTTCAGCATTATTTCACAGATTTTATTCATCATCTGATGTGACGTACCATTTTACAGAACATTAAACTGCACAAAAGAAGAAAAAACGAGAAATATATAAAAGTGTGGGTTGTAAGATGATAATTATTATTGAGAGTGTAATATATTTTATTTTGTGTGCTACTATTGTCAAGTGTTCTAATGACAGCTATCCATGACAGCAGTATTTTGCTTCATTTTCCATTATCTTACTTTGTCAAATGCTAGTACGAACAGCAGAATATCTAGAATTAGGATGTAATTATTTGCATCTCAATGGTGATAAAGTGGATTTTTATTTTCATTGTTAATTTGTGAATGAAAATAGTATTTTTTATTCCAATTGTATAGCAAAATCTTCTGATTCAGAAATTACTGAACAATCTGATTAGAAAAAGTATAAAAGATCCCTCTTATGCCTTAAGATACACAAACTTCAATTTATAAATAACCACTGACTTCTTGGAAATGAAATTACTGAAAACAAAAAAGTGAGGAAGAGACATATGTTCAGCATGCATTAAAATCTATTCGAGAAAGCTTAGAAAAGGATGGTAGGATTGTAAAATTTGTGCTAAAAGCCGCACAACATCTGGAAATATTGTTTGAGAAAGAAAAAAAAAAAAGAATCCTGCTGCTTGAAATGTAAAAATAAAGTTAGTGATGAAAATAGAATATAAGAGTGCCAAGACCAAAGTGTATAGTCCTAAAAACAGAATTTGCAAGAAATGGCTTATAAGTATCATGTGGAAATTAACAGTGAGAGGCATGTTAGAATGGCAATGAAGAAAACATTGGAGTCTGCTTCTGGAATTACTGATATTGATTAAAGATTGAGAAAAGAGCACTCAAATCAGGTATCACAAGAAAAAAATTGATGAAATAAGACGACTTATCATTTCCTGCATATGAATAAATTTAGGTATATGCAAAAACAAAGAAACAAGTAATTTTATCTTCTGAAGTAAATTTGCAATTGGTGTATACACTCTATTGTAAGGAAATAGACAAGCCAAACATTTTTACTTTCTCTAGCCCGCATGTACAATGTACATAGTGGAAAGAGAAGGTATTGTATTCCACTTAAAAATTTGATGTTGAGATTTCATCGAAAATAAATGTTTTGGGGTCCTCAGAGTCCAAAAAAAGTATTTTTAAAAAAAGGTCTGTCTCTGTGTGTGTCTGTGGACAGCATAGCTCAAAAACTAATAGAACATTAAATACCAAACTTGGTATTTGGGTTTAGTATATTCCAAGGATGCGACACAAAGATTTTCAAGAAAATCCCCCCACCACAAACTACCCTTTACATGGAAAAATTTTAAAAAAATGTTGATTTTACGAAAAATGGCTGTAACAATTTTGATTAAAATCCTGTACATTAAAGGTATTTACATCTCAGATAAAATGTATATCATGAATTTTCTGGGAATAGCCTCTGAAGACCTCTTTATTCTGGATGAATTTTGCCAAATTTTACTTAACTGCTAAACCATAAGAGGTAGTCAAAAACTTACTACACAAAAAATGTAGATCTTGTCAAAACACACAATTTGTGTCCTTAAATTTTTGTTATGGAGGTAATCGGCTCTGAGATATTCCTTGTTATTGGTTTCAATTGTAAAGTACTTTCTCATACAGGAAGTGTCCGTTTTTCTTTTGTTCTACTCCTGTCCAAGCAAAGAAGCGATTTGCAATGACAATCGTATAACGACAGCTTTTAAAACATTTAACTATCACTTTAGCATAGATATTCTTTTAGTTTTCTTATACCCATAAGGAATTAAGTAATAAGAACATTCTGCTAATGCTTATCATTGTTTAGCATTGTGTAGAAAGAAGAATAATCTTTTGTAAGAAGTTTGTTTGTAGAGCAGCTAGAGAAAGTCTTATGATTGTAACACATAAGATTTTTTCAGTATATTCCAGAATATTCAAAGAGATAGGACTAAAGTTTAACAAAATACACCATGGTACATGTAATAAATGCACTGTCCTTAAAATGAAAGTCAGGGTAGAGAAAAGTGAAAATGTAAAGGTACTGAGTTGAAGTTGCATAGTAAGCAAGCAAAGTAAAGTAAAGTAAAGTTTTATTCATCCGTTAAAGTGGTTTGGTACAATGTACAATCACTATTGGACATGTCAAGCTATAAACATAAATAATCATAAGTTTTTGCAATATATACATTATGTTTTTATAATATATACAATAGTCTTTACATGCTATATACTAATAATTCATGACATACATTCATGTTCAAGGTAATCATTGTTAGAGTAAAAGGAGTGGTTAATTAGATGTGCCTTGAGACTGGATTTTAGCTGGTTTACATTTTTAATTGCCTTGATATGACTTGGTAAATTATTGTAAAGTTTAATGCCAGAGTATAAAATACTTTTTTGGTAGAGTGAGGTGTTGCTGCTGGTCATATGTATTTGTGTATTATCCCTGGTGTTGTGTTTATGCACCATATTATTAGTTACAAAAAGTGAATCGGAAGCATTAATGTTCTTGAGTATAAATGTAATAACTGTATATATATGTAAATGCTGGGAAGTGGGAGGATTCAGAGTTTTTTAAAAAGAGGTTTACATGACGACTTTGGGCTAACTCCTTCAATAGCTCTGATAATTTTTTTCTGTGCAATAAAAGTTGATTTGCATGTTGGAGACTCACCCCAAAAGACTACTCCATAACTTAAGAGTGAGTGCACATGTGCAAAGTATGCTGCTCTGTTTCTTTACTTGTGCATGTTGACAATATTCTTAGCATATAACATAGAGAGCTGAGTTTATTATTGATGAGGCTAATGTGTGCATCCCATTTCAAATTACTTTGTACACAGACCCCAAGGAATTTTATGGATTCTAATTTTTTGAGTGACTGATTAGAGAGTTGTATTTGAGGGGCAATATAATTTTTGTTGTTATTTGTGTGTATATCCATTGCTACAGTTTTATTTGCATTTATAATAAGGTTATTCAATGGAAAATAGTTTGTGATTTTCTCTGAGACTTGATGAATAGAGGTTAAAAAGGTTTCTTTTTGAGTTGCCGTAATCAGAATATTTGTATCATCAGCATATAAAATGGTTTTAGTAGATGGATCATTTATGTGGAAATCATTTACAAAGAGAAGAAATAGGATGGGACCTAGTGTAGAGCCTTGTGGCACACCATAGCTTACTTGGAGTGGACTGGAATGATAATAATTGATCTGGTTCTTTGCTTTACCTTTTATTTCCACTATTTGCATACGACCACAGAGATATGATTCCAACCATTTATTGGCTAATCCTCTTATGCCTAGGGCCTCTAGTTTAGTTAGTAATAGCTGATGATCTATGGTGTCGAATGCCTTTGATAAGTCTAAAAATATAGCCAAGGCATGCTGCTTTTGATCAACGGCTTTAAGGGATGCGGTTATAAATGAAAAGATTCCTGTTTCAGTTGAATAATTTTTCCTTAAGCCATGCTGAAAATCAGATAGTAATATATGTTTTTCTAAGAAGTTGGAAAGACGCTTAAGAAACAGTTTTTCTAATATTTTAGAGAAGACTGAAAGTAGTGCTATGGGCCGATAATTAGACATATCATTGCTTTTCCCTTTTTTATGTAATGGTTTGATTATTGCAGTTTTTAAGCAAGTGGGAAAAATACCTGAGCTTAGAGATTCATTACAGAGATATGTTATTGGATTCACAATTACATGTGCACATTTTTTAATTAGAAAGTCTGGTGTCCCATCAACTCCAGCACACCTTTTTGGCTTAAGATCTTTTATGATTTGTAAAATTTCTTTCTCGTTTGTCGATGTAAGGTATATTGATTCATGTATTGAGCTGTGAATATTTAAAGTAAGAGTGGGATTATTTATCAAGGCCTGTTTTATGAGATTATCAGCTATATTACTAAAATATGTATTAAAGTTTTCTGCTACTTCAATTGGATCTACAACTTTTTTAGAGTTTATGAGTTTATTATTCTCTGTTTTTTTATTAGTGCTTGTTTCCTTTTTAATTACATTCCATATGGCGTTGGCTTTGTTACTTGCTAGGTTGATAAGTATGTCATTTGTCATAGTTTTTGCCTCTCTTACTACTTTATTCAAAATCAGTTTATACTTCTTGATGTAGTTTTGAAATTGTACAGTTAATGGGTACATTTTTGATAATTTATGTAGATAGCGTTTAGTTTCACAGGATTTTTTTATTCCTGTGGTTATCCAGGATGTAGCATTTTTTTCTGGAACATTTTTTACAGTTCTGAAGGGAAAAGCTAGGTTTAAGTAATGCTGTAGTGTTTGGAGGAACAATTCAAATTTTTCTGATACACTGTTAGCTTTATATATTTCTACCCATGCTTCGCTACTAAGTAAGTAAATAAAATATTGGATATTCTCATCATTGAAGATTCTTTTTTTAGTGGATTCTATTGATTGGGAGTGTTTATTAGCTAAGGGAAGATTTAGTATTTGTGTATTATGGTCACTAAAATCCATATTAAAGATTTGACTTTTGCACAGGAACGTATTGCTATTAACAAATATTTGATCGATGAGTGTTGAAGAGTTTTCTGTGATTCGAGTTGGATCTTGGATTGTGGGTTCCAGATTATAAGATGTTAACATATTTAGCAAGTCAGAGGTAGCTTTTGATTCTTTACAAAGGTCAATATTGAAATCCCCACATACTATTACAGTATTTTTAAAGTGTTTGATATTACTTAGAGCCATTTCCAGTCCTCTCAGGAATGAATTTATGTTGGTGAAATCCTATGAGGTCAAATTGGAAGATGAAGAAACTGAAAACTAAGCATAGCAAAGAAAGTGTACACCTCGATCTTCAACAATGCTTGTTCACACTAAACTTAATACTTTTGAGGCATTTTATAAAAGACAGTTGTTCATCATAAATAATTCAATACATTGTTTGTACTTATGTAGTTTAAAACACCTATTCTGAAAAGAGGTAAAGCTACATATATGTGTTAGAAACATTCACCTATTCTAATTTTTTTGGTCAAAACTACATGTCTTGTATTTTACAGAAATTAATAAAAAAGCTATTTCTGGTCATATAGTATTTATTTATCTTCATTTTGGTTTTGAGTTTTGCATCTGGCCTCATTCCAGTGTAAACTCCTAATTTATTACAAGCATTTAAGTATTTAAATTCCTCTCCTGAAAACATATATTTTTGAACTTTTGCTCTTTTGCTCTAGGTCTACAGATATTTACCATTCATTGATTTATACACTACACACTAATGGAATATTTATTTGACTTTTGTATTCAACAACAACGATGATGAGGATAACAACAATAAGCATCATCATGATAATGATCATGACGATTATGGTAATGATAATGGTAATACTAAATAATAATGATGATAATGATGATGATAATTAGGACATTGCTGTGTTAAACCACATACTAGCAAAAGCTAAAAACTAAGAAAAGCACCTAAAATAAGTGACTATGTATTTCCAAAAGGTGCAAAGGTACCTTATTTAGCCGAAAAAATTACAAATCCTATTTCTGGACTTGAACACGTGACCTCTTACAGTCTCTGCTTATTTTTACATTTGATGCTTCTGACACCACCATACTCCTCTCGCACATTTACATCAAAAGAGTGAACATAGTGCATGGATCAGTAAACTTGTTACAATCCCCAGATAATTTTGAGAGACAGTGTACCCATAACTAAAGTGGATAAAAAAATATTGTTATTTCAACAAGTTTGGTTACTTTAGATCATGTTGTTTCAGATTATTTTCCTTGATGAAACCTAACAGTGAGTTTCCCTTAATAACCTTACAACATTTTTATTGAAATACTGCCATTTAGAAAACTATTAAAGCTATCATTGCAAATTAAACATTTATTTTTAAATGCATTTAAAATCATCATCATCATCATCATCATCATCATCATCATCATCATCAATGCATCAATCAGTAACACCAACAGTAATTTTAGCCATGAGATACTACGACCTGAAACGAAAGGGTATGGAACCTATTTTTGCAAAGGTTTCATTTAATTAACATAATGCAGATGGAAAATACAAATTTTTATAGGAATCATTTGCAAAGGCTGCATAAGAATAAACAGTAGTAGGTACAGATAAAGGCATGTGAAATAACAAATCAGTTTGTTTTAATTCATATTTAACCAATTTTTGCATGCTAATATGAAATGGTCCTTGGACCTTCATTTAATGTACAGCCATTTGTGACTTAAAAATTGTGTATCTAGCAGGAAATTATATATAGTAGTAATATTTTAAAAAATTCAAAATTTGTCTATATTTCTTGCCAAATTTCACATATTCTTTAATGCCTTTCCAGTCATTTAGTGGATATGTGTTGTATAGGTTACATATACTTTGCTTTAAACATTAATTCATCATGTTTTGTTTTGCCTGAGTAACATCATTTGCCTAATATGTTGCTGCTTTAGGGATACGTTGGATATAAGAATCAGCGGAATCCATAAGTTTTTAGCTAGTAAAACAACTTCTTCTGGGTCAGGAGTGAAACCACAATGTGCTATGGAATATTCCATACTGATGTACATTAAAGATGTATCCTTCTGCATCTTTAATGTATGGCAGGGCAAACCGGGCAACTGCCCAGGGCAGCACATTTTAGGGGGTGGCAAAATTACTGGAAAGATGCAAAAAGAAAACAAAAAAAAAAACAAAAACAAAAAAAACATAGGCATGAAACATCAAGTTCATTTAAATCTGCTGCTCGCAGAGGAATTTAATTGACGCATGTTGGCTATGCTGATTAGTTTGCATGCTATGCACACATAGCAGAGACAAAGCGAATTACATTCCAATAGTGAGAATCAATTAACACAAGCAAAAAATTGTAAGATCAAGAAGTGTGTGTTGTTATTCATTAATGTTAATTTTCTATATATTGTTAGCTGAGGTAATGAACAGTAATTATTATTATTGTAATTATATTGAGTTCTTTTATATTTAATGAGCCGGCATTCCGGCATAATGAAGTAGTAGGTTATGTTTGAATCTTTTAAGTTTTTCAACTGTTTATCATATTTTCTTTTGTTTTCTCAGTTTCAGTGTCAATTGTCACTGAATAAAATGACAGGAAGAAAGAGACTTAGTGGGGCTCAGTATCGTTCACTGGCAAAAGATAAAAGAAAAAGAGAAGAAGATGCATTGAGAAAAGTGCCCAAGGAGTTCATGTCAAGAAGAAACGCCCTCGCCAAGTGAAGCTGTTGAAGACTATGGGGAAACAAGTACCCCAAATAAATCTAAAGATGAAAAAAAACTTTTATCAAATGAATGTGAAGGCGGAACCTGCTGATGAACCATTTACAATTAGTGCTGATCCTTTTCTTTGGGAAAAAACTGATAAAACACAGGACTTTATTGCAATGAATGGGGTAAAACAAAATAAAGAAGGTGACTTTTCTAAGTCAAAATATCAGTTTACAGATGGTGCCACAAGACATTGTGCTAGTGCATTTTTTCAGAGAAAGCTGGCGAATAATGAAATTATTAACAGAGATTATTTAGTATATTCTGAAAGTCAGGGAACATTATTTTGTGCACCATGTACTCTTTATGGAAGAACATCAGACTTGGCAGGACCGCGTGGTTTCTCAAACTGGAAACATCCAGAGCTAATTGCAATTCATAAAAACAGTTCAAGGCACAGAGACTGTGTTCTTAGTTTAAAAAACAGAAGTTCCATTTTGAAAAGGATAGATGGAAAATAAATCTCACATCTTTAAAATGAAGTTCAGTACTGGCGTAAAGTCTTACAAAGGGTTGTTGCTATTGTGAAGAAACTTTCCTCTCGAGGTCTGCCTTTCTGTGGCAATGATGAAATTCTTGGAAGTGTTCATAATGGTACCTTTTTAATATGCATGGAAGTTATTGCCAAATTTGATCCATTTCTTGCTAGCCACATGTCATTATATAAGGATTCTGGAAGTGGAAAAACTTCATATCTGTCTTTTTCTATATATGAGCAAATAATCAAAATCATAGGGAAGAGAGTTGTAGAAGAAATAGTGGCACAAGTTACTGCGGCAAAATACTACTCTGTAATTGTTGACTCCAGCCCTGATATTGCACATAATGACCAATTTAAGGTTTGTCTTGCATTATGTCAACAAAGAGCTGGCTAAAGAGCAGTTTGTTGAATTTGTGCCAAATCCAGGACGTGGTGGCCAGGATCGGTCAAATGCAGTGATAAACTGTGATGAGAGACATGGATTGGATATAGATAGCTGCAGAGGACAGAGTTATGACAATGCACCAAATATGTCAGGTATTTATTTAGGCTTGCAAGCTAGAATCAGAGCTCTCTCTCCTTATGCTTTCTATATTCCTTGTTCAACGCAAACTCTGAATTCAGTGGGTTCAAGTGCAGCAAGATGTAACCAAGGAACTTATTTTTGTGACATTTTGCAAGAAATATTTAACTTTTTCAGTGCTTCTCGTCATTGATGGAATCACTAAAGCACATTTTTAATAAAGAGAACTTGAGTATCAAGTCCCTTTGCATACCCCGATGGTCTGCTGGAGAAGAAGCTTGAACAAAGATGGTGAGGCAATCATTAGAGCACTGTTGTCTATAATAGGGAATGAAAGTGAGAAGTCTTTGGTGAAATCTGAAGCTAAAGGATAATGAAGTTGTGTAGTCTTGAGATATTTTTTGACTGTAGTTTGGAATTCCATTCTTGAAATGTTTAACGTTGTAAGTAAGCAATTAAAAACAGCAGACATGGATGTAGCCACAGTTTGTAATTTGTATAGTTCTTTGGCTAGTTTCTTGGAAGAAATAAAATTAGGATATGAAGTTTTCAAGAATCTAGGACAGAAGAAATTTGAATCTCTTTGTAACATTACAATTGATCAGGATAAGAAATGCATTAAGAAAAAGAAAAGATTCTCTGATGAATCTGATTCAGACTCTGAAGGAAATGATTACTCAGATGACTTACAGATGTCTTTCCTTTTGATTCTGGACAAATTGATTGAAGAGCTGAACAACAGAGCTTCTTCCTACAAGGAATTCAGTGAACCATTTATGTTTTTGACAAATCTGAAGATGCTTAGTCCACTTGAAATTCAGGAAGCATCATCCAGCCCTCAGAAAGTCTGCAGTTCGGATCTTGAAGATTCAGCATTTGTACTTGAATGCTTACACTTCAAAAGTTACTAAGAAGAGAATGAAAATGCGTCGCACTCTTTTACACAGCTGTGCAAGATGTTAAAAGGTAACTGTCTAGAAAGTGTTTACCCAAACTTAAACATAGATCTACAAATATACTTGCGCACTCCTACTTCCAACTGCTCAAATGAGAGATCATTTTCTGCTCTAAGACACATAAATAAGTATTTAAGAACATCACATGTGAAGGATCGTCTTAGTTATTTTGGTGTTCTTGCAATTGAATCTGACTTAACAGTGAAAATGGACAATGACGAACTCATAAACTTGTTTGCAAATGACAGGACAAGGAGGAATCCTCTTGTTATTTAAACTGTATATGTTTTGACATATAATATGGGGTGATGCCTCTTTAGCGTAAGCTTTTTCTATTAAGATGTTTCTACTTAAATTTTAATAAACTCACTTATGGTGTTTGCCACTCATACTTAAGTATCCAAACTAGTGAAACCATTCTCTATGTTGTGAAAATTTAAGTAATATATGTATTGCAAGTTTGGGGAGCAGCGAATGTGGTTTTTTTTTTTTTTTTTTTTTTTTTTTTTCCCCAGGGCCCAGGGTCGTCAGAGGTCCTAAATTCGGACCTCCTTACAATATATTTTTATTAAAGTCAAGGAAATCTGTACACTCAGAGTCATGTGAAGCTTTGTGGGTGGGGTAGAGTAGGTATAGTTGTAACTGTCACTAAAGTAATAAGTTGAGAGAAATTTAATTGATCATCATACTGCATTGGACTCATATATGCCTACCTCTTCTGCATTTGGATGGGGGCAGGATTGTGCAATAAAGTTGTATATCAACAAAATATTTAATGCAGTTAGAAGTAATCATAATGCAGTACAGATGTTTTCAATTTCCTGAAAATTAAACAAATGGTTGATTAATTCGAAGTTTGAAGCAAAATAATCCTTAATCTGTTGAGACTTAGACTTATCTCGCTGTTTTCAGTGGAAGTATGTTGCATCTTAGTTCATTGCTACCAAAATGGGTGGTTCAAGTCATTAATATATGGAGTCATGAATGAGAGGGCTGTAGTTAAAGCCCAGCCAGGACCCTCCTCCATGATTGAGATTTCTTCTATAAAGTTATCCTCGGTTCACAAACTGGAAGGTTATGTGGAAGGAAGGTACCCAAAATTTAGGTCTGGAATATTTCCTTCCACAAATACTCAGTTATTTATGCATGTATCATCAGTGTCTACTGCCTTTGGTGTCGTTTACAATAAGAACTAGTGTTAAACACTACTTAAAGGAAAAAGTTAATTTATACTTATGAACTTCTATACCACTGTAAGAAGATATGTATAAGTGCGTTGTCTCTTTACAATGGCAATGGATGACAGAATAGTGTTTAGGTGACTAAATGGAACTTGAATCCGTGGTCAAGAAAAAATTTTTAAAAAATTTCTATGAGGGTCGTTTGATAAGTTCTCGGAATGAAACCCAAAATAACAACCGACCTCTTTGAAACTACTTTTATTTTTCAGTGTGGTCTCCCTGTACTCTAATACATTTTATCCATCAATATTTCAGTGCTGTTATTCCATCTCAAAAATAAGATTCCTCCAGGGCTGCAAAATACTCGTAAAATCTGACTAGCATTTGAAGATAATCTCTGTCCACCAACAAAACTTTTGCGCTTAAGGAAGAAACAGAATTCTGATGAAGCCATATCAGATGAATAAGATGGTTGGGGCAGAAAACCACGCATCAGCTCAAGTATTTTTGCCATGGCAATGGCACATGTGTGTGAGTGTGCATTGTCCTCATCATGGAAAAAGAACTGCTTCCTTGCTAAACCTGGCCTTTTTAGGCATAACTTTTATTGGTTACCTGTAGTTGGTCGAACAGATTAGCGTAGTATTCTCCCATAGTTGTTTGACCATTAGGAAGATAATCTATCAGCAGCATCCCTTTTGCCTTCCAGAAAACTGATGCCATTACGTTTCCAGCTGTATTGACTTTGCTTTCTTTGGAGGTTGGAAATCAGCATCCTCTCACTGTTTTGATTGTTGTTTTGCTTCTGGTGAATTGTAGCAGCCCCATACTTCATCTGTGGACAGAATCTGGGGCAAAAAATCTAGTAAGATTTTCTGAAAATTGGCAAAACATTGTTCAGAAATTTACACTCTGGAGCATTTTTGATTTTGTGTTAACAGTTGCTGCACCCATCTGGAAGATAATTTTTTCATTCCCAATTTCTCAAACAAAATGTGATCATTTGATTCTTTCACATGATATTGCTACAGCTTCAGCAATTTCTTGAATTTTCAGTCAGTATTCCTCCAAGACCATTTTGTAGATTTTTGTTATTGTTTCTGGGGTGATGACACATCTTGGCTGACCACTCTGTGGATTACCTTCTATGCCTTCCTGACCAAATTTAAATTTATTAGTCTATTCAGCAACAGTTACTATGAAGGAGAAGAGTCCCCAATGTGTTCAGCAAGTTGGTATAAATTTCTTTTGCTTTCATACCTTTCTTTACAAAGTACTTTACCACTGCTCAAATCTCGGTCTTCACATGGAAACAACAGTAATAAGTTGTCTGCAATACAGCTCTCCACCCAGAGCATCATCACCACCACAACATAATTTTTGCCAATGTGCATGTAAGAAAACCTGAAATCATCACTCTCGCATAGATATGTATCATCAGGAGCTTAAACAAGAATTTCGTTAATTTCAGATCTGGAGAGCACATTTGAATTATTTGGCTTATCTACCCCTGAGAACTTTTTCAAGAAATCAAAAACCTTGCCAAAAGATGAAATGTCTATGTTTTCTTTCAATTTCAGCATACACTTTTCCTTTGAATATACTTACCAGAGCATCGAAGGCATAAAAATCTTCAACTGAAAAAAGAAAACTGCATTTACAATAACTTTACATTGCTTCCTATATTAAGTAGTAATAAACATTTGCATAATTACCAGCTCTGAAAAGTATGCTAGTAATGTGGTTTCATTAGTCAAACTAATATATTTTTTTGTTTCTCCATCCACAAAACTTTTCATGATCTTTTTCGCAAGCATATTTTAATTTTTCTATAATTATTAAACTTTCAGCACTCTTGGCTTCACCCAATATGTCAAGCAGAGTACAATCCATATTTTCAATAGTTTTATAATTACCTTCCATATTCCTCTACATGTGGACACAAATGAAACAACATATGCTTAGCAACTATATTACATCATAAATTTGTGATCTCTGATACATTATAATTCTTCATTTAGTAAAGTTATTAATTATTTTTATGTATTTAAATGCTAAAATTGCATAAAACATTGTATGTAAAATGTCTGTATTCTCATTGTAATGCTCGTAAAAATTAGCATGTGAGAGAAAGCGAACACGCTAAACATATACTTGTGTCACAGTCAGATTTTGCACTAGTTACACAATTGCTATTACTAGTTACTATATTATGATAGGGGATAGTATTTTGGTTATTAATTGAAACCTAGGTTGAACAGTTGAATTGCACTGGAAATAAAGATAATCCTTTGCAACTTCTGTGTATTTAAATCACTTTTATATATTTGAATTTTAAGAGGCAAGGCCTTTTCAGTACAATTGTTGGAGGGGCAATGCCCCTGGCTTTGTAATTAGGTGAGCAGAAAGTACCTTGCTGCCCCTGCAGTTTCATGTTTCTTCATGTATATCTTCTCCCATGTTCTCCTGCCTATTGTATGCAACATCTATCTTTTGAAAAATATACAATGAGCAGGAGAACTCTACACATGGGAGAAGAAATACATGAAGAAACATGAAACAAACCTTATGAATTTTGACTGTCCATTTGAAGAGAACCCACAAATAAAGATAATCAATCCACCACTAGAAGGAAAGCAGTCAAACATCAAGCAAAGATCCTTAGGTGAGTCCAACAGTCAAAAGCAGTGAACAGTGCGTGCAACAATTATGGAAAGGTAGTTCTGCATAAGTAAAAGTCTTGTGAAGCACATGCGTGTATATTCAACTCCATTGGAATATTAAAACTAAAATAGCTTTTTATATACACACACCTGAATAGCAAAAGAATATTACACAGAAATTATTTGTTTTATAGTGGTATAAACATTAAATATATTTACACTAAATGATATTTACAGATAAGCCAACTTTGGAATATTGTTGCCAGATTCTCAAAGATATACACTCCTGTAACAGTGTGACAAAAATGATAAAATATTAATATTATTAAATCATTTTTTTTTTGCACAAACAGAAGGTCAAAACGTTTTAAGAAAGGAAATATAAATGTTCATTTCATTAGCCTTTTCTTGAAGTAATTGTTGAACTTGCTGATTGACAGCAGTTTTGTGTATATAAGTATATCTGCCTGTCTTCTGTTGCACAGTATTGCATACTTAGCCATTGCCTTTTAAATTTGCCTGCAATGAAGTAGTCTCAAGTCTATGTGTTTGCTGCTCAACATCTGCCCCCAGGGGTTCGATCCCAAGCGACCGCATGTGAGATTTGTGGTGGACAAAGCGGCGCTGGGGCGGGTTTTCTCCGGGTACTCCGGTTTCCCCCGCCATCGCATTCCACCGGTGCTCCATCATCATTCATGTATCATCAGTGTCACCGCCTGCAGTGCCATTAGTAGTTAAAGCGGGCATTTAAATATAAATTAAATTCAATTTAAATATATAAAATAAACTTAATAATTAAACAATTCAATTAATGTTAAACACTACCAAAAAAATCTGCCCCCATTTGATGAGTTTTATAGCAAATTGGTTGGCAATATTGAGTTTGATCTCTTGTTTGATGTTATTCATCACCTCCAGCATCGTTTTCAGATATTTTAGCTCCTTTACACATAGGCTGTAGCTATGTATTCTGCCTTGGTAGTTTACCTTGTGATACAATTTTCTGCTTTCTTGAACACTATCACACATGATAACATATCCAGTGTTACTCTTCCTTCCTTCCTTTGATAGCTCCAGTGAAATCAGAGTATAAAAAAGCTTCAAGATATGGATTTTTCTTTGAAGAAAAATTATTTTCACTCTCTTTGTCCCCATTCAGGTATCTCAGTGCTCTTTCCAAGTTGTCAACATCTTGTCTAGTGGGATCATTGGGTGCTCGACTTTCAGTATTCACAGGGTAAGTCATATCTGGTCTCATTTTGCAGGTCAGTACAGTAGACTTCCAATTGCTTCACTATATGAATATTTCCAGTTATTCTTGTTGTCAGTATTTCTGCATTGGACAGTGGCAGAAGTATCCATCTTGGAATTTAGAATGCAAAAATTTTCAACCACCTGTTTTGCATTCTTTTTTGACTTAAAGTCAAGAACTGTTTGCTGTACTGTGTGTGCCAAGATACATTGTTGGACCTTCTTCCATATTTGCTTGATATTGTGATGTCACTTCTGTCATAAATTTTTGATTCTCTCTTCATTTTCTCCCTAGACTAAGCCATCATCTACGTGGAAAGCCACAAACAATTTTTTTGTCCTTCTAAAACACACTGATTAGTCTTCAGTTGAATTAGTCCTTGACTTTTCAGAAATTTGTTAGCTTTTGAAACCATTTCTGAGGTGCTTATCTTAAGCTATGCAGTACTTTCTTTAATAGGCATATTTCTCCTGTTTTTTTTTTGTAGCCTTAGGTAGCTTCATTTAAATATTAGTGTTTTTGAGGTCACCATTTAGGAATGCTGTCTTTATATCAAAAGTTTATCTTGAAGTTTTCTTTTGGTGCCACAGAGAGTAATAATCTCAAAGAAGTTCCTTGAATAACAGAACTAGTTTTCCAGGTGATTTTTCTTTTATTGACACCTATGAGCCACTTATCTTACCTTCTGTTTTCCATTTATTTTTTTCAGTCTGAAAACACAATGATTGGTGATTAGTTCATTTCCAGCAGCTTGCTCTTCATGGACATATTCCCAGATATGAATTTTCTTTAGAAAATATGTTACTTCATACATAGCTTAGATCTAGTTTTTCTTATCTTCACTTTTCATACAATGTATATAATTGGTATGCACTTCATTTTCTGTGAGCATAGCTGACAAGGAAAGTACTTGGGCTCAAACAAAGATATCTGTAAGAAAGTTTGGTTACAGGGCCATTACATACCTTGCAATGTGCTGGAGGGTGTTGTCTTTCTGCAAAACTCTGCAATCATGCTGTAAATGTCATTGTAGATGCCATATGCAATGCAGATATCTTAACTATAAATGTAAATGGGGACTTTTAATAAAATACTCACAGCAACATGAATGACTGCAAAATGCACAGTGAAGAAAAACAAGTTGATCGCATATCATATTTGTACATGCTATAATATCAGTGTTGAACGCCATGTCAGTTACACTTTTGAAGTTGTCCTCTGGTTCACCAATATTGTAGCCAGCATTCTGCCATGCGTAACGAAGCATTGGTCTATATACTGCTGCAGATAACTGATTGTAAATGACAGAATACAATTTCATGGCAAAGAATCTCATGCAATTTTGGCTGCATATTACTGGAAGGTAGTTTAATAAAGTCGTTATTCTCTTGGCATATATTTTATATTGCCTGAAGAAATACACATCCAGAGGTTGTGCATATTTTGTAGTTTTAGGCGGAATTATTTTTAAATCTACATCTTTTCCGCCAGATGCTGCCAGTAGTACTTGTTCATCCTTATGTCCAGACCAGGAGTCACAAAGTAACAATGACTTTCTCGACAAATTTGGACTCAAAACTGACAGAAAAAACATCTTCAGATGTTGTTTTGTCATCTTCCCATTCACACTTACATCGAGGAAGACATTTGGAGGGCACCAAATTTTTATTTCCCTTGATACACGGGGTCCAAACTTTCTAAGAAGCAAATACAGAGTTTGTCTACCAATCGTCCTTCCATGGATATACCAACATTGATCAAGTAATTATGTGTTGCACTGTTAACTGATTGCAACATCGAGACAGTGGCTCTCTCCCCTTTCATTGTTAGTGTTCTGTCAGAAGAAAGCTCATAGTTGAACAGACTGTGATCACAGTTCCATATAGAACTAATTTCAATTTTTTCTGTTGTGATATGCTCATTGACGTCAGCAACAAACGTTTGAGCTCTTTGAATCAGCTCTTCTTCGTCATCTTTATCTTTTTGTGTTTGGAGCATAGTGATACGGTGTGATGTTATCCTAATCTCCTTTTTCAAATTAGTAATAAATCATAGAGAAGCTATAAAGTTTGTACACCCGAGATTTCTGGCTAAGTCCAATGCCCAATGTTGTAAATGCCAATAATGAATGGTGGAACCGCATTCTTGTGCTTCATTGAATTTCACCATTACACGCTCCTTGATGGTCTTGAACTGCAGTGTACGATTTCCTTTGAAAACTGTATTTCCTTCTCGTTTCTTTACCACATAGTCCAGTATGTTTTTAATATTGTTTTTAGCTTTCAGTTTAGGGTATCTTTTCAGAAGCTTATCGTATGCTGAAACCTCTTATGTGATAATCATCATATACGTTCTCCAGTATGTTGTCATCAAATGCCATGATGATACTTGCAAATTTAACCTTCTTATCAGGAGAGGGTTGGTCACTTTCACTGCTTCCATCACCTCTTCCTGCACTTGACGTATCACTACTGCTTGCAATGAGTTGTTCATCATTATCATCACTAGCATCATAATTATGTGTTAGTGTTACAACAGTATCTGTTTCTAACTTATGTTTATATTTCTGCACTATAATAGATACCAAAAAGCATGCGAATGATTCATCTTCTACACCAATATAATCTTCACAAAGAAGAGTTCTTTGTAGCTCCATCTCAACCAATCGCATCTTCAAAGGCATACTGCACCACCCCTTCTGGTCTCGACTGATGTATCGGCAGGTCAGTGACGACAGCAGAGTTTTGCAGATGAGCAAGAATCACTAGTGCAATAAGGGACCTTTAAATTACTTCTCATACAATTTTGGTATGTATGTGTTTGTCAAGCCCAAGTACTTTCCTTGTGAGTGATTTGGCACACATTTTTGTGTTCATCACTTGAAGTATCATTTTTATTTATTCCACTTTCATTATTTTTTATGTAGTTATTCTTCATTGTTTCTGTCTTCATTTATTTCAATCTCTTCATATGGTCTTCATTTCTGCATGTTACTCTCAGAGTAAGAGTAGTCGATGGAAGACTTTTGATAATCCACAGGTTCTTTGGTTCTGCAAATATCACATCGCTTGCAACAAAAACATTTTCAGTTGTAGGATCAAATATATGATATCCATTTAGTATATATCCGACAAATATCACTTTCTTACTTTTCTTGACAATCTTAAGTTGTCCCAAGTTTTTTTCCATATGCCACTGACCCAAATACTTGTAACTTTAAGCACTCTTACAATTTCTCAGCAGCAGTAACTTTTTTGGCGGTGATTGGAGATCTGTTTATCAAATAAGGTGCGGTTTTAACAGCTAAGCTCACATTTTTTGCATTAAACTTAATATCAACAAGGCTTTCATTTTGTTCAAGAAAGCTAAATTCAACCTTTGTGATTTTCCATTCTGTTGAGATGTTTTCGGCCTTGTAATATGATGCCTCTTGATCTGAACCAATATATTAATGAATTACATATATATTCACCTCCATTGTCATGTCTGATTTTGTTTGTTTTGACATTGAAATTAGCTTCACTCTCATTGGTGAGTTCCTTAAGGTTCTCTTCTCCTTCACTTTTGTGCTGCAAAAGATAAGGTTTTAAAAATGAGTGTAGTCATCCATGTAAGTCATAATTGGGTGAAGTTAATTTTTCAAGTGTCAGTATGCATAATTTTCATAGGACTTCGAGCTTTATATCTTACAGTTGCAAAAGATTTTCTTACTTGTTTTGCACAGCTACACACTTCACATTTCAAGTCAACATTTACAATTTTTCGGCACTCCAGAATACATTTTTGGAAACTTCCTCTAGTTTGGAAATGTGTATGACCTAATTTTTCTCTGCAATTGCAACAAGTTTTCTGTATGTTTCTGTGCAAATAGCACCTTTCTATGAATTCCAAAATATTTTCAAAGAGTCCATTTTCAGTTTTCTTTCCATCAATAACAGCATCTTCTATTATGAAGATCATCATAGTTAAATATACTTACTGAATTTTCTGGAGAAAAAACACACACACACACACACGCACACACACCTCTAACTCCATGGCACGACAGCTCACGGGGAACCTTGGCCTACCGCCCGGCCGCTGCATCCCCCATCTCGGTCCACTACAGACGTCATAGATGGGGTGCAGTATTGGAGGGTGAGACGTGGTCAGCGCCTCGAGTCCCTCCCGGCCGGTTAATGCGGTCCTCATGACCTGGAGCCGCTACTTCTCCATCAAGTAGCTCCTCAATTGGCCCCCCAGGGACCTTACGAGGCTGAGTGCACCCCGGTCCAGGTCTCCCAGCGGGTGAAAAATCCCCACGCCGGTACTGGGGATCGAACCCAGGTCTCCCGCTTGGTAAGCAGCTGCGCTACCACCGCGCTAAGGAGACGACCACACACACCTCTTCCTTTTGCAATTACAATACTCACAGAGAACAAAATATGTGACACTTATTTAGGACCTCATTTTGAGTTTGTGTTTTACCTTTGATATTTGAACTTGCCTCATTTTATTTTACAGTTTTTATAACCATTTCTTTTGATTATCTTGGGTTCTTGGTCAGTCTTGCATCTTTTAATATATTTAAGCAACCACTATTGGCAATCAACTCCTTATATAGCTTGTTTTCTGTCACAAGATGTTCGGCGACAGTATTCAGTCAAGCAGGCAGTCTTTGGTTCAGACCTTTCTGCCTATTCATGTTTTCTTTTTGAAGTAGCACTTCTCAATGGATGATTAGTCTTTTCACAATAAGAACCTACATAACACTTGCTTTTTGTGGATTTATTTTTCACATTTTATGGATTTCTATTTTTCGGATTTCTCTATATATTTGTTTTCAGCTTTTTTTGTTCTGTTTAATTCCTTTTCATTTTTTACACAGTCATTGAGGATGACCAAATTCACCATAATTATAGAAGGTAACTGGTCTTTCAGACGTTTAGCTTCAAAGGTAACTTGCACATCATGCTTTTCCAAAGATTTCCATTTTTTACTTTCTCTATACGTACTATGTACATAGTGTATAGAGGAAGTATTGTATTCCACCCAAAAATTCGACACCGAGATTTCACCAAAAATACATGTTTTAGGACACCCTGAATCCAAAAAAAGCATTTTCAGAAAAAGGTCCGTGTATATGTGTGTGTGTGTGCCTGTGGACAGCATAGCTCTAAAACGAAAAGATCGTTAAATACTAAACTTGGTATTTAGATTTGGTCTCTTTCAAGGAAGCAACACAAAGATTTTCAAGAAAATCCCCCCACCCCCAACTACCCTTTACATGGAAAAATTTTAGGAAATTTTGATTTTCCAAAAATTGGCTCTAACGATTTTGATTAAAATCCTGTATATTAAAGATATTTACATACCAAATAAAATGTATATCTTGAATTTTCTGGTAATAGCCTCTGAAGAGCTCTTTATTCTGGATGAATTTTGCTAAATTTTTCTTAACTGCTAAACGTTAAGAGATAGACAAAAACTTACTACACAGAAAATGTTGATCTGATCAAAACACACAATTTATATCCTTTACATTTTTGTTGTGGAGGTAACTATTTCCGAGATATTCCATGTTTTTGGTTTCAGTTGTAAGTACTTAAACTTTTCTCAGACAGGAATTGTCCATTTTTCTTTTGTTGTACTCCTGGCCAAGCAAGGAAGTGATTTGCAATGACAATCGAATAACAACAGCTTTTAAAACAATTGACTATCGGTTTAGCCTAGTGTATTCCCTTATTTTCTTTCTACATGTAAGGAACTAAGTAGTAAGAACATTCTGCTAATGATTATCTCGATTAGCAAGGTGCAGGAAGAAGAACGATCTTATGTAAGAAATTTGTAGAAGAGCTAGAGAAAGTCATGTGAGTGTAACACATCAGATTTTTCTCCTTTGGTTGATAGCCTTGCTTTCAAAATTTTGCTAGTCCTTTGATCAGATGATGTTAAATCCCATGCACTTTTGAAGTACTTGAATTTTTCAGGTAAAATATTCATTATATTTGGTTACCAACTTATTTGCTGGTATTTTTTCACTGAGTTGATTCAATCGATGTACCTGGTTTTGCAAGGGCATCACATAGTCATATTTTTAGCTGTAAAATTTGGTTAGAAGCTTATGTATTTGCTGTTATCTTCCTTATAAACTTTCTTGATTTTCCATAATCATAACAGCTGAGGTGGCACAGGTGAGTAAGTTTAGCTTAACTTCTTTGTCAATGGTTCTGAGGATGTAGGCTTGGGTTTTGACATCCCCGACTTTCCACTGTGCATTTCTTTGCCACTGTTAGTCAGTAATATTGCTGAGCCTTCTACAAATTCCATCAGCATGTGGGAACATAAAATAACACATATTTCAATTCCCATTTGGTATATTTTAGGATTTTTCCGTATTTGGATATTTTTCAGTTCCTCACTCTCTGATGCTATGTGTTTCTTTCCAACATTTTTTCTTCTTCTTTTTCTTGTCCCTCACTATTCACTGATACATGACTTCACCAATCAATATTTTAACAAATATTTTCAGGGTGGCACAGATTTATTATACACATAACAAGATGTTATTTGTAGTTATTTCCATGGGTGTTTTGAATAGGTGTTGGATATATTAATGCAATATTATTTTGCACAATCACAGCTTTATGTTTAATACCAGGGAGCCCAACTAACCCATATTTGACATGTGCAAATTATCCTATCATGCATTAAAAGAGTTGCAGAACTCAATGGGGCTATTTCAAATTTAACCAGTCAGTGGGGAATTGGTAAGAGCGACCTTTATATTATACTGTATGCTTATCAGCAGAGATGGTAAGCAGGTCATGCTCATTAAGAGGCCATTTTCAGGTGTTCAATAGAATGTACATATAGTCTCTGATGACATGCAAAAACTTCATCAACAGACTGAAAAGTATGTTAGAATATTTTACACTTCAGTGTCAGAGCTTTTATTTTTGAGAGAGTAAAGTCACCTTTTAATTTTATGAATAATTAAAAAGTATTTATTTCACCTAACTGTATCAAACCATTAAATCATCATCATCATCATCATCATCATCATCATCATCATCATCATCATCGTGACTATTATTTAAAGGTAAGTTTCCTTCAGATGAAGCAAAAGGATTGGTCATTGTCACTCATTAAGCTGCAAATGTTAACACTGGTGATCAGATGGGTGGTGGTGTTGGTTCATTTGCAAATTATGAATGCACAGATATTTTTCTCATGGTTCTCCTCTACTGTAAGATGCAATGCAATGCTGTCACAACTCTGAGACTTTTGATCAGGAGAGGTTTTCTATGCATTGCTTACCATTAATAAACTTTTTAATTGTATAGTAAACCCATAGCAACTAGAGAGAATATTTTATTTACTCTTCTATGTGTATATATTACTCTTCTATATAAAACATTACATGCACTCCTATTTGTGCAGTATTTGTCAGAGCACTTTATTGCTTTGATTTAACCCAGGTATGTCAAACCTTTTTTGAAATAGTTTGCAAGCCATATGATTCCATGTTTTTACCATATTAAATAATGTCTAAATTCCAAGATAAACCAATTTATTTTAAAAATGGCTAATATATTGATATGTTATGTTTATTCAAATATTAATCATATATTAGTTAAGTTAAATTTAAAATTAGATTAAATATATATATATATATATATATATATATATATATATATATAAATTGTTATATTAAAATATTGAATTAATATTTTATGAACATGCGACGCACTGCTTCTCATAAACAGGACATCCAATATCTGGCTTAATTGATGTTGTAGCAACTTGAAGTGAACTTTCCAGATGACTATCAGAGATTCGTATTCTCATTGCACATCTCACATGTTTCATTCTGGAGAATACTTGTTCGCATATTATGTGATACAGAAAAGTGATGTGAAACAAGGTGCATGTGTATTAATGCCTGGATATTTTTCTCTGGGAAAGTAGTTGCAATAGAATTGTAGTAAGGTAACATTGTTAAAAACTTGAAAATTGGTGTACTCCATTTGCAGGGACCTCATCTACGTTAAGGGAGAAAGGTGAAAAAGTAGATTGAAACTTGTAACATTCTCCTTGAAGTCTTGAAATCTAATATGGAATTCATCTCTTAATTCTGATATAGTTTTTGTGTATTTTTGAGAATTGTGATTATTACAGTTTTGTATGGCTGGGAAATATACAATTATTTGTGATTCCCAAAGTTACAATTTTGTTTCAAAGGCCTTCTTGTGATCAAACATATCAGTGATCAATTGGTCTTTACCTTGGAGACGTGAATTAAGTTTGTTCAGCTGTGTTGTTATATCTACCAGAAAGGAAGAATCACACATCCATTCTGCGTCTTTAAGTTCAACCGTAGGTTTCCACTTGTCTTCCATGAATGTTTGTATTTCATTTTTGAGATCAACCTCTTGTTTCAACATTTTTCCATAGCTCAGTCATCTTATTTCAGTATGATAAACAATGTCTCCTAATTCTGAATTGTGACTTTGTAAGAAGTGTAGAAATTCTCTATGGTGCAACCCCTATGAACAAATAAATTTTACAACTTTCAAAACACTATCTAAATTTAGGGATTTAACACAAAGGTTTTCTTGGTGTATTAAGCAGTGATGTTACATTACAGAAATGTTTACTTCTTTAGCTGCCTCTGCTTGCAGTAATTTGACTAATCTTCATTTTCCTGAAAATGTAGAAGCTCCGTCTATTGTTATACTAAAAACTAATATTTCGGGATGGCTGTCAATTTTTAAGAATGTTTCATTTCAAACTAAATCTCTGGTAAAAGTGAAACATTTTCAAATGGTGAGTTTGTTAAAGAATGCATTGAGAGTGTTGCTGATAAATGTCCTAAGGAAAAAATGCAGTTTGCAAAATTAAACTTGTCGAGACAAATTGTAGCTTATTGTATTGATGAATTAGCATCCAACAGAGAGAACTTGAAAATACCGAGCCACAAGTTTCTATTCCCTAGTACTTGATGAGAGTAGTGATGATAGCGATACTACTCAATTAGCAGTTTTCTTAAAGGGAGTTGATAAAAATTTCAATATTACAGAAGAATTGGCTGTTCTTGACCCTCTTAAAATCACCGCTAAAGCCAATGATTTAATGGGAGGGATGTCACTGAAAACCTTGAACCAGTTTGGCTTGGAATATACAAATCTATCTAGTGTAACAATAGATGCAGCTCCTACATTTGCAGGAAAATGAGGATTAGTTAGATTTCTGCAAGTAGTAGAAGCTAAAGTAGCAAACATTTGTGTAATGCAATATCAGTGCTTAATACACCAAGAAAACCTTTGTGATAAATCCCTAAATTCAGATGAAAGTCATTGTTAAAGTAGGGAATTTCATTCGTTCGCCTTGCGACATTAAGAATTTCAAAATTTCTTATAAAATCTTGATTCACAATTAGAAGATATTGTCTACTATACTGAAATAAGATGACTGAGCCATGGCAAAATGTTGAAGTAAGGGCCTGTACTATGATCACCAGATAAAGCAATGTTTAAAAGTATCTAAATGTTACCAAATTTATCTAAAATTTACGAAGGAAACGCATATGATGACTCCCGTATATTCATAATCTGGAAGAGTGACTTCTAGATTAGCTAATCGTAAGATCAAGCAGCGCATAAGCCATAGATTAATACAGCGTAAACGGACAATCTGAGAGATACAGAATAGAATCAAACAACAAAGATGGCCATTCATTGGTCTGCCAGGTCTACCTGGTTAGATGAACAATTTCGCTTTGGAATCGGATTCTGATGAGAGTTCTGGAACAAATGTTTGTTGATACTCAAAGAGCAAAGCACATTACGCCGCGTCCAAATAACTTTGAAGAGTGGGACGAAGAAGAATTTTTAACTTGTTTTCATATCAAAATCTATCGCTCTACATCTTCTAGGTGCCATAAGAAATAATTTGGAGTTTGCCACTGACAGGTGAGTGAGAAGTGTGTAATAATATGTAAATTATACCTAATAAACTATAGTTTTCTCCAAAACATAATGGCTCTCAAACGGGACCACTCCCTCTCTTCCACTGGGCAATAAGCATTAGCAAACAGAAAATGAACCTGTACTAAGGGACGAGAGGCAACATAGTAAAATCTGTTTCCTGGAGATACTGCTTGCAAGTTGAGAATCGTACTTCAGTTAAGGGACCAGTAAGTGGAAGACTTGGCAACAGCGGGGGTTGGTTTCCAACTGCAAACCCCCTAACCGCAAACTTCAAAGTCAGACTTAGGACGAAGAGCATGGCAGGGTCATCTTGTTCTGAAAAATACTGTATTCATGTGTGCTTGTTAACTTAACATGAACTTTATTTTTGAGTTGGTCATACTGCTGTCTGTAATGTGTTGGCTGTATGTATTGTGTTTAAGGCCAGCATTTGACAGATCAGAACCCCAGATCTAGTACATAAAAACAAATAAATCTATTGTGCAACAAAACTAAGGTTATAGTGATAAAATAAAATTCCAATAACATATTTATTTTGTAGCTGCTGCTGCAGGTGAAGTGACATTACATATTTTCAATTTTAATGCAGCTTATGTCACTATATAGTTTCTATAAGCTGTTTTATGGCTAAAGTGAGGCTATAAGCATCTATATTACAACATTTCAGTACATTGTTCAATAGTTGCTGTATGGTTATGTAATAATCAAGTATTGTTGGGTATACTCTCATACTTGTCACGCTTTTGGACACACATTAAACGTAGTCCAAAGTTGAGGGCCTTAAGCTGCAAATGCATAATGACAATAAAATGTAGACAAAGATTGGCCCGTCTAAAACTGCAATCATCCTTGCAACAAGCATGGGAAGCTATAATCGTATCTGTTGCAAAATTTCAGTCCATTGTTCAACAGCTGTTGCAATGTTATGTTAATATCAAGTTTTCTCCAGCAGTGGTTACAAATTCTAAGCTTATGTTTAGATTTTATAAACTGCTTTCTAGATACAGTGAAGTGATTTGTATAACATTTAAATGCTTATGTAAAGTTTTGAGTTAGTTGATCTGCAGCTGAAGCATAGTTATAATCTGGTTTTAGTAAACCATAACAGTAACAATTAATTTTATATTGACTGTATCTAGAAAAGAGTTTATAACATCTAAACATAAGCTTAGAATTTGTAACCACTGTAGGAGAAAACTTTGTATTAACATAACATTGCAACAGCTGTTGAATAATGGGCTGAAATTTGGCAACATATATGCTTGTAGCTTCCCATGCCTGTCGCAAGGATGATATATATACACACGTTGTGTATCAGCACCATTTTATATTACTAAAATGTAGCACTATTATTTCTTGTTACAATTTACTAGGATTGCTTTTTTCTTACTAATTTACTTACTAGTATGTGTATTCCAAGAATGTAGCCACTGACCTCTTGTGTATCTTTTCAGAAATAATGCAGTAGCTCCTATGACCCAGCTACTATTTGTGCTGAGGTTTTATGTAACTGGAGGGATGCTGTCATATGTGGGAGACTTCTGTGGTACCTACAAAGTTACAGCAGGAACATTAGTCAGTGGGGTCAGTGCTGCCATAGCATCCTTAGCAAGGAATTACATAAAAATACCTCAAGGAAGAGACATTCCAAATATGCAGGCCCAGTTTTACAGAATAGCTGCATTTCCAAGCACTATTGGATTGCTGCACTACACACATGTGCAGATAAAATCCCCAGGAGGAGACATGCCAGAAGTGTTCAGAAATAGAAAAGGCTATTTCTCTATTAATGTACAAGCAGTATGTGATTCCAGGCTGTGCATGACAGACATTGTAGGAAGATGGCCAGGGCCTACTCATGATGCTATCATTTTTAGAAATTCTGCTCTAAAGGCAAGACTGGAGAGAGGGGACTTTGGCAATTCTATTCTGGTTTGTGATTCAGGTTATGCTCCTGGATTGAATCTGGTACCTCCCTTGAAGGATCCTGCAACCAGAGCTCAACAGCTCTATAACAAATCACAAATCAGAACAAGGAATACTGTTGAAAGACAGTATGGAGCATGGAAGGCCCATTTCCTAGTGCTTGCCTTAGGTATAAGACAGAAAATTGAAAATGTGCAAGCTGCCATTGTGGCATGTGCAGTTTTGCACAACTTTGCAATAAATCATAATGAGCAAATGCCACCACCTGAGCCAGAAGTAGAAAACAGAATTAGACAAGGTATACAGGAGGGTGAGATTCCTGTGGTACAAAATAATAAGGGTCCAGAAGCAGTAAGGGACACATTCATTGAGCATAGACTGATATAGGGTGGAGTTTATGTGAGCTATGTTGGGTTCAAATTCAAATTAATATGTAGAGTAAATTTAAATTGTTTTCTGTAATTTATGTTATACAATGTTGATAATGTTTCACTTATTTAAGTGCAACACTTCCAATCCATTTCATTATTGCTTCCTCTACCATGCACATACAATGCACATATTACGAGGGTTGCCCAATAACTAATGCCCCATATATTTTTGTCCGAAGGTATTTATTCCACAAAAATGAAATTTTCATATATGAAAGAATAATGTTTTGTCTGCTCACTTTATTTTTCTACATAATCGCCTTCAAGTTACATGGCCTTTCTCCAGCAAGACATGAGGGTCGATATTCCCAGTCAGTAAAAGTCTTTACTCTGCCTGCAGAGCCAGGTTTTCACTACCTGAATTGCCTCTTCATCTTCTTCAAAATGTCTTCCATGAATGCATTCTACAGTGGCCCAAACAAGTGGAAATTTGAGGGAGCCAATTGGGACTAAATGGGATGGGGTAACACTGTCTAACCCTGTTTAGCTATGTGGGCCGAAGTCCTCAAACTTGTGTGAGGACAAACATTATTGTGCTGAATGAAAACCTTTCCTGGGTTGACATGGCACTGCAGTTGCCAAAAGTGCTGCTTAAGTTTGTCTAATGTTTTGGCGTAACTTTCTGAATTAATGGTATCACCTTTTGGCATCACATCAATAAGCATTATGCCCTCACAATTCCAAAACATTGTGATCATGACTTTTCCAGCTGAAGGAACCTTTTTAAATTTTTTCTTCTGTGGAGAGTGAACATGCCATTCCATTGATTGTCTTTTTATTACAGGCTCAAAGTGATGAACTCATGTTTTATCACCTATCACAATCTAGGACAAGAAAGCCTCCCTGTCAGCTTCAAAGTGTTGCAACAATGGAAGCAATGTCTTTTTTTGGGGGGGATTTGAGATCGACAGTAAGACACTGAGGAACCCATTTTTCACACACTTTTGTGTACCTGAGCACATTGATAATCACATCCGCTCTCCCTTTACTTAATGACAGCTTCAGTGCCAATTGCTGAGGCGTAATGTGTCAATCCTCTCAAATGACATGTCAGGCGTGACAGCCGTGGGAGGCTTTCCTGCCCACAGCAAATCTTAGAGCTCTGAAGCACTGTCCTCTGATGCTTTCATCCTCTGCGCCCAGAGACCAATGGTACTCCTATCGACTGCAGATGTTCCTTAGACCTTGCACAAGTGTTTATGAGTATTCCCCATAGTTTCTTTCTATTTGCTATGAGAAATTCAATCACAGCATGTTGTTTATGATGGATGTCATTTACAGATACCATTTTAAAACATTCCTACACAGCTTATTATTGGAAGAAACTTTGCATACCTATGTGGAAACTTCAACCAAGTTGCACCTGTATTTGTATATTTCTCAAAAATGTTTTTCACTGCAAAATAATTTATGGGGCATTATTTATTGGGTAACTCTTGTATTTAGAGAGTTATTGTATCCCACCCTAAAATTTGATACAGAGGTTTTACTAGAAATACATGGTTAGAGGCATCTGGATAAAAAAAAAAAAGAAAAAAAAAATCATCAATAGAAAAAGGTCTGTGTGTGTCTGTGAACAGTATAACTCAAAAACAAAAAGGTTAAGTATCAAACCTTATTCAAAACTTGCAAATATGCATAGAAGCTTGTGACAGTGATGTGATTAAATAAAAAATAAAAGAAATTGAGTTGGTTTTTGTAACACAAACATCACTTATTTTTACTTACTGGGGACCAGTTACAGGTAACAGTTGTTCCCATTTTCAACCCTTAATTCCAACTAAATATTTCCACAATTAATACACCACCATCTCCATCATTGATGCCAACAAAGAAAGATTTAGTCGGAATTAAGGGTTGAAAATGGGAACAACTGTTACCTGAAACCGGTCCCCAGTAAGTAAAAATAAGTGATGTTTGTGTTACAAAAACGAACTCAAATTCTTTTATTTTTTTTTAACCAAACCTTATATTTAAGTTACGCATTTTCCAAAAATGCGGTACAAAGAATTTCAAGAAAAACTCTCCACCACAAACTACCCTTTACATGAAACATTTTTCAAAAAATGGCAAATGATTTTGGTTAAAATAATGTTAAAAGATATTTTTATGATAATGAAATGTTTATCTTTAATTTTCTATGAAATCTTATTCACTCTGGATGACTTGCATAACTGTAAACAGTAAAAGATATACAAAATCTTACCATACAAGAAATGTAGATCTTGTCAAAACACACAATATATGTCACTCTTTTTTCTGGAGTTAACCACTTTTGAGATATTGCTTATTATTGGCTTCAATTTTAAACTGCTTATATATTTATCAAAAGGAAAATCATTATTCCATTTTCTTTCTCCCCATAAAGCAAAGAGAATGACATGTCAGTGCATCACATAGCGACCAGGTGTTGAAAGATTTGACTCGCTTTAGCATACTGTATTCTCTTATTCCTGCATATCTGCACGGAAGTATGTCTGCAGATGTTTATATTGATATACAGGAAGTAGATAAGAAAACAAGCTTTTATAAGAATAGTTTGTTGCAGAACAGTTAGACAAAGTCATGCAAATGTTGCTTATTAAAGATAGAGGAAGTATTGTGTTCCACTTAAAATTTTTATTGATACAGTTCAGCAGAAATATACATATTGAGGCTCTCTAAATCAAAAGAAAAGTTTTTGGAAAAGGTCTGCTTATGTGCATTTAATATCTTAGAAAATCAGAATTCAAAAACTAATGTTGAATAAATGCCATACTTGCATTTATTTAGCACCTACCAAGGATATAACAAAGGTTTTTAAACAAAATATCCTAACCTGTACTACCTTTTACACTCCAACCATAAAGTCTCAAAGGTGCTGTCCACCAGGAATCAATCTGATTCAGCTCGGCCATTTTGTAGCAAGGAAGAAACAGGAATGAAGGTGCAGAAGGGGGTAGTCAGGCAGAGTGAGCAGATATGCAGAAACAGCCCTATTGGGAAGAGTGAGATGTTGTACTGTGGTCAACCTAGTTGTGGTATTTTGCAACAGTGTGTTTACATGGGAAAAAAAAGAAAAAAAAAAAGAACAGATTGCAAAATAGTATTAAAAGTAAATGATACTGTGAATCAATTGCATCATGCTCTAGTTTTTAATTATAGTCTGTTGTGATTGTACAACTCAGTTGTGATCAGTGTCAAAATTCATAATTTGGCATTATGCAATATATTCCATTGAAGTCCATTTTTAACTGATAGTAGAGCAATTTTCACATTCAGATTTTGTGTGTTCCGGTTTAGTTTTCTGTTTCCCCATGGTATGATTAAAGACCAAGGTTGTGACTGTGCATGAAGAAGTATGTTTAAGGTTTCTTTTAACGCCTCATATCCAAAGAGGCTGTGAATGAATTGGATGACTGAAATTCAAATGAGCTCATTGAACTGTGAATGTGCATGTAGATAGACCACATAAAACCTTATTTTATTTACTTCTATATGACAAAATTCTTAACAAACTATCAAAACCAATAAAATTGTCTGCTCTTTCTCTCTCTGCTCCTTCCTTTTTCTGATATGATAGCAAAAAGCATACATATTGGATTTAAGAAATGAATGAGAGCAAATTACATATACTGGATAGGATGTAATTGGCTTTTGAAATCATGCTAAGATGTCACCTTTATAAATAAATAACATAGGCAAATGCATCATTCTTGCCAATCCTAAATCTATTACAAATTTCATTGGGCTCACAGAAAGATATTTCCTATCATAATAAACAATAGAATATTACAACAAGTTTTATGTCCAATTGCCGTGTAAGAAATAATCCAAATCACAAATTAATTATGTGCATACATTTTTGTGCACCATACACCAAAATGTAGAAAAGTAAGCTAAGCTTAATATAATGGGTTAATTAGCTATAGAGTTAATCAATTTTTTTGAAATTCCCAAAAATTTAACATAAATGATAACTGCTGTGATTATTTTATTATTATTTTCTTTGTTGAAATATTCAAGTTGTTTGCTGAGAAATGCCTTTAAGTCACTTTTCAAATGTTCACAGCAATTTTAAGTTCTCTGTATTTAAACAGGTTAGGTGACTTTTCACTAAAAAAACTGTTGGAGAATATCCTCACTTTCCTTGAAGTAGAGCTCTTTAAGAACACACTGTGGCATTCTGCATTTTAAAAAGCAATCTCACAGGTTAAAAGCTACTTTTTGGCATGGAACAAAACATATGTATGCCACAAAGCTCAACAACAACTTTATATCACAGGAACAAGAGTTCACAATGTTTGGTGGTAAACATGTTTTATGACTTTACAATGAAATGCTTCATTACTGTTCATTGAAATTATAGAGGGAAATTTGGTCACATGAAAATGAATGATCCTACTAAGTATCTTACAGCTGTGTGCAATGGGAAAAAGTGTTTTTAAATGTTGGAAAAGTTATAACTTACATGGTCTACAAGTATAAAAAATTGTAAATAAAAACATGTTTAAATAAATTACATTAATTTTACATCAATTTGATTAAGCTATTTAAGATTTTTCTCTTAATCACTAAATCCAGTTTCTTTCAATTTGAGATCATATTTGTGCCATCCACTCCCCCTCTCACCCCTCTCTTTGTCCCACTTCCACTGCTCTCTCCTCCCCCTCTCTCTATGCAAATTGCTCCATTAGCAGCTCCTGCTGCAAAGTGGCCCCATTTTAATTTGGCAGCCACCCATGTATTCAGTTTTTGGCCACTTACCGAGGGTGACCCAGTATGCCTGGATATAGGGCCTATCAACACAAAGAAATAATATATTGACTGTCTTAAGACAAGAAAAACCCAAACTACCCTTTATATGCAATTTTTTGTTTTAAATTTTGATTTTCTAAAAAATGGTTGTAACAATTTTGATTAAAATACCATGCATTTCAGATATTTTCCTGACAAATAAAATGTATATCTGGATTTCCTGGGAATAGCCTCCAAAGCCCTCTCCATTGTGGACGAATTTTGCATAAATGGTCAACTTTAAGAGATAGACAGAAACTTACTAGACCAAAAATGTAGATTTTGTTAAAACACATAACTTATCTTACATGCAATCCTTTTTGTGGGGTTAACCATTTATGAGACATTCCTTGTTATCAGTTTCAATTTCATAGTTTAAAATTTTCACAAATGGGAAGTAATTATTCATTTTTCTATCATTTTTTATGCTTGCAAAGTGAAAGAAATTTACAATTTCATCAACTAGCAATCAGCTTTTAAACTGATTGCAAGGAAATAAGACTATTTTTGTTAATGTTTATCTTGATTAACATGCATTGCGTAGATAGAAGAATAACCTTTGAAAGGATAATTTGTTGCAGAACAGGTATAGAAATTCACGTGAAGTGAACACTTCAGATATTTTAATACAAGATTATGCCTTTAAAGGCAGAAAGGGTATTTATATGAGGTAGTATACACATTTACTCATGCAACATTGATCACTGCATTTCACATTTTCTCCTTGTTACTGTAAAATTTTAAGTACCTTCTGTACACATAATGAACTTACATTCATTTGGAGAACTCCTACACCGGGACACTGCATCCCTTAGAGCCTTGCTTTTAGGCTTCTTCAGTATCGCAGGTGTATAGGTGGACCAGTCATGATCTATATCATTAGAAAAAGGTACTCAAGCACATTCAAATGTATATCTTTTAAAACTTGAAATAAAACATACATTTTTGACCTTGTGTAAAACTTCCAGCTGCAACAGGACTGTCAAAATCAATATTTGGAGTTGAGGGCCCTGGCTCAGCGGCATTATCTGGAGTGTTGACCACACTATGTAAATTGTTGTACAGACCTGAAAATTACCATTATAAAATTGTAAATGCACATTTATAAGATAAAATAGTACATATGGAACATGAAGCATACATTGGCCTATCTGATGATATCACAGGGACATCCATTCCAAAGGTCACCAGCTCTGGAATGGCCTCAGCAACAGCACAGTTCTGAAGAAATGTCAAACATGGACAAGTATAAGTAACATTTTCAACTTAACTTTCATTGTGTTGGGTATCTCGTTGCTTACCTCATCTCCATTGGTTTCTGTTTGTGATGTATACATGTCTGCTTTAGAAAAAGAAAATTACACACTGAGACATATTTAATAATATATTGGGTTAAATAATATAATGCTCCACATAATTGTTGCACAAATACTTATGTATTTTATCAGTGTCATATATACTTGGGAGGCTCTCAACTGTTAGCTAACTAATTTCCAAAAATGTCTCCAAACTTATGTTTGGCTTCATTTCTGGTGGAGGACCTGTACCAGTTTGTAGCCTGCATTGCCTCAGTGCAGCTGAATGCTTTCTGACAGCTTTTTTTAAAGATTCAAATTTGCTTCACAGCATTTTGGCCATTCTGAAGCTTGTGTTTGGGATAGTGACTCCTGAGAAATTCTCTCCCACACTTTATTCTGCAATTGAAAGAGAAGTTGATGGACAGTATATGAAGGATTTTAACTACTTGCCAGGGCAACTACATACACCAAGTATATAATTACTTGAGCCTATGCTCAGGCTTTGTTTTGATATGTATGCATGTCTTATATTGCATGTCTCTTGTGCTGGGAGTTGGTGATAAAATATGCTTTCAGAAACCATGTATGTGCTCAATTTTTATCACACTGAATTAGTACAAATAAAGCTGAATATAACTATTCATAAAATGCATATCACATGCTCCATTACACCTAGAACTTGGAATAACATGTAACTGGTTATTGCAACATTGGTGCACCAACATTAAATTATGCTTTCTATACTCCTGTTAGAAGGTTTCACTATAGCACAGCAGTTCAGAGGCTGTTTGTTTTAACAGATGCTATACATGCTCACATGCTAAGATATCAAAGTATCACAAAATCATTCAGCATTGCATATAGGATATTATAACGAGCATGAAAGGGGTATAAAGAGCTATAAAATGTTTTACTTCTACAACATGCTGTAGGATATGATGCAATATGTAGGGAAATGTCTATGTTGTTACTAATTTGTAAGTTAAAAAGTATTCCATGGCACAGATATTATGGAGAATTATCAAATCATTTCAACTACCAACAAGCAGAATGTGCACTAAGCTGCTGATAAGCAATGTGTATGTGTGTGGGTGTGGGGGTGCATACGTGTGTACATATGTACAATATATATGTGCAATTTCAATTAACTTGGATACAATCTAACAGTAGAGTTATTATGAAAAAATATTAGAAATTGTTTTTACATGGTAGCAGTACACTATTTTTGAAAGTTAATTCTCTGAAAAAATACAGTTATTTGGTCGTGAAGAAGTTTGCATTTAATCAATGCATCAATTACATTTGGAAACAAATTGAAAACTTTTAATTTTTTGTTTTTTACATTTTTATTACTTCTTACAAAATTTTACTTTCAGGAAGACTTGTACTTATTCTGTTAAATGCGCTATTTTAGGTGATGATCCCTTTGTAAATAAATAGCACAACCTGAAATGTGAATATTTTCAACACTTTAAAATCTGGATAACTTGTGGAAGTCTTACCACATTTGGGCATAGCAATGTGGAATTACTATGCCAAACAAAAAAGTAAATCAATAATAAAAAAAATAGGTGTATCTCATTAATGGTAATTAATTTATCAATATTTTGGGCATATTATTCCATAATTGGTTACGATTTCAACTTGTGCACTCTTCACTTGAATTGATGCCATTTATTACACCATTCAAAATCTCTAATAATTTCTAACCACTTGTTTTGATCTTTAAAATTCAATAAAATGTGCAGCCTATTTCCTTTCATGTGCAAAAGTATTCCGTGCCCTGATTTTGTATCTCGATTTGATGGTTGTGCCATTTGAACTGCTAAAATTAAGAAATACCTCCACAATTCCAAATAATACCTTAACAACAGTTTTACATAACACGTTAAAATGCTGAATGTACTTTGATATAATTATGTTATATAATCCAAGAACTTGGTAAAACAAAAGAGGTCAAAACAATTGAAAGAAAATTGTGAAGTTTTAGATTTTCACAGATGAATTGCCTTAAACGCTGATTACAAATTCCTGTAAAAAAAGCTGTAGTGCTCAAAAATAATAGACTACTAAATTCCAATCATATTCTAAGTTACTGTAAAATACTAATACAATAATAATACTAATCAAAATACTAATAAATATGCCTAATAAAGCTTTACTGAACTTCTTTTCTGCGTGATTCCATCAGTCTTCTTATTTTCAACCACATTTTGATATCTTTAGAAATTAACATTGAGTCAAACTTAACACTTTTAAAACTTCACTTGTTTTTACTTACATAGTTGTACATATGTTTCACAGAACTTGTCTGCATTCTCAACTACCTTTGACTGCTGACTCATTTGTATCGATGCCTCTGGAATCGAGGATTGCCCACTGGACATTGGATGAATTTATGGAGTGGGTTGAATTCAGCAGGAATTTCAATATTCATCAGTGTTGAGTCATACTTTTTCATAAAAATATTTTCCCAAGTATCGAATTCAATTTGTCTTGTCACATGTTTCAGAAGATGGACATACTCTTTGATATTGTGGTTAAGCTTCCAAAAATGGTTTGTTACTGCTGATTTCTGTGTGTGCTTATTGTGCGTGGCTGATATGTTCTTTTAGGTGGATCATAATGTTCCTTCTGGTTTGTCGTATGTATGTTTTTTCACAGTCTTCACATTCAATTTTATAAATTCCTGATTTTTTTGTTGGAGTTGTTTTTATTGTGTCCTTTGGATTTTACTCTGTTTTTAATGCAAAGTCTATTTTACGGAGCTAGCACTATGTTTTAAGCATGGAAGATCTTTTGAAATTTACTCATGTATTTTGGATGTAAGTGAATTTTTTGAACTTTTTCTTGTCTTTATAATTCTTATGAAAAGTATGAGTCAACATTGATGAACGTTGAAATTTCCACTGAATTCAACCCACTCCATAAGTTCATCCAATGTCCAGTGGGTTATCCTCAAGATTCCAGAGGCATCAATACAAATGAGTCTGGCAGTCGAAGGTAGTTGAGAATGCAGACAGTTCTGTGAAACATACGTACTACTATGTAGCTAAATACAAGTGAATTTTTAAAAGTGTTAAGTTCGACTTAATGTTAATTTCCAAAGTTACCATTTCACTTCATTGTGTACCATGTCCTATCAGGTTAGTTATCACATCTTGATATGTTAATACAAATTCTAACAGCTCCATTGTTTCTTTGATTGTATAGTTTTCCATTCACTTCCTTTTCTTTTTTCCCTTCATTATGATTAGCAGAAAATTAATTTTTGGATAAACGACACAGAACAGGACCTGTCATTGAAAATGCCACCAAAAGGAAACAAATGAATGGCGCTGTAACTATGTTGAAAACTGAAAATTACTATATTTGGTATGACATTGCCAACACAACAAAACTATGACTAGATCTTGCAATTACCAATACCATAGTTGAAACTCGGTAGTATAGGAGAAAATGTTTGTCTTTCAGATTGGTAATTTTTTTTTTTGGATAGTGTTTAATGTCCGCTTTAACTACTTGTGCTTAACTACTTGTGGCACCACAGGTGATGATACATGAATGAAGATGGAACACCAGTGGAATGCAATGGTGGGGGAAACCGTAGAACCTGGAGAAAACCTGCCCCTGTGCCACTTTGTCCACCACAAATCTCACATGCTGTTGCTTGGGATTGAACCCAGGCCATCTAGATGAGAGGCGAGTGGTCTAACCACTCGGCCACTACGCAGCCGCTTGGAAATCTGCAGCATACATCTCTATTGGTTTATCTGGCTATTGTGTTTAATCTCAAAAACAAAATACAAACACTTATGGAGGAGAAGGGCAAATCTATTTTTGAATTTAAAGACACTGAATGGATGTGTGACTTTGATTTTCTGATAGATATAACTCAACTGAACGAACTTAATTCATGTCCCCAAAGTAAAGATCAATTGATCACTACTATGCTTGATCATGTGAAGGCCTTTGAAACAAAATTGCAACTTTGGGGGAAAAAAAAAAAAGCTTCGTGCATTTCCTTGCCCTACAAAACTATAATAATCAGAATTCTCAAAAGTGTGCAGAAATTATATCAGAAATAAGAAACAAATCCCTCATATTTCAAGTTTTCAAGGAGAATGTTTATAAGAAGTTCCAATCTGTTTTCTTCCCGTATCTCCATTAACATAGACAAGGTTCCTGACGATCTGCAAAGAAAATGCGCCAACTCTCAATGTGCAACAGACCTAAAGAATAAGTTTAACAATATCACCTTATTGCAATTCTATTGACCACATTCCCAGAGAAAAATATCTGGGAATTAATGCACATGCACTTCGTTTTGCATCACTTTTTGGTAGCACATACATATTTGAACAAATGTTCTTCAGGATGAAACACATAAAGTGCGTAACAAGAACTTGATACACTAACAGTCATCTGGAGAGTTTGCTTTAAGTTGCTACAACATCCATCAAACCAGATATTGCATGAAAAACAGTGGTAGGTGTTGCATTGACAGGTAAAATATTCATTCAATTATTTTAATATAACAGTTATATGTATTTAATTTAATTTTAAAAATAATTTAACTAATATATGATTAATATTTTAATAAAAATAATATCAATATATTAGCTATTTTTAAAATTAATTGGTTTTTCTTCGAATTTAGATCCTATTTAATATGGTAAAAAAAATCCAATCTTGTGGCCCGCAAACCAATTTAACCTTAAAAACAGTGTCTCTTTTTCTAGAAAAGTTTGGACATGACTGCCTTAAATACTGAAATTATTTCACAGCAAATTAACCATGTTACATTCTTGTTTACTTCAGTAAAAAAGTACTGATTTGTTCTCTTTATTTGAAATGATTTACCTTCATCTGAAACTTTTCTTTTCTTGCCGCTACACTTAGAAGCCATAATTATCACATATAAAAAAATCACAGAATTAATTATATGCTTTAAATCTCTCACTAATACTGACACTATAATGTGAGCCAACAACTGCAAACTGGAAACAACTTGAAAGTTCTATAATGTAACAATTCATTCACCTTTGAAAGTAGCAATGTTACAATTCACGGAGACTTCAAATCGATGTGTGGTATGTAGGATTATAAATAAAAATTGCGGCTGGATATTTATTAAAAAGGATGTGATTTTTCTATGTTTTTAGTAAGAGGATGACTGGTGAACTTTCGTAAACACATGTGTTGGAAATGGAAAAGTTATGCTCTTTCAAGCTTATCTTATTCCAGGTAGAATTAACTATTTCATAAATAATATTACAACTTACAAATATCACTGCAGGCCAAATACAATGTGATAGAGCAAATATCACTGCAGGCCTCTGTTTACTGATTAACCCTACAGTGCATATTGTTTGTAATGATGATGACGTCGATACCGGCGATGACGATGATGATAAATGGAAACACTGTGCCACTTGTGTTTGCATGGCTTCTGTTATGGAGCTTTATTGCCTTGATTTAACTGGTGGTGCATTTAGTTTGTAATGTTAGAAAAGAACAATGTAAATGCAATTACAACACTATGGTTTGCTACTGATTGGTGGGGACCCTAGAAAGTGGTGAATAAAATTCTTAAAAATTGCTAAAAAAAGTGGTGGACAGTGGTGAAAAAAGTTTATATAAAAAGGCTCATACATGTGGAAAGTGGTAAATAAAATGGTGAAATAATTTGAGGCAATTTTAATATTTATGGTGTTTAATATGTTAAAAGATAAATACTAAATAAAGTTAAATCTCAATACAATGTATATAATGAAATGCTCTTTTAAAATTTGTAATACAATGTGATTTCTTCTTACTTTTTAAAATATTTCTGCAGCATTATTTCCACATTTTGTGGCTTTAAATTATTAAATCTGATGGTATATTTCCATAGTGGGAAAAGGCACGTTGAGCATCAACATTGGATGGTGGAATTCATAGTGCCTAGATACTTTTCTCAACAAATGTTGGGTATTCATTCCCCATTGCCAACAATATTGTCACAATATTAATTTGGTCCCTATTTACTGCTGCTTTCTTAATGCTGGCCCTTCAGCTAGTTCATGAAGTGATACATCTTTCATCACAGGCATGCCAGCAATCATAGAATGCAGATTTGAACCAACTGAATTTGTTAATATATTTTGTTCATCAAATAATTTCCCCATATTGGTGATGAGTCCTCACCCTTTATTCTCACATTGTAGCAGTGATAGTTTTGTGTGACATTTCTCCTAAATTCTGGGATATTTGTTGAATGCTGCAATTCTTTTGAACTAAAGTAACAAGTTTTTGTGTGCCTTCACCCAGTACACCACTACCTGCTGCCTCAAATGTGCCAAGAATATGCTTGATCTTTGACATTATTTTGTGCTCATATGGGTATGAATTCCCTTCAGGAACGTGGATTAGATCAATAACTGATTTATAATGTTTTAAAGAAAGGATGCTGAGGCCACTAGCATTCACATTATTTTGCATAAGGTTTCTGAAATATGTGACTGCATAGCTTTCCTCTTGCAGTGATGAAGAAAATTCCTTAATATCTATAATGTGTTCCTTAATGTATTCTATAGATTTGAACCATGAATTCCAGCGAGTTCATGCAGGCATTGGAAACAGAGTGCACTTGCTCTCATCATTTACATATTTCTGCCTTAAGAAGGAAACGAAGTGGTGTTTCCTGTTCCTTATGTTCATAAACAGTGCCTTTGACTGGGCAATACTGGTATTGAGCTCAGGAAGAAGGTTCGACCACATGCTGGCTATAATATTTAGTCTGTGTGCCCAGCGTTGAATGTGCACCATACAGTCTGAAAATGGTATCCACAGTGAATCCACACAGGCATCCATATATTGTGCTGAGTCTGAAACAACTGCTACAACTTTATCAAATTCAATACTGCAAGACATAACACTTAATATGGCACGAGATCATTTTGCTGTTGTTGAATCTTCCTGGACTTTGACACCACCCACATAAGTTCTAGTGGTTTCAGCGCAAATAAGTGGACAAAGCAAAACTTCAAAAATGCATTGTCCTTTGCAGTCTGTAGTCTCAACACTCAGGATCACCACTGGCTTGTGCTTGCCTGCCTCTTTTAAAGCCTGTATATGTTCCTCTCCAAGAACTGGAACATACTTGGTGCGCAATGTATCAGTATGAGGAAGATCCCTAGCATGCAAGAAATAAAAGAGTCCCAGTAAATTCTTTGGACAGTGGCAATTTCGGGGCAAAAAAAGGAAAGAAAGACTGACCAAAAAAAAATTTTTTTTAAAACCACTTATTTGCTAGAATGAATTCAGTATTCCCCTCTTTTACAAGGGAGCAGAGGAGCAAGGTTGTAAACAGGGAAAGGGTAAATCACATGAAATCACTTTCACCTCCAGAAAGTATCCTAAAGTGCAGTTAGGTTGCAACATTTCCCATTCAACAAGAAGTATCCTTATTTTTGTACTGGCAGCTGAGATTAGGCACAATTCTTGTAGAATTCTGCTTTCCAGGAATTTCCAATTAAGTACACTGTGTCCAGGATTGAGACTTGAAAAGATGCAGTTTTTTTTTTTTTTAACTTCATGTTCTATTCTTGAAAGAACTTTAACTTCATGGTGCGACAGCCCAAGGAGAGCCATAGCCTGCCATGGGGTGGAGTGTTGGAGGGTGGGACGTGGTAGCGCCGCGCTCCCTTTCGGTCAGTTAATTCAGCCTTCCCGACCTTGAGATACTACTTTTTCATTCAAGTAGCTCCTCGGGGGACCTAACAACGAGGCTGAGTGAGCCCCGTGCCAGCTCTCAGCAGGAGAAATAAATTAAATTGAGCTTTATTTATGGACGCTCTTTAACTGCTGTGGTTCTTAGCGTCCCATTCTATATTATTGGGCGTTAAAGACCGCTTAATTTTGCTCAGATGCCTATTCTTTCAGGCTTAAGGTTCTTTTACGTGCCGTAAATCTACGACACGGGACCCCCGGCTTTACTTTCTTTCCGAAGGAAGCCATGCTACGCCCGAAAAAATCCATCGTCCTATGCCGGGTTTGAAACCGCGACCTTGGGTTTATGAGGCTAGCATGGTAACCACTATACCACGGAGGGCGACACTCAGCAGGAGAAAATCCCCACCAGGTACTGTGAATCGAACCCGAGTCTCCCGTTTGGTAAACACCCGGGCTACCATCGCGCTAAAGAGACGACCATCCTTGAAAGATACCAATTTCTTCAATAAATGTAATAATAAATTAAATAAATTTTAATACTTATTGTTTATTTAGTCAAAACATGTATTTCCGGTGAAATCTCTGTATTTAATTTTTGGGTTGAATACAATACCTTCTTTACAGAAAGTAAAGATAGGCAATCAAATCTCATCCAAGATGAAAATGTCCCTGGGTTCATATTTCAAAGCCAGCTTCTGTAATCTTCCGCTGTTTCGCCGGTAACAATAGATTCTCGAGAAATAGTTTTGTTACACAACTTTCTGATTCGATTAATCTAGCCAATGGATGCGCTAAAATTTTGAATCCCAAGATTCCCTCCCTCCCCCCTTCCACAGATATTGGCCTTTGGCATAGACCCCATTTGGCCATTGGCTAATGGATAACTCGCTAGATGGACACAAATATATAACAGAACATGCCCGAAGCGGAAATCGAATCCACGACCCTTTCACGGCGGAGCGTCGACGCCAAACGCGTCAATGAAACCACGGCTAACGGGGCCGGCCGAATCCCCAGAATGTTGGCCACTTTAAAAGCCGGGATTACGATGAACTTAATGCCACGGGAAGTCTAACACATTGGATTAAATGATATTTGGATTGATGGTAACGAGAGTTTATAAACGCCAAACTTCTACCCGTTGTTAATTTTGATGTTAAATGGTAATCAGAACTAGTCGTGTGAAAGAGTAGCAAGATAAAACCTGCCAATTGTGAGTAATTTCCAATTCAGCATTTCTGAGCTTCAAGTCCCGTCATGTTAAGTTCGTCGTAATCCTGGCTTAAGTGCCTTTCTGCGCGCCATCAACTGGCTTAGCCTTTTGCTCGAAGTTTCGAACCTGTTTCCAGTTTATTTATATTGTGAATACTGCGTATTTTATCGAATAAAATGTTGATTCCGGGCTTCTAGGCCGTGGCCCAGTAGATGTACATTTTATTGCATAGACGCCGGCCGTGAAAGCCTAAGCACTCATACTGCGTATTTTAGTTTTTTGGATGTTGGGCTGCATCCTGAAGCACTGGATTTAGTGCTTTCTTTGTTTCGACCACTGAAATCTACGTGGACACAGAAATCAGAAACTTACGTGTGTAACATGGATGCTCTGTGTTCTCAAGCATGGTGAACGCACAATGCCGACACAGCATATTATTACACAATAACAGCAAAGAATTAACGGATTTAGGAATAGGAGGGGTAATGGCGCTCACTTAAGGAAAACATAACAGCAATCTCTTAAAATGCACCTAAACATGTGGATTATTAATATAGCACAGTCATTAAATATTTTTCTTCGCAAATGAATACATTTTTTGGAATAAACATTATATTGTAGGAATTAAAAATTAAATTATAAAACTATGTAATGAGCGGGATTGCCGGATGCTTGAGGGCAATGGCGCTCAGTCTGGCCAGTTCAAAGGTTACACAAATCACACTTATAATTTTGTGATTTATCAATTCCACTACAATCTTTATGGGTCCAACTTGCACAAATGGTGCATCGGAACCAGACTTCACCATTTCGACCAAACTCCTCGCAGATAGTCCACCCACAACCAGGAAATGGATTTGGAGTGATGTCATCTAGTTCGTCATCGCACAACTCTGTTTCTTCCTTTTTGCTCTTTCTATTTTCTTTGCTCTATAATTTGATGCAGCTGGTGTGATGGACCTCTTTTGTCCTTTCTTAAATTTTGAAGAAGACGCAGCTGAAATTAGCTTGTTGGTCTGATTCCTTGTAGACTCTGGTTTCTTTAATCTTAAATTGGGGTGTCTTCTAAGGAAACCGTAGAATCAATCTTTTCCATCCTCTCACTTCCCTTTGCAAAAGTTATTTTTGATCCCATTTTGATCTGCATATTCCAAAACAATGTTTCTGAGCTCAGAAGGTGTAATATCAAAATATAAATTTGAAAGCGTCAAGGCATGTTTTTCCATTTCGATTTCCTGAGCCTCTGTAAAAACGCACTTTGCACCTAACGATGGATCATAAACCTTCCCTGATTCTATTCTATCGTTGATTGGGCTGAAAGTGAATATTGAACTGCTGCGCTGCTTGTCTTATAGAAGTTCCTGCTTGAATTATTTACTGTTCTGAATGCTGCTGTCATTGTCTCCAATGACCATGTTAACTTATTCGTAACTTATTCCATGTTAACGAATAATATGCAAATATTGTAATAAGGTAGCATCATCTAGGTTACTAAATGAGTTTAATAAACATAAAATGGAAGATCTTTTAATTAAATGCCCAAAAAGCTAATTTTCATAATTAACATTCACAAATAATAGTTAAACGTTATTTATAAAGTACTAGCCAATTTTAATAATTTATAATTTATTAATTGGCATTTTAAGAATTAGGAAAGTTCTTATTTAAGAGCCTTATTTTTCTTCATAAGTTTATAATAAACCTCACAAAGATAAGGTAAGTAATGCTGCACAGTTGAGGGATAATGCCGCTCACCTGAGCGCCATTGCCCTCCATGGCCATTTTGGAATTCTTTGCCAATAGTGAAGAAACCAAATGACTTCTTGTGCTTTGCAATATATTAATGGAAATCCATATGCATCCCCATTCTCAATTTGAAAACTGTCATGGACAGAAAATAATGGATAATCGCATACCTTCAGATTTATACACACTAATTTCTATAATAAATTTTTGCTGAAAATATTCTTGCAGATTAGAACAAAACTTCTTCCCTCGCATTCACCATTCAACTGCTACGAACTTATTAAAAACTGCCACAAGATGCCAGTACCTCCTGGGTAGGTAAAACTATCCCTAAACCGAAATAATTGCATGAGCGCCATTACCCGCCGAGCGGCATTACCCTTTGTTCCCCTATGATTAAGCCACAGCGATTTTCGAAAATTACCTTTAGCCGCCGAACTCGGATCAAAAGAACAAAGTGTCAAAAGAAAGGCGTAACAAATAAATAGAATGTAAATGAATCGGCAAGAATGACTAACTGCGACAAAAGCATGCCCAAAACAGTTCTCAGCCAAAAACGGAAAGCTTCTACAAGACAAACTTGATAGTTTTAGTTACCTTACACCAATTTGACTTCAAAAAGATGTGCTTATGCATAACCAAGTGTGAGGTTAAAAGGATCATGCATGGTTCATGATTTGATTACATCTTCTTGGTTGGAAGCAACGCCATTACTTCGATACCGCACCCCCTTCCAACTGGCTTGCGTACTTTTAACACGTAATCATACAAAGGGACCAGCAAATGGTGTTGCAGACGACGGGATCGTAAATGTGGGATAATACTGTAATTAATTTAAAAAAATTGTATTTGAGCTTACATGGAATGTATTTGTTGAGAAAACTCTTAAGATTTGCATTCTCCAATTTTTCAAGTGGAATATTTGCAGCGAGGAATGCTTCCGTCAGATGCTTTGCTAATTCTTCTTTTTCTTGTTTATGACCCTTGATTGGATATTCAAGTAGTGTAGCATTTAACGTTGTTCTGCTTTCTTTGCCGTGTTTCTTGCAGATATCCAGTCTATTCAAATCTACGATGGAGTTGCAGCATTTGCACATCCATATTTTCTTTTCGTGATTAAAAACATAAAATCCATCTTGTCGAAACTCATCTACGCGACTCTGCACTGTCACAACTTTCGGCATTTTGAAAAAAGAAATCGCACTCGCAGACATTTCTTTTTCTGTCAAATCTCAAAGAAATTCTTGTCTCGCACCTTATCCACTGTTTCACGTAAACAATAACACCACCTTACAATTCAAGAAGAAACGCAACTTCTCACTCACTTGGTAATAGCGCCAGTGGCAACACCAATCGCAATTGGAATTTATTGTTGAACTAAAAGAAAAGAAAGCGAACGAAAAATAGGCGCTTCCTTTTGCCCAGATGGAACCGCGGTTGTCTTGTGATCATTGTGCATTATTACAGCCATTATTAACGTTCGAGAACAATGAAAAGTATAACCATAGCAGATTACAAACGCCTTTTTCTTTTTCTTTCTTTCTTTTGTCTTTTTTTTTTTTTTTTTTTTTGCGATCGTCATAAACGTTGAACAATTTCGCGGAAAATCATGAATTACGGGCTAATTCGCGAAATAAACCTGAAACATAAAAAATCGCGAAATGTCGCGAGCTTAAAACTGCATCAAATTACGCAACAAGCATAACTATATCTTAATTTTGCCTATATCTTTCGTTTTATCAACATTCGCGAAAAAAACGTTTCGCGAAAATCAAGGGTCCCTACTGATAGGTAGTTATCAATTTTTAGTTATTTATCAACTTATAAGGTGAACTTATGCCCTGAAAATGAGTGGAAAATATTCTAACATCAACTTTGCTCTGTTTATGTTGTTCTTGCACATCATTCAGGAATCCTGAAAACAGTCTCTCAATGAGCACGACCCGCTGACTATCTCCAGTGAGACCACTCACACCATTTCCGCTATGATTGGTTTTAACTTTAAATATCCCCATTGATTTCTTTATGACTACTTTTAGATGAAGGGATATCTGTACATGTCAAACACAGGGCAAATGGACCACTTGGTATAGTGAACACATGTTAAACAGGAACAGTGCACAGTGGGACCAACAGAACGATATTTACAGATTTGCCAACTTTGGAAAATTGTTACCAGATTGTCAAAGATATATAAGAGGGGATATACTTTTTTTTTGTGGTAGTGTTTAACGCCCGCTTTTACTGCTCTGGCACTGCAGGCGATGACACTGATGTTACATGAAGATGGAGCCTCGGTGGAATGAGATGGTGTGGGAAACCGGAGAAAACCCGCCCTTTATCCACCACAAATTCACATGCGGTCACTTGGGATTGAACCCGGACCATCTAGGTGAGAGGCGAATGGTCTGACCACTCAGCATGGCGCGGCCCGATGAGGGTCAATCATTATTGGCTGAGTGATGTTGTGATCAAGGGTTGACATGGTCATAGAAACCTACCCTACTTTTATTTTATAGTATAGCAGGTAGTAGCTGTTACGATCAAATTAAAATTAAATGCCCTATAAATGCACTCTTTTATATGAAAGCGATTAATTGTTATTGCTTTGTACAAAAAGTTAAATGTATCAGTAACTGCAGATCATTTAAGGATACTCATAATTTTTCTGGATTTGCTTTGCTTTGTGTAATATCTAGAAATAATGTGTTTGAATCAGTGTGAAGAATTAAAACCTACTTTTTGATATTTTTCAGGATGCCTTTGAGAACTACAAAAGAGTACCCTGCCCTAATGACCCAAATCAGTAAGTTGGTAACTCTTCATTCATGTGCATAAAATTTGTTGAGCAAAGTAAACACACTTGCTAATGAATGGCAGGGGTTTCAGAATCCTATCATACACATACACAGAAAACTGTCCATATACCCAGGAAATCTGTGTGATAGCTACAAATGAGTTTGATGAGTGGCTATCAAACTTTTTACATGGTGGGACACTTTTCACTAGAAAGTTTTATCACAGAGCAGTAATTTTCACCTAGCACTTATATGATCATACCATATGAGTGTGGATAGAAGGTTAACATCCAGAATTTAAAACTGAAGATACTAAACAAGCTGTATAATTACATGCAATATTTTCTGCTGTAATTTCAAACCATACTTTAAAAAAAGAAAAACCACCACCAACAACAGCAACAACAAAGAAGCACCACCTTTTAATACAAAATAAAAGCAAGTATTTCAAATCCAAGTATTATGGTTACTTGATTCTAAAATGGTGAATGTCAAAAAGGTGGTTCTTAGTTATAGGCATTTAAAATTTTTTTTATAACTTTTGAAATATTTTTCAACAATTAGTTTTGTAATTGAAGAGCTCAGAGCAACACGGCCCTAACCCACATTTCAAAGTTTTAAGTTGTAGTTGTAGTTGTAGTCATTTAAAATTGTTTTTCAAATAATAGGCAGTTTATTTACCCCTATTTTCAGATACATTAACCCTACCCCAGGCACACTCTAATCTCTACATGGTTGGTTGTGCAGTTTTAGAAAGTGCCAATGACTGTTAACTAATTTTGATGTTTTGTGTGTTTTCATTATTTTTATAGTGGAATTACTTTGTAGTTTAACTCTCATTGATAGTGCAGCTGTTTTTACAGTTTATTTTTAATCCTAGTACTATAATTATACTTGCCTAAAAATAAACAAACAGTGAATACTACATTATTAAAATATTAACACAAAATGCAGTAGTTTTGTTAAACTATTTAATAGAAGAAAAAATATACAAGTAATTACATCAAAATATAATACAGAACATTTTAGTAATAACATTTCTTTTCTCATTTCTTTCCATTGCTCCATTTCTCCAATTTTTCCATGTTTCAAGCAAAAATATTTTTTACACTTCTTGCATCTATGTTTGTCATTCTGGAGATCCCTTTTGTATTAGCAGGTTTGCATGAGCCACAATGTTTCTTCTCAAAAAGAGTTGGATGGGGTCTCCCAACTGGTTCTTTCTGAGCATCTTAAGTTTCAGGTCAGTATTTTTGGAGCTTCAACTGTAGTTGTCTATGCAGTCCCACTGGATAAGTACTCTTGCATAAAAACTTTTCGGATACTAGTTTGACAGACAAAGTTCTAAGATACAATATTTTCTCTCTTGTTTATCACTAATCCATTTCCAGTTGCTAGTACATTTTTTTTTTTTTTTTTTTTCCTTTTCTTTTTTCTTAACCATCGACAGTTTAATCAAATTAGCTGAACAGTGATAACATACATATAATTTTTATACTTCTATACTGGCATATTATACATTTTTAAAGTAGCAAATATATCAGGAAAATATGCATATGACCACATAAAAAGGTTTTCAAAAGTTCGTAAGTCTAATTAAAAGAGATATCACTGGTTATTTGAGAAAAATATATAACATGGCTTCTGTACATTCTACACACATTATGGCCGCACCATGGCCGAGTTTTTAGACCACTAGCCTCTCATCTAGACGGCCCAGGTTTGATCCCAAGCGACCGCATGTGAGATTTGTGATGGACAAAGCTGCGCAGGGGCAGGTTTTCTCCAGGTTCTCCAGTTTCCCCTGCCATTGCATTCCACTGGTGCTCCATCTTCATTTCATGTATCACCAGTGTCATCACCTGCAGTGCCATAAGTTGTAAAAGCGGGAATTAAACACTACCAAAAAAAAAAAAATACACACATTATAATATGCACAATAATAACATTCTGTAAATGTATATCCACCGTGCACTACCATATGTATTAATAGAAAAAACAAAGTGGATACATTATTTGTTCAACAAGTAGTATTATTTGAAGTTTTCTCCCATTTTAGTGGTTGTGGTGCACTGAGGAAATTTTAGATCTTGGGGACCTTATTGAGGTAGAAAGTTTCCACCAAAGTTGGTGAATCTGGAAAGTTTCCATTATGCCAACAGCATTTTCTGGCTGGTATGGTAATGCCTACTCTCTGCCGCAAAAATTTCATTGAACAAGGATCAGCAGATATGTTCTTTAAAAGTAGGCCAATTTCTTAGAAAAGCTTGTTGGCCTTCTCACACCATGGTCCAAAGGTTTCAACTTATAATGCAACAAAGCTGTAGTCTTCTGCAATGTTGCAATATTTGTTGTTTTTTTTTTTGAGCTGCAGGTGATTCTGCAGCTGATCCAGGAATTTGGGAACTGGAATGTAGACAAGAGGGTGCCATAGTATCCATAAGTGACATCCCATACTAAAGGGTTTCCCTTCTTCCAGGGTAACATTGTTAGGCCATCTGGGTATTTATCATTATATTGATACATTCTAGATGCTTCCAAAATGGTTGGGATTCTGCAGATGTAAGTGCTCTCTTTAGTGTGTTATTTAACACAACCATGGTACTACATACACATTTATGCTGCTGGCATATACACACAATTCTTAAAGTTATACCAATTTGGAATGATAAACAAAAGTTGTCCATGAGGGTACCGATACTCGAAGATGTTAAAACAGTTAGCCATGAACTTGCTTCTTTCACTTGAATAGCATTGTGACTTGCACGATTGGTTGGTGTTTGTGCAGAAGCAATCAGAAAGTCATGGATATGTGTGATGTTGATCAAGTCCCAGTTTTACTGTTTATCTGAATGGATGAGGGAATTAATGTAGACCAGACCAGATGAGCTTCAAACATATGACATCCCAGCTTCATCACCGTAAGTAAGGAGCACAGACGTGATTAAATTAGTAACACCATGAGTCACAGATAGAAAAGCCAGTAAACAAACATTATTTAGTGCACAAATTCCAAGCCCAACAAAACCAATAGACAAGTGTACTAAGATCCATTGTGTATCTTTCAAATGCATATTTAATATAGATTCCAAGCAAACTTTAATAAATCCATCCACCTTGGTGAGAAGAGTAGGAAAAAGACATGAAGAGGTGGATTGCATGGAATAAGTGAATTTAGGAATTGTGAAGCAATTTTTTAAGATAAAGTATGCCGTGTGAGAAGGTAGATCTAGCAAAGTGTCGGTTACTGTTTTCATGACATTAAGTTTCTGGCAATAAGCTGTCTCCACTGCTTCGAGAAAGATTGGTGACTAGAATAAAGTGAGTTCTTCTTTATTGACAAATTTTAGTTCCATCAAAGATCTTCTGAAACTCAGATACAATAGTGTCATCTCTTTTGAGCAGAAAAATAATTCTCATTTATTTGGATTAATTTCCAAACCAATAGATTTGGAGCTTTTCATCGGTGCTTAGAAGTCAATGAGAACCTTGTCTGATTCGTCTCCTATAGTTTCATCAGCCAAATAAAATAAAGGAGAAAGCTTTCTATCTTCTCAATTATAGGATGAACCATAAGACTGAAAAGTATTGGACCTAAATGGTCACCTTTTAGAGCATCTTTTTGTGAAATAATTATTTTTAACTATACAAAAGTTAGTTGGGGATTTGTTAGCCAGCCACAAAAAAGGATAGAGTTTAGGCATTTGTTGCCTAGCGTTGTTTAACATAGAACCCCTTTTGATACAATTGAAAGCATTTTTGAAATTGATCTTGAGAAGCACTTTATTATTGTAGAGATTATTATTCAAAAAAGTCTCTACAGAATGAATGATGGTTTTGCAACCATTCTAGGTGCCATAACCAAGCTGATGAGGTTGGAAGTGTGTGGTGGTTTCTTTTCTTAGATATCTGCAAGCCAGTTTTGCAGCTCTTCTCAAGTACAACTAGGGAAGCACCATATAGAGTAGGGCAAATGACACTATCCACCTTGCCATTCAGCATGTGGTTGCACAGTTTGGTTATGGCATAAAAAGAGGGTTCCAGTATCTCAAGAAGATTGAGAAATCAGATCTGTAATATGTGGAGGCCTTATTCCATTTACACCAAAAGAATAACCATTGTTGAAGCTGCAAAGTTTATCTAAAACATCTGCTGAAACAGCAAAGCTTTGAGTATCAATTGAAGGTGGTTCTGGAAAGGTAAGTAATCCTGATGGAGGAGGATTTTTATCCAATAAAAAGCAATTTATCCAATTGCTTGCTAATCCTGAGTTAAATGATAGTATTTAAACTGCTCCCTTTATGTCACCATTGGAAAATTTAGCTTTTACAATTCAGCATTTTGAAGAAAGCATTTTCTTTTTGGCAGAATAAGATTTTTAAGTCATCTTTGATGCTGGTAACCAATGAGTTGTTTTGCCTTTGCAAGGCTTTTATGGCACTTGAAGAGCTATGAGTGCAAAAAGGAAAAGGTCTTCTTTGAAACAAATCCTTAAATTTTATGACAAAGATTGTTAGCTGCAAAATATTTTGCTCCTTTAGGGATTCTTCTTAACACCTGAACATTCTTCTTACATGCAGTTAACTTAGCATTAAGTGGTTCCTGCAATATAATTTGAGGTTCCTCTAGTCCATCAAAGGATGTGTTAGGATGAGCTTTTGCCCAATAAATATGAAGACCTTTGGTATCTTTGAAAACTTTGGAATCCTCAATGCATAAGTGGGAGGTAACTAAATCAAAACCACCAGTACGAGAGTTTGAGGGATTTGCCTTATTCTTGCTCAAATGACACATCCTGGGAGAATTTGAAGCATAAATCACCCCGACTTCTTCATTACTCGACCTGCATAAGGTCCTAAAACTAGCTGTGACAAGCTTCACATAGTAATGACAATTTATCTTCAAAGTCAAAAGACACAACTAAAAAACGACAGCTAAAGCATTCTTTAACATTCACATATCACACAAATACGGATAGTAGAATCAAAGATTTAAGCAAACAAAGAATTGAATAAGTATGGCCTAGTAATAGAATTGAAAACATGGTGCATTTCAAAATAGCAAATATGTATATAAAATTAAAAACTTTTAGGGAATTAAAATTTTTGGTGCCCCATTGCACCGATAGCTCACATAACACAAACACAGTAAAATTTTGAAGACTAGCATGTATGGATCCTCTTTTAAACTTGATGTTATTGATTTTGTTGTTTCTTGCGATGTCATTGAAAGAGTATGAAGTTTCAAGACAACAAGCACATGTATGTATAGAATGGTAAACAAATTCACAGCAAATGTCTTAGATTTGTTTATGATAAACAATGATAATCATACTATTTACTGAGCATTTATACCAGTTATGTTTAGCATAGAAATGAAAATAATTAATAGTCAATGTCTTTGTTTTTGACAACGTAGCTGGCATTCGCCTTATCCAAAGTGTCCTCTTCAGTCTTTGTCTTGTTGTAGAATGTTAACATCATAGGTTTAGTGCTTTCTCGGATATCATCATCTACTGAGTATTTTATGCATACTTTAAACTGCGACCACATTTGGACTTTTCAAGGAACATAGGAAATCAGAGTAACTTGTGTGCTGTAGCCAGGCATTGATGACTTAATTTCCCTGTGTTTCACATTCAGTAGTCCAGCTGGCAAATATCTTTTTTCTTATTTATTGTCCCAACATATCACAATTTATTTTTCCTCAAATCGGTAACTAAGTCTATATCTGTAAACAAATTGTTAACAGTTATGTTATGGTCAGTGTTATAGATAAACTCTGTCAATTGCTTAACAGCTTCAGAAGGGGTTTTATTTATGGAAAAGGGTCCCTCAGGTTGCTTCCTTGCATAAATTTCCAAATTATGGTAATAACACATATTAGCATCTGCTATGGCTTTAATGCTGTATTTGACTGGGTTTGGTGATAGGATGTACCGTTTAAATCTATATTTTTCCATGAAAGGCATCAGGGTATTCATCTATCATTACATGATCCCCAAAAGAAAAGCTCTCCCCAGGGACATGCTGTACCTGTACCAGGTTTGGCAAACCTGGGGTCCCAAACTAACCTTCACTCCCTCTGTGGGCAACCTCTGAGTGGTGAGGGAGTTTGGTCAAAATGACCACCTACGTGTAGGCTGTGCGTGGAGAACCATGTCAATGGTAAGGAATATCCTGGTTGGTTGAGGGTTGCGTACCTGGGCCTGGGCTTCTGATTTTCAGTAACTGGGGAGGGTACACAACCTAATACAGCACTTTGGTTTCGGCTTCACCTAAACAGGAGGCTAGGGACTAACCCAGCCCTAGTCAATCAGCCAGGACTAGGTATTACACTGAACACCAGGGTGAGTGGGATGGCGAGCCAGCCATATCCTGTGTAGCCCTGTCACCCCAATGGGGTGACCCCTCGTTGGGTTCCATGGTGGGTGGGGAGCACAGGGGGATGAAATAAAGCCTTTTATAAGGGCACCAAAAAACAATTTCTAAAACCTAGTAAAGTGAGTGTAATAGAAGTAGTCAAGTCTTGTGGTCCTCGCTACTTGGTAATTAGTTGGACAGAGGAAGGAAAAAACTTTATGTCGGTGAGACCCTTTGCTATCCAAAAGGGTCTTGATAAAATCGCTGGTCCCGTCAAATCGTTCATTAGAGCTGGAAACGGCACGCTGCTGGTGGAAGCTGAATCCCCGTTCCAGGCAGGTAAGCTACTTAAGGCCCATATGTTAGGCAGCTACCCAGTGAAAGTTATTGTGCACAAGACATTGAACACTTCACGTGGTGTGGTGACCACCCGCGCACTGGACGGTTTGAGTGCCAAGAAATTCAAGAAAATCTTGCAGATCAAGGCGTCACATCTGTTTAGCGGGTTCGGCGGAAAGTGAATGGAGAATTCATGTCTACCCTTACGTTTGATCGGATAGAACTCCCTCAAAAGATTAAGGCGGGATAGGAGGCCATCGAGGATAGGCCCTATATCCCGAACCCACTCAGCTGCTGTAAGTGTTTTGTGCATACTATCTACTTTTGCTCTGGTCGGTCTGTGTGTGTGTGTTAACTGTGGTGACGTCATGCACGATGGAACAGGCACATTAACTCCATCTTGTGTTAACTGCGGCGGCGAACATTCGTAAGGTTCCCACGACTGTCCCTGTTATGCAGAAGAAATCTGGGTGAAAGAGGTGTTGGAAGCCCGGAAGCTCTTGCGCATCCGCCAACCCTCTGTCTCGCGGTCCGGTAAGTATAGCTCAGTAGTAGCTAACCGGTATCCTGACGGGAAATCGCTACTCAAGCTTGCGAAATTAACGGGGCCACCATTGCTGAAAATACCCTCGTTGCCAGGCCGCTAACAAAGCCCTCTGCATCTGCGTGTACATCTATGTCGGCGCTTACATCTGCCAAATCCGCCACCATAAAGAATCTAGCACAGTAATTACCCAGACCGTGGATCTCGGGAACTAAGCCCGGCAAACCTATTAAATCTTCTGCACCGGAGATGACATTCAAGACCAGCTATGTTCGCACCAATTTCTTAGAAAAAAGTTTTAAGTCCACACCCACAACATCTAATGGGCGGAAAAGTCCACGAAACTCTCCACGTCAATCCTTTTCTGAGGAATCTTCTGGGGGAAGTATGGATCGGCAACGACCAGCTTCGCCGATCAGTACCTTTAATTGGTTCAAGGTTCTCGAACCGAAATTTTCAATTGGAAAGGGGTCCTCCCCCCCCCCCATGGGGGAGATGGAACAGGATGATTCTGCCCTCGCTGCAAAACGGACAATGCGTAAGCGGCAGGATCGTGCTCCTGAACAGAGCGTTAGTCCGACGGCCAAAAAGAACAAATTAAAACGACCAGGGCGGCCCAATATGCAGAATCGCCTTTCTATATCGAACTTATTCCTTAATATACACAATGTCTATCCTACAGTGGAACATAGTGGAATAATACCACATCGACCAGAGCTTGAGTTGCTGCTCCACCAGACCCAGCCTTTAGTCTATGTTTACAACAGACCAAGCTCCGTCCTCAAGAAAACTTTACAATCGGGCAATACTCCTCTGTACGGTGTGATTTATCACCGGCAGAGGATGTTCCTGCACATGGGGTCACCATGGTCACCATATCTTCTGCGAAGATATCGTCTGTGATATCTTAGCAGAATCTGTACCCATACAATCCGACATACAGTCCACCGCTGTGAGAATTAGGGTAACTATCGATTAGCTTCACAATTTGCAATATATATCTTCGTCCGTCTGACGACCTCTCGCGCACTGATTTAGAAAACCTCGTTTCTCAGCTACCAACACCCTTTCTGTTAGTAGGGGATGTGAATGCCCACCACCCACTTTGGGGTTCCCCTCGGGCTTGTGCAAGAGGTCAGCTAATTGCAGACTTCTTGGACAATAAGAACCTCACTCTCCTGAACACCGGAGAGCCAACCTTTCTTTCTGACGCCTTTCATAGTTTTCATACCTTGACAGAGCGATTTGTTCACCACAGTTAGCGGTCTTGTTATCCTGGAATATCATCTCTGATTTCCACTCTATGACCACTTTCCATGTCTTTCCATGTCTGTTGACACGCGCTGTATTTTCCACTCGTTTACCTAGATGGCGCTTAGATCTCGCCATCCGGGAATTGTATTCCCGCTTGGCTGAATTTAACTCCGATGAGCACGACTCTGTGAACTATTTAGTCGACCATCTCGCAGAGAAAATTGTTTCCGCTGCTGAGCAATCCATTCCGCGTTCGACTGGCCAAACCCTTCGATTACCTGTACCTTGGTGGACCGATGAATGCCAGAATGTTATTTGTGCCCGCAGGCGTGTTCTCCGGGTTTTCCAGCGTCGCCCTACACTGAATAATCTCATACAATATAAAAAGCTGCGTGCCAACTCTAGAAATATTATTAAGGATAGCAAAAAGATATCCTGAAGCAAGTTTGTAGCATCATATAACAAACATGCTCCTTCCTCTGTCGTATGGGATAAATTAAGGTATGTGGCCGAAAGATCGACCCATATGCCAATTGCTGGTCTAAAAACAGCGGCAGGCGCTGTAGTTGATTCGTTTGCGATGGCTAACACACTTGGCAGTGCTTTCGCTCAAGTGTCTAGCTCGGACAGTTATTCTCCTGAGCTTCTGCCTGTGAAGGCTCAGGTGGAATCTCAAGGGTTCTCCTTTCGTTCTCGAAACATGGAAGACTATAATAGTCTTCTCACCGTGGCGGAGCTAGACCATGCACTTTCACAGTCGCGAAACTCTGCACCCTGTCGCCATGGCATCCATGTCCAGATGTTGCAACAATTTTCTCATGAAGGTAAGGCTTGTGTACTCCAGGTCTATAATCATGTCTGGTTTGACGCCACATTTCAGATAAGTAGCGGGAGGCTGCCATCATTCCAATTTTCAAACCTGGTAAGGATCCTCACCTTCCTTCCAGCTAGTGTCCCATTTCTCTCACTAGTTGTGTTTGCAAGGTGATGGAACGCATGATAAATGGGCGGTTTGAATGGTGGCTTGAAACTCACACATTATTGACCAACACCTAATGCGGTTTTCGCCGACGTCGGTCAGCGGCTGACCACCATGTATCGCTGTCGACGCAGACCATGGACGGATTTCTTACTAACTGCCAAACAGTTGGAATATTCTTTGACCTGGAGAAGGCTGATATGTGTTGGCGCGCAGGGATCTTACGTTCCCTCCTGAAATGGAATATGTGTGGACGCCTACCGTTGTTTCTTCAGGAGTTTATGAGAGACCGCGTTTTCCGAATAAGATTCGGCTCGGTTTTTTCGAACCTTTTCAACCCAGAGAACGGCGTGTCTCAGGGATCATTTGCGTGACACTTTTTGTTATAGCTATTAATTCTATATCACGACGTGTTCCCCTAGGTGTCTCGTCTAGCATGTTTGTAAATGACTTCGCCATCTGTTGTACTTCTCAACGAACGCCATTTTTGGAACGCCGTCTTCAGCGGTGTTTGGACAATCTTTATGACTGGAGCTTGACTGGCGGCTTTCGTTTTTCAACTGAGAAGACTCTCTGCGTTAACTTCTGGCGTCGTAGCTGGCGAATGGTGCCCTCTCTTCGACTCGGGTCAGATTTACTTCCCTTTGCAGATCACACGAGATTCTTGGGGTTGGTATTCGATCGGAAGCTATGCTGGTTAACACGTTTAGCACAGCTTAAAGCGCGGTTTGACCGCTCTCTGAATATTTTACGGATACTAGGTGGCAAATCTTGAGGAGCAGGTCGGACAGTGCTACTCTTCGTCTTTATCGAGCGCTGATTCGATCCAAGTTAGACTATGGATGCATTGTGTACTCTTCAGCACAATCATCTGTGCTGAGAAGATTAGACACAACCCATAATCAGGGCATCCGTGTGGCTGTTGGGGCTTTTCCCAGCAGCCCAGCTGTTAGGCTCTATGCAAATTGGCAGAACCCCCTCTGCGATGTCGGCGTGATGTTCTGCTGAGTAATTATGGTTGTGGGCGTAGCAGCCTGAATTCGCATCAAACGTTAATCGCTTTTTTCAATTCCGTGCTGGACGAACGATATGAAAACTTGGCACTCAGTCCCAGGCATACAGGTTTCCGTTTCCATGAGCTTCTTCGGAAAGACGATATTGCACTGCCTCGCATGTTTTCCGATGGAGAGAGGGTGTACCCCTCCCCCTTGATTACGTGCTACATCCCACGTATATTTCGGGATGACAGTTTACAAGAAATCTGCAATGCCTGCACCTAGTATCCGTATTTGCTTTTTAGAATTTTTATCCCATTACAGTAACTGCATTTGTATCTATACCGACGGCAGTAAGGGCGCTGACGGTGTTGAATGATCCATGCAGCGCATCCATCCTCCACATTTTACACAGTTCCGGTGTTAGTGTGGAGTGTGCATGGATTCCTGGTCACATCGGCTTGCAGGATAATGAACAGGCGGATTTGACAGCTAAGACGGCGGCAATACAACCTAGTACTGTGCTTTCTTTTGTAACCACTGTGGACTTCAAGCTTTTTGTATGGAGAGTGGTGCACTCGAGCTGGCATGAAGAGTGGATGTCTCTCCATGGGAACAAACTTAGAGAAGTTAAGGATCTTCCTGTTACCTGGGTAACCTCCTCTTGTAAATCCCATTGGGAGTCGGTGCAATTGGCTTGCTTGCGAATCGGACACTGTAATTTTACACATAGTTATGTTTCTAAGAGGGATTCTGTTCTTATCTGTCTGCTCTGTGGAGCAGTAGTGCTGGTATGGCTGCTAGAATGTGCTTCTCTAGCAGCTCTTCAGACAACATTCCACCTGCCTTCCTCCATCGTGCTGATGACCACAGAGTGGTCGATAGAGTTTTTACCTTTTATCTAATTTGACGTTTCCAATAAGGTTTTAGTTTCTTAGGTTTTACTTCATAACAATTTCTTTTAATGGAATGGAGTTTCATGATTTTAAGTGCTTTTTCTTCCACTAATTTTAACCTGTCGACCATGTTTTAGTTATTTTGTATCCATTACACTCTGTTTTTACATTTTTAGATACATGTATATCTTTTAGCCACCTGTTGTTTAATCTCTATTTTTTTTTTTTTTTTTTTGTTCTTTTTAATTAGGATTCGGCTTTTAATTTTGATTTACTTTATATTGTTATTTTACCATTAGCGTTTTTATTTAATCTTGTTTTATGAGGGTGCTAATGACCTCAGTAGTTGAACACCTTTTAACACCAACCATCATCAAGAGAAAAGCTCTTTTTACAGTTATAAATGAAAATACTTCACGGATTGCTAAGTTATCCAAATTCTTTCACTCCTCTCTTGTTGTTCTGTCATCAAAACGGAGACAGCAAACAAGGGATTTGAATTGTCTCAATCATTACAAGAATGACATTTTTTAACTTCTTTGCCATTTGTACTACAAAGATTTTCTAGTATCATTCTATTTGCATGGAAAACACCAGCCAAATATAACAGACCCAAGGATACCTGTAATTCAGTAATATCAGTCAGTTTTGCATCTCTTTCCATGTGAAATCTGTGTTTTAAGCATTATATATATATTTGTTCCTATTTAGGACAATGCTACCCAAAATTTCATCAGTTATAAATAGTTTCCAGCAGTCGAGTACAACTTTGGTGTGACGTGCCTTGCAAATAACATCTGGCATTAGGGTTACCAAATTATGTGGACTTATTCTTCTTACACCTCTGGGTTCTGAATGCTTTCCCACTTTGTATTTTCATCCCTCTTGTTAATTATATTTATTTATCTTTAAGTAGAACTACACTGTAATTGCAACAAAACTAAACATTGTTGTTCATAGATTCTAGCTTGTGACAAAAGTTCTGCAAAAATCATATGTGAACACTGTGTTAAAAACAGTTTATAGTTCACAAAATTGCCCATCGAAATGGTGTCATGTATTAAATATTTTTCTTTTAATAGAAACATTTTTTGTTAACAGCTTATCCTCCCCATATGTAGGACTGACACTCCCCTAGGACTTACAAGTGGAATCCTAGGGGTTATAAGCCTGTCAGAGTAATAGAAAAATACTATAAAAATTATTGAACAGTTTTACACAGATTTGATTTTCTACACTCCAATCTTGTATTGCAGCATCTTGAATTGGATCTTTTCTTGGTCAGCAAATCAGCTAATTGGTTTCATCCCTTGATGTACTCCAGTCCAAGATCTCCATCCAAAAATCATTCTTTGACATAGAAATGCGTAACATAGTATATGTGCTTCGAATGTTTATGGTATTTTAGATTTTTGGAAAGCACTAGGATTGTCAATGTAAAGCGTAGGAGGTTTGTCTTGATTGGTAGTTGCATATAATTCAGATAGCAACCTTTTCAACCAGATCAACTCCCTCACTTGTTACTACTATTTCTGCTTCAGTGGTAGAAGCTGCTACTAATTTTTGCAGCTAACTGAACCACTCTGCCTCATGTCCTTGTCATCAGAGCAGTCAGGATCACTGTAGAATTTCAAAGCCTCCTTTTTCTACTGAAGATTCTACTGTACTCTTCCAGATGATGCGTTTCACTCGTTTCCAGTCTTGAGTGGTAGATTTTCCATAGCTGGAGCTACTTTGTTCACTGCAAAAGCAATGCCAGAAAGTGAGGTTGGAGCCAAATACAGATATTCCTCACAATAGGTAATTGTGTCTGTGATCTTCTTTTTGATGTCACTTTCTTCGCATCCAATTGGAGTAGAGATTCCATTCGACTCATTTGTTCCAAATCTCTAGGATTTTTCTTGTTTAGTCTTCTTGGTTTTCTCATATTGATCCACCTTCATTCTTCTGTATTTTCATACCCAGGAAATCGTGAGAGATCCCTTTGTTATAGGAGATTCCTGCTATAGCCATTTTAGGAACTCTTCCACTTCTGTTGTATCGCTCATCTTAGTAGATTCCAACAAAGAAGCATTTTTTCGTTTTTCCTGTGAAAGGAAAGTCATGGATAAGCATCACTACTTTTAAATCTACCTTTTTCCATAAATTTCTTGAAACATTGTTATAGCAACATGGTGCCTTTTTGAGACCATACAGACTCCTCTTCAGAAGACATACTCATCCTGTGCCATCTTCAAATCCTTCTGGCTGTTCCGTGTTCACATCTTAAGGTATGCCTTGATTGAGTTCCAGATTCTCTGGAGCAGCCAAGGTGGTGAATTCTCCCATACACTGCATACACCACCGGTGTACTAAACTTGAGAGGGTTCAAAATGACTCTCAATAAACAAGCAAAATAGTCAGAATTTTTGTATGTTATGCTATATACGAAATAATCACAAGTTTGTGCGGTTAAATTGTGCATGCACATCTATCTCACTGCAAGTTAAAATGATAATCATGCTCCCAATATTCTCCGCTAGCTAAGCAAGGCCAGCAATGGTGTGCATGCGCATCTACATACATTCCCAATTCTCTGCTAGAGAGGCGAAGGGAAAGGAGCTAAGTTGCCAGCCGTCAGCTGTTGAAATGCACTGCTAAATTTTGCTATTGGCAATCGTTTTCAGTCTGTATCAGAGTTGTTTTTCTTGTAAATTTTTGTGAAAATGACCAATGTAAGTGCTACTAAAGCTAGTGGTTCTTGTGACTGTGCAGTAGAACGTGTGTTAAAGATTGGATTTTGGAATTTGGAATTTTCTGAAAAACTTAAAATAATGGCACGCCCATCTCCGGACTACCAGGTCTGATTGCAAAATGTCAAGACAGTAAATGAAAGTATAACAGACATTTCTGTGATAGCAATTTTTCTAGGTACAAACGGTTAACTGGTTGAACTGGTTGCCTCAAATTAAACAAACTCTATTGTTGGCCATGTCTTCTTTTTAGTAATGACAAAATAGTACCACATGGTCTCAAGAAGGGTCCATCAATATAGTTTCGCTAATTGGTTCATTAAGTAAGCATGGAAAACCAAAAAATCACATATTTTGTGCATTCACTCCTTGTAATTTTGGCAATACGCGAATAGACCTGCAGCTAAATGCTCAGAAATCACTACAAATTTTAAAGCATAATGAAATGGTAAAAAAGAACAGAGAAGTATTGAATGACCCCATTGTTGTTGTTGGTCACTTAGGAAAGCAGGAATTAGCTTTTAGAGTATCGACGAGTCAGAAAGTTCCTTTAATAGAGGTAATTATATAGAAAAGTTGGATTTACTAAGTATGTATGATCAACTTTTAAATGATCATTTGAAAAATGCTACAGTTTTCCGGGGCACTTCGTCATCTATTCAGAATAATTTTATCAAAGCTGTTAGGGGTGTTTTGGTTAACTGTATAACAAAAGAACTTGCATCCTCTAATTTTATGGCTATTCTTCTAGAAAAGTGCTCAGACATAGTGAACAAATCCCAACTCTCTACCATTTTATGCTATGTGAACAAGTCGGGGGAAGTTAAAGAAAGTTTTATGGACTTTGCAGACGTCAATGCGGATAGATCTGCTGACCCATTTTACAACCATACTTACAACAGTTAAAGAATTTAATATTTGTAAGAAACTTGTCGCTCAGACATATGATGGTGCGGCCGTAATGTCTGGCCAATTAGATGCTCTGCAATCTAAAGTAAAAGTTGCATTTCCACAGGAATTATTTGTTCACTGCTACTGTTATATTCCAAATTGGTGCTGCAACAGGCAGCAATGTGTATTGATAAGTGCAGATTTTTTTTTCAAACTCTATCAGGGCTCTAATTTCTTTATTCATTCCACTAAAAGAATGGAAACTTTGCATGCTTTCATGAATAAAAAGCTATCAAAAGCAGCTCCAACATGCTGGAACTTCAATTCAAGCTTTGTCAACCCTGTATAAGAGCGAGATAACCTGATTTTATTCTTTGAATTCCTGACAGAACCAGAAAACATTGTTAATTGGAAACCTGATACTTTGGTTAAAGCACAAAGTTTTCTTTATGTTTTGACCCATTTGGATAGTGTCTTCCTCCTCAAAATATTTTTGGCAATATTTGCTCATACCAACATTCTCCTCAACATATTACAAGACAAGTCTATGGATATTGCATACTGTCATTCAAAAGTAATCCAGACTAAAAACACTTTAGAAGAGCTAAGAAGAGAAGGGTTCCAAAATATTTGGTAAAGCATTTCTACTGAAGTGATAAATGAACATGCACAAAAGAAAAGGAAGAACAATGAACCAAGTGAAGTTACTGAAGTTATATTCAGAAGGATATTCTATGAAATTTTGGATGTGCTCTATCAAATATAAAATAGGTATTCTGACTACGAAAGTTTTCGTTTCTTTGCTCTCCTTAATTCCTCAAAATTCAAGAATTACAGAACGTCTTTTCCTGATCTCCATTGTTCAAAGTTGTTGGAGCTCTATGGCTCAAATTTTGATTTGGTACATCTGGAAAATTAACTTAGTGTTGTGTACTCTACTGGAGATAACGATTTTGAAGGAAAGTCAGTTGGTGAAATAGTGAAAATTATGAATGAAAGAGATCTGGAATGGGCTTTGCCTGAAGTTTACAAATTTGCTTGTCTAATTCTAACTGTGCCGGCAACTACAGCTTCTGTTGAATGACCATTTTCCACTTTAAATCGAGTAAACTCTCACTGTAGGTCTACAATGGGCCAAGAAAGATTATCCTCTCTGTCAAGGATGTCCATAGAAAAACAGTTACTTTGTATGCTTCGGAAGCATGTTCATGAGAATTTCACGCAAGCTGAAATGGAACTGTTTCTAAAGAAATCTTGTCTATTGGAGCTAACATTTCAGTAAACTGGTAAGTACTACTACTAAAATGAACAATAATTTAAGAATACAGGTTTCCCTCGCATTATGCAAGTAAATGGTTCTCATGAATTATCATGTAAACCAAAAAATGCGTAGCCCGCCTGGATTGTGTGGTCATAGCATGTCTGTCTTACATTCAAAAGGTCGTGAGTCCAAATCTCACTTAGGGTGAGTTACCTGGATAAGTTTTTTTTGGGGTGTTTTCCCTTATTCTGAGAAGATGAATGTTGATTAACTGTAAGCTCCTTGGACCTGAGATCATTTCAGCATCATTTCAGCAATTTCATTCATTCATCACCGGCTATGACCAACCAGGTTAAAGGACGTTAACAAAAAAAAAAAAAAAAAAAAAAATGCATAAAGTGAATGTAATAGTAATATGGGCTATTTCAAGGCAAAAATTAAAAAATGAGTTTTGAACAGATGCATCTATTTATGTCATTTGTACAGTGTTAAAATCACATTTTTTAAAATCGCTTTACATGAAAATGTGTAAAATAAGATAACGCATAACAAGGGATGACTATCTTTTATAGAGTAAGAAAAACGATGACAAAGGGAGCGGTCTACCTAAATTACTGACCTCGAATTGCCACTGGTCCAAATGGTATCATAACGTGTGACAGAACTGAAAGTTTCTTCATAATCAATTCTTTGTATTTGTATATATCCTTTGGCTATTAGTCAAGCCTTGAAACAGACTTTTTCTTTCCCTGCAATCTTTTGGCAAAGAACCCATCAATTTTCAAGATATTTACCTCTTCCTAATTTTCAACTATTTCCTAGGTACAGTTCTTTTTCAAAGACTCCAATTCTTCATTATTCACCATAAGCCACTGATAATTAATTTTAGACTGCATTACTTCAGTATTTGAACTTGAATCCTTTAATTCAGATGGTCTGAGAAGGTATACATACTCTCCAGTGTTCATCTAACTTGGTTTCATTCATTCATGTTTTCTTTTTTTCAATCTTTTCTATTACCTTTTCTTCTTCCTGTTTGTGAACTGACTCTTCTCGTTCTCCAGAAGTAGACACTAAGTCAAATTCTTCTTTTCATAAGTCTTCTGTTCTCTTGTCATGGCTTACATCTGGAGTTGGAAGTTCAACAAAGTTGGTGAGCAGATTGCAGATAACTTCTGACTTGAATTTTACAACATGGCTTAAAATAACCTTTCTCTGAGATGGAGTACAGAGCCTGAATCCCTCCCTATCATTGATGTACCTGACCAGATGACCATGAATATAATGGTGGGATTCTATTGCTTTTCAGCACTATTTACTGCAGTGTATAGGGTTGATTAATGCAATGTTCTATGCCTCTTTTTGCAAGCAATTTAGAAACTTTCTTGTTTTCAAACTCTTTTCCTCCCTCACATCTAAGATGTTTCATAACATATCCGTTCATTTTAGCTTCATTCAGGAACTGTTCCAGAATGGTACTAACTTCACTTTTCTGCTTCAAGAAGAAAATTTGATGAAAATTGCTGATATTATCTTTAAAACACACGGTAGTATGCTTTTCCAAGAGACTCAATAGTCATGGGTGTATTGTGCTCTTGGATTCTCTGGCCCCAATGAGCTTTTTGGCCCTCCAGATTCCTGAAGCTTACAGCCAGGTGAGGGTGGAGTGGTGAATCCTGAGTTGGATTGGCTGATTGTTCAGGTATTTATGGAAGTGCTCCAGCACCTCCATTACCGTCATTAGCACTTGCTGGGTAATGCAAGAATTCGTTTCTGCCAAGGAGAGGGGCTTGCTGTAATAGGTGCCTTCACTACTGCCAGGAGCACTCCCTAGGTAATGCAATAACTTGTTTTTGCCATGGAGAGCGGCTTGCTGTAATAGGCTTTTACACGCTCCTGGCCATCCTAGACCTAGGATAGAACGTCTCCAATGCCAGTGTCACTGACATCAGTGCCCACAATAAAGTCACTACCGGGTTGTGGAAATCATAAAATGGGTGCACTGCAGAGTGCTGATTTAAGCACCTGGAACATGCTCTCTATCTCTTCTGACCACATGTAAGGCCAGTGCTCTTCCATCAGACAAGTGAGGGGTTTCAGGATGCAGGAGAAACCTTTGACAAACCAGTGGTAGTAGCTGCATAGTCCCAGGAAACTTCAAAGGTCTTGTTTGTGTTTCGAGTAAGGCCAATCTCTCACTGTCTAGCATTCTCCAGGTTTATAGCCATCCCAGACTATGTGGCGCAAGTGTTTCATCTCCTTGGGGAATAGTTGGCATTTCTTTACGTTCAACTTCAGGTTAGCTGCCTGCAGCCTTTGCAGTATCTTGGTCAGGTTCTTGAGATGGTCTTCGAAATTGTGACCTACAATGATGATGTCATGCAGATATAGCAGGCAGGTGTCATATGTCAACCCTCTCATCTCTGATTCCAAGTCGAGAACCATTGGTCACCAGCAAGTGTGTCTGATGTTTCGTCGATCTGGGGTAAGGGGAAACAGTCCCTTCTGGTGATGGTATTCAGCTTTCGGTAATCCACGCAGAATTGTAGCTCACCGATCTTCCACTTCACTAAAACTACAGGGAAGCCCCTAGATATCGTGTCTTCTAGCATGTCTCATACCTCTGCCAATTTTGTCAAAGGAACACATTTTGATGGTTGTCAGATAGGTGGGGCATCTCTGGTATTAATGTTTTAGAGTACCTGATCAGTGGTGCCATAATGGCCATTCCCTTTGCTGAAGACAGACTGGTATTGATTAAATAGATACCAGACCCTCTCCAGTTGTGAAGCGATCAGATGATCAGCCATAAATCTTTCAGCCTGGGTGCCAAATTCTGGGATGGTGCTAACTGTTCGGATGCATTGCATGGCAATATACTTGCTACCTGCTCATATTTCCCTAACTCCGTCCCAGCCTGGATGTTCTGGTCAGTGTCCAATTTATTTCTGTTGATCATGTGACAGGATATTTCCAAAAACAGTCCCATGTGCAAATCCACTGCTGGTGTCACCAATTCAGTTAGGTGTAACAATACAAGCTTTGACACCAAAGAACCTTTTGACAGAAGGTGTGTCCACTTGCACAGGTATAACAATCACAGCTGTCAAAAGAACTTCCCACTGCCATACGTGTCCACTAATGCACATGTTTAACAATGGATGCCAACAATCAGCTGTGAATTACTAAGCATGCCATCACAATTGTTTGGTGATTATGGCCGCAGGGCATAAATACTTTGTTTATTCTTAAAGTAAAACTAAATAGTATTTCCAACTAAACTAAACATTGTCATTCATAGCTTTTAGATTGTGACAAAATCCCTGTGAAAAACATACATGAACACAGTGTTGCCAACATGGTTTATACTTCACAAAATTATCCATAGAAATGGTACCACATACTAAATATTTTTCTTTTAATATTTACACCAAGTAGAACAGAGTATCTCTAACAAGAGGTCCATCTTCTGTATCGCTTTTCTCTTTGTCAGAATTTTCTTCTCTTCTCTTGAGTTACAAATCATCTACATCAGTATCACTGTCTTCCTCATATTCTCTGTTCAGTTACCCTTCATTGTCATCATTATCTTGAAATAAATGGAGAGATAATTCTGAGTTGCTTGGATTACTTAGATTATATGTCTTAAATACTGCGCATTCCAGACATTATAGAATGACTAGACAAATTTAGTAGCATGGCCTCCAGATTTCAATTTCAATTTATTGTCCATTGGGAGTACATAAATCTATTAGACATTGTCAATTTGGTTCTATATACAGCAGAAATATAACAGACAAAAATACTGACATATCAATTAAACACAATAGAAATATAAGAACTAGTTATTAACAAAGTCTTCAATTGAATAGAATGCCTTATTTACTAAATATTTACACAGTTATTTTTGAATTTATTTACATTGTTTATTGACTTTATTTCATTAGAAAGTTTATTATGCAATACAACTCCTTTATACCTTGGACTCTGTTCAAATATTGCTAGTCTATGGTATACTACAGTGTAGTCATTCCTATGTCTAGTGTTATATTCATGATTTTCATAGTTTATTTTATTATAATTTGTCTTTGTATGCAGTACAGTTTTGAGAATTATTAAGCTAGGAAACGTAAGTAATTTCATTTTTTAAATTTTGGTTTTGCACTTGGTATAATATTTAACTTTAGCATAGAATGAATTGCTTTCTTTTGAAGGATCAAAATTCTGTTTATTTCTTACAGAAGTGAGTGCCAGATTTATTATTGCTATTGCTGCTGCTGCTCCTCCTCCTCTTAAGCTTTTTGCATCAATTTTTATATCAGGTTTGAAATCAGCTTCTCAACTAGATACAAGGATATACTTGGTTATATTAATATTCAAATTATTCTGTTTTAAAATCTAAGAGAGATGGTTTATTACAGTATTAGCATTAATTTGTGAATCCTGTAAACATTTTGTGTGTGCAGCATATTGCTATGTCATTGACATATAGTATTAGCTCATCACTCTCTAGTGTCTTACATGAACTAATAAAATAATTAAATATATTTTAAATAACAAGAGTCCTAGTACATAATTCTGCGGTACATCAATGGATGCAAATGTTAAATTTCTCAACATGTGTAACCTGAATAATGATGACTTATCTAAAGACAAATAGTATATTATCAGGCAGGAAAGTCCTGAATTCAAATGCTGAAAAACAGTGCTAGAAAAGCAGATGTGGTCCTTTATGACCATACTGCAACCGATGGAAGGTAAAAAAGATGACTTGTTTGCTTCTGGAATATTATAATCCTTAATACCAAAAAGTACATTGCAGCATTTGTAAATCTTAGGGATAAGGCAGTGTTGTCTCAAAGATTTGATACCAAAATCTCTAATGAAATAAGAGTCTCTCTTTGCTTAGGATGTTACTGAACTTTAACATTTTGTTAAAAGCATTCTTTAGATTACAAATTCAATAAAGTGGTTTCAAGCTGATCAGTCTTGATATTTTCTGACCGTGTTTGCCTTTCTATTTCTTTTTGTGTTCTGCAGTTCTAAATTTTACTCTTTTTCTTTGTCTGAGAAAGGATTCTTGCAAACTGTATAATACATGTGGGACCTACATTAAAAGAAAATGCATGTCATACACTTTATTCTTGCTAATGGGAATGCAGACATTGTATTTCTGTGGTGATTGCAATGGATGACAGGAAAGCTTTTGCCTTTGTTTCTGTTCTGCAACATCTTTATATAGGTTGAGACAATGATAATATTATTGCCAGTTGAAGCACAAAAAGCTTTTTTGAAGATTTGAGGAGGACTGCTATTCAAGAAATTTGTTGCTTTTTCATCAACAAATTTAGTTTTCTTCACAATTTGATTTGGAAAGCAAGATTGTGTCCTTAAAATCAATGCTTTCATACATGGCATTTATGCATTCCAGTTGCACTGGGTCCATTCCTCAGTTGGATGTATGTGTAAGATTTATGTTCCTTGCAATACAACTCAATTCTTTCAAAGTCTCTACCACAATGTAGGTGAATGTGCTCTTCCAAAGGAACGTATTTTTTTTGGTTTTGTTTTTTTGTAGCTTAATGTTCTTTAACCTGGTTGGTCATATCGGATGATGAATGCAATTGGTGAAATGATGCTCAAACGATCTCGGGGGGCCATGGAGCTCAAAGTTACTCGACATTCGTCTTCTCAGGATAAGGGAAAACCCCCCCCAAAAAAAACTTATCTGTGTAACTCGCCCTAAGCGAGATTCGAACTCACGACCTGTTGAATACAAGGCAGACATGCTACTACTACACTACCCAGGTGGGCTTAAAGAAAGTAACTATTGATTTCTTTTACAAGCATTTTCTCAGTAGTATATGATAGGGGCTTATTCATCTTCTTACTCCGGCTCTTTCAGAAATCTATTATAATAAGTAACTATTCAACTTTATGTTTTGACTTTGAATATATTTCAAGAGACAGTTGTCAGCTTCATTCAGTCCTATCTTTGCTGCTTTACTTTTTGGCCAGACATACATCCATAATGTTGAATGAATCACAATCATGAATAACACCAATGTGTGCAGTTCCTGTTTCCCCCCAGGGGCCTACAACGGTAGGTATGGGCTTGGCGCACCCGGGGTTTCCCGAGCCACTCGCCACCATATCATCCTCCCCATCACCATCCACTGGGCCACGTTTTGTGTTTATGTCTGCGTGTGTCTGCGCATTTCTTTGTGTACTTGTAGGTGCAAGTTTACTCGCCTCATCTTCTTCCTCTTCTAGGCTTATTCCCTATATATTTAGTTTTAAGGCTTTAGGTTTATTAACTCCTGCCTCACACGAACAGGGATCTTTCTTCTATCTCCGTGGTTCCTGTCCCACGGTTCCAGCACGGCTTCCAACTTGTTTGCTCTTCGGAGGTCTCAGGCGTGACGGTTGAGTGGACCCTTCACACTGCCCCTATGTGCAAGCCTTAGGTGCGGAGCTCGTCCACACTGATATGTACACCCACGTAGCTTCTCTGGGATCCTCATATGCAATGACATCTGCGGTCAGCCAGTCTCGCTTACTACTACCTTGCAAGCTGTTGCTATCCGACTTACCCTTCCTGGTTTCTGCTTTAGTGTATGTAATGTCTATGTTCCGCCTTCATCTTTCCTCTGCGCCGCTGATATGCTCCATCTCTTGTCACAGCCCCCAGCACCTTTTCTTCTACTGGGTGCTTTTAATGCCCACTATTCCTTATGGGGTTCCCCTAGGGCGCGTGGGGGACTGTTCTTGCTGACCTTTTCGTTCAGTATAGTCTCTCTGTTCTGAACACCGGTGAGCCTACTTTCATTTCCGATTCTTCTGCTACGCTATCCCACCTGGACCTTTCCATTTGCTCTGCACAGCTTGCTCACCGCTTTCAGTGGAATGTAGTATCAGACACTCATTCCAGTGATCATGGCTCTTGTGTCATTACTCTTATATCACACCACATTTCCTCCTCGCGTGCGAGTTTTTGGCAGCTGTCTAAGTCGAATTGGGCTCTCTTTTCCGCTCTGGCTGTTTTCAGCGACCGCCAGTTCGACTCCGTTGACCAGATGGTCGAGCATTTCAACTCTGTCGTGATCTCTGCTGCCAAGCAGTCAATACCGCGGTCGTCTGCCTACCCTAGACGATTACCGGTCCCTTGGTGAACTGCCGAGTGCCGCGATGCCATTCGTGCTCGTAGGAGGGCTCTTAGGGTATTTCGCCATCACCCTACGCTGGAGCATTTGATCAATTTTAAATAAACACGCGCCCGGGCACGGCGCATTATTCGAGAGAGCAAACGGGCTTCCTGGGCTTCGTTTGTTGAAACATTCAGTCGCACAACACCTTCATCTGTTGTGTGGGAGAAGCTCCGCCGTGTTGCCGGTAAACAGACTGGTACTTCCATACCGGGGCTTCTCGTGGGAACTAACACCGTCGTTGATCCGGTTCCTATTGCAGACGCCCTTGGTAGCAACTGCGTCCAGCTCCGCCAATTATCACCCAACGTTTCGTGCCATCAAGGCGGACGTGGAGTCTCAGGGTCTCTCTTTCCGGTCCTTGGATTCTGAGTGCTATAACTCGGATTTTAGCATGCGGGAGCTGGATGCCTGTTTAGCATCCTCTCGACACTCCGCTCCAGGACCCGATGGTCTCCATATCGCCATGCTACAGAACCTCTCTTCTGACAGTAAGCAATATTTCCTGAACCTGTACAACCTCGTTTGGCGCGAGGGTGTGTTTCCTACGCTTGGCGCGAAGTCACCGTTGTTCCCATCTTAAAACTGGGGAAGGACCATAGTCTTCGTCCCAGTTACCGTCCTTTCACCCTCACCAGTGCGGTTTGTAAGGTGATGGAGCGTATGATCAATGGACGGTTACGATGGTGGCTCGAGTCCGAGAAACTTCTGTGCAACATACAATGCGGCTTTCGCCGATACCGCTCCACGACTGACCACCTTGTCTCCCTCTCGACTCACATCCTGAATGGTTTTCTTCGGAACTGTCAAACTGTGGCCATATTTTTCGATCTGGAGGAAGTTTATGACACTTGCTGGAGGGCTGGCTTACTGCGTACCTTGCATAGTTGGGGCTGCCGTGGCCGCCTTCCAGTGTTCCTCCTGGAGTTCATGAAGGACCGGATGTTTCGTGTGCGTGTGGGCTCTGTTTGCTCTCGTGATTTTAGTCAGGAGAACGGAGTGCCTCAAGGGTTGGTACTCAGCGTCACACTCTTCGCTATTGCCATCAATATCCCATTATCGAATGTGTTCCTGCTGGTATCTCCTCCTCCTTATTTGTGGTCGATTGTGCAATTTATTGCAGTTCTCGGCGCACATGCCTTTTGGAGCGTCGCCTACAGGCATGTCTTGACCGTCTACATGCTTGGAGTGTTACAAATGGCTTCCATTTTTCTTCCGAGAAGACAGTTTGTGTCAACTTCTGGCGTCGGAAGCCACACGAACCGCCTTCTCTACATCTCGGGACCGAACCGCTGCCCTTCGCCGAAACTGTGAGTTTCTTGGCTTGGTATTCGACAGGAAGCTTAGCTGGTCGTCCCATGTCTGTTCTCTGAAGGCTAGATGTGATCGTGCACTTAATATTTACGTGTTTTATGTGCCACATCCTGGGGAGCAGATCGCACCGTGCTATTACAGCTTTACCGTTCGCTTTTTCGCTCTAAACTTGATTACGGGTGTATTGTGAACTCTTCGGCTTGTCCTTCGGTTTTACGACGTTTAAACCCAGTCCACCATCGAGAGATTCGTCTGGCGCTGGGTGCGTTTCCGACTAGCCCAGTTATTAGTTTGTCTGCGGAGGCTGCTGAACCTCGCGTCAGCGTGTCGTTTGTTTGGGTTCCTGGTCACGTAGGTGTGAGCGGAAACGAACAAGCGGACACAGCTGCCAAGTCTGCAGTTTTGTTGCCTAAAGTTTTTAGCACCATCGTTCCTCCAAGTAATGTTCGTGTTCACCTGCGCCGGGCCATTCTTTTGCGCTGGTTTGCGGAATGGTCCGGGATGCGTGACAACAAACGGAGAGCGGTCAAGTCCCTTCCTGTCCCCTGGCGTACTTCCTCGCGTGCATGTCGCCGCGATGAGGTGGTTTTAGTGCGACTGCGTATCGGGCTTTGCCGTTTTAGCCACCAGCACCTTTTACGTGGGGAATCCGCACCTCAATGTGCATCGTGGAACGAACCTTTGATGGTGCGTCATCTTTTATTGGAGTGCCACCTTTATACTGTGCTGCATGTGTCTCTGTGTCTGCCTACTGACATCCCTACCCTTCTGGGCGACAACCCTGTATCTTGTGATGGACCTTTTAGTTTTCTCCGCCACTGCAGGATGTACAGTAGTGTTTAATTTTATCTCTGGGTTTTACCTTTTACTGACTTGTGTTTTTAGTCCCTCGTTTTTAGTCTGGCTTTGGTAGCCTTTTTACGCTATCCTTGGTTTTAACCCTTGTGTGGTGCTCCTGTTTTAGTGGTTTTTATGCCTTGTAAAATTTAGCTCTTTTATTAACCCTAGGGCACTAATGACCTTTGCAGTTGTGCGCCCTAAAACTATATTACTACTACTACTGGTTCCTTTTTACAAAACTCATGAGAGGCTGTTAGTTTTGGAGTAGGCAATACTTGTTGAAGATCCATGGCTGCTACAAGATATTTGGAGTGCTAATTAAGTGGTGGAAGAAAAATGTCTGTTGTAAGCTCCTGGAGTGAGAAGAAAAGTGGTACAAGAAGCCTTGGAAACTATCAGTGTTTAGAAGAAGGACAGGATATTATGCAAATGAAAGCAGAAGGAAACATAATAATAAGTTATCTACTTACAAGAAGTGTAGTTCTAATGCTATTTATTTGTTTGTTTGTGTTAAGCTAATACATGCCTGAGTATGATGGGTATTCAGCCCAAGCTTTTTCTACCCACCCTCATAATTACATCTACATGTTTTAGTTCCTTAGAAGTATCAAAACCTTAACAACTGACAAAAATTAACTCTAATTCCTTTTGCTCAGACCAGTTTCAGTTTTAATGGTACTAATGATAGGAGGAATTGGACAAAATCCTGGACCAGGGGATTTACAGTAACATTACTGGAAAATCTCACAGAGAAGATCAGTAAAATGGATGGAATGGAGCAAAGAATAAATAATACTTTAGGTAGAGTAGCCACAGAAATAAAAGAGGATCTTGGGAAAGAAATTCAAAGAATAAGAAGGGGAATGGATGAAATGAAGTTAAAGACAGAAAGAGCAGTTGAGAGGAGAAGGATATTCAACTTAGTCTTTTTAGTTCTGAAAGAGAGAAGAGATATTTGACCAGTGGAAAAAATAACATAAATTCTGAAAGGCAACTTGTAAATGGATTTGAAAGGTTGGGAAATAGTCTTCCTGCTATGTAGGATAGAAATGCTAGGAAAAGAGCAATTATTATTGCACAGTTCTCAATAACACAGTTATCTATGGAGTCCTAGGAAAAACAAAAATGTTGGAAGGTACAAGCATATTTATTGACAATAATTTAACATCAGCTCAAAAAGATTGAAAATAAAATTGTGTCCAGTGAATGATGGAAGCAAGAGCGTAAGCAAACATGCATACACTAGAAGTGTACAACTTTGGATCAAAGAAGTGAATGTAACTTCTGTATGCAAGAAGAACATATGATGAGGCAGGTCAGTAAAGGAGGAAATAAGTCAGCGAAATTCAAGTAATTTTAAAAGAATGATAAACATCAACAGGAAGAGTGTATGGTTTAAAGACCCACATTGAATTGTAAGGTAAAGAAATATGGGATACAATGAAAGGTACAATGGCAGGAGGTACATCGTCAGTGGAAACAACAGGAACAAAAATAGCAGAAAGACTGGCATCAAAGAGAAAGGTGATGAAATAAAGGAATATGATATCAGATGATGTAACATCTACATCACAAAGCTCTGCCATGAAAACAGCAGAGAGATTTTTGGCATCAGGGAAGAAAGAAATGGAAGCAGTGTGGAACCTGGCAGAGAAGTGGAAGAAGGTATAGTTGTGGAGCAGTGAGGAGGCCTTACGGGAGGAAGAAGATGGTACAAACAACAGGTTATGATCAAAATATGGAAGTATTTTGGTACTGGATAAAAAGAAGTTGAAAATGCCAAGAGAGGAGGAAAAACATATTAAACAAGTATTGAAATAGAGCCAGCTCAGTATTGGACACAGGGAATGTGAGGAGGCTTTGAAACTGTGAAGGACTAAAAAGTAAAATTGCTGCTAAGGATGGTGTATAGATTCTTAATAGATGAACAAAGTGATTGTCTTGCAGTTTACTGCTATGCTGGTTTTTAATGTAATTCATATAATTCATTTTAGAAAAGCTTCGCTAGCAAGCTTTTGGAGTTAAACATTGCCATTAAATATGATGCAACTAATCCCAATTTGGAAAAAGAGTCCTTAGGCAACCATTTAAGCAACTCCCATCCTCTCCCACTCAAAAATGTTATATTCATACAATTTTGAAGAGTAATTCCATTTGTAGTTTGTGTGGAGCCTCTGAAAATGTTAAGAAAATTATACATTCCACGTTGCAAAGCTGACATTCTGTTTATGTTTGCTTACAAACAGAATGCTTACTACCAACCACTGTATTCATATGTGACAGTTTGTGTGACTTACCAGTATTTCCCTTCCTTGACTGAAGTCAGAGGAAGCTACATTCTGATGTCAGTACCTCACAAGAGTTAGTTTTGAACATGCCTCAGCTAGACAGTTTGGGAGTGGAAGAAACATGGCTAAAGAAAGAAGATATTGTAGTAAAGGATTTTGTATATGGAGCAATAAAGAGACAAAAGACAGTATTAGAAGGCAGAAAAGTCTGGTGGCATTAGTGGCATAGCTGAAGGGTTATTTGAGAGTCTCAAGTTACTCAAACTAAATGCATTAAATTATATGTTGTATGTAAATAGCAAGGAAGCAATGTCTAAAAGTCAACAAAAGGTTGCTTGTATACTGCTGCAGTAACTTATGCTAGCTTAAAAAAGAGGCTTTAGAAGCAAAACTTGCATTGTCCAAGTTAAATGATTTTCCACAAAATGGGGAAAAAAAAAAACTCTAGAAACTTATATTATTAGCTTGTTAAACAGGGTTAAAGTGTCTTTAGAACACACTTTCTTGTAGTATTAAACACCTAATTTGTCCATAATCTAAAATAAAATGCATGAGCATAAACCAATAATACTTTTTGGATAACGCCAGTTTTCCAGTTTAAGAGTGTGGGTAAGGAAAGAATTGTACAAACTTTATACATTACATAATCTGAAGATACAATTTATTTGAATTGAATGATTGCTATTTGACAGTAATGAAACTATTTAAAGTGAAGTATTGTTCTGCTTATCATTAAAGAAAAAGTCAGAAAGAAAACCAACATTTGCAAATCTGAAAATTTCTTCTTATGCCCTCAGTTCTTCATTCTCTTCCTCTAAAGGGCACTCATGACCCAGAAGTTGAATGCCCTTAAACCCCATTTATCATCATCTTCCTCCAAGTGATGTTGGCATAAGTCTTCACCATTTTTCGTTTGTGAATCATGTTGTGAATCAGTTTTTGTAAAATGCAAGGTACCCATTTTCCTACCAATTGTCACTAAATTGTTTCTTCAGACTCATCTGTTCTATTTTTTTCCACGTTTCAAAGGGACATAAATCTGACCGATAATGTACCTCTCCATGTAACATTACTGTACAAGAAGTTGTTCTTTTCAACATTTGGTAGGCTGGAATTAGAAATTCTAAGAATTGGTTGGCTTCAGTGTTTCTCCTGTAGTACATTTCCAATCTTTTACAGTAATGCCTTCAACCAATTTGAATAAAGTTCCAAACTGCCTGTATATTTCAAAGTATTCTTCCGGTTTTATGATTGAATCTTTTATTCTGATTTCCTTTTCTATGAGCCCAAACACTTGATTGGGTGATATAAATGAAGGTCCAACTACTTGGAAAATAAATTCTACTTTCCTAACATTTAGAGGACCATTTTTGCCTACCACATGGAATACATGCTGACCATGCTTGTATTTTTTGTTTTGGTGAACATATTCTTAGCAAACAGTCGTACTTCACAACATTAGAAAAATCAGATGAGCATAAGCGATTATATACAGCAGAGCAGGTTTGTTTTGCCTTTATCATGCTCATTTTCACTCCAAGCATAAATGAAAACATTATCTTCTGTCAACTGTGCTTTAAAAGTACCCTGCACAATTTTGAAATTGTACATATATAGTTAGCTGCTGTAAAAAACAGCTTGGCCTGGAACATTTGGTGAAGCCATACTTTTCTGACAATCAAAAGAGAATGTCACTATTTTCTTTTTTCAGTAGGTCAAAATAAGCTTTAGATTTATGCATATGTACTCTTTTTGTAGTTGTCAATACTATGTGTTTAGCAGAATCATATGTTTAATTCTTTCATGCAGTGACAGACAGACAGACACTAGAACAGTCATCTTATACAGGACTTTTAAATCCTGTGTTAAATTTGGTAATGAATATTTTTTGGAAAAAACTTGCAGAGAGCCTTAGGTTATTTGGAGCTTGGTCATTGTAGAGACGTCTCATTTTATTAATACTCAACTCCTCTGCCAGGTATTAGTATGTGGGTGCTTTACTGCCACAGTAATATACTTCCAGAACTTTGAAACTCCCAATGAAATTTAACACTGTCTCTTCCCATTATTCCTGTGGGATATTCTATCTCCCCCTTGGAGTTCTTTTAGAGCCAAACCTGTTTCCAGATATTGCCTACATATATATTGGACTTTGACATTTTTGATATGTTAAGCATATTTAAAAATACACCTGTAGAACACTCCCATTTGCAGTTTTCACATATTTTGTGAACCATCTCTAAGGGATCTTTCATGTTTGGGTTTTTATGTTGAACAATATTTTAAGATTTGTCCATCTTGGTTGATTTTGGAAGATGGACTATGCAAAATTTGATGAAATTTCTAGATATCTCTTTTGGTCAAAGTGGCACAAACTACGGTTTTACCTTATGATTACAGGTGGGCATCATCAGAGGAATGCTTCCTGAATGTCAGAAACAATAGTGATGGAATTCCACTACTTTATTTTCAATTTACATTATTATTATATGCCAATGTAATTATGTTCCTGTTCACATTTGTTGTATGTCTCATTATTGTGAATTCTAGTTTCTATTGCATCAACAATAACAATACTACGATTGTCATAACAAATAAAATGTAAGAAAAACAAGCACATTTATGTTTACCTTTTGTCTTATTCCTTTCCCATATGATTTCATTCTTGGAAGGTTTCTGGGTTCTGCCCCCTTCTAACATCTGTGCAACTTATGCATGTTAACTTTGGTAAAACTAATGTGAGACTGAAGAAATCACAAGAAGTAATGCAATATTAACAACATTATTCCATTTACAAAGAAGACCAGTTTTGCTTAAAATGTTCCATTGTGATATACATAAACAAGGGATAAGACCCAACTGCATGAAACTATGGGGACGGATCTTGCCAGTTATGCAAGAACTTAATGATGGATTAGGCAAGTTATGCATTTTACAACAATTTTTTACTCCTTATATGAGGGCTGTCCCAAAGTACCCAAACTAACAAAGAAAGCACAAAAATCCTGTGGAAAAACATCTTTATTTCTATACATAGTCTCCTTTCAGCTCAATACACTTTTCCCAGTGATGTTCAATAGTTTTGATTCCCTGTTTATGGTGAGAACTATCGAGTTCTGCAACATAGCTACCAACTGCAGACTCCACCTCTTCTTTGCTGGCAAATCTTCTACCATCAAGCCATTTCTTCAAGTTTGGAAACAGCAAATAATCAGAGGGTGCTAAATCTGGGTGCATGCGGAAGCAATTCAAACTTGAACTCATTGATTTTGGCCATGGCGATAATGGATGTCTGAACTAGTGCATTGTCTTGATGAAACAAAACTTTCGTTTTTGCTAAATGCCTCTGCTTTTGCTCGATTTCATCACTCAAACACACTTTCATCACAAGTTTGAATAATATTCGCCACTGATTACTTTTCCTTTTTTGAGATAATAAATGAAAATTATCCCACATGCATCCCAGAAAACTGACGCCATGACGTTGCCTGCAGATGGAACTGTCTTCACCTTCTTTGGAGCTGATTCTCCCCCTTCCAATCTACTGTTTTGATTGTACCTTTGTCTCAGGTGTGAAGTGATAAACCCAGGTTTCATCCATTGTTATGAATTGATGCAAAAGCTCAGCTTTATTACAGCAAAACATTGCCAAACACTCAACTAAAGCATCCTCACCATGCTTTTTTTGTTCTATCGCAAGCAAACACAGCACCCACTTTGCACAAAGCTTTCTCATATCTAAATTTTCAGTCAGTATGCGATGTATAGAACTTTTTGAAATGCCTGCAATGTCTACTAGCTATTGCACTTTCAGACAACAGTCATCCAATACTATTTTGTGTTTTTTTTTTACAATTTCTGGACTGGTAACCTGATTTGGTCAACCACTGCAATGTTCACCTTTGCAGCTCATACAGCCACGCTTAAACTCTGTACCCAATATTTCACTGTTGTAAACTAAGGAGCAGACTCTCCCAAAGTAGAATCTAGCTCAGCTTTAATATTAGATAGACTAAGACCTTTCAAATGAAAGTATTGTATCACATAATGATGACTGGTTTTCTCCATGTACACATTGACTAATGATAGCTGCCAAACAAATGCTAAACAATGTAAAATCGTCAAACTTCAAACTTAAGCTTTCTAAAAGTTGGTACCTTTTACCATTGCTGTTGTGTGAAACTACAACTGCTATCTATACGTCAGGTCGATTACTTCTGAGACAGCCTAAGTAAATCATGGAATAGGGTAGCTTTGTTGTAAAATACACATTGTAGATTGTTGTAAACAACATCGAGACTATGAAACTTGCCTATCTCATTTTTTGTCAACTTTGGATAGCACAAATTTGGCATCTAATAGCCTCAAATATAAGAGTCCTGATAGCACCAGACTTGCACATTCTGGCTTGAGGGAAGGCCTCACTAGGAACTGTTAAGTAATTGCTCTCCTTCAATCCATAATACTGTAATGCTTATCTGCATTCTCGGAGTCTAGTGTAGCATGGAACTGTTAGAGGCATGTTATTTTTGATATTCTATTGTGCTCTGAACTCAACTGGTGGATGCATGCAAGTACTATTGGTAATTAATGTTTGTTCATAAACTATATCAAGGCCAGTATCAGAGTGCACGTTTATGGGTTCATTAATTCTTTGATTGTTCATTCTGAAAAATAATGGATTGAAGGCCATCATTAAAAACTATTTTAACAGCATTTATTGTGATAGATATTTTGTTTCATGCACTGTACAGAGTTAATCTACAAAAAATCTAGGATAAACCTCAGACTCCCCAGTTAGTTATTAATAGCTTTGCCCTGGGTAGTATAGATTTTATTTTTAAGGAGTTCATTGAGTGAAGGATTAGAAAAACATGGTCTGAAAAAAAAGTGCATTCTAGGTCATACTACAAGATAAAGAAATAGATGAAAAAATAAATGTCTAAACAACAGAAAGCAGTAGAGAAAACAGTAATCACTCTAGAAAAGAATAAACACCATGCAAAACTGTGATGGCTAGACTTGCAAATATATGAACTGCACTTAAAACTAACATACCACATAGGATATGAAATTTGGGAAAACCTGCAGTCAAATTTTCTACCCATACTAAGTAACAAAATGAGCCAAAAAACCCACAAACTTAAAAAGAAATTAGAAAAAAACTCAACATAGGTAAAGCAAAAGAAACAAAACTGAAAGAATATATCAGAACAATTAAGTAGTACAAACAGGCAGACAAATCTGCCATTGCCCTCCACTTTGGTCATTAAACCATGAAATAAACCAAAACATTGCACTTATAAAACCAGTAGGATACACAGTAGAGTTTGATGTTTGGGAGAAGATCCACATCATTGAGAACCAAAATAGCCTAATGAATTTTGATTTGCCACCACACAGCAGTCTGTGGAAATACATAACAGGAACACCAATCAGGTCAATGCTGAATAATTAAAAAACCGCCAGAGCAAATACAGCGTCAGTTGGAGTCTGCTGAAGATAAAGCACACACATGCTTTGAAACATGTCCAGGTAAAAATTATCTGTTAATGATATTACAGTGTTTCTGTTATCCAACTCAAAACTACTAATTCAAATACATCACAGTTACTAACTTATTTATCCAAATTATACAATTCATGGCAAACAAGTGGACTCCAGAAGTAAAAAAACTCCAATGGTAAGGCATCATGTGGTTTGAGAAACAATGAAGGTGGGACCAGAATTACAAATATTAACATAAAACAGCTACAGTTCAATGCAAATTTCGCAGGACAAAAACCTAGTATCAAAAAGTACTTAAGATTTGAAGAAAAACATACATGCGCAGACATTTGATTCCTAAACCTTTGCTTATACCACAAAGTCACCCCAATTTTCATTAAAAGTGGTAAAGTTTAAGATATATAACAAACAACAGAAAGCAGTAGATTAAAAAGTAATCAATCTAGAAAAGAATATAAACACCTTGCAAAACTGTGGATACTAGTCTTACAAATATATGAACTGACACATAAAACTAACATACCACTTAGGATATAAATTTTGGGAAAATCTACAGTCAAATTTTTTAGTCATATTAAGTAACAAAATGAGCCAAAGAACCATTAAATGTAAAAATAAATTAGAAAACCTTCTCAAAAATGAAGACAAACTAAATGCACCTAACCTCAAAAACTCGACACCAAACCAAAACAATGCAAATGGTCGCAATGTAATAAATTTATCTGGTCAAACATTTCCAATAAAAAAATAGCTACACTAAATAAAGGCTTAAAAAATTGCATAACCTACTCCAATAAAATTGACAATTTTATAGCAGACAGAATGCAGGGAACTAAGAGAAGAGGAAAAAACATTCATAAAAAACGAATGTGTAAAAGTGCTAAAAAATATAAACACCACAAACCGTAAATTGACGGACAAACAAGCCAACCAAACCTTAAAATTAAAATTAGTAATATATACAAAAGCCAACAAAAGTAACACAATAGTTACCCAAGAGAAAACTTGACTACATCACCAATGTAGAAAACATGATACAAAAACATGAATTCACAAAAATCCAAAAAATCCACCTAAAGAATGCTTAAAAACTACAACCTGCAACAGTATATTAGCCCGCTTTGTATTTTATTAGTTTAATTATTATTTTTGCATAGGTTTAATATAGGAAATATATCTGCTTCAGCAGCCAAGTCTGAGCAGGTTGCAGAACACAAAACCTTAGGGTGAGGGGTTGCTATTGTGCATGCCAAGGTTACTTTCTTTGTTAATCCTAGTAGCAAAAATGCTTTTGTAAGGGCAAGATTTTAGCGCAATAGAGACATAAGTAACGGGGAATTTTTTTGAGAAAAATTTTGTTCCTAAAAGCTAGCAGCTCAGGACTTTTCCATTATAAAAAGTGGTCACATGAGTCTAATACAAAGAACTTCCAAAATCAATCACATGACAACTTATTTTCACACTTCTTTTCAACCTATCAGAAATGAGCTTCAAGATTGGACATTTTAGATATATAAGCAATGCGCTTACAAGAAATTAGGCTTCTTGTTCTTCTTGTTGTGTTTTGTGTTACACTTGTGATGCTGTATGCGGTACACTAGTACACTATAGGCTGTACGTTGTACGTACATGAATGCAGAGGTGTTATTGCCGGAGTATATGATATTATTACGCAAAACATTGCAGTTATCGTACGAGTTGATTTGTTGCATAATAGGGAAGTACGCGGTAATTACCGATGACCGTCGAAAATAAGAACTTAGAAAATAGCACTAGTTATTAATATTTCTACATCCTCAAGAATTGCTATGTTGGGAGTCGCTCATAGGATTAGTGTCTCAACAAGTAAGAAAGGTGAATAAAAGCATTAATTCAGTGGAATCTAAAGTGAAGCACTTCTGTTTGTGAGTCTACCTTGTGTCACATACCCCAGTCATTCTTTCTCCTCCTCAGTGAGAGTCAAAATTGTATTCTACATGGATGAGCAGAGCTGATGCATCAAAGAACTTTCAAGAGGTATGTACACACCTGTTTATAAAGTATTTCACTGGTGCTAATCCAGACCGACTCCAAGGTAGACAAAAGAACAGTGACATATTGATGCACAATGTAACAGCGACATATTGGAGCCCTAACATGGGGCAAGAATGATAAAGAATGATGCAACAATGAAATAACTAAGTGCTACACTTCTGCAAGAATAATAACTTTGGAGAACATCTAGACGGCAACCAAAAGTTTCGAAGGAAGGGACACCTCGACGTCACCAGTCAACTACGAGCATCGGGAATGACAATGGGAACATCCAGAACATCAATTGTGAGTCCCCCCTTATGTAAAGTGTAAAAAAATTATCACCTCAGTGAAAGAAAAAGTGTTGAACCAGCTACAAGAAACAATAAGATCAGAATACCATTTTTAATAGTTTTAATATAGATATTTTGGAGGGGAAAAAGGATATTTTGTGATTTTCATGTTATTAAGAAGCAAAAGGGTGATTAGTGTAAAAATGCTAGGCCCAATGGAATCTGATAATATTAAGGAAGGGATCACCCAAAATACTGTAACAGGAAAGTAACAGGAAATATGGAACATGAACAAAACATAGAAAGGGAACAAGCTTAAGGGGAACATAATAGCCCAGATATAAATAGCAGTCCAAGGGACGGCTCTTCAAACCTATTCATGTCTTACACATCAGGGGGAGTGGGAGAAATGTGTAGGATCAATGACCAGAAAATCAGCTGTGAGAGAAACAAACCAGAATCCACAGGGTTTAGCTGATTTATTTGTTATGTTTAAAACTGAAATGCAGTCACTTCAAGGGGGAATTGAGTCACAGTTAAATAACAAAATACAGTCACTTCAAGGGGAAATTCAGGCTAATTTCCAAAATCAGAAAAAGGAATTAGAAAAAAATAATAGTGAGTTAGCTCTTAAAATTCAGAAATTATCCCTCCAAGTGGAAGAAAAAGTTAGTGTACTAGAGAGCAAAATGACGAAAAAAGAAGGGGAAATCTTAGGACAGGTAGTCCTTGCTTTAATAAAACAGGGAAACCAAATACAGGAAAAAATTAATGACTGCAAGGATGAAATGTTGCTAATCCACACAAGTCTAATTGGAGATATTTGTCTTTTAGATAAAAAGGTAGATGCAGTGGTAATTAGTAATAAGGACCATATTTCTGACTGGAGTGAGAAGCTCACAAATCTTAAACTTGAGTTAAACTGAACAATAGAAAACTCTAATAAGGATAGTAAAACTAAACACGAGGAATTAGAGAAATATTGCAAAGAATTAAGCAATAAAATTTAGGCAAAACTGAACTTAGAAATAAACATGTCAGCTTCTCCTTTTGGGCAGAAAAAGTGTGAAATTCCTGTAAATGTAAATAATAATTTAGACCTTGGGTCAGATATCCAGAACACAGAAATAAGTTCAACACAAGATGGAAGTTATACTGATAGGGAGGATACTAGACTCAATGAGGGTAATATACACATACCGCCGGTTGTGACAGCTGTTGATTAGTTTGCCTCTAATAATAGTGTTCATTCCTTGCTGAATCATACATTTGCGGATATTCCTCTACCAAGCTTTACAAACCTCATAATAAATGAAACCAAAACACTTTCCAAAAGTACAAAAACCAAACTAAAACCAGAACATCCAACAATACTAAGACTGTGTTCTTCAAAACAGGAGATATGATGAGAGCAATAGTTAACATAGATGCACCCACATACAAACTATTAAAATGGCCAGTACAAAAATTTAAACCTTACAAAAATATCACAGTTTAAGCATAAACAATATAACAGCTCTTATCAAGAGAATATAAAATATAGAACTAAAACCAGAAGACACACTAGTTTCATTTGATGTAAAAGCTTTATATCCAAGCATACCCAAACACAGCATGCTACAACACCTAACAGAATGCTTAACCAAACAGGCATCTGGAAAATAGAAAAGAAGATTACCAAAACTCGCACAATTATGCATAAGCCAGAACTACTTTACCTTCAATAACAATATTCATCAACAAACCACTGGTTTAACAATGGGAAACCCCTTATCATCATTTCTTGCAGATTTGCACATGAATTTCATTCAAACACACATAGCCCCAGCATTTCCACACATGTTAAAAAATTGGCACATATGTAGATAACATTCTAGCATTAATGCCAAAATGATTTTTACCAGACACATTAAAACTCCTAAACATTTAACAAAAGTCAATACAATTCACTGTGGAAATAGAAAAAAACAATATCTTACCATTCCTAGATTTAAAAATAATAAAAGAGCAAAATCTTCTAACATTTGGAATTTATCATAAACCAACCCAAGTGGACAACTACATAAAAGAAATAGTTGCAACCCCTAAACATGCAGCATTAAACAGCCTAACCTGTAGATTAGTGTTTACTCCATTAAAAGGAAAAGGATCTGAGATTGAGCATGAACACATAATACACACAGCAATTAACAATGGTTTCAGTCCACAACTAATTGACAAGAAAATAAGAAATTACAACAAAAAGAATCACAGACATCACAAAACTAAGCCAAGAAAATTACATACTATCCATGTCTACATCATACATTCCAAAAACATTTCAAAAAATGCAATGTCACTTTAACACCAAAAAAACAACTACAGTCTGCAAAAAATGCTATGCACTAACCTGAAGGATTCCATTCCAGAACACCAAAAATCCAGCATTTACAAAATAGAATGTTCAGAGTGCAACAAACTCTCTATATGGGTAAAATGAAGAGAACTTTAGAAATTACATGACTGAAAGGACATCTCAGAACAATTAAATACAAAGAGACAGATAAATCCGCCATTGCCCACCACTTTTGGTCATTAAACCATGAAATAGCCAAAACATTACACTTATAAAAGGAGCAAGATCCGCAGCAGAGTTGGATGTTTGGGAGAAGATCCACAGCATTAAGAACCAAAATAACCTAATGAATTTTGGATTTTCTGCCACACAGCAGTCTGTGGAAATACATAACAGGAACACCAATCAGATCAATGCTGAATAATTCAAAAACCACTGGAGGAAATACCGCATCTGTTGGAGTCTGCTGAAGATTAAATGCACTCATGCTTTGAAACTTGTCCAGGTAAAAGTTATCTGTTAGGATGTTACAGTGTTACTATTATAATTATCCAATTTGATTAAACTTCTAAATCTTAGGCATTGTGTACAATCCACCTGATTCTTTACAGCTTCATAACCCTGACCTACTCATACAGCTGGAAAATGATTGTAAACAGTGAAGAGAAAAATAACAAAATGCAGAGTTCATAATAATGGGAGATTTTAATATGAGATTAAAAAAAAAGTATATGCAGATAGGTAACAATTAGATAAGTAATAAAATAATTACCAAAAAAGAAATTGTTAGGAAGAGTAAAGACAAGATTATGGATAGTGCAAGCAAAAGGAATCAGACTCACTGAACAAATTACTGGGAAATATGAGCAGAACATAGAGGGAGAATATACGAGGGCTGTTTGATAAGTTCTTGGATTTGCCAACAATGACTATTGCTAGTGCAATGCAATTCTGACACAATAATTGGCTATCCCTTTTTGAGTGCACAGGTGGCATTTCAGTAATCTGGGTGGAGAGCTGTGTTGTAGAAGACTTAATAGTGTATGAATGTAAGAAATTTTGATACTGGAAAAACCAAGATTTGAGCAGTGATAAAGTGCTTTGTAAAGAAAGGTGAAAGCAAATGAAATTCATGCAGACTTGCTGAACTCATTGGGAGACACTGCTCCTTCATATTCAAATGTTGCTAAGGAGACCAACAAATTTAAATTTGGTCAGGAGAGCATAGAAGACAATCTACATAGTAGTTAACCAAGATACGTCACCACTCCAGAAATGGTTACAAAAATTCACTAAATGGTGTTGGAGGATGGCCGATTGAAAGTGCAAGAAATTTCTGAAGCTGTAGTGATATCATATGAAAGGGCATATCACATTTTGACTGAGGAGTTGGGAATGACAAAATTATCTTCCAGATGGGTGCAGCAACTTTTGCACAAGATCAGAAATGCATCAGATTATGGCCACAGATGAAGTATTGGTCCACTACTATACAGCAGAAACAAGACAACACTCAAAACAGTGGAAACATGCTGATTCTCCACCTCCAAAGAAAGCAAAGGCAATACAGTCTGCTGGAGAGGTCATGGCATCAGTTTTCTGGGAGGCAAAAGACCTTCTGCCGATAGATTTACTTCCTAATGGTCAAACAAATACAGTAGTGATCATTCTGTGCTGGTAGCCTACTTTCTGTGTGCATTGAAGAGAATCTATGCCCAAACGTCACTTATCTTCTGCTGGCAGATAGAACGTGAGAGATAGAGCGCAACATGGCTATATTTCACAGACACAGCTTGTACTAGGGCAGATTAAATATAAACGGGAATTCATTTTTTATATTTATTGCAGCAACAAACAAAAATACTCATATACAGATCACTTTTCTACATAGTGTCCTGCCTTTGATACACATTTTCTCCATCGGATTGGCAAATTTTTGATGCCATCCTTATTGAAAGAAGGACGCATGCAGAGCCAGTTGTGCACAAATTCTTCTACACTTGCATCATCATCAAAGTGCTGTCCTCCTAGGTCTTATTTGAGTGTCCAAACAAATGGTAGTCGCAGGGCGATAAATCTGGACTGTAAGGAGGTGTTCCAGAGGTGTCCAATGCATTTTCTCCAGTTTTTCCCACATTAAAGCAGCAGTGTATGGCCTAGCATTGTCATGGAGAAGAATGACATTTTGTAATGGTTGCCAACATCACTTGTTGCGATATGCAGCATTTGCTTCATCCAAAATGCGACAGTAATAGGCTGCATTAATTGTCCTTTGTTCGTGAAGAAAATCCACCAGCAAAATGCCCGTGGAGTCCCAGAAAATGGTTGTGAGCACCTTTCCAGCAGAAGGGCATGTTCTGACCTTGACTGGACCTGCTTTGTTACCTCGCCGCTACTCCATGCTGCTTGCTTGCTTTGACTCTGGGGTGTAACGATGCACCCATGTTTCATCACAAGTCACAGTGCAATTCAAGAAATCTTCTTCCTCCTCCTTGTAGCGATGCAGGTGTCTCTGACAAACTTCCTGGCACCACGTTTTTTATTCCTGGTGAGAAGACGAGTAATCCACCTGGCAGACAATTTTCTGTAATGGAGTTCATCTCAGATAATTGTTTGAACACTTCCGTAACTTATTCCTAGGACAAAAACAATTTTGGATATTTTTATGTGCCGATCTTCTTCAATAATTTCACGAATGGCAACAATGTTGTCTGCAGTAATGCTTATCTGCGATCTCCTCCTATAAAGTTCATTTACACAGCTTCTCTTCCCACCACAAAAATGTTAGACCACTCATACACTCAAGTCTTCAAAAATGTTTCTTCCCCGAACTGTGCGTGGAGCCATCTCAAAATTTCCGAAGGATTGGTGCCCTCTTTTGCAAGAAATCTGATGATGATACACTGCGCAACAGATGTGTGTACCTCTTGCTCACTCATGGCGTACTGACACAGCTCCATTCTACGCAGTGCATGCGTATGCAAAACCCCCTCTCCAGATATCCCCACCAACATACTGATAAAGTCTCTCCCCAAATTATGACCAACAGCAGTATTACATTAAAATTCCTGTTTAATTTGATCTGCCCTCTTACTACTACTTTGTTTTCACAAATATTTTATTTACAAAAAAAGAAAAATCTGGAGTGATGGATCTGTGGCTTAACTAATAGTGCATGGAAGTGGGTTAGCTGGTCCTTGTGGCCATTGTAGCTAGTGTGTTTGATATTACTGCTCTGTTCCATACAGAACCACAGGTTCAACTCCCGCATCAGGCTGTGGTTTACATAAACAGTTAACAAATAATAAAACAAAAAGTCCAGGAAAATGAACTAGCAGAATAAAATTTTTTAATGCTATCATGTGATTCACTGTTGTTCATCCATAGAATGAAGGCTGCTACAGGCAGGCGTGAGATTGCACTGTTCACAGGCGAGTTCATGTTGTACTCATCACAGAACACAGGTTAATATAAACCATTTTAAATATTGTGGTTTGGTTTATTTCTTTTCCCTTCCCACACATCACAGAATTTTAGCAACAGGCATTCAAATCATCTGGTAAATATTCAATTCAGCTCACTATTGTCATTATGTTGTTCTTCCTTCTCTTCTACATCTTCTTGTTTCCCGCCTTCACTACTGTCATTTGTCTCCTGATTCTTGTACTACAAAGCTCTCAGTTACATTTTTGAAGATTCCTTCTTTTTCAATGTAATCATCTTCAATTCTTTCAACATGCAAACACATTTTCCCACTTTTCTTCACTGATATTGGCAATGCGTTGCTCACACAAATGTATGACATCTTGTAATTTGAAAGTCATGTTATGACCCTGTTACTCATTGATTGATGTTGGCACAAATAAGCTCTGTGGGGTCAGGTGAATAGGGTGGTAACCTGAGCTCTGAATGGCCATGCTTGGCTAAGAAGTTGTTGATCACATAGGTTTTATGGGATGGTTTATGCACCTTAATGAGGCTATAGAGCTCTGCGCTCAGCATTTGCACTTGAAGGGCGCATTTCTTGATGTAAATAATTTTTGCATAGCTCGTTTTGTGAAGCTGCTTGTAGGATCCTTATCCAATTGACTATTATAATACGGAGCTTTATCTATTAGGAGGCAAATTAGGAATTAGCTTCTCAGTTAACCAGTTTTTTAATTCCTCACATTCATCTCATTGTAATAGTCTCCATTTTTTATTTGACTGGAACATTAAAAAGACTTCAGGAACAAATCCCAATTGCCCTCCTGTACAGACTATAATAACTCTTGGTCCCTTTGCAACAGGTGCTAATAAATTGGAGGTGCTCTCATTGCTCCAATTATTCGGCCTTGTGTGGCAGCTATGAAGGTTGTTTCATCTTCACAGATAATACGTCTTCCTTCATCTCTAAACTTTTTTATGGCATGCAATTATGCCACATGCCAATCTCTTATCTCGTGTCTTTCCTGTAGCAAGATCTTATTGTTCCTTGTTTCCTTCCATTTGAAACCTGTGTCATGTAAGATAGTCTTTAAACTCATACTTCCCCCTTTAAAATTAATGGAATCTTTAAACTTCAGAAGCAAATATCTGACAGTGGACACGGTTTCCCCCTGAACATAAAAATTTTAAATTATTTACTGAATTACACACCTATCAAAGTCATCAATGTCTGTGATCCATTTTGGTACACAATGTACCTTTCCAGGTGTTCTACATGAGGTCCCTTGTTCCTCACACTTTTCCCTATTTTAAACAAAGAACAGCCTTATTATCAACCAGAAACTTGCATATTGAAAGAGAAATTACTGAAGGATGCCCACAAGGAAGTTGCTGTGGACTCGGATTTTGGAATATCCACTATAACTCATAGCTTAATCAAACTTTTTCAAAACATTCAGTAGTCCTTGCATTTGCAGATGACCTATTACTGGTAACTTCAGGAGATATCACACTTGAAACAGAAAACTACACTGATATTGATCTACAGAAAATTGAGAGCTGGGCCAAAAAAGAAAAAAAGTGCAATTTAATAACAGAAAATCAAAAGTAATGATGATATCAAGAAGAACTAGAAAAGAAAATAAAGACATTTGTATATTCCTGAACAATGATAGAATACAGGAAGTTGAAAAAATTAAATACCTTGGCATAGTCATAGACAAAACATTTAATTTTAATCAGCAATCAAATATACTACAGACAAATGTAGAAAGTTATCCACTCACTTTTGCTATTAACTAAATTAAACTGGGGTTGTGACACAAGGCTCTAGAAACAATCTACAAGGGAGCAATTCTTCCCCTTTCCTAATACAGAGTTCTGATATGGAAAACAGCAATTAATAAAAAGCATAATCAAAATCTCTTAAAAAGTGTACAGAGGCTGATAAACTTTAAGATTGCCAAAGTATACATAACAACATCTTGCAAAGCCTTGTGCATTATAAGAGGTCTTATATCTATAATCATAAAGCTGTAAGAAATAGCTGCACTGTATACTACAATAAAAAATTTGATCGAAGACAGAAGAATAGAAAAAGATGTGACAGTTAGAACTGGAGCCATCCTGGATCTTTTAAAAAAATTAAAAAGTTTAACATGAATAAAAGATATGACTTAGAGGTCTACACTGACAGTATAGCAAGAGCAAACTAAGTGTCAGCTCAGGGGTAACAATATTTGTCAACTAAACCTGCTTATATAAACTTAAGTATAAGCTGGACCCCAATTGCATAAATAATCAGGCTGAAAAACTAGCCATCATTAAAGCATGACAAAAGTTAAAAGAAATTGAAGGTCCACCAGAACAAATAAAAAATATTGCAATATACACGGATAGCCAAATTGCCAAATGTTCAATCAAAAACAGTACAAACGATAAAGCACTAATAGAGCAAATTAGATAGCAAATATGATTATTTGAAGGCAAAAACTGGTCCATCGACTTTGCATGAATTCAAGCACATAGGGCCACAATGAAAATGAGCTTGGGAATAGATTGGCTAAAGAAGCTGCCCAAGACACTAATCTTCGAATTTCATACACAAAATTCCTAAAAGTAAAATTAGAAAACAGCTGAGAGAAGCTAGCATCAATAAATGGGAGAGGGAATGGAAGAACAGTTCAAATGGACAACTAACAAAATCATAACTCTAAGTGTTCTTCATTTTCTTCGATGACTTTTAAGTTATCAGTTTATCCTGAAGACAAAAATGATACACATCTTCGATAAGTTGGAGTCAATCCATCTACTTACCCAGCTAGAAGCCTGAGAAACTTAGAGTTAATATGTCATCAGGAAAACTTCAACTCTTACTTTAACAAAATTTTTTCCCATGGTTAAACAAAGGATTACAACTAAAATAAATCTTACTACCAGCATAATAAGTGTATTAACTGGACATGGAAAACTGCAAACATATTACCATTGATTTAAAGTAGCAGACAGCCCAATGTGCTCCAGTAATAATGGACATCAAACAGTAGATCATATTCTATACGAGTGTATCAAATTGAAAAGTGGAAGAGAAACATTTTCAAAAAATGTAACTCTGAAAGGAAATGGTTAAAAACTTTAGCAAAGACTTTTATAAATTTGTAAGTTCTATAAACTTTGAATTACTGTAAACCATAGGTATGTAAAATGTAAACTATCATTGTTAAAAAAAAATTTAATACTAATTTAAACAGGAATTTTGCTAATTAAGTATTGGATTCAATCAAGCATGTAGTATTACTATATTAGTAATGGAACATGCGCTAATAGAGGATTATATATATAAAAAAAAACACACACACACATACACACACATAAATGCATGTGCATACAAATATCACCAATGCAATTAACAATAAGAGTTTCTGAAACTTGTAAAAGCTTAATGTGCCGGCACTGAAGTGCTAGGAGACAGGTGTATGTTACACAGTCAAGGCTCTCCATGATACTGGCCATTTCAGTATACTGTGCATGACCAAGAATGTGGGCTTGGCAACTGGACTCTAAAAAACTGTGCATGCAGTCTTCACCAGCACAAATTCATCATCCCTTCTGTATGGGAGAATAATACACTAACCTCTTGGACCAACTACAGCAAAAGGCACACCAAAAAAGGCCAGGTTTAGCAAGGATGAAAGACATCTTTCATGAGGACAATGCATGCCTGCACATGTGTCATTGGGATGGCAAAAATACATTAGCTGAAGTATGATTTCTTGCCCCACCCACTTTATTCATCTGGTATGGCTCCTTGCATTATTGTGCACTGATCCAATGCAAGTTAGGCTATGAATGCATTGTTTACTCATTAGCACAATTTTTATTTTCTCAAAAATGGCTCTAACAATTTTGATTAAATGCCTTATGTTTAAAATATTTTTATGACAAAATGTATATCTTGAATTTTTTGGAAATAGCCTCTGAAGACCTCTTCATTCTGGATGACTTTTGTATAACTGGCAAACTGTAAAAGATGTATAAAAATTTACTATACAGACTGTAAATCTCACTAAAACACACAATTCTTTTTGTAGGGATAAATATTTTCGAGATATTCCAGAATATTGGTTTCAATTTTAACCACTTAAACTTTTCTCAAACAGGAAGACATCTTTCTTCTCATTTCTCATTTGTTTACTCCTGCCAGGCAAAGAGATCGAAATTTCAATTGTGTCACATAGCGACCAGCTTTTAAAGGACGAGACTATCGCTTTAGCCTGTGTATTTTCTTCTTTCCCTTCTTCCTACAAGGAAGCTAGTAATAAGACTAATTCTGCTTATGTTTATCTTGATTAGCTTGATGTAGATAACAGAGTAATGTTTTGAATAGTAGGTTTGTTTACGGAGCAGCTAGAGAACATTGAATGGAACACATTACATCTGCTCCCTTCTACTTTCAAGAAACCAAGTAATAAGAACAATTTCTGCAAATGTTTATTGCGATTATCATAAAGTAGATAAAAGAATGAGTTTTTTAACAATAGTTTTTTACAGAGATGTAGAGGAAGCCATATGAATGGAACACATCAGAATTTTTAATACTGTTCTGGTTGTCCAAGACCTGCAAGTTTTTGCTTCCGAGAGCTGCTTCAGAAGCACAATCTTGAAATTTCTAGCCTGTTTCCCAAGGGGGAGAGGGAATACCCACCTTGGTTACATGCTACATCCCATATAGATATTGGGATAGCAAATCTGCTATGCCTGTGTCTAGTATCTGCACTTGTTTCTTAGAATTTTTATGACATCACAATGACGTGTTTGTATATATACTGATGGATATAAGTGCCCTGATGGTGTTGGAGGTGTCTTAGTTACTGGGATCGACCATATACTTTCAGTTTGCCTAGTAGCACATCCATTTATACTGCAGAGCTCTATGGTGTTTACTGAGTCATTCTGTATATCCACTGTTGAAAATTGGGTGACTGCCTTATTCTGAGTGATTCCTCAATGCACTCAAGAGTGTTTGTGAGCTATACAGCTACCATCCTTTAATGCAGCACATTCAAGATACCCTCCACATTTTGCACGCTTCTGACATTAATGTGGAGTGTGCATGGATTCCTGGACACATTGGCTTGCCGGGATGAACTGGTGGATTTGGCAGCAAAGTTGACAACCACAGAGCCCAGAGTTACTGTTACTTGTGCAACAGCCGAAGATTTTAGGATGTTGTGCTAAGAGCAGTACTTTTGGGATGGTATGCTGATTGGTTGGCTCTCCACAGTAACAAGTTTAGGGAAGTTACGGACCTCCTTATAAACTGGTTAACTTTCTTACATTGTGAGGAGGTTATTTTGCCTCAATTGCACATTGGCCACTGGTTTTTACTCATAGGCATCTGTTTAAGAAGGAACCTCCACCTATCTATCTTCTGCTGTGTAGAGAAGCATTTTCCCTCCATAATGTTTTGGTAGAGCGTGCTCCTCTAGCACCACTACAAGCCACTCTGCAACTGACAGCCAGGCTTACTAAGGTCCTGGCCAATAATAAAGGTGTGTTGGAAAGGTTTTAAAAGTTTATCTAATGTGACATTTGCCTTAAGAATCTAGTTTTATTTTGAGTTTATATTTTTTAATAGCTAATAATGGAGTAATATGTAAGGTTTATAAATATTTTATCACCAGTGACCCTTACTTTGAGTATTTAGTTTTAATTATATTTATATCCTTTTCCCTCCAATGTTTGCCTTTGTTTTTTAGATTCATCAATGGCTTTTGCCATTAATCATTTTATTTACAAAGATTTTAAATGTTATTATGACTACTACTTTATTTTACGAGTTATTTTAATGGTGCTTTTTTTTTTTTTTTTAATTCTGGTTTCTACCAGGATTTTATCATTTATTTTAATGATATTCTTTTATTTCTGGTTTTAACCAGGATTTTATTTTCTAAGGACACAGATGACCTTGGTAGTTGAGTGCCCTTAAACACCAATCATAATCAATAATCATCCAATAGACTTCCATCTCTCCCCTAAGCTCAAAAGTTTGATTGGTGGACAGAGATACTCTTCAAATGAAGAACTGAAAGCCAGAGTTGACAAGTACTTTGCAGCCCTGGAGGAATCTCATTTTCAAAATGGAATAAAGGCATTGGAACAGCAATAGACCAAGTGCATTAGAGTACAGGGAGACTACATTGAAAAATAAAAATAGTTTGAATCAGGTCAGTTGTTATTTTGGGTTTCATTCCAAGAACTTATCAAATGGCTCTCAAACATTTATCAACAAAAATGGTAAAGGTATATTTTAGGGCTAGCTAATATGGAAGACATCTGTAGTTATAAAAAAGTACTTAATTTAAGTTATATGTAGTAGTAGTAATTTTCCATTGGTGGTGAATATTAAAGTTAGTTGGTATCTAATGTTGAGCAGTCGGCAGTGAAGCCATTCGCTTTCTTGCATCCCAGTATTTTGATGTCATATTATTATGTTGACTAAAGGTTGGGCAGCACAGTAGATGGTTTCTATCCATATCTTCTTTAAGTGTACAGAAAGGACACAGAGGAGATCTCACTATACCAATCCTGAATAAATGTTTATTGAGACAGTCATGGCCTGTTAGGAGTCTAAAAGATGTACAGAGGATTTTCTTGGTAATGTAGTGATTCTGTTCATGTTATTACATAAATTTTCCCATGACTTTCCTTTTGTTTGTAATACGTTATCTTCTTTAATTTTGTTATTATGTGTTGATATAATGTTTCTTTTGATAGAGTGATAACTTATTGGATCAGATGAATTTGATGTAATTTTACTACCTTTCTGTTTCATTACCCTCTATTCTGCAATGTGCTGGTATCCATTGAAGTATTAATCTTTTATTTAAATTCATTAGTTGTTTTATGATTTTGCGGCATTCTGCAATATTTAAGTTATTAGGTGTTACATCAGGTGTTGTGGATATAATAGCTGCTTTAGAGTCAGATAATAGTACAACTTTTTCAAATTTATTTATCTGATATAATAGGTTTTGTAAGCTCTGAAGTATTGCCAAAATCTCTCCATCAAAATGTTTAGTACTTAAACCTTATCTTTTGTAGAAAGAGAAGAGAGGGTATATTGCACCTATGCCAGTACCACTGTTATTTGCTAAGCTAGAACTGTCAGTATAAACATGTAGCCATTCATTGGTTGGGTATCTTAAGTTTATTATTTCTAGTGTCATTTGTTTCAGAACACACAAAGAGGTTTCAGATTTTGTAAATTCTTCAGCTAAGTGTAGATAGTGCTCAATATCAAATAGTTCTAATGGGTGTTTTTATTTAACTTTTTGTAACCGTTTAAAATTATGCACTATAAATGGCGGTTACATCACCTAAGTAAAGAAAGATATGGACAGGAAAGAAAATGAAATGATTCCCTAGGCCTCAAATACTCTAATACCATCAGGGTCAAAGAAAACAAGAGTTGAGTCAAGCAAGACTGGATAGGAAAGGTAAAAGAGGGGATTTGATACAGGAAAGGAAGAAATATCAGTCCATGTCAATAACTCACCAAACTGACCAGTGCTTATTGGTGAGCAGCCCTTCCCTTTAGTTCATCACATAATTTTGTTTAGATCAGTTCCTTTAAGTCTTCAAATTATAGAAACAATTAAAGGTTCTCCTTTCTATTATAACAAAATTGCTCTGTGATTACTAACAGCTGCACCGCGGTGAATATTAAAGTACAAACAAAAGGTACAACTTAGTGGAAGTAAAAACAGAAGGGAAAATTATGTAAATTTTAAATGGGAGGATGAACTTTGTAATAATTTTAGCTAAGCGTTGGTTTCAGATTAAGATCACATCTGTCTGCAAGTAATTAATCTAATAGCAAAATAACATGAGATGGAAAAGACCAATAAACATACTAAACATGATAATACTTAAGGCAGGATAAGCAATGTGGAAGGGGATTTTAAAGTAAAGTAATAAAAAAAATTAGTGTATCAAAAGTCGGGTAGCAAGGAAATGAAGAATCAAAAGATGAATGTTTACATGGTATATAATTTTATCACCAATTAAAATGGAGAAAAGGAAAGGAGAGTGGCCTAAATAGGGTCTTAAAGTAAAATAATATAAGCAAGATGTGGAGGACTATAAAATCATATTTATAAATCAACCAAAGATGATTCAGAAAGGTGCTTAGAATATTTTAAAACTCTGTCCGTTGTTCATGGGTGCATTGGTATGACATCAGATCTGGAAATAAGAAATGGGTGTTTGGAATTTTGGAAAGCATAATATGGGATGAAGAAGCTATAAAACAAGTGAAAATAATGAAAAGAAATAAAGTAACAGGCATAGATGGTATTTCACATTTCTTAAATAATGGTGTAGTCATATAAATAGAGGTAAGGCACAAATAGGCTTGTTCAATTCAGTCAAAGAAAAGGGGTGTGTACCATGGAACTTTAGGAAAGTAATTATACAACCTGTATGTATAGTGAAACATAATATGTGTATATCAAGGAAATGAGGGAAGATTACTTGTAACTCAGAATTACTTACAAATGAGATTTTGATAAGGCATCATACATATTAAAAAAAAAAAAAAAAAAAAAAAAAAAGGTAACTCAGTGGGCCTATGGGTGTAACATTTTACAAACAACAAAGATATGTACGAAGAAAACATTATTTTGAACTTGGTCCTGCTTTAAAGAAATCAGTTGATTTATCTTATTTGTTTCACTTTTCTTGTACTAAGTGCATAAACCTCTTTTTGCAAACTTATTAATGAATGTGGAGCTTTTTCGCTACCACTTTTAGCACCAATGAAACACCTACACACATTTATTGCACTTAACACTTCACTCACCTAAGGTGTTTCAAGATGTGAGTTGTCATCCACATTACTGTCAGTGTCGCTTGAAACTGGTCCATTTTCTTGATCACCACCATGTTTTTGGCACACATCAGCAATAATCTCCTCATCCTATAGTTCCCCACAGACAGCTAGATTAACATCAAAATGCACAAAGGTATCGAAATTTGCACCCTCCGGTAGAGCTAGCTCATTTATAGGCTCATCACTACCAATATCATCACCATCATCAGAGACAGCCTCTTCCTGTAAAACACCAGATTTAATGAAGCAGTGTTTGATTGTGGAGGATGACACCTGCTTACAGGTAGCCAAAAGAAATTCCATGGCTTGTAGTAAGTTAATGGCGAGATTTTCATTTCCTGCATCAGTCAGTGTTATTAAATGTTGAACCAGCATTTTTCTATAATGGACTTCGAAATTTGCAATGAAGCCCAATTCAAGTGGCTGTAGACGACTGGTACAGTTAGGAGGGAAAAATTCCACTAAAAATTTTCCAAAATTATTTGAGGTGGATGTGCTGTTCATCCATCCATAAAAAGAAGGATCTTCTCTTTCTTTTTCATTTTAATATCCAGTTTCTTCAACCATTGTTTCATTAAAATGATAGGCATCCAAGATTTCTTATTGGATTTAAATTCCATAGGTTTTGTTTTCACACCCTTAAAACACCTCGGATTCTTGGATTTTCCTATCACAAGTGGAGAAAGTTTGTCTGATCTTACTGTGTTGGTGACAAGAAGAACTGTTATGCAAATTTTACTTGTCTTCCCTCCATGGTATGAGTCGCCCTTTTCAGCTAATGTCTTGCTGGGAAGGAGATTGTAGAATAGGCCAGTTTCATCACATTTGTAGATGTTTTGGGGCTGATAATCCCTTATGATTCCTGGTAGAACCTCTTTCTTCCAGTGTTGAACTGTGATATCATCCACAGCATTCGACTTGCCGCAAATTTTTATCCCTGTGATTCCATGATGATCTTTAAATCCTTGCAACCATCCTGATGAAGGCTTGAAATCAGTCGTGGTGTTCATATTTTAGCTAAATCTATCGCTTTTGATTTCAGCATGTTGCCAGTGATTTATAGAGCTGCAGCCCATTTCTGCTGGAACCATGTGAAAAGTGCCTTTTCCGAATCAGCAATTCTCCCTTTCTGCTGACAGCTGTGTTTTGTTGATTTGGCTCCCAATTTTAAAAACTCATCCAAAATAACATTTTTGTTACTGATGACTGTACCTAAGTCTGAAGCATATTCGGTTTTGGTTTTGTGTGGATTAAGCTGCACCTCTCGTATGAATTTCATTTTCTGATTTAGTGTATAACATTTTCTTTTTCTGCTCTCCATGGCTGATTAAAAGCAACTTTTTAATAATAAATACCAGACAACGAAATTTTATCTTTACTTCTCGTTTGTTGCTGCATTGTCGCGCTTTACCAGCAAGCTTATTATTGTCTTTTATTTCCGAGGCCGAAAGCTGCCCGCTCAGCTTGCGTCTTTGTCAACAGAGATAAGGAAAATACCTCAAGTTTCTTTTAAGATAGTGTATGCCATCTGTTCATTATAATTACATAAATCTCACTTGTATATCACTGAAATTTAATATGTATAACAGCAAATTACGTAAAAATGCATTGTGTTTAAATAAGGTTCTGTTAACAGGTTTCTAAATTACGTTTTGGCGGGACCTACGAAAAATTACTAATAAATGCGAATTACTTACAACTGGGTTATGTATAAAACAGGTTCAACTGTATAAGGAAATAAAATGGTTATAGATGTACTGTGTTACACTCAAACATGGGAAACATTTTTACCACCATTTTTGCAAATAGGATGCAGAACTAGATAGGAAAATTTAACATCCTTTCAGAATTCCAAACAGGGTATCAAATTGGGAGGCAAAATAACAAAATATTCAGATTAAATACAGTAGATAAATACCTAAAGGACAAAAGGGAAAAGCAATGTAAATGGCACTGAAAAGTCTTACGTGGCTTGTGCACTTGTGGTGGGAAGGAAGACAAGGGTGGTTATTCAGAAATTATATAAGTTGAAGTCTCAAAGGTCAACTTGCTTTAACTTAAAGCTTCATAATCTACAAATCTCGGTTCTAGTCTAAAACAAAATATCATCATTTTAGCACATTTCCCTTGGCTGTAAGAAAACAATCAAATCACAGTGTATGAGGGTGGTTTGATAAGTCTGGTAAAAAAGCAAGAAAAAATATTTGTTTCATAAACAACTCACCTTACTTCTTGACATAGTATCCTCTGAAGGATATACAGTTGGTTCAGTGACTCTCCAGCTTTTTCATCCCATCAGAAAAATGGGTTTTGTCAAATTCTGCAAAATACTTGTTGACTAAACTATCACTTCTTCATTTGTTTAAAATTTCTTCCCACCAAGCCAAAGTTTCAAGTTAGGGAACAGAAAGAAGTCATTTTGGTCTGAGTCTCTTGAATAAGGTAGAAGAGGAATCAATCCAATCATGCTCTTTCACATTGTTATCACAGATGTGTGGGATGGTGCATTATTCATGTGAAAGAGCAACTTTTGTGTGCCAACCTTGATCTTTTTTTTTTTTTTTTTTTTTTTTTCAGCCAATGCAAGTTTCAGAAGCACAGTAGGCTCCAGTTATAGTTCTGCCTTTCACCAAGTAATCTGTGAAGATTTTTCCTTGGGTATCCCAAAAAGCAGTGGCCAAGAAATTACCAGCTGATAAAATGGTCTTTGACTTTTTAGGTGCACTTTCACCAGCGTTTGTCCATTGTTTTGACTGCCATTTTGATTCTGGTGTGATGGATCCAGGTTTCATTAGCAATCACAGGTCTGTGCAAATGTCTTGTGGATTGTAATTAAACATCACCAATCGTTGTGTTGAAATGTTGTTCTGGATATACTTTTGATCGACTTTGAGTAATTGCGGCACCCACCTCAGCTTCTTCATAGGAAATTCTACATTCAGGATATTATTCCCTCACTTAGTTGAGATGCCTACAGTCTCAGCAATCTCACAAAATGTTATTCAGCAGTTGTGGATTAGTATATCATGGATTTTGTCAATGGCTTTCTGTGTGATAATCTCAATTGGATGACTGGAGCATGCTTTGTCTTCATTACTTGTCTGACCACATTTAAATTCATTAATCCAAAAGTAAATGGTCTTCAATGATGCTGCAGAGGCCACATGAACTTCATCCAATTCTGTTTTGATTTATGTAGCAGTCCAACCATGCAAATGAAAATGCTTAATAACAGCACAAAACTCTGTTCTCTCCATTTTCAACAGCAGTCGACACATTCACCAATTCAGACAGTCGTCAACAATGAACTGTACGCTGTTCAAGTTGAAATCTTTTATATGATCCTTTGACTAATCAAGCGTATCAACCATGAAGCCACAACAAAAGTGTTCCATTCTTGCATGCAATTTTACCAGACTTATCAAACCACCCTCATAAGAAAACAACAAAATCCAGAAATAACCAGCAGCAACATTAGCGGGGATATAAACTGAATTTCTCAGGATGGGGCATCATATCACTCTATAATAGGGCATGTCTTAAGAAAAAAAGGTTTGGTTTCTACTACAGACAACTTTCTCTGTCCATTGTCAACTAACCCATACTCTTTAGTTCTTATTGGCATGAGGGGTCTGGGTTTGATTCCTGGTACTGGTATGGGGATTTTCTCTCTATCTGGGAGGAGTGGGTGTGTTCTTTCATCATCACTATCCTGCATAAGGAAGATGGCAACACAAAAGTATGATCTTTTTGTGTATTTTACTATAGGAATTTTTACCAAATTATTTCAGATCACCAGAAATTATTTAAGTTATTCCTTTTCTATTTCATTATATGCTATATGGAATAGTGATAGCCAGCTGTTTATGTACCACAATTTAATTTTTTCTTTCATATTTTTTGTAAGTCCATGTAAAAAGCTGCAGCAAAGATGCAACAATTTACATTCCATCCAGGTTTTCACCATAAATTCAGTAAAACCTTTCAAGAACAAGATATAAAATTTGCAACATGCAACAGTTACAAGCTTAGGAATTTAATTAAGCATCCTCTAAAAGGCACAATACCAAGTAAAAAAAAATCAGGAATCTACCGAATAAACTGCATAGATTGCCCAAAGATGTATATAGGAAGCACAAAAAGGAATCTACAAACAAGACTAAATGAACATCTAAGGAACTTGAAGTTAAAGCGACATTCATATGAGCAGTAGCACACCATTTTTGGACCACCCAGCACAACATTCAACAAGACATCACAATATTAAACCTGCCAAAATACTTACACAATTGACGTTTGAGAAAAACTCCATGTTTTAAAAAAACTGAGACATATCATCAATTTGAATTATCGCCATCAGATGACCTCTGCAAGTTTACCACCAGAGAACCACAGAACAGTACAATCACCACATCATCAAGAACAACTTCCCTAAGCTTCAGTCAAGATTAGCTGAAGATGAGAACAAAATATTTCCTTGACACCCTGTCCAAGGAAAATAAAGTAAATAAAACTTAGATGTCCATATAATGACTCAAATTACTCCAGCATATTTCAAAGTTGCATAGTTTATAACACTTCCTACATCGCACACATTAAACTGATGAATATTTCTGAAAAGTTTAATTATATAAAATGTTTTTGGACACAAGCTGAGTATTTTTATGGCCTGTGCAATTTTCCCTCAATATGTTTTGTGCTATCTCTTAGGGTTCCCCTATTAACTCATTGAGAATGAGAACTTCAAATGCTAATTCATAAAAAATTCAATAAATGCACTTAATTTCTTGTGTCAATACTTCAAATATATATGTTAGAGGTGTTTTAATAAACAAGAAATGAATACAAAATGTCCACATAATGGGTAATTTGGGTTCAGAAGAGTGCATGGAAATATCTCTCTGAACTTCTGCAGTGCTAAACATTGCCTCAATCAAGTATTAAATGTTGTCTTTACCACACATTTGGTCTTTAATTTATTTTCTCTCTCATGCATGTGCGCGCAAGTACACATATGCACACAGGCATGCACGCATACACACACCCACACCCACCCTCACACCCTCACACCCACACACGCACATAATTTTTCCTAAAAATATACTTTTTTATTCAGAAGGCCTCAAATATGAAAGCATATATTTCCAATGAAACCTTGACCTGAGATTTTTGGTTGGAACATAATACTTCCTCTTACCTACTATAGTTAGGTGACAGGAAAGGTAAATATAAAGCTGTACTATTAATTAATGCATGCCTATCTTAATAGTGGAACATGCATAGATGGGACAGAACAATATTATTTACAGCATTATACAAGGGTCATTCAGAAAGTAAATTCTGGTCTCTTACATCACGTGAATGAGTGGTGCTAATATCGCCAACTTTGTTCTGTTGTATAGCTTGTTTCAGTATAGGGATGTGTCTTCCTGTATCTTTTATGCTTGCTTTGATGTCAGATTGTCTAGTGCATCACATATCCTGTATATATTAATGTATTTTATAATTTATGTAGACTAAGTTTATTTAATGCTAATTTTGTTTAATGTAAACTGACAATGCCCGATACTCGAAAAGAGTCTATAGGCTGCTAATAAATTACAATTACAATTACATCGAACATGAAGTTACAGCTATTTAGTACTTTGCACTGTTCCTTTGAGCACAAATTTTCAGATAAAATTCCCATTGTACGAAATGATTTTATCCCACACATAATTGAAACAAAATTGTATCTGTAATTTGACCGCATCTTAGAAACAATAAATACAAATATGCCTTTCTTGTGGTTAAATGGCATAAATATCCAGTTGATGCCAATTATATTTTCTCTTGAAATATTCCCCTAAACACTGTACATATATGAAAATTGAACTTGAGAATATGACAGCATATTATGGACTTATATGGTGTACAGTAAATATTATTTAGTATTCACAGAAAGAGAAAGAGAGGCAGAAAGCAAATATTTGTCACTATAATGTAAACTTTAAAACCACTTTTATTAGTTTATGCTGTTGTTTGAAATTAATTGTATTATGTTAAAAAAATCTTATGTGTTCCATTCACATGAATTTCTCTACCTGTTCTGCAAACAAACTATTCTTCACCATGCTAATCAAGATAAACATCAGCAGAAGCTGTCTCATTGCTTGCTTCCTTGTAAATAGAAGGGAAACTAAGGTAAAGCAATAATCACATTTTTAAAAAGCTCTCACTGTGTGAAACAATTGAAATTCAGTTCTCTTTGCATGGTTAAGAGTAAAACAAAAGAGGTGTGAAACTAAGATGACTTCCCCTTGAGAAAAGTAGTTTAAAACTGAAACCAATAAAAAGGAATATCTTGGAAACAGTTAACTGTACAAAAAATGTATATGACATAAATTGTGAGCTTTAACGACATTAATTTTTTTTTTTATCTTGTAAGTTTTTGTTTATTTCTTATGGTTTACCAGTTACACAAAAGTCATACAGAATGCACAGGCTTTTGAAGATTCAATATATACATTTTGCCTGTGATGAAAATATCTTAAACATATGGTATTTTAATAAAAATCATTAGAACCATTTTTGAGAAAATAAAAATGTTCAAAAAATATTCTACGTAAAGGTTAATTGGGGGCGGGAGTATTTTCTTGAAAATCTTTGCATTACATCTTTGGAATATACAGAACTTAAATACAAAGTTTGGTATAAAACAGACTTCATATTTGAGCTATGCTACTGAAACGTGCGCACACACATGTTTCTAAAAATGCTTTTTTTTAATCCAGGGGGTCTAAAAACAGGTATTTCCAGTGAAATCTCGGTATCAAATTTTTGGGTAGAATACAGTACCTTCTCTATCTACTGTGTACATTGTACATGTAATAGGGAAAGTAAATAAAGGATGGTATTATTATGTTATACATAGAATTACCTCCAAAGAGGATAGTTACACCTCTTTTACCTGATATAGATAAGCTATTTTGGCAGAAGCATACTTGTTCTACCTGAATTTCATATTTTGCAGTATAAAATCTCCTAACCTATACATTGTTAGGCATCAGATTGGTAAGCAAGAAATTCATAACTGGGAAAAGAGGGGAGACTTATCTGTAACAATTGTAAAATTGTGTATATTAATCACAACAAGTTTGTTGCTTCAGTGCTAACGTGCATTTTGCTACTAAGGGAATATTCAAATTGGTAAGGAAAAACAATGCTTCTTCATTAGTGAACATTGTTAGTTTGAAATATGTGACAATTTGTATCATTTTGTATTTCCTACAAGGAATAAATGTCTATATGGTTACTTAAGTCTTACTTTATTGCAGTTCATGCTTTGAAAACAAGTTGCAGAAGCATTTGGCAGTCTGTAATGCAAGACCTCAAGAGAGAGCATATCTGCTTCCTGGCATAAATTATGGCTATGATCTCAAAAGAGTAGAGCACACAGTTCTTGGAGATATAGATGAAGAGAAACTTCAATGCATTTTTGATAAAATCAACTATGTTTATAATGGTGAGTTGCATGCCAAAAAGTTCACAGAGCATTTAAGATTAATGAATCTAAACCCTAGATGATTTTGCTGGAGAATAGTGTTTAACCTTCCATTAGGCATGTATTTTGGTAGAACACCATTGGTTGTGCAGTGCCTATTAGACCTGCATTATATTTTTGTAGTTATATATCTATAGTTCTTTTATTCATTTCTTTATGTCTACCTTTAGTTAGGATACCTATACACGGTTTCTATTAGTATTATTTTATTAAATATAATACCAGCTTAAATATAAAATGAATTATAAAAATCTTGAATAGGTAAGTTTCAAAACGTAAGCTCTTTCCAAATTTAATAAAAGTTAAATTAAAAGATAAAAAAAAATGATGATGATGATGATGATGATAATAATAATAATAATAATAATAATAATAATAATAATAATAATAATGAAAATAATAATTAATAATAACAATAACAATAATAACAATAACAGTAATAACAATAATAACAAAAATAGTAAAAAATATAAAAAATAATGTAAAATAATAATAAAAAAAATATATAATTCTTTAGCCTCTTCCAATGACTTTCCAGTAATAAAACCATCATTCATGTCTTTCCAATTTATCCCTTTCTTAAACATTAATATTTGTGACTTCCTAGTATTTACTCTTAATATTGATTCTGGACAGAATCTACATATTTCATTTACTGTTCATTGCAATCCAAATACTCTAATACAGTATATTATTAAACTATTGTCAAATAATAAGCCTGATATGTCTATCTTGTAATCAGACAGTGTGAATTACTCTTCAGAACTCTTTACATATTATGAATAAATATTTTAAACAAAACTACTCAATTTCAACCATATCTCAAATCTAACTTCTGATCCACCATCCTTGCAATCCCTTTTCCTGCACACTTAGTACAGAATGTAACCTCATTATGCAACTTTTGGACCTGTGAAATAAACCCTTTACTTAACCCCCCTTATTCCTCATTTGATACAGGCAGGAAGTAAACTTCTAATATGTATCTCATAGAGTAATAGCAAAAACAAAAAGTATAATAGCTTTTAGTTCTGTGATCAGCAGTTTTCAAAACAAAATAAAACTGTTTTTCCAAATTAGATGGTTTATTCCACAAGAATATGTGAAGATAATAGTTAGTTACTTGTAAGATGGCTAGAGTAACCTAGTTTCAACATATGTGACATCATACAAGGATCTGAAATAAGCACTGCTTTGGAGACGTGATGCAGTTGGAGACATAGCAACATTACTAAGTCAAAGTATGTCAATATGAGCATTGGCTCTCATACGTAAACAAAACAGCAACCTAAATTGGGGAAGACTGCAGTTTTGTTTTCCACACAACTCTCTTAATCCAAACAAACATGACAAAATGGTGGTGCAATATTTTGGCAAAATAACAAGTATAACTTGGAGTTATTGGCCTATATGCTGCTATTTATGAATGTATATACATGCACAAAATATGCATTTATAAAATATGCATACATAATAGAGGTTTTTGTTTCATGTTAATTTGAAATTATTGTATTCTCATATTGTGGGGAAAGCATAATATGATAATACAGGTGACATAATGTTAAACATTTTCATTATGAGGCCGTGCCATGGCCGAGTAGTCAGACCATTCGCCTCTCACCTAGATGGCCCGGGTTCGATCCCAAACGACTGCATTTGAGATTTGTGGTGGACAAAATGGCGCAGGAGCGGGTTTTCTCTGTGTTCTCCAGTTTCCTCCGCCATCTCATTCCACCAGTGTGCCATCTTCATGTACCATCAGTGTCATCACCTGCAGTGCCAGAGCAGTAAAAGTGGGTGTTAAACACTACAAAAAAAAAAAAAACCAAAAAAAAAAAAAAAAAAAAAAAAACATTTTCATTATAGAGCTTACAAAACATGTCATTGTGTAATGATATCAAATGGTAAATACTATGGTATCTATATGACTTTATGTTATAGTGCTATTAGGAAACAATACGTGCACAGTAGATTTTTGAGCTGGGATCATACAACAGCAGCATTCAAAGAACATTCAGGAAGGTTGTATGCATCCAATGTAGCAGAATCATTATCCTGCTCATTAGAAAATGTATGCATTACCTAGGCACTGTGGCATATATTATGCAATACTATAGTAGTTCTGTTTTGTGCTATACCATTTGAAGGTATTGAATCTTTTTCAAGTCAACAGGCAGTAGCAATATATAATATGTGTTGCCTGGAACTTTTTTTTTTCTGTTGTTTCATTTGTATAGTTCTTATTACAAAAAGAGGGGCATATCGGAGCTTTGACTTGTGAAACACTTGTTCACTGTAGGTTCTTTAATGTTGTGTTTTAATTATTTCTACTTTCAAATGCATGCACATTTACTCTCACATACATGTCAAGATGTTATCTGCTACCATTTTGTGACAGAAGATTTTATTTTATACTAATGGTTGTCCATAGGTTATCAGAAAGTATGGTGGTATTAAGGAAATATTTGCACTTTACCGTGACATTCAGAAAATAACTAATCTATTTAACAAGATTTTATTTAACAACATATATTATATATATAGAATGCTAGAAATTGCTTTCCACTGAAGGTGAAAGGCATAGCCATTAGATTCACAAAAGGCATTGTAAGTTCTTTAATAATTTTCTACATATGTAATGCTACATTCACAATGAGATTCAAGCACAGTCATAATGTAGCATAAGCGCAAGTGCTAGGGCAGACCATTCATAATGTAATTGTAAGCATAATGCAAGAAGTTGGCATGGATTTCTGGATCTGTAAATTAAATACGGATATCTTCCAAGTACACCGCACATTTCAAATTGAATAACATAACCAATAATACTCTTAAGAAAATTCACTCAATCTTTTACAAATAAATATGGTATAAAAATATTACATACTAACAACTGATGTTTAGGCAGTAATGTCAAAATAATTTGCTCATTCAAAATTATTATAAATAGTACAAGCATAGAGACTGCAGAAAATGATAAAGCCACACATTTAATGAACTGGAATTATCTGTCTGCACCTTCGATTTATGAGAACCAAGAAACCTAGACGTAGATGATAATTACATCCATTAAATCAAAGGATTCGCAAGGAGACTGTCATAACCTCTTGGAAATTAGAGATGATGTGGCACTGCATGGCCAAATAGAAGAGCATGCATGTACAGCAGGCCCCGTAAAATCTTGCAGTACGATCATCTGTTATTGAATTCATAGGCAATGCTTAGAGAAAAGAAGCAGAATTCCTCCTCTTTGCATGCAACACAAGGATAAAGTTTGGAGTTTGCAAACTCTTGCATTGTATTGCATTGCATTGCATCTTGTGTGTTTCTGTGTGAATGTTCACATTAAATAATATGAGTCCAAACTCTTGCGCTTACATTGCGTCTGCGCTTGCATTTCACTGTGAATGTAGCATAAATGTTTTATACATTAAAGCATAAATAGTTTAAAGATTGAAAAATAGAAAACAATTTGCAGTAATAGAATATCTTTAAACATAATATGTCTTTCAATCTGCATTGGATCTGAAATTCAACCTATTCAACAAAGTATTAGACAGTATACTAAATTAAACCCTTTGCCAAAATCTTGCATATGATACAAAGGCTAAGAATTTTGTCAAGTTAACTGTCAAATTACAAATATATTTAAATTTTAAAACTCCAAAAAGTATCTCACTCACCAACAGCCATGCAGACTTAAATTCTGTAAGCTGGTCCTCTCTATGGTGATTCTCCCAGCGAACTGAGTACAATACTCAATTCACTTGCTCCCCAAGGGCATTCTGCCATTGCATATGCACACTGTATAATCCGTGTTCCAAATCCACACCAATGAGGTAATTTCTTGGAAATAGCTTATAATAGATGGTTGCTACCAAAGAAGTTATATTGCCACCATATTTGGGGAAGCCTGGAAACTGGCAATCCTCTGAAAGCAATATGCTGTAACAATACTTCCAGACTCTGGGATATAGGGAGTGATTCTGGTTAAGGAAAAGTTTTTCCCCAGCTGGAAATTGATCCCGAGATCTCTGGGTGAGAAATCAGCTCACTCACCACTTGACCATAGGGTTGCCTGGGATTTATCTGGTATAAGTGTCATTATAATCTCAACAATTCTGCAACCTTTCCTCATAAGAAAAAAAAAAAAGTCTATATACATTAAAACTCCATAAATACCATTAATACCTGTTAGCTTCTTTTGGCTGAGTTGCTGGGGTTAAACATGCCACTACAGTACTAAAGATACTACTCTGTTTCACATTTTCATTGGATGCAGCATATTTTGAAAACAATATTGTTGACCAAAATGAAAAGCAAGATCTGTAGTTATTAAACAGAGGATAGAGTATTTAACCCTTTCTATGTTTGTAACATTTAACAAAATTGATACTCTAAAATTGAAAATTTTTTGTTCTTATTATAACTATCACTGTGTAAATGTAAGTGATTTGTCTGCCTGTATATTGATTTAAAAAAAAACCAGTCACTGTGCTGTATTTTGAGTGTAAAACCAGTCTATGTGCTGAAACCTTACTAAGCTACACACGCTCATGCGCACACACATATGCATGCACTTGCACTCTTATGTAAACTTTCCTTGAGTGATAAAGTTTGAAACGCTCTTTTGGATGGAGATCAAACAAGTATGAATAATGGTAACAGCATGTTACTACATGCAAATCTAGGGCACTCATCATTGTCATCACTTGAGTCACTTAGCTGCTGTTGCACTCAGTTTGATGTGGAGTGATTCTTCCTCCCTCCCTCGCTCTCTTCTTCTTCTTCTTGTTCTGAGCTAATGACTCTTAAGCACATAGGAAGAATCATCACTGAATTAATTGAAAATTGACATTTTCACCATCTGCAGGTCTATATTTTGATACCTTCTTTGTATATCACTCAAAAAGCTGTAAATAGTGGAAGCATACATGGAGAGGCACAACATTGTCAATTTATGGCTGCAAATCTCCATAAGAAGCCTATTTTAATAAGGTATGAATGGCATCCTTGCATAGATCTGACTTGTGACGATACTTGTGTAAAGCATGGAATAGATCCAGCCACAAGTGCTCAGTTGGTAATTAAAATTATCCTATCTCTGGACACTTCCAGTCATGACTGCATTCCTACCATGAGGGTTTAAACAATAGAAACGGCTACTTTCAGGTATTTAGTAGACTTTTACTTTGTTCAAGGCAAAAATACATAACTACAGGATTCCTTAAAATTGTAAGCTAAAACTTTGAAAGATTAGTATTTCTGTCCTTCTTATAGTGTTTGTGGAATGATAATTTCAATACTCCTTATTGTGAAGTGGCACCAAGCAAAATTTGCAGTTGTTTGTATTTTTTATTATTAGGGTCTTCCAATATGAACAATAATTAAACCAGAGTCCTGCGAAGGCAGATCCGTGAGGGATGGCAATGAGGGGGGGGGGGGGGAGATGGGTTGAAAGTCGGTATGTTAAGGAGGGGGAATTGGCTTGGTTAGCTGTTTTGATAAGTTTTGGCATCAGGAGAGCCAGGAGCAAACAAGAGGTTCCTTTGCCTTTTGTGTAACACATTATTATAAAGTTTTTAACCAATGAAGAAGTTAAACGCTTGGAAATTTTAACTTCTTTGGAGGCATAGTTTGGGGACACTACTCTGTCCCAGGATTGAGTGTTTACCTTGCCCAGACATAGTGGCAGCTCATAGCCAAATTATCTGGTAGGGCATAATTTTAAGATTGACTAAAATTAAAACTGAATTGAATGTTATTTCTGGATGTCCTTTAACTGCTATGATTCTAAGCATCCCATTCTATTTTGGGCGCGGAAGACCACTTAATATTGCTCAGAGGCCTCTTTATCAGGTTGAGTTTTTTTTTTTACATGGTGTAAATCTATGACACGATATCAACGACTTTACTTCCCTTATGAAGGAAGGTATTTTTATGTCTGAAAAAAGATCACCCGGGTTTGAACCTGCGACCTTGAGAACCAGAGGCTAGCATGTTACCCTTAGATCATGGATAATGACAGACTAAAATTAGTGGATTCTAAAACCTATCAGTAGAAATGAAATGCTAATTTGTGTATTAGCACTAACCTTTCTGTTTGTAGATGAAGTCCATTCTTCAATCCTTTGCTTGAAAAAATACTTTGATAACTCTTCGATTTAAGTCAGAAACTGAACGCAACATGTTCCGAGAAATTTTAACATGAACCGTCACCTTCACTGTTTACCATATGTCAACAACATTATCAGAGAGGTTATCCTGCTGCAAATTAATGCTTAGCTTGTCTTAGCAGCTGTTGCAGTTGAGTTTAAGATTCCAGTCTTCAACTCGAATAGCTTATGTATGTCAATTACAATGTTCACAATGTTTCTTTTCACAAACGAAGCTAGCTTTTCACTCAGAAAATTGTGCAAACTACCCTTAAAGTAAAGTAGATCGTGATTGTGATTTTAAAGTCTTAAGCATTTTCTTTATAGGCAGTTGTATACTTTACAAACCATTGCCAATCTTTCATAACAGTGTTTAGGATTTTCCCTCTGAAGACGAGTTTTAAGACTGTCGTTTCTTTAGACGTTAGCAACTGATAAATCGGCATATTATTCTGCAGTCACCAAATTATTCTCCAGTGCATTTGGATTATGTTTCATTAATACGTGAAATACATGCAAGGCACTGTTTCACCACTTCTTATCAGTTTACTCTTAAGGTGGATATTGTAACTCAGCACTCATTCTCAAAACACAAGCCACTATTCACCTCTTGCATATAAGGTCCAGTTTACTGTTTGTTCACATCCTTAATTTCAATACCTATTGGTTATTTAGCCTTTTCCTGTTTTTAAGTGAAGCTTCAAATGTATCGTGAATCTATTTCCTAGTAAACTTGGGGTATTTACACAAAACACTGCTTGTATGCCTTGAGTGTTGGCACACACCTTGTCGTCTGCTTGTTACCAAGTACCAACATTGTAAATTTTTACCACATAAGCTTCTTTTTGTATATTTCATTTGTGAGGTTTATAGATCCACTTTGTTTTCAAATAAGAAGACATTCAAACTTAAGAAATGTTTCTTATTATTTACTCTTACACGTGAGGAGATCTTTTGCTAAATATTTTTGTCAGGGATTTGACTCAAACTTTAATTTTTGCTTATTGTTCTTATTTTCTCTTTGCGCAAGTGCGGCAAATGACCACAAAGGCTTTAGTGTGCTAAGAGAACCTTCCCTTCTCTGCCCCCTTGAAGCCTGCACCAACAAATTAACTACATCTGAAAACATTGAATTCTTCTGCGCGTGCGCATAGGATGATCACAAAATTGCTTGTGCCTGAAAAATACGGTTGGTTACTATTTTCGACAGTCATCTTCACTACAACTGTCCAGTGTGCATAGTAGATTTAAATTTATACAAAAGGCATTATAGATTATAGCATTTTACCTAATAATATAATGGAGAAATTATCGTCTGAAGTTTTTATAGGGAGGGAATGTGCTCCTGTGTCACTAAAGGCCGGTCGCCACTGGCCACACAATTTAAGGGCAGCTGAGGAATTGTACAAAACATTGGTCATGCTCAGTGCCCAAGGTCAAGTCTCACAGATGACATCTGTGCCATTCGAGAGTTTATTGAATGTGGTTGCCACTGAATTGTTGAAGAAATTGCATCAGAAGTGGATGTCACCATTGGGAGTACTCATACCATTATCAGTAAACATCTCTGAATTTAAAAAAATTAGTACTCAATGGGTTCCAAATCTGTTAACGGTGCAGCAAAAACAGGCCAGGTTAAAGATTTGTGAGAGACTCCTAAATCAATTCTGTCAAGAAGGGGAGGATGTTTTGAAGTGCATTGTTGCATATGATGAGGAATGGGTCCATCATTTTACTTCAGAATCCAAAATTGGGATCAAGGAGTGGTGAAGAAGGGATGAAGCCTGCCCAGTGAAGGCCAAAGCCTGCTACTCAGCTGGAAAAGTTCCTGCGACAGTGTTTTTCTTTTTTTTACTACAGAGGAGTTTTATTTGTTGATTTTCTTCATGATCAATGTATAATGAATGGGGCCTGCTATTGCCAATTGCTAAGGCCAGCAAAAGCTGCCTACTGAAACAAAAGATGCCATATGTACATCAGAGATGTCATCCTTCTCCAAGACAACACTAAGACTCACACTATGAATTTGACAGGAGACAAATTGCAGGATAGACACTGGAAAACCCTTGAACACCCTCCCTACAGTCAAGATTTGTTCCCCTCAAACAATATTTTTTTGCTCCCATGAAAGAATCCCTTGTAGGGGAAACATTTGAAACCATTGAAGACTTTGAGCAACATGTGCCAATTTGTTGATGAAGCACCCTCAAACTTTTTTTGAACAAGGAATATTCAAGCTTCCAAATCATTGGCAAAAGTGTGTTGGACATGAAGGAGGCTCTATAGAGAAGTGGAGAAGGTGTCACTTCTGTATGTGTTCAATCAATAAATATGTAAAAAAAAAGTTATTCTTTATATTTGAATCACACTCATACATAATGGTTGCTCCTCGGAAAGTTAAATTTAATTTAAAAGATTTCTACATTGGCACTATTAGCCACAGCTTTTACCTCATTCAGGGTTTAATTGCACATAGTTAATGCATATATTTTGCTCAGTTTGTATGTTGTATTCATTTGAATCTGATATATGCAAAATTGTTTGTACTTTGTACTAAAATGATTAACTGGCTTAAGTAACTATTACTGTTGAACCAAGGATATTTGACTTAATGAGGAAATGCACATTGATCTACCCTGATTTGACTCGTGTATATCCTGGTAGACTGGCAAAGCGAAGTTAGATCCTCTGAGATGTACTACATTGAAAACTGCTTGCACTTATTATATGGAGATATTGGTCATGGTGGTTCACTGGTAATGCATCACATATACTGGTGCGCCTAGAGATGCACAGATCTGTGGCTCACTTTTGGCTGTGGCAATGAAGTTTTAAAAGAATCTAGTTAAATTACTAAGCTTAGCCCATGTAAGGACAATGAGGAAGAGCATTAATGGATTCTCTTTACCTTGTCATTCATGTGTTAAAATATATCACTTGCACTATTAAGTTAAATGCAGAGAACCTTGAATCGGTATATGACTATAAATTATTCCCTGGATTACAAAAATTGTTTCTGAATAAAAATATTATACTTAATTTGAGCCAAGAGAATTGATTTTATCCATGAGATCCAGAGTTATAGTTTTATCTTTTTAGTTTGTATGTTGCCCTTTGACTTGTAAGTCCTAGGGGGGTGTCAGTCCTAACTGCAGGGAGAGTAACCCTACTAAAAAACAAAACGAATGCTACCTTTGATCTGGAAAGTCTTTGTCAATGTTTTCTACAAAATACACTAAGTCACAAACAGGATGAAAGAAATCTCAATAATAGCTCATTTAGATTGACATTGTTGTTAAATTTGGAAAATGAAATTAATTTTGGAAAGTTTATTGCCATATCCAAGATTCAAACCACAAACTTTTGGCTTATTGGACTCACTCACTATCATTTATCCACAAATGAGTCTGATGCTTATCAACTTGTGATATTACAAGTCACTGAGATCTGTTATAGCTCTCAGTTTTGTAAAGCCTTGATCTTTGTGTTTGCGTAAAGTCACTGTAAAGGATACATTTTTAGTGTGTCATGATTATTGTCATAATTTTAACTCATAACACTATTAAAATATTGAGAATCTCTTTTAACCTGCTATAAAGAAAGCTTACTTTTACTAATAAAAGGTACTTGCACTATTTACATCTGCTAAAATAAATGGTTGTTCATCTGACCTCTTTGCTCTAAACTAATAGATGCAGATTTATGTTACATATCCTCATTGTGTTTTTTTACTTTCTTATTGCTTGCACATAACATCTTTCTTTACAGAGATAATTCCAAATATTTCAGAAGAGACAATGAACCATCCTATTCTGAATGCAGAACTTCAGAATTCAGATTATGGAGCATCTACAAGGAAGCATCTTTTACAGAACTCATCATTATTAGGATTATTAGCTGACAGAGAATTACTTCAAGATAATACATGTTTTATTGAACTAGGAGCTGGCAGAGGTATGCTTCACCAAAGTAACCAAAACAGTTTAGCTTCCGTGCTATAAATGAATCAATTGGAGCTAAAAGGCATTTTGTCAGTTTTGAAACTTTTCAGGAGAAAGAAAACAAAATTATACTGGAAAATGTTTATACTTGCTTAGTGTTCAATATTAATTGTTTATAAAATTGACATAATGCCTTTTTACCAATGAAAAGGATTATAAATCACTTTAAAATGGAATTTAATATAAAACCCCAGAAAAATAATAATACTGGTTTTACATTGATTGACCATAACTACATGGATTTTTTTATATGGCAACATTATCACAAATAGCCATTTCAAAATGTCCTCATAAAAACTTCAGTGCTTCAGATCCCACATATTTAACTAACCTAGAGCTGAATATCCTGAAGCTTTTTAGGAGTGATAGGGCCATTCCATCATGATATGCTCTTTCTTGGGGCATTGTATAGATATGTGTCAAATAGACTTTCCAAGATCAAAAGTCTGCTTTATTGGAGAATTTAAAAAAATGCAGTTTGAACTATTCCTGGCCTATCACTAGAATACTTATTCTCTTTAAACAAGCTGTGGTGAATGGTTGCTTGTTATTTCATTCAGTATAATGAGCAGTTTTTGATTTTGAATAGATTATGTCATCAGGCATCAAAACGCAGAATTCCATTTGCTCTACAACATGACCTTTAATGTCTTTCTTGCTATTTGCAATCAATTCTATATACTCTGAGAGTGTACACTGCTTTTCAACTTTGTTATTTTTTTTTTTTTTTTCTCTTAAAAGCATTGAAATTCCTACAGAAGGTAGGAAAGAGTGCCTTTATTAAAGAAAATGATGTGTTATGATTTGGAATCTTCCTGTAGCTGTTAATTTCATGCACAACCTAACCATATGATTTTTGTTCTGTCCAGAACAGCCATCAGAATAAAGTTCAACTCCTTAATACTCTGTGCAATGTAGTTCTGCATTTAGTGATACAGAGAGAAGAAACTTCATTATCCTTTTTGTCTTGTCCTTCATGATATAAATACACTACAGATTTCTAACATTGTAAATCCTGTATATTTAAAATGTTCACCCACAGCTGATGTAAGTAGAATGTCTCTTGCATTGGCATGTGTAGTTCTACATAAAATCAAAATGCTTTATATACTATATTTTCACTCTGACTAACTATGCTATGCTCTTTTAGCAACCTGTAGAATTTTCTGTTTCTTTGTAAATGTATATCCAACTCAGCCTTTGCTGCACATTGGGTACTTTAATTAATGTGGAAGCATTTCACTTTTGCATTTACTTATTCACACTGTGAAGAAGTATCTATTTGTGACCTTCCAAATCTGTAGTTGTTAATTTTTATGGAAATATTCCCAGTAATAATCATAGTATAGGGGAAGGAGGGGAAATGACGCTCACTTAAGGAAAACTTAACAGCAATCTCTTAAAATATACCTAAATTTATGAATTATTAATATAATGCAGTCATTAAAAATTTTTCTTCACAAATGAATAAGTTTTATTTGAAATAAGCATTATATTATAGGAATTAAAAATTAAATTATAAAACTATGTAATGAGCGGGATTGCCCAGTCTGGTCAGTTCAAAAGTTTCACAAATCACACTTCTATTTTGTGATTTATCAACTCCAATACAATTCTTGATGGGTCCAACTTGTACAAATGGTGCATCAGAAACAGACTTCACCATTTCAACCAAACTCCTCATAGATAGTTCACCTCTCAACCAGGAAATGGATTTGGAGTGATGTCGTCTAGTTCATTGTCATCGTACACATCTTCTTCATCCAGATTTTCTTCTTCTGAGCTTTCAAATAACTGCCTTTTTGCTTTTTTGATTTTCTTTGGCCTATAATTTGATACAGCTGGCATGATTGACCTCTTTTATCCTTTCTTAAATTTTGAGGAAGACACAGCTAAAATTGGCTTGATGATCATATTCCTTGTAGGTTCTGGCTTCCTTAAACTTAAACTGAGGTGCCTTCTAAGGAAACCGTAGAACCAATATTTTCCAGCCTCTCTCTTCTCTTTGCAAAAGTTGTTTTTGATCTGCATATTATAAAACAATCTTTCTGAGTTTAGAAGGTGAAATACCAAAATGTAATTTTGAAAGCGTCAAGCCATGTTCCTCTATTTTGTTTTCCTGAGCCTCTATAATGCCCACTGCTCTCAGGGCGATAATGTGCTCCTCATTCCAGAGGAAATGTGTTAGTTTTCTTATTCAGGATGTGAAAGGTCTAACATGAAATAACACAAAAGAGTAACTTTAAAATATTATACATATTTAACAAAATATGAAGTTAATATGAATTGAATTATTGAACATTGCCTGTCATCATAAATCTGTCTTTAATTGAAATATTGTTTGCTATAGGTTGAATGAAGTTAAAGCAAATATCTATATATAACTGAGTTGAGTCTTAGTTCTCCCCTTTGTAGCATTTGCATAAACCTCTTTCTACTGGTTAACTATAATGAACATATATCCTCATATAACATGAATTAATACATTTAATACAAATCTGGTTGTCCCCCTCTCCTGTTTAGAGAAAGAACTTACATTGAAAGTTGCAATAATTAATCATACAAATATGTCAATATTACTGAGTATTTCTACTTGGTATGCTTTCAATTAAATCTCTGGAAAATACAATATTATAGACAGATTTCTTTCCCCACTCTCTGGCAGTACCTTAGGCTAATTGCTTTTACTCACACATAGTAGTTATTGCCACCAATACCACACCCATCATGATTGCTAGCAGCACAGGCTCCTTTCCACAACACAGCCAAAAGTATTATGAAGCTGCTGGCTAAAAAGGCCTTACTATATAAGCATGAATAATCATGTCTTTGTTACAAAATATGGTGCAAGAAAAGCTGCAAAGTCTGTATGACGCCTATCCGCACAACTCTGCACGGGCCTCTGCAAAGCGTTATCATCACCGCTTCCTGTCACAAGCCTAGTTCTTGCATGAATGAAACAATGTATTCATTGTGAAATTAAACAGACTTGCTATACTAAAAAGTGGCATGATGACATGAACTAATTACAAATACCAGTTAATAATTACCCTGTCTCTAGCAATGACCTAATCTGTCTGCCATCTACCAGAGAGTCATGGTGGTCACTATATTCTCCCCTACCTGAGTGAAACATGCATTAAACAATCCTGTGTTTCACCTGAAATTCAAAATTGTGACCACAAATAAAATCGAAACATATAAATACACAGTCCAAAAGGCGTACAAATTAATTTTGTTAAGTTCGTGCATCAGTGTTACATTTAATATCTTTGTGTCAAAGTGTAATCATTCTTCGTGTAAATATCTTCTTTCTTGAGCACTTTTCACTATCACTATCACTGCACTGATGGTCTAGAATACGCTGTGATGATTGTAGACAGTCTGCTGCTCTCGTTCTGTCATTACCTGCACTGTTGGTTCCTGGGTAGAATCCCGCTTTAGAACTCCTGGAAATTCCATTGAAGTCTCCTCAGTTTGTGATGCTGTACTGGTCCCTTGTTGCTTCCTGAAGACTCTTACAATGGTCCTCCTATGATACACCAACAATCCAACTAATGCTGAAATCACAAACACCACATGGCTCCTACCCTGATTCAATTGTTTAGCTGATTGAATCTGAGCCATCAGCTGTGAGATTGGAATTCTCAGTGCCTGGTCATCTGCTTGTATACTCTGTCAAATATCAGCTAACTGTTGACGGCTGAATTCTGCAGATTCTAGTTCTGCTGAAATGTTTTGACGCTCTTCCTTGCTGAAAATAGCCGCAATTTCTGGTGCAACAATGGATGCTGTGCTTATGTTCCACATAGATTCTCCTGCAATAACTGGTAACAAAGTCATTTGATCTGAATAGTAATAACAATCAAGATCATCAGTAATAAATCCTGTTCCTCGTAGTATTAAGGTCTGCGTTAATTCTTGTTGTCTGGCTCTGCATATCTTTACTACTTTCAATGGAGTTGAGAGAGAATACATCCAATAGCTATATTCTTGACTTCTGACATGATGCCAAATGAGTGTGAAGTTGGCTGCAACCAATGTTTTTCTGCACAGCCTGTGAACTTGCCTTTCTTGGCCAAAACACAATGATGAAATACATGTATATGCTGTGCTTGCATGTAAAGCATATTCTGCTGGACAAGTAGAAATGATGGTCTTTTTACAGCGGTTAAGTTGGGGGTCTGTAAGTAAAGTGTACTTCTGTCTGTTTTCAGATACTGCCAGATCCTTAACTGATGTGTCAATAGCTACATGCCCAACACCCTCTACTTTTTTTGGTAATGGTATTCTTGAAACAAATCTAGAGCTCTATCAGCTCCTCTTAAAGGAATTTGGATTAAAATTCTTATTATTCTTGGCACTGAGTATATTATAACATCACAAAGACTGTAATAGACATACATATCTTCTATATCTACTCCTGCTATGAGTGATAACCCAGTAGGTAACTTTTGAACAACTGACTTCAAAATACTTGACAAATTTTGAGGTGTGATTATAGTCGTGCTTAGCCTCCCTGATAATAAAACATCGAGTCCATCCTGTAATTGCATTAATTTCTGTTGCAGATCTAATGCTATCATTGCTATCTCTTTCTGATATTCAACAAACTTCAATTGTTCTTCAAAATGTTCAGCTGCTGCTTGCGTTAAATGATCAATAAGAAATGTTAAATTTTGAAGCATATTCATTTGTAAATGTGTTCTGTCATCTGGCTGACGTAAATAAGTAATTTGTTCCTCCACTACTTGTGTCATAATGCTAGTTTGATTTTGTAATTTAGAAATAGCTTCATGCACATTATTCATCTGGCGTTCCAACGAGCAACTTTATTTTTCATCCTCCTACATCTAACAATCCTCTTTTCTCTCTATGCATTTGATGTGGTAGGTATTGGTCTAGTGCATTTAACTCATCATTAATTTGTATCATAAGATATCGCAACCTAGATAACTCAGCTAAACGTGTCTTAGTAAACTCTCGTCTCAAAATATCTTCATCTGTCACTACCCTTGTATGACTAGTAAGGTATGGGGGTATATTATTTACTCCCTACCATATTCTTCTATGAGCTTCTCTATAATTTTGAATAGAAATGTGTATCCCTACTGTCCATTTATTTCCTGACATCAGTAGTCTTTGCTGGTGGGCAAACACAACCCCTTTATTCATCATTGGTTCGTTTGGTAATGTAAAAGCATCTCCTGCATATGCATAACCTGTAACCAAAAGTGCATCTTACTTTTGACTGTTTTTACTTATTTTCTTGTGCTTCACCTTTGTCATTTACTCCATCACTCTCTCTATCTGTTACCATATTTCTAGATCTAAGGTTCCAAGGAATTTCTGGTATCCTATTTTGCCTAACTTCTCTATCTACTTTAGGATCTCTCCATGAAGGATCTACAAAACTATCATCTCCTATCCTAGTTTCATCAAAACCTACTGCTCCTTCTTTGTCATCAATTTCATCTTCATTTTCTACTGTTTCTTCTACAACAAACTCTTTATTCCCTGGGGGTATTAGGTATTCATCATCATCATCATCATCATCATCATCATCATTACTTTCATCTACACCTGATACCTGTCTTGATTTATGAGCTTTCTTTAACTATATGCATGTATAGCTCTAGTTTCTTTCTTTATAATTTTCAGCTTGTATGTCAAAGGTGAACTTTCCCTATAATTTCCCAAGGACCACTATATCTTGGCACCAACTTTTCACATTTATTCTTTCCTAAATAAGGATTGTCTAAATATACATAGTCTCCTATATTATGTTCTACTGTCTTAGACTTTTTGCTATAATTTTCTTTCTGTTTTTCTTTCCCTTTCACAATGTTATTCTCTGCAGCTTTACAAGCTTCTCTTAGCCTTTGTTTTAAAACCTATTCATACTGTTTAGCAGTATTTAAATTTTCAATATCTCTTTTTGGCTCTAATTCTAATTCTGATGATAATTTCATTTCCCTTCCATGCAACAAATAATATGGACTGTATCTAGTTACCGTATGTGGCACTAATCTACGAGGGCCGTTCAGAAAGTAGCCTCCGGTTGATTGCAAGAAATTCACCAAGTTAAATAAAAATATTTTAATATATAGATCTTACAACTACATCTTTGCACTATTTTTCTACATAGTTTCCATAACGATTGAGGCACTTATGGTATCTGTTCACAAGCTTTGAAATTCCTTCTGCATAAAAATCACCCGCTTGTGCCTGGAGCCAGCCTGTGACCGCATCTTTGAGCTCTTCGTCGTCATCAAACCGCTGGGACCCGAGCCATTTCTTCATATGCATGAAGAGGTGATAATCGCTTGGCGCCAGATCTGGGCTGTAAGGTGGATGGTTGACAACGTCCCACTTGAAGGACTCAAGAAGGGCTGTTGTTCTGCGAGCAGAGTGAGGACGGGCGTTATCGTGCAAAAAAACGATACCGGAAGTCAGCATACCACGGCGTTTGTTCTGTATAGCCCGTCGTAATTGTTTTAGTGTACACGGCTGCAGCGAAGCCTTCTCCTAGAAAACTTCGACCGCGCCACTGAAGATGTCCACCGTAGTTGTGGACGAAACGTCTGGTACTCCTAACACCAGCAGACCACGGCAAAACAGCCCGGAAACATTTCTTAGTTACATAGTCAAGGGTGTTAATGTTAGCGACATTCTGTGCTATAATCAGATTTTGGAGGTTAGGTACAAGTTTAACAACAATAACATTACAGGCTTTTTGATAAAGGGAGGAGATGCCCAGATTAAAAGACGCCTTCAGAGCTCGCAAATATAATATATATTATTATTTTACAATAAATTAATATTTTCTCATTTTATATGCTGTGGGTTTAATATATTAGAAACAATTTTGATTGAATAGACGATACCTTCTGTAAGATATAATATTCTCGGTTTTATTAGTTTGGTTGACCATTTCAAACTTTTGTATTAAACATTGCCATCAGCAAAGTGTGAGCTGTAATGGGAACAGTTTAATGCACTATTCAACATAGCTTCTAATGTTTCAGTTGGTTAATAATACCTGTATAGCAAATTGCTTATGTACTTGATCTTGGTGCAATGATTCTATTATGCATATCTTAAGTTGATAGTAGCGTTGGCAACAGCTAAAATTTAATTTTCAAAATTTGATTACTACGTATTTTACTGAATACAATTACAGAATCCAGGTTAAGTACATTAGCTGTTTTGAGCACAGAAACTGAAAGATGTCATATATCAGCACAAGATGCAACTTGACAATACAGTAAGGTTTCATTCCCATACTCCTAGCCTATAGAAAGAAGTCACAGTACATGTGTTTATGTTTTGTAAAGTATATAGCAATTCTGCATCCGAACACACTGGTGAACATTTATAATTATTTCATAGTACCGTAAGTAGTTAAAATAAGAAATAATACATAGTTTAGGAACAGCTTATTATGAAAATAATGCAAATTTTCAGCAAAATAAAGCTGAAATTATGAATTAAGTTGCCATGAATGACTTGCAGCATAGCCAACATCAGTTTTAAATCTGCAAACAGTCGAATAGATATCTAAGGAATAAAATTGTGTCGTACAACTTATCACCATATTTATACAGCGAATAGTGTATTACAAGGATAACTATTCCAAGATTTATTCCGAGTTTGTACAACTGGCCCTAAGTCTTGGGTGCGTTTTTCAGCTTGGTGTGCACTGAATTTTGTATCATGATATAATTTAAGTACTGTCAACACTAACTCACATGGTGTAATTACTCTATCGCCTTTACTAGTAGTTCTGTATAGCAATCCATCTTTATCTAGAAAAACAATGTTATTTCTTTTTGCCCTCATATCTTCTACTAACTGCTTGCAATAAAGATCGTCTTTCTGAGCTTTGAGTATTATTTCTCTTGTCATTCCTACCTCAGATGAATTTGGAGTTTCTGTTTCTTTTCTATCTCCTTTTAGCAAAAGATATCTTAATCTGGAAAGCATATCTGGCATGACATACTGTTTACCAGGTTTATGATTTACTTCAAAATCATATTCACTCAAAGCTAAAACCCCACATGTTAATCTAGCACTTAGATGTGATTCTTTGTTGTTAATAACCATGTTAATGCTTTATGATCTATATATACCCTGAAATGATTTCTGACTAAATATATTAAAAATTTCTTTACTCCGAATACTACACCCAAAAGTTCTTTCTCTGTAGTTGTATAGTTTAGTTCTAGTGATGTCAACAATCTACTTGCGTAACCAATAGGTCTCTCATTGCCATCTTGCTCTTGAGCAAGTACAACTCCTATACCATACATACTCGCATCACATGACAAAATGAAAGTCTTAGTAAAATCTGGGTGTACTAACACTGCTTCTGATGTTAAAACATTTACTAATGTTTGAAAAGCCTTTTCCTGTTCTTGTTTCCACTCAAATTTTTGGGTTTTCTTTAACAACTGTATTAATGGTTTACTTTTGTTTACAAAATGATCAAAGAATGATCTAAAATAGCCCATGGCTCCTAAAAATGATTTTACTTGTTTTGTTGTTGTTGGTCTTACGAATTTCCTAATGGCTTCCATTTTAGTAGGATCTGATTTTATGCCTTCTGTGCTAACTACATGTCCTACATATACTACCTCCTTATGTGCAAAATGACATTTCCAGAGTCCTGGCAAGCCATGCCGTGGCCGAGTGGCCAGACCGTTCGCCTCTCACCTAGATGGCCTGGGTTCAATCCAGGCGATCGCATGTGAGATTTATGGTGGACAAAGCGGCGCAGGGGCGGGTTTTCTCTGGGTTCTCCAGTTTCCCCCGCCATCTTATTCCACTGGGGCTCCATCTTCATGTATCATCAGTGTCATCGCCTGCGGTGCCAGAGCAGTAAAAGTGGGTGTTAAAACACTACCAAAAAAAAAAAAAGAGTCCTGGCTTCAATCCAGGTTCCACAAGGTGGTTAAACACCTGATCTAATCTTTCTGCATGTTCTTCTATTGTTTTTGAAAATATTAATATGTCATCCATGTATACTAAACATATTAATCCTCTAAGTCCTCCCATAATTAAATCAATGGCTTTTGACCACATTATAGGTGCTGATACCAATCCATAAGGCAATCTCTGATATTGATAACTCCCTTCTGTACAAATAAAACTTGTCTTAGGTCTTCTTGTTACCTAACTTTTATAGCATGAAATGCTGAATCTATGTCTATAAGTGAAAAATAAGTATTCCCACTCAACATTGACAAATTTTCCTTTATGTCTGGGATTGGCCACGAAGGTACTCTCGTTACTGCATTTAACTTCCTATAGTCTATGCACAATCTATATTTGACTTCACCATTTAATGCTTTCTTAGGTATAAATAAACAAGGACTAGCCCACTCTGATTTTGTATGCTCTATTATTTTCTTATCTAGCATTTCTTTTATTTGTCTTCTCAGCTCATCTTTTAATGCAAATGGTACTCTATAGGGATTTTGTCTAATGGGAAGTGCATCTCCCGTATCTATAGAATGTTCTATCATGTCTGTAAATGGTAACTCTCCTGTTACTATATCCAAAAATAATACTGCATGATTTCGTATAACTCGGTCTATCACTAACTTCTCATGACCTTCTAAATGTGACAGTTTTTCTTCTATTAGATATAAAATCTCTTGAAATTTTTCTTGACCTCCCGAGATTTTCTCTTTATCTTCATACACTACATTACAACGTTTCTCCCAGACTATCTCTTTCAACAAATGAATTCTTCTCACAGGGTAGGGTATCATCTTTTTATTTTTACATATTGCACATCTATAATCAATTCCTCGTCCTGCCATAGCAGTCATTCCTCTTATATTTCCTGTATTCGACGAACTATTCGGTTGCCACTCCGGACGTAATCAGATGCCTATCGACATTACCTATGGCTTTGGGCAACGGATCATGCACACCATGCTCTACAGAGTCACACATCAGTCCATACACAGTACTGTAATTAATCGCCCATGGGGAAATGAGCTGCCACCCTTTTCGATCTGTCAACTGTCCCCCTTCTATACCTCCTCCAGGTATAGGATTTCTGCTCCCTGAACATGTATGGAAACAATGTCCCTTCTATACGCTGGCATTATTTGCTCCACTATTTACTCGCTTCTCACAGGTTCTCACGAATGGGAAATCTCTGACCATCCTTCTTGAACTAACGCCTGCCTCTGTTTCATCCAAGTTCATCTCTCGAAATATATCACTTATGTCCCTCACATCTGTCTTAGGAACTACCTCAGCCTTGGCATATGATGAAACACAATATCTTTTACAAGGACTACACAACATAACATTTTCTTTATCTACCAATGTAAATTCGTAAGTTTCATTTCTCATCTCATCACTATATTCAGAAGCTTCTCCTACTTTAATTCCTTTTTCTAGTATAACCGGTTTTATTCCTATATTCATTATTCTCACAATGCCATACTTAGCATCTCTATCATATTTCTCATGGCCTTGCCTAAGCCAACTAAGTGATGTCTGACCTATATTTTCGTTCCTAGCATCATTATTTTCACTTTCGGCAGCGTTTCCTTTTTCTATGGGTACCCATTTCTTTCCTTGTTTAACTTTCTCATTAATGTCCTGATAATCTAACAATTTTGTTATCACTTTGGCCATATACACTTTATTTAATATCACTTCAACTGGCTCAATAAAAACTTCTTCGGGAAGAGGTGCTCTTTTTCTACTTTTTATGTGAACAAGTGTAACATTCTCACTACAAGGCTCTAAAATCTTATTTTCTGCTATTACTACATCCCAGGTTTTCTCTGTAATATCTTCTGACTTAGCATCAATTGCTCTGAGCATGAATACTCGTTCACGAACTCTTGGGTTAGCTACTCACTCGATTTGCTTACCATTATTCACTCCTGATATTTCTATTTGTGAGATGGTAACAAAAAGTATACTTTCTCCCCCTATGTGTAGTAGTTCATCACAGAGACTTACTCTAGCCTTGAGTTTACGCAGGATATCCAAACCAAATATCCCTGAACAACATATTTCTACTGGTGCAACATAAAACTTATGTTTTATCTCGGTGTTACCTATCTTAACGTGCACTGTCGTTTCTCCCACTATTGGCAACTGAGTTCCTGTAACCCCTACTGCTTGCAATTTTGTCTGCATTACTGCATCATTGAACTTAATTATCGAGACATTTGCTCCTGTATCCACTATCATATGATGAAGCTTACCATTCACTATCTGAATGTATAATTCCTCAGCAGTACCTGCTCCTGCGGGTCCTGTAATTAACACTGTGCCATGTCCCTGCTCCTTGGCACAGCCTGATGGTTTCCCTGTTTTGGCCCTTTCTACCTACAATCTTTCATCATGTGCCCTGGCATGTTGCATTTATAACATCTCCTATCTACTTTTGTCTGCTTATTGGTCTTCTGTGACTGCCATGTCAGTTTATTAGATTTACTCTCCCATTTTCTGCATTTTGTGCTTGGAAATTCCTAGGTTCATACCTCATTAACCTATTATTGCTCATATCATCTCTATACACGTGCTTACTCTGCAATTTGTTACTACGTGTCCTACTTAATGACACTTAAAATAAGTTTTAGCCACCGAAAAAATTCGTTTTTCCACTCCATTTGGTTTATTCTGGAAATTACTACCTCCCCTTTGCTTTTCAGCATTTTCTACAGTGGTAGCCATGTCTATGGCTGCAGTTAAAGTCTCTGGCATTTGGAACCTAACCTGTTGTCCGACCACGCCCTTAAGTCCATGTATGAATGCGGCTAGAAGCCTTCGTTCTGCTTCTTCATTTATTATTTTCTGAGGTGCAGGATTTTCTGCTTGAATCACTGTTTTCTGTCATAACTGCCTACACCTATCTGCGAAAACTTCTACGCTTTCATCAGATTTTTGGACTGCATCCTGAAATGCGGTATAATGATACTGAGCTGGTAATTTTTCTGCAAAGCGATCTATGAACATTTTCTTAAAATCTTCCCATGCAATTTCACTAACCTGTAATTCTGGCTTACCTTTGAAAAATTGTAGAGCTGTACCTCCCAATTTTGCTCTTGCGATGTTCACTTGATCTTTTTCAGTCCAATTGCTTACTACAGCTAAATGCTTTATGTTTGCAAAGAAATCTTTAACTGACTTACTTTGTTTTGGATCTCCTGTGAATTTTCTTATGTTATTAGCAATACTAACATCTTTGTGTCGCAATAAAGATATCTGACTGACTTTGTCTTCTAATTCTTTCACTTTTTGTCCTGTTGTCATGTTTTCTCTTGCTAATTTCTACTACACTGATGAATAAGATATATAAAACAAAAAATAGCTACTATAGTTGCCACAATTATAATATGATGACCAAAATCTCTAATAATGGCATCTACCCATTTTATCCACCCAAATTCTTGGCATATTTCACCTGCTATGATCGCACTCATCTAGCATAAGGCACTACATATTTATTCTCTTTTCTAATACTACTTCACCTGTAGCGCTGTCTATTAGATAATCAGTTCTTACTGTTTCTATAGGTGGGTATACACATCCTGGATCTATATGTCTCAACAAAATTCTAGTTTCTACATAAAAAGTAACTGATCCATGCATATTGTTATGCGTATACACTTTATACGAAGGGCATTCAAAATATCTTAGCTTCCCCACAATTGCTAATTCTATCTTTGAGTCTTTCATCAATCCCCTAAGTTTATGTCTATATTCCTCTAACAGTCTAACATCTAACCTCGTATATTTCATGAAAAATTCCACTAATAGAGTGAATGCGAAGTCATCAGCATTTCTTAAAGCTAAAGCACTTGTACTTACGACATGAATATACACAATTGTAAAAGTCACTGGTTCTATTTTCCTTTCAAACTTACATAACCAATTGAACATATCTTAACTTACACAACTCTGAAAAGAAAACAATTTAAAACATAACATGAATTCGTGTGTTCGTGAGATACCCAAAAATTATCTTAAAATTAGCTAACAAATTTTCCTAACCAAATTTTCCTAACCAATTATTATCCCTGTAAAGTCATCCCACTGCTGCCACCAATATAATGCCCACTACTCTCCGGGCGATAACGTGCTCCTCGTTCCAGAGGAAATGTGTTAGTTTTCTTATTCAGGATGTGAAAAGGTCTAACATAAAATAACACAAAAGAGTAACTTTAATATATATTTAACAAAATATGAATTTAATATGAACTGAATTATTGAACATTGTCATCATAAATCCATCCTTAATTGAAATATTGCTTACTAGAGGTTGAATGAAGCTAAAGCAAATATATATATATTAACCAGTAGAAAGAGGTTTATATAACTGAGTTGAGTCTTAGCTCTCCCCTTTGTAGCATTTGCGTAAACCTCTTTCTACTGGTTAACTATAATGAACATATATCCTCATATAACATGAATTAATACATTAATACAAATCTGGTTGTCCCCCTCTCCTGATTAGAGAAAGAACTTACATTGAAAGTTGCAATAATTAATCATACAAATATGTCAATATTACTGAGTATTTCTACTTGGTATGCTTTCAATTAAATCTCTGGAAAACACAATATTATAGACAGATATCTTTCCCCACTCTCTGGCAGTACCTTAGGCTAATTGTTTTTACTCACACATAGTAGTTATTGCCACCAATACCACACCCATCATGATTGCTAGCAGCACAGGCTCCTTTCCACAACACAGCCAAAAGTATTATGAAGCTGCTGGCTAAAAAAGGCTTTACTATATAAGCATGAATAATCATGTCTTTGTTACAAAATATGGTGCAAGAAAAGCTGGAAAGTCTGTATGACGCCTATCCGCACAACTCTGCACGGGCCTCTGCAAAGCGTTATCATCACTGCTTCCTGTCACAAGCCTAGTTCTTGCATGAATGAAGCAATGTATTTGTTGTGAAATTAAACAGACTTGCTATACTAAAAAGTGGCATGATGACATGAACTAATTACAAATACCAATTAATAATTACCCTGTCTCTAGCAATGACCTAATCTGTCTGCCATCTACCAGAGAGCCATGGTGGTCACTATACCTCTGTAAAAATGCATTTTGCACCTAACAATGGTCCATAAACCTTCCCTGATTTTGTCCTATCCTTTATTGTGCGAAAGGAATATTAAACTGATGTGCTGCTTGTCTTAAAGAAGTTCCTGAATTTACAGCTCTGAATGTTGCTTCCATTTTCTCCAATGGCCATGTTAACTTATTTGTACTCCTGTCTTTTTTGCTAGGCATCTGTTAATAAATTAATGAATAATATGTAAATATTGTAATAAGATAGTATCACCTTAGATTACTAATGAGTTTCATAAAAATGAAATGAAGATATTTTAATAAAGTGCCCAGAAGTTAATTTTCATAATTAACATTCACGAATAATGAGTTAAAAGTTAATTATAAAATACTTGTCAGTTGTAATTATTTATAATTTAGTAACAGGCATTTTAAGAATTAGGATAGTTAATATTTAAGTGCCTTATTTTTCTTTATACATTTATAATAAACATCAAGAAGATATGTTAAGTATAATGCTGTATCTGAGCGCCATTGCCCTCCATGGCTTTTTGGAATTCTTTGCCAATTGTGAAGAAACCAAATGGCTTTTTATGGTTTTCTATATATTAATGGAAAGCTGTATCATCCCCATTCTCAATGGGATAGCTGGCATGGACATAAAATAATGGTTAATCACATACCATCAGATTTATACAGGCTGATTTCTATAATAAATTCTCGCTGAAAATATTCTTGCAGATTAGAACGAAATTTCCTCCCTCGCATTCAACATTTAACTACTATGATGTTATTAAGACTGCCACAGGATGTCAGTACCTCTTGGACAGGTCAAATTCTCTACCAAGCCGAAATATTACATGAGCGCCATTACCCACCAAGCGGCATTACCCTCCGTTTCCCTACTGAAGAATCAGCATACTTTGTACAGTGGAGCTCATACCTTAATTTTAGTGTAAGGTGAGCATCTAAATAATGCATTTCTCTGCAGGCATAATGATAAGTCTTAAGGGGGAAGTATAATTGTCTATGTAAGTCTGAATTTAATCAGAATTTTTTTTTAGTGAAGGAGGCATACCACATCTATCATACCAACAAAACATTTGTCCTCAAAGAAAGGTGTGAGTTATTTTGTAAAACTAAGGCATGCAAAACTATGGATGAGGAAAAATAAGGTAAGACAGGCCTGCAATACTATGGTTAAGACATGCGGCACTAAATGGCATGTTGTCAGTGACAAAATGCTTTCTTCCATCATTTTATGTCCATGTGTGCTAATAGAAATCTCTACTTCTGGTGCAAGGAGTGGTTGGACAAAATTCTTTCTTTCACTGTTTAATGCATCTGAGTTAAATATCATATTAAACTCAAAAACAAAAATTGCATTTGACAAAATGCCTTTTATTAGCTCCAAATGATTCACATATGGATAGGATTTTGATATCAGAATAATAAACTCTGTTTAGATGGAGTTAGTTGCAGCAACTGTCTCTGAAGGACATATACCTATATAGTGCTTACATAAAAGGCAACAGCTTGGCAAATGAGCATTTCTGTTAATTTAGTGAAATATATATGATATGATAAGTATCATATATGTTTTTTTTATTTATTTATTTACTAAAATGCTAAGTACAGACATAGTTAGGGCTGACCTTAATCCTAGTTAGTTGGTCAGGCTGTAACTATTTCATTAAACAAAAGTTTTACAATATTACATAGCTATCTGTAGTCATCTTAAATGTAATCTAGGTACCATGTTTCTCAACTTATCATTTCCATTTCCTTTCTACCTTCCACAAAAACTCCCCTAATTTAGGTATCTGCTTCTGAACTTCAAAAATCTTCTGGAGTACTATTACTTTGTTCCTCAATAACCATTTCTTATTTGTTAGGCTTTCTCTCCAATCCTTTGAGGCCTTTCATTGAAGTAAAATTTGAATTCCATCTTCCTTGTCCCCACAAATGGGACATATTCCTGGGATAACCTCCCCCCTCAACCCCCTTAGTTTCCAAACACCCATTCTAAACCTTCTCTTTCATGTTTTTTACAAATTAAAATGTACTTCTCCTTCTCTGAGTCATCTTTTAGTTCCTTATAAAATGACAATGACCCTTTCTCCTTAACCTTGGCAAATAGGATCTACCTATCTATACACTATATGATGTGCCACTCTCACTCGTTACTTGTAAGCCACACCACTCTCAAGAGTGTAGCAACAATCTCATTTATCGAGAACTAGTGCTCACGAGCGAGGTGACTCAAGTATTCTTGCAACTACAGACGAAGTAGGTTGGCATATGATCCATAGTATAAACTGGTTACGTAATAACTAGGGCCTGGAGTTTTAGGTTTTAACCTATTTTTTTCCTTATAAATAAGTTAGAAAGTTTCAAAGTACTTTTATGTTTCAAGCCATTTGGATGCTAGTATGTGACTCTTATTCAACCTAAAAAAAATAAAAAGAAAGCTAAATGGAACTCGCTAAACTTAAGTTTTATTTATTTATTTTTTTTTATACTTCGGCAGAAAATATATCAATGTTTCCTTCCATTCATTTGAATAACAATTTTGTTTAACAATTTGTTTAGTTCTGTTTTGAGTGTAATGTGGGGTTAGCCAGGGAAAGAATTTATCACGATTTTTATCTTGGTATAGAAATTGCATGTATGAAATATACGCCAGCGACATCTTGCGATGTTGAAGAATCTTTTTATGCCTATTGGAATATATTAAAAACAACAGAAAATTTGCAAATGTGACTAGTTGTGTACAACAAAACTTTTGAAATGTGAGTTTGAGATAAATGAGTGCTATATATTAAAAAACCATGCCAAGTTTTTTGTTAAAATGCTCTAGCATTAGGATACTGTGTAATAAATTACCTTAAATTACAGAACATATTAATAGCAGTCTTCTGTGAAGTATAATACTTTTCCTATTTTTATCTATATTATGTTGCAAAAGGTGTTTGTCGTCAACTTCCTTACATAGGTAGGAAAATTGTTTAACCCCTCCCCCCCCCAAAAAAGAGGCTAGGAACATTGTTAGAAAGTTGGGAAAATTGTTTAGAAACCTAAATAGGTTGATAAAAGGCTAAAACTGCAATTATAAATAGCTAAAAATCCAGGTCCTAGTAATAACACAAGATGACTCTTCGTTTAACAATACATGTACCCAAACACATTCAGAGTAAACGGTTTGAATCAGCTATGTTAATCGTTAATGCATACCTATACTTTGTGTTGCTATGTATAAACATGTTCAGATTACAACCCAAAATAGAATTACTTCTTGCAACTTAAACATCTTAAGAGTAATAAAATATATACACACTTATTTGTAATAAAAGTGAGGACCATGTACACATATCTGCAGATTCTGTGATACCACATTTCATTTTTAACCCTTTCTCTAGTGTGGTTATTTAATTATCATCTGTATCCTGGTACACTATTTAAACCTTGAATCATTTAAACAGATGATATAATATAAATTGCAGGACTGATTATGTGAGTTTCCTCGGATTACACTGCAGTCTTGCTATTAACGAGATTTATGAGTCTTGCGAGAATCAAGACTCTCGAGACCCCTGTACACTTGTTGGTCAACTGCTCTCTGCCAGCTATGTGTTCAGCTGCATCTACTGGCTGTGAGAGCCATGCTAAGTGGCAGCGAGAAACGAGTGAGACTGAAAGCTGACTTGACCGGCTCTACACTATAACTACTAGCCTGTGATACCCAAGATCACGGGTTCAAGTCCATCAGAGGACAAAGGATTTTTTTGGGCATGAAATCCTGACATTGCTTTCTTCTGAGGGGATGTAAAGATGGTTGTCTGCTGTTGTAGATTTACATCTTGTAAAAGAATCTCAGGGCTGATAAAAAGACCCCTGAACAAAATTAAGCAGTCTTTTGTGCCGAATATAGAAAGAACGCTGAGAACCAAGACAAGAGCCCTCATAAATAAAAACTTATATACCCAGATTTTAGGAAGGGAGATTTATAAAAGGGTTAATAGAGCTGTACAGCTGTAGTGAGTATTTTTATTTGTAAGTATTAAAGATCACAATAGGTATTCATCATCACTATTGCATCACTGCAAGGAAGTTCACATCATCATTGTCGCAAACTCTATTCTCCCATAGCTTGTCATCCTGTGTTCAATTAAGAGAATTCAAAGTTCCTCAACTCTTAAAACTTCTTTTCCACGTTGATAGAGAAATTGAGACCCATAATTAATTCACCCATGTGCAGGTATTTGTCATTTCCAGGCACTTCACTTTGCTGTTCAGTCTGAGTTGGTGCTCTTCCTTGGCTTCCATCTTGTTTACTGATGCTTTTAACATTCATATTAGGAATATGCTTTGTTTGGGATATATGAGGGGTAGGTTTATTCCATTTGAAATGATACACAGCATAAGTGTGGATACTTGCGTTTTACTCCTGCCAGTTCTAATTACCTTGCTGGATTCACCCCTTTTATTTGTTGTGTAGGCTTTCTGCACTTCAAAGTACAGAGGCCTATTTTACAAGCAAAACCATTACACTCATACAGTATGTTGACACTTTGTCCAGTTTCGACTCTCACTTCACCAAGTTTTCACTTTTCTTCGCATCTTAGCTTTATAACAATGCATCCTCTGCTTCAGATGGCTTACTCATTGGGGAGTCTCTAATCTTTCCCCAGTAGCAGCAATCACTGCATATAACAGCATTCGTTATAAACTCCCTCAAAGAATCCATTGATCAGCCAGCACCTTCTCACACCAGAAATGAGTTCACTATCTCACTTACTTCGGAGAATGTTCACCTATATAACCACTGGCATATTTTTGTAGAGTTCCAGGGTGTTTGAGAAGTAGATAAAAAGGGAAACTTTCAGAAGATTCTGGAAGTTTCTGACAATAGTGCTTCTGGTATTTATGCTGGGTGAAAGCACTTTTTATCTCTATTTATCTCTCTAATTACCTGATGGCAACCTCATGTATCTTAGGCTATAGTCACTGCTCAATCAGGTGCCTCCTCAGATGTGTTGGGGTGAACAGCTCTGCGGTAAGCATCAAGGGATTAAGATGAATCAGCTTTTCCATTTTTTTTTTATTTTTTTGGCTGGCCCAGCCTCTGTCAGCCCTGGTGGCGATCATCCTAAAGGGATCTACATCGCCTTCCCCACCATGCACTAACTACTCTAGTAGGATGGGTGGGAAGGTGGTAAGATGAGGTCAGGTACTGCCAGAGCAAATCTGATGTTAGTGGGTGACTGCAGAAAAGATACCTGCACACAAGGGAGTATGCAAGTAGAGTGGGTTTAGGCGCAGGCCTTGGCAAGTAGCCCAGACCTGGAACCTATGTGTTAGTGGGAGTGTTACATGCTGAGGGCAGGATAGTTGAGCTAGGTGTCATGCTTGAAATAAACTGTGGAAAACATTACCTTGTTGTGGCTGCAGCTGGAGAGGGAATTGCATTGTCATGTCACAGCGTTTGCTGCCTGTCCTGAAACATATGTACAATAGCTATCTATGTTAATATGTACAGTTATATGGATATATAGGATAGAGGATAGGGATTTACAAATTTATTTATACATACATATATATTTATTTATTTACTTTTTTTTAATTTAATTAACATATACACATGATAGATTCTCTTGTCCTTTAGAGCGCCTGGGTCTGCTTGATTATGGGGGGTTGCTGTTCTCCCCGAGCCATGTAGGGATATTGGTTGGGTTGTCAATTGGGAACTAGGCTTAGGAGGTGATTGTTTAGTTCTGTGATGGTAATGGTGTCATGTTTGTTAAGTGGCATATTTTGATCGAAGAGCAAAAGAGGGGGCCTATGTTTGTTGTTTTTGGTATGTTCCCAGTTGTTGTATGAGGGGATTGCTGTGCTTTTCGGCTTGTTTGTACATGTTATATGCTAATTGTTTTATGAATTGTTCAACAGTGTGTATGCGCAGGTCTTTGTGCAGTTAAGTCCAATGGGACTCTCCTGGGAGATTTTGTTACTCCCAGGGCAGTCCCAGTCTAGGCTTGATGGCTAAAGTTATACCATGTTGTTGATATGAGTGATCCCCTTATATAGGCCATCCAAGGAATGCTGCAATGTCAACAAGTTCTTTTTGTTTTCAGGGGTGACGGAGCCATACAAGATAACCTTCCTAGTATAGTTCACCAGACGATCATGCTTTGTCGTCATCTGGATGCTTGCCAAGGTGTCTTCCAGCATGACCGTTAGTGCCCTGACATCATAACATTGCACTTGGCTCCTAATGCTTGATGGGGGCCCCATGATCTGCCATGCAGATGTTGCATTGCGGTCACCACCTCTACACTTTGCTTTGCAGAAGAAACCAGTAGAATTGGTGATATAGCTTCTTCAAAGTCTTATTCATATCCAGGTGCCCTCCAGTAGTAGTGCTATGGGTTTTCTCAAGGATTTCCTTCACCTTATTTTTGGAAAGCACCAGTTGTTCCACCCTAGTTTACCTGTTTGGGGCTCGCAAACTCTCTTCAATACATCAGTTCTGACCACCAGGGAGTCCCACTACATTCCATAGCTCTTATAAATTGGACATCTGGAAGCAACATCAGTCCTGACCACAAGGGAATCTCAATGCTTCCAATAGATCTTATAGATTGGGCATCTGAAAGCAAATTAGCCCTGGATGAAGTACTGTTAAATTTTGGTGGCTTCATCGTTTTTCCATTAGGTGATCTCGTAGTCACGGGACTCTCTACAACTTCAGCACAGATCCTGGCTTCAAGGTATGGCACAGCTCCACTGGGGTGCCCATTATACTCTTGTTGTATTTTGTCTCCCTCTCTCTGTGGTCATTATTCCTGCTGATTTAGATGCTCTTCCACCACATTAGTTGTATCTTACATATCACATATAATTTATTTTAAATTACTTTACAAACTACCTTCCAGGGCCTTCAGAATTGTATTTTTCTCAGATTTTACATTTACAATAATGAAACTGAGCTGAGATTTTATTTTTCCTGTTCAGTCATCATTTTAGCTTCCATTTCTACATTGCAGATTTCACTGTTTTCACTTCAGTTTCTATTGGCTGCATTTAAGTTATCATGTTCATTTCACTTAATAATTGTTTAAGCATTTCTTCATTGTGATGTTTAGATCCCACTCCTGACATCAGTAAACTTTGTCCAGTTTTTGCTGTCACTTCACTAGTGTGATCTAGTTTGATCTGTCCTGCTATTTCACTTTTATTTGCAACATAGACTTTTTATCAGAGGACTCACTTGCTGGGCAATCAAACACATGATTCCCCTGATCTCTTGCAGTGCCAGCACTCACTGCATATCACATCATCAGTCATCAGTGCTTAAAGTGGCATTAAAGGAGGTGCTGGGAAGCAACTTGTGTGAGTAATAAAGAGAGTGGTGGCAACAATTTTAAGGGTATCAATAATCGTTTAGTTAAAGATAATGTAAGAATGAAGTAGAACAATAGAACATATATATAGTAGGGCCTAGGTAAAGAAAAAATATTCAAAATACAAATAACCACTTAGCATGCAACTTTCATTACTAATTACATGAACAGAAAACTATTTATATAGGCTATAACTATAATTAAGTTTATTTAAAGGTTAAGACTCTTACAGCTAACATTATTTGCAACTGAGAACAGAGCCCACAGTTTCCCATATGCATTTTCTTCCTTTTTTATGTGTCTTGGACATGTTGTGCAGTTGGTGTTTCGTCTCCCTTTTTGCAACCATGATGTTACATAAGGTTCAAATGTAAACATAGTGGCAGGGGGGGGGGACCAAGTAAAGACACAAACATTACACTGAAACCAGCAGTGCCATGCACTCAGCAGAAGCAACTGAAGCATTACTTCAGTAAATATTTATTCCTAAATTATTTAGTAATAACCTGATGAAGTCTACAGGCACCCACGCTTACATTTCCTTGAAACATGCAGAAATAACAAGTTTCATGGTTTTGCTTACTGCTCCACTCCTGAGACTCAAGTGTGTACATTAGTACTGGGCTGGCTGTGCTGATGACTGCCAAAACTCAAGTGTATATGTTAGTACGTACCCGAACTGATGCAAAATATCTGTTGATTCTGCTACACCAGCGAGAGAGGATGCATGCGCATCTGAAGGCTGCCAATAGACACTGGCTTATATCATGCTGTTTGCAAAGCAAGCTTCGAACGAGTCAGTCAGTTTCTGTTAGGGTGGTGAAGTGCTGAAATATCATGTGCAAGGTGAATTTTTAATAGTGGCGTGTTAATCAGTTTGTAGAAATGAGCATGTAAAGATTGTTTGAAGAGTATAATTATTTTACAACAATGTCTCAGCCTAAATGTATTTAAAAAAAACTTTGCAACCCATTTTCTGCGTTTCATTCCTGGAAAAATTACAAATAATTTAAAGTGGAAGACCAACACCACAACTACCAAGCTTGTTTTAACATACAAATAAGTGCAATAGACATTTTCAGTCAATTACATACAATAATTGTGAGTGTTTAGCTGGTAGTGCTCAACTAAATGCATTGTTTTGCTAATATTGTCTTTTGTTTGGTAATAATAGAAATACTAGTTGGACAAAAAATGGAAATTTAGTTAAGTCTTGGCCAAGTACGGATTGAATGTCAATCATCTACGATCTTCAGCAAGTATAGCTGGTTTTGGAAAAAGTATAATAGACACCGCTCTTGATGATCAGTTAAAAAATCTGATTGTTACACTCACATGACTTTCTCTAGCTGCACTACAAACTTCTTACAAAAGATTATTATTCTTTCTACACAATGCTATTTGAGATAAACATTAGCAGAATGTTCTTATTACTTAGTTCCTTATAAGTAGAAGGGAACTGAGTGAATACACTAGGCTAAAGTAAAAGTCAATGTTTTAAAAGCTCTCGTTATGCGATTGTCATTGCAAATCGCTTCTTTGCATGGCCAGGAGTAGAACAAAAGAAAAACAAACACTTCCTGTCTGAGAAAAGTATAAGTCGGTTACCTCCACAACAAAAATGTAACTGACATAAATTGTGTGTTTTGACGAGATCTACATTTTTTGTGCAGTAAGCTTTTGTCTAGGTCTTATGGTTTAGCAGTTAAGCAAAATTCATCCAAGATAAAGAGGTCTTCAGATGCTATTCCCAGAAAATTCAAGCTATACATTTTATTTGGAATGTAAATATTTTTATATATGGGATTTTAATCAAAATCATTAGAGCCATTTTTGAGGAAATCAAAATTTTCTAAAATTTTTCCAACACACATACACACGCGCGCACACGCACACCTTTTTCTAAAAATCTGATGTGCTACACTCACATGACTTGAGATAAACAGTAGAATGTTCTTATTACTTAACAAGTGATATAGAAGTAGAAGGGAACTAAAGGAATGTGCCATGCTAAAGTGATAGTCAAATGTTTTAAAAGCTGTTGTTAGGCGATTGTCATTGAAAATTGCTTCTCTGCTTGTCTAAGAGTAGAACAACAGAAAAACGGACACTTCCTTTCTGAGAAAAGTATAAGTACTTTACAGTTGAAACCAATAACGAGGAATATCTTGGAAATTGTTACCTCCACAGCAAAAACGTAACTGACAAATTGTGTGTTTTGACAAGATGTACATTTTTTGTGCAGTAAGTTTTTTTCTAACTCTTAAGCTTTAGCAGTTAAGCAAAATTCATCCAGAATAAAGAGGTCTTTAGAGGCTATTTCCAAAAAATTCAAGATATACATTTTATTTGGGATGTAAATAACTTTAATATACAGGATTTTAATCAAAATCATTAAACCATTTTTCAGAAAATCAAAAATTTCGAAAATTTTTCCATGTAAACGGTAGCTTTTTATGGGGGAATTTATTTGAAAATCTTTGTGTTGCATAATTGGAAGATACCAAACCTAAATACCAAGTTTGGTTGGTATTTAATGGTTTTTTCGTTTTTGAGCTATGCTGTCCACACATGCACGTACACACACACACACACACACACACACACACACACACACGCACACACGCATACACAAATGGACCTTTTTCTAAAAAAATGCTTTTTCAGACTCAGGGGATCCCAAAACTTATATTTCTGGTGAAATCTCAACATTGAGTTTATGGTTGGTATGCAATACCTTCACTATCCACTATGTACACTGTACTTGTGGGCCAGAAAAAGTAAAAATGCTTTTTTTCGGACTCAAGGGACCCCAAAACATACTTCTGCTGAAATCTCCATATCAAATTTTTGGGTAGAATACAATAGCTTGTCTATTCATTATGTACAGTGTACATGCGAGCTAGAGAAAGTAAAAATAAAATTTCTCTACACAATCAGATGGTAAAGCGAAACAGGGAAATCCTTAAAAGACTTATTAATATAGTGTGTTTTCTGGGAAAGCAAGAGTTAGCCTTCTGAGGACATGACAAAACAGAACATTCTGTTAATCAAGGCAATTATATTGAATTGTTAATAGTACACTGCAGACCGCTTAGAAACTTAAACTTTTTTTAAAGGAATTTCCAATTGTATGCAAAATGATATAATTCAGGCTGTTTGTTCAGCCATTTTATAAGCAATAAAACAAGAAATAGCAAGTGTTCCTTTTGTGGCAATTATGGTTGATGAAACAACTGATGTGGCAAATAAAGTGCAGTTTTCTATTGTTCTGTGTTATGTATATGATGGAGAGATCAATGAAACATTCTTGGGATTCTGTGATATAACTAGTGACCAACATACCCAAGGTATTGCAGAGTTTATCTGGCACTTCTTATCAGAATTCGGGTGTAATAAGAGATTGATTGCACAGACTTTTGACGTTGTAGCAGCAATGGCTGGAAATTTTAATGGAGTTCAAGCACTAATCAAGGTCACGCATCCAGAAGCGTTATTTTTTCATTGTTATGCCCATGTACTAAACCTTGTTTTGTCTCAAAGTGCCTGCTGGATACCTGAATGCAAGGTATTTTTAGCACCCTTAATGGACTTGCAATATTTTTTCAAAATTTCCAAAATGTACAACATTTTTGGATCAATTTTTGCAGCATCAATTTTCACACATGTGCCTAATGCAATGGAATTATTCTTCCAGATTAGTAAAGGTTGTGTACAGGAACAGAACTCAATTGTGTACTGTGTTTTGTGCAATATTAGAACACCCTGCAGGGATTGAGTTAGACATTTTAGCACCAGTTGATGTGCATTTGTCACTTTTGGGAGATTTCAAATTTGTTTTTCTTTTTAACACATCCAACAAAATATTCTCCTTCACAGATGTACTGTATAACAAACTAAAAGGAGGCAATTGATATTTTGTACTGTCAGCGAAACATTCAAGAAACTTGTCGTTCTATAGTCATATTGCATGACGAATTTGAAAAGGATTTTTCAAGAAACACTCTCTTAAGTAAGAGAACCTTCAAAGTGAAAATATGTAAACCATAAGAGCATTTACTGCAAAATGTTTCACAACATTACCAACCATTTGGAAATGAGATTTCAAGATTACACTAAACTGATATTTTTAAATTAACTGGCACATGAAAACTATAGGCTGTGTACTAAAGAGTTCCCCAAAGTCTGCTTTCAAAGTCTCTTAGCTACTTAGGGAAAATTTTTCGACACAATTCAATTGAAAAATAAGATGATTGCAGTGTGCAGTAGTGTAGAATTTGAAAACAAAGCCATGAGTGAACTTGTAAAACTGTTCAGCACTATTTAAACTCTAAAAATGGTTTTCAACAGATTAATTTGTTAGTTTCATTACTGTGTGCAATTCCAGTGAGTACTTCTTCGGTAGAGATGTAATTTTCAGCGCTGAAGAGAATTAAAATTTACTCTCGAAATTCTACTGGAGAAGGGAGGTTATCACATCTTGAGGATTATTTCAATTGAAGCATGCTTGTTAGAAGACCTCAGAAAAAAGAGCAGTTCATTAAGGAGGTGGTTGCCAATTTTCATCTCAGGTTCGAAGAATGGAGTTTTTATTCCGCTGAATTTGTGCCATAGGTGAGTCAAAGCTAAAAGTTTGTTTACTTTAAACACTGTTTTATCTGATGGATTGAGCTTGCGGAGACTGGTATTTATAAGAGCTGGAATGAAACTAACATCTGGTTGGATCGCGTGATATTATGAATTTTTTTTTATTGATTATGGGGGAAAAGGCAACTAACGCGCTAATCCCAGGCAAGCCTGGGAGTGTGAAACCCCCCACCCTGGACTCGAACCAGGGTAGCACTACTCACAAAAAGCCCCCACCGGAAGTAGGAGGCCCATGGCTCGCTGTTGCAGTACTGCATAAAGCACCTGTGCATTTCTGGTGATGATGAATACTGCCTGCCAGTGGCAGTAACAGCGAGTGATAGTGAAATTAGCCAGTGGACACACATTAACTTGCGCCCTGAGTGTCCCTCTGGAGAAGTGGTTGGTGAAAACTGAGTGGTTATTTCCGGTGATTGTTTCTCATTGCTCTGAAGTACTCTTGTGGTGTAATAATCCTTGGTGTAGAGTCGATTAGAACAGGAGTTGTGTATGATAGGTGGTTCCTGAATAGAGACCGCTCGGCAGAATGTTGCTGCTGATATTGTTGGTCCTGCTGTAGCTGCGTTTGGACACTGGCTATCCGGTTGGACAGCTCAGTGGTGGAGCACTGTAGAGTGGAGATGGCGCCGATGGTGGCAGCTTGTAGGTCATGCAGCTTTCCGGTGATGACGCTGGTGAAGGCCTCTTCCAACACATCTAAGCGAGCGCCGATATTCAGGATCTCCGCATGAAGGTCCTGAATGGCATCCCGCATCGCTGCGTCTGTAGAGGCTGGAGGTGGTGTGGCGTCTGGGTGGTGGATCTGCGGTGATCGCTCTGGCGGCGGAGAGGTGCGTCCGTCCCTCGGGTAGAGGGGACACTGGGCCTGGCCAGTTAAGTGTTCTGTGCCACGGCAGGTGGCACAGAACCGGCGGCGGCGGCAGAGATCATGCCCAGTGCACTGCGTCGTCAAGATGCGGACCACACAGTAATGGCACCGCGGTGCTGAGATGCAGGCGTATTGGCTGTGCCCAAAGCGCAGCAGCGACGGCAGGGCCAGTGGCGTTCCTGTCGACTTGCCTCGACTGGCAGAAGTCGCCCTAATAAGGGCAACCCTGACGTCAAAGCAGCTTCAAGGTCAGTTGGGTCCTGAAGCTCCATTCTTACCAAAGGTGTTGGCCCCCGGTCGCAGTATATGCGGGTGGCCCTTAGGCATGAAGGCCACCGCGAGAGACCCCCCGTACCACGGCACTGAAACGGGGCGGCGGTGTGAAGCTCGGCGGAGACGGTGATGTATATACCGGCAGCTGCGGCGAATCTGCGCTGGCGGCTGGCGGCGAAAGGAAATTTGCCTCAGCCGGCGGAGACGGAGGTACTGCATCCTCGGCAACTGCCGGCGAAGTAGTGGTGAATGCTGCCGTAGCAGCCGCGGTTCGGCGCGGTCTCTTCTTCACCATGATGTGTCGAGAGAAGTAGTCTCCGAAGTCTATTATGACTTTTTTTTTTTTTTTTTTTTTTTACCGTGGAGTGGAAAAATGCATTACGCATTCAACCCCCAGCCGAAGTGCAATGGCTGGGAGGATATGTGGGACTTTCCGCTTCCTCATGCGGCATATCCACTAAAAAAAACCCTCCACGTTATAACAATAGCTTGTTGTGAATCTCGTGGCTTAACGCGGTCCCGCTGATGCACCCGCGGTAGTAAAAGAAAGATGGGATGCTGCCGCACGTTGTGCGGGAGCGGGTGAAAGGTTATTTCTAGGCTGAAAGCCATGGAACCTGACTGCAGCCTAGGGAATGGAGGTGATATTAGAAAGGAAATAAAAGGTGGAAATTGAGGAGAGAATAGCACCTAGAAAACTTACGGATTATATGTGCTTCAGTATTGCTCAGCGTAGCTCCCAGACGTCTTCCACTGGGTTGGCGGCCGAGGATCCCCTAGCCGTGAGTGCCTGTGTTGGGCTGCTGACGTCTTGAGTGGAACAGCTGAGCAGAGTATGCAGCTTGCTGCAGGAGAACCTGCTTCAGCGGCTGCATGAGGGCGTCGATTCTGGTGGTCAGGTCAGCGGCTGTAGTCTGCTGGCTGGTGGCTGCTGCGGCGTTGGAAACATGCTTTTCCTGCAGCTTCTGTGAGAGGATACTGCACATCTCTTCTAGAGCAGCTAGTCGAGCGCCGACGTTCAGGATCTCCGAGTGGAGATCCTGAATGGCTTCTCGCGTTGCTGCGTCTGTTGAGGTTAAAGGTGGAGAGGCCTCGGTGGTTGATGTCTGCGCTGGCGTGGTCCGGCGGGCAGGAGGTGGTGAAGAAGTGCTGCTCCTTGGGTAGAGAGAGCACTGGGCTTGCCCGGTGAAGTGTTCTGTGCCACGACAGGTGGCACAGAACCGGCGGTGACGGAGACGGCGGAGATCGTGCCCAGTGCACTCGGCGGTAATGGCACCGCGGCGGCGATGTGCAGACTTCAGCTGCGTGTCCAAAGGCACAGCAGCGTCGGCAGGGCCGATGGCGTTCTTGTCGGCTAGCCTCGACGACCAGAAGTCGCTCTAATAAGGGCAACCCTGACGGCAAGGCAGCTTCCAAGTCAGCCTGGTCCTGCAATTCAGGCGAACAAGCGGCGTTGGTCCCCGGTCGGAGTATATGCGGGTGGCCCTCAAGCAAGAAGGCCACCGCGAATGCACGGCGGTGAGCAGCTGCCGGGTGGAGAGGTCCCGATGGACCCCCCGTACCACGGCACTGAACCGGGGCGGCGGCGGCGTCGTGGAGCTGGGTGGAGACGTCGGTGGCGGCAACTGCGGCTGCAGTTGCGGCGAGACTGCGGTGGCGGCCGGCGGCGAAGCAGGGCTTGCCGCGACCGGTGACGTCGAAGATGCTACCTCCTCGGCGGCTGCTGGGGAAGAGGCGACGGTTGCTGCCTTAGCAGCGGCGGCTCTGCGGAGTCTCTTCTTCGCCATGTAGACAGCTCAAAGATCAAGTGAAGTGCCACTATTATGACTTTTTTTTTTACCGTGGAGGGGAAAAACGCATTACGCATTCAACCCCCAGCCGAAGTGCAATGGCTGGGAGGATATGTGGGACTCTCCGCTTCCTCATGCGGCATACCCACTAAACCCCCCCCCCCACGTTATAACAGTAGCTTGTTGTGAATATCGTGGCTTAACGCGGTCCCGCTGTTGCACCCGCGTTAGTAAAAGAATGATGGGATGCTGCCGCACGTTGTGAGCACGGCGGTGAGCAGATGCCGGGTGGAGAGGTCCCGAGGGATCCCCGTACCATGGCACTGAACCGGGGCGGCGCCGTCGTGGAGCTGGGTGGAGCCGTCGGTGGCGGCGATGATGGCTGCAACTGCGGCTGCAGTTTCAGCGAGACTCCTGAGGCGGCCGGCGGCGAAGCAGGGCATGCCGCGACCGGTGGCGTCAGAGATGCTACCTCCTCGGCGGCTGCCGGGGAAGAGGCGACGGTTGCTGCCTTAGCAGCGGCGGCTCTGCGGAGCCTTTTCTTCGCCATGTAGACAGCTCGAAGATCAAGTGACGACGTGTCCTTTTATGACTTTTTTTTTGTTTCAAGTGGAGGGGGAAAATCCACCTTAAGGACTAACCCGGAGTGTCGGGGTCTCCCAGAGTAGGCCTACCGACTAAAAAACCCCTCCACCGATATTGGAAGGTGAGGATGCTGCGGTACCGCTGTTGCACCCGCGCAGTCTAAGGTGAAGGTGAACTGGCCCGCTGTGCGGCCGCCAGGGGAGAGGGTTCTGCTAGTAGACCGGCTTGACCGAGGCCCAGCCGGCCCCCTTAGCGAAGTATAGGTGAGGAGTTGAGGAAATTGTAGGTGGTTAGGATTTGTTGGTGAAAATGGGATTGGTAGTGCAGGGAGAGGTGCCACTCTCTCCCTGCGGTGATGATGTCGGTACTACCGGTTCTTCCTTCCCCTGCGGGCCGGACCAGTAGCGACGTAGGTGTGGATGTCGGAGGTGAGTCCTTTCTGAAGGTCGCGAAGTTGCTTTGAAATGGATTGATGCAGTTGATGTTGCAGCTCTCGGACACCCACGACCGAAGCCTTAAGAGACCCCAGTCGCGAGCTCCGGTCGTCGCTGTTCTCGGCAGGTGGATGGACGAAGTGGCTCTCTATGCGTTCCAGCTGGCGCTGGACAGACGCAAGCACCTCGCCATTGTCACCTGCAACACGATCCGAATCATGGTGCTTGGCCTCCAATACTACGAATCGTTCGTTGGTTACCCTCTGAAGTTCCTCGAGACGGAGGTCGAGTTGGTGTGTAGCCGCCAGGATGGCGGCGATATGCTGCTGGATGGAGTCCACGGCGTCCTTCAGGAAGGTGTTCATCGGTGAAGAGGAGTAGTCAGGTGTAGCGATAAGTGAAGGGTTGAGTGGCGGAGATGGTTGATGGTCCTGCTGTGACTGTTGTGGAGGTGAAGGCCTACTTCGGGGATACAGGGGGCACTTGCCTTGCCCTGTGTAGGGCGAGTTCCCGTAGCAGGTAGCGCAGCTGCGGCGTCGACGGCGCAGATCATGGTTGGAGCAAGCGGCTGTGAGCGAGCTTGCCCCACAGTAGTGGCACCTAGGTGCGGCGTGGCAATCCTCCGAACGTTGTCCGAAGGTGCAGCAGCGTCTGCAGGGGACCGGACGTTCACTTCTGCTAGCCTCAACACGCCTAACAGGGGCAGGCGAGATGTCAAGGCAGCTTCGGCTTCAGGCGCGGACCCCAGGTGAAGGCGGACCTGTGATGTGGATCCCCGAGGTGAGGTGATGCGGTTGGCCTTCAGTACAGAGGGCCAGATGCGGCGTGCGGCATCCAGCACGAAGCGGGATGGAAGGTCCCTGGGGACCCCTATGATGACCACTGTATGAGGGCCATCATGGTGACTGCGTAGGAATGGTGCCCGGCTCCAGCGGAGCCGCATGCACGGCGGAGAATGAGGTTGTAGGACCGTTCCTTGCGTGGTTCAGGATCGGCGGCGGAGAGGGCCGGACCGGTTACCGGTTGGGTTCCGGCACGGCGGCGGAGGCAGTCGGCGGTTGGGGCCGGGCCGGTTCCCGGCTGGGATCCAGCACGGCGGCGGAGGCTGTCGGCGGTTGGGGCCGGGCCGGTTCCCGAGTGGGTTCCGGTACGGCGGCGACTTCTGTTGGCGGAAGAGCCACCTGCTCCATGAGGGTAGGTGGCCTGGCAGGAAGCGGCGTAGGAAGAGTGGCCGGGAGTGGCTGCAAGGCGATACGGCTGTACATCTGCGCCCATTGGCTGCGGCTCCGGCGGCGGGTCCTCTCTGATTGCAGTGCCATTAGCTCTTCTCTGCTGCAGATGTGGTAGTAAGAGAAGCCTGCGTCGAAAGCTGCCCTCAGCGCTGGATCCTTTTATTTATTTATTTTTTTTTTACCGTGGAGGAGAAAAATGCATTCCTGCATTCGACCCCAAGCCTTAGTGCAGTGGCTTGGGGGATATGTGGACCTCCCCGCAGAGTACGGTATATCCACTAAAAAACCCCTCCACGTGTTAATCGTTATATAGAGTAGTTTCGTGCATACATGCATTAGTCGGGTGCCGCATAGCACCCCGGTTAGTAAGTGAAAGCTACTTAGCTGGCATGCATTGCATGCGAGCGCGTTAATGCTACATACTGGGATTGTCCATGAAACCTGAACAACACCAGTGGATAATCATGCGTTAATTTTATAAGTGTTTTATTCGTGCATAATTATATTCTACTTCTGCAGGGTGTGCCTGCTTGTCATATTAGGTAAAGTGGTATTCGACATGCATTAATTTAGTCTTATAGTATATGTTTAGAATTGAGACATATATTTGGAGTTACGCTTCTGCGCTGATGCTTCGGGAGTTTTCTCCGTCCGTCAGTGGTTGCGCAACCGCTCGTCGCTGGTAGTAGTGCCGGGCTTTCTAGGCCTTCGTCATCTCGTTTACCATGTAGTTGCCAAGGTCGTCTAAGTGATTGATTCCATATTGCTGCTGCCCGAAGTACGCTGCCCGCGTCGATCACAATTGGAGGCCCCTTCCCCCGGTCCGCCTCAGCTGTAGCTGAGGGCTTTAGGGCTCTGCGACGGGCTGGTACTGAAACATATGAGAAGAGAGAGAGAGAATAAATATAGTTATGTGTTATAAAAGAGGAGAGGTTTTAGGAAAGGAGGTTTGTAAAGTATTGTTGTATTTCGTCTAGAGTGGTGTCTTGTGTTATAGTCCTGTCGAAAAGAGATAAAGGTATGTTGTGTTTGTTTGTTTGTATCGTAGTTCCCTAACGTTTCTATTAAAGGGTTGTGATTGCATTTAATTTTTGATACGTGTCGTAGGTGAGCTTTTTAATGAATTGTACGATTGTATGTATTTTGAGTTCTTCGTGAAGTTTGTCAGCTGGAGCTGTGTATGGTACCTTAGATACTAAGCTTAGAATTTTATTTTGGAATCTTTGTAAGTTTTTGATGTGGTTTACGGCGGCATGCCCCCATACTTGGGATGCGTAGGTAATCATAGGTCGGATTAATGTCTTGTAAAGTGTGAGTCCCATGTTAAGGCTTAGCTGTGAGCCCATGATGATGTGCGTGTATAGCCTGCCCAATTGAGCATTGGCTTTTCCACGAGTCTGGGTAATATGCTTTTTCCATGTTCGACCCTGATCCATTTTAAGTCCTAGCCAAGTTACCGTATCTGTCCATCCAATATCTTCACCAAATATGGTAAGTGGAGGCAGGCGGTGTCTGGGAAATCTGTGATTGATGCGCTTTGTGAATATGATTGCTTGAGTTTTTGGTGCATTTACGTTGATTCGCCATTTGGTAAACCAGTCTTCTAGGTTATTGAGGGCCCTCTGAAGTCTGCTGTGTATGAATTCCGTTTTACCTGATTGGGTCATTATGGCGATGTCGTCCGCATAAATGTATAATTTTGTATTTTCGGTTTCTGGGATGTCATTTATATAGATATTAAATAGAGTTGCCCCGAGTAGGCTGCCTTGTGGTACTCCGGCTTTGATTGGGCGTTCGGATGATAGGTGACTGTTTACTCTGGATTGAAATTTTCGATCACTTAGGTAGTTTGCTATGAGTTTAATGAGTGAGTCGTGTATATTTATTGTTTTGAGTTTCTTTAGTAGGACAGCATGCCATACTCTGTCAAAGGCTCGTTCAACATCTAATAATAAAGCCCCTGTTGATTTGTTGATTTTGAAACCGTGCGTTATAGTTTCGGTTGCCCCAATTAGTGGAAGAGTTGTTGAGTGTTTGGCTCGGAATACAAATTGTTCAGGAATTAATATGTTTTGTTTGTTTAGTTGAGAGTTGAGACGTTTGAGTATTACTTTTTCGAGAAGTTTTCCTAGTGTGCTTAGTAGACTAATTGGTCTGTAGTTGTGCGGTTTGGACAAGTTTTTCCCCTTTTTTGGGAAGTGGACCACGGTGGCCAGTTTCCACCTTTTAGGGTAATGTCCACTAATAAACACGTAGTTGAATATGTCAGACAGTAGCTTAATTGCCCTTTCGGGCAAATGCATTAGGGCCACTGTTGGGATGTTAAGTTGCCCAGGGGATTTTCTCTTTGGGAGATGCCTGATTAGCCAGCTTATTTTACTCGGGCAGGTTTTCCTCACTAAGTTGTGGGTTACCTGTTCTTTGAAAGCTTCCGTTTCCTCTTCCGTTGCCTCCGTAAATTGAGGGCAGCAGGGAATAGGATTAGGCGTGCAGATTTCTTGCAGTGTGTCTGCGAGCATATCTGCTTTTTGTTGGTCTGTGGATGCGATTGTTTGATTGTGGTGTAATGGTGGTATTTGTGTTTTATCGCGTGTTAGACAGCGTGCAATTCTCCACACCGAGTCTCGTTCGTAGTCGAGGTTCTCGAGTGTATTTTGCCATTGTTGAGAGAGATGGTTTGTTGTTCTCTCTCTGACAAGGGTATTTGAATGTCTAACGCATTCCTGGTCTACAATGTGTCGTGTTTTCTGCCATCGCCGTCTAGCTCGGTTTCTTTCCGCTGCTAGCATCTGGATGTCAGGTGGTAGTTATGATTGGTATTGCTTATGTTTTTTTATTGGAACTGCTTCTTTGGTTGCAGTTTTAATGGCAGTTTCTAGTTGGGCTACCGCCTCATTCATGTTTTCTGCTGTATTTAGCTGTGTAGTATGTAGATGCTCGTTGATAGTGTTTGCAAACCTATCCCAGTCTGCTTTATTGTAGTTTAGATGCTCGACTGGTGAATTGGGGGCTGCAGTGCCCTCTAATGTTACGATCACTGGCAAGTGATCGGAAGAGAGTTCGTTTTTAACTTGCTCCCCCCCCCCTTTTTTTTTTGGAAAGGGGAGACGGAGAGAGTTGGACGGTAGAAAGAATGGCTTATCTCGCCATTGGGTGAAGGGCGGGGTTGGGATGGGAAGTGTCGAATTCGAAGGAGATAAATCCCCCCCCAGGGACCTACTACGGTAGGTACGGGTTAGGCGCACCCGGGGTCCCGAGCCACCTTGACTCCCTCTGTGGGCAACCTCAGAGTAGTGAGGGAGTCAGTAGGTCAAAATGCCCACCCACGTGTAGGCCGTGCGTGGAGAATCGCGTCGGTGAAAAGGAATACCCTGGTTGGTTGAGGGTTGCGTATTTGAGCCTGGGCTTCGGTCTTTCAGTAACTGGGGAGGGTGCACAACTTAATACACTACTTTGGCTTCTGCTTTGCCTAAACGGGAGGCTAGGGACTAACCCACTCCTAGTCAATCAGCCTGGACTGGGTATTATACCGAACTCCAGGGTGAGTGGGACGGCGAGCCTGCTATATCCCCTGTGTAGTCCTGTCATCCCAGTGGGGTGACCCCTTGTTGGGCTCCGTGATGGGTGGGGAGCACTGGGGGATGAATTTATACCATTTTTATGGCACCAAAACTCAAACCCCTGATTCCAAATAAAGACGTTGGAAAGGAAGTAGTCCAGTCATGTGGTCCTCGCTACTTGGTTCTTCATAGAACAGAGGAAGGTAAGAAGTTCCTTACGGTGAGCCCTTTTACTATCCAAAAGGGTCTCGATGCCATTGCTGGTCCGGTTAAATCCTGCGTTCGAGCTCGCAATGGTACACTTCTTGTCGAAGCCAACTCCGCCTCGCAAGCTGCAAGGATACTAAAACGACAATGTTAGCCAGCTATCCAGTGAAGGTCGAGGTGCACAAGTCGCTGAACTCCTCACGCGGTGTAGTAACAACCCGCGCGTTGGACGGTTTGTCCATTGAGGAGATCCAAGAAAATCTTGCGACTCAGGGTGTCTCATCTGTTTATACGATAGTGTACAACGTAAGATCAACGGTGAATTCGTGCCTACTCGTACCCTATTTCTTACTTTTGATCGGGTTGACCTCCCTCAAAAGATTAAGGCAGGGTATGAAGCCATCGAAGTTAGGCCTTATATACCTAGTCCGCTCAGGTGCTTTAAATGCCAAAGTTTTGGTCACACTAGTGAGTTGTGTACCTGCGCCCACTGCGGTGACATCTCCCACGATGGGGCCTGTGCTTCAGCTCCATCGTGTGTGAACTGTAACGGGGAACACCCATCTAGTTCCCGAGACTGCCCCCGTTTTGCAGAGGAACGAGCGATCCAGGAGATACGGGTGAAAGAGAAGGTGTCCTTCTTGGAAGCCCGGAAGCTCCTGTGACTCCGCCAACCCTCTGTCCCGAGGTCCGGTATCTATAGCTCAGTTGCAGCTAAACCGGTACCGCATCGGGAACTCGCAACACAGACCGGCGATATGAACGGGGCTACTATTGCGGAAAAGGTTATTTTAGCCCAAGCGCTGCCAAAGCCTTCGACACCAACATCCAAGTCGGTATTAACATCTGCCAAATCCGCCAGCTTACAGAGCAGTCCTGCACACTTGTCACCGAAAGCCTCGACCTCGGGAACTAAGGCTGGTAAATTCACGACGTCTTCTGCCTCTGAGAAGCAGTTTAAGACCAAGTATGTCCGACAAGACTTCTTGAAAGAGAATGTGCAATCTTCTACCAAGTCATCTAAGGGTAAGAAAAGTACACGCAACCCCCACGTGTATCCTCCTCTAATGGGTCATCTGGGGAGGAGGGCGTGGATCGGCGACGGCCGTCTTTGCCAATCAGCACATCCAATCCGTTCGAACTTCTCGGACCGAAATTTGGTCTTGAAAAAGGGTCCTCCCTTGTGGAGGAGATGGACCAGCAGGATTCTGCCGCCACTGCCAGAAGGACAGTGCGGAAGCGGCAGGATCGTGCTCCTGAAAATAGTACTAGCCCAACGCCTAAGAAGAACAAATTGAACCGACCAGCTAATCCCAATCTGCAGAAGCGTCTTTCGATTTGAAACTTGTCCCATAATATACTCAATGGGTATCCCACTTTGGAACATACGCGGAATTCGACCACATCGACCAGAGCTTGACTTGTTGCTGCGCCAGCATGAACCTTTGGCTGTATGCTTACAAGAGACGAAGCTCCGTCCACAGGACACCGTTGCCATCAGGCAGTACTCCTCCGTACGATGTGATGTATCTCGGGAGGACGGTTTCCCGGCACATGGGGGCACTATGATGCCTATTCGAGATGATATCTTTGCCAACTCCGTACCCATACAATCTGACATGCAGTCCTTTGCTGTCAGCATTAAGCTACCCTCCGCCTTATTCACCATTTGCAGTATCTATTTGCCTCCATCTGCGGACCTTTCGCACGGCGACTTAGAACACCTAGTTTCGCAGTTGCCACCACCCTTTTTATTGGTAGGGGACGTGAATGCCCATCACCCTCTTTGGGGCTCTCCTCGGGCTTGTGCGAGAGGTACGCTACTTAAAGACTTCTTGGATGGTCAGAATCTTCTTTCTGACGCCTTTCATAGTTTTTCACACATTGACATTGCAATTTGTTCCCCTCAGCTAGCATTCACGTTATGCTGGAATATCATCTCGGATTTGCATTCTAGAGACCACTTTCCTTGTCGTATTAGTCTCTTGACACCCGTTGTATGTTCCACCCTTTTACCTAGCTGGCGCCCAGACCAAGCCAACTGGGAACTGTACTTGGCTAAATTTAACTACAAAGAGCACGACTCTGTGAACCACTTGGTCGAACATCTCACAGGGACCATTCTTTCTGCTGCTGAGCAATCCATTCCGCGTTCGACTGGCCACAGCCGTCGATTTCCGGTACCTTGGTGAGCCGATGACTGTCGGGATGCTAATCGCGCTCGCAGACGAGCTCTACGGGTTTTCCAGCGTTTTCCTACACTAGATAAGCTGATACACTATTAACAGATGCGTGCACATTCTAGGCGGGTTATTAAGGATTACAAAAAGATGCCATGGAATAAATTCGTGGGTTCCTTTAATCGACATACACCTTCCTCTTTCGTATGGGATAAGTTAAGACGTGTGGCTGGGAAATCGACCCATATGCCCATCGCCGGTCTCAAAACACCTACCGGAGCTGTTGTTGATACATTTGAGGTGGCGAATACTTAAGGCAGTGCATTTGCTCAGGTGTCTAGCTCAGGCAATTATTCCCCTGAGTTTCTTACAGTTAAGACTCAGGTGGAATCTCAAGGATTCTCGTTTCTTTCTGGCAACCTTGAGGATTATAATCGCCTTTTCACCCTGGCAGAGCTAGACAATGCACTCTCCTCTTCGCGACACTCTGCACCAGGGCCGGATGGTATCCACGTCCAAATGTTGCAACATCTCTCTCCTGATGGTAAAGCTTTCCTACTCGAGGTCTATAATCGTGTCTGGGTAATGACATTTTTCCAGACAAGTGGCGGGAGGCCACCATCATACCCATTCTTAAACCTGGAAAGGACCGCCATCTTCCTTCCAGTTACCGTCCTATTTCCCTCACCAGTTGCGTGTGCAAGGTGATGGAACGCATGATCAATGGACGGTTGGTGTGGTGATTGGAATCCCACAATATTCTGACGAACATCCAGTGTGGCTTTAGACGACGACGTTTAACAACTGACCACCTTGTCTCGCTGTCAACTCAGATCATGGACGGGTTTCTTAAGAACAGCCCCACAGTTGGGATCTTTTTTGACCTCGAGAAGGCCTACGACACGTGTTGGCGGGCGGGAATATTACGTTCTCTCCACAACTGGAACATATGTAGACGCCTACCGTTGGTCATTCAGGAGTTTATGCGGGAGCGCGTTTTCGAGTGAGGGTCGGCTCGGTTTTTTCTAACCATTTTATTCAAGAGAACGGAGTGCCGCAGGGCTCGGTACTCAGCGTGACGCTATTTGCTATTGCGATAAATTCAATATCACTATGTGTGCCCCCAGGTGTCTCTTCCTGTTTATTCGTGGACGACTTTGCCATTTTCTGTACTTCTCAGCGTACACCGTTTTTGGAACGCCGTCTCCAGCGGTGTTTGGACAATCTCTATGCTTGGAGCTCGAAACACGGTTTTTGTTTCTCCGCTGAGAAGACAGTCTGCGTTAACTTCTGGCACCGTAGGTGGCAATCGCCGCCGTCTCTTCGACTCCAGATTTACTTCCTTTCGCAGATGAGGCGAGATTCCTTGGTTTGATCTTCGATCGGAAACTTTGTTGGGCACTACATATAGCACAGCTGAAAGCACGACGTTTCCGTTCTCTAAATCTTTTACGGAAAATCTTGTGGTGCGGATCGGACGGCATTGCTCCGTCTTTATCGTGCTGTGATTCGTTCGAAGATGGACTATGGCAGCATTTTGTATTCTTCAGCCCAACCTTCAGTGCTCAGAAAATTCGATACAGTCCATAATCAGGGCATCCGTGTGGCCGTTGGAGCTTTTCCAACGAACCCAGGTGTTAGCTTCTACGCCGAATCGGGTGAACCTCCTCTGCGATGTCGGCGTGATGTCCTGCTTGCTAATTATGGCTGTGGGCTAAAGTGTTTGCCTGGGCATCCAACTTATCACGCGTTTTTCTCCCCTGAGCTGCACGAGCGATACTGGCTCCGTTCTCTGAGCCCCAAGCCAGCAGGTTTTCGTTTCCGTGAGCTTCTACGGCAGCACCATGTTGACATGCCTAGGCTGTTATCCAAGGGAGAGAGTATATACCCTTCTTGGTTACGTGCTACCTCCCATGTCGATCTCGGGATGACGCTTTACAGGAAATCTGTTATGCCTCTTGATAGTATTCGTCGTTGTTTTTTAACATTTTTATCCAAATACAGTGGCCGTATTTGTATTTACACCGATAGCAGTAAGAGCCCCGACGGTGTTGGATGTGCCTTTGTCACTGGCACCGCAACTTCTACCTACGGTTTGCCTAGTAGCAATTCTATATATTTTGCCGAACTATATGCTATTTATCAAGCCCTTCTGTATATTAGGCGTCAAAAATTAGGTGACTACCTTATCCTTAGTGATTCCCTTAGTGCCCTTCAGAGCATTCGTGAGCTGTACAATTACCATCCTTTGGTGCAGCGCATCCAGGACGTTCTCCACATTTTGCACGCTTCTGGATTTAATGTGAAGTGCACATAGATTCCTGGACACATTGGCTTGCCAATGAATGACATGGCAGATTTGGCAGCGAAATCGGCAGCCACAGCGCCCAGTGTTACCATTACCAATTCACAGCTGAAGATTTTAGAGTGGCTGTACGGAGAGCCGTTTTTTCGACTTGGCATGCGGATTGGTCGGCTCTCCGCAGTAATAAGCTAAGAGAGGTGAAGGAACTCCCTGTCAACTGGGTAACCTCCTCTCGTTTATCCCGCCGGGAGGAGGTAGTACTTGCTTGGCTACGAATTGGCCTCTGTATTTTTATAGTAAAAGAAATACATGGAAGTCATTCACAGATAAAAAGAGAGGAGCGGTAGGGTCAATATACATAAATAAACATAAGGTTGAATTGTATGGGACCCTAGTGTGAAATATGCACTTAGAGAAAGGTGTAATTTGTATAATTAAAACATTGTAATAATGTATTTGAGGAAGAAATAAATTAATTGATTCATTCAGTCAAGTTTCAACTCCAATTTACTAATACCACAAATGAAACCAAGCTTATTTTATACAAGAGGAGTTAAACAATGAGAAAAACAAGGTTATTTTAAGGTTGTGAAAATGCGTGCTCTTTATTTATAGAACAGTATAATGCAGCTCAGAAACTATTATTTTTTAATTCCACCCAATGATATCAATTCCACCCAATGTGTAGACTTTACTTGTTTGGTCCAGCAATCCTGATGTACAATAATAAAGAAAGATCTTTTTGGTTTGGAAGAGTTTGTCATTGGACCCAGCTGGGCTTCTGAGTATTAATATCTGTTTTGTAAATCAAATCCTGAAAATCAAGTGATTATCTCTTTGAATTACTTTTGTGTGGATGGAAACTGCATAAATCTTTTAGTTTTCCTTGAAATCACCTCAGAAGTCTGTGCTTATTATTATATATCATAGGCTGGCTGATGTGGTACCTACACATGTATGAACATATAAGGATTTTGTTCTATACACAAAATATTTGGTTACCAATTAGAAGAGAGCATGTAGTATTCAAATGAATCCTAGTGAAAAAAGTGTGTTGCTGTGCTAAATGTATTTAATGCATGTGATAGATGAGTCTGTGTGTGATAACATAATCATCATAAATTATAAAATAAAGCAGTAGCATCCAAATGTTTTTGTTTTTGTTTTTGAACTAAAATGGAGGTCACAACACACTTATTAGTTTTATAACCTATAAACTGTAACTATAAAATTTGAAAAATAGTAACGTTTTTTTGCATCTCTAATCCTGGTTGAAATCTACTAAAAGACCATTAAGTTTATTAGTACCTATTTCTCAATCCCCTGATTTATTAAATTTATTCACATACAGATTTGGCATAAGAATTTGAGCAGAAAATAGGATAGAAAAGGTATTGCGTAGGAAGATTGATTTTAAATGGAAAGTTAAAGTTTCTCTATCACTGTAGTTTCCCAAGAGTTTTGTATCTCTGCTTAGAGTATACATTTATTTAACTTTAAGCTGTGCTTGTTGGCATTTCTAACCTAAAGGTAATTGAAAAATAGAACCAGACTGAAAAATACCATGCCATTTGAACTATGGATCTTTTGGTTTCTGGCTGCTGGTTGCACCAGAAGATGCATAGTTCAAATCTTGGCTGTAGTATTGAATTTTTCAGTCTGATTTTTCCTTTTAACCCTTACCAGGATGCAGCCTTGTGTGAAAGAACAATTAATTATTGCTAAAAGTGTGTATTTAATTTTCAGGTCAGTTGAGTTATTGGATAGCTAAGGCAATAGAGGATCATAACAAATGTTTGTTGGTGTTGGTGGATAGAGCAAGCCAGAGACATAAGTTTGACAATCGATTGAGAGACCTATCATCTCCCTCTGTCATTCGTATTCGTGCAGATATTGCTGATTTATGTATCAGCAAAATTAAGGAGGTTCATGACTATCAACATATGGTGGCTATCAGCAAACATTTATGTGGAACTGCTACAGGTGAGCAATAAGAATCGTAATATCTCTAGTCAATTTACCATTACATTGAGTTGTGAATATCTGTAACAATTAAAAGGTTTCAATGATTTTATGGTATTCCAGCAATTTTTAATATGGAAATAATCTTAGCAGTATGACAAATTTAATCATAATGTGCATTTCAAAAAGGCTGAATATTTGACACAAGAAATACTTTTAGAAGTTATGGCATATTTTATGAAGAAAAAAGTATGATCCATAAAAGATATATATTTTTTATTAGAATTTTTCTACAATACAACAGTTATTCTTCAACCCCCAAAAATTGAATTCCTCCATAGATTCCTGTCTTCTGCATCATCTTTTGTAAGTTCTTCTTTGTTCATATTTATTCTTACTACATTCATCTATTGTTCCCTAGGCCTCCCAATCCTTCTGCTTTCCAGTCCAGTATCTTTGGAATTCTACTACTTCCCTACCACTTAATATGTCCAAACCATTTCATTATTTTTTTTCCCTCAATTATTTCAATAATTTTGTATTTAACATTCGTTGTTTCTCTATTTTCTGTTTTCTGATATCTTCATTATTGATTTCCTTGATTTCCTTGCTGCCCTCTACTTAAACAAGAAAATCACACTTTGTACCATAAATTTAAAAATTAATGTCTTGACTTATGTGTAATATTCTTACTCCATAGTCCTGAATTTAGCATGCAAATTATATCGCTTCCCTCATTAATTCTTTGTTTCAATTTGACAATAAATGTTACCATCTCATCACCGCACTTAAAATGAAATTTATAAAACATATGTTTCAAGGGCATTCACTGTTTTCTTCGGCTGAAGTCCAAGTGATGGCTGGGAGTTGTGCTCTGTGGTCCATTATGGTGGAGATATCTGGTATTCTCAGCAGAATTTTGTACGCATATGGCAGTATTTCAAAATTCATGAGCCGGTCTTTGTGTTGTGTGATGAGAATATTCTGCCTAACTGTGAGTGCTGCTGGCCAAACAAAATGAAGACTGGAAACAAGATTAAAAGAACAATATAGGCATATACAAAAACAAGACATATAAATTGGCAGTAGCACACCATTTTTGGACATCACACAACCAAATAGAAAATGACATTAAGTTGCTTAAACTGAAAACAACTCAGCAGCACTCACAGTTAGGAGAATGTTCTTACCACACAACATAAAGACCGGCTCATGATATACCACCACAGGAGTATGAACTCCTGCTGAGAACACCAGATGTCTCCACCATAACAGACCACAGAGCACAACTCCCAGCCATCAGTTGGACTTAAATGAAGAAGAAGGCGAATGCCCTTGAAACATATATTTTGTAAATTTCATTTTAAGTGAAGTGAGTGTCATCATCCTGACTCATACTATTATACTTCATATTAGATGTTTATTTATCAGTTGCATGCAGTGACCATTTAGATAGCCAAAGCAATGAATACCTAATATAGCTATAATAAGTAAACGATAGTAAGTCAAGGAACAAGATTGCCTGGATAAAAATCAGAATCAGCAATAGTATAAATCAAAGGAATAAATATAAAAACTCAACTGATAGTTTAAATTAAAGCTATACATATTAAAAATTAAATTTTTAAAGGCAGTTTAAATTGAAAGAATAGTTACTGAAATACTACATTTAATAAAGCTATCTTAAGTAAAATTTAACAGAAAATAACTAACTTCTGAATTTATTTTGACACTTTGGTGGTCCCATCTGTAAGATCAAGGGAATTGAAAACCTATCTTTCTCTCCTGGGAAGCAAATTTATTAATTTTCTTTTTCTTTTGAACTGTTCCTTTTCCTTACTTTTTTTAGTAAGTGAACTTCAGTTGAAATGATTACAAAATGAGAAAGTATCTCTCTTAGTCTCTTCTCTAGTAGAATTCCAAGCAACTTTTGGTTCTCTTCAGTGCTGAAAACAAACTTTATACTGAAAATGTACTCCCAGGAATTATTCTTATACAGAATGACAATAACATTTTAAACTGCTGAAAATGTTGTTTTAGCATTGAGTTAGTGATCAATAGTTAAAGTTCATTCATGGTTTTATTTCTAAACTCCTTTTTTTATTATTTATTTATATGGCTCCCTGTAACATGTATGGTCATATCATGGGCTTTGCTTTAGAAACAACTCATTGACTTAGGATCTTTAACGTTGGGTTTTTAATCATTTTCTTTTTTTCAAATATACGCACTTTCACTCTCTTTTTTTGGTAGTGTCTAACACCCGCTTTAACTACTAATGGCACTGCAGGCGGTGACACTGGTGATACATGAATGATGATGGAGCACTGGTGGAATGCGATGGTGGGGGAAACCGGAGTACCCGGAGAAAACCCACCCCAGTGCTGCTTTGTCCACCACAAATCTCACATGAGGTCGCTTAGGACCGAACCCCGGCCCTCTAGGTGAGAGGCAAGTGGTCTAACCACTCAGCCCCAGCGTGGCCTCTTTCACTCTCACATACATACTACCAGACTCTGTAGGGGATAAGGGCTAATTCTGGTTAAACAAAGATTCCCTGCCCCAGTCTGGAATTGAACTGGGACTTCCCAATTGAATGGCATCAAAGCACTTTCCATATGTATAGGTATAAGAAACTTTGAAAGCTGATTTTGGGGAATTGGTACTTGGTTTTCATGTGACAGCATGTTAAAAATTCTCAATTTGGAATAATCTTAAAATCCTACATACAAACAATTATCAATTTTATCAAATACCTCAGTGAAGAGAAGTTTTGATTCAATATTTTCCTCTTTGATGACTTCTAACCGAGAAACAGTTTATTGAAAAAAGTGCTCTCAGTCGTTATGTAATGCTGCTATTGAGCAGCAATATTTTTAATGCTCTACTGAAATTTGATTTAAAGTATGTTACACAACAAAGCGATAAAAATAAATATTTTATCAAATATTTTTAAGAGAAAAACAAATTTGAAGTCTTCCACTGAAACTAAGATATCTGAATGAATTTCTTGAGGGTGTTCTAATATTGCACCAAACACGTTACAAACTTGAGTGATTTTGCTATTTACAGTATTTACCAACTTGGCAAGTATTTCCATTGTGTTGAACAAAAGGAATATCCACAATGTCATCTTTTATAGTTGGCAAAACTGTCGAAACCACGGCTTGTATTATGTCATTTTGAATTCAATTATATTCATATTCATATTCATTTATTTCATCCTTCAGATCATGTATACATGATATGGACTCGTCAATAAGTTACATAGGAATATAACAATAAGTTAAAAGGACAGAGACACACACACACACACACACACACACACACACACACACATACACATATGCATACAGCATTTAGGGTCACCACACATATCCATACTGCCTTAATTAGTAAGACTTATTTACATATTCCATAACTGAATAAAATGCATTCTCTAATAGGTACAATTTGAGTTTTTTCTTAAACAGATTTACATTCTCAATATTTTTTATATTAAGGGGTAGCCTATTATACAGTTTTATTCCATTATGATTTACACTGTTTTTGGCTAGATTCGTTCTGCAATATTGCACATGTAGATTTCCTTTCTGCCTTGTACTATGATAATGAATCTCTTGGTTATCTGGTAACTGATGCCTTATTCGTCTGATATGATGGATAACTCCTAATATATACATACTTGGTGCAGTCATAATCCTTAACCTTTTGAACAGTTCCCTGCATGGAGATCTACTTGATTCGCCAGTCATTATTCTTATGGCCCGCTTTTGCAACCGAAAAACTTTTTCAGATTCTGTTGATGCCCCCCAGAACATTATTCCATACCTTATATGACTATGGATGTATGCAAAATAAGCACTTCTAAAAACTTGCACACTCGTCACTCTTTTCAATGTACTCAATATATAACATCCCACACTTAGTTTCTTGGTTAGCATATTTATATGTGTCCCCCATTTAAGATCGTCTGTAATAATTATCCCCAGAAATTTAGTTTGATCTTCATATTTTATGATTTCATTGTCTATTTTTATTTGCGGTTTTGCCACATTTCTATGATGACTCGAATGAAAACTCATAGCAACAGTTTTTTGTGTGTTTAATAGCAGTCTATTTACCTCAAACCAGTATATCAATTTCCTTATATCCCCATTTACTTTTTTCTGAAGATCTCTGTCATTGTTTGCTTTTAGCAGCAGGTTTGTATCATCAGCAAATAACACCACTTCAGACTCCTGGACACATAATGGGAGATCATTTACATAAATCAAGAAAAGAAGAGGCCCCAATATAGATCCCTGTGGTACCCCCTGTCCTACCTTCCTCTGCGTAGATTGACATCTTTCTATACTGAGATGTTCTTTATTCAGGTTGCTAATTTCTACTACTTGAGATCGATTCGATAGGTAAGATTTAAACCATGCATTTGCTATTCCTCTAATACCATACACCTCTAACTTTCTCAGTAGTATATCATGATCAATCACATCATATGCCTTCGTTAGATCAAGGAACAAACCTATTGATTTCCCTTTCTTTTCAATAGCAGCAATAATTTTTTCAACTAGGGCGCAAACTGCCGATTCAGTAGATTTTTCTCGCCTAAAACCATGTTGTGTATCTGTGAGAATTTTATTTTTCTCTAAAAAATTACTAATTCTATTGAACATTAGCTTCTCCAAAATCTTGGAGAATGCTGATAGCATAGAAATTGGTCTGTAATTTTGTAACACATCTTGGGGTCCCTTTTTATGGAGGGGTTTAACTTTAGCTGTTTTTAATTTATCTGGGAAAACTCCTGTCTCAAAGGAGGTATTATAGATATTCAGTAATGGTTTTGCTATTTCCTCTACACAAACCTTTATTACTAGATCAGGAATCTCGTCTAGACCTGCTGAGAGCTTGCTTTTCAGCCCTTTTGCTGCCCTTATCAGTTCCTGCTCATTTATAGGTTTAATAAACACTGAATTCATGCATCTTTTAGCCTTACTGTTTTCTCTTGCTTTTTTAACCCCTGTGTCATATTTATCTCTTACTAGTTTATTTGGACCCTCAACAAAATATGTATTAAACAATTCAGCTATTTTAACTGGATCTTTGATTTTTTGCCCTTCATGCATCAATTCAAATTGGTTTATGCACAAATTTCTTTTCCCGGTTTCCTTATTGATTACTTCCCAGATTGCTTTACTTTGGTTTGTTGCTCTTTGAATATATTTATCATTTTCCAGTTTTTTTGCATCCCTAATAACTTTCCTGTATACCTTTTTATATTTATTTATATAAATTAAGTTTTCCCTTGACACCTTTCCCCTTTTTTCCAACATTGATAGGAATTTGACTCTCTGTGAGGATACTTTTATACCTTTGGTCACCCACCCTTTTTGGTTTTTGTTCTTTATACTAACCTGTTTCAGTGGAAATGCTATATTAAAATTGTGATGAACTGTTTCTATTAGCTTATCAAATTTTGCATGTACATCCTTTTCTTCATAAATGTCATGCCAACTTTCTTTGCTTAATAGGTATTTAACACAGTAGAGTTTTCTAAGCAGGTACTGTGCTAAAAGAGGGCCATATTTAAACAGTTCCACAATTTCCTTAATTAATAGAATTTGCTGCTTGACCATTACCTTGAAAGGCCAATTCTTGTTTTTTACAGAAAACTTACTGCACTAAGAAGTCTTTTAGAGATAACTGTTTCCGCAATATAGATTGTGCATATTTCATTTTCAGCCAGCCATCAAATGTAATTTCTATTCTTCTACCTCTAAAAGCAGCTATAGGTACAGACATTCCTAGATGATTAACAGACAGTTCGTGTTCAGCTGTTGATCACCAAATTTCGCAAATGTGTTTACGTAGACTGATACTTTATGTTACATTATTACGGTTAACTCCTCCAAAGCGTGCTTCTTTGGAGCAATGAAACATGCATATGGCCTATGACCTTCAGAGGTGTGGGTGCAAGAGTGTACATCCTGCTGCTCAGCTGTGGGGAAATTGCTTCAGTTGGCTCACAATCTTTATCAGTAATGTAATGCAAGAGGGCTGTAAGAGAAATGTATTAGATCTTTGCATTTGGGAGAAGCATTACGATTTATCTAGATATTATTTAATAAGTATGTGATCATGACATATATTACTAATATGTCTCGACATTGTCATTGGTGATGTTAGTATGCTAGCCTTCCAAAAAAAAATCTTGGCTCAATTCACACATTTATTACAGTTGTTACCAAAGCAGTGTTTTGGTTGCTTCCTCTGAATGCATACCACTGTTATTTATTTCCTTAATTTCCTCATCTTCAAGTTTTTTTTCATCTTCATTCTCCAGTTGAATCACTGACTATCCAATTTTCTTGATATTTATATTCAATCTTTTGTACTCCTTCATTAATTTCCACATCATTAATGCTACATCTTCAGTATCAGTTACTCAACTGCAAACAATAGATGGTGTAATGTATACTGCTGATTATCTGTATATCTATGGGTTTGGATTTTTTAATCTAGTTTCTCAAACATCTATAATGGTAATGGTGATGAGCAGCATCCGTTTAGCATTTCTTTGGTAGAATCAATTACTATGAATAATTTATTCCTTACTTTAATTTAGTACTTATTCCCAGAATATACTGATTTTTCCATTTGTTTTATATTTTCATCTGTGTTTGTTACTTTTAGTGCCTTACATAATAATTTCATGGGAACACTCATGTGCCTTTTCTAAATCAATGAACATAAATCCTATGTATTTTTAAACTTATCTTTACATTTTTTAACAGAAATTATTATGTAAAAATGTCATCTGCACATGACTTTCCAGCAGTAACTCCATTCTGTCCTTGTGTGTTAACCTATTTTTCTTTTAAATGTGATTTATAATTCTCATAAAAATTGTCATAATAGGATTCATTACACAATTTCTTGCATAATGGTAGCACAATTTTCTGTTTCATTTTTTATGTATGGATGTACTGTAAACAGATTTATCTGTTTGGTGTGTATTTTCCAATTAAGCATACCTATAACATTTGATTAACATTTTCACCAATTGGTCTTCCATACTGCATCATTTCTATAAGAATTCCTCCTGAAACAGTTGTCTTATTATTTTCTCCTAATAAAAGATGGTATTTCAGATTCCCTTTTTTTAACTCCCAATCTGTTTTTTGAGGTATAAAATCTTCATTATCTTCCTGCAACTCCTGTCTCCTTTCCTTTAATAGGTTTCGTAATATTTTATCCATTGATTCATAGTAATGAATTGAATATAAGCTTTATATTATTCATTTCTTCTCATTCACCTTAACATTTTCCATGTTGTTAATTGTTTGAAACATAGTTTATAGTTTACTTTCGCAAATATCTTTTCTCAATATTCATTTTTACCTTTCCTCACATCTTTTATGGCTTATACATCTTTTTTGTTATATATTTTATCTTCATTCATAACCATTTATGACAAACTGTTCTTTTATTTGCTATTAGTTCCAATATATCTTTACTTACCCAGTTATTTAATTTTGCTTTATAATGATAATAATCTTATATATAAAAATGAATTGCCAAAATGTGTGTATACATGCATAAGTTCCAAACAACTGCACCAAATTGGATAATTCTTTTGTGTGTGTTTGTGTGTGCGTGTGGGCAGGCGGGCATTGGTATTTTCATAAACAAACATTTTTAAAAGGGAAAGTTGTTAAAATCTCATCTAATGAATTGTCAACTAAGGCTGTGTTTACTGTGCAACTTCGCAAAATCCATACCAACTTTGCAAATTGAAAAAGCTCTGTAACAATCAGCAGCCAGTGCCAAGCTAACACAACCAGTTAATAACCACCAGATGACAGTGGTAGCATGTTTATTTGTTTCTATACTCTGTAAGACGTAACTTGTCCGATTTGGTTCCATCTTTGTCTTTGGGACACTCTACCTGCTCTGTCTAAATACTGCCGATTGTTTCATCAGCATTGCCATTGATATGTATGTCAAAATTGAAATGGAACATTTGACTTATATACATATAAATCAGAAGGAAAAAAAAACTACGTTCATAAGAACACATTCATTTACATTCATTTATTCGATGCCATGAATGCAGACAGAAATGTAAATAATGTTGGCTGATTTACTATTTTACCTGCAACGTAAAGGGGAAGCCTGAGACACATGCACGAATACACGCAAGATGCTATGACCTATGTGCGCTAATATGGCTAATCATATTTATTGATTACTTTCACGTGCAACCCAAAATTGATTGAATCACTCATCTATTATTACCTAGTCAATCATCCAGCAATCTCATGACATAACAGCACAAGTATTCAATCAAAAAGTCAAACCACTCTGGACTTCATTGTAAAATATCATGTGTTCGTAGATGTATGATGTTGGATGTATTCTGTAGAGTAGCAGAAAAGAGGACTGCCTCATGTGCATATTCTCTTGTGAATGGTCGATAAAATAAGACTGAATGAAATTGACTCGATCATTTGCGCAGAAATTCCTGATCCTGATGTAGATCCAGAATTGTATGAAGTAGTGAAGAAGAACATGATTCATGGGCTGTGTGGTAGCGAACACAATCAGGAATCACCGTGCATAATCCACAACAAATGCTCGAAGCATTATCCACGAGTTTTGTTGACAGATACAATTACAGGGAGTGAGGGTTACCTCCTGTATCGTCGTTGCTCCATAGAAGATAACAGTAGAGCATTAACATTGCAAGTCGAAAATAAGGATGCTGTAGCCAACATCACTTGGATTGTTCCTTATTCGCTGCTGCTTTCCAAAACATTTCAACCGCATTGCAATGTTCAGTACTGCAATTTGGCTTGCATGTACATCAAATATGTTTGCATGTATGTCATGAAAGGAAACGACATTGCTGTATTTGGTGTTGCAGTTGCAAATAATAATGATAAAGTTTCACAAAATCAGATTGGAAGATATGTTAGTACCAATGAGGCGGTTTGGAGAATATTTTCATTTTCCATACACGAACGTCATCCCACCGTAGTCCATTTAGCTGTTCACCTGCAGAATGGACAACAAGTTTATTTCATGGTAAAAAATGCATCGCAAAGGGCTGAATGACCACAAGCAACAATGCTGGCACACTTCTTTTAGACGTGCACAAGCAATCCATTTGCAAGATCATTGTTTTACTTGGAAATGCCAAAATATTTGACATGGAATGCATCATCCAAAAAATTCCATCGGAAACAAGAACATTGGGGTGCATTTAGACAGTTCATCTGAGCAATGGTGAATGTTTTTACTTGTGTTTGTTATTAGTTCATTCGAACAACTTCATTCGAATTTCTACGAACCATCAATGGTGAATTCTGTGCAACATATCAAGAAGCCTGTCAGTGTTTACATTTACTAGAGGATCATATTCGTTGGGATCACAAACTTGCTGATGCTTTTATTTTGTCTAATTCGCATCAAATTCATTCACTTTTTGCCATCATAATTTCAATGTGCTTTCCATCAAGTCCACATTATTTGTGGGACAAATACAAAGACAATATAGCTGAAGACATTTTGCATCAAGTATGTTCAACAATGGCAAATCCAGAATATGAAATTTGTGCACAGATACACAATGGGGTATTGATATCTTTAGAGGATTTGTGCATGATGATGTCTGGCTAGATGTTGCACAAATTACAAATGCATGCACCTTTAGAGGATTTGTGCATGATGATGTGCGGCTAGATGTTTCACAAATTACAAATGCCTGCACCTCAGAAAAACAGTGCTTGGAAAGAGCACAGTTACAGATAAATGTATAATGAGTATGTTAATGACATTTGGAAGTGTCTAATTGTCAACAACTAACCGTTATAAACCAAAATTGACAATACAGCCTATAGTACTTAAAAAATTAAAATTGCAGCTACCTATAATGTTTTGCTTTTTTTAGTGTCTTCTCATTTAATTTGAGAGATCGTATCAGATAATGAATGAAATTAGTGAAATGTTGCTTATAAGAGCCTGGGGGTACATGGAGCTTTTGGCTACTCAACATTCATCTTCTCAGTATAAGGGAAAACCATGAGGAAAACCTTATCTGTATAACTCACCATAACTGAGATTTGAACTCTTGAATGTGAGGCAGTGAGGCAGTCACGATACCCCTATATTACAGAGGTGGGTTAAACCTATTAATTTTATGAACCAGCTAAGTTCAGAGTTACCAGCTATTTCTAATCTGGTCAGTCCATGTTAACCTATTATCTAAAGTAAGAACTAAGAGTTTGTGTGTTTGCGCTTACTATGCTGTTACTATCTACTTTTAGTATTATATTGTTACTGTTTTACCTTGACACATTAGATTACATCATTTTAGCTTCTTGCATGCTGCAACATAGATTTATTGACTGAAAATAACTTAACTACTGAGTGATGGTATTGTTTAATATTATGTTTAGACTTACTACTGTCTTGCCCCAGCATATTGCTAGTATTGCCTGCATAGGGTGCTTCAAAAGTAAACACTGAAGCAGTCGTTTGGATTGTGTACCTGGTATTCAACAATAACACTTCTGATAGCTTAAGACAAGGGTTCTAGGGCATCACACAGCTGCCACATTACTGATGTCAGTTTATTGCTAGCTCTGGTTAGTTATTACTGCGCCTGCATGGGAGCATTATTATTTTTTTACTGTTCGAACAGACTTTTTTTCTTGCTTGGTACCTTATTTTAGTATCCTGTAAGTAGTGTAACTGCATCATGGCATAGTCTTACAAGGTAGCAGAGAAAGAATTTGGCAGCTGATTGAGGAAGTACTGGCTGAAAATGAAGCTTTTGGTTCTTGAGGCAGCTTTCTTTTGCACTTCTGAAAGATCACCTTCAGCAAAGAACATTGACAAAAATCTTTGGCAAAATAAATAACTGAGGGAATTGGAGAGCTTTCAGGGTGTGAAAAGTTCTGAAATGGAATCAACTACAAGCTCTTGAGAATGTGGACTGCAAAAGAAAATACAGAAAAACCAAATGTTTATGAAAATTGCAAGAAATATATTTGCTTTGAACATTCCATCACTATATGCCAAAAACTCATTAAAATATCCCATTGAATAAGTGTACTATTTTGATTGTAGCTCATTTATATACATCTTCATTTTGTGTAAATACTTTTGATCAAAATACAAAAACTTTCATTTAAATAAATAAATTAAAGTAATTGGTAATTTTACTACTTTATTTACTAACACTTCCCTCCATGATATGTCATAATGACTGTTTTAAAAGAGATGGAAACTGTAAGGAACTGTAAGACCAGCTGCATGTAATGATATGAGGTTTCCAAGTGCATGCATCGCCAGGATGGTATAAAAAGTAATAATGGACTTAGCACAGAGCCTTGTGGTACACCGTATTTAACGTTTTCCAATTTTGATTTAACCTTTTTAATAAATTTTCCTTCTTTATATGATAATTCAGTTAATTGCTCTTTTCCAACCAGACAACTACAAGGCCATAGGCCATAGATGTCAGGTTTGCTAATGAAAACGTTGTGCTCAACATAGTCAAAGGCTTTAAATGAGTCAAAGAATAATGTGCCAATGTACTCATTATTTTCTAGTTTCCCAATTATTTCATGAATGTACTGAATAGTTGCAGAAGCAGTGGAGCCCCCTTTTCCAAAGTCATGGTGAATGTTCTGCAATATTTTGTACTTACTTGAATAGTTATCTAATCTTTGCAAAAAATCCCTATCAAACATTTGATTATTTAAAATGTTAAAGAGTTACAGGTCTGTAATTATCAATAGTTTGTTCACCTCTGTTTTTGAATACTGGCCTGATCACTCTAATTTCAAAATTATAAATAATTTAGGCAGTGACAAATACAGCCACTTTCCTCCAGAGAATCGGAGAATGCTATAGGTTTCAAATTTTAGCCATACCATATTTAAAAAAAAATAACAATAATAATATTATGAATTAGCCCTTAATATCTGACATTCAATAACATTATGTGTAACTATTAAGTAATTATAGCCTAAGTTATATTTTAATGAATAAAATTATGGGACTCAATAAATAATATTATTGCATGCAATAACTTACGTTTACAGCAAACTAATGCCTCAAGACTTTTATGCAGTATATCTGTCGATGACATCAATGAAAGATTGTAGGATTCTTGTCCCCTTATGTTGAAATCTTCACATAGGCTTAAGCATATCCTGATCCATCCTATTTCTTAATTTTGTCATTACCCTATTCATTGTGCTAAATGACCTTTCTACTCTAGCAGTGGAAATGGGAACGCAGAGTACACTTTTAGCAAGTGTCTTTAGCGTTTCATAGTCAATGCTGGCAAGATAAAAGAAGCAACATTAGAAGAAAAATGTTCTGATTTAGTATGCACTACATACTTAATAGAATGTAAATCTGCAATAAAGGCGTCAACATCAAGCATAATTCTTTTCAATAATTACTACATCTTTTAAATGTTTTCAAAAAATGCACTTAGTTCTATCACTTTCACTGCCTTGTCATTGAATCTTTCCTTGATTTCATTAACCATACTTTTCACAAATTTGCTTACATTTTTCATAGTTGTTTTTTTCTCCTCCATGAAGTGCACAGTTTTAACTTCATTGCATCTCTTTGTAGTTTTTTAATTTTATGCAGTGTTTCATTTTCAGCACCATGGTTATTGCAGCCGCAGAGGTGGTTGATGTGCCTTAAATGTTCCAGTGTTGCAGAAACAATCATAGGGAGTTATGAAATTTTGAGTGATTGCTTTTGCAAAATTTTACTTAATTTTGAGACAGCATTTAATGTATCATCCAAAATCACTAAACCTAAAATGAAAATGTAATTCACCATTTCTAACAAGATTCCTCCTGCCAAGCTTGCTAAATCCACACCATCCTTGTGTATATGTTCACATGCCATCAAAATGGAGTTTTAATGTTGGAAAGTAGCATGAACTGTGCAGTGCTCAAACAGCAGATGTCAACAGCCTCAGGTATTTTTAAATCAGATTGTTCTTAAGCACACTGAATTGCAAGTACAACATTTTCTTGTTTAGGAGAAGCATGAAAAAGTTTATAAATGTCCTTAACAATATGCAACATGCACTTGATTACAGGGTGTTTATTCCTATAGTTGCTGACAGGAATCAATAAAACATTTGCTCTGCACTGAATGAATGGCAACCCGTGCCCTTTTTTCTATGATAACTAAGCACGGACCCCAGTGACAGAACCACTGAAATTAGCAGCACCATCGAAAGAGCATGTTACTAATTAGTCATAAGAACATTTGTTTCTTCAGTTCACTATCAGTTGCTATAAATATATAGCACTCTTCAATTCAGCAAGACATAAAAACCATTCCTTCATTTCAAAAGACTGAGATGGTGAAACATAACAAACTATTACAGAAAGTTCACTTTGGTTACAAACATTTGTAGATTTGTCTGCCATTAAGGAATAGTGTCTATCAAGAAGAATTATTTCCTCTTAATTGTCTATAACCTCAACAATGCAATTTAATAATTCTTAAATAGTATTTTTCTTAATGTTTGAAGGAACTTAGTAACAGTGACGGTCAAATTATATTATTAATTTGTTGGTCAGTATTTTTAACAGTACATCACTTACATTTTCATTACGAGGGACTATTTTCAGAAGCCTATGCTACCATTTTCAGCCTCATGGGTCCAACTGTCATTGTTGGTTGCATGTGCCTGTGTTCTCTTCTCTGGCAGCAAAACGATGAATTTCTTAACTAAGTTGTCCACTGGCTGCATTTCAAAGTTTATTAGGTGATCTTTGTGTTTACATGTGAGTTCATCATGGCCTGACATGGTTTTTGGCAATTTTAGATTTGGATCTAGATTATTGTTTTCCTTCCAGAAGTGAAATGCTGTTGCTGACTTTTCATCTTGTTTTAGTTTTAGACTTCTAAAGTGTCCTTTGGCTCTGATTTTTAAAGTTCTTTTGGTTTCTTCTATGTAGAACTTCTCACAATTTGTACATTTGATTTGATATATTCCTGATCTATTTTCTGGTAGAATTTCATCTTTGATTTTTGAATTTAGCAGCTTTATAACAGAAAATCTGTTTATTGGAGCCAGGGTGATGTTTTGTTCCTTGAAGATCTTTTTGAATTTTTTTGAATGCTCGGTGATGGTAAGTGAATTTTGTGAATGTGTTGTTATTGTCTTTTCCTGTTGTTAGGGTAGTTATTTATTATATATTTTATTTTGCCTTTCTTTTTCAAGCTTCTTGTATACAAGGTTCTTGCTTTATCCATTTTGTTCCAATGTTTGAATTATGGTTTTTAACTCTTTGTTGAATTTGGTTGTGCCCATCAGTACATTTACTTATCTATGTGTGGGGCTGTTTATTTCTGTACGTTTGTGTGGTAATGGGTTGGAGCTTTCATTTTAATGTAATTTTCTGATTGAATTGGTTTTCTGTAGATTCCAAAGTGTACTTTTATGCCATTTCTGATGATTTTTAAGTCCAAAAATGAGAGTTCTCCATTGGTTTCTTTTTCCATTGTGAATCTTATTGTTTTTTCTTGTAGATTTAGTAATTTTATGGCATCATCTAAATGTCTGCTTGGCACTATTGCAAATATGTCGTCAATATAGGTGTACCATACCTTGAAAACCATGGGAATGCTTTCTTCATGTGTGTTTCGAATTTGCTCATAAATAAATATGCCAAAAATGGAGATAGAGGGTTGCCCACAGAGAGTCCTGATTTTTGCATTGACTTCCAAAACTAGTCCCTCGTAATGCAAACATAAGTGACATAGTGTTAAAAATACTGACTTGACAAATTAATAGTATATTTTCTAACATATGTGGACCTTTCACTCTGAAATTTAATCCATTTTTCAAGATTGTCACTTTTTAGTACTATCTTACTAATTAGAGGTTCATATTTTGTTATATGGAGGATTTCTTCTTTACTAAGGAAATACACAGTTTGAATTAAAGAAGATACTGCTTGGCAATTTAACACTTTTTCAGTTTCATTTTGATTGAGTATCTGCACATGAACTGTAAGTTTAATCCCTGTAATCCACAATATTTAAGTGCAACAGCTTTTGCATGTTTTTCAGACTTGGTGTGCTTTTCTAGTTTTCCTGTGCTTCCAGTAGCTTTTCTAAATTTATGAAAGCCTGTTTCTTGTAGAGCTTCAGTACCATTTTTAAATACATTACACATAATTTGCAAAAAGCCCCACCCAGATCACGTTCAAAATACAACCAATTGTATCTACGCTCCCATTTTTGTTGGCACTTAATGTCATATTGAACACTTTGTTTAGTATGATAACTTGAGGATGGGCCAGAAATAGAACACTTTTCATTCGAAGACTGAGGATCACGAACCGAGGATTCAGTAAGCAATTAACCGTCACATTCACTAGCACTTCTTTCAATGGACTCACACTCATTATATCTTCTGCTATATGCTGTCTTTTATTAGAGAAAAAAGCAAATAAAGTTTGTAGTTTCGACCTGTATTTCAGTACTAAAGAGTTGACAAAGACCGCATGTTGCACAAACACATCCTTCCACAGTAGGCTGTTGACTGACTAACTGTTAAAATAGTTGCACTGGCACTCATTGTTGCTTTTAATGGAGGCATGATCCGATAGAAAGTCAAGAAAACACAAACAGTAATTAAAACACTTACCTCTGTTACCCATTTTTATGGGAAAATTCATTATTGTTTTTAATAAGGGAATACTAATAATCAAAAATACAACAAAAGGCATTTATTTCAGCAATTAGACATTTATATTTTTTTAAAAAGCCAGAAAAAGGCAACATAAAACTGCAGCATTTCAGTCACAGAGGTGTAAATTGTACAAATTCACTTTCAAAAGGATGACAGATATAACACATTTATAAAGGCATTCTGCCAAAATTACTGTCTCTACTTATTACATTATACCAGCCCAATTTAAATGCATAAATTATTTTGACTTTTAATGGTATATGCATTTACAAATAGATATGAATTTCTCAGGGGGGGAGGGGGTTTGGTAATTCTCAGGGGGGGATTTTCCACCCCCTGAATTCATCGCTGAAGCTATCATCTTTAGAATAGGATTTGTGCATATTTTAATAGTAGTTATTACCTGCTTTACCTGTAAGATATTGATTACTTTAACAATTTCTGCTTCTGTGATTGGTCTATGAAACAAAAAAAAAAACCAAAACAAAAAAAAAAACAAAAAAACAAAAAAAAAGAATTAATCAAGGAGTTAATATTTGCATAATTTGTCAACGTTCTCAGTCCAAGTATATTTTATAAGAGACATATTAAATGTTTGGCTGATGATGGGATCATCAACCACTTCCCCGTTTGTACTTAATTTGATACTTTTATTTAATGTAGGATATTTTCTGACTTCATTTATTAAATACAGGGCTCCTTTGTTAACTTATTTTTTATTATTTTCCCATTTTCTCCCTGTGTGCTCACAAATTGCTTAAATGCTCATGTCTTAAATGTTTGTGTTTTTATAATATTCTGGTTATATATTTTTTAATATATACATATCCCTCACTTTTTTCTTTCAATTTCATTGTCTCTGTTAGTAATTTTACTTTTTTATCTTTAGTATTATTTACAGTCACACTTTTCATTGTGCACGAAGCATTGAGGTTTATATTAAATATCTTATAAAAGTGATTCCACTTATCATTATATTACTGCCATCACATAGTGCACATTCCCAGTATACAACAGTTAAACTATTTATTACCAAGTGGGATGGTTCATGAGGTTTCATCTGTGGTCCGCCTTCAGAAGTTCACAGGTTCGCTTCACATGGCTGAGCTACCTGGCCCATGGGTTTTTCGGGGGAGTCGCCAGACAAATACTAAGTAGGTTTCTTTCATCCCCCAAATTTCCTATCTCTCCATGTCATTTCATTCATCCTTGATCCCATTGATTTCTTTCAGGCTTGGAAGTATTGGCAATGGTGCTTGGTGCAACTTGGCAGGAGAAGAGGATGCTCAAAGTGACATCTCTGTCACCTGACTTTAGCTGGTTGCTGGAAAGAGGACTTACTCCCAGTGGGGACATTGACCCTCTGTGGGGAGTGGCCTCAGTCTTCCTGTCCAACTGTTTGGATGCTTCAGTGTAGAAACTGTAATGACCTTAGATGTTGCCATTTAAATCTTCTATTATTCTGCTTTCTTTAATATCTTTCGCATACTGGGTAACATTGTAGCATTATACTGTCTGATACCAAAACTTTGTATGATATCTATTTAAAAGTTTCTACTATATACTCATATATTTCCTCTGTACTTCTCTCAAAATTATCATTTATTATATTTTCTATTCTATGTATATATAAAATGTTTGTACTTTCACAATGAAAAAGTTATATAAAAAATGTATTTTAAGAAATATATAAAACTATTAAAAACATATTATGAATGTTATTAACATAGTATATTATAGTAAAATATTATTAACATTTAATATTTTAATAGTTTAAAATCCAGTCAGATGGAAACTGGTTAGACCAAAAAGTGCCAGTGAACAGTGCTTTCTGAAAAGCATTCCCCATAAGTGTTGTTACATCAAATCCACCTGGGAAAGAAGATGGCTAGCGCCATACTTACAGAGGCTTTTTGACTGCTAAAAAATTCATAATCTTATCCTGTTACTATGACTGAACTATTTTTGTAAGAAAATGGCACCAGGAAAGTTTCTGAACTTTAGGAAAATCATTGATAGCTTCTTGTTCAAATCTCAGATTGACCATGACCCACTGATTGAAAAAAATTGAGACTTGAAGATGTTATATTCAAAGAAACAACATTTCAGTCTCACCAGAAACTGCATGTTCATAAATCCATATTTATGTTTTTATTGATTTATTGTTTGTTTTTAGGGGAAAGATAAAGTCAGTGGTTACACTGAGGACTTTGTATTTGGAGTTTTTACAGTGTGGTGATGTGAGAAAAAGACTGTGGAATAGAAATCCATTTAATCAAACCAAAGGGGACAGAGCAATATTGGATAACAATATTTTTGTATAATCAATGAAATAATGATTTTAAACTTGAAAGAAAGAAAATAATGGAATTCTAAATGTATATAGTAAAATTTAATAAAAAGTTATTCAATGCTGCATTAAAATATGCATTACAGTTCTTACAAAGATTATTTCATAAAATCAGTATTTATTGTTTTCTAAACTTTCTTTTTGCAATGCTTGCAAGCAGCTATATCATGCCACCATTTGATAAACATTATATCTGTTGGTGTTGATTCACCTCTTTGTTCCATAAAACACAATGTTACATGAAAAATGTTTATGCTGCTGTGCTATAATTCAATACTCCCCATTAAGATATGGATACTAATTTGTAGTTTTTCTGACCTCTTAAGTTTCTGTTCAGTACTTACTACAACAGTTCTTCTTCTTCTTCTTCTTCTTCTTCTTCTTCTTCTTCTTCTTCTTCTTCTGACTTCTTTAATATAAATAAACCTCACTGATCAACACCAACAGTAAAGTAACATTCAATGCATGTGGAAGCAACTAACACTTTTATTTTAATGGTACAGTATTTCTTCTAATGTTAAGTAGGCATTGGGGATGTACTGCAACCAATACCAAGTACCTATATTGCAATTTTGTGTTGGGCAAAGAAATAATGCACATTATTATTGTAAATTTAAGCATCTTGTATTTTTTTGTTTATTCTTGCTTACTATTCATTTTCCTTGCCAGTTTGTATAACCAAGGTCTTACTTTGTCAATTTTATTTGGAACTGGTAAATTTCAAAAACAGTACAGTGAAACTGATCATTTCATAGGTTAGTGGGTTAGATGATTTAGTAATTATTAAGATTACTTTTGAGGTTATAATTTTTAAGACTTAATCTCTTTTCATTATAAGGTTGTCTCATAAGTTTGTTCATTTTGCTCCCCAGTTCCATCTGTAGCACCTATACTGTCTGTACACTCAAGTTAACATAGTTGCCTATCCACCCCTATGACTTAGAGGTCAATAACCAGATTCATTATTGGATATGTCAGTGTATGTGGCTGACATTGGATGGAACAGCGTGAACTGTGTTTACAAACTATGGAAAGAAAAAGGAACATTTCCAACATCTTATGCTGTTTTATTATCGTAAGGGCAAAACCACCTCACAATGCTGGCTGAAAATTTTTGCTGTCTATGGGGAAGATGCAGTAAAGAATTGAGCATGTTAAAAGTGGTTTAGTTGATTTCAAGCTGGGAATTTCTCCCTAAAAGTCAAACCTCGGTGGTTACAGATGTAGAAAGAATTAATAAAATGATAGTTAACAATCCATGAACAACAACTCAGCTATTGTCATTGGAGCTTAATTTAGCTCATGCTATTATAGCTGGGAACTAAAAAAACTGGGTTTCATAAATATTTGCAATGTATGAGTTCCTCACAAACAAAGTGAAGCTAATTTCATTCAGCATGTCTCAATCTGTGATTTCTTATTGGGATGCAATCAGAATTATCCTTTTCTGGAAAGGCTAGTAACTGTAGATGAAAAGTGCATTGTGTACAACAATGCCTGAAAAAGTAAATCATGGCGCAAGTAAGGGCAGCCACCACTATTAGTCCCTAAACCAGGGCTACATCTGAGAAAGGCTATGCTATGCATTTGGTGGGATTGCAAATGAATCCTGCATTACAAACTTCTTCTGAATAATGAGATTATTAATTCCTAGAATTATTGTTTTCAGTTAGATCACCTCAAGTCAACCATGGAAGAGAAAAGAACATAATTGGGAAACAAAAACTTGTCTTTCACTGCAACAATGCCAGACCACACACCTCTATGGTGACCAGTAAAAATTATGTAATTTGAGTGGAATCCCAATGCTGTATTCTCCAGATACTGCCCCACCCAACTTTCATCTATTCTGTTCTGTGCAGAACTTTCTGAATGGCAAACACCTCACTTCCTTGGAGGGCTGAACATTGAAGAGAAGACCCTCACATTTTGGAGAAATGGAATTTTTAAGCTTCCAGAGGAATGGGAATATGTTATCAACAATGGTGTATACTGCAGGAAATAAATAGTTGGTTTACAAAACCTGCCTTATTTATTTATATTTTGAATGATCTTGTGTTAAAGTTTGTAAACAGAAAGTTTGGCTACTACTCTGTAATAACTGTGATGCATGTGAGGTGTGTTCTCAGGCATACTTAGTGGTTGAAATGTAATGAGAAATGAACAAACTTAAGAGACAACCTTATATTATTTCAATTGCTTTACTCTTGAATACAGTATACCTATTAAAATGCTAATTAGTTTTCTCTTAAAACATTTAATATTACATACAATGTTAAGGTTCTCTAAGCACAATGTTATAATAAATGAAACAAGGCCAGAATATTGGCACAATAATACTGGAAACTTATAAACAGTTTTTCTGAACAGGAATCAAGCGTAAGACATCACACAAGCCTGTAGTCACTGTTATCACTTGTTTAAGCACTAGTGAAATGATCTGCATGGAAAAATATAACAAAACAGTTGTTAACTCCATTATATTAGGGGCAAAATGATCAACACAAAAAAGTAAGAAATGAGAAAAGAAAACTTACATAAGTAAAATTTCTTTTGCAAATGGAACAACAGTTGACAACTGCAACAAAATACCTGCAAAGGTAAAATACTCCAAAGTGTAAATGGCTATAAAAGGAGACTAAGAAAGAATGATGTGTAGTTTGGATAGTTAACAAATGTTGTATTATCCCTATGAAACATTGTATTCTAAAGGTTTTAGTAAGGTCTTTATTTCTTAGGTTGTGCTACTACATTGACAGTATAATACAGCACAACCCAAATATATCAGAACTGCTGCACAGTGTTTTTCCACTGCGCACATGGAAACATGATAACACACAACTGCTGTGCACAAGGTCACGTTGCTGACTTGTTTTTCTCTGCTCTGAAAGCGCAATATTGAGCTGACAATGATATCGTGTGGTTGAGTTATTACCAGTGTGCTTTATTATTTTATCCTGTACTTAGTCACACACTATATTATGGCTCAGAATTTGGACTCTCAATAGTGTATACAGTGGCAAAATTGATCTACATTTAATATTTTTCGTGTATGTGTGTGTATGCACAAAGTAATCTTTATTGGAACTCTGAGAAACCTAATATTGCTCATGAAATACCCCTTCATGACAAAAAAAACTTGCTACATGGTGCACCATTAGCAGAGAAAGAGTTATAGGCCCAATTTTTTTTTTTTGAGTTGGCATTTGATGCTCATACATACGTTAATACAATTTTGCCACCTTTTTTTTAGAGAATTAGCAGACAAGGAGCGCGATTTTGTCTTTTTTCAACAAGATTCTGCAACAGCTCATACGCCAATTTGTCAATGGGAACAATTAAAAGTGTATTCTCTCTGGGGTAACTTAAAGCGTAAAGTGTAGTACAAGACAAATCCATACACCCTCGGAGAATTAAAACAAAATATGCACCAGGAAATTGCCAGTTATGGCCAGTGATGGATAGTTTCCTAAAGAGGTGCCAAAAATGTATGGACAATTGCAGTGGCCAGTTTCAGCATCTCCTTTAATAACACTGGTAAGTAAATTCTTTAAAAGAAGTTTTAAAAATGTTTCATGGTTTCATCAGCACCTTTCTAAGATAGCGGCAGGTGATAATGAGCACTGAGGATGCAGACAGTAGTGGTGGTGGTGGTGGTGGTGGCAGCGGCGGCGGTGGCGGTGGTGGTGATGGTGGTGGTGGTGGTGGTGGCAGCGGCAGTAGCGGTGGCGGTGGTTGTGGTGGCAGTGGCGGTAGCAAACTTGTATCAATTATATTTTTACAGTGTACAATTATATGAGAGCACTGCCAATGCACTATGCTCTAAACAGTTAAATTAAAATATCCACCTACCTGTCTGTCTGCCCACCCACCCTAAACAGTGAAATAAAATATCTACCTATTTACCCACCCACCCACCAGCTTGCCCACCCACCCACTTACCAAACTACCTACCTCCCTCTATCTCTACAGATCTTACAAAATGCAAAAAATATATAAGCATTTTTTCAGAGGAATATTTTAAGTTTTAAATTTGGATCAGGTTAGTTGTATAACATTATTTGGCAGTTTATTGCACAAAATTAAACCTTGTTCATTTACATCTTTTTGTAATAGTTTCTTACTAAGGCATCTTCTAAAAAAATCTATATTATACTATATAATGATGTCAAATGTTTTTTCGTTTCCATTTTCTACATCTTAGTTATACACAGTGAAATAATACTATTCATATGCTAATATCCATGAATGCATCTTTACATGTATCAGTGGGTTTTAAGTTGTAAATTACACTGTTCGACAAAGGTCATTTTTCTCATATGGAAGTATGTGTTTCCAAAGGATTTTCATGCGAAAAAATCAAATCTGAAATCAGAAATTCGCTGTCAGGCACAGTTTTTTAGTTATGCGAGGATATATGTCTAATATAACTGATAATAATTTTTAGGTTTGGTAAAATTTATGATATTTGCTTTGCAGCAGTTGGCAGCAATTAATTTTGTTTGTCAATTTACATTTTCAGCTGTTTTCCTTCTTGTTGCCAATAGAATTATCTCAACATGCAAATCATTGTTACACTACTGTTTAAAATTGAGTCTTAAACTGTCATTTTAACTAGTGGAAATGCTTTTTATGTGAGTAATATTGATGTATATTATAAATATATTATTACACATGTAACTGTAACTGTAGTATACAAAAATGTAAAACTGTCCATATTTCTCTCTTAAAGGAATCTCTTTAACCATAGAAGTGTACATCACAGATTGTAACACGAAGAGGGTGTGAAATTGTGAGGTTATCCTGACTTTCTTGATAGATGACTTGAGTAGCTTATATATTACATTTAATATTTTTCATTGTTTCCTAATAGAAAGAGTTTGGAATATATATTTCTTTTCTAGAATATATTTCGTCACAGAACCTGTAGAAATATGCCTGACAGCTTCTGCTACATCTGGGGAGAGTACAGAATTGCTAGGCACAGGAAGATGATTTTGCCCATTGTAAAAAAAAAAAAACCTACAAATATTATTTTGGAATACAACCTGGAGATCAAGAGAAGAAATGGCCACCCCACATTTGTTGCATCACGTGCTATGTTACGTTGATAAACTGGTGGAAAGGTAACGGTAACTGCAAATTGGTATGGTATGTTCCCCCAATGGTATGGCGGGAACAAAAGGACCACATTACAGACTGTTATTTTTGTTTGACAGATGTTCACGGTTATACAAATTGGAAATCTAAGAGACATATGGTGTACTCCAATGTGACTTCTGCAATCAGACCAAGCCCACACTCAGAAACTCTTCAAGTACCTACTAGACCAACAAATGAAGGAAATGAATCAGATATCGGCAATGCAGATGCATGAGTGAAAAACTGGCATCATCTCCTGAAAAAAATTATCCATCATATCAGTCCATGAACTCTTCGACTCTACGTTACATAACACAAGCATATTTGAGTGATCTAGTTCGTGATTTAGGCCTAAGCAAACAAAAAGCAGCTACTGGCGGCGAGGTTGCAAGAATGTAATCTATTAGAATCAGTCACAAAAATAACTGAGTTTAGATGTAGAGAACAAATCTTTCATCCTTATTTTGCAACTGAAGGCATGATGACATACTGTGGTGATGTTCCTGGCATCATGAAGCTTTGAACTTCAAATATGAGTCACAGAACTGGAGACATTTCATAGATGGTTCCAAATACAGTCTGAAGGGAGTTCTCCTTCACAAGAGAAATACAATGCCTTCTATTCCAGTTGCATATGCCACTATGACTAAAGAGTCCTAAGGTGTTTTGAAAAATATGCTGCAATTAATTAAATACGAGGGGCATACTGAAAGTCATGAGCAACACTGTTTTACAATCTTAATATTTATTTTTTAAGCCAAACCAAATACATCATCATAATCTACAGACTTTCTTTCACTTTTTGACATAGTTTTGCACACATTTCTCCCATCGTTCTACAAGTTTGAAAATGCCCTTGTGATAGAACTCTGTTCCAGCTGCCCGCAGACCCTGACGCACTGCTTTCCGAATATCCTCCAGTGTCTCATGGCGTTGGCCACGCATCTGCTCCTTCACAGAACCGAAAAGATGGTAGTTGGAGGGTGCCAAGTCAGGACTGTAGGGAGGATGTGGAAGAGTTTTCCACCCTAATGCCCTGATCTTCTCCATAGTGGCACGGGCAGTATGCGGACGCGCATTATCCTGTTGAAGGATGATCCTCTTTCCAGGGCATTTATCACGCAAAGCCCAACGGAGCTTCAGAAGTGTCTTGATGTAGCGGGCAGAATTTATGGTTTGTCCAAGTTCAAGAAAGTCAACCAGAATGCAACCTTGTGCATCCCAAAAGACACTTCCCATAACTTTTCCTACAGACTGCACTGTCTTCGCCTTTCTTCTTCGATGGTGAGTTCAAGTGGTGCCATTCCATACTCTGACGTTTCATTTCTGGCTCATAGTGATGGAACCAGCTCTCATCTCCAGTCACAATACACGTCAAAAATTCATCACCTTCATTATGAAATCTCTGAAGAAGGTTTTGTGCAATGGTTCTTCTCTGAAATTTGTGGTCTTCAGTCAATAAACGGGGGACCCAACGGGCACAGACCTTTCAATAAACCAAGCTGTGGATCATTTCTTGCATTGCACTATGTCCTATTCCAAGTTTTGCAGCAATTTCTTTCACAGTGAAATGCCTATCTCCTGTAATGAGCTCATCAACTCTTTCCTTGTTGTGTTCTGTAGAGGCCGTTCGAGGACGCCCGCTACGAGGCGCATTTTGCAGACTCGTGTTTCCATCTTTGAAATGTTTCACCCATCTTCTAACACTGCTGGCACCCATGCAGACACCTCCATACGCACGTTGAAGTCTGAGATGAATTTCAGGAGCAGATTTTCCTTCTTTCACAAGGAATTCAATGACAGCATGCTGTCGAAACGAAACATCGATGTCAGCCATTTTTCAAACACTGTCTGGGCTCACGTGATAGAAGCTAATGACGTCACAATATGTCAACATGTGGCTTAAAGCCTGTAGATTACAATCCTGCAATTCGTTTTGTTAAATTGTTGAAATTTAAATTTTTACAATGGGTTGCTCGTGACTTTCAGTATGCCCCTCGTATGAAGACCATAATTGGAAAATATGTAGCGACTTGAAAATAGTTGCTATGATATTGGGAATGCAACAAGGCTAGACGAAATATGGATGTTTTCTGTGTGAGTGGGACAGTCGAGACAAAAATTCCCACTATAAAAGAAAGCTTTAGTCTCAAAGAAACTGGAAAGTGGGAGAAAAAAATTTACAGAATGAGAAATTGGTACCCAGTGAAGATGTTCTTCTACCACCTCTTCACATCAATCTAGGCCTTATTAAACAGTTTGTAAAGGCCATGAATCAATCTGGACAAGGGTTTATGTACCTTTCAAAAAATTTCCCTCAACTTTCTTCAGCAAAAATAAAGGAAGGGGTATTTGTGGGCCCCCAAATTAGAGAACTTCAAAAAGACTCACACTTTGAAGAATGCCTTTCACCCAAAGAAAAAATGCATAGGTCCCTTTTAAGAATGTAACCCAAAATTTTCTGGGAAGAAAAAGTGCTGACAACTATGAACTATTAATTCAAGAAATGATAAATGCATGTAGGGATTTAGGATGTAACATGCCATTAAAAATGCATTTCCTAGATTCACATCTAAACTATTTTCCTGAGAGCTGTAGCGATGTTTCCGACAAACATGGTGAAAGGTTCCATCAAGATATAATGTTTTTGGAAAAGCGTTATGAAGGGAAATGGATGCCTGCAATGCTTGCTGAGTACTGCTGGAACATCATTCGAGAGTGCACCATTGTTCACAGGAGAAAAAATAAAGCTGTAACACATAGCGTTTTATTATTCACCACATAGAAGTTCAAATAGAACATTGCCTATAACTTGAAAACTATGCCTGACACAGAAAATCTAATTACAGGTTTGAATGTAGGAGGTGTGTTTTCATAAGAATCACGTGTGAAACCCCCAGAAAAATTAATTTCATTTTTTTTTTTTTCTTGTAGAACAGTGTTATCCTTCTTTTGCATTATAAAGATTTGTTTTATACAAGTTTTATAGCAAATTTACCATTTTTCAACCCCTAAGTTGGATAGACCACTCCATAATAATTTATTTTTCAATAAACTCAAGTTATTAAAAGAATTAAAAGATCATAGTAAAAAACAAATTTACTAATCTTTTTCAAAATGTGAAACAACATGATCTACCCATAATAAGTTAGTGTATGATGATGATGTAACCCAAGTGGTCACAGAGAAGACATACAAGCCAGTTCTTAAAGCCCTTTGTACCTAATTTTCACAAAAACCTCACTAAAATTACCACTCAGATCAGGAGTAAACTCATGGGCCTGTCTGCCTGTAGTTTCTTTTTACACTTCTCAAGATTATCTCTCAATGTAATTTGAGTTATCTTTTACATAACACTTTAGGAAAAGATACCAAAATGGGCTTGAGTCCTGTAAAATCAAGACTTGCTCCTTGTTTAACAAACATGTCTGCCATCACATTAACTCTGATACCTACATGCCCAGGAATCCAAATAAGGGTAACATGACAGCAGGCACAAAGTCTATCCAACTTCCTTTGTACTCCCACACCAATTTCAATGTCATTTTGACTGCTATATGGCTTTTAAAGCTGCCAGGCTACCTGAGCAGATGTACATTTCCACTCATCTGCCTGGCATATTATGAATAAAATTCCATGAAGAGGTATTGACAAGGGAGTTGAATGACCAAAGCAGGAAGATTGTATGTGGTGAACAAGCAATGGATACAGTAGGAAGAGGAGCAGAGGCAAGAAGAAGGAGAAAAGAAGGAGAAGCAATGCAGAGCAACACAACAGTGGTTGGGAAAGGTGAAGACATGGAGTTGGAGCAGAAAGAGATAGACAAAGGGACAACAGTGAATTAAAGTGAAAAGGGGTCAGTAAGGCAAAACAAAAGAGGTAAAATGGAGCAGCACCAAAAATAATTTAAAAAAGTCTATAAAAGAAGATGAAATAAAAAATGGGATTTATAAATGGGTGGACAAAGAGATGAAATATATATTTGGTAGAAAGAAAAGGGAGTGAGGAGGAAAGTGAAAATGAGATACAAGTGTCGCAGGAAAAAATGTGAGGCCAGTACTGCGCAAACAGAGAGAAAGGTGTTATTTCCACTTGCCTCTCACCAAGGCGGCCTGGGCTCGATCCCAGGCAACTGCATGTGGGAATTGTGGTGGACAAAGCAGTGCAGTCCCTCCCGTCCGGTTAATGCGGAATTAACTCTGTTAAGAAACAAAAAACAAAAAAAATTATGTATATATAAAGTAAGGATAATACCAAAGGATAGGAGAGGAATGGTTAGCAGAACTAGAAAAAAGAAAGGTGAGGAGGAAGGAAGATAAAAGTAGGTAACTAAGAAAAGAAAAGTAAATATAAACAATAAGAACTCACACATCTAGAATTCTAAAATATCTAGTATAACTGTATATTATAAATTGCGGGAATCTCTCCGAGGTCAAAAGGGGTAGGGTCTTAAGTTCAAAGAGGAGCCTAAAAACGTATGTGAATAATATTACGTAAAACTTAAATTCATTCAATTCAGTTAAGAATGGCACAATTTAAGATGGCATATATCTCATGCTGAAAAACAATGGCACAATTTCCAAGGAGAAATGGCAAGCATAGTTCTAAGGTACAACCACCATTCTGCCCCTGGTGTGGAATCCATATGTATAACACATCTGTCCTCCACGGGAAACCCTGTCTTTAGGTCACAATCCTGCCTGAAAGGAATTTCACTGTATACCTGAACTTGGGTATCTAATCCCCATTAAATCCCTTACCATCACGAAGGTAGGACAGATCTCCTGAAATCTACTTAAAATCAGTGATTGTTCCTTATAGGGTAGCTTAAATTTTCAGCTTTTTTTTTTTTTTTTTGGGCTTAATGTCCTTTAACCTGGTTGGTCATATCGGACGATTTCAGCCCTTATTGTTCAGAGGTGGTGTTCACTCACCTTTGCAACCTCCTTCACAAACAAATGAAAGTAGTCAGTATAAGGCTTCTCCTCAGTCCAATACCTCTCCTGCAGGCAGGCTTCTTTACTTTGTTTTTCATATGCTTTTTCAAACTCAGCCCAGCATTCAAGATGCTGTCTAGATACTTGACCAAACCAGACAGCTTCAATTTCTTCCCAAACAGAAAGGGCTCTTGCAAACCTGTCAGTGCTTGTAAAGACCATAATCTTGGTCTTGTGTGGGTTCACAGACAAATCTGTTTCCTTACATCAGTTCTTTAGAGCATGCAAGAAGCTCTGGATGAGCTCTAAGACAGTACTTGGGGAATTTTCCATTTACTACTACGCATATGTCATCCACATTGTCTTGGTCATGTACTCCCCTTCTGTTTAATTGGTTCAGTAGATCATTTTTTTTTTTTTTTTGGTAGTGTTTAACGCCCGCTTTAACTACTAATGGCATCGCAGGCGGCAGTAGATCATCCACCACCAGACACAACAAGGTGTGTGACAGGACTCCTCCTTGGTTACAGCCCCAGGGTAGAGATACCATAAGGGTTGTAAGGACCTGAGAGTAGCATCTATGTAACTAACTTCTCTGATTTTGTGTCAAGTGTAATATCTTGTTACTATGTATGAGTGTGTACTGTTGAATAAAGTCTTTTTATGTAATAAAATCAAGCAGAATTCTTTTCTGTAATATAATCCTCCACATTTTGGTGCCAAAACCACCGGGAAAGACTGTCAAATTACTGCTTCTGCTGAAAATAAGACCACTTTGGAGAGGAATACTGCACTTATACCCCTGACTTCCCTTTGCAGGTTATATAATTACTTGGATGTGGAGACATGTCAACAACGGATAAGTTTATACAATTTACTTGCACTTAGACAGTCTTGTGTTTGATTGCTAATTACACATTTTCGTGCCAGTAGTTTACCAAGCACTTAGTATTGCAGAATATTCTAAATTTTTCAAATAAATTACCTATATTTCGAGGTTAGTTTAACTATTGAATGACAGCACCATCTGGTAACAGCAAGCAAACTTTTCAATAAGCTCAGCCGGTAAAGCAGACTACACACTTACCTACTTGATACACATGTATTAGCACAGTTACTGCAGTTACGACATGGTAATATTATCGCAGCACTATGAATGCCGATGAATTGTATCCAGATGCTATACTAAATAATTTAAAGCGCAAATATACATGCAAGAGGAAAAACGCAATAACTTTTTTTGCAAGAATTAACAGTTTTGCTGATGACACTTTTTTAGATGAATACAAATATTTTTGGGGTCAACTACAGGAAATCTTAACCAAGTTGACTACACTTGATGATTCCATCCACTAATTACTCTCAGACACCGAGTACACCGACGTAGAGAAATGCAAAGAATATATTGATACAATAGAACATGCCATTCAACGACCTTCGTGGAAAATAGATAATAATTTGGCAGCCTCCGCAGCAAAACTGATCATCACTGCACCACTTATGGATTCTGTCGCAGCTCCGACATCAGTGACATTCACTTTATAATAATCACAGTAAGACTCGAGCCATTTTCGGGAGACTTGAAGGTTTGGGCTCGGTTTTGGGAGCAATTAGAGTCATTGATAGATAAGAATGCATCCATTTCATTAATAAATAAGCATACATTTCTTCACGGCTACTTGGAGGGCAAATCTAAACACATGGCGGAAGGTACTTGGTTCTAGCAGACACATATGAAGAAACTAAGAAAATTATGATGAATAAATACAGTGACAAAAGCCGGATTATCCAAGCTCATCTGGACCCATTCAGGTTGTAACTCCAGACACATTTAACACTATTTACATCGAGTATCATTGTCGTATGCAGGCTCTTTGCACACTCAGTGAGGGCATCAACATTTATGGGAGAGTTATATCTCCAAAGATACTCCATGCCTTTCCTGACGACATCTGCTGGCGCTGGATAATACCTGTAAAGTGTGAGATCTCTGAGGTTGATATACTTAAATTGATGGACTTCCTGGGAGAAGAATTTGATAGCGCTCTGGTCACTCAGAAGATTTGGGGAACTTCCTACTTAGGACACATTGCAATGACAGCAGCACTACGTGTAGACATTAATACCGGAAGGAAATCACCATGAAAGTAAAAGAACCATGCACCAGGTCCCTTTTGCATCTTCTGCGAGTTCCGAGGTCATTGGACACAAGACTGCAAGACCATACAGTACATCAATGAGCAGCTGACAACACTTAAGTCCACAAATTGCTACTTTCTTTGCCTGAATCGAGGCCACTCTGTAAAGGACTGCAATAGGAATGGCAAAGCACTATGCGCCTACTGCAAGGCAGCACACCACCGACCTCTATGTAAAGGAACATCACCTGCAGAACCTTGCCAAAAGACGTTGCTTACCTCTGTGAACAGAATAGATGTACCATCATTAGACCTCACTTACTTACAAACTGTATGTGTATGGATTACTGAACACACAGGACTCACAAAACCTACGCGTTGTGTGCCCGATGGAGGGAGCCAATCCAGCTTCATCTCTCAATCCATCGTAGACGAACTAAAACTGGAAGTTATTCTTAGTCGAGATCTCACCATCGGCATTTTTTAATAATCTCCAACCATGCCTATCCCACGAAGACTAGTCAAGTTTTCTATACACAATTTTTGAACAAAGTCAGCTGTAATTATCATGGCTTTAGAGAGCATCACATATTTTCTACTCAGCAAGCTGTGCCTCAGGATGTAAACATGATGGCATATACAAGAAAATTGCAACTAGCCGATCCAAAATCGGATGGAGAACCTCTGCATATTGAATTGTTAATTGATGGAGATTATTATTGGAAGATAGTTAAAGATAATCCACAAATTCATATTTCCTCTTTGATAGTACTCATTCCATTCAAGCTAGGGTGGAAATTGATCTGGCATTACTGTGGGGTTAACAGTTTTCAACTACATCCACTCAGATCAGATATCATCACCTTACTCTGAAGACAAATCAGGCAGTTTTGGGACTTGGAGATAATAGGTGTAAGAGAACATCAAGAGAATCAATTCAGCACAAAGGATTTTGCAGTACTTCAAAATTTCTTTGATTCTTATCACTTTGTGAGCCAGTAGTTCGCCTTCCGAGGAAAGAAGATATTATCCTACGAAACAACTGAGCCAATGCAGAAAGCAGATTTTTAACTTTGGAAAAAAGACTAAAGAAGAATGAAAATTTGGAACAGATCTGTTACACCCAAATGATGGGCTACATTACGAAGAGTCACGTAGAACTCATGCCATTTGAAGATAGTCACACAACATGTTCTACCTACCTCACCACCTAGCGAAGAAAGAAAAGTATGGAGACACCAAATGGAGGATCGTTTTTGACACGTCCTCTAGTGAATGAGGCCAAATATGTTACCAGAGACACTTCCAGTGCTTCTATGATTCAGAACTTACCCAATGGCAATTATTGGCAATATATCTCAGGCCTTCCTACCATTAACACTGAATCGCTGGGACAGAGAACTGACCAGATTCTTCTGGTACCATACAAAGCCATCCAAAAAAGGAAAATGCGAAACTTTGAGTGATGTCGCTACATATCGCTTCACCAGACTGCCCTTTGGGCTTACTTGCCTGTCCCTTTCTTGTCAGGGAACTCACTAACTGTTACCAACCTACCTACCCTCATGTGGCCAAACTTTTAGACAACGGCACCTTTATGGACGATTTGTAGCAGGCGCAAAGGACGAGAGCAGTGTCATCACCTTGTACCACGAACTATCATCCCTTATGGGACATATCAGTCTACCAATGGTAAAGTGGGCTTCAAATTCAAGTCAGTTTAATGAGTTATGGGCAACAGAAGGATTGCAGGTCCAGGGCGAAACACGTGTGTTGGGGGCCGCCTGGAACAGGCAAACTGACATAATCAGGTAGATGATACTAATGCAATGAAAGGGATATTTAGGAACCCAGCAACCAAGACACACCTACTTCAAGCCAGGGCTCGATTCTATGATCCCTTGGACTTACTATCATATGTGTTAATTGTTGCCAAAATACTGTTCCAAGACACTTGGTGTAGAGGCATAGGTAGAATGAACCCCTTCGTAATGACCTTGGTCTGCGGTGAAACTCATGGTTATCAACTCTGCACAAAATAACTGATGTTAGCATCCCACATTCACATGGTGTTATCCACAAAGACAAAATTCAAATCTGCTTATTTTGTGATGCATTAGAAAGAGTGGAGCAGCGTTGTATGTTAGGATTACAGATCCTGGAGATTTCTCCATTCGTCTAGTTACTGGCAAGAGCAGACTTTCACCAATCAAGCGAGTCACTCTCCCGCACCTCAAACTTATAGCTACACTATTAGGATCACGTCTTTTGCAAGGCAACTGATTTTGAATCCATTAGTGCAACATTATGGACAGATTCAATGATAACCCTAGGTTGGATATGCCACCACCCGCATCATTGGAAGATCTTTGTGACCAATTGAGTTACGGAGATTCAGAACCTCACCAACCCTTCACAATGGAGGCATTGGCCTAGCAACAGCAACCCCTCCTTACTAGAGGTTTAACGGCAGACAAACTAAAAACCAATAAAACTTGATAGAGCGGGCCATATTGGTTGTCGGAGTCACCGGTAGGTTGGCCTACTAATACGGTAGCAACAAAGATTCCCTTACCCAAAAGAAGAAAACACATTCATGATGTTATCATGGTGGAAACTCCTCCTCCTTTCTTTCTTAGACTATAATTGATACAGTACATATGAGAGACCTCTCCGCATTACAGGATGGATTTTCCACTTCCGCCACAACCTGTTGCACTGGGAGAGAATATCCGGTGATCTGACTTCCACGGCGCCCATGGCAGCAAGAACTTATTGGATTGGTGTAGTGCAGTTAGAATGTTTCACCTTGGAGCTTCATGCACTTTGCAACAACTTACCCCTACCTAATGGTTAAAAGATTGCTTGCTATAACCCCTTTTTGGACAACTTCAATTTGCAGAGCTCACCAGAACGGAAACACCCCTTACTGTTGGACAGATCTCCTCATTTTGTACTCTTACTCATTCGCCAGACGCACATTAGACTGCATCACCTGGGTGTACATAGAGCTCTCAGAACTTTGTCAAGAATTCTAAATTCTTCGGGCATGGCAAATAATTAAAAAAGTTCTGCACACTTGCTACCCTGTAAAATGGCACATAACAGTTTTGGACATGCCATAGAAGCTTCATTTCTCAGCAATCATGTGAGACCATTGCAGCCATTCGAAGTGACTGGTATTGACTGTGCAGGACCCCTTTATGTAAAGCTCGATGAATAAATGCTATATAGTGCTGAATAGGTAGATTCAGACTGAAAAATTCAATGCCATAGCTGGAATTTGAACCATGGATCTCCCGGTATCTAGCCAGTTGCTCTACCACTAAGCTACCATGGCAACATGTCAGCATAGCATTGAATTTCTCAACTGACTCGCATGTTTCCTGGTAAACCACAAGGTGATCTCAAATTATTTTGAGACAAACCCAATGGCAACTTACAATGCTGTAAGTATTTTAAGTCCCAGGATTCAATGTATAGCTTACTATAATGGACAATTGTGGTAATTTTAATTGTCCATAATAGTTTACTATACTATGAATTCTGGGACTTAAAGTACTTACAACATAGTAAGTCTCTATTGGGGTTGTCATCTCAAAATAATTTGAAATCACCTTGTGGTTTATGGGGAAACATGCAAGTCAGTCAAGAAATTCAATGCTATGCTGGCATGTTGCCATGTAGCTCAGTGGTAGAGCAGCCAGCTAGAGACCAGGAGATCTGTGGTTCAAATCCCGGCTATGGCATTGAATTTTTCAGTCTGACTCTACCTATTCAACCTCTGTCTCATACACGGTTTCTGTGAGAAAATGATTAAAATTGCTACATAGTACTGTTTGCTTGTACGTCAACTCGAACCCTACATCTAGAACTTAGCTTGCACATAACTACAGATTCATTTCTTCTGGCATTACAGAGGTTTGTAGGCAGAAGAGGACTTCCACACACAATCTACATAGGCAATGCACAGACGTTCCAAGGGACCAACAAAGAACTTTCATCACTTTGGCATCATCTCACCACCTCCCTGATCCATCACTACCTAGCAAAACATAACAATACTTGGAAGTTTATTGCTCCTAGGGTGGCTTAGTAGGGAGGATGCTTGGTATGATTAATCGCTGCCTGCGGAAGGTATTGGGGAAGATGCAAATGACCAAAAAGAGTCTAACCACACTTTTAATAATTAAAGAAGCCCCATAAACTCAAAACTAATTTCTCAGGATGACAACCCAGATGTCTTGACTCCTGCCCACTTTTTGACCAGACGATGGCTTACTACCATTCCAGCTGGACCTGAACCATCAATGAGGACAAACCTCACAAATAAATGGCAACAAGGCTGAAGATTGTAGATGACTTCTGGGGGCGCTGGACAAAGGAATAGCTTTTGGAGTTGAGGAATTCTCATGCAGTTTGAAATCAGTGGAACTCCTCCCCAATTGAAATTAGGGGACATAGTTTTATTACAAGAAGACCTTCAGCCATGCCATATATGGAAAGGGGCCTGTGTTGAGGAGTTTAAATGGGAAGAGATGCTGTCATCAGGACCATAGTCCTTAAGGATACCAAAGGAAATACATTGACATGCTCGATCCAGTTGATCGCACCCCTGCAGATAGTTCAAGGGGGGAGGATGTCAGGACCTGAGAGTAGCATCTGTGAAACTAACTTCTCTGACTTTGTGTCAAGTGTAATATCTTGTTGCTATGTACAAGTGTGTACTGTTGAATAAAGTTCCTTTGTGTACTAAAATCAAGCAGTATTATTTTCTGTAATGCAATCCTCCACAAGGGTCTCATTCTTCAGAACAACCAAAGCATAATGACCCTCCAAAGATGTCACAATCCAGTCTGTAATTATTGGACTGAGATCTCTATTCTCCAGAAATTTCTGATAGTCCCTAAAGACTTGTGACTAAATGCACCATCAATGTCCAGAAAAATTTCCATGGCCAGTTTTTAGCTCAGCACCCCCTTCAGTCTAACCTCAAGCTGATGGACTACCAATTTTGTGGATTTGCCTTGCCAATAGGCATACTGCTGAGGATGTATGGGTCCTTCAACCAGTACCCCATCCCTCAAATGTCTCTCTACCAATCTTTCCAAAACCTTCAACAGGAAGGATGTCAGACTGATAGGCCAAAAACCCTTAGGAGTGCAGTAAGTCTCCCTGACTTAGGTATAAATGCCACCTTGGTCCTCCACAGTCTAAAAATATGCCTCATGGCAAGGCAGGCCTCAGGTCTTGAAAAGCCTCACAAGGTGAGAAGAAATGATCTTGTGGCCCCCTTGCAGAAGAGCTGGGAAGACCTCTTCTTCACCCATACTTTTATAGGGCTGAAAAGAGAAAAACCCATTTAACTTTCTTAAAAATTACTTTCCTGAAGGACTCTTACCAACCTTCCAAGAAGGCCTGCATGCCTCAATTGAGGTTAATTCTTGATCCATAACATAAGTCCCAGGAAAAAGGTTACAAGCAACAGACTCAAGGTCTCCCCTTTCTAAATGCTTATTTGCACCAGCGAGATCCTCTAAAGAGGCCAGCCTACCCCCATCTCCAGAGACCAGCAATTTCTGTAATCAAGTAAGGGTTGGTTGTTCCTGAATATTTTAGCAAAAGTACCCCCAATAATACTCAGAAGCCCTCCTGATCTCTCTGTTATATTATTTTGCATTCCTTAAAGGAATACCATGTTGTCTGACTTTATACACGTAAAGCCTCTATGGCTTTAACTTCATGGTCCTCAAAAGGGGATTTCATCTTAACTTGTGTTTTGCCTGTACCTCCTGTAAGAAGGGGCAGTTTCTTTTGTAAGTAAAGACCAGATTCTCTGTTAAAACACCCATGGGGGTGGGGGTGGGGTGGGGGTGGAGGTGGGTGGGTGGATGTGTGCGTGTGTGTCAACATGATAATGAGCTAAAAGTGTTAAGAAGCTAAATATAAGCTAATAGTTAATATTCATAGAAGTTTGATTACAATTAATTTTAAACCTAATAAAAGTTTTACTTATATCGCTAGCCAGCTGACTAGATCTGCCATTTTGATTTAATGTTTACATCTAATTACGTTTACATTAACACTTAATTCAAACAATTCTATTTTCGTATTGTAGATAATTGTATTACTAGGTATAGTGTGAGTGAACTTGGTGACAGGGCTGGTGATAAATTGGGTAAGTGTGGAGTGTGTCGTAGGATTATGAAACAAGGTGTTTTTTTTGTAAAGAGTGTGAATTATGGTTTGATTGGGACTGTGCCTAGTACTATTAGTGAAAGTGTAGAGAAAGTTTGGCTTTGTGAACTTTTTAGATATAAGCCTTTAGTGTCAAGCCATAAAAACAGCATACTAAGCCTATGTAAGGAATTGGAACTTCCAATATCCAAAATTCAAAGCCTGAGATTAGCCAATAAAAGTAAAAATAAAGCACCGGCATTTCAGGTGTATTCCAGTCCAAAATATTAGGCTTGGTTTTGTATTTACTCGTGACAAATTTCCTGGGTTGAAGTTTAGTAACAGGTTCTCGACTTTGGCGGGGGCAGAGGTGGGATCTTCCCTAGCTTTGCCAGAAGAAGTGCCCACTTCATTATTGCTAGAGACGAAATCTGATGTCAGGTCCAAGCCAGGAAAAGGGCGCTCTGATGCCAAACATAAGAAATTAGTTTTAGGAAGTAGTCATTCTAGGGGCATAAGAGAAAGACTCTAGGAAAAGTTGGGGGAGGAATATTTTGTTACAAGTATCTTCAACCCCAATGCTGGTCTGACCCATATGGTGAGGAACGTTAAGGAATGTTCAAAGGATCTCAATAGAGGAGATCAGTAATAATAGTGGGGGGGAGGGGGATTAGGGTTGCCAGAATGTACTCGAGGCAGGCCCAGAGACCAACCAAAGGGCAATGGATATTTGAGTAATTGGGGACAGAAATTGTTAAATAGATTTTTTTTGTATTAATTTGGTCACAAAGTCACAAATTTTACTAACATAATAAAATGAACTTACTACTGCTGCTACAGCAACAGTGGTGGCGATGGCAACAACTATTTCTACTACTAATACTACTATTTTGCTACTATTACTACTGCTGCAACCATTCTTCACGGAACTTAGATGTCACCTCTTCATTTCACTGTTATTACTCACGGTCACAGAGTAACAAACTATAACTATTTTGAATTATGAAAGGTAGTGGTAGTCTATCCGCTCTCAATTCCAGTGTTCTAATAATTGCTGGTAAAATGCTGACAAGTGACAATGAACGAGCCATGACTTGTCAGTGTTTCTTTAATAATGTGAGCTGAATATTACAGACACAACAATGAAAATTTGTCAGAATAAGAATAGAAACATAGCATTTTGTTGCAATTAGAAATTAACATTCGAAGCAAATTATTAAAAATTATTCATGAGTAAGGTAACATTCAAGCCCTAAATTGAAGTCACTGTCTGTATACCCGGAGAATTCATTCCAAACCCGAACACTCCAGACAGCGCCCAGAGATCTGGCAACACTAGGGGGGGTGGACCTCGAAATAGTTTGGATAGGAATCTCAATTGCACAATTGATATGGACATGGACCACATAGCTGAGCCCAGTAGCCATACGTAAGCTTTGTGAATCTCTCCTGAAGATATTAAAGCCTTGGATTTACAGGAGGGCGAGGGCAGTTAGTCAGAGGGTTGACCAGTTTCTTGGTCAAGAGGGAACAGATCACATTAGAATTGTTGATGCATCATCCATTGGGAGATATGGTTACACTAAACATGGCTAGCATCTGAACTCTCAAGGCAAGGATATGCTGATGCATTCCATTACTGAGAGTCTCTCATACACCACCATGAATAGTCCCTATAATATTCCTGCTCTTGTTTCAAGCAATATCACTCCTTTTTTAGAGTTAATCAGAGAGAAAGAACAATAAATATTTTTTGAAATAAAGCAACAAGCAGATAAATGTTGTTTCAAGTAATCAGAAAGAGATAACACACTAACAGTATTACACCAAAACATTCAAAGTTTAAGGCATAAAGTAAATGAATTATTAATTAGTTTTAAATCTAAAAAGTTAAGTCCAGATATCCTATGTATCATAGAACATCACTTGGAAAAACAGGAAATATTACATTTTTCAATGGTTGGTTATAAAGCAGCAGTTTGGGACTGTAGACAAAAACTCTTTAAAGGAGGTGTGAGTATTCATGTAAAGAATAATATAAACTACAATATAATTGATCTTGAGAAGTACTGTCTGGAAGAAACTTTCTGATGTTGCACTATTGACATAAATACAATAACAAAAATAATTATATTGATATATAGAGTTCCCACAAGAAATCTCAAAAACTTTTTATAATCTAGATATTATTCTAAAAGTGATCTTTGAATCAAAGATTCAATTTATTTTGTGTTTCAATTTGAACATAGACTGCATGATTGACAGCAATCAAAAGCAACAAATTTGTTCACCATTAAGATGATATAATCTTATGCATATAGTTTTTTTGTTTTTTTTTGTTACTGTCTAATGCCTGCTTTAACCACTAATGACACTGCAGGCAGTGACACTGATGATACATGAATGATGATGGAGCTCTGGTGGAATGCGATGGTGGGGGAAACTGGAGTACCCGGAGAAAACCTGCCCCAGATTTGTCCACCACAAATCTCACATGCGGTCACTTGGGATTGAACCCCGGCCATCTAGGTGAGAGGCTAGTGGTCTAACCACTCGGCCACGGTGTGGCCCTTATGCATATAGTCAATTTTGCAACCGGAATTCAAAATTATTCCAAAAAACAGCTATAGAGGATATTTTCATAGATATATCTGAAATGGAATACCATGAAATACAACCCTTTATTAATGGACTTTCAGACCATGATGGACCGCTAATAAAAATTGATTATTTTACTCCCAGTTTCAGAAAAGCAAATCGTGTAAACCAGCTTTGGAATCTAAACAAAGAAAACAATGTGTTTATTTGACGAGTAGATTAATTACATAAACAACACTTAATTTGGATTTTTGCCGGAACATGTTTCAAAGGATTAGTTTCCTTCATTTTCAACTGGACATTGACTAATTGCTTGTGGTGAAGCTGGTGATGTCATATGTGCTGTCTCCTCTGGTGGTGGTTCAATGAACTTATTTAACACATCCTTCTGTGGAACATCGAAATTGAAAACCCTGTTTCTATTTCTTACAATGTGGCCAGCTCTTGTTTTCCTGTTATGTGTTTTAGAAGTTTTGGTTCTGAATTTATATTGTGGTGTTTTGTCCAAAAGTAAGCGGCAACTGCTGAGTTTTCCAATTGTTTTTGATTTATGCTTCTGAAGTGTTCTTTGGACCTTGTTTCTAGATTTCTTTTTGTTTTTCCAATATAAACCTGATTACAATCCTTGCTTTCCATTTTGTATGTGCCTGATTTTTTTTCTTTGCTGGGATGATGTCCTTGATATTTGAGCCTAATTCATTTTTTATGCTGTGACGGTTTACTGGTGCTAGCTGAATGTTGAATCTTTAGAAAACCTTTTTGAAACTTGTCAAATGCACATGAATTGTATGTGAATTTGTTGAAGCTCATCTTTTGTTCTATTGCTGAGAGAGTGGTTGTTTCTTTTAGGATTTTTTTTTTTTTGGCTAGTTTTATTTTTTTTATCTACTACGGATCTTGGGAATTCTTTTATATTTGCAATTTCAATTATTTTGTAGTATTCTACCCTATATTCATTTGTTAGAAGTGGCATGTTAACCAGTCTATGTGCTAAACTATTGAAGATTGCCTGTTTATGTGCCCTTGGATTAATACTATTGGCTTTTATATAATTGTCTGTCTGAGTAGGTTTCCTGTAAATCTGGAAGTTTATTCTGTTTTCATATTTAAAATTTATTTATCTTTTTTCTATTTCTACTGTGGATTTTATACTTTTTTCTAGGATGTTTAAAAGTTTTAGGGCACCATCAATGTGCCTTTTTGGCAATATGGCAAAGATGTCATTAACATACCACTGCCAGGTTTTGAATATCCAAGGGAAATCCTTTGTGATTACGATTTCCAATGCGCTCATGAAAACATCTGCCAGTATGGGCGATAGTGCATTGCCCATTGCTAATCCTGATGTTTGGCTATAAAATCTTGTCTGGGGTACTGAAAAAAGTTTTGTTTGGTGCATTATTTGGTAAGTTCTATATATTCTGAAATTTTGTGTGGTGCCATTTCAATTGATTTAAGCCAATATTCTATTAGTGGGGCAAGTTTATCTAATGGTATGCTTGGAAATAGTAATTTGACATCAAACGAGACCAATGTGTCCCCTTCTTTTAATTCTATATTCTTTATGTTTTCTATGAGCTCATAGGAGTTTTTGATGCTGAGGCTGTCAAATTTTGGAAAGGAATTGAACCTGTTGGTTAGCCATTTTGCCAATATGTAAGTTGATGAATCTATACTGCTAACTATGGACCTCATTGTAATGCAAAGTTTGTGAATTTTGGATACCTATACAGTCTGGGTAGAGTTGGATTGTCTGATTTTACTGTATATTTGTTTGGTATTATGGTACAGTTTTTTATGGTGTTTCAAATGTTTTCACCCAAGATTTTAGGAGGTTTTATTGATAGCTTCATATTCATTATTACTTTTCTTTTTATGGAAGCTTGTAAACAGTGTTGTTATATTCATTTATTTGGTGAGTCGATTAATTACACTAAACAACACTTACTTGAGATTTTTGCCGGAACATGTTTCAAAGGACTAGTTTCCTTCAATGAGTGTTTTAAGGCCAAACTGTCTGAGGAATCGTGGGAAGAGATATACAAATTAAATAATGTAAATGAGGCCTCACACAATAAGCCTAGCACCTTAAGGAACTTTATTAAAATGGAGACTGGTAAGTGTCGCTCAGAAAACAATTTAAAAAAATTATAGTAAATCAAGTGACTACAAATCATCCTCAGCAGATAGCAACTACATTTAATGAATATGTCATTCAAGTAGCAGAAAACCTATTGACAAAGAATCAATTTAAGAGAGATCCAATTTCTTACATTCAGGAATCCTGTATGGAAAATTTCACATCTTTGAAGATAGTATTCACAAGTGCAACTAAAATAAAAAGGTAATAAAATCCCTTAAAAGCAGGAATTCATCAGGATATGATGAAATAACCACAAAGTATTACAACTATGTGCTGATATTGTTTGCAAACCTTTAAGTCATATATGCAACACATCATCTTTTACAGGGATATTCACAGACAGATTAAAATATTCAGTCGTTAGCCAATATACAAGAAAGGGAAAATTCTACAAAAGTCAAACTAGAGACCAGTATTTTTACTTATATCTCTTTCCAAAATCTTTAAAAAAATTGTTTTTAACCCTGCTCTGCTCGTGTGGCATCTGGGAGACTCCAAGCGAGTTATATTCGCATGTTATAAGAAAATGTATACTGCCCCTGACCGGTGCTTCCATCTACCTTTCAATCATCTAATCACACATAAATAGTCACAGCCACAAGCATGCCAGTCGCACATTGGAGCTCAAGAAAGCAAATTGTTTCCTTACAAGTGTGATTCGAGTCCGTGAGACGCCATGCGACCTTCATTGTTATAACAGTAATTTATTTTTTTTTTGCATTTGACCATAGTATTCATGAAAATTTGAAGACAGATATGATTTTAAGCACACATTTTTATATTTCTATGGTTCATATGGATTTGAAGAAGAGATTTAATCCCAGTATTCCAGAAGATATGAAGATCATTCTTGAATTACTAAAGCAAGAAGATAGTGACTTGGATATTTACAGTGATGAGGAAAAAGACACTGTAGAGACAAGGAAAGAAAGCTAAGATACAGAACAAGAAAGGATTTTAATGATTCAGGCAATTATACAAGTGATGATGAACATTACGTGGGGCATGATAAAGTGACCAAATGGCAGAAATCTGTTCCTGTGAAAAGTGTTTGCACTAAGCAGCAAAACATTATTACTCATTTGCCTGGTGTAAAAGAATCTGTGAAAAATGCGAAGCCTGCAAAGCAGTGTTCGAAGTTTTTTTTTTGTTGACAAAATATTAACCACTATTGTTGACTGTACAAATATAAAAATTTCTGAGGTGCAGCAAAACTATAGCCAGGAAAGAGATGCGAGGCCTACCTGACATAACTGAAATCAAGGCTTTGGTGGGAATATTGTACTTATGTGCAGCATGGAGAGATAATCATGCCAACAATAATAACATTTGGGCATCTGACAAAACTGGGATAGAGCTTTGTCATCTGATAATGTCCGAAAACCGTTTCAAATTTATTCTTTATTGCCTTAGGTTTGATGACAAAAGGACCAGGGGCAAAAGGAAGAAGTTGTACAAATCACTCCCATCAGAGAAGAATTTACTGCTTTTGTATATAATTAAAAGAAAGCATATTTTATAGAGGAGAATATTGCACTATAGATGAGAAATTGGAAGGTTTTCATGGAAAATATTCCTTCCGGCAGTACATTTCTAGTAAGCCAAGCAAATATGGTCTGAAAATTTTTGCTCTTGTCGAGGCTAGAATGTACTATACTGCAAATATGGAAATATACACTGGGAAGCAGCCAATGGGCCTTTTTCAAGTTAGTAATAAACCCTGTGATGTTGTCAAGTGTTTGAGTTCCATTATCCCTGGGTCTGAAAGAAACATAACGCTTGATAACAGGTTCATTTCAGTTGAACTAGCAAATTTTCTGTATGAGAGAAATGTAACTCTGGTGGGAAATATAAGAAAAAACAAAACTGAGATCCCTCCAGAATTTATAGAAACAAAAAATCAGCAGCCACAATCTTCTCCTTTTGGATTTCAAAAGAACTCTACTCTGGTATCATATTTGCCAAGAAAAAATAAGATTGTGCTAGTTCTCTCAACCACGCATCACGATGCATGTATAGATGAAGAAACGGGAGACAAAAAGAAACCTGAAGTAATAACATTCTATAGTGCCATAAAATCTGAAGTAGATACGGTGGACCAGCTATAGCATATTTAATATTTCTAGTAAAACCAATAGAAGACCAATGGTAGTTTTTTTTAGTATGTTGAATGTGGGAGGTGTAAATGCTCAACTCATTTTCCGATCAAATAACATGGACAATACAATTTGCAGTTGCTTTCTAAAGAATCTGGCCCATGAATTGGCCGAAGATTATTTGCGGGTTCGGTGTCAGAGTCAAGTGCTTCCTAAGAAACTGAAGATGGATCTCGTAAGTATCTTTCCAGACACAGAGAAAACACCAGAATCTGCAAATGATGGTCCTTGTACAAAGAGGTAAAGGTGTGTTGATTGCAGTCGCTCCAAGAACAGGTACACGCGTAACAAGTGCCTAAATTGTAATAAATATATTTGTCTGGAACACGTGAAACAAATGTGTGGTGAATGTTGTGGTGAATGCCAATGAACAAAATTATACTCAACTTACTGCATATATAGCAATAACCTGTATATTCATTGTTCTCTTTCAAGTGACTAGGCAAATTTATGGAACAATTAGGTTTGCGTTTTATACTGTGATAAGGCAACAATGGGTGCTAGTTCCTTTCTTGGCTATAGTGTTCTTTGTTTTATGATATTGTTTAGAAGCACACAACTTCAATATCTTACCATTACTTTTATATTTTTTACAAAGGTTTGTGAAGATGGCCGCTCATTTCTTTCTGCATTGTCCTTTCGTTTATTGCAATTGTTGAAACACACATTTATTATTGTAATCTGAATTTTTATGGAATACCTTTTTTGTATTTTGAACTCTTTTATAAACAATATAGGTCTGTTTCTGTATATTTTATTCTTTGATTTGTTGTAACAGATCGGTTGCGCTAGAAATCTTACTTTTTATTTTTTAATTTAATGTCTATTTTGAGTTAATAATTGTAAATTTGTCTTAGATATTCTCCTGAATTACTTTTGAATATATATTAAAATGCATATACATCCTTAAATTGAACTGAAAGGTATTTATAGTATTGGTGTTTTTCAGATGCCATGCAAGCTGCTATGTTTGTCCTGGTCCCACGAGCAGAGCAGGGTTAAAAGAATTTACCACCATCTAGTTAGATATTATATTTAAGCAAAAGAGCAGTTTGGATTCAGAAAGAACCTGTCAACCAACAATGCCATCTACAAGCTAACTAATGAGCTTCTTATATCCTTGGATACCAAACTTAATACACTAGGAATATTCTGTGATCTATCAATGGGATTTGACTGTCTTAATCATAAAATACTCCTATCAAAATTATCACACTATGATATTTGGGGCAAAGGGTATCAATGGATTACATTCTACTTATCAAACAGAAAACAAAAGGTTATAATAAACACTTCAAATAATAAAAATGCACACTCTGAATGGTCTCAAATAAAGCATGGTGTGCCACAAGGTTCTATACTGGGTCCCTTAATATTTTTACTGTACATTAATGACCTACCTGCAGTAGTAGACAACAATGCTTATCCAGTTCTTTTGCTAATGATACAAGTATTATAATTAAAGAACACAAAATCAGCCAGCTCCCAGATTCAACTAACAAAATCTTCAGTACTAAATAATTGCTTTGAAATTAACAACATTTGTATACATTTTTAAAAACTAGCTACATTAAGTTAGCTTAGTATTCTGGTTTTCGTTCATTGATGACCTATGGAATAATATTCTGGGAAAATTTCGTAGATGCCAAAAAATTGTTTATTATGCAAAAAAAGGTAATAATGCTCGCAGGGACAAGACAATAGATAAGATAAGAGTTTTATTCACCAAAAGAATTACAGGAATTCAAAGGCTTCGTCAAGTAACAAATTACATTTCTCTAATACAATTTACAACTAGTATGTACAATTAAACCACTATTCAAAATTTTTAGTATTTGGCCATTAGCTTGTTAATATATTCTAGCCATATTTTTATTTGTAATATATAACCCAGAAAATCTACAAAAATGTAGTTATACAAGGGTTGAATGAAAAGTAATACCTCCACCTTCGCTAATTGAGTTTGGATAGGAATATTTTAATAAATGGAACACAGAAATAATCCTTAGAATGTGACCTTTAATTACCAATATTCACTTTTCCACATAATCACCAGCCAATTGGATACATTTCTGCCAACAATGAACAAATTTTCTGAAGCTGCCACGGAAGAAGTCGACACTCTGTTTCTGCAACCACAGTCTCACAGTTCTCTCAATGTCTTCATCAGAAGCATAATGATGTCCCCACAGATCATCTTTCATTATCGGGAACAGATGGAAGTTAGACATGCTAAACCTGGACTGTATGGAGGATGCCATACGGTGGTGAGATTCAGTCTCTCAAGTTCTGCTGTGTGTGGTTTGGCATTGTCATGCTGCATTGTCCCTTTTCCTTTTGAACCCTTGTTAGTCATCATTTCAGAGTTTGCAGCATTGTGATGTAACGCTTTGAATTTATTGTTGTTCCACAATCAAGGAAATCAACATGGATAACACCATCTGCGACCCAGAACACTGGCCATGATTTTTCCAGCTGAGGGCTGCATCTTGAATTTCTTTTTCTTGGGTGAATCTTTGTGTCGATATTGCACAGACTTATGTTTCATCTGCGGGTCATAATGGTGTACCCACATTTCGTCTCCTGTCATAATTGAATGGAAAAAGACATCACCTTCATTCTCGTAAAGTGAGAGGAGTTCCTGGCAAATTTCATGTCTGTGCACTCTCATTTCAGGAGTCAGTATCCAGGGTACCCATCAAGCACAGATCTTCCGATAGCCAAGCAAAGCAATAATGTGACCCACACGTTCTTATGAAATGCCAGTTATACTTGCAATTTCTCTCTGAGTGATGCAATGATCGTCCAACTCTTTGTTTGTCACGCAAGTCAGATGTTCCCATCTCAACATCTTTAAACTTACTCGCCCAATGACGCATAGTGCTCACATCAACACAATCACAATAAACTGCTTTCGTTCTCTGATGAATCTCCTTTGGGGTGACACCTTCTGCTGTCAAGAATTTAATGACTGCACATGGCTTAAATTACATTGATCGACCATCTGCGCAGGGTTCCATACTTTACACAGTAACAACACAACCATTCAATGCTAAGGCTTCCCGCCAACTGGAGCTGTAGAGAAGAGCCTACAGAACAAGTCAGTACCTACTGCATACCAATACTGCCATCTGTTGAAGAGTTATGAAGGTGGAGGCATTACTTTTCTTTCAACCCTTGTACATATCAAAGAGACTAGACCAGACAGGGCATACATAGACCAACAACTAATTAGCAGATATTCCAAAAGGGGGTTTACTACAGTGGTATATTTTTATTTAATTCACTTCTATCGCCTATAAAAGAATTGCATATGAACAAAAACAAGTTTAGGACAAAATTAAAAAGATAGGTACTTCATTACTCACACCTTCTACACAGAGGAGGATTTTGTTTAATCTAAAAATTCTAGTAATAATGCAGTATTGCAAATATAATATAAATAAATATTCTAAGAATACATACTGTACAAATTGGTTTTTTGAAATAGACATGTATTGTAAATTATGCAAATTTGCCATATCTGAAAAATTAAATGTCACAGTTAATCTTTGTAAATAAATGTATTAATAATTATCGACAATAAACAATAAACATAATTTCTGACTTGATCTACATCTTAGTGTTGTACTTGGTGTTTAACCTCAAAACAGGATCCACAGATTGCAATGTAATATAATGTAATCATTTCCATGATTAGTTGTGGGTATATCTGATCTGTCCAGGTGGAGCCCCACATCCCTGTTTAAGACTAAATACTCTGGTAGGTTGTCAGGTAAACCAGAGACTTTTTTGTGATGCATCTTCCATGTGCCATGCATCCCTTTGGCATGGGTTTCGTAACATTTTGGTGTTAGGGAATTGATTCACAATTTCCTATTCAGAGACAGTCTTCCCCTGTGAGTTGCCCTCCATGGAGTAATGATTACCCAAAGTCATGGGTTCAAACCCGGCAGAGGATGATGGATTTTTTTGGGTGTAAAAATCCTTAGCATGGCTTCCTTCAGAAGGGAAGTAAAGCCATTGGTCCCATGTCATAGATTTATGGCACGTAAAAGAACCTCAAGCCTAATAGAGGGGCCTCTGATCAAAATTAACCGGTCTTCATGCCCAATTTAGAATGGCACGCTGAGAACCACAGTAGTTATAGAGCGTCCATAAATAACACGCCATTTTCATTTTCCCCTGAGTATTGGTAGTCAGCCACACCTTCTAGACAGGTTCCAGCTCTCCACCACCAGCCAATGCATCCAGTCTAACATCCATTAAGCCATTCCAGAGGCCCCTTGCTGAAGATGAAAGTTGTGTTTATAATTGTACCTATAAATGTCTGAGAAAAAGCAGTTATTTTTTCATAAGTATAAGCTTCTATTTTCATTGAAAGGCTAATATTTGTCTTACCAGTTTACCCTATATCTCACTTTGTTATGAAATTCAAAGACATTTTTTAGAGTAGCTATGGTATATTCTGTATTTTGATGTAAAAGTTCATTATTTAATTCAGAGCATATTGCTGTAATATGATCTGCATATGACACCATTGTAGTACTCAGTATAAAATGAAAATGACAGCACATTGTGGTACAACATATTTTACTTCCTAAACCTTGAGTAGAATTAGTGTACATGATTTCCACTTATGTGATAGATCTGTGCTGATTTATATCTGCCTTCTAGGTGTAATGAAATCAATTTCCCAGAGAATCCTCTAATTCCATATTTATCTATATATATATACATTTAATATGTTATGGTCATTAGAGTGGAAGGCTTTCAAAAGATTCAAGAAACAGGCATTAACATCTTCAATGTGTTTTTTTCCATTGCTTCATATATAAATTTGCATGTTGCTTTTATTGTTGAATACCCTTTTATAAATTCATGTTGAAAATTCCTTTTATTGTTATATTTTGAAGTAAGTATATTTTTTCATGAAGTTTTGCAATTTCAAATGTTAGCAATATTGATCCATAATTATTAGCCTCATTTGCATCCCTCTCTTTAAATACTGACCTAATGATACTAAGTTTTAGTATGTCCAGAAAAATCTATTTATTACATGAGGTGGGAGAATAAAAAAACCTAGACCAGTAGTCTCCTCTTTACTGCTACTTTAAATTTTACTCATGTGCAGCAGTTAGTCTAGTTATGATGAGTATTAGAAGTGGATCGTATGCCTTAGCAGCTCCATTGGAATGGTGCTGAGTGCTAAAGCAGAGCAAAGTCTTAACATTAAATTCCTCACAAAACTCTGAAAAATCGCCTCAGGAACTTGCAAATTGATGATAGAACTTTATAGTGAGCAGTGGTGAAGCTGAAGATGTATCTATAATTTCAGGTTACCCAAACTAAATACAGATAAATTGCATATTATATTTTGGATTACTAAATAGCCAGAAAATATTGTCTAAAATTTGATAACAAATTGCTTGTAGCTCCTGCAGCCATTTACAACAGTCTAAAAATTTAGGAGTCTGGATAATTTCAGACTTCAACTGCTAGCCTGAGGGAGGGGCTTATTAGTTATTGCTAAGCAACTGATTTCCTCCAAGCCACATTATTATAATGCTTGTAAGCATTCTCAGAATCTAGAATCAGGCCTCCAGTATAGCATGGAGCTGTGGATTACAGGATGTGTTAGTTTTTGTTTCCTATTGTGCTGTGAATTCAGTTGCTGGATCCATGTAAAGAATAAACATAATAGATATGTTGTTTGTTCATAAACTGTATTAAGGCCAGCATCATTTACAAATTCATTCATTCTGAAAATATAATGGATCCAAGGCCATTATCCAAAAAATATTTTAGCATCATTTATAGGGGTGGATATTTTATTTCATGCACCATATGGAGTTAATCTGCAAGAAAGTCTAAGGTAAGCCTCACATTCTCCAATCAATTATGACTAGCTTTGCCACCGATAGTGATGAGTATCTGTCTCAAATGCAAGTTTTTGAGTGGTTTAAGAAATTTAAAAAGGGTAGAGAAAACATTGGGTCAATGATTCCACACTAAAAACTGAAAATGTGAAGAAAATCACCAATATTATCCAAATGGACCACAAATTTAGTATTGGAGCAGCTGCTGAATATGCCAAAATTAATAAAGAAAATGTTTTACAGATTTTGCTTCGTGATCTGGGTATGGAAAACATGAGTGTTAAAAGCATGCTGAAAATCCTCACACTCATGTAAAATGAATATAGAGTGAATTGGAAACATTGAAAATAATCTTGATTCAAAACCATGTATGACAAAAACTTGGATTTTTCAGTATGATCCAGAGATAAGCTTCAGTTCATGTATTGGAACAGCCCCCAATCACTCAGGAAAAAGAAAACTTGCATGAATCATAAAATTCAAAGCAAAAATAAAATAATTTTTAAAATATCTGTGGTGTTATCTGCACTGATTGGGTGCCTGATGGCCGGTGTAAATCAAGTTTATGATAACAATAGTTTGAAGACACTCTGTAAACATGTGTGATGATGAAGACTAGAGTTATGGAAGAATGTCTCATAGATCCTCCTCAAGGCAATGCCCTAACCTAAATGTGCAATCTTTCAGGAGTTATTTGATGAAAAACAACATTCCAGTAATGGAACAACCACTATAATTGCCAGATCTGGCACTACGTAACCTTTTTCTCTTCTAGAAAGTTCTCCACACTCAGAAGACCAGCATACAGAAAGCAAAATCTAGGCAACTGTTGCATAACATAACACAAGATAACCTACAACTTTGCTTCTGTCAGTAGAAAATATGCTTGAAGCAGCACATGGATCAGGGAGTGGACTACACTAAAGAGGATAACATGCCATTGAGTTTTTTTATTGCCACATCTCATAGAGTCGTTTTTTAAATGTTTTTACAAGCACATACATACTTACATTGGTTTAAAACTTTGGACTAATTGCATCTAGCCACTATTGGTTTTATTTTACAATTATAGTAATTTAAGAATATCTTCTGCAGTTGCTGTGATAAAAAATGAGTTTTTAATTTTTAAAGTTAAGCACTGATTCTTATTGAACTTTACTGCAGTACATAATTTGTGTACAGAAGTTAGTAACTGTGATTTATTTGAATTAGAAATTTACTCGAGTTGGTCTGCCATTGCCCACCACTTTTGGTCATTAAACAGTGAAACAAACCAAAACACAACACTTATAAAACCTGCAAGATACACAGCAGAGTTGGATGTTTAGGAAAAGATCTGCATCATAAAGAACCAAAACAATTTAATAATTTTGATTTTCCACCATACATCGCTCTGTGGACATACAAAACAAGAGCACCAATCAGGTCAAAGCTGAAAACTTCAAAAACCACTGGAGTCTGCTGAAGATAAAGCGCGCACATGCTTTGAAACAAGTCCAGGTTATCTATTAGTGATGTTATAGTCTTACTATGATTCAACTCAATTAAATTTCTAATTTACTTTAGTAGTTTGCTGAACTACATTGAGAAGGTTATTATTTAAATATCAGTGTATTTGATTCATTTTCACCTACAACATTTATGTGTAGTTCCAGGTTATTGATTGTCTAAGTGTTTTATAAGTTCTGTGTTGTTTATAAATCCCCAAACAAATTTATTTATATAGGATGATTTACTAATCTTGTCATTGTGGTTCAGTGCTTTAAATTCTTGCAATCTGTTGTGGTATTTATGTTCACTTATTTTGTATTCATCATTAAAATAGTTCAGATGCATCAATTTATGTAATTTATACATAGCTTTCATATCTTCTCTTAACAAGAATATTTCCCTAGAGAGATTAATTTTCAGGTAGCAGGTAGTGAGGGTATTGCACTCTACCCAAAAATGCTGTGCTGAGATTTCATAAGAAATACAAGTTCTGGGGCATGTGAATCCCAGACCCAAAAGGCATTTCTAGAAAAAGAGCCACTTGTGGTGTGCATATGTATGGCTGTATATGTTTATATAGCATAACTCAAAAACAAAAGGTTGGGAATAAGTAACAAACCTGGTATTAAATTCAGTTGTTTCAAAGGTGTGACACAAATATTGTCAAGAAAATCTCCCACTCCAAACTACCCTTTATATGGAACATTTTTTTAATTTTTGATCTCAAAAATAGCTCCAACAATTTTCATTAAAATTATATAATAAATTGAAGATATTAACATGAAAAATAAAATATACATCTTAAATTTTCTGCGAATAGCCTGTGAAGTCTTCTTCATTCGAAAGAGTTTTTGTATAATCCTTTATAGCTGGTATGTATTAACTGATGGTTAAAAGCCTACTAAACAGAAAATGTAGATATTGTTAAAACTCAATGTATTTCAAATAATATTTCGGAAATTTCTGTTATTAATGGTTCATATTGTTAAATAAATTGTCATCCTTTAAAGTCATATCAAACTAGAATTGTTTCTCATAGTTACATTTGTAGAGTGTGAAATTTTAAGGCCGGCATACAATGCCCACTTCTTAAACATTTTACTGTTGCTGTTCCATTTTATCTGTAATGAAATGTGTAATGTGGCTGTTTCTGCAAAGGTTTATCTTGATTAAAATGAAGTAGATACAAAAATAAGCTGTCGTGAGAATAGTTTGTATGCCCACTAATAAAATATAGAGGGCAGAGAAATTCAAGTGTATGTAAGGCATCATATTTTTGTTTAAATTTACTGTTTACTTTTAATAGGCCAAGATTTCCGTTTACTTTATCTATTCTGTTGATTAAATCTCTTTTATATATATCATTAACTACTCAAACTGTTTTATTTTCCTGCTATATATTTGTGGGAAATGAGGTATAAAATCAACAAACTCTGTATAGTGGATATTTAGGACATTAATGATGTTAAGGAATGTGTTCAATACCAATTGAAGTTAAACTTATTAGTCTTGTCTGTTTGTTAATCAGAGTTAGATATTGTAGGTATTAAAAGTTCATGCATGTTTTTATAATCCCTATCAAAGAACATTTTATTTTCTTTACTTTATTTCCAGAGCTGTAATAAAGGAATTTTCTGATATTAAATTTGTATTATTTATTATAACTTATATTTTTAGACATGGCACTTCGTTGCTTAACGTCAGATGATCCTGAGATTGGTGCATGCTCACTAAACATAGCTGGCATTTTAATGGCACTGTGCTGTCATCACCGGTGCGACTGGAGGACATATGTTGGAAAAGAATTCTTCACTGTAAGTATGAGATGAATACTTAGGCTTCTCAGTGGGAAACTTGACTAAATATGATTAATTATGTATTTTAGTTTTTTTTTGTTTTTTTTTTACAGTAAAACAGTATGGAATTTAAGATTTAGAAAAAAAATATATCATTTAGCATTTATGCCACTTAAACCCCATTATTTGACCTATTGGTAGGTGATTACTGAAGTCATATAAACTCTAAACTCTTGTTTTCTTGTAGACCTTTGTTAGTGTTTTATCATATTTAAAATATGCCGTGCAAAATGAGCACCAAAGCCACTTTGTTGCTTGAAGAAACTTTCTTCTTCTTGAGGGCCTTACATTTTGTACAGCCTTTAAGGACTTCAACTTTCTAGCAAGAATGTATTGACATGATCCTGATAAATGGTTCGTATGAAGATTCTATACATAATGGAATACATTCACTGCCTCGTAGTATCCATTGGATGAAGCATTATTAATGGTAAAAATGGTCTTGTGTTGGAGAGCAGCATTACAACATTTCCACAAACTTTTTATTTATTTTTATTAGTTTTGCTGTGATGGTACAAGTCTGGATCATGTGGCAGGTTGTCACCAGTACATTAAGTATAGGGTATGGTAGACCAGCTTACCATGATAAAGCAGCTTCTGTTGGAACTAAATTAACTCGTCCTTAGTCATTAGTTTGGTGCATAGCTAAGAAAGGATTTTGTGTATTTCTAGTTTATAATAGGTCTAATTCCAATCTATAAATTAATAGTTCACAAAAAATTCATAAACTCATGCAATCCTTTTAAGAGGACATATAGATTGATGGAGAAATAAAAGGCCATCTGTTAAATTCCAGATAGTAGAGTTCAGAGAAAACATGCTTTAAATAAAGAAACAATTTTATATAATTGGTGCTTGTTGAGAATATAGTCCAAGAAACTTATTAAAGAATTTGATATTGCAGGTGCACATCTAAAAATTAATTACTCCTAATGCCACAAAACTTCTTAATTTAAAACCTATAAAATTCATGTTGTGTGCAGGCTTTGGAAAGATAATTTTATGGACTTTCAGCAGACCTGTTCATGCTGGGGTTCTTAATACTGTTTTATTTTTTTTTTTACTGTCAAATTAAGTTTCAATCTGTGCATTAATATTCAGAGCAGTAGTTACCAGATTGCCAAAAATGCAAATGAGCTTCGAAACTCAAAATTGGATTTTGAGAGCAATGCATAAAAAATTATTGGCAGTATTTCTTTTACAAAATAGTCAACTCATCAAGCTACCTAAGTGTGATATTGATTCTATGTTTTCCCAGACTGACAGCAGAAGAGAATATTCATGGATATTTTGTGGAAGATAAGCCATTGGTCATTCTATAAAAGATATAGTCATTATTTTATGAACAAATAATGAGTCACATTTGGACTACTGTGAAAATCCATTATTTTTTTTCTTTAGAGAACCATGAATTCAAGCAGTGCCTGAAAGTATTCTGTATATACTAGACGAATTGAAAGATAATTTCAGAATTAGGAACATTTCATTTGAGAGGTTGTGTCAGGTTTCAAGAAAGACTTTTGTGCATGTACAGAACCAGATGTTTATCAGTTTTAGAACATATTTTATCATATAATTTATTCATTCTGTGATTTCAGTATGTAAATATCCACTTCAGTTACTTTAATAAAAGCATACCTGACAATACAGAAGAACCAATGAAATTATATACACATATTAAAACTTATACAGATGATGGTGATGATTATATCCTTATTAAGAAATCATAACAAAATTTAGATACTTGCACAATAACACTAAATCAATAGAGATCAAAGAATTATAACATTTGAGGAGTATTGTTGCAAACTGTATTATGTCCAAAAAGGAACATTTTACAGGAACAGCCAAAAATGAATTACAGTTAAACTATGGAAGGCATTTCAAAATTAACAGTCACAAATTTTATCTTTACATGACCCAAGTGGAATTGTATTACAAGCAAAATATTTTTTCAGAATTCAAGCCTTTGAAATTAGAGAATTAATATTGAGCTTAATATGGATTGTTGTTGTCATCTACATATTTGTAAACAAGAGAGCAATAATTTCAAACTGAAAAACATTGTATAATTAGTAGATGTTATATAAAACATGCTATACTTACTCTTGAATGAACAAAATGATATTGCAGGTGCGCATACTCTTGAATGAAATTACATTCATGTTTATCTTTGACTAATAACATTTTACTGCATTAAAAATATGTGTCTCTTGTAAAACCATATAGTTGCTTGCAGTAACTATAAACAAGAAATTTGCTTGACTTCAGAAAGAACCTTGTAATAATTGAGAAATATTTAAAAGAAATTAATAATAAAGAAGATGATGACGACGAAGAAGGACGTGCGACCTTATTACTATTCATGGGTAAATTCCTTTCTGCTCTCCCTTAGGTCTACATTTTATTTGACTGGATACAGAAGTTAATATGGAAATTCAAAGATCTTGTTCTGTTTGTTTTTACTTCAGACATTTTGGTTTCTTTTTGGTCTTGAGAAGAAATGAGTAGGTATACTACAAGAATGGAAACGTCCCTCTGTGTGCTACATTAGTCAAGTCCAAGTTCTTATCACAGTGTCTGAAGAAGATGTTAATATCTATTCACTCAGCACTATTGTTATTGTGTGAAAGCTTTGTGCTAGTACAGTAAAAGCAATAATACAATGAATAACTTAAATGATAGAGTGTAATTTCTGGACAAGACTTTGGTTTCGCCTCACTCATGTTGCTATTTGCTGCACTGCACAGCTACTTAGATTTACATCTGGGAAAAAGATGTGATTCAAAATTGTTCCATGATACATTAGTGGTGCAGACACATTTTGAAGATAAAAGGATTGCTAATACTGTTGTGTTATTCAACACATACCTTTTCTCAGACTGAAATTTCCTTCCTATTTTTGCTGGTTCTGTTTCCTTTGGCTTTGTCTGAACTTTGCCCCTGCAATTTTACCTTCATAAATTCAAAAAGTAGTACAAATAAGCAGAATACACAATACAAACTAACAGAATGCTTCTTACACTTAATGCTGTTTAAGACATCAGTTTAACCAGCTAATGACCTTCAGAGTAACCATCCTGAGAAAAATCAATGTGGACGTAATATGGTTTGCAGTAATCGTGGCTGTGGACATAACACAGTTTACAACAAAAGCCACTTTTCACATGCCATTTTCAAAGAGACAAAATATGATTTCACGAACAGAGCTCACAGCATGCTAAAAATTATGCAAATTCATGTAAAACTTGATTCTGTTTAGGGGAGGACATAATGCGGTTTGCAGCGATACTCCTCATTTGCAGATAATCGTCCACTGAGCAGTTCTATATGAGGGATTTGTTTACATCCTTCTTCATTAATACTGAATGTTAAGTGAGCGGTGGTGGAAGAAGGATATGTGAGCTCCTGCATCTTAAATGGAAGAGTGAACCAAGTTCAATGGGTTTACAGCTTGCAGTATATCAAATAAGGATTGGGGTATTCGGAAGGAAGGCCTTTAGATGTAATAGCAACAAAACTGGAGAGAATGAAAGTTATGATCATCTTATTAATTGAAAGTTTAATTTTAACCTTGCTAGTGTTAGGAAGTATAGAATTAAAACATGACCAGTAGAACTGTGGTGAAAAATATAATGGAGAAAATGGTAAAAATAGAAGAGATGGAGAAGAGAATTAATGAAGCTAAGGTAGCCAAAGAAACAAAGGAAGACCCAAAATATGAAACACAATGAATAGAAAATAGGTAAATGAAATAGGTAGATGAGAAAAATGGATAACATTCAATCTGATCTTCATAGGAGTGGAAAAAAAAAGAGAAATTTGGACAATAGAAGAACTGCCTAAAATTATGATGAAGAAACTAGAAAGATTAAAAGCATCTATGAAGCTGAGAAAGGACAACAAAATGCCAACTATTGCAGGTTCACATGGGCTACCAGGCATACCACACCTTGGGAAGAAAAAAAATGCAAAGCAGCTGAACTCGCCTCTTCATTGCTGATTTCTAGATTTTCAAACTTATGTACTAAATAGATCATTTGAAAAACAGTATGAATTTTGTTAGATCACACATAAAGTAACTGACATGTATTGCTACTGTCAGTTGGCATGGCAGTCAATATAATTGTTTATTCCATTGGAAACATGTACATATATTTTTCCTGAATCCATATTTTGGACTGTATAGCATATTATACCCCTTAAATTAATGTAAAAGCTTTTTGTACATTATTGACACAATTATTTTAGAAAATATAGGAACTAAACTTGCCCTGTAGCCAACTGGGGAGTTCCTATCTCCATTTTTGTATATAGGTATGTTTTTTTACTGTTTTAAGCAACCTAAAAATATTCTGTTATTAATGCACAAATTAATTAAAATTCTCAATGGTTTAAAATCACATGAAAAACATCCAAACATATCTGTAATTCAAGAGGGAAACAGCTCTTCTACAACCTTCAACACTTCACTTGAAGTTATGTTAGTCCATTTAAAATCTTCAACAGACCTGGAGCTTTACCACATAACTCCATTGCTTCAACAAAATCAACCACAACTCTAGCTACAGTATCATTAATTGACTGTTCACAAAAATCATTAAATGAGTTTTCAGTATAATTCATGTCTTTCATTTCATATTCATAACCTTCTGTCATTACCAGTTTCCAGCATATTTACATTTATTACTGTATAAAAATTACTTTAAAAATGAAAGTAATTTTTCTGTCCACTTATGAATTACTAATTTTGAACACCATGTTGAATACAGGTACTCTTTTTTTTAGTGACCTACATTAATTTGTGTATCATCGTATGGTTACTTTTATTTTTCCCATTGGGCAGGATTAATTAAATTGAACCAAAAGGCATTTTGTCAAAAAGGTGATATTTTTATTTTCATGGTTAATACTGCTATTTAAGCTGAGATGCATCAAATGGTGGAGGGAGAAATTTTGTCCAATCACTCCTTGTATCAGAAGTAGAGATTCTTATCAGCCCATACAAAGGAAAAAAGCATTATGTCTCTGACAGTATACAATTTAGCGCCACATATCATAACTCTAGTATGGCAGGCCCATCTTATATTATTGTCCCATGCCTATAGTTTGTTCCTTAGTTCTACAGTATAACTTGTACCCTTCTTCGAAATGAAATACCAAAGGATACACATCGTTTGACTCTTGTGGTAAATAAAATTTCTGATGAAATTAAGACTTCTATAAACAATCATATTAAGTGCATCCCTCTCAAGTTTTCTCATTATGCCTGCAGAGAAGTACATTATGTAGATGCTCACCTTAATGTAACAGATATCTTTATTGACTCAAAATGTAGTTAAAAATAAAGTCTTAAATTCACTGCTATAAATAATTCACTTGACGTTTTGATGTGTAGACAGTTTACATCTGCTTGCCATCCATGCTTTATGCACCACAGCATACTAACACTCCAGTCACTCACAACTCAGTACAATTCACAACATAAGTGAACAATGTTGCACTCCTTCTATGGTTAGAAAAAGACATCATAAACTTTCTGGAAACCTGTGTAAGATACTGGAAGCTGAAGCTTGGAGAAACATTTTGAATATTGAGAAGAATCATGATGTCTCACATTCTGAAGGTTCCTGTTACCATCAGCCCGGATATCCTGATGGGTATTCATCAACTTCAGAAGCCCCACGGCTACTTGGCTACTTCCTCCCAGCAAGGCAACAGTGCTTGGCAATGCATAGTCTGTGTAATGATGTCTTCCAGTCCAATACTAAGTTCCTTGAAAGTTGACTCTCCAGGTGCACCTTCACCACCACCTTGCTTCTTGCAGGAACAACTGCATCAATCTTTCAGATCACCTTGCAGATCCCCAGCTGTTCTTCTGGGCTCCGCAGAAGCATCTCATCTCAGCCGAGTCACAAAAACATGTGGCCGATGTCAACCGCCGCCTCTTGGCTCCTGAGGGCATCTAAACCTAGTACCATTCTCAGTCACCCTCGCAATGAATACTCACAGGTTCACAGTGCTCCGTGTCAGTGTCAACTCCAGCAGGGCGTCCTTCTGTTCAGCTAAAATGTCGCCAGACACCTTGTCTAGTTGGTTAGGCCAACTGGGTGTTCGTGTCGGCAAGCCCTTCGCCACATTACAGTCATATTACTGTCACAGCTGCACCTATGTCTATGAGTATTTGGCACAGCTTCCCTTGTATCCAGCCATCTGCAATGAGGCTGTTGTCTGCTCTTCTACCCAAAGCATGTAGTCTCACTTGAGGGAGTGGCCCCTCGGCATGGCCCCTCGTCATGTTGGTCCTAACTTGTTTTCCACCTGCTTGTCATGTTGGGTGTGCAGTCCTTCACTAGATGACCCAGCTCACACCTCCAGCACACAGTACCTGAAGGTCGCCGTCATCTCTGGGTTGCTTCCCTCTCTGTGCCACAGCAAATACTCCTGGTCCTTGAGGTAGGCACAGTCTTGGCCACCTCATCTGAGTGCTGCTGCTTACACCTCGTGGCTCGTCTTATAGTCACAGAGTATCAGGTGCTGTCCATCTCGGCATCATGTACCCTATTAATGGAATAGGCAGCTTCGTGAGACATATAGCTTGGTGATAGATTCGCCTAAGCTTTGCTCGCAAGCTGTTCAATGGTTAGAGTGAGCTTCTTCATTGTCTCCCCTGGCTGTTGCAGCCTTGCCTTAACCTGACGGTGGTAGGCACTGCCGAGCGATGTTTCCTGAAGTGGTTCTCGAGGGCCTCCCAGATCTCCCCAGACTTTGCCAACATCGGGAATTGCATTCAGTATACCATCACATCATTATTTAAGCATCCAACTGCGATGACTCACATACCATTGCATGAGACGGTACTGCCACATTACTGCACGGTCAAGATATGATCTCTACTGTACCAAGTATCCCAATTCTACAGAAAACTATGAACAGTATAAGGAATATTTCCATCAAAATTACAACTATAGATTTGGAAAGCTGTAGATAGATAATTGTTCACTGTATGAAGAGCTAAATTCAAAAAGTGTAAAACCCTCACAATATTAAAATGCCCAACGTATAGCAAAGACTGAGTTAGATATACATTTACAAAGAAGTAGAAAATTCTCTAAAGTTGATAAAAGAACATAGTGTAGTTAATCAGAGCAAACATATACTATGTATGTCATTTTTATTTTATACAGCACCTTCCACTGCTGAACATTCCAGTGCAAGAGACATTCTACTTACATCACCTATAGGTGAACATTTTCAATATACTGAATTTATGTGTGGAAAATCTGGTGTACTTAAATCATAAAAGACTAGGCTAAAAGAGCCCTAATGAAATTTCTTCCTTTCTATATTGCTATACTATATGCGGCACTACATTCCACAGAGTACCAAAGAGCTGAATTTTTTTTTGATGGCTGTGCTGGACAGAGCAAAAACCACACCATGATTTGGTTGTGCATGACATTAACAGCTACAGGAAGACTCCAATGCATAACACATAATTTTCCTAATTGCAAGCACTCTTTCCCTCCGTGATAAGAATTTCGGTGTTTTAAGAAAAAAATTAACAAGGTTGACCAAGTGTACAAAATCTGAGATATATAGAGCTTATTTTAAACAGTAAAAAAGATAATACAAAATAATATATTATTTATTTGAATTTTTCACACTGTGAAGCAATATAATTATTAACTTTGATTCGATGTGTACCTTATTTTCCTTTAGGACATTGTTTTGCCCTGCTTGAAGGCATTTTTCGTTATGGTCAAATCGTTAGCCATAGCCCAAGATAGCTTCGAGGAGAACAAAATATATAAAAAATAGTTAAATTTGCTTTCAGGAAGTTTTCACATTTTCTTTTACTTAAATCAGTGACCTATCTGCCTTTACACAGATTATTAAACCTAATTGGTCTGAAAAGACCAAATCTTTCATCTGTACCTTAAAACTAGGGCCAGGAAGTTTATGACATTTTTTTCTTTTTCTGAGACATCACAGAAATTGCAGGATGGGATATAACTTAATATGGTTGTAAAACAATTTGATTTGCTCATATTTGAGCAGAACAAGATGTTATTCAAACGCCTTCCTTCCTACCGACGTGGTTCTGTGTCATGCAGTGATACCTGTTTTGCAGGTAATGGGCTGCATTCTGTGTTGACCTTTGCTCACACAAATACTCCACATGGTATTGCCAAACCTGGCTGCTCTTACTCTGCATAAGGAAATTGGTACGAACTTCCTAGCTCTGATTATGTAGCCACAATTGTTGAACATGTGTTAACAGCTTGCTTCACAATTTAGAACTGATTGTTGCCATACATTGTTACCTGCATTAGTGGACATGTGTAATCACAATATTCTAAATTGAACCGCTCCTACCGCTCCTTATTTAAATTTACAATGTATCAAATGATACTTTTTGTCAATGTGATTTGTGTTGTATGACACTTAACCACATATGATCATTTTAATCTTATTTGAATACATTATAATTTTAGCTTCACATTCATGAGTTCTTCAATGAATTTCTTCAAAAAATTTAATTGCTTGCAGCAGTGTACAGCAGCGACATATTCTGCTTCTCTAAATAATTGTGGCACAATGCTTTTGTTTTCTTGAACTCTGTATGACTGGCCCTCTTTCTCCAAATTCTTGTCACTTTTCCTTTCCTGTTTGCTTATTTTAATGACATATAGAAGTGTGTACTGACATGCAGCATCCATGCCATAGTTTCTTACAATGTAATTACCTATTTTGTTTGAGTTAAAGAGATTCCATTTTAACCCTGATTTGTTTCAATTTCTAGTTAATTCTTTGGCTTAATGTTGACTCTTGCTTTAAAGTTTTCATTCAGTCTTTTCACTAGCTTTTCCATATCTTCAGTACTTTCACCCAAGACTATTTTATCATCAACATGTATTGCTACAAACATTATACTTTTGTTCTTTGCATTTTTAAACACAATAGCTGTTAAAGATTTGGAAATTTCAGAAAATTAGTCACTACTTTGATCCACTGTTATTGCTCCTACATGCACTTGACTTCTTCTTTGAATTGTCCATATAAGAAAACTGATTTGACGTCAAATATCCAGGTATTCAATTTTTTGGTTTTGTTTATTACAGTTGTAGCAAAAGTATCATTAAAGAGTTTAAATGAATAACCAAGCTTTGCATTTCTTCAAAACATAGAATATCTTGTTTTGTTGACATCCTCTTGAACCAAACATGCCTTATATTTCCCATCACCTTTTATTCTGAATATCCAGTGGCCTGTAACATTTGCGTTTACAGTTATTTCATTGTTATCCACAAAATATGTTGCTTGCTTCCAGACACAGCATTTCTTCATTGATTGCCATTTTTTCTGCACTTTCTATGCATTCATAATCATAACTCTTATTCACCATTAAGCTTACAATAAGCAATGCGTTTCGTCAGTCAGTTTTTAACAAGTATTTACAAATTTATTTACATATACAGAATATTTACAAATTTATGTACAAAAAATAATCTAAGAAGCTGAATCAATTTAAGTTTTCTACACATTTAAGATTAGTTCAATAATAATAATAATAATAATAATAATAATAATAATAATAATAATAATAATAATAGAAATAGCAATACTACTGCTGCTGCTGCTGCATGTATGATATTAGTCTATATATACATTGAGGGTAGCATCATTATGTTAAGGTCTATAAAGCTAAGATTACACGTATCCTGCTGTCCTAATCCTAACATTAGTCTGAGAGTTTTTTGTTTGATTTTTTGCTGTATAAAAACATTTTTAGGTAGCACAATTACCCCAAATTCTAACCCCATATAATATATGCGGATGAAAAAGGGCATAATAAAATGTGATCAAAAAATTTCAAATTTTGCATTACTTCAATATCTTTATGAGATACCGGGTTATAGCGAGTTTGAATGAATAACAAATAGGTCAACAAATAATATTTTTTATCACCTTTCAGGAATACCTTTAAATATTAATGTTTATCAGCTTTCAGGAACAGCTTTGAAATCTTCTTTGTATTTTTCTCTTCTTATCTTTTATTATTTTGATTTACTTTCATAATTTCTTAAATGTTGTTCATTTGTTTATTTTCTCCCTCATATTCAATTCCATTTTGATTATTTACTTCATTGCTTTCAATTTCAGTCAAAGTATTTTCTTTATCTTCATTTCTTGGGTTTCCATGTTTTCTTTCTTCATTTGCTCCCTGTTTTCTGCAGTTTATTTCTTATCAATATTATCAATTTTTTCCACAATATAAAGGTTTTTGGTTTGTAATATTTCCTTTTTATATCAGGGAGTGCCACATCTCTTGAAACATTTATTTCCAGTTCAACAATAGATAGACATCCTCATTCTTTAATTTTGGAATTGATGCAACTTCACCTGTATTTGTTTTCATGACTTCCCGTTTCACATAGTTTTATTTTAATTCACATTTTTGCTCAAACACCAGTCACTCATGCACATGATTTTTATGCTGCTGTATCACTTTATAATCTGCATTTTATATTCTGGCCGCATAACCTGTTATTGTTCTTTGTGTTTGTAATGTTATTTTATACACAAATTGTTCAGTATGGCCATTTAAAGGAAATATGCCAGGAATATCCTTTCATCACTGCTCTGTTGTGGTGACCATTAAAAACATGATACTACAACATTATTGTGTTACTTCATTCTTTTGTCACGCTACCAACATATTATGCATTTACAAACTACTAACATGATTGTTACATGCTACAATCACAGCAAGTTGTGATGTGTATTGAGCACACCTTCAGCTTTAACCAAACACTTCACCCAACAAAAGCAGCACCAAACAAAGACATAGTGTGGTATTGATGTGGAATTTGGAGTGTAAACTTTTAGAAAATATATCATTTTTCCCACTTGGTGCACTTTAGCTACTAATTAACTGAAGCTATAAATGGCAAGCGCATGCTTATTAACCCTTAACTGGAAAGGTTACTTTTAATTGCTTACTGGAAATGTGTGTCTGTGGGACACAGATAGGCAACAAGTTACATATTCATAAAAATATACATTCTATTGAGTAATAAGCAATACATAACTTGCCAAAATGAAGTAACATGTTATAGAATGTTACATATGAGTATAGTTAAATAACAATACAAATTTCTGCTGTGGGTGTAAAATCTCAAAAACTCTTAGTTTTTAAGTGAAATGCAGAAGTCTCATTATTCTAAGTATTTTACACACATTTTCTTTGAACACTCTAAACATACTGGCTTCTCACACATCACAAATTTGTATCCTGTATTCCTGTTTTTTTGATAAGGACAAATACTGCATTTCCTCCTCCTATCAAGTTTATCATTTAGAGCATTAGATACATTGCTCCTTGTCTTCTTCCCTTCCAAAATTTCTTGGATTGTTGTTTTTAATTCTGTATGCAAACTTGCCACACTAATCCATCTCTGAAGATGAGGTTTTATTAATTCTAAAGCCAAATCTTTTATGATATTGTATCTTGATAACTCAGAGGTGATCTTGTAACATAGATAAAGAATGCAACTGTTGATCATGCTGATGTTCACCAAAGCAAAAAATATAGCCAGAGGCCACCTTTCAGATCCTCTGTTGCAAGAATAAATTTTGTGTTTTTGGTCAAGGGTATCAACACCTCCCTTGGTGCTGTTGTAGAAAGATACTATTTCTGGCTTCCCAGTAATTTCATCGTCACTCTTAGAATGATGCATGTCTGATACCAAAAGCAACATTTATTTTTCTTTGGGGTATATGATAGAAGAGTTTTAGTATCTTGGAATCCATAAATGGCAGAATCAAGATAGAAATTCATTGGGTATTTTTGTTTTATTTTGCTGCAATGTTCCTACATATGTCAGATTTCTCTTTTGTAGTTCATTTACAAGTTGGATGGATGAAAACCAATTATCAGCAGTAATGTTCTTATTTTTATTTGATATTGGCTGTGTCATTCTCAAGACTGATTGTGTAGGAGTAGTAAGCTTTCTTTCTTCAGAGCCAAGTCCTATACCATCAGATTCTGTCCCACAGTATAGATATCCATTATAGAAATAAGAGGTTCATGCATCTGTGAGACACATAATTTTAAGACCATATTTTGCTTGCTTCTTTGGCATATAAACTTTAAAATTGCAGTTACCTCGAAATGGTACCAGCATTTCATCTACATATGTATACTTACTTAAGGAATATGATTCTTGATAATTTTGTACAAATTTAAGAAATACACCTGAAATTGCTGCTGCTTGGTCTTCTTTCTTTCTTATTTCCCTTATATGCGGATTGTCAAAACGAAGACAAAGGAGGAGTCCCCAGAAGCGTTTCACATATATAGTAGCCCTGAATAAAGGTCATCCTAAACTGCCCGTTGAGAAAAGTGAATACACATCTTCATGGCCGGATTTAGAAATAGAACACAGCATCAAAAGAGGAATGAAAGCTTTTATTTCACACATTTCTGTAGCATTGTCATTGTATTTTTGTTCTGTATAGACTCTACTTCTGGCTGCTTCTAATTTCATATTTTCCCCGCAGTAATCTCTTCAATTAACCCATCATCAAATAATGTAGACCAAACATCAACTTTATTAGGATTTTCCCTAAGCTACTAGCTTTTCTCGTCAAGCTGGGCATCCCTCTTATTATGTTATGGTGAAGAACACGTTGATTTCTTGGTGGTTCTTTTGAATTCTAAACTCAACCATTTTTTCCTGAGTATGTAAGAGACTGAGCAAAACCTGAAAAGAGATGAACTTTTACATTCACATTTTCAGCCTCACCTGAAGTCATCTCTTCATCAATATCAGATCCATATTAGATGAATCTTCTTGGTTAGGATGAAAAGAAGGATCAGCGTCAGAATCACCAGAAGAAAATAAGCTGAAGTCCTCCTCTACTTGCACTTCATCCGACATTCTTGCTATCTTTGCTTCAAAATTAGAATCGGCTGCACTTACATGCTCCACCCTACATCTTTGTAGTCCTGATGTACAAGGCTTATCCATTACTTCAATCATTCTAGAAAGAGAAACCCTAATAAATACTATAAACTGATTGTGAATATTCTCTGAAAAAACTGTAACTGAGAAAAATACACCTACCAATATACAATAACATTCTTGGAATTGTGTGCCTGTAATAGCATAATACCGGCAATATGTGTCTGTCAGACATCGTAGGTTTTCAGAAAACCGTTATAAATTATCATAAATGAGCGACCGCCAACAATGGACTGCACCACCACATGGCAAATGAAATAATAATAAGCTACTGATATGTTTAGGTCGTAACTGGAATCAGTATTGCCAATACAACATAATCAAATAAAATACGTGTATGACAGACATGCATTTCCTGGTAAGGGTTAAGAGGCACTCACAAATTTAAATATTTTTCCAATACTCTTTCATACTCAAAATGCTCCACATAATGTAATATTTTACTAATTTGTTTCAAAATTGTTACACTGCCTCTCAGAAGCACAATAAATAAAATGGCCATATACTTTTCCAACATAATTCTTCAACTTTTATAAATAAATTATTAAATTTTGAAAATTAATAGTTTGAAAGTACAAGAAGTAATAAGTTTTCTACACTAATTAGAGCAGGACAGTGCTGGGGAAAATACACCCGAAATGTATTTTAGATACAAAATACAATGGTAAAAGTACATATTCTAGGTACAAAATACTTCTTAAAAATGTATTTTAGATACAAAATAGTATTTTAAAATACAAGTCAAAATACAAGATACATTACCTAACATCTTACCTAATATTCTATATTACCAAAAAAAAAATATACATATATAGCTCATATTGTACATATTAGGTACTAATCTTCATGGAAATTCAGACATAAAAATTACTTTAGAAATTAACATAGTCAAAAGTAGTACACGTAAAACATACATACATAAAGGAGAAATTAATTACATGTAAAAAAAAAAAAAAAAAAAAAAAAAACACACAACAACAGCAGTTTCATTGCTAGTGACATATTTCCTTTCAGGAAAAATAACTTTTCAAAGAGTTCATCACTAAGGGATTGCTTCCTTGGACTTTGTATATAGTCTGCAAAAAAAAAAAAAAAATAGCTGCTCCATGGCACCATTAGACGTAATATTTATGTTGCTTATTAGAAGGAACTGTCGTACAGAAGGATAAGTCTGCATCTGCAGCATTCCAAAATTTTTGGACTTATCTTGAAAGAACTGCATTACTACCAAATAAACTGTATCACCTGTTTTGTTTTTATAGTTAGAATTTTTTGCCTTGTTAAATGTAAACCATTCATCATCTGATGTCAAATCATCCTATGCACAAGAAGGTGTAGAATGAAATGTCTTTGCTGCACACATCGCAATACCTTGAATTCTCTTTTTTGTGTTTTCCTCAGTATCCATAGAAAACCAGCCAGTTAAAAAAAATTTGATATGTTCCATCTACATGTCTGCAATAAATTATTGTTAAAAGGCTTATTTTTTCTATTTACTTCATGCTAATCAAGAAAAAATTAGCAGAACTGCTAATTACTTGCTTCCTTGTAAGTAGGAGGGAAATAAGGGAGTACCATAGGCTAAAGAAATAGTCAAATCTTTTAAAAGCTGGTTGCTATGAGATTGAAGTCCCTTTGTTTGTATGACCAGGAGTTAAAAAATTTAGGTAATAGAAAAGTATAAGTATTTTGAAACTGAAACCAATAACAAGGAATATCTCAGAAATGATCACTCCACAAAAAAATGTATATAACATAAATTGTGTATTTTAACGAGTTCTACATTTTTTGTTAACCTCTTAACATATGTATTTATATACAATATGATGGTTCTTTTTTCACCTATTTTTTTATTGTCAAAATGAAATATTCAGCACAGTACAATAATGTCAGTAACCTTTAAATTATTTTTTAAGTGCTCAACAATGGAAATTTTCAATGCTGAACATCCCCTAGTTTAAAATCACGAGTATACATGCTTATCCCCCTTTTCTTCTTGAAATTACATTAACAAAAGTGAATTCCAGGCATTGAATCACTAAAAACTGAACAGCAACACATTTAGAGTCATTATTTATATGTTTGTGGCTATGTGGAATACCCTGAAGCAAGGATCAATGCATAAAGCTACTCCACAATCTTGACACATGTATCTAGATTCCCTCCATGCCTTCTTTCCTTTGGGGTCACGCTCACTACTGCACATCCTACATGTTCTTGTTGGATTCTGCTTCTTCTCGGTCGGAGAAATCACTGATGGAAAATCACGTCCAACAAGTCGAGTTGGGGTTGCATTTGCTGTTGGACGGCCTGTTGCTTTTGGTGACAAATGCTCCTTCTGATGTTTTTCAATGAGCTGCACAGCGAAAGTAAAGGGTCTTTTTTATACAGGATAAAGGCACTCCATTCTGCCAATTCCAAAAGATGAAAAAATATCTTCTTTTAGTACTTCTTGCTCCTCTTGCATGGTAATGGATTATTTGCGAAGTGCTGGTCTACTTTATCCACACCTCCCATTGTGTCATTATAAGCAAATACAGCCACTGGTTTGACAACTTCTTTGTTTTTTACTTTCTGTATCTGCATTTCTGCATTGTGGATACAGATGTCCCTCTTATCTTTCCATTTCAGGGCAGTAAGTTTACCTCACTGAAATGCTGCAACCTTCCCTTTCTTTAGTTTCTTGGTCCAGAAAGAAGGAGACACTTCAAAGCAACAGAACACAGCGATATCTATGAAAATATCAAATAAGTGCCAAAACATGAGATAGAATGAGTAACTTAGACCTTTTAAAATGTATGCCGGTCAGAAATGATAAGCCCGAGTATACTCTGCATTTTATTATGTCGTCAAATTTGAAAAAAACGAGTATACTCGTGGTTTTATGTTAAGAGGTTAAGTAAGTATTTGTCTATCTCTTACAGTTTACCAGTTATGCAAAATTCATCCAAAAAAAAGATGTCTTCAGAAGCTATTCCCAGAAAATTGAAGATATTCATTTTATTTTTCATGTAAATATCTTCAATAAACAAATTTTAATTAAAATTGTCAGACCCATTTTTCAAAAAATTAAAATTTTCGAAAAGTTTCCCATGTAAAGGGTAGTTGGGGGTAGAGGATCTTCTTAAAAACCTTTGTGCGCATCCTTGAAAGATGCTGAACCAAAATACCAAGTTTGGTATTTAACAGACTTTTCATTTTTAAGCTATGCTCCCAACGCCCCCCCACACACACACACTTTTCTAAAAATTCTTTTTCTGGATCCAGGGGGTCTCAAAAGACATATTTTTGGTGAAATCTCAGTTTCAAATTTTTGGGTGCAATATAATACCTTCTCTATACACTATGTACATAGTACGTGTAAAGAAAGTAAAAATATACAGAAGCTATGATAGCTAATTTACATGAGAATTAAATGAAAAGTGATTATGGAACCATGCCTCCAAATACATTTTTATTCCTCGCAGTAGAGAGCCACAGTATCTTAAATTTGGTAACTTCAAGTTCCCTCAACTTCATCCTTAAAGTAAATAGGGTTGGTAACAGCTGGTCATAATAGGAGTTATTCCCCTGTGGGTGGTCTAGTGTTATAGCCAGTAGTTTAAAAGCAGTTACATATTCAATTAGGTATTCAGTTTTATGTCCTTGAACATTTTCAAATTTAATCTTTCAAAAACTTCAGGCAGTTGCTCCTGGCATTTCACACAACAGCTGTGTGAGTGAATCACATAGTGAATTCCAGCTGGTTACACAAGAATATACAAGTTTATGATATAAGACACAATTTCTTTGCCTTCCTGAAGCATTTCACAGAGCAGAAGATTTGGCCATGTAAGGGTGATAATGAATGATGGATGGTGTGCTCATTATAACTTTATTTGTATCTCAAGTAGCAATCAAATTCATTGTGTGGGTTGTGCATCAAATGGGGTGTGGCAGCTCTAGCAGTGTAGAAGTACATGCATCACCATCGCCGATTGCCAGAAACTCAACCTCGCTATCTGTTTCACTTATTTGAAACACACTTGTACATTTTAATTAGTCAAGGTTTTTTTAATTTTCACTTTGTCGTATAAAATAATTCATTAAACAACTTCATTTAATTTTTTTCCCTATCTGATTCTACCTTTAACCTCCACACTGGTAGTATGAAAAAAAACAAAAAAAAAACAACAATTTCCAACATCCTAAATTAAAACAATGGTGGCAACATAACAATATGATGGATGATGCAGGAAACTTCAATAGCTTTCTGGGTCCTCTAACCCAATTAATATTCTAATATGCCCCATATACCTCTGCATATACTCTGTTCTATTATTTATTACCACGATCATGGTATGAGTCTTTTGCTTCAATCTCATCTTTTTTTCCTATGATTTATGGCAACATAGTGCAAACCTAATGGTTAAAATAACAGTTGAAAATTAGTATTATCATCTGCATGTCTTTTTCCTATTTGCTTTAAGTAAACTGTCATTTGTTTGTGGATCAAAAGTGACCTAATGTGACAGGCCTCATTTCTTTTGTATCCAAATATCATTGGATACAAAAAATGTAGTCAAAAATGTTGGACAATGACTTTACTTAAAAATTTTGAAGTATAGCACGGTACCCATTGATCATGGAGGGCGACATATTGGCTGTAAATGCTATTTAGGTTAATTCATTAATTAATATCAAAATTAAATGGAAATATCAACATAATTTCATATTAATCTTCCAATGACATACCATGAAAATGTATGTACTAATTATTGTGTAAAGATTGCAAATGTGGGCTAAAATTCATAACAGCACCTTATTTAATCTACAATGCAACACTACAGTGAAGTTTTATGTATCTTAATTCTGACTATAAAGGTTACCTTTAAATGAGTCTTGAAGTTGGTTGCAGCAGTGCAAGAACCACTTATGTGCGTAATCTTAACTGCAAAACAAAGCTCGCATTTCCCTTTCACTTTTCCATCTTTTTCTTCCACTACCAAAAAATACTTTCTATTCAAAATTATGCACCATACTTCACTTGTATTCATTTCCTCAAATGAAATATTAAATCAAACTGGAGCAAGGCACCATAGAATAATCAACAATAAGAACATATTCAACTCAATTCTCCAGATGCCACGCTGCAAGTGCAAGTAGAGCAAAATAGGAAACGATGCTTTGGTGATGTAAGGCAAACAATTACCGAAACTTCCGACTCTGAACAGGAAATCAAAATAGACATGCTTCCAACCAACCTAAACTTAATCACCAATGGGAAAAAATGTTGGTCAGGAAAATGCATGCTTTTTCAAATACAAAATAATGAAAAAAAGTATTTTCTATACAAAGTACAAAATGCTTTTAAAAAATGTATTTTAAATACAAAATACAATTGTATTGAAAATGGATATTTCAAATATTTGTATTTTTGATTCTGCCCAACTCTGATTAGGGCTAATATAAAACATATATAGCATGACTGATCTGTTTGTAAACTTATTTGCTCTAAAACTGGATATTTTAATGTGAATACTTTTTAAAAATCTGATGTGTTCCATTCACATGACCTTCTTTAGCTGTTCCACAAACAACCTTTTCTTACAAAGATTATCCTTGTGTCTACATCATGCTAATCAAGATAAACATTATCAGAATTGGCCTTATTACTTGCTTCTTTCTAAGTAGAAGGGAAATAAGGGAATGCACTAGGATAAAGTGATAGTCAATCTTTTAAAAGCGGGTTGCTAAGTGAGACAACTGAAATCTGATACTCTTTGCTTGCTAGGAGTAAACAAAAGAGAAATAAAATGATATCTTCTCATTTCAGAAAAGTTTAAGTAGCTTAAAATGGGAATCAATAACTCAGAATGTCTTAAAAACAGTTAATTCTACAAAATATATATATATTTTTTATGTGTATATTTATGACCTAATTTGTGTGTTTTAATGAGATGTACATTTTTTGTACATTAAGTTTTTGTCTATCTCTTATGATTTACCAGTTATGCAAAGTTATACAAAAGTCATCCAGATTAAAGAGGTTTTAAGAGGCTATTCCCAAAAAATTCAAGGTATAAATTTTGTTTGCCATGAAAGAATCTTAAACATATCGTATTTTAATAAAAATCATTAGAGCCATTTTTGAGCAAATCAAAATTTTTGAAAAACATTCTATGTGAAGGGTAGTTTCTTGAAAACTATTTCATATCCTTGGTATATATAAACTTAAATACCAAGTGTGGCATTTAACCTAGTCATTTTTGAGTTATGTTGCTCCCCCCCCCCCACACACACACACACCCACACACACACACGCATGCACACACACACTTTTTGTGGATTCAAGGGGTCTCAAAACAGGTGTTTCTGATGAAATCTTGATATAGAAATTATAGGTGGAATGCAATACCTTCTCTATCCACTACATACATTGTACATACTAGTAGAGAAAGCAAAAATGTATCACATGGTTAATTTTTATTATAATAATGAATTTGGAGAATTAAAAAAAATATATTTATATAACTATACAAGCTAGAATTATGATACATGGCAAAAATATCACCATTGTTCTGTATATTAACTGATATAAATTTCAACATGATATCCTACATACTGTGGATTTTCCAAGTTTCACAGATGCATCACCTTAAGCAGTCTTTCACGCCCAATATAGAATGGTACTCTAAGAACCACAACCATTAAAGAGCATCCATAAATAAAACACAATTTAATTTTGATCTATGGCAGGCAAGTGATAGTACACAAACTGGATGGCAAGCTGAGAATGCTAGATTTATATGGCATAGGACATCTTTTATGAAATTATGAAAATATATTATTGCATCTTGCTGACATTTTCCGCTTAAAAGCTTCATAGACATATACACTATACACTAAAAATGGAAGGTGGTTTTTTACTGCAGTATCTAAATTACTGTACCAAGTGAGCTTACACCATGGTAATATGAGCAACTTGTATTTGGGAGGTCCTCGGTTCAAATCTCTGGGCCATTCAACCTAATCAAAGGCTTCTTTATAGATTTGCTTGGTCAGTAGGTGAATACGATGTTGGATAATTTGATTCGAGAATTTTCCTAACTTCCCTTTATGTCAACATTTAATTTTCCATCTTCTTCATTGTCTTACTAGGCAATGGGTTTATCGCCCATTCTGGATCTGCTGTGATCCAAAGTTGCTAATTTGCTTGCTGCTCGACAGGCTTCTGACTAAAGGCATTAACTTTTAAATCCTTGGAGTTGTAAACCTCACAAAGAGGAGGGTAATCCATTGGAGGAGGAGGAGTTGGAGGAGTAGTAGTGATAGTAGCAGCAACAGTGGTGGTGGTAGCAGTGGTCATGGGTCATATCTGTGGACAATGAACCTTTTCTTTGCTGGACATGTTTTATTGTGGAATGCATTATTCCTGGTAATAATTAAAGTTAAGTGCTCATTAATGTTATCACGGCTATGGCACTGAAGAAATGATGTGAAGCTTTGCTAATAAACAAGTAGTTCACTATTTATTAAGTTTTACTGAAGAGCTTTGGATTATTTTTTTTTAACTGCATATGGATGTAAATAGGCATTGGTTGACGATATGCAATATAGTTAAATTTGTATTATAGAAGCTAAAAATGATTATGATGGAAGTGATACTTATGGTGATGTTTAACTATGTGAGCAATTTCCAGGATAGGACTGCCCATAAAGAGCATAAGGAAGACACATGTCAGGTGTTCCAGAAGGGCCTATATGTAAAGTATTGAAATAATGGCTGTTAGTTTACTGTGGTATATAATTTTGTTAGTCTCCCTTATCCACATGCCTCTACTTATCCATTATAGCACAAGTTACATGGGACTTTGTGGTGAGTGGAGAGGTCTGCCTAAACTTAATGATGAATGGTGATTAACACCATAATTGTTAGAGGAGCTACCATCATCAATTGTTGCTAGTATGCCCAGAAATATGCAGTTTTATCTGGCTTAGGTAATTCAGCCAGCATCACTGGCATACCATAATATTCACCCACAAAGGGTTCTTTTATAAATGCAACTGTAGATATTGATTGTTGTCCTCTATTATTCAGTGCTTACCTGCTAGCATCTAGTTCCCATGATTGTCTGTTGAAACCTAGTCGAGATGAGTGAAATTTTTCCAAGTATAAAATTCCATAGCATGAATTCTTTCAGAAGGGAGTTAAAGCTGTTGGTTCTGTGTGAATTTATTCACTTGTAAAACAATCTTGAGCCCTGAGAAATGGATCATTGAGTGAAATTGTCAAACATATTTATATATAACAAGTTCCTACTTCTCTTTAGTGGCGCAAAGGTAATGGAGATAATCACTCATCACTGCACTTCGAAAGGGTGTTCTTTTTATTTTCCCCTTTTTTTTAAATTATTGAACGTTTTCTTTTTTCTGTACACCATGTTGCCCTCCTTTTTCATCTAAAGGTTTTGCCAGTAGGAAGATACTAAAACTAATTTCATAAAGTATTTCCCTGTTCCCAGTTCAGACAATATTTCGTCTACTCCCAGTGGTTTAAAGTTGTCAGGTTGCATGTAGAAATTTATTTTCCTCACATCTAATGTCATCCTCAGTGAACCATCCACTTGAAGTACCCAACAATTGGTTTTAAGTATGGTGATGAAGAAATTTCTATGATTTTGTCATTCAACATTTCTGAAATAACTTTGTTCGCCTCTGCACGTATTGCATTGGGTATGGGGCGACTTTTGTATGTCTACAGCTTTACATCCTCTACTTTAAATGTATGCATGCATCCAATGCACAAACCGGGTCTCAAACTAAATACCTCTTTATTATTCTCCAAACAATTCTGCAGCATGCAACATTGTGTTTAGTTCAAATCTTTGGCTTCTTGAACTTTTAAATTTATCATCTAGCTTTTGTTAGGTTGGCTGCCCTGCTCAACATTTCCTCAATTTCTTTTTGTGCATCTTCACACTTGTTTATTTCATTTTCTTCTTCTATATTTATGTCGTCTACAAAGAATTTCTCTGCGAGCATTTTGTCATATTTTCTGCTTCCCCTTCATCATTAGCTTCAAGCAACCTTAACTTAACTGTCGAGCCTCCCTCTTCTAATTGAAGTTTGTGTGATTTTCAATCTAGTATAGCTTGCCATTCAAACAAAATATCATTACCAATGATCATTTCCCTTACTAGCCTGGGTACTACTAGTGCCACAAATTCAAACTCAAATTTTCCAGCCTTTGTTTTCATGAGAACTCGATATTTGATTCTTTCCTTCTTATGCCTGATTGCTGTGCTGCAATGTGCATTAACTACAGGTACATATTGTGTTTGTTCGGAACCAAGCCATGAGGTAAATACATCCTCCTGTATTACCGACATGCTAGAGCACGTGTCTAACATTACGTCGCATTGCTTTCCCCATGCAAAAACCTTTATCTGTGGAGGGTTAACTAATTTCTTCTCCCCATGCAAGAATTTTTTTACAGATTTTTCGCTCGTTATGGTCTTTACACCTATTAAAGTTTGCTATGTGACCCAAATTAGTTGTGCTTTTCAGATCGCATTCTAGTTTTCTGCTTATCTATAGCTGTTTGCATGTCCATGCACATTCAACCCTGAATTATTCACGCCTTTCACACTATTTTCAGAATTTCCATTCACCCCATTGCTCAAATTTTTAGTTGTTGGAATGAAACGTGCTGCTTTGGCCTCTAACTGCCATCCAGCAGTGCACCCCATACTGTCTCTTCCCTCATTTCGCAACTGATCTTCACCTGTTCCCTCAGTCATGTGTTGCACGTTGCTGTCCCTGTTGTATTTGTTGCGAGTAGGAGGTGCATGTCCATTTATTCCTGCTTTATATTGGTTATAATTCTGTGTATAATCGTGGTAAAATTGTAAGTAATTTATTTGCCCTTCGCGATCATTTTCCCTAAGCTGTGTGTACCTTAATTGATTCCCTGGTCCTCAAATCTGTCATTTTGTGGCACTGTGCTGCAATGTCTTTCTCTTGCATTATTCCTGCTGACGAACGGACTCTGTCCACTGTTCCTATGATGTGCCTCATCCCCTGTTTCAGAGTTTCTGTTTTCATTCCAGCTTGGGCTCGATGTGTGCCTTTTTGGTGTACCTGAGTGTGTTTCTACATTTATATTATTCATGCGTTTGTCTGTGTGAGTGGTGTTCTCCTTTTGAGGTGTTATTACACTAGCCTTGAACTTGTTTAAGTAGTCTATAGCCTCTGCCAAAGACAAAGGTCTAGCTACGATCAAATTATTTCTTATATATGGTGAGAAATGTCTACCAAATTCAAATTCAATTCTAATTCTGACATTGTTGGGTTGATGAGTTTGCATTTGTTAGCTTCTTTCAAAAGTGCTCCATCATCGTCATACCTGGTTAATAATAATAATAATAATAATAATAATAATAATAATAATAATAATAATAATAATAATAATAATAATAATATAATAATTAATAATAATCATCACTGCCAGCACTACCAACACCACTGCCGCCGCCACCGCCGCAAAAATAATAATAATAACAACAAACAATAATAGTCATCGTCATCGCCACTGCCACCGAACCGCCACCGCCTGGGCCGCTGCTGCCGCCACAATAATAATAATGATAGATTTTTCTTGTCATTAGGCTATGTACAGCAATAGATGTCAGGAAACAAATACAATACTATGTACAACAAATTAAAATACATTTGGGTATAACAATGATTGTCAAATTATAAATACTGTGTTCTATTACCAACTTAAATTAACATATTGATAACGATAATCAATAAAATATTATATGCAATCAATTTAATACAGCTTTAGTACAATATAAATAAATGTGGATGATCTGTTACTTAAATGTGGAATAAATAGTAATATATATGTATACTTTTATTTGTTAAAATTATTATTCTTATTAACATGTAAAAACTCTTGAGCAGAATAATGTGGTGTTGCAACTAACCAGTCCTATGTCTTTTGTTTAAATTTTGTTGCAGGTAGCATTTTTATTTTCTGTGGTAGTATATTGTATACTTTTAACCCTATTACTATAAAGCTCTTTGCTGTTATTGAAAGTCTATGAAATGGGACATTATTTTGATTTCTATTTCTGGATATATAGGTTAGTTTTCACATAATTAACTACAGTATAAATATACAAGTTTACCACCATCAGAATACCCAGTTTAATAAACAAAGGTTTACAGTGTTTAAGTTTACAAGTATTTGATATTATACGGATCATCTTTTGTAGCAGCAGTATCTCAGTCAAATGGCTGCTGCTTCCCCAAAATAAAATGTCATAGGATAATATGCTATGAAAGAAGGCGAAGTATGTTGATCTTATATAAGCATCTGGTATGTAATATTTTAAGTTTTTTATTAAATAGAAGACTCGAGACAATTTAGATGAGATATATCTGATGTTCAAAGCCCAGTTAGTTTATTATCTATAGTTACACCCCAGAATTTTACTTCTACTTCACAGAGATTAGGCGGTATATTCTTCAAACTGAATATAATTTGCTGCATTTTGCTGTTATTGCTAAACCATATTGCTAAACCATTTTGCTAAACCATATGTCTGCTTGAGCCAGTGTATTTTCAGCCATTTTTATAAGTTTACTATGCTTGAAGAAGTTAATATTGAGAAAAATTGTGTCATCGGAATATAAAATGGTGTGTGTATATCCGTGAAAGAAGGTAGATTGTAAATAGAAGTGGTCCCAGAATTGAGCCCAGGGAAATGCCATGTTTTATTCCCAGGGTTTCTGATTTTTCCTTTCCAATACAGACTACTTGTGTTCTATTCTCAAGAAATGATTTTATCGTTTTTAGTGGTATATCTTCTATACCATAATATTTCAGTTTCTTTAGTAAATGTACATGGTCCACGCAATCAAATGCCTTGCTTAGGTCACATAAGCTCGCTATTGCAATTTTTTTTATATTAAAGGGCTTGCAGGACACCTTTAATAAGGGAGACAATAGCATCTACTTTTTATGAATCCAAACTATGACTTACTATCTAATATATCTGCTTGTTCAAAATAATTACACAATTGAATATGAATTACCTTTTCTAACACTTTAGAAAATATTGGAACAAATAATATCGGTCGATAACTAGCTGAGTGTTTTCTGTCTCCTTTTTGTAGACTGGTATTATCCTGGTGAGTTTTAGGGGATCTGGAAATATGGCTTCAGCCAGACATCAGTTTATACAATGGAGTTATAATACAATCAATAATTTTTTTTCAATAAATTGGTGCATATGTCATATGTCAGTACTCTCAGATGATTTAAAACTATTTACAATGCTTAGAATGTGCTACTGCACTCAAAACAAAATCTCCCTGAATATTTCTCCCTGTGTATTCATCCATGTTGTCTGAGATTGTTTCCTCTGGTTGCACTATGTTATTTCTAATTTCTGCGACAGCCTTTACAAAAAAACTTATTGATTTCTGTTGGATCTAATTTTATTCTTTCAATTTTCCCTACATTAGCTGTTGCCTTTATTATATCCCAAGCTTTTTTACACCTACTGTTAGCCGTTTCAATTTTATTTATGTTATACATATTTTTTTGTTTGAGATATTCCTTGTTTATATTCCTCCCTAGCCCTCATGAGTGATACCTTAAACATTTCAGAGTTGTGTTTCCTCCAAGTTGCCAAATCTATTTTGATCTTGTTCTGCTTTACTGGTCCCCAAAATCTTACCAAAAATAGATTTTTAAATGCATCATAATTTAAAGGTGACACCAAAGTTAACCTCAACCACTCTAATGCATTTTTCTTGAAAAATGTCTTTACTATCATCATGCATAGTTCTGTGGGTATCCTCTTTAATCTAAAATAGTCCTCCAATTATTTTAGAAAAAGTTTCAGATTGTCCCTGCTTGATTCATTGAAGATTGGTGGTGTGATTTCATGAAGCAAATGGTTCGTGTACATCGGGACAGGATGTGTGTGTTTGAATGAATGTATGATAGGTGTGTAAGCATGGTTTTCCATAATATCATTTTTCGATTTTACTTCGTTCCCAACATAACCTACATGGTTGTTAACATAATTATTGTGATCTTTGTATCCACTACCATTCATATTCCTACTTTGCATATCCTCGTTAGCTTGCATTGTTATGACAGCTTGTTTATGTTTATTAATCTTGTCATTTCACCTTCTATATTTGCTTCTACTTTGCTAAATTTTTTACTAACTTTTTCATTATTGTCAACTAAGTTGGCTACATTTACTTGTATTTCTATGTTCTGAGCATTAACTTTTTCCTCTATACTAGCCATATCCTTATTCACTTCCTCTATTTCTTTATTAATGCCCTCTTGTGCCTCTTATTTAACAATGTAATATTAACATTCTCTAACTCACTTTCTACTTTTATTTGCATGGCTACTTACTCTTTCTGCTTTTTCCATGTTACTACCCAGCTCATTTATTAACTTTTCTTCCATCCTAGCTACGTCTGTGACAACTTCTCCTTTTATTTGTTTCATTACTTCATCCTGTCCTAGCTTTTTCTCACTAACTCTTTTCTCTCTCACAATATTAGATAGAAATTTATATATTAATATTCTATTTGCTTCCAATCTTTCTGAAATTTCATTGATTTTGCTATCTAAGCTTTTCTGCATCTCCTTTACTTTGGCTTCTACTTTTTCCTGCAAGTTGTTAACATTATCGTTTATTTCTTTGGTTAGTTGCCGTACCCTAACCTCATTATGCTTTATACTTGCATCTATTTTATTTGCTAACTAGTGATCTAACCTCACTTTCTCTAGTACTCGTATCTATTTTATTGACTAAATTATTTACGTTGTTATTGTTTGCACCTAGTTTTGAAGCTAATCCTGCCAACTGGCTTATAATTTGTTCTAGTACACTACTTTGGGCTGTACTACTCTCAGATCTCTGTGCCCCCTCTATCTCTGCAACTACTTTTGATTTTTCTGTCATGGTGCTGAGTTTGCAACTTCTAAGCAACATCTACTACTTGAAAGTTGGTAAGATCTTACTTTGTGCTGTGCTGGTTTATTCTTTCTTCTCTCTTGAGTCCTCAGATGCTGTGGTCCTTGAGTACTCTCATTGTCGGATGACCTCCTCCGGTGCCAAATTTGGGACTTCCTCTTGTATGGAACACTTTTCTGGAACTTGGATGTTGGGTTTGGAACTTTCTCTCATACAGAATGTCTTCCTGGAATCTGGATGCCGAAGTTGGAACTTCCTCTTGTACAGAATGTTTTTACTTTTTGTTTAGAAGTGCATGCATTGTTCAAGGCCCCACGTTGGGCACCAATTTGAAAGGGTGTTCTTGTTTTTAAATTGTCAAACTTTTTCTTCTGTATACACCATGTATGGGTGATACTTTGAAATTAAACTTTGTGTACTGCGTGGTTTGACTATATGTGTCGGTGACACTTTTTTAGAATTTCATTTACCACAGCCAAAACAATAGTATTTCAGGGTGAAAAATTGCCTTCGGCTGCTCAGCAATTTGCACTTAAGACTCTTTTAGAATTCAAACTAATAAGTTCATCCTGAAGGTGATCTCCTCCTGGTATCTCAGGTCAATTAGTCTTGGAGTGCGCTGAAATGAAAATAAGTATTCCTACTGAAATAATACTTCAGGCACCTCTGTAAGAATACGTCAATACTTCACTATATTCTGAATATTGAAACACTGAAATGTTGCCAGATGGGCAATATTACAATCACTTTTACAATGAACTTTGATTTCCAGGACCAATAATTGGTTTAGCGTGCATACCGCAGCCACGCATAGAAGCAACTCAAGAGTTACCTCCAAGCGTGCAACTCATTATGAAAAACCAATGAACATTTCTTTGCCTTTCAATTAATTATAAACATTACACTTAAATAATATTCTCAAAGTTACATAAAATATTAAGCCATGCACTTTACATAATTTTGATACACTTTACTTTCACATGTTATTCGCATGAGTATTTACTGTTTTTATACATATTTTACGTTTCTGACATTGCTGTCCGAAAGTTGAGGGAAATCATTTTCATGCGCTGGCTCTTTGTACATACCTACTTGAAAGGCAACCATTGTTGGCACTTTCATGCATGCATTTCTTTACCATAGGGTTAATATGTACACTATTTTATTCAGAGATAATAAATAATGTATCAGCTTAAGGTAGCAGATAACAAGAAACACTACTAGGGAGTTGGTTGATTACAGAGAGCTTCACTGGAAGTTGTTATGTGCCTAAGTTGGGGTGACAAGTTTAATAACCACCATATTATTACTTTTGAGTATTAAGCAAGGGTGACAAACCATCATGAATCTTTCATGATAACTCTTCATTTTTAGACTTTGTGAATTGTCACTCAAAAGGGTTTTGTCCTGCAAATTTCTCTTTTGTTTTCTTTATTTGTTTTATCTAGTTTTACATGTTTATTTTGTAAGGTCAGTTTTAAATTTTTACAAAGATATGTATTAATACATTGCTTCAGCTCGGGACATATTCTTTGATCAGTCTTTTGAGACAGTGGAAAGACCAAAGGTAGAAAATGGGTTGTTTGTGCTCAGGTTGGTTACATGTGTCAACACTTTGTGATAGCCATGTGACACCCATATCTCCCTTTTCTACTGTCTCAAAAGTCTCTGACCAATATATAGCATTTACGTTTGGAGTAAACAAAAACATTTATTGCAGCATGCTCAGTTTCAGGCTGAAGATTTTTCTCTGTTTTCTTTTCTTTGCCTTCTGTTACCATGTAAATTTATTGTGTTGTAATCCTGAAATTTTTTAGCCTTTTTTTCTTTTTAGTTTCTCTAGCTGTACAATTTGGAGTTTATTGATGAAGTAGTTTTCCATATTTTCAGTCTCACAAGTTTACAGAAGCAGATTTTGATATAATGTGTGGAATAACAAGCTGGGCAGTATGTGGTTGGCATCGAATCTCAGAAGCACAAAGGTAACTATGTCAAATTATAATAAATTTGTGTTTCTAATCTGACTTCAGCAGTATTCCTGAAGGCTGAACACATTTACAGAGAATTAGGCTTTGGATTAAAATATATTGCTTTTCTAACCATATTTTTATAACCTTGCATATGGATATTGATAATAGATCTAATAAATGAAAAACATTTATCATTTTACCATCAACCAGTGAAATCCATAAACTCCCACAGTATGCGTAACACTTTCTACTTACTGAGACATGGGCACGGTCATCTTAAATACCAGGCCATAATATCACGCGAACCAATCAGATGTTAGCTTCATTCCAGCTCTTATAAATACCAGTCTCCACAAGCTCAATCCATCAGTTCACCCTGAAGACGAGGAAGATGCACTTCTTCGAAACGTTGGTGTCAAGCCAAGTTTTTACCTGGTTAGAAGCCCAAGAAGATTTTGAATTAATACATCGCCAGGAAAGCTTCAGTTCTTATTTTATATGTTGTGACTAATCTGTAACAGCATCTGGTGACAAATAATGTTTCAGGTCCACTGGATTTAACTACAGATATCAAGAAAGTAGAGGGAAACAAAATCTGCCCATTATGAGCTGGTGAACTCGTATAAATAGATTGTAAATCCCTCTAAAGTCATTATAAAATCACCAACTGTAGATTTAGAATATTTACAATAAAGTGATTAAATATGCATATAACCACTCATCCATGGGCAAGAATTACCCTAATGTTATAGCAGTCCTAACAAAATACAAACATGACATTGAATATTGACTATGGTGACTTTAACAAATCAAAGTTTAAAATCACAATACCAGAAACAAAACCTGGGCAGCAGACAATTTCAAATGAGGTGCGTGCAAATAAATCTCATGGATTTATGAACTGCAATATCAAATGCAATATAAATAATTACTGAAAATAATATTGATATAATGTTTCTCCAAGAACCGTTTAAACAACATGACAGGATATCCAAAATCCTTCAAAACATTCAGTTATGGAATGGCAGAAAGCAATCAGTAATAATACTGACAAATGATGTATACAGGCAATAACAATCACCCAGAGCTTTGACAAAGATGTGATCATCTTGGAATTCAGCTACAGGAACCTAAGGTTTTATGTTGGAAGAGAAATCAAAACTAATGTCAGGAGAATGGAAATAATTGTAAACTATAGAAAAGGAAATGGCCCAATAGTTTCAGTTCATATCAACATGGAAAGTAAACTGTGTCACGATATCTACACCAACCCATGTGGAAAAATAATGGGAGAGTTTGTAATTATCAATGAACCATTTCTTATAAATGAACCTACTGATATTCCCACATTTGAAAGTAATAGAAGTCATAGTTGTATGATTTAATTATATGCAATGTTAAATTAGTACCATATATAATGGACTGCACAAACAGAGAAGAGGAAAGTTGTTCTGTTCATGAAGTAATATAATTTAATATTTTGATTGAAAATAAGACTATAAAGAAATGCATTTCATAGGTAGCAGATATTATACTACTGAAGAAGTTTATAACAAATTTTAAAAAATCCTAAGAACAAATGTTCTGTCAAATTTCAAACGTGCTAATATAATGCAATGATGAGCTGAAAAAAAAAAACTATATAATATTGAGGAATTAGTAAAAAAAATATATTAATTGTAATTAAGCAACTTGTGACACTGCATTTAGAGTTTCAAGATCCAGAAAACTGTTTTAAACCAGGAAATCAATATTTTGTTGGGCACAAGATTTTACAGTACTTTGGAAAAAAGTGATAGCATTCCAAGAAGGATATTAAAGAACTCCTACGGATGATTCCCTAAAATTGAAAAGGCTGCATAAATATCAAGAAGACAACAGAATCTACCAGGAAAAAACTGGAGAGGAAAAACTAAAGTCATGGAAAATATTCTTTTGCAATCAGAATCTAATCCCTGGAACACTATACAAACTGACAGCTACAAAACTGCATAATAAATCCATATTATCTAGACTTCAAACTCCTAATAGATTATATACATGACTGGCATTACAAGTACCATTACACATATCATCAAACATTTTACACCAGAGGACACATAAGGTAGTGAAATGAAAATTCAGGAACAAGATGGATTGAAAATATTGGAACCAATTGACACCCTGAAGAACAGGAATTTCACATTGGAGAATGGAAGCTGTGTTAAAAGTTTTGCCCAATAGTTATTGGAATTACATTTCTTATTGCATGCTTATTGAGAATGCTAAAACACCTTACTTAGATATCATTTTAGTTTTGAAGCAACTGCTTGATACTGACATTTTGTTGACATAGTTTGATAATTCTCATGTTTCCATTTATGCGTTGGACAGAGACAGTATAAAATATTGTTGGTGGTCTTCAAGTGGGTTCTAAAATTTTTCACTGAGATGTATAATGACTGCATTGGAAAATGGTGCATTCCAAAGCAGTGGAAATGGCCTGCCATTATTCCAGTAATTAAATCAGTAAAGGAAGGTTGTTCAGAAGTGACTAAATGCCAAACTAAGTCTAAATATGGGAGGTAAATTACCTGAAAAACTCTTTGATAGAATATATCATCAGCCATTCCCAACCTTCTTCCCAGTAGCAATCAGTATGACTTATTTCCTCTAGAAAGCCATTAGATGCTGATTATAATAAAGAATTCATAACATGGAACCTTAAGAAAACTAAATGTGAGATATTCGTGGGCTAGAACATAAGAGGAGTCTTTGACTAGCAAGATAGCCAAGCATACCTAACAAATTACAAGAATTGCAGTGTCCAAAACTTGTATTCAACTTTCCAAGTGCTAATTCAGAGATAGAAAAGCCACACTTTTTGTTAACACCCAAAAGTTGACAAAGAATCAGAAGGATTGTCACAAGGATCATACTTGGTCCATGTATAATGGACTCCTTTATCTTGTCTTCTTATATATAAAAATGAATCGCCGAAATGTATGTATGCGCACAACTTCCAAACAACTGCACAAAATTGGATATGTTGTTGGTTTTTTTTTTTTTTTTTTTTGTCACAAGGTTTGTATTAAAGAAAATGTTCAAAGAATCATATGGGAAAGTTGTTAAAAATCTCATAATATGTATTGCCAACTAAGGCTCTGTTTTCTGCGTAACATTGTAAATCCATACCAAACTTATAAATTGAAAAAGCTCTATAAAAATCAGCAGACAGTGCCAATGGAATACAACCAGTTAATGCCCGCTAGATGGCAGTGGTATCATGGTTATTTGTACTAAATGGCAGTAGTAGTGCTCTATTTGTCTTTTCCATTCAGTGTTAAGCCAGTACACCAGTTTATTGAGACAATGATGCAATGCAACAGTGAAATAGCTATGTCATTGTTAGCCTTAAAAATGGCTGTTTTGACAGAAGAAAATAAAGAAAGAGTTGAAAAACATTAAGAGTGAAGAAAGAAAGAGATTCGGAAGAAGCATGAATGTTACTTTATGATTTTCTCCTTTATGTAATTCACTGACTATTTCAGCCACAGTATGGAAGCACAGCCATTACTGTCATTATGCCAATGGCATCCTTGCTGTTAATTGCATATTTTATCCATTCCACATTACCCATGGATGTGCTGACTTCCTTCCTTTTAGCAATACCAACTTTATGCTACATTACGCAGATCATTGCGTCTTTCAAATGCAAAGGTTGGCTGCCTAATGTTACACAGCCAACAGACCCTTAATTGGCAACATTACCATTGTGGAGTTGTGGTCATAGGCTGTTTCAACATTCAAATGTTTCAATGCAAGTATAAAACAACTAATGGCAGAAATAACCCACTACTGTTATAAACTGTTTTTCATTTCAATTCCTAACCAAACTAAATTATTCTTTTACAGGTCAAGAAATAAACAAAAATGTCAGCTCCATGAATTTTGATGCGTAATGTTTCATGATTCGTCCAAATGAGGACAACCATATTTTGAAATGACACTGATTGTTTCATCAGTTTGCCTTTGATATGTATGCCAAAATTGAAATGAAACATCTGACTTATATACCTTTAAACCAGAAAAAACTATATTCAAAAGAATACAGTCATTTATCGATACCATGAACGCAGATAGGAATGGAAATAATGTTGGCTGACTTACTATTTTACTAGCAATGTATGTGGGAAGGCCGAGACACATGCATGAATAGGCGCAAGATGTTATGACCTACGTGCATCAATATGGCCGACCATATTTATTTATTACTTTCACATGCAACACAAAATTGATCAAAATCACTAATCTATTTTGTTCAAATCTGGACATCTATTTCCAACACGTGCTCCACTTGGTCATGGTGTAGATGGAGTTACCCTGGACGCGCGTTTCAACAACCTTCATTGTCATCCTCTTGCAGGTTAGCAGACATCTGAGGAAGTTGGGCAGCAACAACATCTAATATAGGCTTCTGACCGATAGTAGTGGCATCAGGTGGTAGAAGCCGCACATCATTGACATCTGTCTTCCTTTTTCAAGTCCTTGGTGACCTCTGGTGGGATATCTTGGAACTGTTTGCTAGTTTTGAGTCTATAGCTTGACTTTCAATTGTTTGTACACATTTTAAAATGACGTCTGCTGGTGGTATTTCAAAATTAACCATATTGCTGCTATTACTATGAATGAAGATTTTTTCCCAAATATCCAACTCTGAAGGAGTATTAATGGCTTTCAGTAATTTGATGTCCTGCCCCATTTCATGGTTGGTACTCCAGAAATGATTGGCTACTGCTGGTTTATCCAACTGTTTTAATTTGATATTTCTTTGATGCTCCTTAAGACAAACCTTTAAGTTTCTCTTTGTTCTACCAATGTAAACTTTTTCACAATCATTGCAGTTTATTTGATAGATACTAGATTTATTTAATTTATTCACTGCTCTATCAAGTTATTTATTTAACATTTTCTTCAAATTAAATCTGCTGCAAGGGGCAAGTGTTATATTATATTTGTCAAATATTTTTTTTTAAATTCTGGAAACAATTTTGGATGATAATTAAAACTTTTATACTTCAAATCATCTTTTATTAGTTTTAATAAGCTAACTTGTTTCTTCTTGTTTTGTTTTTCTTGTTTATTCAAAATGCTATAAATCAATTGTCTATTAAATCCATTATTTGTGCAACCTTGATAATATAATTAAATTCTTTTTTGTATTCTTCCTTTGTTAAAGGTACATTAATTAGCCTATATATTAAACTTTGAAAAACAGCACGTTGATAACTTTTAGTACTGCATTTATTATTTTTTATATAATTAATTATCCATGAGTTGGTTTTCTATAAATATCAAACTGTAACACATTATTCTTTCTAAAAATCTTTATATCCAAGAAAGGTAGCATACAATTATTTTCAATTTCCATAGTGAATTTAATACTTTCATCCTGAGCATTTAATATATCCAATGATTTATTTATGGCTTGGTTAGGGATGTAGCAAAGATATCATCCACATATCTATGCCATACTTTTAAATATGTCAGGATGTTCTTTAGTGACTTTTGTTTCCAGAGAACTCATGTATATATCTGCTAATAAAGGTGAAAGTGGATTTCCCATCGCTAGTCCTTTTGTCTGTTTGTAAAATTTACTTTCAAAGGTAAAGAATGATTGATTAATACAGCAATCTGTAAGTGTAATCAGTTCTTTGATGTTGATATCATCAACTGCAATGGAAGTCAACCATTCTTTAGTAAAGTAGATAATTTCTCAAGTGGTACATTAGTAAATAAAGAAGTAACATCGAAGGAAACAAGTATGTCTTCTTCTCCGATTGTTAGTTGTTTGATTTTACTAATCAACTGTAAAGAGCTTTTAACATTCAAAGATGCATACTTTTTAAGTGAAGTAAACTTTTATGTTAACCATTTGGTAAGGTTATAACTGGGAGAACCTATATTATTAATTATAGGCCTCGTGCTGCCATCTTTTTTATGTGCTTTTTTAAAAATCACTAATCTATTATTAACCAGTCAATCATCCAGCAATTGTTACAACATAACAGCACGAGTATTCAAACAAAAACTCAAAGTGCTAATGGATCTCATTGTAAAATATAATGTGTTTGGAGACGTACAATGTTGAATGTATTCTGTAGAGTGGCAGAAAAGAGGACTGCCTAATGCACATATTCTCCTGTGGATGGTCGAAAAAGTAAGACTGAATGAAATTAGCTCAATCATTTGCTCAGAAATTCCTAATCCTGAAGTAGATCCAGAATTGTATGAAGTAGTGAAGAAGAACATTATTCATGGACTATATTGCAAACATAATCGGGAATCCCCATGCATGATTCATAACAACAAATGCTCGAAGCATTATCCGCGTGCTTTGTTGCCAGATACAATTACAGGCAATGATGGTTACCCCCTAATGGTTATCGTTGTCACTCCGTAGAAGATAACGGTAGAACAATAACATTGCAAGTAAAAATAAGGATGTCATAGTCAACAACACCTGGATTGTTCCTCATTCACCGCTGCCTTTCAAAAAATTTAAAGTGCATTGCATGTTGAGTATTACAATTCGACTAGTAGGTATTGGTATTTGGTATTCCAGCTCCAAATAATAACGATGAAGTATCACAATATCAGATGGTAAAATATGTTAGTAACAATGAAGCAGTTTGGAGAATCCTTTCATTTTCCATACAGAATGTCATCACTCTGTAGTCCAGTTAGCTGTTCACCTGGAGAATGGACAACAAGTTTCATTTCATGGTAGAAAACACAGCATAAAGAGCTAAATGACCACCAGAAACAATGCTAGCAAGCTTCTTCGAGACATGCACAATCCATTAGCAAGAACATTGTTTTACTCGGAAATGCCAAAATATTTTACATGGAATGCATTATCCAAAAAATCCCGTCAGAAACATGGACAGCCTGCACCGGGATACGTGAATGTATATTCAGCCAAAGCACTGGTGCGCATTTAGACAGTTCACCTGAGCAATGACGAATGTTTTCACTTGCGTTTGTTATTTGTTAATGTTTGTGGACCAACTTCATTCAAATTTCTACGAACCATCAATGGTGAATTGTGTGCAACATAACGAGAAGCCTGTCAATGTGTACATTCATGAATGATACTCATTGGGATCACACTCACCGATGCTGTTATTTTGTCTACTTCATATCAAATTTGATCACTTTTTGCCATCATAATTTCAACTTGCTTTCCATTGAGTCCACATTATTTGTGGGACAAATACAAAGACAATATGGCTGAAGACAATTCAAGTACATTCAACAATGGCAAATCCAGAATTTGAAATTTGCGCAGAGATACACAATGAGGTATTGATATCTTTAGAGAATTTGTACATGGTGATGTCCGGCAAGATGTTGCATGAATTAGAAATGCCTGCACCCAATCATCCCTTGCATGATGCATTCAATTGTGAATTTGAATGAGAACGGTAGTACTATAGAAATATTTTGAGTCAATCCATAAAAAGTAAAGTCCCACTTTTAATCAGCAGCAAAAAAAAAAAAAATAAAAAATAAAAACCAGCTTACAATATGATAATGAAAGCAGTTAATCATGGCAATGAAGGAATCTTTTTCCTCGATGTACCCGGCAGAACTGGTAAAACATTCCTAATTTCATTAATTTTAAATACAATTCGGGCACAAAGTCAAATAGTACTGGCAGCAGCAGTCTGGGATTGCTGCTATATTGTTAGAAGGTGGACAAATCACTCTTTCTGCGCTCAAACTGCCATTGAATTTGCAAACAATAGATGAACCAACATGTAATATAACCAATATATCAGCAATGGCGAAAGTGCTACAAAATTGTAAAATAATAATTTGGGATGAGTGTACAATGGTGCACAAATGAGCATTGGAAGCACTCGATCGAACATTAAGAGATTTGCGCGGCAATCAAAACCTCTTTGGAGGCGCAATGATTCTACTGGCTGGAAATTTTCGTCAAACACTCCCAGTCATTCCCAGATCTACAGCTGCTGATGAAATAAATTTTTGCTTGAAGACATCAAACTTGTGTAGATTTTTGAAAAATCTACATTATTAGTCATTGGTAATGGGACAATTTCTGTTGACACTTCTACTGGCCTCATTTCGTTTCCACCAAATTTTTGTCACTTCATAATGTCAAAGGAAGAATTAATATTGAAAGTGTTCCCAAATATTGGTGCAAATTACAAAAACCATGCTTGGTTGAGTGAACGAGTCATTTTTGCAGCAACTAATAAGGACGTAGATGATTTGAGTAAAAAATTCAGATTAAAATTGATGGACAAATGCATTCATTTAAGTAGATCGATTCCAATACTGATCCAAATGAAGTCATAAATTATCCAACTGAATTCCTAAACTCATTGAATTTACCAGGATTACCACCATACAATTTACAGCTCAAGGTCGGCTTAGTGATAATTATGCTACACAATCTGAATCAGCCCAAATTGTGCAACAGAACATGAATTGCAGTTAAAAAAATTATGAAACATTTTATTGAAGCTACTATAATCATAGGAAAGTTCAAAGGTGATGATGTGCTTATTCCAAGAATGCCACTAATGCCAACCGACTTTTCTTTTGAATTTAAGCGTGTTCAGTTTCTGGTGCACCTTGAATTCGCAATGACAATTAATGAATCCCAAGGTCATCGTTAGAAGTGTGTGGAATTGACCTTGAATTGCCCTGTTCTCCTAATGGGCAGTTGTATGTTGCATGCTCGAAAGTCGGAAAACCTTTGCACTATTTATTTTCTCTCCAGAAGGAAAACAAAAAATATTTTAAGTTACAAGGTATTACAATAAATTATGATCAAATTATTTAATTATAATTCTATTCCATTAAATGTAAACTGAAGATTTTCTCTCAGTTTTTTCATTAGGCACAGCATTCGTGTGAGGCTGGGGCAGGCAGCTAGTTTTAAATATTTGTGACATATTCATTTGACTTCTTTGCTGATGATGTTACTGTTATGTCAAAGAGATGTACTGAAATGCAGAAGCGGCTAAAATAGAGGAATGGTCCAGAGACAACAAAATTCAGTTCAATAATAAAAAAATCAAAATCTTGTTTATAAGAGAGAAATCATGGGGGAAATAATCAGAATTATGAACAGAAAGGTTAGTTGCATGCAAGGGATTATAGTACTGCCCTATCACATCCAGGAAAACTAAATGTGAAACCTGTTGAGGTTTGGGATTCTAGGTAAAGACAGTAAAAATGGAAAAACTCAAATAGGTAGTAAGAATGAATTGGTAATATTTCATCTGTATATACAAAGTGTAAGAAATAAGAGAGTTAACTTGGAGATACTTGTAAATAGCCAATTAAATAATATGGATATAATAGGACTAACAGAACATTGGTTAAGAGAGGACAAAGTCCAGTACTGTAAATTAACAGGATTTTTGCTGAATAGTTTTTACTGTAGAAAAGAAAAAAATAAGGGGGAGCTTGTTTGTTTGTAAAGAGTAACATTGAGTAGAATAAAGTCAATATTTTTACCACTTAGTAAATGATGAACATTTTGAAATGTGCATGACAAACTGGTCAACTGGAAAGTTGTTTTCAGACCCGAGATTGCACTTGTGATCGAAAACAATCAAATTTATGTTGAAACATGTTCAATGGTATACCAAAGCATAAAAAAAGGTGGGAATTTGTGTTCATGAATATTAATTATTAATAAATTAATGGTACAATATTTGTACCTCGGGTTGTACTATTAACTTTTCAGTCAGATGACTCACCATACACAGCCATTGAATGCAATGAAAAGCAACACTTTAATAGGGGAAACTAAGTTGGATTAGAAATGTTATGTCATTGTATATAATAAATATAAACATTCAAGCTGAAAATGCATTTTATTGGCTTTGATCTACAAAAAGTTTATACAGCTACAATGTTGAACTACATACTTTCAAAGCCATTGTTACTTTTAATGATATTTTGCAAAACAATTATTTTTTAAAACACATAGATACATAATAAATTTTATACAAGCAGCTGTCACATAAATCAATACCACCCATCATCAGGTTGTATGCCTATACTACAGCTGGTCTTGGTACATCAACTTTTTTCTTCTCTTGTTTGCACCATCGCTTGCAAACACTGGTCGATTCAGTGCCAATGCAGGAGGAAAGCAATGTGACACATTTATTATCTTTCCATTTGACAATGGATAAATCATCAACATCCCTTGCAATTTAATTTCCATTCCCCCCTTTTCATTTTCTTATCATCAGAAAGTTGACTACATGCTGCACCAATTCTTCTTTTCATTACTGTTCCTGTTTGATAAATGTTATTGTCCAAGAGAATTTAATCACACTTGATACTAGTGAAAAATCTTTCAGTATACATCACATGTTTTCTATTTTGAGGGATTGTGCTTGAAAGAAGTTTTACAACAGAGGCTCCTAACCCCAAGCTCTTTGACATCATTGTCAGAAACTGTCTCCTTTCCCACATATATGCAAAATTTTAGCACTAAGCCATCATTGGCTGCCAACACAAAGTTTTTTAGACCCAAAGGATTCGGTTTCATGGGGGAACATATTGCTTGAATCCACATCTGCTAGAGAAAGGAATCATCTGTTCATCAATTGACAGATGAGCACTACGGGGTAATGTAATGCATTTGTTCCTAAATGTATCTAGCAAGGGCCTAACTTTCCATAGTTTGTCATCAGGATCATGTGTTCCTAAGTTGTCCACAAAGTGTAGTTTATTCCTTATTTTGAAGTATCTATCTCTTGGCAATGCCTCGCTAACTAATGAAATGTGAAGGAGTCTATTCCAATACATTTTTGCCTGAGGCAATTGCAAAGTTCCCATGACAATTTCCACTCCTATATAACTCAAAAGTTCTCCCAAGTTGTTTTGAAATTTATTCCTGTATTTTGAAGTGATTTTAGATTCATTTGTTGGACAACCAGCTCCCAAAATTCTCTTGGAAAATACTCCAAAAAAGCTTCTAATTTTCCCTTTGGTTCGTCAGAATCGGCTGCCAGCTCAACGTTAAATTCTGGTCCCCGTCCAGTCATTCTATAAAACCAACAAGAAAAAAAATAATTTTCTCAGTCATGCCAACATTGTAGCTTACCTTTTAGGAAGGTTAGACAGCAGAACAAATTTTAAACTCACTTCTTACATTTCCAAATTTTCTTGGACCTCAGTATAGTTTTTCTATTGTTCTCCATACGCTGAACTTCCACTTCTGGCTCCAAACCAGAGCTGGGGCATGGTTTTGCTTCTGGTGGAATGATTTCATCATCTTCGTAATCAGATACCTCTTTGTCACTATCATCAAGAATATTTAACTGCATATTCATAGCTTTTTCATCATTAAGCCCTATAAAGCACGAAGTAAAACATATGCAGATACATATTTCACCTAATTCAATGTTTGAAGACATTTACAATACCTAGTTAGCCACCCTGTGTAAAACAAAGTCAATTATTGTCATTAAATGAGGCATTGTTATCGTTCAATAGCTTTAGCAATACCACAGTACCTTCAATATAGTGTATTTAGCAAAGCAATTGCAATTACATTCCCAATAAAGGCAATATTCAAGCTTACCTGCCTTCTCACACCGATCACTCGCCATTTTGTCCGCACACAACTTTCCTGCTGACCTCAAACAAAAGCTACTTGAGTGAGAGCGTCACAAGCAGCAGGAAAGTGAAGCTTGAAGGTGCACATATGACAATCGAAATGACAATGCGAAAATCCCTTCAAAAGGGCAGCAAAAAATAGAAACCTAAGGTGCACATATGTGTACCTGTGGACTGAAGAGGTATATACAATTATAAGAATCCAAGTAGTAATGTAAAACAACTTACAGATAAATTAGAAATAATTTTAGACTTCTACCAAAGGAAACAAAAAAATATAATTTTAGATGATTTAAATATTAACTTCTTAACAGAAAATACACACAAACACAATATATGTATATAAACTGCTCATAAATTATGGTATGGAAGCTGTTCTAAATACTCCTACTCGAATAGCAAATGAATCGCAAACTGCAATTTATCAGTTAATTATAAATACAAAAATTACTGATTATAGTATAAAAATTATCAATAGCACCATATCAGACAATTATAGACAAAAATTTATAATTGTAAATAAATTGAAAGCTATGCATAAAACAAATAGTAGTGATGATAGATATTAATATAAGCGATGTGCTGCTAGCAAAAACATGCATTATTTGTAGCACTTAATCTCAAGGGAAAATTGGGAACAAGTATACACACAAACAAATGTAAACAAAGCATTCATGACATTTCAAAATATATTTAATTATTACATCAATATTGCTATGCCATTGAAAAAAGTCTGCTTAAAGAACAAACTGGTTGCAAACTGGATTACAAAAGGGATAAGCATATCGTGTGAAAAAATAAAAGACTCCTAAGCAAGCCAGTAAGAGAAACAAACATATCTGAATCACTTAGGGTATATTCAGAAATATAAAAATATTTATAATAGTCATAAAGGCTGCAAAAAGACCATATAATGATAGGTTAATAGCTAATTCAAACAACAAGTCAAAAACTACATGGAATATTATTAAACAAGAGATACAGAACCAAAGCAAAATACTTCCTAATTACAGTATAAGAGACAAAGGGAAAATCATAACAAATCCATCACAGGTAGCAGAGATATTAATCATTATTTTGCTGAAGTAGCAAAAACATTGATAAATGACACTAAAACCTTAACAACTGTGTCTATACCAAAAAATTAAAGACTATATCTCACTATTTTCTTTGCTCCTACAACAGAAAGTGAATTACTAAGCATAATTAATAGCCTTAAGGGTAAAAAAAAATCATTTGGGTTTGATTACTGTTTAAACACTTTGCTAAAAGCAGGCTACATCCAGTGAAATCCTTCTGCTATATAATCAATTCAGCAATGGAAAATGAATGTTTTCTAGAATGTTTAAAAATAGCTAAAGTAAAACCAATATTTAAAAAAGGGCAACTCGCAGAAGTTAAAAATTAAAGACCAATTTCTATTCTATCTGTCTTTCCAAAGTAATAGAAAAGTTACTTATAATAGAATGTCAAAATTTATTTTAAAACATAATATGCTTTTTGTTTCACAATTTGGCTTCCAAAAAGGAAAATCAACTACTACAGCATTCATCCATTTTATAAATGAAGTTTATAACAAATTAGATGATTTTGAACATTGTATATATTTCTAGAGGTATTAAAAGCATTCAATCTCATAGACCATAATATCTTACTCAATAAGCTATATAAATATGGAACAGAGGAGTAGCATATAACTGGTTGAACTCTTATCTGGAGAACTGAAAACTAGTTGTAGAAATTGAGTTCTTTGTTAGTGATAAAAATTAATTTACCTAGATCAACATGCTCAAATATGCGTAAAATCGAATGTGGCATGCTGCAAGGCTCAGCATTGGGACCATTACTTTTCCTATCATATATCAATGATTTAAAAAATCATGACCTGAATCAGGATATAAAATTTTCTTTATTTGCTGATAATACAAATTATCTGATCTCTAATAAAATCATGATATCTTAAGCGTAAATTCCAATCTATATAATAACTTGGTTCAAAGAAAACAAATTATGTAATAACAAAGAAAACTATTTAGCACTGAATTTTCATCATAAAATTAATAAAAATCAAAAAACTCTTTAAAAGATAGAGATAAAATTCTCAAATAAAACAAAATTTCTTGGACTATGGGAGGATTATAATCTAAATTGGAACATACACATACACAAATTAATGAAAAGACTCAGCCAACATGTCAAATATCCGCACTAAGAAATTTAGTTAGTATTCAGCCATTAAGAATGCTTTATTTTGCAACATTCCACTTATTCATAGCCTATGGAATTGCCTTATGGGGAAACAGCAGTGAAACCATAAAAGTATTCCGGGCCCAAAAGAAAATGATCAGAATTATGCTTAATCTAATACCACTAGTTGTAAGCCATATTTTAAGTTGTTAAACATATTACTATAGCCATGTGTACCATGTGTGACATGTACCTGCATGCGCATGTGTGTGTGTTTTTTTTTACACAGTAAATGAATTTTTGCATTTGAAAAATTAAATGAGGAATAAGTATATTTGTAATGTAAATATATCAATTGTAAAAAGGTAAATTAATTATTATTGTATATATAAATTTATGTGATTGACTTAAATCACTTTTATACAGTAAATGAAGTAAAGGTAGTAATTTATAATGTATGTAATATGAATATGCAAATGCTAACAATTCCATATTATGTATTGATAATTAAATGGATGGAATAAATGAAATGAAAAAAAAAATGCAATCACAATAAGCAAGAAGATTAACAGGCCAGCAAACATTTACTGAAACCACCAAGCTATAGAAGTAGTAGACAAAATTAGATACCGGATTCTACTTTGATTTAAAGTTTTCATTCAGCAAACACATTGAATTGATACCTCAAAGAGCCACTACAGATTAACAAAACGCAATGGGCAATAAACTATAAATCATTCAAGACCATCTATGATGGTGCATTGATTCCATTTCTAACACATGAAGTGCCCATGTGGGGAAAGGATATTCATAAAAGAAAAATCCTGTGTAATCTGAAAAGGGTTCAAAGATTGAAAATTATAAAGATAGCTAAAGCATGTAGAGCTTTTTTGTATGAAGCACACTGCATACTGGCTGATCCCTAGCTATAGAGCTTGTAGTTGATGAAAAGGTCAAGCACAGCTTTATACAGTTCCAACATAAATGTGAATTACATCTTCCTGTTAAGGATTGGACTCGCTCAGCAGAGCAAGTAAACATTACCAAAATAAACTATTAAGTTTAATAAAGCTTTTAGGATATATATTGCTGGTAACAAAGTAGAAGGAAAGTTGGGGTCAGGAAATCTTTAAGACAATATCACAATCAAACAGTACCAATGGAGGACAGAAAATCACTGTTCAAATAATCAAATCAAAAAAGTTGCCATTCCTAAAATCAATGGAAAATATACAGTTCCAACAACAGAGCACAACGACACTAACAAAATCATAGCCATCTACTTGTATAGTAAAGTGATTCTTGATGCAATCAACAATAGCCACATACATTTTTCAGTGATTGAGCAAATAAAAGAACAACCTCAGGAACTCAGACAAGGAAATTGGAGTATATTTTGGATGCCTCAAGGTACAAATTGGATTGGAAAGTAACAAAATTGCTGATAAATTAGCGAGTGAAGCAGCTGCTAACAATGAACTAAACATAGTATTTATGCTACAAAATGCCTATTAGAACAATCTCTGAACAGCATAAGTAAAATTCTTTCCAAATGGCATTGTTAATGAGAGAACGCCAGTAAAGGAATTTTATGTGAACATTCTTCCCTTAATAGGAAACTTGGGTAGTAAAATGAATATGTTGCAGGTGCTAAGTGGTAAATCTCGGGGAGCAGATTGGACAGTTTTGCTGTGAATTTATTGGACACTGATGTAATCCAAATTACATAATGGTACATTGTTTATTCTTCAGCATTAACATCTGTGCTGAGAAGATTAGACAGTCTATAATTGGGGCATCCGTATGACTGTTGCAGTTTTCCAACCAGCCCAGTTGTGAGCTTTTACGCTGAATGGACAAAGTACCCTTTGCAATATCAACATAATATCCTGTTAGGAAATTATGACGGTCGGATTAAATTTATGCCTATGCATCCAACATTGCCCTCTTTTCAACACTACTGCACAAATGCTATAGGAATAGCTCACTTAAATCCAAGGCCTCTAGGTTTTGGTCTCCGAGAGTCTGATAAGAGGTATGAGATGGAAATGTATGTTTCATGTTTGTATAACTAACATGTTTCCTAAGCAGATGAGGGTGATTCCCTCCTTGGTTTCCTGTGACATCCCACTTAGCTCTTGGAATGATGCTGTCAAGTATCTGCATTGTTTTTTTAGAATTATTGTCAGATTATAATGGTCAAACTTTTATCTGACCTAATGGATATAAGTATACAAACAGTGTTAGATGTGCCTATATTTATGTAATCAAACCATAAATTCTGGATCTCATAGTTGCTCTTCTATTTATAGTACAGAGCTGTATATGTGCACCATCCAAATTTGAGTGATGCCTCATCAAGTGATTTCCTTAGTGCACTTCAGAGCCTTCATGAGCTGTACAACCATCTCCTCATTTTTCAGGGCATCCAGTATGCAACCATGCTTTACATGCTTTCAGCATTAATTGGAGTGTGCTTGAATTCATAGTCATGTTGGCTTGTTGGGGAATAATCTGGTGGATTTGGAATCCAGTGTTGCAATATTTTAAGTAACATCAGCAGACTTAAGATTTTTTTGCACAAAGAACGGTGCTATCGTGCTAACACAAAGAGTGGTCAGCTCTTTGCAGAAACAAGCTTGGGTAACTTTCTTTTATGTATCTCATTGTGAGGAGATGATTTTGGCTTTATTGCAAATGCCACTGCAATTTTATGTACAGTTACCTTTTTAAGAGCGACACTTATTTGTCTACTATGTAGGGAAGGTCTGCCAGTCTATTATGTGTTACTAGAGCATATACCTAGCACCTCTTTGGGACTGTGTAATGCTTGTCAGTCTTGCAGAGGTCCTGGTGGATGATAATAAAGTGATTGAAAAGCTTTTTAAGCACACTGGGTAGTTCTAAGTCAAGTAGTTGTCTGCTGCTTGACTACCAGATTTGATTTTAAGTTTCTCAACAACCATTTAACATATTGAAATGTAAATTTGACATTGAATACAGCAATCTTTTCCAAACATTGTCAATGTAAAATTATCAGTGTAATGCTACAAATTATTTGACATGTTTCTTCAGATTATTATCACTGGTAGTACATACTATATTTAGGTTTTCACTTTTCTGTGCAACCAATTAAGTAACAGGGATAAATTACTTACACATATGAACATATTCATACACACCTTAGTACAAATACTCACATGCAGTGCCATATGTGGTAAAAGCAGGTGTTAAACACTATAAGAATACTCACATATTCACAGTCTCTATTGCAGACACTCACATATGTACAGTGTTATATTAGATATAATTATGGAACATAGCCAGTGTGAATTATTATGGATAACGTCTTTCTAAAATGCACATTCTCTTTTTTCTTCAGTGATATCAAATTTTTGCTGTTACTGTTTATTGCACTAAAGTACTTCAACAAGTATCTTTGGTGGCTCAAAGACAATCACAACAAAGTTACTGCTGTTTCGGTGTAATAATGTGTACTATTTTTCTGCCACTGTATTTATACGTGGTCATCAGTTTTTGTTCATCACAAACTTATGAACTTTTAAGAGATGACATCAGCCGTTGCTAGAGTTTTCTAAACAACTAGTTGCAAAGGGATATGTTCTGTAGATTCGTGTATTGCTTTGTGAGAATATTATTTTAAAAAGTCTAGATTAATTATTTATCATTCTTAGATAAATAACATTTTTAGGAATCTAGTTATATGTATGTCCTGTAGTAGCTATTGTTAAGCATGTATAGTTATTTGGAATTATAGTGATAAATATAGCTGATCTTAATGGTAGTGATAAAAAAAAATGGTGATTTACAAAGACCAAGTTAAGAATAATTAAAAACTATGTATTTGTTTTATCCTACAAATGAAACGAGCAATGTTATGTAAATATTTTACTACCCATAGATAATGTAAAAGCTTAGAGCTCATAGCGAACTAACCTCACATTTGTATACATTTGGGATAACCTCTGAAGCAGCACTACCTAGACATCAATGCAGTAAAACTTTAGTTTTTGGACCGGTGATGGAATTATTCTGTGAACATGTTTAAATGTATTAAAAGTAATGCAATAGTGTTAAGCTGTTTTTGTAGGTCAAAGGTCTAATTTCAACAAAATAAATTAATATAGTTTCCACTAATTTTCTGTATGCGGTCATTATTGGGAATGCTACCCACCTCAATATAATGCATTTTGTAATTTATCGATTTTAAAGTAAAGTATAAGAAATGTATCAGATATAACCAATATTACTTCACAACTAATTGTTTACATTATCTCATTTCTGAAGCACACATTGACATTTCCTTTCCTAACTTAAACTCAATAACTAAAATGCAAGTTTAGCTAGAAAATACTTGCTTTAAAAATATACTGAACAGAAATGATTGTGGCTTGTAAGCAATAGTGATCTAATTAGTAATTCTGTCAGAGATATAAAGACTACAGTCAAGATTGATTTACAGACTCAAGTGCTACTCAACTAGAAATATGCTGGTATACTATTTGCAAAACGTTTTAATTATCAATCTGTAAGAACTTTCAAAACAAATTAAAAGATATGATAAAGCATTTCAATTTTTGGCACCTAACTCTAAGAACACAAACTGGATGCAGAAAATACATGATAAAATGATTCTGTGATAATAAGCTGGATGTATAAGATTCTAGAGGTGCTACAACTGGCAAACAATGGATGTCTTTATACATCTCCATTAATTCTGTTGGAAGCAATGTTTGGGTATATTAAATACAGCATGTATCATAACACTCCTACACATCCCAATAAATAATAATGATAATGATGATAATTAATTCTCCTTCTGTCCCATAATAATTTCCTGGTATGCCAAAATAGCATTACAGTAAATACTGACAAGGGGGGCATTTGGGATTTATGTGCATTGGAGATGCACAGAAAGTCACTGAACACAATTATGACGAGTAATCACATGACCTTATCATGATGATCAACAAACATCTCCAAGACTATTGCCAACAGGGGCATTGATTTGCATAATACTGGTGTGGCGCTGTATGCCAATCTGGTGAAGCAAAGCATCCAGATGAAATGCAATGTCAGTCCAAAGAAGTAGGATCTTGCCCTACAACAGCTGCAGCACCTGTCACTGCAAAAGCAACAGAATACTCATTCAATTTCAGCAGTACTAAACATCCCTAAGGTACCCTGCATAGGTGAAGGCAGAAGAGTTAGAACTCCATATAAATGCACTGAAGCCATTGTTGACAGATTGCAACAGAACAGAACGTCTACAATTTGCCCTGTCAATACTGGACCCTATCACCATTGAAAACAAAAATCCAAAGTTCAGCATGATTATGGAACCTATACTTGTGAATGAAAATGGTTCTACCTGATGAAGGAGTGTCAGAAAATGTACCTACTGCCAGATGAACCTGAACCACAGTGAACATACAAAAGTAAATCATTTAGTCCAAAGATTATGTTTCTGGCTACTGTAGCTCAGCCTCAGTGGAATACTGGTCGCAATCAGTAGTTTGAGGGTAAATTAGGCATTTGGCCATTCATCAGCAAGGAGCCTGCCAAGAGGAACAGCAAGAATCATCCTGCTGGTACAACGGTCACCACACCATTAGCTGTCAGCATGATCATCAGTAAATTAATCCCAGTAATAGATGTTGTGTGAACCACATGCATGGAGAACTCAGGTGTTCATTCAACAGGACAATGCGGGTCCACATATTCCCGATGGTTGCACCTGGCTAGATGCTGCAGCAGCCAGTGGAATCACCATGGATCTTGTTTGCCATCCAACCATCCAAACAGCCCGGATATGAATGTTTTAGGTCTGGGGTTCTTGCAGACAATTCAGTCTCTCCAGCATCAGGCAACTCCACAAACTATTGATGAATTTGATCACCGATCTTGAAATATCTTTCTCTGACCTGACACTTGAAAAGCTCAACAGTTTGTTTCTCACTTTACAGTCCTTATTCAAAGAATGCAAGTGCATAGTGGGAACTACTACAAGAGGCCTGGAGCGCAAAGCAGTGGGAAGCAACATTTACAATGAGGCTTCAGCAGCACTGCAACAGTAGATATGATGGGGCAAGGCAAACTGTTGAATTGACAACCTTCCCACACTACCACACAGTCTATACTATGGTAGGAGTATATTGTTTGTTTTGTTTTAAGTTTGTACTGATTCTGGTGTTAAAAAGTTTTGTGAATCATTCCCTTGTTTCATTTTTGTCTTATGTATTCTTAACCACCATCATCCCAGTAAGCAGATAAGACAATTAATATGGGACAAAAGAGATATGCACACCAGACAATATGGGACACAGAATATATGCCTACTGGGCAATTATTATGGGACCAAGGAAGTTGTTGTTGTTATTATTATTTTTTTTTTGGTAGTTTAACGTCCTTTAACCTGGTCGGTCATATAGGACAATGAATGAAATTGGTGAAATGATGCTCAAATGATCTCGGGGTCCAGGGAGCTTAAAGTTACTTGACATTCGCCTTCAGGATAAGGGAAAAACCCTGAAAAAAAACTTATCTGGGTAACTCGCCCTAAGTGAGATTCGAACTCACGACCTTTTGAATGTGAGGTAGACACGCTACCACCACACTATCCGGGCAGGATTATTATTATTATTTATATTATTATTATTATTATTTATATTATTATTTATATTATTATTATTATTATTATTATTTATATTATTATTATTATTATTATTATTATTTATATTATTATTATTATTATTAATATTATTTATAAAAATAAGAATAAGAAGAATATAGGAAAAAACTTTATGCTTCTTGCATCCATATTCACTTATATTCTATTGCTTAATCAGGGAATAAGCTTGAATGATGTCCTACTACATTTTGATGCATCCATCTTCTCCAAATACCTATTCTTGGAAAATAACTTTCAATCATATATGCAGCCAATTAAGATATAAAGTGACAGAAAATTATTAATTAGCTGAGCTGAAATTTGATATCTGCAAACAATTGTCAAATGCAGTCAAGTTTAGTTTAGCCTTACACTTTTTTTCAAAGCAAGAAGAAAATGTAATTATAATTAATAAGGAAATTATGCTCCCCTCTGAAAACAGGTGGCAATGGAATTCCTTCTCCAATAACACCCTCCTTACCTTTCTTCATTGACTGTAATTGTGCAAATATTTGTCATATTTGGAAGGGTGTACAATGAAAATTATATATTGTAATTTTGTCCCAAACAAATACCTTTCTGTAGTAACAATGAGTTAAAAAACGCAATAGCTGTGTACAGTATTATCAATAAAACATGCCTTATTTAGTGTTATTGAAAAGAACATAAGTTTTACATTTTGTTAGATTTGTCATTGCATTTAGGCATCCCAAAATAGCAAATGTGGTGAAAGATTGATGGATTAAAATCCCCCAGCTAGGCCCAAGATGACCCTTTAACCAGTGATTAGTGTGCTCCTCCAGACATATTGGGGTTTATGTGTATATGGAGTAGTTGCTAATATGTTAAAGCATGGCGACCACTAAAACTGTTGCCATTACTATGTTTCCTCTGGAACACAATTCTTCAAAAGCAATAAATATTTTCAGATACTGGGAATTTAGAGAGGAATGACTTTGTTGTTACTCCTGAGTATTAGACTACAGAAAGACAGACATGCATGCGTGCCTCCACACATAAACACGCATGCATGCACACATGCGCACACACACACACACACACACACACACACACACACATATTTTGTTTCATAATTAATATTTGAAAAAGTGAAGTAATGGTGGTAGCTATATTATAATAATTATTATGTGATATATTCTGAATTTCCAATTTCCAACCAGGAGAAAACCCATTTGAAGAATGTGTATATTAAACACTTCTGAAGGTGTATGTGCTAGGCAGAAAATTAGGTCAGTACATACAAACATCACACATGCATTGTAGACTTAAAAGGCACATGTAACCTATAAGTATATTTATGCCATAAAACAGATAATAATACTTATCTACTTTGCAACCCAAGTATGCATGCTGCCTCTTCTTTCTCTTTGTTGGAATACTGTACCTTTTCTGTTATAGATGTTTATTATATTGAGCTGCTTGAAGCATTGTGCCAGAAATATGTATACAAGTTTCTACTGTGTGATTCTGCAAGAATTTATGTACACAAGGAAGATTTTGGTAATTTTTTCTTTTACACTTACTTGCCATTTTTCTTTTAACACTAGAACCCCGGCAATTGCTAGCCTGTTAACTATGATAGTGGTCATTTTGTTTGCTCACTTTTCCTTTGCATTTTACCACAAACAGTGTTTAAAGATAGTACAAAATATAAACTAAAACTATACATCATCAGCAAAATACTTGAAATGTACATAATTAAAAATAAAATAAATATATGTGTACTTTTTATTATTATTATTATTATTATTATTATTATTATTATTATTATTATTATTATTATTATTATTATTATTATTATTATCATTATCATCATCATTATTATTATTATTATTATTATTATTATTATTATTATTATTATTATTATTATTATTGTTATTATTATTATTATTATTACTATTATTATTATTATTGTTATTATTATTGTTATTATTATTATTATTATTATTATTATTATTATTATTCATTTGTACTTTTTTAACTCAAATGCCTCAATATGCAACTTCTGTTAATACACATAAGCATAGTGGTATGAAAATGACAATTTTTTTTCATATAATAAGAAATACAAAAACAGATAATTATAACAGCAATTATATGATAAATAGACATAAAACTGCATGAAAAATAAAAGTTTCTTTCAATTTGTATCATAACATTCACTCATGTTTTGCACTTGACACATGTAAGAACTTTATTCGCTTCTGCTGTACATTTTCCACACACCAGCTTCTTACAAACATGACAGTAATGGGTTGTTTTATTGTAGTTACGGCTTACTGGACACTGACATCGGTGATTAGGACTAGGGTGCTCTTCAGTAGGAACAGTCAGTATGTGTCTTTGTCTAGACTGCAAATAAGGTTGGCTTAGTTCATCGGCAAGTTGAAAAATGAATCTGCAGCATGAAATTTTCTTGTCGGTTACCTCTTGAAATACTAACCAAGCATTGATAGCAGCTAGGCCCAAAATGTTGTAAAAAACATGCATTGGTCACCAGCACATAGAGAATACAGTCATGTCATCTGATCTATTAAATCCGCGTCAAATTTTGGATTATTGTAGAATTTGACTGTTTCAGGAAGTTTCTTAGAACCATCAGATATTGTACAGCAGTTGTGAAGTGTGCTCATTATGATACATTTTTTGTGGCTTTCCTTCATTATCATTCATTTTCATGAGAATGATATCATAAAGTGGAGCACTGGAATTTCTTATGTGGTTAGGACCTTCAGGTCTTGGCCTGATCACAGTTCCTACAATACTAGTGTTTGGCTTCTTTAGTCTTTTAGCTAGTGTCAATGATTTATATAATAGTTGTCGATGGTAACATTTCATCCTTTTTTCAGGTAAGGGTCTAATAGAGATATCACGACATGCTCTGGAACAGATTCATTTTGAAGGTTGCTGATGATCCTTCTCCAAATACAGGATAGCATTGAAGAGGTACTTTGAGTCTCTGAGCAACCAATATTTCACACCAAATTTATCAGGCTTATTAGCCATGTATAGAACAATGGACAGTAACATTTAGTTGGATAGAACTTCTCATCCACTGTAAGGAATGCAGATGGTATGTAGCAAGTCTTACAGTTTTCGATAAATCTGTTCCATATTGATGAAGCCAATGCAAATCTGTTGGTCTTTAGCCTTTCAGAACAAGATGATCTGATACAAAACATACAAATCTCATGAGCTCCACAATCTGTGCCTATGTTATCAAAAAATATAGATTACCCCTACTTTTTCGACCAGAGTTCAGCTAATTCAAGGCTTCTGCAACCCAGCGCATCCCAGAAGTATATTATACAGATGAAAGTGTCCATCTCTTCAAAGGAAACTGTCCATTTTTTGTCATTTTTCTTTCCTCTAGCTTCAACCTCTGTGCATTTCTTGATATGTCTTGGAATAGATTCATCAATGAATAACTTCCAGACAGATGCATGATTATCACTGATCATATGTCTCTTAGTATAAACATTAGGAGCTCCCTTTTCCATCAAAACATTTTGTTGTCCCATTTTCCCACCACATTGGCCTGGTTCAATGATCTGCCATTTAGTACTCTTATCATTCCCAAAACTCTTTGTACCTGCAGGAAGTTTATCATCTTCATGGCATCTTTTTCTTCCTGTTTTTATCATTGGTTATATTGAGGTAGTTGCGTTTTCTGAAACTGTAGATTTACTTGAAGGCATTTCATTTTTACATACTGCTTGAGAAGCAGTAGAGTTGGATGGAGTATCACAGTGCTGCAAATCATGTTCACTTAGTTGTTGAATCCAGCTATGTCCATGCCTTACATTACTCGGAGTACATGGAGAATTGACCCCTGAATTTGGTTTTCTAAAAAATAAATAAATATAGAAATGATAAAACTATTTATAATTGTACAAAATGCAAAAATGAACATAATATACACACATAAAAGTAAATAAATATCAAAGTAAAAGAGTTGCTAGACCAAAAGTTTCAGTTATGTAATATACGAAGGGAGCATAAATAAAGCTTGTCATTCGAAACATTGTCTTATCAAAGAACCTATCTTCCAATGTGTCCGAGACTGCACTGGAGGTGTATAATCATGTTCATCACTTTCACTTGATTGAAAAAGATTGCCTTTTCATATATCGTCTGGTTTGTCGTGAAATATGGCTAGTGTTTCCTCCAGCTTCAAATCACAAGACATTTTGCAAGCAGAAGTTCACATGCACTGCTATAATGAACATCTGGCATGAAAACCTTCAAAAATTGTTGAAAATCAAACTTGTAACAATAATTAACACCACTGAAGACGTGAGCGCGGCAAAACATTACAAAATATTACAGCTGTCAAAGTGACCATATCCGGAGGTCATGGTAATAATTGTAGTAACAGCTATGTAACTGATAACAGGCTGAAAATTTTTATGCTCCATAATATACGGCTCATGTTAGGAAAAGTCATAAAAAACCAAACTTTGTTTTAAAAAATTGATGGAGTTAAAGCTAATTAAATTCTAAGAATGGTCAAAATGATGGCTAACAGGGTTCTAGTGTTAATAGAAGTGTAAGATTTTCTTCATCTGTCTCCATTTTAACCACAGAGCTACCAACATATGACTAACAAATACTGCCATATGTACTTGTTGAGGGTTCCAATCTGCAAGACTTAGCTGAGGGATCGTTTTAGATGCAGATGAGTGAAACAGTTTGTGAGCAAAGCGGGGTGTAGCAGAGGGACCCTTTTTATTTTCCTCAATTTATTATTTGACTGATTCGCAAGATTACTATACAAGCCAGTGCTAAATTAGGTTAACAATTATACAAATAACAAACTGAGGACATAACCTCTTACATGTGCAAAAGATAGCAAGAAGATACTTAACAATGGGTAACAATTATAAATATATACTATTAGCAATCATATTAGTCTGGGTAAATTAACAACTTTAATAAAGTTAACAATATATTCAATTGATCATAATCAATAATTGAGAACAGAGTATGGTTGGGTGAAGCTAATAATAATTAGACTGCAAAATCACTGAAGGGGAAGTCTTAGGAAGTTTTCTTTTAAATCTTCTCCTCTGAGGGTTTCTAAGCCCAATGTGAAGTGTTTTAACTCCTGGAACTTCGGCTAATCTTATGAAGAATTTCTTTGAGAGCAATTTGGTTCGTGAGAATTCTAAATTCCTGATGGAGCTGGTGATTTCTTATGAACCATGGAGCCTTGGTGATAGTGCAGAGAAATTTCTTGTGTATTACTGAAGTCAGTGAATATGACTTTTCCTGACTGTATACCACACAGGAGCAGCAAATGAGATTATAGGACATATGAGAGACTTGTATAACAGTATTCTGGGTTAGTTTTGGGTCCAGCATTACTTCTAGCTATTTAGCTGGTGTTTCTGGAGGCAGCCATGTAAGCTGTTTTTCTTGGAGTAGTAATGGAGGTGGGTTGTTGTATTGTCTTAAGGTGAAGATTTTTGTTTCCGTCTGTTGGTGTTTAATTTAGTCCCGGTTGTGAACCATCTAGATAGAAGATTTAATGAAGTTTGAAGTCTTTTAATTTCAGTATTTAAAAAGGAGAGTCAGTAGAAAATAACTGTATCCTCTTCATACATAGCAGTAGATGTAGGGTTTGTAAGGTCATACATAAATACGTTGAAGAGTAATGGTGCCAGAATTGATCCTTGTGGAACTCCTGCTGTTATTGGTCGAATGGTAGATTTGCAATTATCTATTCACATGAGGAACTGTCACTGTAAGATAAAACTTTTGGTTATGTGATAAGGTTGTCTGGAAGTCCAATTCAATGTAATTTAACCAGTAAACCATTGTCCATTCAGTGTCTAAAGCTTGAGCTATATCAAGGAAAATGACAATAGTGTATTGCTTCTTCTCAAAACCTTTTGTGATATTTTCAATAATTCTTAGTAATTGATGGGTTGTTGAATGCTGAGGGTGAAAGGTGAATTTGAAATGACTGTATAATATTGTTGCTGTAAACAAATGCTGCTAGTCAGGAGTGGATTACTTTTTCTAATAATTTTGATAGTGTTGGTAGTAGACTGATTGGCCGACAACTCACTGATAGATGCTGAAGGTGGTTTTATGGTTTGAAAAAATAATGATTTCTGCAACTTCCCATGATCAAGGGAAATAGCCCATTCCTAATGAGGAGTTGAAGATTTCCGTTAAATAAGCAAGACCTTTCTTTTTAGGTTTCTTCAAAAATGTTTGGTATTAGATCATGTCCAGGGAAATTTTTTAATAGGAAGATTCCTGTTGAAACAGGATAACTCCTTTGGTGATATGTGTAGTATTCTAGTCGGTACTTTCGTCTTTTGTGTATGTTCATAGAGTTCATGTTCAATTTCAGGGATAATTTTATTATTATTATTGTTGTTAGAGTTAAATATATTTTCATAGTAGGAGGCAAGGGCATTGCATTTAGTCTCAGAATCTGTAATTATCTTGTCATCAACA